>CM061553.1:115739001-118230411 GCA_030864225.1 Capsicum baccatum var. pendulum
TTTCCTTACCCAATTTTCTATCACTTCTTCCACCATCTTTACACCAAGTTGAGATCTCAAAGAGATGAAAAAGTGGGAAATCATACATATTAGTTGAGGTAAGCTAACCTAACTCTTCTTGGTCCTTTCCTATTGATTTTCTTTCAATTTCTACCTTAATTCTTGGTAAAATTCTTAGAAATTAGGTCATAAATTCCTAAATTTTGAGGGTGGAATTGAGACCTGATTTCGAATTGAGACCTGATTTGTTCTCCCTTTGTGCTCAAATTTTAAGCACACATTCTCTGTCCTTTAAGGAATCTCGTGATGGGTTCAATTTTAGATTTCTTTTTGTGGGCCTTGCGGGCCCATTATAGACTCATAATTTGATCCAACGCTTAATATAGCAATATAGGTATTAGTTTACTCCTAATGACATGTATGTTACTATTTTGATACTGTTATGGCATTTTGAGATCATTGAGTGAAGACGAATGATTAGTGGATGATTCAACAATTATGATTCATCATCAAGGTAGGCTTCTATCTACTCTTCTTATTGAGATAGTGTTTTGTATATGTTGTATGTGTGATAGGGATGTTAGGATGTGATTGTGGTTAAAACACCATGACTTAGCCTAAATTATAAATTTGAGGGCTAGAAGGGTAACTAATCTTTAAGGAGAAATACTTATTAAGGTTCTATGATCTTATTACCTTATGTTGCTAGTAATTTAAGCATACTTGAGACTTATAATACTTTAGTATAATGTTTAATCAGTTAGGAGTAACTTGGAAGATTGTGATCATTTTTCCAAATTATGATGCTATGGCTACATCAGATATATAGTATTTGTCCCAAGTCAATAATTATGATATTGGTTGGATTCCAGGAAGTGTTTTATCCTTGTAAGGAAAGTGGTTGTATTTTATAGACATATTGATGCTTATACATACTATTTAGATACTGCTGATGGCATGCATAAATTTGATACATTCATGATCTCTTAGATAGTAAATTGTATGATTCCAACTAAAAATATGTTTTTTTGACTGTTTTTCTAAAAAAGAGAATTATTCCCACTTTTTACTTTTTAAATAGATTCTTTAAAAATGGGAATCATATTATCTTAATGAATAACTTATATGCCCATGCGACAGAAAATAATGTTTTAGAGATTTGACAGAGATAGATTTTGATCCATGATTTTGCTACTACTAGTTACCCCGATCGTAAGATATTTCAACCCTTTCCATACATTTATAATGATTTAGTCCGGGAGTTTACCTGGGCAATAAATTTATGAACTTATACTCTTTTATCCATGATTGTAGCCCGGGTATTTTATATGTATATATATATATTTGATACTGGAAAAAGTTGATTAATGATGATGGTTATTGGAAATCCTAGATCGAGACTAGGTCGGTATATATGGGTACTCCTAAACCCATTAGGGTCCTCTTGTCTCGGAACCATCATGCCAGAGAAGAGAGATCATCGTAGGTCCTGCATTTGCAAGACGTTGAGCTAGAAAAAGTGTATACACTGGGTTACTTTGTGGTACTTGTGTTGATTATGGTATTATGGGATTGCATGCACATTACCTATCAATTTGACTATTGTCTATTAGTTGTTGATTGAACTTTTTGAGTCTATGACATCAGTGGTTTATGAAAGTCCCAATTAGGTATTGTTTGTTTGGAGTAGTCCCTATTATTAAGGTTAGTTCATGACATGTTAGTTATTGGATTGGTATTGAGATTTGAGGTATGTTTTTGATTATTTTATCTTACGATTATTTTATTCAAATGATTATCCCATGGTTAGATATTATTGATTTGAACCCTGATTAAGTTAGCACTAGTTCCTACTCCTATTAGGAGGCCTTGAGATGCTAGTGTGATTACTTAGGTTGTACCTAGAGTTAACCTTGATTATGTATATGTATCTATCTATAGTAGATATGGTATTATCGTATATCCCCCTCTTATTTATTCATGTTTTATACCCATTTCATGGACTTATATACATATATATACATCCTTCTTCTATTCTTTATTATATAATGGCTAGTGATATGCGATATAGTGCTTAGGATTCTAGGTATGTCTAGAATGGGATAGTTCATCCTTAATACCTCCTTAGACTTATTATGCTAGTTTCCTGGATATTACAAGGATAATTTAACATTATTGTCTCATTAGATTTATTATATAGTTTGCCAGACATTTGAGTGTTGTTTACATTGTGGCTTACATGCTATTATATTTTCATTATCTTTGAAGCTCAGGTAGTAGTTTCCTACTGAGTACCACATGTTTGGAACTCATACTGCACTTCTGCAACCTACAAATTCTAATGTGGGGTCTCACCATTGTTGTGTTCATTGTGCGGAACAGCTATGGTTCAGAGACATAGGGTGAGCTCCTAGCATTCAGAATATTGCCATCCCCCCTCTTGTGTATTAGACTAGTCTCTATGTTGTATTCAAAGAAGGGTTGTATCAGTATATTCATTTAGCATTTATTTTTATAACCGTATTATATTTGAATCTCTTGTACTGACTCCACCAGTTTTTGGGACTATCTAATGTATTTTAGTCTTTTATTATATTTTTCCCCGTTCTTTCTTCATTTTTCTTGGTAGTCTATTAGAAGTATTTTTGCACTATGCGTTGGCTTACCTACTGGTGGGTTATAGTAGGTGCCATCATGACCTAAGAAATTAGTCCATAACATGCCGATCTCTCCTTGGATAACCTATATAACCCTAGGGACCACTTATACGACCCCATAAACCACCCTTTGCTGGCGGCGGCATTGATATAATCAGTTGTGTAGTCTGAACTGATGACTGAATCAACCCACGTTGGGAAAATTGAAGAGTAAAGTGACTAACAATGCTAAAGTCATAACATGCCCCGAGCACCCTGATCTATCTAGAAGGTCTAGTGGATACAAAATAACTACCCTAACTCGGTGATACAATTTGAGAACCTCTCTGAGGTTAAATTCAACTTTGACCACTAAAACCACTATAAGCAGGTTGACCACTATTTCATATCGGAAGCAATGACTGAACTGGCCTACTAGGCTGACTATGATGCTGATAAGGCTAATGTTGGCAGTACCAACCATTAAATGCTTGAGTTCTAAACTGTGAGCCGCTATAGCCCTGTTGTAACTGCCCTGGTAATGAGGTCACTTATCGTTTCCCCCTTGGGCCTCATGGTCCATCTCCTCTATTGAATAAGTATGTCCAACAAAGACTTCTCTAAAGTCCCCAAACCCTGTGTATCCCTATAAAGGGTAATCTCAATCCCCTAATAAAGAATCAAATCCCCTCAATCATAGAGGTAGATAACTCATGCAATCTCGCCTCATAATTAGCCACAAACATATAAACTTGTCTCAAAGTAGAAAACTAATCTTAAAGACACTTTCACATGTTGTGAGGCATATACTTCCTTAAGAAAGCCTCGAATAACCGAGTCTAAGTCATCGATCTAGATACAACTATCCTAGAATCAAGATAACCTCTACACCACCTCTTTATTGTTGTGTCTAGCTGATAATCAAAAAAGTCAACTACACGTGACTCGACCAACCCCAAATTTCATAAATTCTCCTCACAAATAGATAGGAACTCATAAGCATCCTCTCTTAGATTCCTGGAAAACCTTAGTAGAGTTAATCTATGAAATTGGCCCAGAATATTCTACTCCTTTATGGACATTACTGGTTGGGCTACTACCGATAGTGGGAATAACAATGCTGGTGGAACCTCTACCTTAGGTGTCAGTGCTATAAGTTATGCCCCTAAATCAATATCACCGTATGCTTCTATTTGATCTCCCATAATTTTTGGATTGCTAACTAACCCTAATAACTGTTCCAATGCATCCCAAAGGACTGAAGAAGATATAAACCTAAGTAGAGCCTGGGCTACAACTTAGCCCACCTGCTGCTGTTATGACAGAATACCTATATCTATCTTAGGATCAGGATCCGTGACATAATCAAGTGATGGATCTTTAGCTTGATATAAAATTGGGGTTGTTGATCTATCCAGCACTTGATCTCTAGGTAAACTTCGTCCCCTAACCAAAACTCTAGCAGCGAACTCAATTTCCTGATCCCTAGCTCCCGCACCTTGCATCCTAGCCATATACATAAAGAGTGAACCAATAAAGATTAAAAATTAACATAGACCCAACACATGGAAATGGATCAAGAAGATGAGATTATTTTTATCGTGCCTATCTTATCCCACTAGTAGGCAAGCGAAGCCATAGCCCAAATAGAAATGATAACAATAGTAATAATAAGAAAGTATAGAAAGAGAATATATAAAGTATATCAAGAATGAAAGAAGGAAGTGGACCAAAATATACAAATAAATCCCTCCCAAGACCTGGTAAGGTTGGTACTAGATCCACTATTAAAAGATACTCAGAGAACTAGATAAAATCTAAAATATAGACAATAAATACAAGCAGTCTCGAGTACAAAAGAATCAACTGGAATAGATGGATAAGGATCGGCCTTAGACGACACCAAGCCTACCTTACTCTAGATCAGTACTAGAAAAAGAAAAATCACGTCAACGCTGTCTGCTAGTACTCAGATATGCATCAGGGAAAAGAGGAAAAAGTGTAGTATGAGCACCAAAGTAATGGGTACTCCATAGGCATCATCGGTTGGCAAATCTTAATACAGGAAAAATATAACTAAAATATAAGGGTGTATTCTATGTCAATAGTAAATAGGGATAAAAGGTAACATCTTTTGAGCTATGAAATATGATAAAGAAATAACTAAAAGTGATACTTAAAGATAAATAATGTAGAAATAATAAGGTAAACCAAACATAACCTAACTAGGCCCCCATAATCCCGCCAGGCACACTAAAGAAAGAAATTTACCTAACCGTTCTCCCATAAGATGGTAGAACACATAAGAAGTAATAATAGAAAAAATATGTAAATAATTAATAATTGAACCAATCCCAAGAAACCATAGTAGCCATTCAGACATGCACTGGCCTTAAATCAACACCAATGGGTAGTAATGAGAGGTCAAATGTGGGGATCAAATCAGTAGTGGTGGAAAATAACAAGACATCATATGCCTGATTTGAATCACAAATTATTGGAAACAATGAGAGGCCACATATATGATATACCAAAAAACTCATAATCTGATGTCGGTCTCAAACTAATACTCAAATGAATCATAACTCCTAAATCAATAGTAATCAATAGCATAATTCCTGGATAATATCATAACCAGATGTCAGACTCAAATCAAAACTGATGGTAACCATACTCAATTATATTACTAAAACCCATACCATATTATAAACAGTGCCAATATTCACATTAAATAATAAAAATAGAATATATGGTGGCCCTGAACCGTAACTGAAATGAATTTAAATAAACATTTGCACAACTTAGTTAAAAAAGAGGAATCTAAGGTTTCATAACTTAATACCATGCCCGAAGCTCATAAATACTACATCATAATAAAATATAATGAGACCAAAATTTACTAGAATAGGGTCCTAACTAGATAACTAAGACATGAAATATTTCAAAGGATACCCAAACTACAACTAGATGCCAAAAACTACCATAATAGTTGTGATGACCCTCTTTGTCATTTCCTTGATTTGCATGCATTTACGGTATTTTAATCCTTCATATAGCATATATAGGTAATTTATGACTTTCCTAAACTCTTGGTTTGATAATCGGATAGTTCATTTATACTTTAGGCTCATTTCCCTATTTTGGATCTTTCGCTATTTAGGATTTAGTCTCGGACCAAAACTCTTAGTAGATGGCCTCGAATGAGAATTTTGGCAGCACCATCAACTCTAGAAAGTTGATTTTATCCTAAGGGGACTCTTGGTTTAGGTCCCGAGGCTTTTGGACTTGTTTTGGGCTAATCGGGACATTATGTGAAAAATGGAACTATAGGTATGGGCACCATACTTAGTCAAAACAATCTCAGATAAAAGTTTTAATGGTTCCACTGATTCTAAATGTCGAAGTTGGTATGGTAGAATATTGTTTTTTGCACACATGGGGTTTTGAATAAATCCCAAACACTTAGTCAAAGTCCATTCCAGATTTAGAAGAAAATTTACAGCACCAGGTCTGGTTTGACCATGATTGCAATGGGTAAATCATGATTTCCCCTCGAGGTTTGTGTAGAATTATGTCTAAAAAGGGTAAATCATGATCATATAATGTTATTTTCTCTATGTATGACAAAACCACAATTGCAATAAATAAATTGTGATTGCAACTCCCCTTTGCAGTCTCGCAATGTCGCGATAGCGACACTCGAGCTCCTTGAATGGGTATAAATTCCACTCTTTAGCCCCTTTTTGACATTTCTCATCCATTTCTAAGAGAACTAAACCCTCAAAGTTGAGAGAGATTAAGATTGAAACATGTAGATGATTTGGGGAGCTTAGTTATCGATTATTTTATGATTTTCCTTTGAATTCATGGTAAGATTCCTTCAACTTTTAGATAAATTTTTAGAAATTAGGTCTTTGAATTCCTAAACTTTAGTGGTTGATTTGAGACTCGATTTGTGCTTAACTTTTGAACACAATTTCTTTTAACTTCAAGAGACGTCGTGATGGGTTAAATTTTGGATTTCATTTATGGGCACCGCAGGCTCTTTCTTGACCATAATTTTGGCCCAACCAATTATATGGCAATTGGGTCTCATTTGACTCCTAATGGCATGTAGGTTATGATTTTGATAGCATGGTAATTGTTTTAAAGTCATCGAGTAAAGGCAATATTTTATGGATGAAGCAAGAATTTGTGGATCGATTTTGAGGTAGGCTTCTATCTACTCTTCTCTTAAGATGATGTTTTATATATGCTTCATGTTAGATAGGAATGTTAGAATGTAATTGTGGGTAGTATGGCGTGACTTAGACTAACTATTGAACTTAGGGCCTAGAAGGGTATTTGACCCTTAAGTTGAAATACTTATTATACCTCTACAATCCTATTACCCCAGGTTGTTAGAAAATTAGTTATAGATGTGACTAATGAATCCATTGAAATGATTATGTATTACTAGGTGGATTATGATAGTTTTTCCCATATTATGATGTTATGATTATGCCGGTAGTACACGTGGGCCTAAGGCTATGATTATAATGTTGTAGATATTTCTAGTTATATTCTCTGCCGGAGGCCATGTTCATGATATTTATTGGTTCAGTTTTGGGAAATATTCAACCCTTGTAGAGAAAATGGTTGTAGTTTATCAACATATTGATGTTTACGATTTTATTATTTGAATACTGGTGACGGCATGCATAGATTCAGTCATTCATGATCACTAACAATAGTAAATGGTATGATTCCAACTAAATTATGATTTTTATACTATTTTTCCTAAAAAGGGATAAAATCCCACTTTTTACCTTTTAAATGAATTTATTCATAAGAAAAATTGAACCATCTTAATAAATACTTTTGAGACTTTGAAACTAAAATGATGATTTGGAGATTTGAAGGTGATAGATTTTAGTCCACAATTGTGTTATTACTATTTACCCCAGTCAAGAGATATTTCAATCATTTCTACACTTTTATGATGATTTAGTCCTAGAGTTTATTCGGGCAATGGATTATTAAAGTTACACTCTCTTTAGACATAGTTTAGAGTCTAAGAATTTATTATACAAACATATATATATATATATATATATATTTACCATTTCAAGTACAAATATTGATTATATATTTATAAGCTTAAGTGCGGATATTGATTACATATATATCAATTAAAGTCTAGATACTTATTATATATTTATCAGTTTAAGTTCAAATATTAATTATATTTACTGGTTCAAGTCGAATGAATGATTATGATATTGATTATATTTACCGATTTGAGTTTGGAGGATGATTATGATACTGATGATGTGCGATTATACATTGGGTTACTTATCGTATTTTGATTGGTTATGGTATTACATATTATATCTGGGCATTTATTCTTGCATGAGCATTGCCTATACCCAATATGAGCTTATATCTATTATCCTTATAAGGGTAGAATAGGTATGGATGATGAGTATGGTTTATGATGTGTTGTATGTTGATTGAACCTTCTAAGACTAGGGTAGTGGACTTAGAAGAAAGTCAAGTTGCAGTGTTTATATTATTTTAAGAAGAGTTTTTAGGAGTTGAAGACTCAACTCACTATAACCCAGGTTTTGACTCTACCAGATAGTTCAGATGGGTTTGTTGTATATTGTGATGCTTCCAAAATAGGTTTACCCAGTTAATTATTTTCCTATTTTTCTGTATATGGTCCTATGTATACTTGACCCACTTTGGTTATTGTACATATGTATATATTTGGATAGAATAGTAAGATTCAGACATCTAGGAGGGGTTTAAGAAAGGCTTAGTTAAGTATTATTATCCGAACTAGCTAGTTACTCGAGTTTTTATTGCTATTGTTATTATTATTGTTATGATACGTTTTATGAATAATTTGTGGTAGCTTTGTTAATGATCTGGTATTGATACTTGAGGTATGATTCTGACTCTTTTATCTGATGATTCTTTTATTATGCGTGATTTTCTCAGAATTAGATGGATGGATTAGAAACCCAAAGTACATTAGCACTAATTTTGTCAATAAGTACGAGGTCTTAAGATGCGAGTTTGATAATTTAGGTTGTACCTCGAGTTGACCTTATTTATGTACATTTGTATATCTATCTATATGTAGCTATGGTATTACCATATATCGCTTTTTTCTTTCATATATTTAGAATTTATATTCAATTCTTTACCTTGTATACCTAAATATATTATGTTTCTTCCTTAGTTCTTATATTGGCCAATGTTATATGGTATAGTGTTGAGGTTTCTTAGTATGGTTAGAATGGAATAGTTCATCCTTAATACCTCCTTATCCTTATTATATCAGTTTCTTAGAAATAAATATGATAGTTTATCCATATTATTTCATTAGATTTATGTTAAAGTTCTCAGATATTTAGGCATATTTTATATTTTTTCTTATATGTTATGTATATTTTCATTATCTTTGGAGCTCAGTCGGTAGTTGCCAACTGGATACTACATGTTAGTACTCATACTACACTTCTGTAGCCTGTAGATTATAGTATGGTTTATCACCATTGTTGTGTGCATTTTGTGGAGAAGCTATGTTTCAGAGACACATGGTTAGCTCCTAGAGTTTGGAGTGTTACCTTTCTCCCTCTTATGTACTATACTAGTCTCTATGTTATATTTATAGATGGTTGCACTTATATATTCATTTTGTACCTTATTTATGTCCTCATTGATTGTATAAGATCTTATACCAACTTCACCAGGTTCTGAGTTTATTGTATGTATATTACTCTTTTATTATATCTATTTTGCATTCTTCCCTTCATTATTTTGGTAGTCTGTTACTAGCAGTTCAAGACTATGGGATTAGCTTGCCTACTGGTGGGTTATAGTAGAAGCATCATGACCTGAGAAATTAGGTGGTGAAAAATTTGTATCATAGCCCAGGTTCACTGGTGTGTTGGTACAAGAGCTACGTGTTTAAGTGGATTGTTATGGAGACATCCATAACCTATCTGCAGGAGGCTTTGGGGCATTTTTAGTAAATTTATTTCATGACTATGTGTTATGTTTCCATATTTCTATGAGCCTCAAGAACATTATTTGACTCTATTATGCCCTAAATGAATGTGTAGGATTGTCGATAGATGCAGATGGAACTTTAACACGTGTTTTATATCTTTGGTGTAGCATTATACTAGAGAGTAGAGATAGATATCAAAGATCTTCAGTGTCAAGTAAAGGATTTAAGGCCAACTCAGGCTCTAGTAGAGCTCGTGACTATTTCAGCTCTTTGAGGTTCAAAATTAGGCGTCCTAAATCTATTTGTAGATAACTCACAATCAAGGATGACATTCATCTCATCGAGCAGTTTTCAAGACAAAGTTTGATTTATTGGTATTCGTCAGGGTTCTTTATCAGTTTTAGAGTGTAAGATTGGATTTCTTGAGTGGGCCAGACATATTCCCACTCAATATTCTTCTGAGAATGATATGGTCCATGGATTTATTAGATGATTAGCATTGCCACTCTGCCTGGCATTAAAGCACTTGATAATAGCAGGGTAGTCCTTCTCTCAGGTTGTTAATCATTCGAAGGGCATAGAGAGAGCATGCATTGAGACTTATAGAGGTGGTAGTAAGCGACCATACCATTAGTATAGTGCTATTGGTGTTTTTTTAGGAGTGAGGATCCTTTACGTAGAGGTCAACTTCACTTATAGCCTATCAGTTCTACGCAGGGAGCATTTTAGATTATGGGGGACTCCCATATTAGTTGCGCTCTTCACAACAAGCAAAGTTACTATAAGACCTTGCAGAATTTTGGGTATGGGTCTTCATGCCGTGGCTGCCATTTTAGTTTAGGAGGGGTAGTATATCGAAGTATTCTAGGAGCTTTTTTTGGTTGTGGAAAGTTTGTACATTAGTTTAGAGAGTGTCCCTAGTATAGGATTATTGGTTATTCAGATCATGCGGATTGGTCTTATCGTGTTGTAACCCCATCAATTAGAGATATTGCGCTTGGCACCTCAGTTGATGATTCCGTTAGTCAGTTCGAGTTTAGACCCATTTTAATTTATTCTTCCTTTGGCCTATCGGGCATGTAATTATAGAGTTCACCATGATAGGTGTGCTTTTATTTCCTATATTTACCTTTTCATTATGTACCCAGGGATTTTTGTAACCACCGATGATTTTATGCCTTGATAAATTCATCATGGTTGTTGTAGGCCTTGTTATTTAATTCTTGATTATATGAATACCCAATAGATTATTTCTTTTAATAGTAGATATAGTATATCTGTATTGATATCTTTCCCTATGGGTGTAGCACTTAGGTTCGAGTCCTATTTACCTTGCCATATTGGCTTTATTATGGCCCTTAAGTGGTAATTGCTATTGATTTTCCTTTTTGTACCGCTTATTACTTATATTGATGCTTATATTAAAGATTATTATTATTTCCATTACTATTATTATTGGCGTTTATTAGTGTAGATGATTTTCTCTTGATAGATGATTAGACAAGTGTTATCTAGTTAGAATTTTCCCCTTCTATGCAATTATTGTTCATTGGCTCGGGTAGCTATAGCCTGGTAGGATGATTTATGTTTAATATCAAGGTGAGGTTGGTTGGTTTCCTCTATCATTGGCCATTCTAGATTGGTGTGGAGTTGGATACTCTATTCTTGCTATGTTATGGTTTTGTTCTAGTGGAGTTAAAAGTTGAAGATCGGTAATATTTCTAATGACTGCTTCTTAAGTTGGAAATTTAGAGATTCTTTATCTTGAATTATTGATTTATTTTTTGATAGTGTTTAAGCTTAATACTTCCTTCCTCAGTGACGTGATTCATGGTTTGTTTAAGGTATGATTAACTACTTGGGTGGATTCAGGAAATCCCCATTTTAGAGTTTGTTTGGCCTAATAAAATTGGGTGGAGTGCTTATCCTTGATGATATTTGCATATGAGTACTCTTTGCTAAGATGAAGTACTGGATTTGTTAGGTTCTAGCTAAATTTGTATTTCTCTGAGTTGTTTAAGTTCTTACTAATACTAGTGTGAGTTGCAGCCTTATGGAGTTCTTGAATATGCTTTGATAGTTCATGCCCTTCAGCAGATATGGAGTTGATTTCTTGTGTTTTCATCTAGTGATTTATCCTCTTTGTGATATTGTTCTTCATCTATGTTTTGATTTCAACTAGGCATGATTTAGTATGGACGTGTTTGATTCAGACAATATGGTCAATTTGAGTATTTGACCTTAGTTTAGACTTATTGCCTCAGTTTTGTATTTGATGCCTTGGAATGGCGATGTGAGAGTTATGATAGGTTTGGAGTATGGATGTCTACCCATCTTAAGGTTTTGTTTTGGTAATTAAGATTGAGCAATCAAACCTTGGTGTTGAGATTTTAGATTGGAGTTGTAGATCTTGAGTGCAGCCTTTATTTTACATTTATCTTTGTTTGAATTTTATCTATAGGCTAGTTGAGCCTACTCCGGTAGTTACCTATTTGGTCTTGTCGACTTTGGATAGATTATGGTTGATAGGTGTTCAGATGATAACCCATAGACCAAATATTGGTTCACTCAGCTTTGACCTCGGGTCTTCAATTTTTTTTTTAGATTCTTAGATTATATACTCAGTGGGAGTAGTATGCTTGAGTTGGATTCAACTTTGTCTTATTCTTGGTTGATGGGATATCTTGGAGCGTATTATTCAGTCATGAGTAGTTGTGCTTCGGACTCCTAGATTTTAGTTTCGATTATCACCAGGACCAGTTGTAGCATTGGTATTGATTGGATACCTTGGTTATGCCTATTTGTGTTCCCAGATCGCGCCTTATTGGCTTATTCTCATGATTTCCCTATATATTGATTCTAAGTGGATTAACTTTAGTTCTTTGAGTTTTATGTGAAGATATTGCACGGACATGACAAGAGTGACTGTTTGCTTCGTTTGGAATGTTAGAAGGTTTGGAAAGGCAAAAGAAGTTCATAGATGGACTTAGAGTTAGTTGCTTAACTCATGCCTTGATTTTCTTTTGGTTTGGTTAAGACTTTGTTGGATTGTACATTTATCGGTGTGGTATCAGTGTGTTGTGGTTTGGATTTGTATGCATCATCCTTTCTTGATTTAGTTGGAGGCTAGTTGGTGGTCAAGATTAAGTTTTGGCTATTTGAAAAAATATGAGAGTGCTAGTTGAAGAAGGGATACTTGTGGTAAAATCCCTTAGAAGTATTCTCCCTTCGTGGAGGATATCTAGGAAGTCGTGCTCATAGCATATGGGCCTAATAACTCATCCTTTTAAGATTTTACGATCTTTCTATCTGTTGACTTTCAGAGACAAAAGTCCTTTTAGTAGTGAATACCATAATACCCTTCAGAGCCTTTACTTTATTTGTTGTATTTTTGGTATTTTGAGCCTTTTCACGGTGGCTACAGGTCATTTATTACTTGCCCAAACTATTAGTTCGGTGATAGAATAATTCATCTAGATTTTAGGCTCCCTATTTTTTAGATTTCGCTATTTAGGATTTGGTCTCAGCCTCCTAGTATATGACCTCAGATGAGAATTTCGACAATGCCATCAGCTCCAGAGTGTCAATTTAAGCTAGGGGACTATTCGTTCAGGTGTCAAGGCTTCCAGATTTATTTGGGCTATTGGATGGATTATGTGAAAAATGGAACTATAGGTATGGGCCCCATATTTATTCGAAATGATCTCGATGAAAGGTTTTATGGTTTCATTGAGTCCAAAACGTCGAATTTGGTATGGCAGCAGATTTGGTTTGCATACAAAGGGTTCAAAATGATTCCCAAACACTTGGTCAAAGTCCATTCCAGACATAGAAGAAAATTTGGTACATTATGTCTGGTGTATCCGCAATCACGATGGGTGAATCACAATCGCCAATCGAGGTTTATGCAGAATCACAATCATAAAGGGTAAATCACGATCACATAATGTAATTTACTCTCAGTTTGCTGAACTGTGATCACAATAAATAAATTGTGATCGTGACTCTATTTTGCACTCTCTAGATGTTGCGATAACAACACACTTGTTGTGATAGCGATACCTGAGCACCTAGAATGGGTATAAATACCCCTTTTAAACTATTTTTTTCATTTTCTTACCTATTTCCATGAGAACTAAACCCTAGAAGTTAAGAGAGCTTGGCATTGAAGCTTGTCAATGATTTGGGGAGTGTGGTTATCGATTATTCCATGATTTTCCTTTGAATTCATGGTAATATTACTTTAATTTATTTATAAATTCATAGAAATTAGGGTTTTGAATTGATAAACATTAAGGGTTAATTTGAGACCCAATTTGTGCTCCGTATGTACTCAACATTTGAACACAAATTCGTTATCCTTTGAGGGACCTCGTGATGGGTTCAATCTTGTCTTTCGTTTATGGGCCCCCATGCTCATTCTGTATTCGAAAAGTGATATGGCAATATAGGTCTCAATTGACTTCTAATTACACGTAGGTTTCAATTTTGATAGCATGGCAGAATTTCAAGGTTGTCGTGTTGCGATTCGAATTTACGGTAGGCTTTTGGCTATTCTTCTCTTGAGATGATGTTTTATATATGTTGTATGTTAGATAGGAATTTTAGGATGTAATGTGGGTAGAATACCGTGACTTAGCCTAAATTGTGAACTTGGGGGCTAGAAGGGTATTTGACCTATTACCCTATATTATTAGCAAATGAGTTGTAGATGAGACTAATGAATCCTTAAAAATGCTTATGTATTACTCGGTGGATTGTGATAATTTTTCCCAAATTATGATGTTATAATTATGTCGACTATATACTTGGACCTAAGACCATGATTATGATATTTTAGCTATTTCTGGATATATGCTCGGGCCTGATGAGTGGTGAAATTACCACTCATTTACACTTAACATTCATGCACACTACTACGATTTGAATGTAAAAGACAGACACATTTGGGGTTAAATGTACAATTTCTATATTTTGAAGGTGTACAAGTGCTGAGAAGAAAATAAGTAAACTTGAGTTGAAAAGGATCAAAAAGGGAATTGAAGTGCAAGAGATGGACTAGCTGATGCAGGATAAGGATATAGCCTTTTGTTATCGCAATCGCTCTAGTCAACCAACTGCGATCGCAATGGACTAACCACGATCATGATGTGTGCGATCACGACAAATCATCCACGTTCGCGCGAGGGCAGAAAATGGCCCAAGGGCAAAAACATCATTTTGACCAGCCGACTCCAAATCCCATTTAAAAGATCAAAACCCTTTCATTCAAGCCATAAATCTACAACCCTACCTCGTATCCATAGCTTAGACTTTTTGTAATTTATTAGAGCTTGGAGCTCAAATTTATACTAATTTGAGCTAAGAAGACATTAGAGAAACTTCTAAGTATAGATTTGGCTTTATCTATTGAAGATTCATTTGAGTCTAAAGTGTGGTTTGCCCTCTCTTTATTTTTCCTATGAATAACTTTAGTAGACATCTTAGTTTATTTGTTTCAGTTATTATTATGATTTTCTAGATCTACCTCTTGGGATTATGTTTGAATAGGACGCAATTGTACATGGGTTGTGATATATTTGTGTGGAATTTAGTTTGCCTATGATGGGTTGTATTATGCTATGCTAATATGGCTGGTATTTGATGGGTGCAAGCCCTAAATACCCACATGGGTATGATGAGTGAAAGCTCTGTCTCTAGAAAACCCAAAGCTATCTTTGAAAAAAGGGTTTTGGGTGAAATTTAGGAATCCATATCATCCATAAAAGAGGGATGTGGAGACCAAAACAATGATAGACAATTAATTGTGTAGTTAGATAAATTTTCACAATCTTAAAAATAAGGGTGAATACGAGGTTGACTATCCCTCAGGTTCCATGCTAGAAATAGGGGTTCCTAATTAAGGTACTGGGTGGCTTTAATTTAACACTCGTTAGGTACTCAAAAGGGTCAACGAGTGATATCTTTGTGGCTTTGTTGAAAAACTAGCCTCAAGGACTTTAAACCTAGCCTACCATAACATCAATAACTAGAATTTACATTGAATCATTACATACCCATGCATATCTTGCTCCTAGGAAAGCATAACCCCAAGATCCATTCTTAATTGCTTACGCTTTAATTATTCTTAGTCTCTAATTAGACCCTTAGAATCCCAAGAATTAAACTCACTTTAGCAAACATTGAAAACTCTCAAATCATCTTGTACCTTTGGGTTGAATCCAGTTAGTAGCTCTCATTTCGAACCTACTGAATCTCCACTTTAATTTTTCCCATGGATTCGACCCCTACTCTTGTTGGGTAAATATATTGATAATCACCGCCTTGCATCTAAATTGCCGTGTAATTTGAGAGTTATAAAAAATGGCACCATTGTTGGGGAACAATTTGGCGCAATAGGTTAGTTTGGAAATTTAGTTACATGCTTGAATTCAAACTTAAAAAATATTTGTTAATGATTATCATTGTTTCTTGTATTAGGTAAATTTTCTTTATTTTTATTTATTTCATACTATGGAATCAAGGAATGACTGTGGGTTTTGGTGGACCCCGCTTTTGGCAAGAATGTAGATATTCTCCCCGAAAAGAGATAAGTGCACTATATCGATCCTATAGGGAGTATGGATGTTCTCTATGTGGTGGTCAAGATGGACATCATAGCCATTGTCCAAATGCCTCCTCTGCCCATTATGCTAACTTAGTTTCTAGTTCTTCTTAAGATTTTAATAGGTCTTATGAGAAGAAAATTGAAGAATAAAGCACGGAAAATAGTGACGTTGAAGTAATGCTTCAACGTATATTGTAGTTAACAACAACGACCAAGAAGGAAACCACTCTTATACTAAAGTCATTTGGAGAGGAAATCAAGAAGATAGAAGACATGGCCATGGAAATAAATCTTTCAAACACTATAACCATGCCCACTCTTCTAAATAAGATTGACATTGAAGAATCCTTGGTGATTTTCCAACCAACCATATCATCAATAGGGAAAGATTCCGAAAGATAGGAAATGGTGCTAGAGTCAAAAGAAGAATTTAAGCAAATTTCTTGTAAAGACTCTATTCCATTTTAGGGTGAGAGTGCTAAGATGGATGAAATTCTAGAATTAAGGGAAGGACCTCATTATAACCATTTTTCAACATTATGCTTGCTGGATTTGATGAAAGTCTATCTACCTGAGCAAATGATGAATTTTGGGGAGAAGGAACTCCATAACTATATTTTAGAGTTTGATATTACAAAAAAGAATACGTGAGCCCCACACTTGAAGGCTAACGATCACAACGTCCGATGTTCAATAAGTGATCTATTACCACTTTTACACAAGGAGCCTAATCGAAAGATTGATGTTAAGTTGGGTAAAGGGTTCAAGTCTTCAAAGTGACATGATAGAACATATTTCTTCATGCCCTTTCATTTACCCAATGTACCTAAAAGATGCATTGATCAAAAATTAGGCAGAAAGTTCAAATCCTCTAAGTGGAAACATAAATGATGGTTAAAGAGGCTTCACTCCATGACGTTAAATTAGGCACTTGATGGGAGGCAATCCATCATTATATGTATGCTTCAAATTCTTTTGAAGAAGTCACATAATTTTGATGTTTTATAGGTTTTTTGGATAGGATTGGAAGCCAAAAACAAGGGAAGGACCAAGTTTGGGAAGTGTGACAGTCCAACAGAAAATAGGGAAAATAGGGGAGAAAAACGCCTCAGGTACCGCGATCGCGGCCTGAGGATCACGATCGCGATAGTCTCTCCAATCTGTACCTTGGTTATCACAGTGGTTTCAGGGATACCTTTAACCCTTCTTATGCTATTGTTTTATGTAGTGAGGTGACAACAAGTCCTTTAGTTGGGGTGTGGCCCTACCCTTGTGTGTATTCATTGGATTACAATACCTGAACTTAGCCATATGAAGCATGGAAATTTTGTGAATAGATTGTTTTGATTTGTAGTTTACTTGTTTTTTGATAATGATGGTGGACAAGATTTTTCCTTATGATGTATTATGATGAAATTCTTAAGGGTAAAATATTGTGATTGAGAATTGAACCATGGATGTAGGGGAAGCCTGAGTACCTGTAGCATTATGGATTTGGGATCGCACTCATGCCATTGGCAAAGTTTGAGTAGACATATGGTTGGTTTGCCTATATGAATCCAAAATGTGACACAAAGGCTTTGGTTGTTTCCATGGTTAGAAAATTGTGCATGGTGAAAGTGCAAAGCAAACACCCCCGTCCGCCCAAAAATTTTTTAGAAATCAAGGGCATGGACATGAGTGACATCGAAACAATTCTCTTTCTCTTTTTGTGACTCCACAAATTTTGGCTTGTTAATATTGTTAAATATTCTAATTTTTGTCTCTATTTAGAGGGGAAATTGAACCTTCTTGGCGAGTTTGCATGCCATGTGTAGTGAGCTTATTTGTTTGAATCTCGTGTACACTTGTACTATCTAGAATTACCCCGTTAGTCTCTCAAGACTAATTTTTATGTACTTGGTTGGTGAAATGATCTTGGGCCGTATTTGTGACATTGTAAGTCCACTCTAGCCTAAAAAGCATACCATTGCATAGATGTTATCCTTAGTCACCCACTTTGAGCCACTGGACCTTTCTTTGGCAAACTCATGACAAGCCATTATCCCTTTTTTAAACCTTATCCTCCTTTAAATTAATAATGAAAATTGAGGCTAATAATCTAATTTAGGGGTGGTGATGTTTGGATAAGGAAACTTTGGTCTATAAATTTGTAAGTGAGTGCCTAAGATCTTAATTATTGAGAACAAGTGTAGAAAAAAAAGAAAGGACCCAACAAAGGAAAGAAAAACACAGAGTGTGCAAGAAAAAGAAATGGGAAAAAAGTGGTTGAACCAAGGAAGCCAAAAATAGGGACATGCATAAAGAGAGAAAATAAAAAGAAGTGGCCCATAATCAAAAGATGGATTGAATAGCGTAAAAAGTGATATAGATGCTCAAGGAGGGTGCAGTCACTTCATGCCTAAATGATATATTACCCATTCTCCCTGAACCTACATTACAAGCCTAAAAAGTCCATTGAGATCTCCAATCAAGTTTATTAATTATAGTGGTGGTTGAAAATAGGGGCAAGCCTATGGAATGGAACTTGTTAACATAGAGTGTTCCTTTGTGAGGGTGACAGTTTTTGCTCTTAAATTCCTTGTTGCATATGTGGTAGCTTGGTGTTTGGAATTTTCTTTCTTATAAGGAGGCATGTGAACAAGTCAAGGCGGGTGATTTTGTCATCTCCTCAAAAATGAGGCAAAAAGGAGTATAATATAGTTGAGGTCAAAGAGAAGTCAATTCTTGAGTATTAGTGATTGTTGCATGATTACTCTTTAAAGTCTTTTGCATCCTTGAAAATTGTGTTATATTGAGGGGTGTTGAAAGAATAGCCTTGCCCATGTTTGATGAGCTACTTGTGGTAGCAAATAAGCTTGAAGTCATTGTGATAATTGGGTCATTTAAGTGGGCATAAAATGTGGGTTGTCTCAAGATGAAAGGTAGTGTTGCTTGAGGACAAGCAAAGATTCAAGTTGGGGGTGTTGATGAGTGGTGAAATTACCTCTCATTTGCACTTAACATTCATGCACACTACTATAATTTTTATGTAAAAGTGAGACACATTTGGGGTTAAATGTACTAATTCCCATATTTTGCAAGTGTACAAGTGCTGAGAAGAAAAGAAGCAAACTTGATCTGAAAAGGATCAGAAAGGGAATTAAAGTGCAAGAGCTAGACAAGCTGATGCAAGATCAGGATATAGCCCTCAGTTATTGCAATCGCAGGCATTATCTCGTGATCGCGATGAGTCAAGATAGTCAACAAACTGTGATCGCGACCAATCTTCCATGATCGCGTGACGATGGAAAATGGCCCAAGGGCAGCAACATCATTTTGACCAGCCGACTCTAAATCCCATTTAAAAGATCAAAACCTTTTCATTCCAGTCATCAATCTACAACCCTATGTCGTATCCAGAACTTAGGGTTTTTGTACTTTCTTGGAATTTGGAGCTCAGATTTTTACTAATTTGAGCTAAAAAGACCTTAGATCAACTTGTAAGTGTAGATTTGTCTTTGTCTATTGAAGATTCATTTAAGTCTAAAGTGTGGTTTACGCTCTCTTTATTTTTTCTATGAATAATTTTAGTAGACATCTTGGTTTATTTGTTTTGATTATTTTTATGATTTGCTAGATCTATCTCTTGGGATTATATTTGAATATGAAGCAATTGTGCATGGGTTGTGATATATTTGTGTGGAATTTAGTTTGTTAATGATGGATTCTATCATTGATGTGTTAACATGGTTGGGATTTGATGGGTGAAGCCCTAAATACTCACATGGGTATGATGAGTGAAAGATCCATGCTCTAGAAAACCTAAAGCCATCTTTGAAAGAAGGGTTTTGGGTGAAGTTTAGGAATCCATATCATCCGTGAAAGAAGGATGTGGAGACCAAAGCAATGATAGACAATTAAGTGTGTAGTTTGCTAAATTTTCACTATCATAGAAATAAGGGTGAATATGAGGTTGACTATCCCTCGGGTTCCATCCTAGAAATAAGGGTGCCTAATTGAGGTATTGAGTGGCTTTAATTTCACACTCGTTAGGTACTCAAATGGGTCAACGAGTGACATATTTGTGGTTTTGTTGAAAAACTAGCCTCAAGGACTTTAAATCTAGCCTACTATATCATTAACAACTAGAATTTGCATCGAATCATTATATACCCATGCATATCTTGCTCCTAGGAAATCATATCCCTAAGATCCGTTCTTAATTGTTTACGCTCTAATTATTCTTACTTTCGGATTAGACTCTTAGATGCCCAAGAATTACTCTCACTTTAGCAAACATTGAAATACCCCAAACCATCTTGTACCTTAGGTTTGAATCTAGTTAGTAGCTCTCATTTTGAACCTACTCAATCGCCACATACATTGTTGCCCATGGATTTGAGCCCAACTCTTGTTTGGTAAATATATTTACAATGACCACCTAGCACCTAAATTAACATATAAGTTGAGTGTTATCAAGGCTAGAGGCTATGTTCATGATATTGGTTGGTTTGGTTTCAGGAAGTATTCCATCCTTGTACAGAAAATAGTTGTAGTTTATCGATATATTGATGTTTACAATTTCATTGTTTGAATATTGGTGATGGCATGCATAGATTTAGTATATTCATGATCACTAACTATGGTAAATGGTACAATTCCAACTAAATTATGATTTTTCTACTATCTTTACTAAAAAGGGATAAAAATCCCACTTTTCACCTTTTAAACAAATTTATTCATAATGGGAATCGGACCATCTTAATGGATACTTATGAGCCTTTGAGACTTAAATGGTGATTTGGAAATTTGACCATGATAGATTTCGATCAACGATTGTGTCATTACTATTTACGCTAATCGAGAGATATTTTGACCCTTTCTAGACTTTTATGATAATTTAATTCCAATGTTAACCCGGTAATAGATTTACGAATTTACACTCATTTTAGCCACTGTTTAGAGTCTGTATATTTATTATACATACATAAATATATTTATTGGTTCAAGTTTGGATATTGATTATATATTTACTGATTTAAGTATGAGTATTGATTATATATTTACCGATTTAAGTCCAGATTTTGATATTATATTTATCGGTTCAAGTCTGAATATTGATTATATTTATTGATTTTAGTTCGTAGGATGATTATGATATTAATTATATTTATCGGTTTGAGTCTGGAGGATGATTATGATATTGGTGATGTAAGGTTATACATTGGGTTACTTATGGTATTTTGATAGGTTGTGGTATTATGGATTATATCTGGGCATTCATTCTTACATATACATGGACTATCACCAATATGCACCTATATCTATCAGTCTCATGGGAGGTTTCATAGGTATGGGTGATGAGTATGACTTATGGTGTGTTGTATGTTGATTGGACCTTTTAAGCCTAGGGTGATGGGGGTTTATGAAAGACTTAGTTGGGTATTGTTTGTCTGGACTAGCTGGTTCCTCGCATTGTCATTGATGTTGTTATTATTTTTATTATTATATTTTTATAATCCTTGTTATGACTAATTTGTGGAAACTTTGTTAATAATCCTGTATTGATACTTAAGGCATGATTATGGCTCTTTTATCTGACGATTATGTGTTATGCATGATTATCTCAAAATTAGATAAATGGATTTGAAACCCTGAGTAAACTAGCAATAACACTGGCTATGACTACGAGGTCTTAAGATGTCAGTCTGATGATTAAGGTTGTACCTCGAGTTGATCTTATTTTTGTATATATGTATATCTATGTATATGTAGCTATGGTATTACTTTATATCCCTTTCTTCTTTTGCTTATTGAGATTGAATATTCATTTCTTGGCGTTGTATACTTAAATAAATCTTCTTTTTCCCTTAAGTCTTATATTGGCCAGCGATATATGGTATAGTGTTGAGGTTCTTGAGTATGTCTAGAGTGTGATAGTTCATACTTATTACCTCCTTAATCTTATTATATTAGTTTCTTTTACATTACGATAGTTTATCCCTATTATCTCATTAGCTTTATGATGTAGTTGTCGAATATTTGGGCGTAGTTTACATTTCTTCTTACATATTATGTATATTTACATTATCTTTGGAGCTCAGTCGGCAGTTGCCTACTAGCTACCACGTGTTGTTACTCATACTACACTTCTGCAGCCAACAGATCATAGTACGGGTTATCGCCGTTATTGAGTGCGTTATGCAGAACAACGATGGTTTGGAGACATAGGGTGAGATCCTGGAGTTCACAATATTACCTTCCTCCCTGTTATGTACTAGACTAGTCTCTATGTTCTATTCAGAGATGGTTGTACTTGTATTTACATTTTGTACCTCATTTATATCCTCATTGACAGTATAAGATCTTGTACTAATTTCACTAGGTTTTGGGTTTATCTTATGTATGTTAGTTTTTTACCATATTTGTGTTACATTTTCCCCTCATTCTTTTGGTAGTTTGTTACTACCAGTTCCAGACTACGGAATTAGCTTTCCTACTAGTGGGTTAGAGTATGAGCCATCATGACCTGAGAAATTGGGTTGTGACAATAGCACACAATTATCATAAATAATCTCAATCTAAAGTTGGGGTAAGCCTAGCCTACCCAAACGCCAAAGCTAAAAACCTCTTTGAGAAGCCTCTTAATAGTTCCCCAGTAGAACCTGAGCTTGAATAACTTGATAAAAATAATTGATTTTTGTTTTTGATAACCAATTATGATGCCAAAAGAATTTTCCACAAAAAATTCTTTTTAACGAGAATTTAATAGCGATATGGAGCATATTGAAAATATATTAAATTTGCCTCTGACGATGAAGAATATCAAGGAACAATGTTATCTCTTTCTTTATTTCAGAGGAGAAGAATAGATGACATTTTACTGTAATGGGCACGTTAATTACATTGCTACCTGTTATGGAAAGTATGACATATATACATGTCAAAATAAGCCTAAAAATGGAAAGTAGGCCACCTAATTAAACCTCATATTATTGTAGACTTCACACACTTTCACGTGGAAGTGTGTTGCCACTAATTTTAAAGCGTCATCTATGTATTCAAATATTGCATAGGTTTGTGATAAAATAAATATCATATTTTGAATATATCACAGTTAATAAAAAATTATTTCTGACAAAATCTCTATTATGTATTAATAATATTTTAATATATATATATAGATTCACTATCTCTGCTTAAAATATTTATTGGTTATAAAGACTATTTAAGATAACATAGATATAACATAACTAAAGAATTTTATAAATATCAAAATATTTTAGAAAGGTAATTAACTATATCATCTTACAAAATTTTAATTTAATTTAAATATTTCGCAACATGTTTGGTATTAATAAAATTCTCAAATGAACTATTCAGAGATCGAACTATCAGTTTCATAAATAACTTAAGGCAGTTATAGAAAAAGAAAAAGGCATGTTTTCCACCCTAATTTGTCACGAAAACATACTTTAGTCATTAAACTTAACGTATAATTATTTACTTCCCTTATGAACTTTAAAATGTATTATTTTGCTCACTTCAGGGCTTAGACCAAGTCAAGATCCATTGTTCTATAGTCACTCACGATTTAATTGGTCCACATTATTATTGAGCCACCGTTAACCTGGCCTGGCCTAATAATAAAATGTCCAACCTATTTTTAAATAAAACCTAACCCGACCCGACCCATTTTTCTATCAAATACATCTAACCCGTCATTCCCTTTCCCATTCATAACCCGTCAAAACACAAATCTTACAAAAAAAACCTAATTCCTAACTCCTAACCTAATCAATCGTTAGTTTTGTGTAGCTTCTACGATTATCGAGTTGTGGAGGTATGTAATCCCTTTCTTTTACCTCTATTTTTCATTTAGGATTTTTATCAAATTGATTTTCAAAGGGTTTTTGATTTTGACTAAAGCTAGTATTTTTTAATTTTTTGAAGTTTGAAAATGAATTTTGTGTATATTATCTTAAGATTTCACAATGGAGGAATATTACAACAAAAATCCCATACTAAATACATTACATGTATGGAGTCTGATTGTTTAGACGTAGATATTGACAAATTATCTTACTTTGAGTCTGTAGGCTATGTTAAGAAAATTAGATATAATTGTTCCTCTTGTATTGTCAATATTAGAACACCTAATTCTAATCATTAAGTGAAGGTTGCATGTGATAGCGATATTTTTGGTATTCTACCTAAATTAAAAAATTGGGATATAGTTCAACTGTATGTGCGACACTTTATTGAAGAAGCTGATGTGGTCCCAGGCCTTTAATATGGTAAGACTGTGGTGAAAAATCTTTTTTTTTTTTTGATAAAAACCCTGTACAAACCTCTGTGGATATCTTAAGGCTTGAAGAAGCTAGAGAAACTGCACCACCTACTATTGGTGTTGGTGATGTTTTTTCTACTGTTGAATTAGATAGATATTCTTCTACTGTTGAGGAAGATTTGGGTAGGGGTGGTTCTACTATCGAGGAGGATTTAGGTGGGGGTGGTTCTACTGTTGAGAAAGATTTGGGTGGGAGTAGTGCTACTATTGAGGAAGATTTGGGGGGGGGGTGCTAATGTTGAGAAAGATTTTGGTAGGGGTGGTGCTAGTGTTGCGGAAGATTTTGATGGAACTTTTGCTGCTACTGCATCTGATGTTCCACGTACATTATGATTAGGAAAGTGATAGTCATGATAGTAAAATTCTGATTATGGTAATTTTGTTTAATGTGATGATGAATATTGTAGTGATACTTATGAGGAGGTTAGGATTTTGAGAGAAGAATAGAGAGCTTCCAACACAAAAAAAAAAAAAAGAAAAGAGAGCCCAGAGTTAAAGGGGTTAATTTAAGAAAAAAGAAAGTTGAGTGGGATAAATGAGAACTTTTTTCAAGAAAAAAACTACCCTGTAGGATAAATTAGGTGGTTATGAGCCATAATTTGATTCAGATGAAAATGCCAGTTTTGAAATAGATATTGATGTAGATGTTGATGTTGAGAATGAGGTTCAACATCCTATAAGAAGTGTGAAAAAGGCAAGAAGGGAAAAAAGAACTAAAAAAAGTTGTGTTTGATCCTACTTGTTAGTTAATTGTTTGGGACACTAGTCTAGCTTTTGATAATGTTAAACAATTTAGAGAAGTTATTACTAGATATACAGTTCAAGAACATGTAGAGCTGGAAAGTATGTAAATAAACCAACTAGGGTGAGGGTAAAATATAGAGATGATTGTCAATGGTTACTATTTGGAAGTCATGATTCAAAGACAAAAGATTTTGTTGTGAAAAAGTATAATCTAGTGTATCTATGCACTACCACAACTAAAAATAAATTGTTCAATTCAAAGTATTTAGCAGAGGGGTACAAGGATAGAATTATTTTTTAGCCTGGCTTTAGAGTTTTTCAGTTGCAAAATCTAGTGAAAAAGGAGTTAGAGGTGTATGCTGGGAGAACTATAACAAGAAAAGCTATAAACATGGTGTTGAAATAGATAATAGATGATCATGTGGAGAAATTTAAAAGAATTCTTGATTATAGAGATGAAATTTTAAATACTAATTCAGGCAGCACATGTCTGGTAACGCTTAGTGAAAAATTTCTGAGGGTGGAAGATAAAGGTTTCAATGCTATATGTATGTTTAGATGCTTTGAATAAAGCATTCAAAGCTGGATGTAGAAGATATATTGGATTTGATGGTTGTTTCTTGAAAGGTGTTTGTAATGGACAGTTGCTTGTAGCTGGTTGTAAAGATGGGATAACCTAATGCTGCCACTATCTTGGAAAATGGTTGAATTTTAAATTACTTTCACTTTGACATGGTTGATTACACTTGTTAGGCATGATTTAGAACTTGTTAATGGAACTAGATTGATAACTATGACTGATATGCAGAAGGTAATTTGTTCTATCTTAATCATTTATGTTTTCAACTACTATATTTTTTTCTATATTCTTGTGTCAATTAATCATTTTATATGATGCTGAAGGGTTTTGACACTGAAATTCTACAGTTATTGCCAAATACAAAGAATGTGTGCAAGATACATTTTATCTAACTGGTCTAAAGATTGGACTGGCATTTAAAGTAGAAATAAAGTGTACCCTCGAATGGAATGGAGAATATGGTTTTGAGGTTAAGGACAGTTAGGGCAAAATATTTATAGTTTAGTTGAATAATAGAACATGTACTTGTAGATCTTGGATGCTAAAAGGAGTACCCTATTATCATGCTATAGCTGCACTTTATTTAAGAATATTGGAGCCATTAGCTATGTATCACATTGGTGTAAGAAGGAAACATACAAAAAGACCTATAGCTTTTTTATTCAGCCTATTACTGGAATGTAAATATGGCCACAGTCAACCAACCTTCCAATTATACCACCAAATATTAGAGAAATGCCAGGCATCCCCTCTAAGTCAAGAAAGAAAGAGGAAAACTAAGAACAAAACAAGTAAATTATCCAAAAGAGGTGTTGAAATGGCCTGCATCACTTGTTATGGAAAGGGCCACGGTAAGAAGAGTTTTCCTTTGGTGCAAAAGATACAACCGATAGAGGAAAAGGGACAAGTTCAAGTGTTGGTTCTTCTGCAGTTCTAAGTTAGTCTCAATCAAGCACAAGCAAAGAAAGACAAAGGCCAAAAGGGTTTACAAAATAGGTAAAACTTGTTTATAATTCACCTTAAGTTTTATTGAATTTTGATATTATTTTTGCTGTTAGGAAATTCCAGCAGCTATTAAAGTTTGATATATCTTATTTTGACTATTAGGCTATTACAACAACTATTGTTGCTGCAAATATGATTGCTGGCATTGGAAGGGGAAGAGGGACTGAAAAGAGTAAAGGGACTACTGCTCTTGCATCTACTGTAGATAGTGCCAATGGAAGGGGAAGAGAGACTGATAATGGTAGAGAGACTGTTGCTTTTGCATCTAATATAGATGGTGTAAATGAAAGGAGAAGAGGGATTGGTAAAGGTAGAGCGACTGGTGCTCTTGCATCTAATATAGGTGGTGCCACTAGAAGAGGAAGGGGGACTTGTAGGGGAAGAGGGACTACTGCTGCTGAAAATACTATTGGTGTCATTTGAAGGGGCAGAGGGAGTGCTGCTACTACATCAAATACTGGTGGTGTCAGTGAAAGGGGTAGAGGGATTGTTCATCCTATATCTAATCATAGTGGTGTTACTACTAGGGGTCGAAAGAAAAGTTTTAATAGACCAAGAATGTTTAGAATGGGGGTTCTATATACATAAAGTGGTTTAAAAATCCACAATATAAGTGATTGAATGATTTTACACTTTTCAATATTCAAGTTAATCACCAAAAGACTAATTATTTATTTGTTAATCTAGTCTGGAATGCCTTTAAAATTCTCTCTAGTAACTAGAAATCTTAGGCATCATAAACCAAGATCAGGTGTGAAATAGAAAGGAAAGCCTGCTGTCACCCAACAAGGACTTCAAGAAATAAGAGCACAAAAAAGAATAAATGCTGCAGAAGTGAATCAATTGAGCCAAGCAAGTTCTTCAATTGTATAGTGTTTGAGGTCTAATTTGTTCCACTAAATTATGTCATCTATTTGATGTTTGATTAGCTCAAACAATTATATAGTCATGCCTGGATAGATATGCTTTTGTGAAATAATTATGCAGTTGTGACTGTTTTGTGATGTCTGTATTTTTTTCAAATAATTATGCAGCTGTGAGTGCAATTTTTGATCTCTTAATTAGGCAGTCATGACTACAATATATTGATATATTATGCAGCTAAGACAGTAGTGCATACTTCAAACAATTATGTAGTTGTGTCACATCAATATTTCTAACAATACATGCAGCCAAGACTGCACATTTGGGTATATATTATTTCTATCATTCTCATCTATATTTTTGTGTCTATTTTTGTGTACTTGGAAGTAGAATAACAACCAAAGAAACTTCAAACAAGATTCTTATGAACTTACAAATAGAATACATAGACAAATAAGTGATCCGAACAAAGAATTACATAAATACTTGAAGGATGATTACAAAAGATCTAATGAAAGTAAAGGCTGCTACACACCAAAATCGTAAGATAACTCTATTAAGTCTTTATTTACATAGATCATTCTAATCCAATAGACTATAACTACAATACAACAATAAAAAACAATAAGTATAAGAACATTCTCCCATTCCTTCCTTTAGCCATTATACTTATCCATTTTTTTCTCCCTTTCTTTTATCTTCTCAATATCTTCTTCTAATTTTTCAATTTGATGTCTACATAATTATCATCTTTTTTGAAAACTCTAGGCTTGTCCACTTCTTCAAAAGCTTCCATCTGTACAACTTCCTTGAGTGATGGTTTCATGATTTGATGACAAGATTCCACTAAATCTCAAACTCAACTAACTTTTCTATTAGTTTAGGAATCACAAATTTGGACCTCAGATTAATGTCCTCTTTGTACCTCTATCACCAAAAGTAATAAGATCTTGGACGCTTCAACTATTTAAGTAAATGATTAGTGTTCAATTGAATACACTGGGATAAAAGAAATGAGAAATATTCTAGAGATTTAACCCATAATCAGGACATTCCAAATATGCTATGTCGGGATTAGTTGAAGTCCAAGATATCTTAAAATGAACTAAAAATCCATGATTGCAACAAACTTCTTGGTTAAAAGCAAAATCATTCTCTTCCATACAAAGCTTATGAAAGTTAACTGATCTCATGGTATGCTAGGAAACAATTCAGCCCACAAATTTCAGAACAAAAAATGACAATAAAATTTTCATAATAAAAGATAAAGGAATTTACCTTATTCATAGAGATAGAAGATGAATGGAGAAAATAGAACAAAAGATGAAGGAAAAATAAGACCAAATTAATGAAAATAATGAAATAATGGTCTTGATTTTTTAAGCAATTTCAAATCAAATTGAGGTTTGAGTTGATTGAAGATAAAAGAGAAAACGAGTTAGGGTTTTGAAATTGGAATTCAGGGCTCGATTTCTAAAGGAGAAGAAGATGATCATTTTCTTAAAATAAATTAATTCAGGTCAAGTTTAGCTATTAATGTGCATTGTTTGGCAGTGTTTGCACATGCCATGGTCTAATCCATGAAGGGAGCAAAATAATACACTTTAAAGTTCATAAGAGGTTTAAATAATTATAGGTTAATTTTAATGGCTAAAGTAAGTTTTCATGAAAAGTTTCGGGGGAAAATATGCCTTTTTCCTTAAAAAGCTTAAACACCAAAAATGCAGAAAAATGACAGATGACCGGAAGGGTCATTACACTATCTCTTAACTAGCACAAACACTAATATAGATGTCAATGACGACCCCTAGTAATCAGATGTTCATCACAAAAAGAAGCAAAAGTGTAGCATGTGGACTAAAACAATGAGTACTTAGTAGGCATCATTGGCTGACTGAGCTAAATTATAATAAAGGTACAATACGATGCAAAAAAGTAAGATGATGTCAAGAAAAGAGGCAAACTTGTAATAATGCTCCGAATACTAAAAATGGATAATTGTGTAAATAATTTTGAAAATAAAGCTACTAACTATAGCCTAACTGGGCCTCCATAAGATCAGTAGGCGCAAACAAGAGTGTATAATCCACCAGAGTCCTCATAAGCTCGATGGATGCAATAAAAAAAGAAGTACTAGCAATAATAATCCCAAAGTACTCAAACCATCAAAACATAACCTTGGTTTCCCCATGCCATAAACACCAGACTTGAATCGATTCCATAACTATCATAAGTAACCTCTCAATGCAGGACTAAAAAATATAGTACCTTAGATGCAAGACTCGAGTTGATCTTAATATCATAATTTTTGAATTCGAATTGGTCTTAATATCATAATTTCCTAACTAAAACTGGACTTAATAAATACATGTTATAAGCCTAGTCAGAGTTAGAAAATGTCTAAATCCTCTTCGGGCTCAAGAATATGAAAAGATGGCAGAAGAAGGCCTCTTAAATCTATGAGGAGTTCATTATAATATTGACCTAAAGTGGGTTGGAGGGGCTCTCTTTTAACCTTGAAAGTCCATTCTAAGTAATTTTCTACCCTAAGTAAGAGATAGGTTCATAAGTACTTCTACAACATGCTAACTAAGCCTCATTAATTCCTAAGATAGCTATTTAATCGAAGGAATAAATAGTTAGGTCGATTCCACCTAAATACAAGTTATAAACTAGCTAGATAGTCAAAATATTGCTAAATTTACAATTAGGCTATAATTACCCAAACCAATACTAGCTTGATACCATACTAATAGTATTATAAAGCTCAATCTATGAGGAGAGTAAACCTAGCCTACTTGAACAATGAAGAATGCTCGATAAAGTCCACTAAAGTGGAGATTTTCCCTTTTAAAAATCCTTCGAATGATACCACACTATCAAAATAGTGATCTCACATTAATATGAGAATAATGATACCTAAATTATATTTTAATACTTTGAATAAAAAATTGCGTTAAAATCCCATATGGGGCCTGCTTGTGGAATCACAATTTTAAAATCATTAACATGTTCCTTTCTTCTCAAGGATAATTTACTCTTAATAATGAGTAAAGTTTGAGCTCATATGACATAATCACCCAATGATAAATCTCCAAATTTTTCTATGATCTCTAGGGTTTAATGGCTTTTGGGACTTAAGAATAATAAGAGAAATAGGAAAAAAATCCCTGTAATTGTTGCTTAAGTGATCACCACTAAAGTGGTATATGGCCACTTAAGCTACCCTTACCGCCGACTAACCTCTGCTAAAGCACATAATACGTTGCTTAAGAAATATCTACAGTAGCAGTCAAGCCTTTGCTAAAGTCAGTGGGTGGGGACTGACTTGGCCACTAATGCAACTCCCTTGGTTGCTTAAGCAACCACCACGACCAGACATCCGCTTAAGTGGTTGCACTAAATGAGTCCATGCACCAACTTAAACTTTGTATTTTCTAAGTTTCAATCGACCCCTTGGACTCATTTAAAATCTTATGAATGCAAATGAATTATGCTAACTTATTAAATTCAATATTATAGACTCAACAGACCCATTAAAATTTTCATCCAAAGTTGTTTTAAGGGAATGTGGGCCTCACACATAAGATTCACTTTTATCAAACTCCACCCAATACCTCGAAATGACTCTGAGTGGATTGGGACCCAAACCAATGGCCCCTAGCCTAAAATTAACGTTTGGAGTTGATAGAATTGTCAAATTGGTACATATAAGGTTGTTAACTTGAAGATAATGCCTGATAACTAATCCTTACCAATAAATGCTTCAAAATACAGAATTGGATCTAAAATCCAATGATCTTCCTGGTAACCAACCTATAGGTTTTATCAAGTCATAAATGACATAGGACAGATCTAGGAAAGTTTTAAATAACAAATAGATATGAAAATATAAATAATGACCTTTACTTGAAGGGTCATTATAGTTTTCCTTCATGGGGTGCTCATGTCTATCATTTCATATCGAGAATCTCAATTCACTTCTAGATTCTAGAGGGCATTGTGGATGGATTTGGTACCTAAGTTGACCTTAAAACTACTTTTCACCCCAGATTGATGGACTATTGAAGAAAATATTTAGGTTTTAAGGATATGCTCTATGTATATTTTATGGACATTAGGGGTTAGCAGGAGCAGTTTTTATCCTTAATGGAGTTTGCCTATAATAACAACTATCATTCAAGTAATCATATGACACTATTTAAGGTGATGCATTATAGGCATTGTTGATCTCTTATTGGTTAGTTTGAGAGTTCAGAAGTTAGACCTCATGGTACTAATTTTCTTTGTGTATCCTTGGATAGGGTTTGAGTGATTTAGGATATGCTCTAGGGAGCTTAGAATAGGCAGAAGAGTTATACTGACCATAGGCTTCGTGTCTTGATATTTCGAGTTGGTGACTAGTTCTTTCTTTTAGTGTCGTTCATAAAGGGCATGATAGGTTTTGAAAAGAAGGGTAGGCTCAGTCCTAGGTATATTAGACTATTTGAGATACTTCAGACAGTTGGGGAAGTAGCATATAAGTTAGCCTTTCCTTTTGTATTTTAAGACATCCATTGAGTTTTCCATGTATCTATGCTGAGATGTTATATTTTAGAGAAGTCACATATTCTTCGATGGGACTAGTTTAGTTAGATGAGAGGTTGATATTTATGGGGGATCAAGTATATATCCTAGCCAAAGATATTAGACGGTTGCATTCTAGAGGTATTCCTATGGTTAAGCTTTACTAAAGATGTTGTATAGTCAAGGATACTACTTGAGAGACTGAGTGTGATGTGCAAACTCAATATGTTCACTTTTTTTACCCTTCAGGTACTCCTTAATACTTTACTTTTGTGGATGAAAGTTCTTTTAGTAGTGAATGTTTTAATGACTCTCATGTCATTTCTAGAATTTTCATGCTTTTTATGCATTTAGAGCTTTCTTATATCTTCTCCAAGTAATTAATCACTTACTGGGACTGACAGTTTGGTTGCTAGGTAGTTGATTTGGTTTTTAGAGCCATTTATCTATTGTGGAGCTTTCACTATTAAGAAAATAGTATCAAGCCTAAACTTCAGCTAAATGACCTTAAATTCTAATTCTAACAGTCTCATTAACTTTAGAATATTGATTCTAGTCTGGGGGGCTCTTAGTCCTAGTTGGAAGGATTCAGGACTTATTATAAGCTATTGGCTGGATTTTGGCTAAAATGGACCCTTAATTATGGGACCAATTTTTTATTGAAATGACCTTAAATGGAAATTTTGATACTTTTTTTTGAGTTCAAAATTCTATTTTTAGTAGGGTAGCATAGTTTGTTTGCATTCATGAGGTTCTGAACGAGTTTTGAGGGGTTGGTTGGGAAATTTGCAGTTTACCTAAGTTGTTGGTGCTGATGCACCTAGTGTAGGCCAAAAATGGTCTTTGCGTTTGCTTGTCTTTGACTGTAATAATGAGGGTCAAGGATTTTTACCTTTGCATTTGTGGTCTAGCCTCCATATTTTAAAAGAGAAGGTAGCCTGATTGGTCCAAGCACCTCTATTGTGATTGCGGTGGAAATTTTTTATTTTTAAAGGTATGTTCGGGCCAACTACAATGTTCATGAAAGGGGTCCCATGATTGGGAAAGACCTCTGGCAATAAATAAATATTTTCCTTTATTTCCAGCTTTATTTTCAAAGTGTAAAACTCTATAGTAAACCTTTGGGAGCTCAAAAAAAGTATTTTAATCAATAAGTGAAGCTAGTATTAGCTTGACAAAGTGATTTTGAGAATTTTAACATCACTTTGTAGTAAGTATTAAATTTAATTTCCTCTTATATTAGTAGTTTAAATCCATGTTTTTTCAAATTCTATTGGCACTATTTTGGGACTGTTTTGGGACAGTTACAGGGCTTGGATTATACCTAATTTTGGGGTGAATGATCCTTGAGCTAAAAGTGATGTTATGATGATTCCAAAACTAGGCCGACATATAATTTTTAGTCTAATTTCTAACTCAGAGCATATATTTAGAATAGGAATATCAATATTCTTATCTTAATATGTAGAACTTTATTTTGGTAGCGTGGCAGTGGTTGGATGCTTTTGGAAAGGGAAAAGCTCTATTAGTAGAGGGTTATATGAGCTTATGACAACATCTAGGTAGTCTACGCTTGTCTTTCTCTTATATTATGATTACATATGGTATTGCTGCAATGTTGTGCTATGTATGGGTGGGTATTTATATCTTAATTGTTATTTTAGCTTATAGTGACCTATGTTAGACGGTTAGGGGCCCTTTTTAGTATAATTCGAGCCCGTTTTACTGTAGGTTAGTATATGATTGTCCTTAGTGTTAGACTTTGTGCTTTTAATGACTTGAGATGGTATTGGGAAGCCTTAGACTAAGTTCAGGTAGGTGCTCGTATTAAGATGGTATTTACCTTTGGTAGTGTAGTATTAAACCTTAGATCGTGCCTTTTGGCCTTAGTAATTACAACTCGCTATGCCTTAAAAGATTCCACTGCCTAAAATATGTCTATATTGGCTAAATGGACTAGAAATTGGTTAAAACATGAGATATATCTCTTGAATTTGTTCTTGTCAGTTCTGGTTCAAGTTCGATAATTTCTATATAACTATTATTTATTAGTTCTAATTCGAGGCTGGAATATGCTATATTGTTATCACTTATGAGTACCATTTTGAGTTCGGCAACTATATCTTGGTTATTCCTTTGGAGTTTTGGTTGATTCTAGCATTTATTGTTATTCCTATTATGGGAACTCTGTTAATACCAATGGAATGGAGGTTATGAATAGGAAAGGGGATCATGAGGTATGCATGGCCTAAATTTTGGTTCAGTTTATGTTCTTTATTGTCATACCTCATCCTTACTCTAGTTTTATCCTTTGCCTAAACTCACCAAGATTATGGAGGATCAGTTGGATTTTTTCTTCTTTTTATGTGCTTTCTAGCTTATGTGGGACCATTTAGGTTACAGTTCGACTTTATTTTCCACTCTCGAGTTACTTTATATATATATACATACATATATATACGTATATATATATACATACATAAATATATATATATATTTCTTCCACCATGTATGGTTTATTATTTGTATTTCTGGCCCTTTATTCTTGACTTTAGTTTGCATCCTTGCACTTTTTTATGCTTTTACTGTAGGTTAGCTTAGTCAGCCTATGATACCTACTTAGTACCCATTATTTTGGCACTCATCTTGTCCTTCTACATATTTTACTTAATGCATATCCGAGTATAAGTCATTGATGCTGACGATATGCACAGGTCGTACTCTTGTTCAGAGCTAGGGTGAGCTCTTAGAGTTTGGAGTTGATCCTCATTGTCGTAGCTCTTTTGAATTTGAATAAATCATTTGATGGTCTCTCGAATAATAGCATACAATTACTTGAAAAATAGATGAAAATAAATATAGACAAATACATGGAAAATAAAGATATAAAATATATAGAATTTCTTAATAAAAATATGCAAGAACTACTAAGGCTAAAACAAACAACTACAAAATATTATAATAAAATCAATTTTAAAAGATAGATCATCTAGATTATCTTAAAGTCTTAATCTTATATATATTTAAAGATATAGAAATTATAGATATTAAGAGAATAATATTAGAAAAAGTAATAGACTATGAAATTGAAACCATAAATTGGATATAACAGTTATACCAAGAAATTTACCCAGAAGGATATTATTCAGATTAAGAGATGTTAGAATATATTAGAAAAACTACAGAAAATCAAGATAATCTAAATAAAGAAATTAATTATAAAAACCGAATTAGAAAAATAATGGAAAATCTAAAAGAAAAATTAATATGGATAGAAGAAACCTTAGAAAATTTAGAAAAAAATACATGTGATAGTTTATATAATTTAAAAAACTCACTACGACAAGAACAACACAAGATAATAAATAACATTTAAAATCTAGAATTAGATATGCATTACAGTACAGTTAGGATAAATTATTATACAGAAATTTGTAACTCTGCAATTACTACAAGATAAAATAATAAACCAAACAAATTAATGAATACATCTTACGAAAAGTATAAATCATTAAAAATTATTGAAACAAAATTTAAGGAATATCCACGCACAAAGAAAAATAGATTCATTATATATAGTAAATCTATTTCATAAGTTAGTTATCCGCCTATATCCGTAGCCCCCTACAAATGGATTTTCAATTTTTCCTTAAATTGATTTATCTCGTTCAGTAATTTTTGTTCTCTATCTTTTTCTTCTTTTTTCTTTTGTCTTTATTCATACAGATCTTTTAACATTTGTAGTTCTTTTTCTAATTCAGCAATCCTACTACTTACTAGGTTATAGGAAAACTCCTTTTTTATATTTTGTCTTCCTCCTCTATTGTACATCATGTTTATATGCATTTATCATTACTTTTAATTTTTTATTGTTTCAACTATGTGCCTATCCGTTTATTTTCTTATTTTCATCGGTAAGCCCATTTTTTTTATTTTCAGACTATGATTTGGCTTACCTACTGGTGGGTTAAAGTAGGTACCACATGACTTGAGAAATTAGGTTGTGAAACCATTTTTCTTAGTAACTTTGATATATTTTCTTTTCAACTCTTTTCCTGTATCAGTTGTCGATGTTATTATTTGTTCTCTTACCTCATCTTCCAACTTTGCTTTCTTGAATTGAGTTTTATCTTGATATGTTGTTATAGCTATCTTTATTATTCTTTGAAGCTTTGAATAATTTATAAAGTGGATGGTTTACCCTTTGTTAGGTTGTTCCTAATAGATCTTACCAGCAGTAGTTACTTTGTTGGATAACATATATGTAAAACTTCATACTTTTGGACTAAGGGTTGACCTATTGAAAATGAGTAATCTCATTTGAACTTAAGAATATGGTTGTGCTAGGGTTAAGATTAAATTGTATGGGTCGTGCGATGTTGATAAGAATGTATAGATTCCCTAATATTATGTCTATGTTTAGTTTTCAACACTTCAAACCATTTGTAAACTTGAGCTTAGCATAATAAGTTATGTACATTTTACCCCAAGCCATGAAAATTCTAAGTATTGATGCAATGGGGCATGTAACATATTGCTTATCGAATCCAAGTTGTACCTGGTAGGGGTTGCAATGCATTTCCTATTTCATTGTATTTCATTATGCGATGTAAAAAGCCTCACACCAAAGTTGTACGTGGAGCAGGTCGTGTGACAAATTAAGGAAATTAGGAAAATTTCTTATCAAGTGTTTGGATGCAACAAATGACACAACATGATAACCACTGAGTATAAGTTTTATGGTGTGATGCCCGAGACACAAAATCATAGTATTATAGAGCTCGCAATGCATAAACACCAGTCTCGGACCTCAACTTATAAATAGTACCTAATAGGATCTTTTCCAAAATTATATTTCATTCTTAGTCTTTTTAGATCCTAGGATCACTTTCTCTCTTTCCGCCACCTTTCCAAATCAAGGTAAGTCTACTCTTGTGTTTCTAAGTTATTCCAATATTACTACATGAATTCTTAACATGATTCTAACTTACAATCATAGGATTTTCTTGAAAACCACTCTCAAAGGATTAAACTAGAGTCCTAGTGGTTATTGTTAAAGTTCAATTTTTGTTAGATTAAAGTATGAGTAATTAAGGTATGTATGGATCACTAACTTTATATGGGAACATTATTGTTCATTTCCATGTTACGTTTCTTCATACCCTACAAGAAATTCCTCTATTTGATGATTTAGTGTTTAATTTATAAAAACACTATGATTTCTGCTTGTACATCGCCACGAATGTCTTGAACTGTGTATGCTATCCTTAGATTTCCGTTATGTCTATTCCAAGATTACATTGTTCTCATAGATTTCCATTATATGTATATTCTATTATTTCATTGTTCTCACGATGATATTATTTCAAAAAATGAATTATAATTTTTCTTCAAAAGTATAAACTTTATGATTTTACGATATAATACACCTGATGATGAAAAATAAATTATAATTATACGCCATTGACCTGATCTATCACATAAATAATATGAAAGGATTATTGTTAAATGTGAAAAAGTGATTTCTTGTGAATAACACCCAAAATTACATATGTCAACGTAGAATAAGGGCCATACCATTAATTTGGCGATTCCTCTATGTTACACCCTCAAGGGTTGTGAAATGGATCTAAATTGTATCTTATGGTATGTATGTCCATAACCATGACAAGGCAATGGGATGTCTTAGCTGATTAGGATCAGATTAGAATCCTATACAAGCATTTCCTTAAGATTATTAATGCAAATGTTGAGGTCAATTTAGTCACTTGATTCTTTTCGATGTCTTTTTCACATAACTAGTGTGTCCTTTCATTTCGTGTAACCTTTTATATTTATTTTTGTTATTTTTCACATATGAGTACTATTCCACATGTACTAACATTCCTTTTTCCAGGATATTGCATTTCACAAATCCATGTTAATATATTCAAATCAACATGGCTATGCATCAAGGCTTCCACACCACCGATAATATTGCTTAAAATCATCATATATCATAATTATACTAGGATTAATAGAATACATCATGTTGTGATCTTCATCCATAATCAACCTATTGAAGTAACCAACTCTAGGAACTGAAACTCGACCTTTGGTTCCTAAAATAGCATCATAGATAAGACTTGCTTCTTTGGCTTCACCATTCAACGCTTCATCTCAAATTATGCACAACTTTCATCTTCAAATTGTCTATCCTTAATGTGCTCCACCATAAGTTAATGTGCCTCAATACAATCAAGAGCTCCACCAGACTAAAAAATATCATGTCTAACGAAGCTTTTGGCACAACTCTAAAAATTCATAACAAAATATCATTCCTCAGCTTATAATAAATCAAAACTACCCATACTCATCACCTCCCTACTCATGTCATCCGCTATCATATTGGACTTACACGAGAATGAAGGTTAACCATATCATAATACTTAAGAAATTGCAACCACCATTATTATATAAAATTTAGGTCCTCCTGGTTAAATATGTACTTTAGGCTGCTATGAGTAGTAAAAATCTCACAATGAAACCTATACAAGTAGAGCCTCCAAATATTCAAATCAAATACTATCTGTACTAACCTAAGTCATGAGTGGAGTAGTTCTTCTCATTAGTCTTCCACTGCCTTAAAATATAAGCCATAAACTTTACTTTCTACATATTAACACAACCAAGACATCTAGAGGAATCTTAATACATAATGAAGCCTTCAATTTCCACATGTAAAGTCAAATAGGTGTTGAAGTCAACATGAGCTTTTGGAATCTCGCCTCACACTCATCAGATCACTGAAAGGCTTATATGAATCAATTTGGAGAAAGGATATGAAATTAAAGAGAATACCTTCACAAACTATCTAGAGTAGCTTACTAATCTAACAAAACTCTAAATCTTAATAACCAAAGTAGGCCTAGTCCAATCCTGAGTTGCCTCTATCTTTGATAGATATATCACAATATCTCCTTTGACACCATATGTCCTAAAAATGCCACAGAATTGATTCAAACCTCATGCTTTATAAGTTTTTCTTATAGCCTCTTATGCCTCAATAACTAAAGCATGATTCACAAATATTGCCTATGTTTCTTCTCACTCTTCAAACATACCAAGATGTAATCAATTAAGGCAAAGACAAAAGAATCTTGATATAATCAAACACCCTATTCATTAACTCTATAAATTTCATTAAACCATTAATCAAACCTAATAACATAACAAGAAACTCATAATTAGCATTGTAAGTCCTAAGGGTTTTCATAGGAATGTCTAAAGAACTAATTTTCAACTAATGATAAACGATAAGTTAGTCTTCAAAAATATAAAAACACCTTGAAGCTGACAAAATAAGTCACCAACATATGGGATCAAATACTCATTCTTGATAGTTTCCTTATTCCAATAGTCAATACATATACTCTTACAACAATCTTCATTTCTTACGAACAACAATGGAGAACTCTAAGGAAAAATAATTGATTTAATATACCTTTTTCTTAAAAATTACTATATTCGGTCCTTCAATTAAGGAGAATAAAAATTGGTTGAGTGCTTGGATCTAAACTAATGCTCAAATTAATATTTGATTAGGAAGAACATTAGGAAAGTCTATTTGAAACACATTCAAAAACACTCTAAACACTAATACTACCTGTAAATGAGATATGTCAACACTAATATCATATACATAGTTCAAATAAGGAGACAACCATTTCAAAATAATTAGTGTGCCTTTAGACACAAATTCACCCTATTCAGGTACAAACCCTGGGTAACTTTCCACTCTATCCTTGGGCAACTGTATAAATAATGTAACAGTCATAGCATAATTATATAGAATAACATGATATGCAGAAATGCAATCCTTTCCTAAATCACATCAAACTCTAACATATCTAGAAAAATAAAGTATACCAATATATCATAACACAATAAGGTCACAACATAGATTAATTTACCTAATACTACCACTAAGGAATCACCCACCGGGGTTGAATAGGAGTTGAAGGAGAATCACATACATATTAAGACTCAATGTGAAGATGCAAATACATAGGAGAAGCTAGAATCGGGATTAGATAAGGCTAATATAGGTTGATGGCATACTAGAATAGTAATTTTGTTAACTATATTAGAGCTTTTTACTTTTAGCCTACCCAAAAATTCATAACAATGAATATAGTCACCCTCTATCCAATTAACTCTATATCTAGTATATGGTATATCTCTACCTTCTTGTTAACTACTATGGCTCCTAGATGATGGTGGAGTTACTATTTTAGTATGTTTTAAGGAACTCTAATGTTGACCTTCTATGCTAAATCTAGAACAGTCCTCCTAGATATAACCTTAGACTCCATACTTATTACACAATCTAAGAACTATCATCTAGAAAAAGGACTAAAATGACCCAATTTCGCCTCTATTAGCTAAAAACCTCTAAGATTAACTTTAGGAAACAAGACCTGAATTGTAGGACTAACATGTAGATTAACCTTTCATAGATTCCTGAATAGCTATATGAACTAGTCTATCAAAATGACAAAAAGGTTCCTCTTGAATGATCTCATATCTCTAGATGGGGGTATCACCAATAAACTTAGAAGTATGGTACCTTTTGTGCCTAAAATCTTCAAACTCTTTAGAGCACATAATCTCAAACTCTTTGTCCACCTTAATAACTCTCTACAAAAGGTCCTAGACTATATTTTCTGAAATGCTATAGTGTCAATATGGTGGGTCAAACCTCTTACAAACTAGCAAATATTCTCTACCTCATCCGAAATAATTACTAAAATGGATAAAGACAAAGTAAGGAACCTAGTATCATAATCAATCATTAAAATACCATCCTAATTCAAGTGCTTAAACTGTTTCCTCTATTGTTCTCTTGCACTGCGAGGAATAAATCACTCTAATAAGGTACGAGTAAATCATTACTAAGAAAAAAGAGAAAAATCCTCTAACTTATAATCAACAAGAGAAATTAAAGAGCCAAATATAAAAAGCCAAGTTTAAAGAGTTGCTTAATTTGTAAAGTCACGTGCATATTAGTCTTTATTTAATTGACATTTTTCAAAGGGTTACCAAATATATTAAGTATTTTAAAGATATTTTGAAATATAAGAGAAGTTTGATAGAGTATGTGATAGTTAAACTTACTGAGGAGTGGATATATTTTATTCAGAATATGTTACCAACCAAATAAAAAAAACTGTCAGTTTCACAAATAAGAAAAGACTTAGAAAGATAATCTTATCTCAAGCTTTGTGTGATCTTGGTGCTGATATTAATTTAATTCCATCTTCTATCTTTAAGAAAATGGGTTGATATTAACTATTGTTCTATAATTAATAGGTTGATCTTTGGCATTTTCAAATTGGATTATTGAGGATGTCATAATTCAAGCTGGTACATTTATTTATCCATTGGACATTGCTATCTTAGATTTTGACCAGGTCCTAAAGTCCTATTTATTTTGTGACATTTATTTTTATCCACAGTGCAATCTTTGATTGATGTTATTTTTAGAAAATTGACTATGAGGGTACATAATAAGGTAAATGTCTTTAATGTATATAAAGCACTGAAATTACTTATAGTCTACGAAGAGTTGTCTGCCATCACAGTGGTGGATATTGAGTTTGAGTTAGTTCTTATTTTTTTAGAGATATTTTGGAGTGTGTACTTGTGGGACATGATGCTTTAAGGGACACTGTTGCTCAAAAGATGTTTTTAGCCCCTTAATTAACCCCTTAGGCACCCTCCTAAGTTATCTATTGAGAAAACTTCTAAGATAGAATTGAAGGAAAATCCATCTTACCTAAACTATTTATTCTTGATTGAGGATGCTACATTACAAATTATTCTTGTTGTAGGCTTATCTAATGTTGAAGTAAATGAGGCCCTAGCAGGTATTGAGAAACCATAAGCAGTTTTTAGGTTCATAGATATCTGGTATCCATGATACTATTGAATCATTTTATATTAATAAAATCTTAATGGAATAAGAAGCCCAACATTTAAAATCAAAGGTGGCTTAATACATTCATAAAAGATGTGGTAAGAAAAGAAGTAATAAAGTGGATCAATGAAGGTATTGTCAACCCAGTTTTTAATAATAAATGGGCCCTTTGGATTGTGTCCCTGATAAAGGAGGAATAATGGTGATTCATAATGTGTATAATGAGCTAATTCCAACTCATATAATCAATAGGTTTCAAATATGCATGGTTTACAGAAAGCTGCATGAGGCTGCCAGAAAAGACCACTATCTTATCCCTTTCATTGATAAGATGTTGGACATACTAGTAAGATAAGATTATTTATTATTGTTACTTCTTGAATGGTCCTCTATACTACTCAGATAACTTGGTCATAAGGTGTCATAGAGAGTCCTGGAGTATATAATTCAAAAGTTAATATTATTGAAAAGACACCATCTCTAGTATTTGTGAAGAGAGTTCATAGTCTTTTGGGAATGTTGGATACTATAACATTTAAACAAAGACTTCCAAAAAATAATCCAGATCCATGTGTAAACTATTGGAAAAAAAAGTGAATTTTAATTTTTATGTAGATTTTCTATAAAATTTTGAATATCTAAAGAAGTGGTTAGGTGAATCCCATATTTAGATCACTCTTAATTAGGCATTGCCTTTTGAATTGATATACAGTGTTAGTGATATCCTTATAGGGTTGTCTTGGGGAAACAAAAATAGTTCTTATCTTATGGGTATAAAAAATATTATTCAGATGAATCATGTTGCTATGCATTATTTATTCAACAAGAATGACATAAAACTGAGGCATATTAGGTATATTCTCTTGTTGCAAGACTTTGATCTTGAGATTGATTGGAGTCAAATTGCTCCAACAATTCTATCTCAAGATAGTTGGAAAATCTTTAGATTGAGATGTATTGTGATCCACCACGAGGAGGATGGATGAGGGAGTAGTTCATTTCTTTGTGTATTTGTCTCTGTGGTTCACTTTTGGGCCCATTTGGCATTTAGGGTGACTTTTGGGTTAATTTTATAATAAATAATCCTTGGCTATAAATAGTTAAGTTTTTATTTTTCTTAGACTTTGATGATTTTGGATGAACTTTTACTTTGGAGCATTCTCTAAGCTTGTTAGGAGCTTTTGTGATTGATTAGAAATGTTATGTGAAGGGGTTCAATTCCTTTCTCGGTTTTTGTAGTAGGTTAATATTTTAAGGTTTTTTGGTTAAAATACCATTGGTTTGTTTATGATTCCTTTACTTGTATGTACCATTTATCCCTTTTTGCTTATTGTCTTTTATTTTCTTTAGTTGTTTATTGTTTTCATATTTTAGTTTGTATCATTTGGTATCTGAGCTAAGTTTAGGATCATTCCCATTATTCTAGTCTTGGGTTTGTTATCTTAAAAATCACAACTAAAGTACTATTCATGCTTTTAGATCTAGTCTAAATTTTATGTTTTTGATTGTTGTGTTTTTTTTGAGTTTTTAGTGCTATATTCTTGTTCCCTTGTAATATTTGAGTGTAAATCTCAAACTTGAGCTTATTTGATGTTGATTTGAAGGTTCTACCACTTTAGAGTTTGAGCTTGAAGAATGTTAGAATTGGGTCCTTAAATTTGAGAATATTGGAGTGAAATTGAAGGTTGAAAGGCACTGGGGTTTGTTACCCATACAAAAAGGATTTGAGATATCCAATTTAAAGTGAATCTTAGTTGAAATGAGTGAGTTGGCTTTTAGTAATCTTCATCTTTGTTCTTGAAGTTCTTAGTAAAGAAGAAACAAACAAAAGTACAATTTGATCCAAAACCCTTGGTGAAAGTTTGGGGAAAAGTGTTTTTTATACCATAAAGGATAAAGACAAGGTGAAGTGGGCCCCAAGTTGTGGAATCAAAGAAATCCACCTCAAAACTCAGAGTCCAAATTACACCAAGTTCGGTTGTTGCTGATGTATTAAGTGATTAGATACCAAACTAGTGATGGTTTGCCAACCCAAGCTATGATTACCATCAAAGTTGGACAATATTCTCATTGAGCTTGATGGTTTGTGCAACAGACCATCAAACCCTTGAAGGGTTGCCAAGTCAATCGTCAATCAAGAAAGGCTAAGGCATCAATATACCTTGGTATGATAGAAGCCTTGGCAGTCTGCTACACAACTAATGGACCACTAGCCTTGCTATCAACCCAAGCCCACTCAATCGCCAAATTGGTTAAGAAATGATGATACCTTGACGGGCGTCATAGTTCTGATGGACCACTATTAGAGTTGTCGAGGATCCAAAAAAAATACAGTAAGATACCTTTTGATTTCTAGTTTCATTTTCTCGACTCTCAATCATCTCTTCTTTGATTATTAAGATAATTAACAACTAATAATCACTCTACTTGGTTGCGATTTGTTATTGAGTCCCTCTTTCTTTCTTGTCCTTTTATTTACGTGGTTTTATCTTTTATTTCTTAATTGACTTCTTTAACACAAGTCCATTAGTTTAAATCAAGTCACTCATTCTTCTCTCAACAAGAATTCATTCAAACTAAAAGTAGCAAATTAACACCTTATCCATCAACATGAACAAGAAAGATCAATAAGTCGAGCTAATTATAAGACCACTCGAGTTTGAAAACACTAGTTGTTGTGGGATTTGAGTCCACTAATGTTAACCTTGTTTGTTAGTTATGTTAACTGTCTTACTAATCATGCTCAACCTACTACATTATTTATGGGCAAGACGATCATTGTAAAATATAATAACTCAACTTGAGTTAGGGTTGAATCCACGAGGAGTGTAACTAGTGTCCGAATCCAATAGGTGCTGAAAGTTACTAAGGATATACCCGTAATAAAACAGTAATGAAAAACACAAATTAAAATTTGGGGGGTATGGTTTGGAAGGTTGTTTTAACAAATTCTACTCAAACTACCAATTAAGATAAACAAATGTAGATAAGGTTCTAATAGGAGAATAGTCTTGAGATTATGTTTTACTAGGGAAAAATAGTGCATGGGTTCAGGATTATCAAATGTAAACTCTAGCTAATGACTATATGGGTAGGCTATGTTATAGGTTTTGATGTCAGTTTTTCAAGAAAATACCAAAATATCACCCATGAGCTAATTCGGATAACTCATAGGTGTGGCAAAAAAATCAACTCAAAACCTCAATTGGGCATCCCTATATCTAGAAAGATGCACAAGACATAGCAAATACACAATCCATTATTATTTCTAAGACAATGTAAAAGAATATGCTAACATCTAAGTATTGTTCACAAATACCTTATCACCCATATCCCTTTTTCAAGGATGATATAGGATCTAAAAGTATACTCACATCCATCTTTCAAGGATGATATAAGGGATTTTGTGACTTTCACCAACAAATTTCAATTCAAAAAGTAAGTATTAGTGAAACCCAACATCCTTAACCAAGAATCTACACTAATAATGAAAACCCCCACATATTTACCCATACATATTTTCACCCTATTCCAACATAGCCCTAAGATATATGTTTAGCTACTCATGCAGTTAGAGAAAAGGAATATTCCAAAATTGTCATTCAAAGTTTATATTGTAGATGCAAGCTAGAGTTTTCTCCAATACAACATCAATTACAACTAAACTCACTTGGAAAACTAACTACAACAGTGTTTCCCAATTTAGTAGGGTTTATAAAAACCCAAAACTTCAATTCTAGTTGGAGATGCCCAAAAGTGAAAGGGTTTTTGCTTTTTGAAAGATTGGAACCAGTTGTGAGAAATTACAAATCTACCCCTAGGTTGTTTTCTGCTTCATCACAATCACCTGTACTTTATCGCAATCGCGGCTCCTATGATTTTGGTGAACCCATCACAATTGCTACATTTGACTGATATGGGCTGGTCAACATCATGACCCTCAGACCACAATCACGTAACTGAGGGTTTTTTCATGCTCCTACTTTTCTAGCTTTTGCACAAACTCTTCCCTTTTTAATCTCTTTTCAGCTTATTTCACTTTTTTTCTTCCTATCACCTATAAAACTACAAACCATGGGAATTAGTGCATTCAAATTGAAAATTTGGCTTATTAACACCATTTAATAATAGTAGTGTGCATGAATTTAGGCGTTAATAAGTGGTAAATTTACCACTCATCACTTAGTGATAGGTTCCATGTCACCAGAAGATGAGATCCAACCTACCCCAAGTGGGACAAGTCTGGAAAGCATTTTACAAGATATCACAGGGATGCGATGATGTATAGGTGCTATGAATAAAAGGATGTCGAATATTAGGGGGAGGGTAACAAATATATATGGATGAGTGGTTAATATGGAGAAATATATTATAATGCCCTGAGGCTACCCCCTGGATGTCACACGGTTCTTAAGATTACCAATGACTTTTAATATAATCTATGATATCTATTCAATGTTGATCTATGAATAAAATACTTCACATATAAGTGGAAACTTGCATTAGCAGTCTGAATTTAAAAGGAGTAAACAATCCCAACTAAATATTATGAATTAATATCAACTGAAACCCATGATAAATCTAAAAGAAAATAATTCAACTGGTTAGTCTTGACAAGCCTCTAAGTATACTGAAAAGACACCGAGATAAACCAAAGTTGACTCAAAAGAAAACATAAAGTCTGAAATTCTACTTATTAGTTGAATGCCTAAATAAACCATAGTCTAGGCCCTCAGATCATGAGTACTCACCAATTATCAAGATATAAGAAATAGTGATTTTGGCTAATCATACTGCTGAGGGATAATACGATAACCTACATTAAGAAATAATATAGCTATACAGACATATATATCATCAGTACTTTTGAAATATACTAGTATATAGGGTTGAATTCAATAAGTAAAACTGATATTGATCATAATAATAAAACAAGCATCATAATTGTAAGTAGACTCACTATGATCATGAAAGAAAATAAAAACTAAATTAGCTTAAGCAAAAGTCATAAAACATCATCTAAATAAAGCATACGTTCCATTACACTTAATTTCTAAAATCTTCTTTACTGTGGGAGATTGTTATAACTGACACAAACCATGTGATCTAGCCTAGAGTCTAACGTCTTACCTATGTTGAGGAGAGTTATTTTATCATTGCCATCAGGGTAGAACCTTCACTTAAGTAATCAGGTAAAGGAGACAATCTCTAACGATGCTTCTTAAAAATGTACGTAGTTTATAGGAAATTGGACATGCTAAACCCACATTCCCCTCGGTGCTAAATACTACTCCTAAATTACATACACTTATGCCCATACTTATGAAATAAACCATAAAGTAGCTTATGGGTATATAAAACTGAAAACCAACTATGCTTCTCTTTCTAAAATCATGCTCATAAAAGAACTTGTGAATTTCATGTCTTATATAAGATCATAACCAAAACTTTAATCATGTTGTAATACTTTATAACTTGAACTAGTAATCTTGATCTTCTTGTAAAGTGAGTGCATTGTGCCCAAATTGAAATCATTTACCTTCTCATAGAAATTTCATGACAAAATACTAGAACTAAATGCATAAGATCAATTCATAGATCAAAAAATAAGTAGACATAAAATCTTATACTAAATAAAGTTAAAATCATGAGGAATCATCATAACGTCAAAGCATAAGAAAAGTGGGTCTGAACCCTAGTTATCAATTTCTTAAAATTTAATTAAAAATAAAACTTTATGGGATAAGGATGGAAGAATATCCTTGTTCAGACCCTACATAACTAAACTTGATTAACTTTCTTGAGAAAAAATGAATTGGAGACTTAAAAGCTTGAATTTTTAGAGAATAACCCATATTTGGTGTTCTTGAGAGCTTGGGAGAAGAGTAGCTATGAAATTTTGAGTTGAGAAATGGGGAAGTTTGATTAGTATTAGTTGTGGGATAGATTAGGATATAAAAGACCAAAATATCCTCAAAAACTTAAGAAAGCACTGAAATTTGTAGTCATTACAACTTGGGTATAGCACACCTTTATCGCGCTATACCTAGGGTATGGCACGCCCTTAACATAGAAACCAGCCAGCATGGAACGCCCTTATCATACTAGGTTATTAGTTTTTGTGTTAATGTAGGTCATGTATCTGTGGAATGCCCTTATTGCAGACCCTTACTATTTTGGGGTCCGTATATGCCCCAAAACATGTTCTAGAAATTCTATAACAATTTCTTATGGTACCATTAACTTTCTTAATGTACCCAAAAGTTTGATTAAAGCACAAAGGATCTATAAAATTTAAGTCATTGAAATTTTTGTTCTAACACATCTAAACTCTTCTAATGCTACTTCCTAAAACACCCTCCAAGAAACATCAATCAGATACTCCGAAGAATCATCTGCCACTATCTCTCCTAGAACACTACACTATATGTTATACCCTTCCTCACAAGTAAGGATTCCCTTACCTACTACTACTACCAAATCTGCTTCATGACATGTATCCTAACCACTATAATAAATGCCCTAAAATACAGCCCAATCTCCATAAATTCTCATTATACCTTATCAAATACCATAAAACTAAGTTAGTTCGAAACCATCAAATTCCATAAGGATTGAATCCACAAGGCCTCAATACACCCTAATACCCACCCTATCAAGTGCCACATGTATATATACCATACCACCAAAGACCACAAAATACAAACCCACCTTACCAAGCTTCACTTAACTAAATGCTACCCAACTAAGCTATGGGAGTTCAAGGAGATTTTGAGGAACAAGTAAAAGGTAGTTATGGGTATGGTGCTCAAAGAAATGGTACAAGTACAAAGGTGGATATGGAGGTCATGATATGGTTATGAACTCTATGAAGTTATCTCTTCATAGTTTTTATAGAGGCAGTGATCCCAATGGATACCTCAAATGAGAGTCGCAATGTGATAGAATCTTCTAAGCTAATGATTTTCTTGATATTAAGAAGACAAAATATATCGTGGATCAATTTTAAGGATATGCTTTAACTTGATAGGAATCAAAAAATAGAATACAAAGAATTCTTCATACAGGTCATTATCCACCATGGTAAGTAATAAAGGCCCATATGAGAGCTAAGTATGTGTCAGAGAGGTAAAAATAAAGGTTGTTTGCCAAGTTGTACAATTTTGAGACAATAATACAAGAGTGTTGAAGCATACTATGATGAATTACAAAACCTACTCTTTAAGCTTAATTATAAAGAGGATGAAGAGTACACCAAGATCCAGTTTAAAGTTAGGTTGTATCAAGAAATTTCCTCTAGAATATCCATACTAAAGTTATCCTAGATGGATAATCTCTTAGAAATAACTATTGGTGTTGAGTAAGATATCATGGTGTAGAAGGAGGTTATAAAGTCTAAGATAGAAAATCAAGTATCCTCAACTTAGAGTTAAGGCTCTGAGTTTAAGAAGTTATTTGAGAAGAAGGACATTAGTAGAATTCTCCATAGTATCTCCCTATAGAAGGAGTTAATCCAAATATTAAGGGTAACTAATTCTTTAAATGTCAAGGATAGGTTCACTTAAAGAGTGAGTGTCTGACTCAAAGAGAAATTATACTCTGGTAAGGTGACCCATACTACAAAAATAAATAGGAGAAAGAGGAAAACACATAGAAGGGGTTGATAATTTGATAAGAATATGGAGGTTGTAGAGAATCCATTGATGGGTATATCACCATCCCAAATATTCTATCAAACAAAGTGCCACTCAAAGAGGTTTGGCCTTAAGAAGGAGAGATTAACATTCAACTTTACTTTGATTAGCAAGTTCTGATCCCTCCTAATTCCAATGACCTCCCCAAAATTTTTGATCTTGAACATGATTAATTCTTGAATTTTAGGAAAAATTTTATTCAAGAAGGAGCAGATGATAAGAATCAAATTTCTCTAGAGATTCTAGTTCAAGGTAACTGGCGAAGTTTTAGAGATAAAGAGGAGTATTGTGATCTGACATAATGCGGATAGATGGAGGAGGACTTTATTTATTTGAGTATTTATTTATTTGGGACATTTTGGGCCCATTTTAAATTTAGGGTCACTTTTTGGAACATTTTTAATAAATAGGCCATGGCTATAAATAGCTAGGTTTCTCTTTTTCTTAGTCATAGATAATTTTGGATGAAATTACACTTGAGAGAATTTTCTAAGCTTGTTGGGAGATTTTATGATGTTTAGAAATATTGGTTGTGAGGGGGTTCAATTCCTCTTTCGGTCTTCATAAGAGTAAAGTGATTGTTTAGGTCAATCCTTTATGGGCATTTGGTTTAATATACCATTGGTTTGTTTATGGTTCCTCCACTTGTGTGTACCTTTTATCCCCTTTTTATCTATCTTTCTTTATTGTTTCTGGTTTTGTTTACTTGTTCTTGTTTTTGTATTTTTATTTTTATTAGATGTCAAGAATAAAAATTGACCTAAAAGTAAGGTAGCTGAAATTTATCTAAATATTAAGATTTGTCTCGTGTCCAAAAAAGGCAAATTTGTGAGGAGTTCACTAATGAACAAATCGTTGCACTGAGTATTTTAGAGTTACCATATATGCAAATATTGTGAAATTTTTAGTGAGTGGTGTGTATCCTACCATGGAACAATAAAAAGAATCTCTACCATGATTCTCCTTTATAAATATGTGATGAGCCATTTTTGTTCAAGTAAGGGAAAAATCATATCATTCATAGATGCATCCCAAAGTGATATGAAAAATATTCTTGAGAGTTCACATTTCTTCCCTTATGGAAGACATTGTGGATGTTAACAAAAAATAAAAATGGTATTAAAATCTAGATTCTTTTGGCCTATTTTATTCAAGGATGCATTAGTGTATCAGAAGGGTTGTGATTCAAAAATATAAGCTATTTTGAAGAGGCAAAACATGTCTTTGAATAATATTCTTGAGGTATAGATTTTTATTGTGTGGTGTAAAGATTTTATATGGCCCTATCCACTTTCTTCCGGTTGCAAGTAAATTCTTCTTATGGTGGATTATCTGTTTAAATGGATGGATTAAATTGATCTTCTTACCAATGATGCTAAAGTGGTGGTTATATTCACAAAGAAGCATATATTGACAAGATTAGATGCTCTAAGGGTGATAATTAGTGATAGAGGAACTTATTTCATCAACAATTAATTCTAAAATTTACTGGCCAAATATGTAGTAAGACACAAGATGGCAATTACTTACCACCCCAAAACAAGTAGCAAACTAGAGATGTCTATAGCTAAGTGGAGGTGTCTATAACTAAGTAGATATTTTTAATAGAGAGGTAAAGATCGCAAAATATGGTGAACAAGTAGATAAATAATTGGGAAATCTAGATGGTTGATGCATTAAATGATTAGTTGCATTTTATATAAGACTCTTATTGGGACTGTACCCTATTGACTGATTCACGACAAAGATTTCCATTTACCAGTAGAGTTAGAGTGCCAAGAATATTTATCTATCAAAAAGCTCAACCTTGATTGGAAGTTAGTGGGGCAATAAGTAATGTTCCAGCTTCATGAGCATAATGGATTTCAGTTACAAGTTTACTAAAATGCTAAACTCTAAAAGGAGAAGACCAAGCAGTGGCATGATAAGAAAATCCTTCCTCTACCTTTTTAACCGGTCCAAAAGGTTCTATTGTTCAACTCGCGACTAAGGTTTTTCATTAGAAAGCATAAGCCCAAATGGTCTAGTCTATTTAAGGTGGATATCGTGTTTCATCATAGTGCCATAAAGCTATGGAAGTAATGTAAAGATGAGACGTTGTTGGTGAATAGGAAGCGAGTTAAACACTCTCGAGTTGAGGACAAAATGTACATGCAAAATACCTCAATTACCTTATCCCATGATTGATTTGAGATGTATCATATGCGATTTTAAATCAAGTGTTGCTCAAGATTAAACTCAAGATTGTATTGTTATATTATAGGATAAAGATAAACTATAGAAAAAAGAAAATATAAAAAATGTAATGCTCCACAACAAAATCTCAAGCGCTTGATGGGAGGCAACCAATCTTTCTAACTTCTTTTTTTTGCATTGTAGGTGTTTGGGAGTTGATGAAATATCTAATATGTCAAAAATAGAATAATTTCTCAATAAAAAAATATGCTTCCCTGATAAAACAATTTCAGGGAAATAAATACTTTTAGTGTGGCACACTTGATGGGGCATCGCACAAACCTATAAACTACAATAGGATGAATTTTTTCAGGTTGGCATGTTGAGTGATAACGCTTAAATTAAACTCTTGAATGGTTGTAAGAGATCGTTATCAATATAAAACCCAACTAGGTTGGGGTCGAATCCCCCAAGGAATAGGGTGTGAATGTCAATTTATTTACGAAATGCTTTACTGGTAGTTTATCGTTTCCGAAAGTTGGGAGTTTAAAGTTCACAATGTATCAATCTTCACTTTCTGAATTTTTAGAGTTCTTATCAATATAATTGAGAAACCAGGGTTACGATCACCAAAGGTTTCAGGAATTGACAGATACCAGGTAATTCTAGAGATCCTCGGAATGAGTAGATCAACAAAATATCCCTGACTATGATACTATCTGGCTTATCTCTTGACCTCACCAAATAATTTATTATCTAATTCTTTTGAACTTTAGATAATTTATCTATAAACAATTAGATGTTATCTCAGGTAGATCAATACAGTTACGGCATTAATCATTAAACAGAAGGTTGGTTGCTTCCGAGTCCCTGTTGATAATTTTCGTCCTCTAGTCTATTTCTCTGTTAGAAGAAAATAAAACCTAAGGCATAATCTAATGTTTGCAACCACTAGATTTTAGTTAAAACCACAAAATTTCAAGATGTTCTACTACTCTTTGAATCCATTAAACACCTAGCATCATATCAAACCCAAATCCTTGGATCCCATAACCCCGGCTAATGAAATTAGCCGCTCATGATTTGACGAAGGAAATCACAAGTTAAATTCATGATGATAATGATAAACTTATGTATAGATGGAAAATAACAAGTAATTTCTTTAATTAAATCGCAAGTTAGAAACCCAAGAATAGTTGATAAGAAAGAAACTAAAAATAATGGGCAAAAGAGAACAATGTACGTGTTTCTCCCTCCAAAATTCTTGTTCTGAATAATGAAAACTTCATTACTTAAAAACCCTAAAAAAATTCTATTTATACTAAAGCCTAATTAAAGAAATAAAATAACAAAATCACAGCTAGGCTCGGATTTAGGTGATGCCATATTGCAGTTGGTCGTCAGGCTTCTGACGGCGTCTCAGATATGTCGTCAGAAGTCATGCCATCTTGACATGTTCTGCCTCACTCTGACGATGTCCTATGACAGCTTACCACACTTGTGACGACGTGTAGCAAATGTCGTTAGACCTTCATCTTATACCACCATGTTCTGCCTCACTCTGACGACATATTCTAACGGCTTACCACACTTGTGAAGATATATTGAGAATGTCATCACTCTTATCCAACAACTCTTCTCCACTGTTCTTCCTGATGCCTTTTTCTGGTAGCTTACCACATCTTTAACGGCTTGCAAGAAATGCCGTCAAACTCATATCAGCTCACTTGTACCAGATTTTTCTTATTTTGTTCATCTTTCCTATGGTTTCCTCCCATCCTTGCTACAACTACAATATCCAAGAAAATGATCAAAAACAACCAAAAGTTGCTTAAGACTTCGCAATTATTTAGATGTAAAAGCCTCAAATGTGTTAGCATCTGCTCACATATCAACACCCTCAACTTAAAATAATTGCTTGTCCTCAAGAAACCAAAACACATCTAAGAGAATACAATGAACATTCAGCAGTCAACAAGCAATTGCTAGCTCAAAACTCAGTTTACCACATCCAAGGTCAACCAACTCAAACTACTGTGCAATTTATTGAAAAAGCAACAATGTAACACAAAGGATTCTACCCATTGCATCACTAAGTGACAATAATCATGCATGTAATGTACACTACTCAAACAAGCAAGTAACTTAGAAAGATACTAGTGTGCCCTCACAACAAAGAAATTCCCCTTTTCTCTTATTATCAGCAATCAAGGTATAATCATGGGGATAATCACAAAGACTCTTGCACTCAGAATAAAGTATTAAATTGCATTTAGAGTGACTAACTTCCTTGGCACTACCTTATCTTGTGGGGTCCACTTATTAACCTCTTTTTCTCTCCTTTTCTTTTTTTTGATCACACTTTTAGGATGGGTGCACTTCTTTTTATTCCAACAGATTTCTTTACTTGCTCTTTTTCACCAACACCCAACCTTTTATTCTTTTTCTTTGATTCTTTCTCTTCTATTCTACCCTTCTTCATACCTAACTTATATCACGCATCTCTATGATAGCCACCCTCAACTTAGGCTATTTACCTACGTTAACGTCCATAGTGTCCAAGGAGAACCAGGGCCAAAACAGGTTTATTATGATTTAAAAAGGGTAGGTGATGGGTTTCTTAGAAAGAAAATGATCAATTTAGGCTCAAACGGGTACCAAGGGATATAATGCATTACTGGGAAGGTCATATAGGCTAAAAGTGACTTAAATTCAAAAATGGCCTATGATCGTTTCCTAACCCCTATCTCTTAACCAAGCCAAAATGAACTGGGCAAGTTCTAGATTCAACAATACCATAGAGAGCACAGTAATATCTCACACACACTTGTCACACAAGTATTTCACTAACTACTACTTATTTTGTTCATGCAGTTATTCAACTTCAATTGTTAAGCACAAAACTAATACCCTAACCAGATGCTCAATAGTCATAATTTGAGGCAATTCACATATTCATGCAAAACAAACCTTCAAAGAGGTGTTCAAAATAAAATAAAAAACTTAGTTGACTACCTACAGAACTTGCACTACTCCTAGTTATTTAAAGAATATGCTATAACAATATGCTACCTTACACCCTCAACTTAAAATCAAAACAAAATGAAACTTAGGGTTTAGGGCGTACCTGGTAGAGATCAAGTACGAGAATCATGGGGTTTTACCCCCATATCAGTATCTACAGTTGGGATACTTATATCTGGAGCCTGATACTGCGCTGGCTCAACTACCACTGCATCTGAAGGAGGTGCACTGGATGAGGCTCCTATGGATCTATTTTGGAGTGCCTCCCCCCTTCTCAAGTGTTCCCTAGGGACGCTTGTATTTCTTATTTAAGGTTCACTTTGTAAGGGGATGCTACTTCATCACTTGCTTGCGTTGTATCTTTTGCTCCTATTTTCTGAGCCTTCTTCTTCTTCTTTGCCTTTTTATCGGCTTTACCCTCATTCTCATAATCTCTTTTTCTCTTTCTCTTTCATTTTCTCTCTTCATTTTTCTTTTCTATGTTTTTCTTCTTCTGCACAGGCTCCTCAGTAAGGTCAAGCAACTCTACTTCACCTTCGGTCTACTCAGCCACATCTTCTATTACTGTAATGCACTGGAACTATCTAATCACTCCAAACTCCGTCTTCATCTGCTTAAACTCAGATCTGAACTGTTTAAGATCCGTACTCAACATTTATCTTTCTCGCACATCAAAACGATTCTCCAAGTCAGAAAACCTAGCAGGAAAGGACTCATAAGGCTGAAGTGCAGCCCTGATTCTCTTATCTACTACAGTTGCAAATTGCTCCAGCTGAGCCTCACACCATTGAAAGTTTGGCAAGTTGAAAGCAAGTCCTGCTGGTGTTGCAGAAGCTGATGAAGCTGACTCAGTTGCAGGCACTGAACCTGCCTGTGCTAAAGGTGGTGGTGGTACTGCTGCTACCTCAGGATCTTGTGCCTCCACAGTAGGCACTAAACTAAAATCTAGAATAGGAGGCTCAACTACTACCTCTGCTCCCCTCTCATGCCTTAATGCAGGTAGATTTTCATCACTTCTAATCAGGTTATGAGTCTTTTTAGTAGCGACATCCTCATCCATACCTGTGATCTCAGGTATATTTACTACTCCAAATAGCTTAGTGATCAGACACGGGAATGGATATGCAGTGTCAGGACTAGACACCCGAATCTTTATCTCCCCAGCAATAATTTCACTAAAATCCAGAGACATCCCAGTCACTAGACTAGCAACTAGTATGTGTTTGTCATCTCCCAGTAGATTATCATTTTCTGTACAGATCAAGTGCGTGCACACTACTCCCTATCAGAACTTTGCCTCAGGTGTCAAAGAAGCTTTGTAGATCCTTTCACTTAGTTTAGTCAACCAAATAGGCTCTCCCTACGCTATGTGAGTAGCCAACTATCTGCACTGATTTGCCTTATTTTTCGAACGGGTATAGAATATGGGTGAAGTATCCTGAACATTAAAGTTCATCCCATAAAGAAACTGGTTAATTTTTATGTCCGAAATACTCACCATCACTCCCCTTATTGCAATTTTCTCCAGTAATGGCATGTTTGATATTCTCTCACCTTCCTTGCATCTGTTTTCCAGGTCCGCTTGGTAGTTTGTATAAAACTCCCGTACTATTGCTGGACTGTAGAAATATTTTATTCTAGTAGTCCACTCTAGGCCATAATCTTGGAACTTTTTCATCACCTCCGGGTAGTTGATCAACCCTTTGGTAATGATTTGTTTTTCTTCAAAGATAGGTCTCTAAATGATTTATTTTTCTTCAAAGATAGGTCTCCAAATAGGTCTCCACTGAGTTCTTCAAGATATACCTTCTAAGCTCCTGGAATAAGCCATCTAACATTATCTTTAATCTCTGGGTTTTTGCATCTCACTATAGCTCTCTGAATTGTAGAATTATTATCACTTTACATTTTCGAGTATAGTGGTCCTGATTCTGTTTCCTTAGACCCCTGCTCTTCAGATTCAGCCTTCTTAGACTGAGGCTATTCACACTCGATTTTCTTGGAACCCTCTTGCTCAGAGGACTCACTCTCAGGTGGGGTAGTATTTTCAGTATCTTCACTATGCTCCACCTGAATGGGTTTAGGTGGAGGAGATGCCTTTGGGCTTGGTTTATTTCTCTTCCACCTGAGAAGTGGTTCTTTATCTTCATAGTCAGAGTGCTAATTAATAAGCTTTCGAACCACTTATGGCTTCGACACTTTCTTTTGAGTGTTAGGACTCTTTCTCTTGGGTGCCATTTTTTATTCCTGCAGCAAGTTAGAGTCAATTTTCACTGTTCTAAATCATATAAATAAACAAGATGCATCAGTGGTTGCTTAGAATCCCTGAAAAAGGTTCAATTCAGTTTTAGTTTAGAGGCTTGACGGCATCTCTAGTAAGTCATCATATTTCTAACGGCTTACCATAGATGTCGTCAGCCTCAAGCAATGACTACTAAAATTTCTCAACTTTTGACGACATTATCTGGTAAGACGTCACAATTATAATGGCATATTAGATATGTCGTCAGACCTAATATAACCTTATCTTTTTTTCTTTTTTTTTAAACTTATGATGACATTTTTGGTAAACCATCACAGATATGACATCTTACCATAAATGTCGTCAGCTCAAAACACAATCCTTCAACTCTCTTTTTCATTGATTTTTGACTTGAATTTTGACTTGATTTTAACTTAAGTTGAGTTCTTGAGATGCTCTTTAGACCTTTTTCAGTTAGAACCCAGCAAAACCTTAGATTCAAAGTATCTTGTAGTTCTTTAATCCGCTTAAGCTACTTTGAACCAAGGTTGAGCTTCTCCTGTTATACATACCTAAAAGAAAGAAGAGTTTTAAGTATCGAGCATACCTGATTGTTGACTTGCACACTTCCTTAACAATGGATCTTAGTTCGTATGAAGTGTGAGCTTGAGGTGAGAGAAGAAAGTTGGTCACTTTGCTTTCAATCTAATCTTTCAAGGAAAACGTTTTCTTGCTTAGTTGTGATCAAGTTGGAGAAGAAAGGAAGATATTATACATTCTATCTAAGGAAGAAAATAACTAAACATGGAAACGAAATAAACTACTGGAAAGGTGAAGAGTTTAAGCCTGGGCTGGGTTGGATCCAACATAACATCTGGGCTCATAATACTTGACGACATAGAAAAATACCGTTAGAGTTATGGTAACTCATTAGCCAATATCGTCAGGGTTAGGCAGATACTTCTTTATACTAGACCTATCTGACGTCATTTTATGGTAAGCTGTCACATGTGTGACGTCTTACCATAAAGGTCTTCATGGTTCTTGTTGGAAGATAATCTTGATTTCACCTTCCAAGTATTAAAAACTTAACTATAAGAATAAAAACTAACCTAGAAATGAATGAAAATAAAATTTTGGGTTGCCTCCCAAGAGCATTGGATTTAATGTCGCGGCACGACACAGTTATCGTGGCTACTCAAACTTTGCCAAGACATCATACCGATACCTTTTTTCATCCACATAGAATACATCCATGACTGGGAATAACTCATCTCTTCTTGATTCACTGTGGATGAGCGCATTTTAAACTTTGTTTCATTTTTTCCAACTCAAAAATTGAGCTCCAAATCAGCTAGCACTCTCCCTGTGGCCAATAATGGTCTTCCCAGAATAATAGGCACTGATAACGCTCAAACTACAGCTCTCGTAAGAGTGTAAGCGGTCGCTGTCAAATATAGAACCCAACTGGGTTGGGTGTCGAATCCCACAGGGAATAGCTGGTCACTAAGTAAGCAAAGATTAGTAGACTTTTGGTGAAAGTCTCATAAAAGGGGGGATTTTGTAGCGTGCAATAGTGCAATAAAATAACAAAGTAAAAACGGAGAATAGCAAGAGTAAAAAGGAAGAATGTTTAGTAAGATGTTAATCAATGAGAATTGGGAGTTGGGGTTATGTCCACCTTATGAGTTATACGTCTCTATTGGCTATGAGTTATGCGGAATTCAGACATGCATGGGCTTATAGAGAATCGTATTCTATGGTAAATCCAAGCGTCTTTCGACCTAACAAGGACTATTTCACTTTAACTCTTTCGAGCTTAAAACATATCTAATGGTACAAATTCTCCAAGAGGTTAATCCAATTTCGGCACAAACTTTTTAACAGGGGTTCGTGCCCTATTACCTTGACATTATCTCTTTTCCAGACATATAACTTCTCTTTTGAACAAGTTAATGCTATACTGGCGTATTCTATGTGTTTGAAACCAAAAGAATTTGTATTAAGATGAAGAGAATAAATATATAAGCAGCATACGTGTCAAGAATTCACAAACTCATAGCAATGGATAGTATCTCATAAGGCTTCCATAACCCCAACAGAGAAGTTTAGCTACTCATGAGTGCAATGGAAATCACAATAGACATTATCATCATACCAATATAAGTATAGAACGTGTAGTATATGTTGGTAGGGCTTGTGGCGTGATTTCCTTTCAAAGTAGTATTTCTCTTGTTGTGAAAATTTAGAATCGAATAGATGAATAGAAAGTAATAAGAATTAATTGAAAGAGAATTGTTGTAATTGTTGAATGATTGATGGAATAAGAATAATCAGAATGCCTAAAAGCTTCAGCAAAATAGGGTATTTATAATACCCATATTCTATTCCTACTAGGCTACTGCGTACTTATCCTAATCCTAATAAATTACTACATCATTATCCTATTCCTAATAAGTTACTGCTGATCCCCAAAGTCTTTAGAATTACTATTTTGCCTGGGATAGGTTTTCCATGCATCACTTTTATTTCTTGGCGTCCAAGCTCTCCTTTCCTTCTTTCGTGAAGCTTCCTTTGGCGTCAAGTTATCCATAAAATGCTGAAATTTGCATCATTTATACCTGAAAACTTGCTAATCACGTTTGTTAGCTCACTTATAGGAAAAAGGACTAAAAGTGCATGAATTATATATTTTGTCCTCAAAACTTAGCTAAAATATGGGTACATTATAGTACTTTAGGTGTGTAAATACTCCTATCATCAACACCCCACACTTAAAGCTTTGGTCGTCCTCGAACAAAATATCATGTCCATATAAACTTCTAGTTAGGGTTTCACAGTAACAACACAAAATATTCATCAAGACAGGCACGACACTTATTACAAAGAGTAGTTTTCTGATTACTTCTAGAAATAATTCAACCTCTAATATAGACTCGTGATGATGGTTAATTCTTATTCAAAAGTTAAGGCACAGAGATTCATATACGACTTCCAAAAACTCATCAACCATGTGTGTCTCATATAAGATCTTACCCATAATCACTCACAGATATTGATTTTTTCGGAACATGGGTATAATATTATCCTTGCTCTCACTCTCACAAAGAATTCATATGTTGCAACTGATGACCATAGGCTTGACCTTACTGTAATGCTCCACTAAATATCAGAATGTTAAGCTCAGGATCAAATAGGTCTTTTACAGGTTGTAATGTAGGCTAAGGGACGGGTAAGACTATTTTGGATAGAAATAGTGACTATGTTCCTAGGCTCTTTGATACATCACATTATGCCATTAACACTTTCTTTCAAACAACCTTTCTACTTTCTTTTAATCTACCACCCCTTCTCACCTCTTTTGTTATTCTATTTTGAACAGAATTAACTTTTTATTTTTCTTTTCCTTTTTCTTTTCATAACACACCTCTTATGATAACAATTATTTTTCATAACAAATTCAAGCACCAATACATTCTAAGGCACTATTCTCACCCAATTTCCTCTTATTTTGTCACATTACTTTACAATTTAAAGCACTTAGGAATTTGGATCAAATTATGGTCTTGAAAAAAAATGGATTAGGCTTACATATGAGGTTGTCAAAGAAAATAGGCTAAAGGCTCAAAGGGGGTTATCTAGGATGATGTCCATGGGTAGATAAAAAGAAGGTAAACAATAATAGACTGCCAAAGAAATGCCTAAATCATCTCCTAAACTCACACTCTTTATTTCGCTTTACATACATACCAGGCAAGTTCTAGCATCAACCACAAACATAGAATATACTATCATCTCACACACACAAGGCACATGGTCGACTTTATTGGAAGCAGTATAGACTCTTGACCCAACAAATGAAGGAATTGAACCACACAATTATCACATAATGAGTCACTATTAAAGCCTAAACGTCTCAATAGTAATGATTTTAGCACAAACTCTTGTTATAATACCATGCTGCCCCTCAGAACAATTTCATGCAAAGTTAAAAATAAAATAAAATTTAACTACTAAAAAAACAAAAAAAACAAAACAAACAAACATAATTGAATGCAAATGCAGATAAAGAAGGTTAGCATGCAAATACCAGCACCCCACACTTAGACGGGACACACTGCCCTCAGTGGAACATAAATAAGAAGAACCTGGTTAGTCAGACTCCTCCTCTATGTCTGGGGTCATACCCCCTTCGTCGGAATCATCATTAGAGTCGTCACCATCAGAGTTCTCCTCCACGCCGGAGTCTGTCATTCGATGATCATAATCGGTTGGCACATCATCATCAAGAGGTTCCTCAAAGTACACACCTACTCCACATATTTGCCTTGCATGCTCATTTATTGGGTAGTCATAATCCAGCTGTTGGAGCTCTGCAACAGTTGGAACATGACCTCCGCTCATCATGGTAAACCGAGTTATGCCATAAAGATGGCGAAAGAAACTCTCATCTCGAGCATGCCTTTCTGCAGTGGTAAGGTGGACGCCATGCGTGGTTTCAGCATCTTTAACCTTTGTGAGGTCAACCCTCTTTGGGTTGTGTGGAAGTTTATGATCAGCCAGTTCCTCTTCGATGTTCTCCTTCCTCAATATTGCGGTTAACAGATTGCCAAAGCTGAAGGGGGACCTCTTGTGTAGCCTGGCCTTTCGCATTGTATATCGAATAATTGCCCCAATGTTGATAGGAACATTCGTCATCAATGCGTACACCAAGCACACTCTATCTCGTGTAATCTTCGTGTACTGGGTCCCTGGAATCAGACAAGAGTTGACTATGCGCATCCATATCCGAGCTTCTCTATTCAAGGAAGCATATGGGAAGGTGTTGTGCCGACCGGTGTCCTTGTGTCTGCTCCATCGTGCCATATATCTTGTTCCACACAATGTGTGTCTAATTTGCCTGTACGGAGGTCTGTTATACAGCTCTTTGAGTGGTGATGTATCAACAGATGGCAAACCCAGAAAGGAGTTGAAGAACTCCGCATTTAGTTGCAGAACTTTGCCCTGAATCTTTACTTCACTCCCTGTAGTTTTCGGTAACCAGTTGGCATAGAATTCACGTGTTAAATAAAAGATTGCCCTCTCCCATATCTCGGAAGATGAAATCAAGATGTAACGCCATTATCTTAGCCAACATACGGGGTTCTTTCTTTGCTAGGCTTTCCTTGTGTATCAACTCCACATGAACATATTTTTTCTCTTTATTGTTCCTATACCACTTCTTTCCTTCCTCCTCGAGGACCCATTTAATTCCAAATATATGGCAAGGTATTTGCAGCGAGGAGGATTCTCCTTGCTCTTTCCATCCCCTTTTTTGGCCTTTGAAGTGGTTGCTTTTTCTTTCCCTTGTCTTGGTTTTGGTGCCATTGTACCTGAGATTAAAATAATAGTCATGTTAGCTTTATCTTGGTGGATACAATCAATAAACAAGCAGTAGTGGCACCACCCCACACTTAGTTTGTTTGTACAAACTAGTGAAGTGAACGATGTCGATTACTTAGATTTCATCGATATACGTTTAGGTGTTATGTTCCAACAATATAATCAGTGCAGTCATACTTTTGATATCATCTTAACTATCCTTTCTCAATTCTAGATCATGTAATCTTGGTAATGTTTTCATGCTTTGAACTACTGCATCACTTTGAATACAACTACTACATGGATATTGTATCAATTTATCACAACATCTTATGTTTGTAGTTAACCTTGATTTTCATCGCAAGAAACAAGTCATTCAAGCAAGCTTTCAAGTTACAAGGTTATGCAATGTTCTAGACTATGTCAATTCCACAAAAGTATGACAGTGTATCAAAATCAAATACAAGTTGGAAATAAGTCAAGAGCATCCTTACATATTCCTTCACTCACTTAGTTTCACCACAACCAATCAACCATATTCAAATCATCAATACTACTTCAAGATTAAACAATTGATTATAGACGTAGTAGTGTAGTACTTACGGAATATAAAAGAAGAACAAAGAAGTACTTACTTGGTTGATGGCCTAGGAAGATGTTCTTGCAAAGTAAAAGAGCAAAGGGAAAATTTTTGAGAGAATTTGGAGAGGTAGGCGGCACTTTAGGGTGAAATTGCAATGTGTTTTTGATTTAAGACTAAGGTTCTATTTATAGGACAAGCTTGGGTCGGGTTTTGACCCATTTGGAATCGGATTTGGAGACCAAAAGTGACCATAGGCGGCGCCTAATGCTTTGCCTATGCTTGGCATAGGCGGCACCTTTTGCAAAGCATTGTTGAGCATAGGCGGCGCCTATGCTATGGCATTGTTAGGCATAGGTGGCGCCTATGCCATGGCATATGAGATTCAAAGACAAAAGGCTTTGGCATAGGCGGCGCCTATGCTATGGCATTCTTAAGCATAGGCGGCGCCTATGCTATGGCACTCTAGAATCCGAGAGCTTAGGACATAACATAGGCCTTGCCTTGTTCGTGGCCTAGATTCACATAGGCCGTGCCTTGTTCTTTGCCTATATTTTCATAAGCAATGCCTCACCCATAGCCTTTTGCTTCTTCATTCCTAACTTACCACCTTTAACATGCACTACTTCCAAATCAAAATTGGAAACCAATCTCCTCTTTTACCTCTCTTGTACCTACATTCACTCAAAAACAACAAAAACGATTAGAACCTCCCATCACGCGCCTTATTTTTGGTCGTGGCTCGACAAAATCCTAGGAAAACAAAAACAACAAAAACAATTAAAAACAATGGGTTGCCTCCCATCAAGCGCTTGATTTATTATCGCGGCACGACATAACTATCTCGATTACTTAGACTTCATCGAGATAGATGGTGGATCGTTTTCTGAATGGATTCAGACGACAATGAGGCTTACTTGTAGGCATGCAATCTTCTTTGAGATGACCCTTGTGCATACATATCCCAGGCGGGATACCAGTTATATCATCAATAGTCCAACCCATAGCTCTCTTGTATCTCTTCAGAGCAGAGATGAGAGCCTCTACGTGCTGTTCACTTAAATCATCCGCCACACTCAATGTATCTCCACTTCCCAAGAATGCGTACCTTAGATAATTGGAGAGCTCTTTCGATTCGAGCACTGGGGGATCTTCAATGTAAGTCTTTGCTAGTGGTGAAGGTTGATTCTTAAGATCAAGGTCCGACTTACTAGGGGTATGAGAATAGGACCTTATTCCTGTTACAGCACAAGCGGTTTCTTCATATTCGTCAACCTCCTCACGCTCACAATTCAACAGCACAACAGATAATGGCTCATCAATAAGCTGCTTATCGACCGATAATTCTTTGTCATCCTTATAATTAACTTCAGCTACAGAGAACATATCCATATCTTTTGGCTTCTTCATTGCTTTGCATACATTAAAACGGATCACTTCGTCATTTAACCACAATAAAAGCTCATTAGCTCTCATGTCAATAAGCACACTTCCAGTGGCGAGGAAAGGGCGTCCCAAGATTATGGGAACTTCAGAATCCGTCTCGCAATCCAGAATAACAAAGTCTGCAGGAAAGATAAAGGTGGAAACCTTCACCAACACATTATTTAAGATACCAACAGGTCGTTTTAACGACCTATCTGCCATCATGAGCCGCATATTAGTTGGTGTAGGGTCACCCAACCCCAACTTTTTGTAGACGGATAGTGGCATCAAATTGATACTTGCTCCCAAATCGGACAATGCCTTAGCAAAATTCATAGATCCAACCGTGCAAGGAATAGTGAAAGCACCAGGGTCGGCCTTTTCCTGTACTAAGGACCTTGTGGCAATTGCACTGCAATGATGAATATTATCTGCCGGCTCATAGCTTACTGCCCGCTTCTTTGTTAAAAGGTCCTTCATGAATTTAGCGTACCCAGGCATCTGTTCCAGCACCTCAACCAACGAAACATTAATGGTCAGCTATTTTAACATCGTCATGAATTTATTGAACCTTGTATCATCCGCTTTCTTCTTTAATCTTTGAGGAAAAGGTGGTGGTGGAAGGGGAATAGTTTTCTCCACGACTTTCTTGTCCTCTTTCTTAAGTTCGGAGATCTTTTCAGGCTGTGGCCGTCGAGGACTGACATCATGAACATCATCATCAGTTTCGACGGTGTCATCTCCTACGATATCTTCGGCCACTTGCTTGCTTTGGGATGAATTTTGCAGCACCTTACCACTTCTAGTAGTAACAACCATGCATGTTCCATCGTTTCTTGGGTTTTGCACTGTGTCGCTTGGTAGGGTGCCAGCTTTTGTTTGATTTAATGTGGCTGAAATTTGACTCAACTGTTGTTCCAGCTGTCTTATTAAAGTGGAATGCGAGTCAAACAATTGCATCATTAAGGCCAAGTCATTTATTACCTCAGTTACTCTCGTGCTGGTTGCTTCCACTCCTTTCAACAGCTTAGCCATCATATCTTCCATTGATAAATTTCCCGAACCAGATGCAGTGGCCTCTCGTCATCTAGGAGGAATATACACGCCACTCCTGTCAGTCTTGTTCTTCCAACTACCTTGATCTCGGTCCTTGTTTCCAGAATTATCATAATAGTTTCGACCTTGGTTTCCTTAAGCATTGCCTCAGAAACCCCCCTGATTGTTCATGTAGTTGGCTTCTTCCTCAGAATCGGATTCCTCTCTTCCTTTTGACGCAACTGCTTTGACTTTTTTGGTCTTCCCTGATAGTAGATGCTTTGTAAGAAGATCCACTTGTGTTTCTATGTGCGCCAAATCTTGATCACGTTCTTCTTCTCTTCTCCTTTGTTCTGCAGTCATGCCTATAAAAAAAGTGGGGTTTTCTACCTCAGAATCTCTGGTATGCCACACCCTATTTTTTTTCATCATCCGGTCTAGCATATCACTTGCCTGAACAAAGGTGAGGTCCATAAATGATCCTCCAGCCGCATTATCCACCACAGGTTTAGTTACTGAATTCAAGGATCTATATAGTATCTCCATCAAGTGAACAATGGTCATGTGATGGTTTGGGCACCTCATTAGCTTCTTCTTGAATCTCTCCCATGTTTCGTGGAGGGCTTCAGTTGGAAGCTGTCGAAAATTACTGATTTCATCTCTTAATTGTGCTCTCTTGGATGGCGGAAAGAATCTTTCTAGGAAAGTGTCTTTCAATTGCCTCCAACTTGTAATAGAATCAGGAGTCAACCCATTCAACCATAGAGTTGCCTCCCCAGATAGAGACAATGGAAATAGGCGTAACCGAATTGCATTCTTTCCAACACCAGTATTGTCGAATGACTTGCATATAGAAAGAAAGTTGATTAGATGCATGTTCGGATCATCGCCTGCTAGTCCACCAAATAATCCCATGAGTTGGAATAACTGAATCATGGTGCTTGTGATGTTGAACTTGGCTCCGGGTGCCAATGGTGGAGGAATAATGGCTCCTGTGGCTCCGGCTGCATCAAGATCATCATCATCAAAAACTAAAAGTAAAGTACGAGAATCTTTGACCAAAGGGTCTAGTAACTATCACAAACTTAGTAGACAACCGTACTCCCCAGCAACGGCGCCAAAATTTGATAATGCTCAAACTATAGCTCTCGTAAGAGTGTAAGCGATCACTGTCAAATATAGAACCCAACTGGGTTGGGTGTCTAATCCCACAGGGAATAGCTGGTCACTAAGTAAGCAAAGATTAGTAGACTTTTGGTGAAAGTCTCGTAAAAGGAGGGATTTTGTAGCGTGCAATAGTGTAATAAAATAACAAAGTAAAAACGGAGAATAGCAAGAGTAAAAAGGAAGAATATTTAGTAAGATGTTAATCAATGAGAATTGGGAGTTGGGGTTATGTCCACCTTATGAGTTATACGTCTCTATTGGCTATGAGTTATGCAGAATTCAGACATGCATGTGCTTATAGAGAAATGTATTCTATGGTAAATCCAAGCGTCTTTCGACCTAACAAGGACTATTTCACTTTAACTCTTTCGAGCTTAAAGCGTATCTAATGGTACAAATTCTCCAAGAGGTTAATCCAGTTACGACACTAACTTTTTAACAGGGGTTGGTGCCTTATTACCTTGACATTAGCTCTTTTCCAGACATATAACTTTTCTTTCGAACAAGTTAATGCTATACTGGCGTATTCTATGTGTTTGAAACCACAAGAATTTGCATTAAGATGAAGAGAATAAATATATAAGCAGCATACGTGTCAAGAATTCACAAACTCATAGCAATAGATAGTATCTCATAAGGCTTCCATAACCCCAACAGAGAAGTTTAGCTACTCATGAGTGCTATGGAAATCACAATAGACATTATCATCATACCAATATAAGGATAGAACGTGTAGTATATGTTGGTAAGGCTTGTGGCGTGATTTCCGTTCAAAGTAGTATTTCTCTTGTTGTGAAAATTTAGAATCGAATAGATGAATAGAAAGTAATAAGAATTAATTGAAAGAGAATTGTTGTAATTGTTGAATGATTGATGGAATAAGAATAATCAGAATGCCTAAAAGCTTCAGCAAAATAGGGTATTTATAATAACCATATTCTATTCCTACTAGGCTACTGCGTACTTATCCTAATCCTGATAAATTACTGCATCATTATCCTATTCCTAATAAGTTACTGCTGATCCCCAAAGTCTTTAGAATTGCTGTTTTTGCTCGGGATAGGTTTTTCATGCGTCACTTTTAGTCCTTGGCGTCCAAGCTCTCCTTTCCTTCTTTCGTGAAGCTTCCTTTGGCGTCAAGTTATCCATAAAATGCTGAAATTTGCATCATTTATACCTTGAAACTTGCTAATCACATTTGTTAGCTCACTTACAGGAAAAAGGACTAATAGTGAATGAATTATATATTTGTCCTCAAAACATAGCTAAAATATGGGTACATTATAGTACTTTAGGCGTGTAAATACGCCTATCATACGGCACCTCAAAATCAACAACACAGTCTAGAACCACAAAATGCATAGGGAGAATGAAGTCGGCTACTTTCACCAGCACGTCATGCAGAATACCAACAGATCTTTTGATTGACCTATCTGCCATCACAATTTGCATATTTATAGGAGTAGGTTCCCCTACATCAAGCCTCTTATAGATGGCCAGCGTTATCAAATTAATACTTGCGCCAAGTTCACAGAAAGCTTTCTCAAATTTTATGGGTCCTACTGTGCACGAAATAGTGAAAGCACCAGGATCTGGCTTTTTTTGTACTAAGGACTGTGACGAAACAACACTACAATGGTGGAGATTTTCCACCATCTCACACCTTACTTTCTTCTTCTTCGTCAGTAGATCCTTCATAAATTTAGCATAGCTCGATATTTGCTCAAGTGCCTCTATCAATGGCACCATTACTGTCAGTTGTTTCATTACTGCCATGAACTTGCTAAATTTTTCATCATCTTCTTTCTTCTTCAACCTCTGTGGAAATGGAGGTGGTAGTCTTGGCATTTGTTTCCATACCACTTTCTCTTTCTTATCGTCTTGTTTCTCTGACATGTTAACAAAGCCATTCACCTTCTCAAACTTCACTGGATTTCTTTCTTCTGATTCATCAACACTTACATCCTTCTCCACAGCTTTGTCCATAGAAGGTCCAGATAACATCTTACCACTCTGAGTGGTAATCGACAAACAAGAGCCATCAGTCTGCGGGTTTTGAACCGTATCATTAGGTAAATTTCCTACTTTTCTATGGTTCAGAGTAGCAAAAAGTTGGCTCATCTGTTGCTCCAACTGTTTAATAGAAGTAGAGTGTGAGCTAACTAACTGACTGAGGGTAGAAAACTAACTTTTCATATTAGTTACCCCCGATTTAGTAGCTTCAACTCCCTTCAATAGCTTTTCCATCATGTCCTCCATGGACATCTTACCAGAACTAGTAGATGTAGCATCCCGAATTCCAGGAGGAACATACAAACCACTCCGGTTATTATTATTTCTCCAATGTCCCTGATCCCTATCATTATAATTAGGTTTGTCGTAGAAAGTTTGACCTTGGTTCCCTTGGCTACTGCCTCAAAAACTACCCTGATTACTCACATAGTTAGCCTCAGTATCAGTACCTACAGATACGGTACCTTGAGTATCCATAACCTTAATCTTTTCAGTCTTGTCGGATAGAAAGTACTTAGCCAGTAAGTCCATCTGTGTCTTCAAGTGGGCCATATCCTGATCTCGCTCCTCATCCCTTCTACGCTGTTATGAAGTAATACCACCAGTAATCATACGGATAGCCACTATAGAATCCCTAGTGTGCCAAGATCAACTTTGCTTGGTCATTCTATTTAGCATGTCAAAATCATCCAGAAAAGAGAGGTCAATGAATGAATCACCTGCAGTGTTGTCGACTATTGGCTTTGTCACAGAGTTGAAAACTCTGTACAAGGTATCCATCAAATGTAAGTCCATCATATTATGGTTCAGACATTGTGCAAGTTTTTTCTTAAACCTTTCCCAAGTCTCATGCATTGCTTCAGTTGGAAGCTGTCTAAAGTTGCCAATCTCGTCCCTCAACTGTATCCCTTTGGAGGGTGGAAAGATTTGTTCTAGGAATGCATCTTTCAACTGTCTTCAGTTGGTTATAGAATCAGGCTCTAACTCATTCAACCACATTGTTACCTCTCTAGACAGAGATAATGGAAACAACGTCAATCTGATTGCATTCTGACTCACTCTCGGGTTGTCAAAGGATTTGTAAATGGTGATGAAGTTCAGCAAATGCATGTTAGTATCATCACTAGGCAAGCCTCCAAATAACCCCTTTAGATTCAGGAGTTGGATCATGGTACTTGTTATGCTGAACTTTGCACCTGGTTCCAACGGTGGAGTAATGATAGCACCCGTTGCACCAGCTCCGTCCATTCCTTCATCATCATCATCAGCCTCATAATGCATAGGCTGTTGACCATATTTACCTAGATCTGGATGATTTTTGTTGACGTTTCGCTGCACTGGTGCAGTAACTTGCTCTACTCTTCTTGGGTTTTGAGGATTCAGCAATTCCTCATCACCCAAGTCCTCATCATCAGGTTTTTGGTGATGTGCTTGTTGACCCAAATTTTGCACATTCACCTGAGCCCTAGCTGAAGTAGCTAATCTTTCTGCTTCCTGTTGTTCAGCCATTCTTCTAATTAGTTGAGGATCCGGGTTGATTGGTAATAGTGGTGCGCCAGAACTTCTCATTTTTGGAATAAACAACACAATACCTACAATAAACAAAAACAACAAATAAATGTAAATCAAGAAAACTTATCTATCAGTAAATTTTCATGCATAAAATTTTCAGTCTAGAACCGTTTTCCCCGGCAACAACGCCTTTTTTAATAACTCTCAAATTACACTCTTGAATGGGTGTAAGAGATCGTTGTCAATATAAAACCCAACTAGGTTAGGGTAGAATCCCACGGGGAATAGGGTGTGAAAGTCAATTTGTTTGCAAAATACTTTACTGGTAGTTTATCATTTTCGAAAGTTGGGGGTTTAAAGTTCACAATGTATCAATCTTCACTTTCTGAATTTTTAGAGTTGTTATCAATATAAATAGGAAACCAGGGTTATCATCACCAAGGGTTTCAGGTATTGACAGATACAAGGTAATGCTAGAGATCCTCAAAATGAGTAGAACAATAGAATATACCTGACTATGATACTATCTGGCTTATTTCTTGAACTCACCAGGCAATTTATTATATAATTCTCTCGAACTTCGATAATTTATCTATATATAATCAGATGTTATCTCAGATAGATTAATCCAGTTATGGCATTAATCGTTAAATAGAAGGTTGGTAGCTTCCGAGTCCCTGTTGATAATTCCTGTCCTCTAGTCTATTTCTCCATTAGAAGCAAATAAAACCTAAGGCATAATCTAATGTTTGCCACCCCTAGATTTTAATTAAAACCATAGAATTTCAAGATTTTCTATTACTCTTTGAATCCGTTAAACACCTAGCATCATATCAAACAATAATTCTTGGATCCCATAACCCCGGCTAATGAAATTAGCCGCTCATGATTTGATGAAGGAAATCACAAGTTGAATTTATGATGATAATGATAAACTTACGTATAGATGGAAAACAACAAGTAATTTCTTCAATTAAATCCTAAGTTAGAAACCCAAGAATAGTTGATAAGAGAGAAACTAGAAATAATTGGCAAAAGAGAACAATGTTTGTATTTCTCCCTCCAAAATTCTTGTTCTGAATAATGAAAACTTCGTTACTTAAAAACCCTAAAAAACTTCTATTTATACTAAAGCCTAATTAAGGAAGTAAATAACAAAATCACTGCTGGGCTTGGATTTAGGTGACGCCATATTAGTGTTGGTCGTCAGGCTTCTGACGGCGTCTCAGATATGTGGTCAGAAGTCATGCCATCTTGACCTGTTCTGCCTCACTTTGATGATGTCCTATGACGGCTTACCACACTTGTGATGGCATATAGCAAATTTCATCAGACCTTCAACTTATATCACCATGTTCTACCTCATTCTGACAGCATATTGTGATGGCCTACCACACTTGTGACGACATATTGAGAATGTCATCACTCTCATCAAGAAACTCTTCTCTACTATTATTCTTTATTCCTATTTATGGTATCTTACCACATCTCTGACGGCTTGCAAGAAATGCCGTCAGAATCATATCAGCTCACTTGTACCAGATTTTACTTATTTTGTTCATCTTTCCTATGTTTTCCTCCCATCCTTGCTACAACTGTAATATCACAAGAAAATGATCAAAATCAACCAAAAGCTGCTTAAGACTTCATAATTATTTAGATTTAAAATCCTCAAATGTGTTAGCATCTGTTCACACATAATTGAGTTGGTTCCCATACCAACCTAAAAACTTTTAAAATATACAAATAATATCCGATGGGTTTTATACTTGGATTCCCATTTCATGGTTATTATTGGTAGGGAAGTCTAAGTACCCAAAAATATAACTTGTGACACCATGCAAGTGAATTTTTTATGGGGTCGTTTTGTCACCCTCAAAACTAGATTAGCTTGTTGAATTCAGGTAGTGGGTGATTTGTGCTATTTTTTCATTAGTAGGGACTATGGAACCCAAAAATATCAAGGGTAAGGAAGATGTTTTAGGTAGCCAATCAAAGAAGAGTTCCTACAAGGCACAAGATTTGGGGTCCTTGATTCCACATCCTCCACCAAAGTTGGAATTAAAGTTGTTGAAGAGAATGGTCATGATTGGTTTCAGAATCAAAAGAAGGCAAGAACTTTCTACATGATCAATGTTGTATTTTCCCAAAATTTTGCACTATAATACACCAATTGAAGTTTGCTTAGATTTTGTCGACCCAGGTGAGTGAAATCTTAGTGTGGATAGAGTATTTTATTAAAATTTAGATGCTTCACTTTGAAGTACTTTAATTAATATCAAGGGAAAGAATTCCTCCTTCACTACCCCCATACTCAAATGGATTCCTTCAGACCCTTAATATAGATTCTAGCTCTATTATACTATGCGAAAAGATCTTTCTTTTAGAGAAATTTTCAACACTTAATTTAGAATAATTCCATATCCAGATGAATTAGGAACCCAGATAATGGGAGCCATGCCACCTTTTCATACACACATTTTACAAATTCAACAAAAGTTTTGCTTATGATTGTTTATAGTTCCTCATTCCGAAAAAACATTCTATGGCTCTCACCATACTTCTGATAGGCTTAGTTTATATTTTTATGATGAGGTAGGCAATAAATATTGGGTTGTTCATCAAGGGATAATAATGATGGATAGGTAAAAAAAAGGTTGAGGTTATACTTTGGTAGCTTGTTGACACAATTGTTACTATTATATAAAATTAAAGAGGATAAAAAAATTACTGTTCCCAAAAGATAGGGATGTGATAGATATGACTAAGACTAAAGGTACTGACACTATTTATGGTCTAAAACTCATAGGTATAGATTGTCGTTCATGTAGTGATATTTATTGGGGTCATATGTTTGCCATTAGTGACTTGATGATTCAAATTGTGGGAGACTAGAAATAAAGGATGATCTAAAAGTCCTAGAGGGGAAGCACCCATTGACTAATAGCACAAAGCTCATGTACAAGGTTGTCCTCACTTTGATCAATTGCATGGATAATGATGAGTTATATTTGTAACAAATAAAGATGATTAGACTGAGATGATGATGTAGGGACCAACATAGAGGCGATAATTGTGCAATGGATTAAAATTATGATATCGGTGAGGTTGATTAGTAAAAACCAAGGAACTTCTTCTCTCTCAAAACCCTACTTGGTTTATATTGTTTAAAAATGCCCTAAAGATTGTGGCATATTTTATGTATGGGTTGAGGGAGGGGGAATGTTATTTCCTTTTTATTTTGCTTTGATCTTAAAACTCTTGTAAGACCCTCAAAATTTTGATCATTTTATTGTTAACCCTCCTGCGTGCGTAATGTCGATTTTTGACATGAATTATGTTTAGGAATGTTAAAAGGGTATTTTGGGAATGTTTTGGATTTTAAGAAGGGGTTTGGGTTTATTTTGGAACCTTGAGGTAGTGAAGGTCCACAATAAGGTCGTGTTAAGGAGGTTAACCTCCGCGATATCAGCATGGCATAGAGGCTATCCTCTGCGATATTAGTGTGCCATTCCAGTGTTTTAATTTTATCTAGTTTTTGTTTTTTTCACTTGGGGTGAGGGCCTTTTGGTATTTTGACCCCTTGTACGACCTTATAAAAATTAAGCCTATTCCCTTCCATTTTCAAAGGTCAAATCATCCTCTTTCTCTCTTAAACTCGAAACCTAAGAACATTCAAGGATTTTATAGAAAATTCATTATTCAAGCTCCAAACTATTAATTAACTTTAATTTTTTGTGTATTCCAGGCATGTTTCTCTTCGCTAGAATTGAATTTTACATTATGACATTAATTAAATAGATTTTCTTGTGATTTAATTGTGGATTTTGAAATTGGATTGAGGGGTTTTGGTTGTTATTGATTGCATTTCTTGTTTTGTGTTTTAAATTCATTATTCATGCTTTAAATTGATGTTTTTGGTACTAAATTGGTGCATAGTTTAAATGATTGGAATGGGGGACATGGTTTACCCTAAATTTGGTGAATTGTGACTTGAAATTGGCATTAACCTCAACCCACAATGTGAATTCAATTTTAAATATGAATAATTGCATGGTTTAATTTGTTTTGAACCCATTAAAGGATAAATGGATATTGATATGGTTTTGGACTGCCTTGGAGGCCTTGGTTTTGCATTTTAAATGAATCTTTGGAGTCTAATTTAGTTGTGTGAATTTATTGACATAATTAAATTAGCTCACAAGCATATTGGTATGATGATACCAAGTGGTAAATGTATTAATGAATGACTCTTGGGTTATTGATTGGTTTTATGTGCAAATTGTTTAAATATGGGCTTAAAAAGAATTATGTAGTTCACCGCGAAGGTGTACGTCCTAGGGGGATAAAGTTTCCGGCATTGGGGTTCAATATGACAGTGTGCTTGATGCAAACTTGATATATGTTATTTGAAATGACTATCACCTTGGTGGATTTAGTTTTCTCTCAATTTTTCCTTGGTTCGTGCAACTAACACACACTAGGGCCTTTTCAATAGGGAGAGCTGAACCCATATAGCCCATGGGTGCCATTAGGATGGATCGAGCTTCACAGTTCAGGTTAATCTTTAAACTCTCACATTCAAGACCCTTTTTTCTATCCCTACATCCTATATATATATATGTATGAATGTGTGCATATGGTTTTGACTAATTTTGGACATGGAATTATGTTATCACTTTCCTTGAGTTGCATGCTAGTTCTTATCCCACTAACCATCCTAGGACTCTACATCATTTCAAGATGTAGGGTCCGAAGACTTTTCTGTTGTTCTTACGTGGCATTAGGTGGTTGAGCACGTTTGTTGAGTTTTTGTTATATAGTGAGCCTCCATCCTTTGGAAGGCCTTATTATTTTTCATTCTTTATTTACTTAGTGATATTGGATTCTCTTGTTTGGTCATAGTCAGGGGCATCTCCTGACACAATTGTTTTTCTGGTTTTAGAGGCTATTGTGGACAAGTGTAGGTTGGTTGTTATTTTGACTTTTAGACTTCTTTTGAGTTATCTATTCATCTTCTTATTATTGTTTGATTTGGATTCCACTTTATCTTTATTATTATTACTTTTCTCTGGAGGTTAGGCTAAATGGGTGGTCTCCGGTTCATGGTGGGCTTGAGAAACTCATCACGACTAGGCCCTGGTTTGGGCCATGACATCTCTTTTGAGTCCTCTCTATTTTTCCTATATCACTGCTTTATTGATTTTTATTAGTTTTAGATGGTTTGCTATCATGACCCAAAAATATATTTGTTGTGATGGCACCTATTACACCCATCGATGGTAGGTTATCTTGACTCAACACATCAAAAAAGGTATGGAAATTAAAATAGCAAATTTCAAATGCAAATAATTAGCTTAAAACCATAAATCAATCCAAATGATATATAAGATCCTAGAACATAACCAATTCAAACTACAACCTATGGTTAGTAGTCAGAAGCAGAAGAGAAACTCCCTCTACAGAAAGTCATAACTGATAATTACATAGTTATCTATGATAAAAGATGTCCCCCAAATTATATGTCATGACCCAAAACAGGGACTGACCGTCATAGGTATCTCAAGTCCCACATGGACTGGAGATCACCTCTTCACCTAAACTAGTCAGCATAACAACCTGAAGTGTCAATTGAATTCCGAACATATAACAAGATAATGCTTGGATAAGACTAATATTATTTCATAAAATGTCTAAACCAATCAACAGTAACCGGACAATCTTCATCTATCGAATGAATCCACCAAAACCACTCACCCAAGTCTACAGTAATCCAACAAAGCCTTTACAAAATTAAATGTCAATGAAATATTGGGACATACCACCGACAATAGCCAAAAATACTGTCTAAAAAAAGTCTGATACATAGAACATAAAGACCATGAAATGAAGCCTTCCAAATTGCAGAAATAATATCATAAGTCAACATTAGATTCATAATATTTAGCTCACACCCAAGTTCACAGTTATTCATAATACTCTATACTAAATGAAGTCAATAAATGTATATATTAGGACAATCTACAGACGATAGCCAAACAAAGTCTAAATGAGACTAAGTCTAAACATAATAGACCAAGAGATAAAGATCTTCTGGAGTAAGTAAGCTCACCACTTCCAGTGAATGAATGAACCGCTTCGATCTACTAATCAATGTGTAGGAATAGAAAAAGAAGCTCCGGCCCCTATGTCGCATAGGGACATAACATTTGGAGATTGTTAGCGGTTGGAACGCTAATATGTAACTTAAGGATAAGTGATAAAATACCATCATAAATAAAAAAAAAGTCAATATATCATGATTTATCTCATTCATATACTTATCCATACATATAGGTATATCACATTCCATTCAATGGAACAAGCCTCATTAAGCACGCATTCATCATTCATGAAATAGAGGACTATGACCTCCCACACTTATAACATAAACATTATCAGTAGGCAAAGGACTCTAACCACATTAACATTATCATTAGGCATGGGACATTAACCATATGCACTCATCTATTAATCAAAGACTTTAACTACTTACACATTAATTTAAACAAGGGACTCTAACCATACCTACCTTACACAATTCATAAGGCAAGGGACTCAAATATCATGCCCCTTTATTTAATAAGGGACTCTAACCTCATGTCTCACTTGTATTTAACTACAAGTCATTTTCTTCGGAGAGGTACTTTGACCTCAAAAGATCTCCTCAAGAATGAAACTTTAACTTTGAGAAATATCATTGGGCAAGGGACTTCAACCTCAATCCATTAATACGGTAAGGTACTTTAACCTCAAGTCATCACAACTATCATTGTTTGGTATTTGGAACTTTAACCATTTTCCCGTGCATTAATATACATTCAATACAATATTTAAGGACATTATCCATTTTAGCCAATTCAATACTATACATGACCACATGGTCTGTATGGGAGCCTCCATTGCTCAACCATCTCACTAGGACAATGCCTTCACTTAATTCAACATAAAATGCAAGTTATGGTCATGAAGACCCGTACAATAATTCTATACCATATTAGGACAACACTTGGGCTCAACCCACAATTTAAGGTCATCTTTATATCTAGAGACTTTACCCATTCATTAGCCATCAATAAGGTTATTAATTTAACTACAAGTGATTCATAATTCCATTAAAACATTATTTCTCAATCATCCATATTCATTGGTACATTTACCTAGTTCAATACATCAACAATATATGACTAACTAGACACTCACTTAGACATTTTTGCAAACACCTTAGGTATATACCTTCAACTAGGCCATTTCCATGGCTTATATTATCAAGATTAGGGTTACTCAAGAACATCATGCTAATCCACATATAAAATGAATCCACACGCGATTTTCATCATCAATATCACATAGAAATATAAGTCTAAGTATGATTTAACATCATACATTATTAGGCCATGAAACCCATTTTATTTGCTTTCAAAACTACTATGTACACTTACCAATCCAACCGTGAAATACATGGGTTTATAAATATTTAAAGAGGGAAAGATATACATTCCTTAAACAAGATGACTCATCAATAATCTTGTTTTTTTCTTGCCACTAGATGAGATCCCTCCAAACCCTATCTTCTAATCTTTCTTCTAGAAGCTTTTTGAGTGTTTAAAATGTTTAAGTCTAGAAAAATGAAGACTTAGGCGGCTAAAATGAATTATATAGTGAGAGAGTTTAGGTTTTTAGGCATGGTAACTGACCAAAATATCCTTGGTTAAAATTTGAAAAGTTCACTCGTGCAGGGGTATGAATCCCCCATATAGTTTCCTGAACAATCATACCCTAGGGTACGAGTTGTACCCTAGGCTTTTTCTAGGTCAACCACACCGTTGTAGGTATGAGTGGGCACCCTTGAATCATAATCAAATGGTACGACTTAATCCTTAACTCACAATCTTCACTCATATTGAAAATAGTCCACTCTAGGTTAGGTCCTCACTATATATGACTATGTAATATACGACTCATATGCAAGGTGAAAACCAAGGGAAAGACATGTAATATAGTGGATAGTGTGTTACCCTCATAGAATGATCAAGGTACAAAAAGGGGGGTCAAGGTGGGTACCAGTCGTGCTTAGGGTACGACTCAAGTCTCCAGTCATACCCAACTCAGAGACACAAAAGTTGAGGTTTCTCAGTGGTTTACAGTCTAGGTGTTCCACATATCTCATGTAAGCCCATAATTAGATCAAATATAAAGAATAATCAAAAACAACATGAATGAAATAAATTGGTATTATTATACCCATCAAACAAATAATTATATCCATGTTACCATTAGGTTCCCTCCAAATCATCCCACCATGATTTAACTTACCCTAGGGATCATAGAAGAGGGTACACGAAAATCATACTCAAGAAATCTAAAAAATAATACAAAGCTCAAATCTAAAAATATCATTGAATAAAAAACATAAGTGATAACATAAGGGTTATAAGAAAGTTCAAAAGAAGTAAAAATTACCACCATGAATTTTAAAAGTCCCAGAATAAGCATGAGCCACTAACATGTACCTTCCTTCTAGAAAATATAAAATGTGAATTCATATCAAATTAATGATACATAAAGTTCCCTCCAATAGTTATTGATGTTGAGTGTATTTATGCATTCTAGTGTAACTATTCTAGTATTTTAGCCTTGATCTAAGGATGATTCGTGTGCTATATGGGTTGATAATAAGATAAATCTGCATGTAAGTGTTCAAGAACTTGATACAGGGGTTCAAAGTGTTTTCTAACAAGTTTTTACTTAATTGAGTCATTTAGAGTTCATACGAGAATACTAGTTTTACTAGCTTAAGCTAGGTGCTTGTCTGGTTGTTACAGTTGGATTCTATTGTGTTTAGTGTGTTACAAATAGTTTAAATGCAAAATTATGAGTGGAATAAATTTTTGGTAATGTTAAAGGTTCAATTTGATAAAGTTAAGAGTCAAAACATAAAGTTGAAGATCATGGAGAATTAGCCTAGTCTTAGCTTGTATTTTGATTCATTGTCATGGATATTGTATTGCTATTATCTCTAATGCGTGGTGTGTGATTATTTAGGAAGCTTTGAGAGCTGAATATTTTTATATTTTGATGTTTAAAAGACTGGAAATCCATGGAAATACACCACAAGAAAAGATATAAAAAATGGGATAAGAAAGACTTATCTAAAATTTGGGATGCAAATTCCAGTGCTTGCCCGTGATTTGGGCGCATCGCCCCCTCCACTTATGGGCTCACTTGCCTTAGAAAGTATTTTAAGATCGACTTCCAGTGTGATCCCGTGATTATCCAGTAATGCAGGCTCTATTCCGGTGTAATAAAGATCATGATCCCCCCTATAGAGCATTGCAATGGAGGCCAGACGCTTTCTCTATTTCAGGCCTGACTTGCATGCTGAATTCTTTTCTAGCATGGCTTTGGCTTACCCTTTTGCTATAAATACATTATCATACACGTTTTTATTTATCTTTGGACATATTTTGGTGATCAAGGGGATGCTACAACTTCATAATTAGGTTTTTATTATTTTAATTTAGTTCATTCATGTTTTTAGTCATTAATTACAATCTTGTGATTGCGATTATGACTATGCATCTCTAAACTCCTTTTATCCAGGGTTAAAGCCAAGAACATGAGTACTATTATTTTTAATTAAGTTCATTTGATTTTCTTCTCATTGTTGGTTATTTTTTTATTCTTATTTTTATTATTTTAAAGATTCGCGACCCTTAGAATACATCTATGGTCAACCTTGTGAACTCAGGAGAGGGAATAGGGAGATATAACATGGGAATAAACAAATTATTGTTCGTATTTCTTTATGAAATAAGGAATTCAAATTAGTATCTAGGACAGGGATGTACTTAGATGCCTTACTTGATTCAAACGTAGGATGATAGCGTTAAAGAACTTAAGCAAACGATTACATCACCGCTCAATGATGTAGTTGTTAGGTTCAACTTAGGTAAAGGATTAGAGGTTGGGAAACCATAGTCATGAAATTAACCCTACGAATTAACAACCAAGATAAGCAATTTGACAAATGAAGTTCTATGACATAGTATGATTGTTTAAAGTTCTTTAACCCTGGGTTTTCTCCTATTGATTTTCTAAAGGACTTTATTTTATGGATTATTTACTTTTCTACAATTTACAACTTCCAAACTCTTTTGTTGGTTACTGTTGCATCCAATTAATCTAAATTGTGAACTAAAATAAAATTATTGCTAAATCAAGTCCCTGTGGGATCGATAACTCCGCTTTCTTGAAGGCCCCTTACTACTTGGTAGACTATGTACACTTGCGTGTGTGCTGTAACGTTTTTGCCATCGTTGCTGGGGAGTTGAATTTTGGAAATTGTATATTTTAGTGTTATTTTTTATATTTCTTTAGTGTACCTTACACTTAGTCTTGGTTTTGTTATGACAGGAAACAAGTTTTTAGGTTGATAAGCTGGAAAAGGATTGGGTGTTGGTTCAACCCATCCCTGAACCTGAGCAACACTTTCATAAATGAAAGAGAGAAGCAGTCCTGCTCCTCTGTATTCCTAAAATCACAGAAGATCAAGAATATTCAGTTCTAATGGATAAAGAATAAACAACCCGCAGGACAGTTCGAGAAGTGGTAATCAAACTCTCGATAAATCTAACTTCAACTTTTTAGAAACCAACTACTGGAGGGAGGTTCGAGCTCAAGAATAATATAGTACAACCATTGATAAGCAATGGATGGTTCACTAGGTTTGGACATGAAGATCCACAGGTTCACTTGCAGAATTTCATTAAGCTCACTGACACATTCATTCTGGAAGATATGAATGCTGATTATGTGAGAATGACACTCTTCCCTTATTCACTTATTAAGGAAGATGAAAAGTGGTTGAATTATAAGCCATAAAATTCAATCACATCATGGGACGACATAGCTATAAAGATCCTTATTAGATTCTTCCCGTCTGACAAGACTGTAAAACTTTGCAGTGAGATAGTGAGCATTGAACATAGGATAGAAGAGAACCTTTATCATTATTGGGAATAATTTAAGGCTTTTTTTCAGGACTGTCCACATCACCAACAGTCCAATGAGGTACTTTCTCACACTTTTGTAAAAGCTTTTCATCAAAATACGTGGATTTTGCTTGATTCAGCCGCAGGTGGTCAAGCACTGGAATTGACTTATGATGAGCTGTACACATTGTTGAACCACGTAGCGCAATGAAATCCTGAGTGGCATGCTGATTTTTGGAGTGCCACAGAGAAAGTTACAGGTTTGTTGGAGGTAGACCAATACACTGCTTTATCAGCTTAGGTTGCATCATTGTAAAATATGATAAATACTTAGTTTAGTAGCCTAAAATTAGGAGCTCCACATCCTACAATAGTACACAATGTAGTTCAAAAAACAAGTAGTTGGTGTAAGGTCTGCAGAAATAGTATCCATTCTGCGGCCATGTGCGCTTTAAATTCAAAATCAGTATTATATATAGGTAATGCTCAAAGTCCAAATTATGGTAATGCCTATAACATGAAGTGTCAGACTCAGCCATGGAATACTTAACAACTACAAACCCAGACAAATCAGTCAACTAGCAACATGGAAGAGATATTAAAGCAGGTCTAGCTAGTCAGACACAATCGATTGCAAACATAAAAAATTAGTAAGTGGCCTAGAGAAGCTTAGATTTGCAAATTTGGAAGTTAAAACAAGAATTAAATACTAGGCCATAAGGTGATTATCCAGCAGATATAGAAAATCCAAAACAAGTCATGGCAATGACCTTGAGGAGTGGTAAAGAACATTAAGGAGAACCTCCAAAGACAACTAAGGAGGTAGATCCTATGTGGTAACCCAACAGGTAAATAAAAAAGATGTTGAAAAATCAAGAAAGTCTGAGTACTTGAAATAAAAAGTTTCTGTAGAAGATGCCGCCACTACCCTTCCCTCAAAGGTAGACAAAAGCGAAGGAGGATGCCACGTTCAAAAAGTTCTTTGACACATTCAGAGAGCTTCACATTAACTTAATTTTGTTAGATATTTTTTAGGGTACGCCCATGTATGCAAAGTACTTGAGGGATATAGTTGATAATAAGGTAAAGTAGTAGGATGTGGGGACAATAACACTCACTGGAGAGTGTAGCGCTATAGTGACATAGAAAATCCCTAAGAAATTAAGATATCCGGAGAAGTTTGCTTTCCCAATACAAATTAGGATTAAAGTGGTCCATGCTCTTAGTGATTTAGGGGAGATCATAAATTTGATACCCCTATCTCTATATGAAACATTAGGCTTGGGAAAGCCGAGATCGACCATCATGGTTTTGCATCTCGTAGATGGGTCTATGACATATATAGGAGTAATAAAGGAAGTCCTCATAAAAGTTGGTAAATTCATTATACCCACTAACTTTATTGTTCTTTATTTTGAGGCAAAAAATAGGTACCAATCATCTTAGGGCATCCATTCTTATCAACTGGAGGGGCCTTAATAGATGTTAGAGAAGGCACGCTCAAAATGAGGGTAGAGGATAAAGAGGTGGTATTTGATGTTTACAAAGCACCCAATGTAGCATCCCATTATAAATATTTGTATATGATCAATGTTATTAAAGAGGTAAAGTGCGGAGTGGTTAATCCACCAAAAACATCTTTAGACTACTTAATTGAGCAGTCTAAGTTCTACCGCCTAAGCCTGACATGATGAACATTGATGAGCCTAAAAAGGCTAAAGTTGAATAACCTGTTGCTCTTGAAAATTCACACCTAAGAGGGGTGAAAATAATAATAATATAAAGAAACCAAGTGTAACAAAGAGAAGGAAGGAATATGGTTAAGTCGTAGTTGGGTTGTATCGCGACACTAAATTAGGCTCTTCTTGGGAGAAAACCCAAGTTAATTAGGTATGTTTTCTTTTCCATTTTCAATTTTTACGTCACATAGTTTTTGTTTTTAGTTGAGTCGCAGGTTAATGGGAAGTCTGAGTACCATAAAATTGAGCTATTTCAACTTTTACGTCACTTAGTTTTTGTTTTTTGTTGAGTCACAGGGTAATGGGAAGTTTGAGTACCATAAAATTGAGCTAAGGAGCTTGGCAAAGATTGAGTGTGGAATCCCACAGACCCCTTGATATTTAAAGATGTTATTAGCTAGGCCTAGAGGCCTCAGGGATTATTTCAATCTCTTACGTTTAAGTTCAGTTTGGGGACAAAGTAGATTTTTAAGTGTGGGGTGGGGAAATTTCGAAATTTTGGCTTGATTTAAATTTTTGATTACATAATTCAATTGGGTTTTTTTGTAAAAGTATGTGATTGAATGCATCACTACTTTTGAGACTCCTAGGCTCATATTTATGACACTTACACTTGTTGGATTTGAATTAATGTTATTATTTGGTTAAGAGTCTCTGATGATCCTATGTGAGTTGAGCATGTGCCATGTGTGTGTGAAATTTTTTGTATATTCTTTATTGCATGTGATGACTAGAACTTGCCCAGTGTGTGTGTAAGGCCAAATAAAGAATGAGAGTTTAGGAGATGATTTAGGCATTTCTTTGATAGCCTTTTTTTAAACCTTATATTTTTCCTACCCATTGTGCTTAATCCTAGTAAGCCCCTTTGAGCCCTTAGCTTTTTATTTGGAAACCTTATATGTAGCCTAATCCCTTCTTTAATTGACCAGAATTTGATCCAAAATGCTCATAGGCGCTTTAATGAAGAATTAATTGAGTAAGGAGTTTGAGAAATAAGAAGGAAAAGGTGAATTTTATGCCCCAAGATAAAAGTTATTGGTGTTGATCATTGATGTATGGTGGATATGTGTCACATAATTTATTCTATAAATATTGCCATGGTTGTGAAAAAAGAGAAAAATAAATTTATGTGGTAATAAACTATGCGTTTACTAAGTGTTTGTAAAAATACATAGACGAGATGGGGCCAAAACAAAAGATATGGGTAGATGAATAAGAATCATTTGGTTGTTGGATATTGGTTTTAAATGTATAATGTAGTGCATTAAAGCGCTTAGAGAGGTCAGTCACTATTCCTAAATAGTTCCTACCCGTCCCTTAGCCTACATTACAACCCGAAAAAGACCTTATTGATCCTGAGTTCATCATTCTGATATTAGTGGAGCATTACACTAAGGGAAAGCCTATATTTCATTTTGTGTAAATTGTGAATTCCTTGTGAGAGTGAGATTAATTTGATTCTTGTACCTATCATGCTATAAATTGCTTAATTGTAAGTGATTATGGGTAACTTTCTTGTTCTGAGGGGCACATATTTGATGAATGTGGCTGATTTGTATGATTTATATTGTTGAATAATAATCATGAGTTTTCCAACTAGGTAAGTCAATTCTTTAGGCTAGGATTTTATGGAGTAGGGCTCATGAGCTTCCAATTGTGTAAGTAACATGCTAAGTGTAGAAACTTGCAGTCCATGGAATTATTATAGTTCTAGCTTGAGTGTCTCGTAGGTAGAAGAAGTGTATATTCTTCTTAGTTGTTGACGATTATAGTTAAGAGTTGTTCGAGGACGAACAAGGCTTTAAGTGCGGGGCGGTGATGTTGGGTGTATTTATACATTCTAGTGTCATCATTCTAGACCTTTTAGCCTTGTCATGAGGATGATTTGTGTTCAATATGGGTTTATAATGAGATGAATGTGCATATAAATGTTCAAGAACATGTTTACAAGGGTTCAAAGTGTTTTCTAACAAGTTTATAGTTAATTAAGTCATTTAGAGTTCATGTGAGAATACTAGTTTTACTAGCTTGAGCTAGGTGCTTGTCTAGTTGTTCATGTTGGATTCTACTGTGTTTAATATGTTACGAATGGTTTAAATGAGTAATTATGGGTGGAATAAATTGTTGGTAATGTTCAAGGTTCAATTTGATTAAGTTAAGAGTTGAAAAATAAAGTTAAAGATCATGGCAAATTAACCTAGTCTTAGCTTGTGTTTTGATACATTATCATGGATATTGTGCTGTTATGATCTCTAATACGTGGTATGTGATTATGTAGGCAGATTTTTGTACTGAATATTGTGATTTTTTGATGTTTAAAAGACTGGAAATCCATGGAAAAGACACCACAAGACAAGGGACAAAAGATGGGATGAGAAAGACTTAACATAAATTTGGTACACAAATTCCAGTGCATGCCCACGATTTGGGTGCGTCTCCCCCTCAGTTTCTAGGATCTTTTTCCTTGGAAAATATTTTGAGATCAAATTCTAGTGTGATCCCATGATTATCCCGCGATGCGGGCTCTATTCCGACGCAATGGAGCCTACGACACCCCTTCCAGAGTGGTGCAATAGAGCCCGATGGTAACCATAACTCTAGTTTGTTTAATAACATTAAATTATTACCAGTAGAAAGAATCATTAGTTGGAACAACTCGCCCCTCTATTCTAGGCTTGACTTGCATGCTGAATCCTTGTCCAACACGGCTTTGGTTTACCCTTTTGCTATAAATACATTATCATTCATGTTTTTATTTATCTTTGGACATATTTTGGATATCAAGTGGATGCTACAACTTCATAATTAGGTTTTTATTAATTTAATTTAGTTCATTCAAGTTGTTATCATTTAATACAGTCTTGTGATTACGATTGTGACTATGCGTGCCTAAATGCCCTCTTTCTTGGGTTAAAGCCAAGAACATGAGTACTATTGTTTTGAATTAAGTTTGTTTGATTTGTTTATCATTGTGGGTAATTTTTTATTCTTGTTTTAATTATTTTAAGGATTCGTCACCCTTAGAATAGATCTGTTGTCAAACTTGTGAACTCGGGAGAGGGAATAGGGAGATAGAAAATGGGAATAAACAAAGTATGGTTCATATTTATTTATGAAATAAGGAATTAAAATTAGTATCTAGGATAGGGATATACTTAGATTCCTTACTTGATTCAAACGTAGGATGATAGCTTTAAAGAACTTAAGTGAACCAGTACATTCTCGCTCAATGATGTATTTATAAGGTTCAACTTAGGTAAGGGATTAGAGTTTCGGAAACCATAGTCTTAAAATTAACCCTATGAATCAACAACAAAGATAAACAAGTTAACGAATAAAGTTCAGTGACATAGTATGATTGTTCAAAGTGAGTTAACGCTAGGTTTTCTCTTATTGATTGTCTGAAGACTTTTATTTTACGCATTGTTTACTTTTCTATAATGTACAACTTCTAAGCTTTCTTATTGGTTACTGTTGCATCGAATTAATCTAAACTGTGACCTAAAATCGAATAGTTGCTAAATCATGTCCCTATGGGATCGATAATTCCGCTTTCTTGAAGGACACTTTACTACTTGGTAGACCACGTACACTTACGTGTGCGCTTGGGCACTATCACTAATCTTTCTCAAGATTCCTATTTTCACAAGATTCCACAAATATGGAAATTAAGTAATAAATCTTTTGAATATAGAGAGTTTTACCTATATTCTCATGAGTCCTAATCCAAGATCCTAGTGACATCTTCTCATTATTGAGGTTGGAAGATTTGGTATAGTCTACATCAAAAGAATTCTCATTTCTCCTTTTTTATGAGTATTCATCTTTGTTGAACGTCTCCTCCACATGTATCTTGGGTTCTTGAAGTGTATTATAAACCCTGAAGAAAGACTTTCCATCATAGGTAAGGGGGCCAACAACCTCACCCAAATCTTTCCTTTCCTCTTGACAAAGCATCAACCTACAAATAACAAATTTAACTCATTCCTAGGTCTAAATAGATTAAAAATGGGTTAATAAAACCCTCAATGTCTCCATTGACACTATTGTCTACATGCTAAATAATTTTAACACAATCATATGTATCATCATATGAAAATAGATAAGAGAGAAAGGTGTCATATAAATGAACTTCATCTAAGGTGTTCTCAAGATAAGGATCAATATTTGATCCATAAAAAATAAAGACATGATCAAGAATGGGAACACATAATGGTCAAGTTGCAATTGAAAAGCATGCACCACCTTTATTTCAAACACCATCATTCTAACAAATGTACAGTTATTTTTCAAAAAAACATTTCCATCTTTGGAAAGTGTTTCATAACACCGTAGTAGGTTACTATTAAGTTGTAGCCTTTAAGAGTAGTTATATCCTCATTATTAAAAGACATTCCAATATCACACTCTTTATAGCCATGTCATCATCAAATAAGATATTATCCTCAAATTCAGGTTCCATCACATATGTTATTTGAGATAAAGAAGAAAGGAAATAACTATTTGAGAAGTTTTTATCGAGATAAAGGGACTCTACATGACTATCCTTATGACCAACTATAGAAACACCATTACTAAATAGAGGTTCTTTTTTTACATCACCAAATTCCTCAGGTAGTTGGTAATAATTACACATACTATGTTGATCATTACAACAATTAACACTAGTTAGTAGCATGTTAAGCTCATAAGAATCAACCACATAATACCATAAATCAAGGACGACTAGTATTTAATCACCTTTTTTAAATGATACTATATTTTTATTAAAATAACAAGTGCCAACACTAGTTGGACACAAATTAATATCTCTAGAAGAATTAATTTGTTCATCAAAGAGATCAATTTGAGTTTGAATACCCTAAACAACGACATTTTCATCATGTAAAAAAGAGGTATATGTAACTCCATACGGTAAAGTCTCATTAAGCTCACACAAATATAAGCTACTACTCACAATCAATTGGTTACTAGCCATACAATGATCTTCCAAGTTCAATAAAGTGTAAGGATTAGCTTTGTTACCTTGTAGCTCATATTAAGAATTTTCTTCACTAAAACACCTAGGCTTTGAACCATAAGGAGAATTTCTTCATTGGATGTCACTGATTAAGGTACGACTAGGGATATGAGTGTACTCCTTGGATATGAGTCATATCCTCCTCTGCCTTTCTCTCATACACTAGGTATTGTGGTGAGGATCACTCACTTTTCTAGTTATGAGTGAGCCTCCAACCAGTCATACCTCAAGGTACAATTCGTACCAAGACCAATCATATAGAATGAAGTCTTAGCTTGGAGTGGACTATTTTTGGTACGGTTGATGGATATGGTTTAAGGCATGAGTTGTATCCTTTCTATATGACTCAATGGGGTGTAGTCATACCCTAACTAGTGTAGGTGACCTAAAATGAGCCTAGGGTATGAGTTAGGGTACCACTCGTACTATAGGGTACGATTGACTCAAGTAAGTTATACCCAACATCGTGGCCAATTTACAAATTTTAGTTGAGGACCTTATGGTGATTTACATCACCTAAAACCCTAAGTCCCTTTACTATATAAGTGTATATAGCCTCCTAAAAAACATTTTTTGTGGATCAAACATCCAAAACTCTCTCTCAAACTCAATTGTAAAGAATTGGAGGCTAGGGTTTCAAGGGTGATCTTCAAGAGGAAAGGTGAATCAAGATTCTTGGTAAATAAAGTTTTCTAAGGAATTTAATTCTCCCCCTTAATAAATAACTCAAAATAAATGTAATTTACACTTGAATTAGTAAGTGTACATGGTGATTTTTAAAATCAAATGTAAAGGGTTTTGTTACCTAATGATGAATAATGTTGACTTTTTCTTAGACTTGTGTTTATTCATGTTATTTATGATGATTTGCACATGTGGGTGCTCTTTTAATGTGGTATAACATGTGAGTATTGAATAACTCTAATCTTGATGATTTCTACCTTAAAAAGGCCTTGTTAAAGGCATGCACACAACATGTTTGTGAAAATCTCTAAGTGAATTGTCTAGTCTTATGTTGGTGATGTTTTGAACAAGGGAAAGGGCCCAATAAGTATGAATAGTGGTTAAATTATATTTTGAAGCTATTATGAGCCATGTATGGTTAAATTGAGGACCTTGTTGGTTGATGATTAATGCGGGGTTAGAGTCCCTAAACATGAAAATAAACTTGAATTGTGTGTTGTACTAAAGTATGGTATAAATGTGGTATAAGGTTGCTAATGAAATGTGAATAGTTTGTAGGGTCTTGGTTACCATAAATTGAATTGTATGATGAATTTAATTAAGGTATTGGCCTTGAAATAGTTGAGCAAAACATTCTTCCATAAGCACCATGTGGTCATGTATAGTGTGGAATTGTCTTAATGGGTTAAAGTACTTAAGTCTGAATTGAATAGATTATGATGAATGGACCAAGGGTTGGAGTCCCGATGTTAACTAATGATAGTCATAATTTCTTGAGTTTAAAGTCCCTTTCCTATGAAGGGCTTGAGGTTAAAGTTCCTTGCCTAATGAAAGGGCTTGAGGTTAAAGTCCCTTGAGCATTAAGATCTCTTGAGGTTGAAGTACATCGACAAATAAAATGGCTTGGGTTAGAGTTCCCTATCTAATATGGCATAAGGTTAGACTCCCCTGCCTAATGTGTGAGCATGTGGTTAGAGTCCCTTTCTTAAAGGTATGTGAGTTTGTGGTTGGAGTCCCTCGTTTAAATAGATTTGAATGTGGTTAGAGTCCTTTGCTTAATAAGTGTATACATGGTTAAAGTCCTTTATCTAAGTAATATGTGAATATGATCGAAGTTACATACCTAATAAGAATATTTGGAATCTAAGCATGGAAGGTCAGAGTCCTCCACTTTATGTCTCATGATTGAGTGCTTGAGAATATTGCTAAAACTTGTTTACTTTTTAGGATTGTGATACATCTATATGTATGTATAAGGTTATGAATATTATTGAATATGATATATTGACTTGTTGTTGATTGATGATGCTATTTATCCTTATCCTTAAGTTACATGCTTGTTCTACAACTGCTAATCATCTTTGAACATTATGTCCTCATGCGGCAAAAGGGATAGAGCATCATCTTCTCTTTCTTCACAGTGATTAGGTGATTTAAGTAGTTCATGCATTGACTTTGGAGTGGTGAGCTTTCTTACTTTGGAAGACATTCCTTATTAGTCTTCTGTCATTATAATTAGCCTTATTATGACTTGGTTTGGCTATTGTTGGGGGCTTGTCCCAACATTCACATTTCTCAACATTGATTTGTAAAGAGGTACTGTGGAAGACTATGGAATTAGCTGTATTAGTTAGTTTGATGAATCCAATTAAGTGTGAAGACATGTTTAAGATATGTCTTGTAGTATATTTTCCACTATCTTACTATACGGTTAGGATTCAACCGACCCTTATGATGGATATGATGATGGTTAGGGTGGGTTATTGGGGCAACCTCCAGTTTATATTGTCTTGAGGTGCCACTATAATATGGCTCTATTTTAGGGCATGTCAATTTTGTAGGCTTGAGGTTCCCCTATGACATAGCTCGGGTTTGAGGCGTGCCAAGTTGGTATCAGAGCCGGTTTTATGGTCAGTTGGGTATCCACAATACCATGTCAAGTAGAGTCTCTTTTATGGGTGTGAATTATGCCACACTTATAAAATATTGGTTACGATACATTTAAGGAAATATTTCCCTTTCACCTATTTGAATCTTAAGATATAGTGTATTAGGTCTTAGAGTCCTCTTATTTCTTTATAGTATCTTTTAGATCATGCCTTTAAGGAGATCTAAGGTTCAAGAAAACACTTTTGCCCTAACTAAGGGCCTTATGGATGAATCTGATCAATCTTCTGAGGTTCATACCAGGGCTAGAGCTACGATATCTGACCATCTTTGTATGGCTCCACCTGTCCCTACCAACCCTGACTATAAGAGTGACCCTCATAATCTGTCACCTCAAGGGTATGCTACTAATATCGAGTTTCGTTGCTATATAAACCTCTTGACTCAATTGGTATCCTCTTAATCAGAGTGTGGTGCTCCATATACTTTTTCTTCTGAGGCTACAAGAATTAGCCAATTCATGAGTTTGAGCCCTCCTATGTTTTTAGATATGAAGTTTGAGAAAGATTATCACGGCTTCATTGATGAAATAGAGAAGAACTTCCAAATCATGCATGCTTTTGAAATTCAATTCGTTGAGTTTGCTTCATTATAATTAAAAGATGTAGCGTACCAATGGTATGAGGGGTGGGAGTTTTCTAGAGGTGTAGATGCTAGTCCCACCATGTGTGATGATTTTTTTGAGGTTTTCTTAGACAACTTCTTTCCTCAAGAGTTGAGGGAAGCAAAAGTGGAAGAGTTTGTGAACTTGATGAAAGGAAAGATGTCGTTTAAAGAGTATTCCTTGATATTTCATCAATTGTCAAGGTATGATCCTGAGATGATTTATAACATGAAGTCTAGGATGCTTAAGTTTGTCTCGGGATTGTCCCATGAGGTAGTCCTTGAGAGCAAGGCATATTTTTTGATTGAAAATATGGACATTTCTAGGTCGATTGTGTATATATAGTAACTGCAAAAAGAGAAAAAAAAGAAAGTTGAGTTTAGTTAATGGCATGTGAAGAATTTACGTCTTCTGAGCCTAGTGGTAGAGATGGGGGCAAATGGCTACAGAAGATGTGGGGGAGTTCACATTATTTCTCCTCAAATAGTGCTTACTCTCGTTACCCAAAGTAATCAGGTGATTGTCAATCTCAGTTTAGTTGTGGGTTCCGGGCATAGGGTGCCCAATTTCAGGATAGTTGTACTCAGTCAGATCCACCCCACCCTATTTGTAGATTCCATGGTTAGAGTCATCGTGGTCAATTTGAGAAGGGAACATGTATTGTGAGTGCCCCTCTTTAGCAGATTCTTGGTCCATCAGGGCTCCTATTATTACTACATCTTCTCCCGTACCTAAGGATATTATTTCTTCTTTTGCTTCTGTTTCTAGCACCGACATTGGCCAAAATCGCGTATGTGCACTTACTATAATCCAGGATTCTAAGGAATCTCCCAATGTTGTCACGGGTATGTTGAGACATTTCTCCCATTATGTATGTTGTTTACTTTACTATGGTCTACACTTTCTTATGTGACCCCATATATGGCTATGCATCTTGATTGTGGTCCCAAGAGTCTATCAGTTCCTTTTTTTGTGTCTACCTTAGTAGGAGACTCTGTGATTGCTAGAATGGTTTATAGAGGGTGTGTGGTATTATTTGGTGGTAGAGATACTTTTGTTGACTTGATAGAGTTAGGCATGGGCAATTTCGATATCATTCTGTGGATGGATTGCTTGTAGTCGTGTTATGATTTCTTAGATTTTTGGACACGTAGGGTCATTTTCAAATTCCCTAAGGAGTTAGTCATTGTATGGGAAGGTGGTTCCTTAGTGCTTAAGGGAAGTCTTAAGTCCCAAAAGTTGATTTCAAAGGGGTGTTTGTATAATTTGGTATGAGTTAAAGATTCTAACTCGGAAGAGCCCCCTTTAGAATCTGTTCTTGTGGCTGATGAGTTTCCTGAGGTATTTCTAATATTATTTCCAATATTCCTCTTAATAGGGAAATTAATTTTGGGATTGATATTGTCCCAGATACTCAACTGATTTCTATCCCTCATTATATAATGGCTCCGACAGAGCTAAAAAAGCTTAAGGAGGAATTTAATGACCTCTTAGATAAAGTTTTTATCCATCGTAGTATGTCTTCGTGGGCTGATACCATGTTTGTTGTACGCAACCCTTTGTATGTGCATTGATTGTCGTCAATTAAACAAAGTGACAATAAAGAATAAATATCTTCTTCCCAGGATAGATGATTTATTTTTTCAGCTTTAGGGTGCAAAGTGTTTCTCTAAGATTGATCATAGATCGAGTTATCACCAAGTTAAAATTAGGGATGCGGATATCCCTAAGACTGCATTTAGAACCCGGTATGGTCACTATGAGTTTCTTGTTATGTCTTCTGGATTGACCAATACCCCAGTGGTATTCATGTACTTGATGAATAAGGTCTTTCATTCATTCAAGGACATATTTGTGAATGTCTTCATTGAAGACATCTTAGTCTATTCTAAGAGTGAGGCAGATTATGTCGATCTTCTATATGCTGTCTTGCAAACTTTAAAGGATCATCATTTTTATGACAAGTTCTCTAAGTGTGGTTTTGGTTGAAAGCCATAGCTTTTCTTGGTCATGTTATCTCTTGTGAAGGGATCATGGTAGATCTCCAAAAGGTTGTGGTGGTTAAGAAATAGCCTAGACCTATGACTCCAATCGGTATTTAGAGCTTCTTGGGTCAGTCCTATTACTATAGAATATTTTTAGAGAATTGCTCAACTATAACTGCCCCATTGAATGATTTGACCCAAAAGAAGGTCAAGTTCTTATGGTCGAATATGTGTGAGCATCGCTTTGAGAAGTTGAAAGATAAATTGACTTTGGCTCCTGTTTTGACCTTGCCCGAAGGTAATGATGGTTTTGTGGTATATTATGATTCTTTATGAATTGGTCTTAGTTGTGTCTTAATTCAACATGGTAGGGTGGGGGCCTATTCTTCTAGGAAATTTAAATTTTATGAGAAAAACTACCCTACTCACGACTTAGTGTTGTTACCCGTGGTTTGTGCGTTAAAATTTTGGTGACATTGCCTTTATGGGTTCATGATGATATCTTATTTTATCATAAAAGTCTTTAATATGTGTTTACTCAAAAAGAGTTGAACCTCAATCAAAGAAGGTGTCTTGAGTTGTTTAAAGACCTATTATATGAGTTTTCTTTACCACCCCGGTAAATCTAATGTATTTGATGATGCTCTTAGTAGATTGTCAATGGGAAGTTTGGCCTATGTGGATGATGACAAGTGGTAATTAGTGAATGACATTCACTATTTGGCTAATCTTGAAGTTTGTGTAGCAAACTCCGTGGATGGTGGTGTATTTATGAATTTAGTTTCTCAGTCATCTCACGTTGTTGAGATAAACAAAAAGCAAGTATTGGACCCTGACTTGATGAAGATCAATAGTAATATAGGTCAAGACAAAGTTGCAGACTTTGTGATTGGTGGTGATTGTATCTTGAGATACCAAGGTAGGATATGTGTTCCCGATGTTGATAGATTGAGGAAAAGGATCATGGAAAAGACTCATAAATATTGGTATACTATACATACCGGTTTCACCAAGGCGTATCATGATCTTAGAGAGTTCTATTGGTGGGTGAAAATGAAATGTGATGTGGCTTGTTATATGGCTGAGTGTATAGTGTGTCAATAAGTGAAAGTTGAGCATATAAGGCCAGGTAGTTTGTACCAAGAGATTGTGTTGTTCAAATGGAAGTGGGGGGCATTTAATAGTGATTTCATTACTTGCCTTCCTTAATCTCGGAATCAATATGATTCTATTTAGGTCATTGTTGACAGAATGACCATGTCCGCTCACTTCTTGCCTGTGAAGACTAGTTACTCAACATAAGATTATGCCAAGTTATATCTTGTGGAGATCATAAAGTTGCACGATGCTCCAATTTTGATCATCTCGGATAGTGGTCTTCCATTTTCATCCAACTTTTTGAAGTTACGCCTGAAAGGTTTGGGTACTAGAGTGTACCTTAATACCGCTGTCCACCCATAAACGAATGGGCAAGTGGAGAGAACCATCCAAAAATTTGAAGATATGTTGTGGGCATATGTGATTGGTTATGGTGGTAGGTGGTATGACCACTTGCCTTGAATTGAGTTCAGCTATAATAATAATTACCACTCAAGGATTGGCATGGCCTCTTTTGAGGCATTGTATAGTAGGAGATGTCGATCTCTTATTGGGATGTATGAAGTTGCAGAGGGTAATTTGCTTGTCCCCTATCTAGTTTAGCAAGACTTAGAGAAGGTTAAAGTGATTTATGAAAGTTTGAAAACCGCGCAAAGTTGGCCAAAGTCCTATACAAATGTGAGGCGTAGAGACTTAGAGTTTAGTGTTAGAGATTAGGTATTCTTGAAAGTGTACCCCATGAAGGGAGTGATGTGACTTAGTAAACAGGGAAAGCTTAATCCCCGTCATGTTAGTTCCCACTTAATTCTGAAGATGGTTTGCAATATTGTCTATGAGTTAGAGTTGCTCTCTAGTATAAACTCGATTCACTCGATTTTCCATGTCTCTATGTTGTGAAAATATATAGGTGATCCTTCATTGGTTGTTCTCTTGAGGGATTTAATATCTCAGACATTTTATCCTTTGAGGAGATCTCGGTGAGGATCTTGTATTGGCAAGTTTGCCAGTTGTGAACAAAATAAGTGGCTTTGGTGAAGGATATATGGAGGAACCAAAAGTTTTAGAAAGCTATGTGGGAGGTGAAAGAGGACATAAAGTCTAAGTATCTGCATTTGTTTCCTATCCCGAGAACATTTGATGAAGGTATGTGTTAATCGTCTTATCTTGATTTATGTCTTGATAGACAATGGGTTATAGTCCCCAATGTGTTGAACTAAGTTATGCTTTTTTTAGACAACAGATTAAAGTCCCCATGATTTGAATTGATTTATGTCTTGTTAGGCCATGGGTTCAACTCCCTAATGCTTTGAAATCATGTGTGTCATGGGTGTGGTGGGTTTAAGTTCCTAATACCTGAGTTAATTCATGTATTTGATAGATGATGGGTTTGTGTCCCTAGTCTTTGAGTTGAGAAATTATCTTTGATAAGTCGATGGGTTATAATCCCTAAGTTGTGAAATAAGTAAGAGTTTTGATAAGTAATATGTTTGAGTCCACAAGTTGACAAAATGAATTATTGATTGATAGAGAGCATGGTATGTGTTGTATTCTTGTGGTGTACTTTGTTCTAAAACGTTTAAAGAATGACTTGATGTGTGAGAATGTGTCGACTTATGTTTATGCTTTCCTTACCCATCATTCACTGATGAATGATCCAAGTGGGGGAGAATTGAAACATCTAGGTTTTTAACCATGAGGAGAATTTCTTCGTTGGATATCACTGATTAAGGTACGACTAGGGGTATGTCTAAATAGGTTAATTGGATGTCACCATGTGGTTATGTATAGTGTTGAATATTCTAAATGGGTTAAAGTCCTTAAGTGTGAATTGAATAGATTATGATGAATGGACAAAGGGTTGGAGCCCCAATGTCGACTAATGATAGTTGTAATGGCTTGAGGTTAAAGTTCCTCGCCTAATAAAAGGGCTTGAGGTTAAAGTCCCTTGCCTAATGAAATCATTTTTGGTTAAATTCCATTGCACAATGAGATCTATTGAGGTTGAAGTGCCTCGCTAAATAAAATGGCTTGGGTTAAAGTTCCCTATATAATACAGTATGAGGTTAGATTCCCTTGCCTAAATGAATGTTAGTGTATGGTTAAAGTACCTTGTTTAAATGGATGAGTATATGTTTAGAGTCCCTTGCTTAATGAGTTTATACATGGTTAAATTCCTTTGTCTAAGTAATATATGAATGTGGTTGAAGTCCCAAACCAAATAAGAATTGTAGGAATCTAAGTGTGGAAGGTTGGAGCCCTCCACTTAATGTCTTATGATTGAGTTCTTAAGAATGTTGTTAAGACTTGTTTACTTGTTTGGCATGTTATATACTTATTTGTATGGATAAGGATATGGATATGGTTGAATATGATATATTGACTTGTTGTTGATTGATGATGCTATTTTATCCTTATCCTTGAGTTACATGCTAGCATTTAGACCATGAAACGTCTCCAAATACTATGTCCCCACACGACATAGGAGTCAGAGCATCATCTTCTCTTCGTGTACAGTGATTAGGTGATCAAACCAGTTCGTGCATTGACTTTAGAGTGGTGAGCTTTCTTACTTTTGTAGACCTTCCTTGTTGGTCTCCTATATTTAGACATAGCCTTATTTTTACTTGATTTGGCTATTGTCGGGGTCTTGTCCCAACATATACATTTCTAAGCATCAATTTGTATAGAGGTATTGTGGATGACTGTGGACTTGTGTATTAGTTAATTTGATGAATCCAGTGAAGTGTTTAGACATGTTTAAGTTATGTCTTGTAGTATGTTTTCTGCTATCTTACGATACGATCGGGATTCACGTGACCCTTGTGATGGATAGGATGATGGTTAGGATGAGTTATCGGGGCGACCTCTGGTTCATGTGGGCTTGAGGTGACCCTATGACATGGACCAGTTTCAGGCCGTGTCATTAACCTTGGTTATCAACATTGGAGAACAAGGGCTCCTTTGTGAAGATTTCAAGTACCTCATTGTTCCTCAAATTATGTGGTTTTTCCTAGACTTGCTTCAAGAAAAACCTACACAATCATTAAGATAATTAAAGATATAAGAAAAGTTACATGTGTTAGGATAAGGTTGTGACACTAGAGTTAGGAGGTTCCACTCTAGAGTTGTTACATATCACACTCTTACTCCTCTCAATATTTTGTCTCTCAATTTTATTTGAGTTAGAAATATTACCAGGGATAGGAAATTATACAACTCTAGCTTTCACTTTGGTTCATTAGGAGTGGATGTTTTGACTTGCATATTAAATAACTTAGTTCATAACTTCTAAGGTGTAGCTTATTTTGCTTCTAGAAACAACTATTTAGGTTCATCTTCAAGTAGTATCTCTCTTTATTATCTTTTCAAACCTCTTAAGTCAAAGCTTGGTGACCCGTTGGGAAACCTTGTTTATTTATCTTTCCATTGAACCACACAATTATTTCTTACATAAAGTTTCAAGCATCCCAATTAGAAGGGGTCCATTTGTTTTCACTTCCTTAGAATGTGTTGGTGGAAAGAGAAGTTTCCCATTGTAGTCCATGTTATACTTGTACCAATTCGCACATATGGAATCCTATTATTTTAAAACCAAGAACATCCTAAATATATGTTAAAAGTATCCATTAAACCTAATACCTCACCAAACCTTCTCTTCATATGCCCCAAGTGAAATGAGCACCTTCACTTGTTGGTTAATCCAAAGCCCCTATTTCATCTAGGAAAGGATTTTGAATTACATGTAAAGGTAGTCTAAGATATTCCACCACTTCATATGATAAGACAATGGCAAAACTTTGAGTCATGTACAAGATCAAATCCTATGACACCATTAAGATTTACTCTTATTCCAAGAATATTCCTCTATAGGCCATGCCTATCTTAAGATCTTGTATTCTCTTTAATACTATGGATTATTGTTCCTATCAATCTATTTCCAATAGTATTATTATTCCTATAATAAGAAACATTAAAACCAGGGTGAGGAACATACGTCTTCGTATTTTGGGAATTAGGAAATGTACTTCTTCTATGGTAGATATGATGGCTTTCAATTGCTCCTACCCTTACATCTACACCTCCTTTTATAAGAAAAGAATTAGCATAATAAGAGCAAGGGAATTCAACCCCACAATTATCATTTCCATCAAGGTTTCTCTCAAAGGATTCATAAGACATGGGAGAAAGCATTATACCTCAAATCACCATCATAACAATAGTGTGAAGAATGGGAACCATCATCCTCACTATAGTATACGCCATAAGGTCCTTCTACCCCTTATTCATAATAACAAGAGACATAAGCCCCATTCTTCTTATATTCATCTTTGGAGTAGTAGTTCTTACCACCCCATCATTAATTGTCACATGGACCATCAAAATCCTTATAGGACTTACTATCATACTCATGAGTTCAATTATCATGCTCACATGGACCATCATAGCCCTCATAAGACTCATTGTCATACTCATAAACTTTGTCGCCATATTTATAGACTACATCACTACAAGTACATCCACTAATGTCATCTCCATAATATTTTGAGGCCATAAATGACATTTTTTCCTTATATCGCCTTTAGTACCTGCCTACAAAACTCAACAAATGATATTAGTGGTAAAATTCCTCATGTCTCTTATATTTGGAAACTCTCTTTTACGTTCCATGAAATTGATCCTGATGTTAAAAGAGAACTAGCCTTGACCAATCAATTCACAAGGTTACTAATTCTTTGTGAATGAACAGATTCTTGTTAATTTTGAATAATGGACGACACAAAATGAAATAAAATAATTCAAAAATAATCAAAAATATAAATGAAAAGCGATTAAAAGAATTGGTATGAACAAAATATACAATTGAGAACTAACTATCAACTAAGTAGGTCAATAACTAGTTCAATATTATTTTTAGGAATCAAAGAAGTGATTAAAAATCAAAAAATAAAACTAGGAAGTCACAACCCGAGACTTGTCAAAGAAAGTAAAAGTCACACAGTTTCAATGTTGGTTCTGGATCGCCAAACTAGTTTACAAAATTAGATCACAAAAACTTGTCTAAGCTAAGACATGATCACTAAACTTTTGTGTATCACCTCCCTATTTGGTAATGCTATAGTGCCATGGAAAAGAAGAAAATAATGTTGCTTGAAGTTTGGTGAACTCCTCTGCAGTTGTCCAAGATCTTGTTTTGGATAGCAAAAATCATCAATGAGTGCACCTAATGCTTCTTAATTTTATTCTAATGTAGTGCCCTATTCCTTATTTTTCTTGTAGTACTTGTTTTGTAAATTTCTTTTTATGCAAACACAAATACTATAACACCCAAGATTTTGGCCTCTAAAAATTTCTTGACTTTTGTTCTAACTTCCCAAGTAAAAAATCACCTACTGAGTCAGGAAGACACATTACGAGTCATAGGTCTCAAGTCATATGAAAACCAGTGAGGAATACTTAAGTTTCTATTGATGTCATGACTTGACCCTTAAGAGTCGTAAGGTGAGGTCACAAGTCATACGGTGTGGCATATGACCAAACTAGTGAAGGGGTTCTAAGAATCAACCCAAAATATGAGTCCCAACTAAGACTAGTAGCTAGTCATCATGAATCGTGACGTGACTCGTAATGACTGGGCGACATTTTCCTGCACTTCTAAGTAAGGGTACTTCGGTCATTTCCCTCTTTCCCAACTTACAAACCACATACATAAAACAACATTGGGACCCCATTATCATCCCAACACATATCAAATACACTTCTCATCTCTCTAAAATCTCTAACAAGAAAAATTAGGGTTTTCTAAGGGATTGGTAATCTAAGGCTCAAAGGGTGATTTCTTATTTAAAATTCTTGGTGTCTCAGGCATGCATCTCCTCTCTAAATCTTGTTTTGTTAAAAACATATGTTTAGTATTATTATTCATCTGATTTAATTATTGATTTGGAAATTGATTTCAGGGTTTTTAGGTACTATTAATTAAGCTAATGGCTTTTCTGAATTATTTATATTTTGAATTAATGGATTTTGAACTAATTGGGTGTATAGGCAAAATAAATGGAAATAAAGGGTCATGGATTCCCTCAAATTGATTTGATAAACTTGTGGAGGTCATGGATTCCTCTAAATAAATTGATTTTTATTACTGGAATTGGTAATAACCTCAAATCGCCTTATGAAATTAGCTTTAAAAAAGGATATATGTATATTGAAACAAAATTTGAACTATTGAATTGCGTAAAAGGCTAACGGAATACAAATGTCTTTGAAAGACCCTTGTAGCCATGAATTTATTTTTAATTAAACCTTGGAGGTCGTGGATTCACCTAAGTTAACTAATAATTGGACCATGGGGATCATGCATTCCCCTAAGTTTGTGAATAATTGGACCATGGCTGTTGTGGATTCCCCCAAGTTGATGGTTAATAGTAATGGCATAATTATATTTGTTTGCCAGCAAAATTGGTATGAGTATACCAACGGTATGTGTCTAATGTATGGCCAATGGTTTTATGAATGTGAATATGTAAAATTTTAATTAGTCCTAAAGTGGTTTGTGTAGCTGGCAGTGAAGATGGAGGTCCCGAGGGACCGATACTGGAAACCCTCTATTATTTGCATAGGGGTTGGTCTTAATTGATGTGTGCTTATGTCACACCTTATCTATATTTATTATGCATTGGAAAATGGTCATGGATTCCTTGAACTTTCTTAATACCTGTTGTTTGTGAAGCTACCATACACTAGGGCCCTTTCGGGGTTGGTCATGGTTGCCTTTTATGACTGTTGATGGTACACAGTCTAGGTTATTGTTTTGACTCTCATGCTAAACCTTGTTACCTATAGCGACATATTATATATATATATTTGTATATAATTATGTTTATATAGTTTTGAAGTGATTTTGAGTTGATTGATCAAAGCATTATTTTATCCCTTCCCTATGTTAAATGCTAGCGCTCACACTGCTAACCATACTCGAAGCGTTGTTCCCAATTGCAATGCAAGGTTCGACGAAACTTCTATTTTTGATGCAGTGGTTGGTAATTTCATTGTCCTGTCTTTACTTATATCTTACACTATTTCTATAGGTTCATTTTTTGGCTATGGTCCGGGGCATGTCCTGACATAGGTTGACGTTGGATTTTGTGGAAAAGTGTGGGTGGATTGTGTTGTGGATTCTTACATCCCTCTTTTTATTAATATTTCTATCTTGTTATATGTTTGGAACTTACCTTTATCTTGCTATTTATTCGAAACTCATCTCTATCTTGTTATATTTTTGGAACTCATCTATTGCTAGTTATATTATGTTCTAGTTGGCTATGCTAATGGGGATGGTCTTAAATCCTTGGAGGACTTGATATAACCATAATGAATATCCCCTAGTTCGGGACATGAAAAGCTTTGTATCAGATCCAAGGTTCAATGTCATTAGGTGTCTGCAAAGCCGTGTCTAGTAGAGTCTCTTTTATGGGTGTGTTGTGCGCCAAACTTATAAAGAGGGGATACTAGGATTTTAGGAATGTTTCCCGTTCTTGTGATTTATTTATTTTATGATAGAGAGGATAAGGTTTTAGATATCCTCTAATCTCCATTTGCTCGCATTTGATATCAAACCTTCTTAAAGATCCGATGCTTGTGGAAACTCCTCTATCCTATGATTTGAGGTAAACTTATACACCTTAGTGTTGTTATTCTAGCTTATTTAATATTTTTTTGAGGATTTATTTTGTTCTTAATGAGTGAATAATGATATAATACAACATCTAAGTGTTTAAGTACTTGATTACAATGTTTATGCTATCTTTTAAACAAGTTGGTACTTAAATTGATCATTTATAGTTCAAATGAGAAAACTTGTGTTACTAGCTTGAGTTAGGTGTTTATCTAGTTGGTATCTATGGATTATAGTGAGTGTAATGAGTTTAAGGTTATTATTGTATAATTATGTGTGGAAAAATGTGTTTATAGTGTTCAAGATTAAATTGGATCAAGCCTAGAGTCGAATAAGAAGTTATAGATCAAAAAGGGAAAAACTAGTTCTTTGCTTAAGTTTCTATTTCGTTGTCCTTCATATTATGTGTTTTGAGCTCTAATCCATGATGTTTAATTACATAGGATGCTTGGTGTGTTGACTTTTATGATGTATGGATGATACAAATCTGGAAATCAAGTGGAAACAACAACACAAGGCTTGAGATGAAGGAAAAGTGCACAAGACTAGTTTTGAAGTCAAATTGAGGGCATAAATACATGTGGCATTGCAGAACTTGGTACATTCTATGAGAGGGGCATCACATACATGTATGTGGCTTAAAAGATGACCTTACAAGGTTTCATTGCGATGAGGCCGCACCACACACCCTAGTCTGTAGAATAGAAGGGTCGACGCGTACCTAGTCTACAAAACAGCCAAATTGTCCTCCTATAAATTGGACACTTGAACTTAATGTTAGAAACCTTGGACGACTTTGATACTTTGTGAAGGGATTGAAAACACTTCAAATGGGGTGTTTTTTTTATTTTATTATATGTATAGATTTTATCTTGTGTTCATCTATGATGATTATGACTACGTCCTTGAGTGGCTAAATGCCTCCTTTCTGGGGTTAAGACCAAGAATATGAGTACTATTACTTTGAATTTATTATGTTCTGATTGATTTTTCTATTTGGTTGTTTTTTTATCCTTGTTATAGCTATTTTAAGGATTCACGACCCTTAGAATACATCTATTGTCGTCTTTGTCAACTCAAGAGGGTGAATAAGAGGATAGAACGTGGGGGTAAATAGAGTAGGATTATAAGCTTTTGTAGAATGAAGATTGTAATTTGCATGTAGGATAGAGATATACCTACGTGACCTATTTTGTTCGCTGTGGGATGAAATATAAATGTGTTTAGCTTAGTTCCACAATAAAAAAATAGCATTTAGTGACAGACATATTTTGTTGCTATTCTATGTAAATCTATCGCTAAAAAGAAATTGTGATGGATTACTATCGGTTGTTATATCCCTTGTTGCTAGCCACTTAGCAAGAAAAAAATGAATTTTGTCGCAAAACTTTCTACCGCTTCACCAAGAACGTTATCGGTTGTTGCATGTGAGCGATAGACTAGCCCGTTGTTATACCATTGCTATTTTCAAAATTCATTTTCGTCTTGGCTAAATTTATGAAAGAATAATTTGCCGTTGATCCGTAGCAACATAGTTTGGTCGACTGAGCAGCCGTCCTTAGCGATCAAATTTATATTTGACAATCCATCGCTAACGTTTTTCAGTAGCAATGACAAAAATAGTCTTTAAATTTTTGTCGATAATATTTTTGTTAGAAAACTATTTAAATTTGTAAATTATTGAATGATTAAAATCAACATTCATATCAAATAATTACTTAATTAAGAATGTTCAAAATATATAGATAGAAAAATGCATAACATAATTGATTCCAAACATTCAAAAGTTCAAGTATTTTATCAAAAATAAACACTGTTGAATTAAATCAACATCCATCAAAAATAGTATTTGTTACTACAGAACTATTTTGTACTTCCACAAAAAATAGTCTATAAAAAATTAAAACAATGATGAAGGGCTACAAAAACTATAAATCTACGAATCAATGTCATCATCATAACTATTAGTAGGAGGAGGATCAAGCACGACCCTTCTTGTACCCTAATACCATTAATAAGCTCCATTACTACAGTAAGAAAGTGAGTAGTAAGTGCTGGAATCAATTGCTTCACAAGCTCCTTAAATTTAGTTTGCCGGTAAAGAAACTAAAGGTGGTACTAATATGGAGGCATTACAGGCACAAAATGTTTTTCCGAAGTAACTTTCAGCTTCAGATTTGAGACCAAATAATATTTTCTTCTTTACTCCTCCCACAACATCATAATATTATTTCAATTGATCAATTTAACATTCAGAATGTCTTTTTTCCCGTACAATTTCTTCATAATTTTCCTAAAATAAGTGGAGATATTAAAATAGACTCAACTTCTTGTTGATTTTTTCATTTTCACATATAATAAGAACTTTTGATAGGTGTCAATACAAAAGAAAAATAAGAGAAGAATATATATAAAAGATGTAAATTATGGACTTACATGGAGAACTCGGGAATGCTCAGCAACAAAATATTTTCCATCATGATTATGTGTATGGACATGCAAATGTAAATCACTTGAAATTGGATCTCGACCTATTGTATTCGCCTATACAAACATATATAACATTCTAAACCTTAAATAGTAATTACCTGCGTTAAATAGCAGCTGGATATACAGTAACCTGCCTACACATTAAACAACAACTTGTACTTTTTAGGTTTCTCTTCTTTCATATTTTGTAGGACTAGTAGTTTTAGGAAGTAAAGAAATTGCACTACAATTAATAGAGTTTATGCAATTTATACTTACAAGTTTCTTCTGGTGCTGTCCAACTATGATAGAGCCACTTGTGTGTTTCCCAACATCTACTTCACCACCATCACAATAGTTCTTTTAATTTATCTTCGACTTTATAATACATTCATCACTTTTCCAAAGTTCCATCCACAAATCCCACACATTGTCATTTAAAAATTCTGGTAGAATTATAGCACTGTGTTTTTTTATTAGAAATAAAATTCTTGTAGCATAATGCAACCTTCTTCGACCATTGTTGCTTCACCACAGTTTCACTAACAGAAGCATCCCAATAGAAATTCTTCTGAATTTCATTTTAAAGTGATATAATTATTCACTTTAATTTGTAAACCAGACAACAAACACATTTAATGAAATCATATAGTAGATAGCATACTTCCAGCTCTATATCTACAATAGACACAATAATTACTGAAAATTTATGGTTATTATATCTTGACTCCTAGTAATTCATGTATTGTAACGATCCCAACACTCAAAGACCTAACGGTAAATTTCAAGGACGAATTGATGTCACAATTCACAAAATAGAAACTTCAATGTAATCTCTTCACAAGAATTCCACTTGTAAACATAGTTTTTTATATTGGCATAAGAAAACTTGGTAAATTCAGACAATTGAGCTCTTCCTTGCTGCAGACTAGTTTAGCAGAGAATGTATGGTCTCTTCTATTTAAAGTGTTTCACATGGTGGATATAACTATAGAATAATTCTTCAAGTTTCTAGTAAAAAATATCTAGATGGGGTTCAATAAGATCAAAGTCACCGGCCGGGTTAAGTAGACATTTATTCAATTACTGATATTTAGATTCCTGACATATCTAAAAAATGACAAACTTATTCTGTTCATTTCATTTTATTTGTCCTCCATATTAAAAGTAGTTAGTTCATTTACTTTTCCAATTTGTCAAATCAAGAGAAATGTTAATCCTCACTTGCATATCACATACACTTATGCATCAAATGCAGTTAAACCTATGTCACAAATGAATAAATCAACTTAAGCAAGAATACGATACAAATGCATATTTGTATTCCAATAGTCTCCAGAATATAGGACTTACTTCACATGGAGTAAAAGGTATACCTTTGACCTTTCCCAAGATCTATATTTAACCATTGAATGAAATCATATTGTACATGACATACCTTTTAATGCACCGGGACTACCTCCTGCATGTCACACGGTGCTTAGAACCACAAGTGATCCCAAGCTAACCTTTGAACTGTTATAACTCGTGAGCAACTGAATAAGATACATAAATCTTGAAGAAATAAGCAAAAAAAATTCTTTGGCTGAACAACTCCAAAACAAAACTATTAAAACGATTGCAACACTGGTTATCCAAAATAAAATTGAAATCAAATGCATCAACTCTACTAACTTTCTATGAAGCCTCTACTAGTATTGACTATAGGTAGACGGGACATTACCCCCATCTATCTCGAATCAATACGACTTAATAAAGAAAATAAAATTCTACTCGAACTATGATTGACTGAAGCCCTTGAATCAAAAGAACTCATCACTGTTGACCGAAAGTTGAAAATGTCCAATTATGATGTGCGCGCTACAACTTGTACCTATATTATGAGACAATGTAGCACAAAGACATATATGTGAATCACTACTTTTGAAATTTACTGAGTATGTGGGGTGAATGCATAATTAAAAACAATAACTTAATGTATATATAAACCTTTAAACAATATATGCAAAGTTTAAATGACTCACCTTGGACTTGAATAATACAAAAGCTGTAAAATCATTAACATAAGTAATAAAGCATAATGATAAACTATGTGAGTTGTAACACTTAGTTTTACAAGATATACTTAATTTTTTCTTTGGGAGGTTCTTCTAACCGACATACACCATGTGAGCTATCATGGAGTCAAACATCTTACCTACGGTGGGGAGATCTCATGTTTGGAAAAGTTGTCCTACCCTTGCCATCGGAATAGGACCTTAACTTAAGTAATCACTATACTTAACCCATATTGGGACTTTAAAACTATTGTTGCACGTAGTTCTGGGGAATGCGACCTTGGAAGCATACCCTACTAAGTGCTAAATACCACTTCCTTATTACTTAGTGCCCATACTTTAGGAAATCCACCTTAACTTAGCATAAGGGTTTTATTATGAAAATCAATTATGCTTTTCTTTGCTATAAACTGTAATCAAAATAAATAAATGAGGATTCCATATCTTAGAATATGATCAAAAGTTCCATCTTTCTTTAAATATTGGTATAGAACCATTAAAGAATCTTAATATCATAGTCTTCTTGAAAACTCAAACTTATTCTTTGTAAAAACTTATCAAATAAAACTTAAGAGCATGATCTTCTTGAAATATCAATACTAAAACATAGGGCTTAAAACCCATTCTTTGAAATCATACCAATTCATAACAAAGTTCCATGCACAAAAACAATCTTGAAATACCTCAACAATAACAAGTCAAGATAGTGCAATCTCATGCAAAATATAAATCTGAAAAATCAAAACATAAACATAAGTAACTCTTGATATACTCAAAGCTCATGATTATCATATGCTTCACGAATATATATATTTGGGTAGGAACCCTACTTCAACAAGTAAATAAAATCTTAAAATCATACAACTTGGGCATAAGGGTGAAAGGATACCCTTGTTCATAACCCCACATATCTTAATAGATGATTTCCTGAGGCTTTCTTAAATTTTCTTTGTGTTCTTGAGAGGAGAAACTTGAGATGGTTTTTATGTTATGGATTTTTGAGGAAGATGAGCAAATAATGCCCTTTTGGATGCTATAAATTGTCCCTTGAAAGTTTAGGGTTGATGGTATAGGACCTAAGTTCCCCTTAACCCTTAGAAAGTTGAAAACAACATAGGAATGGGCCAGGAGGCGCACCCTTTAGTTCGTAGGAGTAGATCCCATGATGGCCCCTCTACCGACGCATAACACCGACGGTGCAGGCTTATCGCATGCCCTTATCGCCTCTCACGAAAAAGGTTATAAATTTATTCTCAGGTATCTGATTAAGGTAAAATTGGTATCATTTTAAAGTTAATCAATTATCTACAATTTGATGGTTCTTTAGCTTCAAAGTTCTACTTTATCAAAAGTTATACACATTCAAAGTAGACCCTTGTAGAAATGAATTCCAAATATGGATGAATCAAAGGCTCATAGGTCAACTTTGTTCTCAATAATTCCTATGAATATTTTTCACCTAGAAAGTACTTCACCCACTAGGATAATGATCACGACACAAGTATTAACATACAAATTAAGGAATTAAAGTTTACATACGTTGGAACGACGCTTCAAAGTCTATCCTAAAAATGTGGGGTGTTATATGATCTCCCCCTTGGAATCATTCGTCCTCGAATGATACTGGTTAGGCTTAGAGTATGAAGGCAACTAAGATCATAGTCTGAACATGGATGACTGGAAACATGGCTGCATAACTGAGTCTGAGCATGATCTATGAACTTAACTGATTTCATGAATACATGAAATGACAGGAGAATGTTATAGAGCCAAGATAGAAATAAGAGAGTTAAATTATGAGTAACCATTAATTCAAGCTGGATCTTGTTTTGTAAAGAAAAGATGAAAGGTTTAGGAAATGAATACTTGGTGTATTACAATACATCTGTCCCTTAGGATATTTCATCCCTCAAATGATACTAACTTGGCTGAAATACTAAGAAAAGACGGAGATGATGCATAGGGTACTTACAGATAGAGTAACATCTGGATATATGGAATCTAAAACTAATTCATGATCCTTGAACAGAGCTAAACTCATAATTTGCATGGATATGAATACTTTACCTCATAGAGTTGCCATATTCATGAAACTCCAGATAGTAAGACTAGAGGGAAAATTTAAAATCATAGGAACTTGTCTATCTGACTGCTAAACTAAATTGCTGGTTATGCAAACTGAATCATACTGAAAGTTTACAATTAAATGGTGTATTTCTCCAACACTCTTTCTAAGAAGTCTGAATAACATTAGTGAGCAAAGAATCTGGGGCATGATACGAATATGACATATGACTAAGGAATCACAACATTGATATAACTCTATAGCATGAAGCATAGACATATAAATCATAAGCTAGGATAGAATTACTAAGCCTTAGGTAATGCAACTTCTTACTTTCAGGCCTAGAAACACTTCTCAAATACTCCCTCAACTATACTATTTCTCTTAAATGCCATACTCAGTTGATTAAACTTAAAATTTTCACATGGGCATTGATAAATTCATCTACTAAAGTCTAAACTTAACTATATTCTCTCACCATGATGAAGCCTAACTCGAAATCATAAGATTCAACACGCTATACCATAAAACTAGTCTAAACCACATGATTCAATCTTCTATGTCTCTTCCAGAGCTTACACACTAAGCATAACATGCCTTACTGCTGCAATGACCAACTCTGACCTCTTACTATGGATTCACTAGCGCATATTGCATTCCTCTACTTATATCCCAACATGACATTCAAGCCTTTAATATAACTACATATGAACTTAAAGGCAAACACCCATAAAGAAATATTTCTCATATTCTCTAAACTTCTATCAACAACTACTTTCTTGCACTATGCTTAAGATGACGTTCCGAGAATTCTGAACTAACTATGACATACACTAATGATTTACCTTAATATTTCTCCATCCATTATCCTTAGATAGAAAAGCATAGTTAATCTTTCTTAATGAGGGCCAACAAATCCCTCTCATCTAAACCATTTCTTATCCATTATCATCACAACTATCTTAAGATAGGAAAAGGTCACCAAAGAGCTAATGCATAAGGACCTAAAGCATACAAGAATACTATACATAGCTTTGAAACTTAACTGAGGTGTGAGGAATAGAATGTCAAGGACATGGATTCATTAAAAGATCTAAACTGAGGACGTCTATGATATAATGCGAATTTCACTAGTATCATGAGTTTTGAGAACTAATCATATTATGAAACATGAGTTCATACTTGTCATAAGTTATTCAACATAAGACTGAAGTTTCATAGATTTATGAGGGATGACTGGAATCATAAAATGAAGCTGTTATTTACTTACTACAAGAGGAGAATAGACTTAAATACACATGAAGTGTATAAGCATTGGCCCTTGGAATGGATATATCATGCAAGACATGAATTTGGTGTGATAATGACTGAAATCCAAGGAACATTCCAGAGTAAGAAGGGATCACTATCTCATCACAACTCTTACTGATATGTATCACAATCTAATTAAAAACATGATTTGGTTCTTCACTCTACCATCTCCCCCTTAGATCAAAGCTGACATTCTAAGTTTATGGGTTTACTCCATATTCTTGAGACTGAACCATAATTGCTTTGCTCTAATGGTCTACACATAAATGTTTACTCACCTGAATAAACTATATCTAAACAATACTAACTTCATTCTTGGTCACTCTCTTAGTACATACCACCCTTAACTTCCTTTAGCTTCAATAGTCATCATCATAGACGTACACTTTATTAACTCAACAAACATACCTGCCTCACTAAACACATAATCTGTCTTAATAACTTAAATCACACCAAAAAGCTCAGAATCCTCTATCCCTAGCTCCTTAACATAGCCATCAAGAATACCATATACTATATGACTAGCCTTATTCATACTTAGAAGCTCACGGGCATTATATAAGCATACATAACACTTAATAATATTAGAAAATAATTCAATTCCCATATTCCTTTAGGCACACCTCTATATCATACCTACACCATCATACTTAATTACGAATAAATGAACTTAAACTATTGCATACACTGTGCAAGCCTACTAGACCACTTTCATATAGCCAGCATCACTAACCAAGAAATCATTATTTCCACCATTATGATAATCCACTATTCAAACTTAGTGTCTAGTGCTAGCCATGATTAATCACAACTTCACACACCATTCTTACATATTAAAATATCAGGAAACCCTATTCCACTAGAACCTTATAGTAATGATATTTGATCATAATTTTACAGTCTATAAGAACATCCCTCTTCTATACATTTCTAGTACTTATCTAGCTATATATTTAAATTATACCCCAAGCTCTACAAACCTCAACCACTAAATACTTTCATTAATAACCTATACTTTTCAAACACAATAAATACCATCAATAACTCATTTCCTACTTCAAGAAAATAATAATTCACCTTAACTAGTAACGTTTTCTCTTCTTTCTAACAAGAAAGCAATACCCCATTCATTACCCCTAAACTGACACACAAGGATATATCACCCTGATACAAACTTGATAGCATGCATAAATTCATCTATATACTTTTGATCAATCACGATTCCTACCTTTATGGTCACTACACTTCTAAACACACTCTTCCAACTATAAGAAGGTTCTACTACTCATAAATCATAACACTTTATGTTGCAATATCCCTCGAATACAAATAATATTTAACAATCTATGTTTACACTATCTTTTCTCATGAGCTTTTTCTGTATTGAAGGGTTAACGAGGAATCTAAATACATATCTTACTCTATCTCAACTAAATAACTCAGAAGAATGAGAAAATAACTTTCAACTTAAGGGACTTATAACACACCAGGGAGCTCCTCTCAAGGCCCTTGTATGACTTCAGATATTACTGATAGTAAATTTGAGAGCATCATCTTGGTAGGAACTGGAACTTGCTAATCATGTTAAGTCAAGAGTAAGTCATAGATGAAGGATTATTGGGTAACCCACGAATCAATAGAAGATTCTGAGAGAATGACTTTAAAGCATGACCTAGAGCATGAAGAAGGGAAATATTTCTTAAATTCCCTATAGACTCTCGATTTACAATATAAACCTCTCCCTACTATTGCGCAATACTTTACTAAATACTGCTTTACAAAAACCCTAGGACACTTAAACTCTGTGCTCTGATACTAAGTTTGTAATGGCTTGACACTATACCCTGGATATCACACGGTGCTTAGGACCACAAGTGATCCCAAGCTAACCCTTGTACTTGCATAACTCGTGAATAACTAAATAAGATACATAAGTAACACCCCGAGACCTTGTCCCGAGATGTCACACGGTGCTTAAGACTGAGTATCCTTATGCTAACTCTGTCTGCCTTTTCCTAAGTCTGAAACTCATAATAAAAAAAACATAGACATAAGAGTCATATTATATATGGAAAATTGTCTAAATATAATATCTCAAAATAATGTCTGGAACGTCAAAATTGAATAATCTGAATCAAAACTAAAAGTTTGATTAGCCTCTACTACTAATATCTAAAGAGCCATTGGGAAAAACCCTAACTGACTCAGACAAAATTGAAAGCAACTAGTCAAATACTATGAAACTGGAAATCTGAATAACTAAGTCCCTGAACTATAAGGACTCACCAACTGTTGGGATGTAGATGGAGAAGCTCAAAATCACTTTCACTACTGAAACTGAGCATCTAAACCTACATTATGAGGACTCACCAACTATCCGGATGTAGATGAGTTCTTGATTATAGTGATTGGGGAATCCTCAATTTTGAGTTTTCTTGGAGAAACAATGAAGGATTTTGATATCTTAGAGAGTAAGCTTTGAACTTGAGGGTTTTGATTTAAGATATAATGGATGAAAAATAAGCATAATAGGCTTAGAATGGGTTTAATCTTGTGTTATTCATGAATTAGGGGTTTGGGAATTGACCAAAGTGCCCTTTTGAAACTTTTAATCGGAACTGGGAATAATAAAATTTTGTTGATTTTACATGCCACCGTGATGCACCAATATTGCGGTGGCTCTATAGAAAAGGATGAGTGGGAACTGGAAGTTCAACGCGATGCAGACCATCGTGGTACACTACTAAAATACCAGTTAGGCTATCATTGCAATGTGCCACCATTACGGTGAGCCACTGGAAATTAACTATTGAGAAATCGGACCTTACCGTGATAAGAGATTAACGTAGAGGTCTACTAGACTTTGATGAATGGGAATTTAACTTTCACTGCAAAGTGGTGATTGCTCAGATGGCATACTGCTTTACTAAAAATATTGTAACTTCTCAATCGAGCATCGGATTTAGAAAAAATTGGTATCGATGGAAAGCTTATTCAATTTCCCACATAATAAAGTGTCTAAATCTGGTAAATTCTATATGCATAAAAAGGTATTAATTTTTAAAGCAAACCCTGGGCATTATAGGAGCTAAATTAAGCTAGAAATATTATGAGGTATTACACATAAATCATGAAGAAATAAGCGGAAGAAAAGTCTTTGGATGAACATTTTCAAAACAAAACTATTTAAATGATTACAACTTTGGTTAAACAAAACAAAACTAAAATCAAATACATCAACTTTACTAATTGTATATAAAGCCTCTACAAGTATATGACTGAATAAAGAAAATAAGATGTTACTCGAACAATGATTGTCTCGAGCCCTCAAATCAAAAGGACTCATAAAACACTTGGCATTTTGGGAGCTAAATTATGCTAGAAAAGGTATGGAGTATTACAATATCTCCCCTTGGGAATATTCGTCCTCGAAAATTTCTAGTTAAGCTAAAAATAATGAGGAATCTAAGGCTACAAGATAATATGAATGACTGAAATAAACTATATGACTGAATCTAAAACATACTGAGCTACTGAACAGATCTGCGAGTGCATGAATTTACATAAAAATAGCTATATATCTAAATCTGAGACTGGAATAGAACTGAATGTAGGAAGACTATAAGCTTCGGCTTAATCTCAGTTCATGGAGAAGAGATGAGGATTCTTAGTACGCATGGCTACTTCTGCTTCCCAAGTAGCACCCTCAACAGACTGATTTGCCATAGGACCTTGACCATGGGAACCTCTTTGTTCCGTAGTTTATGATCTGATGATCAAGAATATCTACTGGAACTTCTTCATATGAAAGGCTATTTTGAATATCTATACTTTCTAGAGGAACTATAATGGCTGAATTGTCCATTCACTTCTTCAACAAAGATACATGGAATAGTGGATGGAATAAGGATAAATCTGTGGGTAGCTCAAGCTTATACGCCACCTTCCCAAAATGACTCATAATCCAAAATGGGGCTTATGAATCGGGGTCTAAGCTTCCCCTTTTTGCCAAATCTATTCACCCCTTTATAGGTGAAACTTTCAAATACACAATATCATCAATCTCGGACTCAAGATCTTTTTTTCTTACGTCTGCATATGATTTTTGATAACACTAGGATTATTTCAATCATTCTCTAAACAACTAAACTTTCTCCATGGCTTCAAACACCATGTCTGGCCCAAACAAAGCAGCCTTACCCACTTTGAACCAACCAACTGGTGATCTACACATCTGCCTATAAAGAGCTTTAAATGAAGCCATCTATACTAGCATAATAACTGTTATTATAGGCAAACTCAATCAATAGCAAATGATCATCCCAAATACCTTTTAAATCAAGAACACATTCCCTCAATATGTCCTCTAGAGTCTGTATGGTCCTTTCGGCTTGACCATGTGTCTGTGGATAAAAAGTTAAACTAAGATGAACTTAGGTACCAAGACCCTTCTAAAAGGCTCTCCAAAATAGAGAGATAAACTTAGTACCTCTTTCTGAGATGATGCATAGTGCAACTCTATATAATCTGAATAACTCTCTTATATACAGTTTAGCATAATCTTTATCCATGTAAGACGTGTGAACTGGTAATAAATACGCTGACTTAGTCAATCTATCTACAATAACCCAAACCAAATCATACTGATGATGCGAATGGGGTAAACCACTCATAAAATCCATATTTACCATTTCCCACTTCCACGTGGGGATACCAAACTCTTGTAATGTACCACTTGGACTTTGGTGCTCTGCTTTAACCTATTCTCAAGTTGCACACTTTGATATAAATTCTACTATATCATTCCTTATACCACTGTACCAATAGTTTTCTCGCAAGTCGTGGTACATCTTTGTGGCTCCTGGATGGATAGAATAATGCGCACCATAATCCACTGCCTCAAATCATCAACATATAGCACACATAATCTACTCTGTTATCTCAATACACAATATCCCCCTTGGGAGAAAACCTCTACTTTTTGGTCTTGAGCTGACTCTTTCGGTTTGACCAAACTAGAACCCTTATATTGCTTCTCTTTCACTTCAAAAACTAGAGAAGATTCAGAACTACTTTGAACCCAAATATTCCCTTCAGCTGAATCAACCAACCTCACCCTCAATCTAGCTAAATGATGAACTTCCCATACTAACTTTTTCTTATCATTCTCCACATGAGTAACATTGACCATGGACAATCTACTATGGGCGTCTCCTACTACATTGGCCTTTATTGGATGATAGAACACTCTCATATCATATTATTTTATCAATTCTAGCCACCATCTCAGCCAAAGATTCAACTCTCTCTGAGTAATCACATATTGCAAACTTTTGAGATCTATAAACACATTAATATACACCCCATCAAGATAGTGTCTTGATATTTTCAAAGCAAAGACAATAGTAGCTAACTGAAGATCATTGGTAGGGTAATCCTATTCATGAGGATTCAGTTTTCTAGAGGCGTAGGCTATGACCTTACCTCTCTGCATAAGAACACAATCCAAACCAACTCAAGAGCCATCACAATACACAACGAAACCATTTGTACCATCAGGTAATGCTACAACTGGGGTTGAAGTGAGTCGAGTCTTCAACTCCTAAAAACTCTTCTCACTGGAATCTGATAACTGGAACTTAACTTTCTTTTGGGGCAATCTAGACATAGGGGATGTAATGGCTGAGAAACCCTCAACAAAACATCTATAATAGCCAGCTAAACCTAGAAAACTTTTAATATCTGGCATAGAGATAGGTCTAGGCCAATTTCTTACAATTTTAGTCTTTTGGGGATCAACTCGAATACCATCATTAGAAATAATACGACCAAGAAAAGTTGTTGACCTTAGCCAAAATTCACGTTTTCTAAATTTCGCGAACAACTGGTGATCTCTAAGAGTTTGCAACACAATTCTAAAGTGGTCTGCATGATCATCCTTACTAAGAGAGTAGACAAGAATATCATTGAAAAAGACTATGACAAACATGTATAAATACTATTTTAATACTCTATTCGTCAAGTCCATGAAGGTTGCTGGGGCATTTGTTAGCCCAAAGAACATAACTAGAAACAAAAAAAGACCATAATGGGTTCTAAAAGCTATTTTGGAATATCACACTCCCGTACTCTAAGATGATACTAGCCGGATCTAAGGTCTATCTTTTAGAAGTAACTTGCACCTTGGAGTTAATCAAATAAGTCATCAATTCTAGGAAGAGGGTATTTGTTTTTTACTATAACTTTATTCAACTGATGATAGTTAATGCACATATGCAAAGAACCATTTTTATTTCGTATGAATTGGATAGAGTTCCCTATGGAGAATCATTAGGCCTTATGAAACCTTTATTTAAAAGATCTTTGAGTTGCTCTTTTAACTCTTTAAGCTTGGTGGGAGCCATACAATATAGAGGAATAAAAATTGGCTGAGTATCTGGAAAAAGGCCAATACCAAATTCTATTTCCCTATAGGGAGGTACCCCTAGAAAATCTTCGAGAAAAATATCAAAAAACTCATTGACTACTCTGACTGACTGAACTATTGTAGTTTCAGACTTAATATCTTTCACTCGAACTAGTGATAGATATATCCTTTAGAAATAAACTTCCTAGCTTTAAGATAGGATATGAAATGACTCTTGGGAGACACTGAATTTCCTCTCTACTCAAGGACTAGCTCATCTGGAAACTGATACTTCACCACTCAGGTGTGATAATCTATGGATGCATAATAGGAATGGAACCAATCCATACCAAGAATAAGATCAAAGTCAACAATATCTAACTTTATTAAGTCTGCTAACATGCTTTTATAAAGGATAGTAATAGGACCCTTTCTATAGATTTGTTTGGTAACAACTGACTAACCCATTAGGGTAGAAACAAAGAAGGGCTAAGGTATCTGTTCAGAACTAATTTTAAAATTCACTGCAACTAAGGGGATCACATAATAGAAATTTAATCGAGGGCATCATAACACAAAAACATCAAGATGAAGGGCATAAAGCATACCAGTAACAACATCCAATGAATCCTTCTGCTCCTACCGGGATGGTAATTTATAAAACCGATTTTGGCACTAACCACCACTGGTATTGGATGATAAGCCATAAGGAGAGAATGAGAGTCCTAAATAAGCTAGTGTACTAGTATCCTGAGTATGGGAACAAACGTCTTTGTTTCCCTGCTTAGCATGCGGACACTCTCTAATTCCATGACCCAACTTACCACAACCATAACAACCCTTCTATCAAGCCAAGCACTCTCCAGGATAATTCCTACCACACTTGGCACATAGAGGATAACTGGGCTATCCACTCACACTATTTTGAGATCTAGACATAGAAGACTTACCCTAGTACTCTTGTTTAACTCTGGGAGCGGGGGCACTAGCTGAAGATGGTGCTAGCTTAGATGAATGATTTTGAAATTGTGAACGATTTCACCCTTTAGAAATAGTCTTTCTATACTCAAATTGACCAGTTCTAGCCTTCTTATTACTTATCTCTCTCTTTTCTTTAATTTCTCTTCCTTAATCTACTGAGCATGAATCATCAACTAGGAAAGATCAATGTCTCCAATAAGCATGGCAGTCCTACACTACTTGACTACTAAGAAAGACACTCCAGTAACAAACTTACTCAACTTACCCGAGGATCAGCCATTGTATTAGGGGCATACTTAGACAAGTGATTGAACTTAAGGCAGTACTCCTTTAGTGTCATTGAGCCCTGCCTCTAATTCACAAAATTTTCTATCTTAGATTCTCACATTTCACGTGAAAAGAATCATTCTAGAAAAGCATCTCGAAATGCCTGCCAACTTATGGGAGCTGCATTTCCACATTTACCATTCCTCCATATAACCACCTAATCATATGCTACATTCTTCAATCTATAGGATTCTAACTCTACACTCTCTTCTTCAGAAACATACATAATTTGGGTGATCTTCTTCACCTCATCTAAATGAAGTTGTGGGTCCTCACCTGCCTTCGACCCAAAGATCTCTAGCGGATTTATTCTCATGAAATCTTTGATTTTGGCTGCGGCTAAATCACTATTATACTAAAGTGGGACTGCAGCCTGATGGTTTTCCTTATCATTGGTAGTCAATTATGGGTCTAACACCAAAAAGGTAGCCCTAAACTCAGCATGGGATACATACTAATTCAAAGGATCGGTGGGCAGGGGTGTCTGGTTATTATTTCTGCAGCATTAGCTCAATGAGAAGGCATCTTCAACTGTCACATAAGAGCACAAATTAAAAGAAGATAGAGATACTATAAGAATGATAGATCAAGAAAGAAAGCAATGATTTCCTAAGAATGTCCCATAGCCTCTTGCTCATAAATATGGCACACTTCTCACCCATGATTAAAACTCTACGTAAGCCGGCTTGTCTGACTCCCTAGGAATCTAAAAAAAAAACTTAGGCACTGATACCAAATTTGTAATGCTTCGAGCCTTGAACTCGAGATGTCACACAGTGCTCAAGACTATGAATATCCTTAAGCTAACCTTGTTTGCATACTACAAAGTTTGAATCTCATAATAAAGGAAACATAGAATAAGAATCATACTATATGCAAAAAATTGACTAAATATAATATCTAAAAATAATTTTTGGAACCTCAATAATGAATAATCTGAATCAAAACTAGCAGTCTGACAAGAATATACTACTAATGTCTAGAGATCCATTAGGACAAACCCCCAACTGACTCGGACTAAACATAAAGCAATTACTCAAATACCATAAAGCTGGAAATTTGAATAACTAAGTCCCAGAATTATGAGGACTCACTAAATGTTGGGATGTAGAAGGAGATGCTCAAATTCACTCTCGCTGCTGAAATTTAGCACCTAAACCTATACTATAAGGACTTACCAACTATCTAGATGTGGATGAGTTCTTAGTTATATTAATTGGGGACTCCTTAATTTTGAGTTTTCTTGGAGAAACAATGGAGGATTTTGATTTCATGGAGAGTAAGCTTTGAGAACTAGGGTTTTTCTTTGAGAGATAATGGATGAAAAATAAGCATAGTAGGCTTCAAATGGGTTTAAGCTTATGTTATTCATAAATTGGGGTTCGGGAATTGACCAAAGTGGCCTTTTTAAACTTTTAATCGAAATAAGGAACAATAAAATTTTCTTGATTTTTAATGCCAGCACGATGCGCAACTAGCGCGGTGGCTCAATGGAAAGGGATGAGTGGGAATTGGAAGTTCAACATAACATGGATCCATTGTGGTGCTCTACTAAAATGCTAGTTGGGCCATCACCACGATGCACCAGCATCGCAGTACCGCGATGCACCATCATCGCGGTGAGCCAATAAAAATTAAATATTGAGAAATTGGACCTCAACGCATAGCAAGATTATCACTGAGGCCCACTGGAATTTGATGAATGAGAATTTAACCTTCACTGCGATGTGGTTATTGCCCAGATGGCATATTGCTTTACTAAAAATGCCATAACTTCTCAACCGAGCATCGGATTTGCACAAAATTGGTATCGATGGAAATTTTATTCAATTTCCCACTCAATGAAGGGTCTAAATCTGGAAAATACTACATGCATAAAAAGGTATTCATTTTTGAATAAAACCCTTGGCATTCTAGAAGCTAAATTAATCTAGAAAAAGTATAGGGTATTACACATAAATCATGAAGAAATGAGTGGAAGAAAAGTCTTTGACTGAACATCTCCAAAACAAAACTATTTGAATGATTACAACATTGGTTATGAAAAACAAAACTAAAATTAAATACGTCAACTCTACTAATTGTCTATGAAGCCTCTAGTAGTATTGACTATAGGTAGCCGGGATATGAACCCCAACTATCTCGAATCAATATGACTGAATAAATAAAACCAAATGTTACTCGAACTATGGTTGACTTTAAGTAAACACATAGTACAAACTTTTATGATCCATAAACACATCAATATGCACCCTTTCAACATAGTGTCTCAATATTTTCAAAGCAAATATAACAGTAGATAACTCAAGATCATGGGTAGGGTAATTCTATTCATGAGGATTAAGCTGTCTAGAGGCGTAGGCTATGACCTTACCTCTCTGCATCAGAACATAATCCAAACCAATTCAAGAGGCATCAAAATACACAATAAAACCATTTGTACCATCAAGTAATGCCAAAACTGGGGTTAAAGTGAGTCGAGTCTTTAACTCCTAAAAATTCTTCTCACAGGAATCTGACCACTAGAACTAAACTTTCTTCTGGGTCAATCTCGACATAGGGGATGCAATGGATGATAAAACCTTAACAAAACATCTATAATAGCCAGCTAAACCTAGAAAACTTTTAATTTCTGGCGGAGAGATAGGTCTAGGCCAATTTCTTACAATTTCAGTCTTTGGGGGATCAACTCGAATACCATCATTAGAAATAATACGTCCAAGAAAATCTGCTAACCTTAGCCAAAATTCATATTTTCTGAATTTGGCAAATAACTTGTGATCTCTAAGAGTTTGCAATCCAATTCTAAGGTGGTCTACATGATCATCCTCTATATAAGATTATACAAAATTATCATTGATAAAGACTATGAAAAACATATCCAGATACTATTTGAAAACTCTTTTCATCAAGTCCATGAAGGCTACTGGGGCATTTGTTATCCCAAAGAACATAACTAGAAACTCAAAGTGACCATAACATGTTTTGAAAGCTATTTTTGGAATATCACACTCCCTTACTCTAAGATGATGATAGTTGAATCTAAAGTCTATCTTTATGAAGTAACTTACACCTTGGAGTTGATCAAATAAGTCATCAATTCTGGGAAGAGGATATTTATTTTAGACTGTAACTTTACTCGGCTGATGATAGTCAATATACATACGTAAAGAACCATCTTTATTTTGTACAAATTGGATGGGATCTCCCCAAGGAGAAATACTAGGCCTTATGAAACCATTATCTAGAAGATCTTTGAGTTTCTCTTTTAACTATTTAAGCTCGGTAAGAGTCATACGATATAGAGGAATAGAAATAGGCTGAGTATCTGGAAGAAAGTCAATATTGAATCCTATTTCCCTATCGAGAAGTACCCCTAGCAAATCATTGGAAAAAAATCAGAAAACTCATTGACTGCTCTGACGGACTAAACTGTTAGAGTTTTAGACTTAGTGTCTTTGACTCAAACTATATGATAGATACACCCTTTAGAAATCAACTTCCTAGCCTTAAGATAGGATATGAAATGACTCTTGGAAGACACTTAATTTCGTCCACACTCAAGGACTGGCTCATCTGGAAACTGAAATATCACCACTCATGTGCAACAATCTATGGATGCATAATAGGAATGAAGCCTATCCATACAAAGAATAAGATCAAAATCAACCATATCTAACTCAATTAAGTCTGCTAATATAATTTTATGAAGGACAGTGATAGGATACTATCTATAGATTTGTTTGGCAACAACTGACTCACCCACTAGGATAGAAACTAAGAAGGGCTCAGGATCCTTTCAAGACTTATTTTAAAATTCACTATAACTAAGGTGGTCACATATGAGAAATTTTATTCGGGGTCTAACAACACATAAACATCATGATGAAAGACAAGAATCATACTAGTAACAACATCCACTGAATCTTTCTTTTCATGTCTGGATGGTAAAGCATAAAACTGATTAGGGCGCTGACCGCCACTAGTACTGGATGATGTGCCTTGTGGAGGGACTAGGAGACCTAAAGGAGCTGGTGCACTAATAGCCTAAGTATGGGGATGAACATCTTTCTTTCCCTACTTAGCATGCGGATACTCTCTAATTTTATGACCCATCTTACCATAACCATAACAATCCTTCTGTCAAGCCAAGCACTCTCTAGGATAATTCGTACCACACTTAGCACATAGAGGATAACTCAGCATTTCACTCACACTATTCTGGGATTTGTACATAGAAGACTTACCCCACTACTCCTCTTTAGCTCTAGGAGTGGGAGAACTAGCTGAAGGTGGTGCTGGCATAAATGAATGATTTTGAAACTGCGAATGATTTCCCTCTTGAGACCTAGTCTAGTTATACTCAAATTGACCAATTCTAGACTTTTTATTACTTCGCTCTCTGCGCTTTAATTTCTCTGCCACAATCTGCTGAGCATGAATCATCAAACTTGAAAGATCCATGTCTTCAATAAGCATGGCAGTCATACACTTCTTGACTTCCAAGATTGATACTTTGGTAACAAACATACATATCTTGCCCTAGGATCAGCCATTGTATCAGGGGCATACTTAGACAAGTGATTGAACTTAAGGCAGTTCTACTTCATTGTCATTGAGCCCTGCCTTAAATTTAAAATCTTTTCTATCTTAGCTTCTATCATTTCATACAGAAAGAATCTATCTAGAAAAGTATGTCAGAATGCCTGCCAACTTAAGGAAGATGCATTCTCTCCTCTACCATTCCTTCACATAACCACCTAATCGTACTCTTCATCATTCAATCTATAGGATTCTAACTCTACACTAGCTTCTTATGGAATATGCATAATCTGGGTGATTTGCTTCACCTCATCTAAATAAAGTTATAGGTAATAACCTACCTTCGACCCAAGGAACTCTAGCGGATTCATTCTCATGATATCTCTTATTTTGTCTATGGCTAAATCACTATTTTGCTGAAGTGGGACTGTAGCCTGATGGTTTCCCTGTATATTGACAGTTACTACTTAGGCCAATGCCTGAAAGCAATCCCTAAACTCAGCGTGGGATACATTTTTATCCAAAGAATCGATGATATATGGTTTGTGGTTATTATTTATGTGATATTAGCTTGATGAGGAGAAATATTCAACTTACATGTAAGAGCACGAGTTAAAAGTAGATAGAGATACTGTAAGAATGATAGATCATAAAAGAAAGAGATGATTTCCTAAGAACGTCCCATAGCCTCTTGCTCATAAATATGGCGTGCTTCACACCCATTATCAAGACTCTATGTAACTCAACTTGTTTGACTCCCTAGAAATCTAAAAAAACCTCGGCCACTAATACCAAGTTTGTAATGCCCTAACACCTGGTCCCGAGATGTCACACGATGCTCAAGACTATGAGTAGCCTTAAGAAAACCCTATCTGCTTTCTACTAAGTCTGAATCTCATAATAAAGGAAACATAGACAAAAGAGTCATATTATATGCTAAAAAATTGATAGAATATACTATCTAAAAATAATGTCTGGAACCTCAATACTGAATAATCTGAATCAAAACTAGCAGTTTGACAAGCCTCTACTGCTAATATCTAGAGAGCCATAGGGACAAACTCCCAACTGACTTAGACTAAACGGAAAGAAACTACTTAAATACAATGAAGCTATAAAATCTGAATAACTAAGTCCCCAAACTATGAGGACTCACCAACTGTCAGAATATAGATGGAGATGCTCGAAATCACTCTTGCTGTTAAAACTGAGCACCTAAACCCACATTATGGGGACTCACCAACTATCAAGAAGTGGATGATTTCTTGATTATATTGATTGTGGAATCCTTAAGTGTGAGTTTTCTTGGAGAAATAATGGAGGATTTTGATTTCTTGGAGAGTAAGCTTTGAGCTCTAAGGTTTTGCTTTGACAGTAATGGATGAAAAATAAGCATAGTAGGCTTAGAATGAGTTTAATCTAGTGTTATTCATAAATTGGGGGCTTGGGAATTGACCAAAGTGCCTTTTTAAAAATTTTAATTGAAACTGCAAACAATAAAATTTTCCCGATTTTACATGCCACCGTAAAGCGCCACTATCGTGGTGGCTCACTGGAAAAAGAACAAGTGGGAACTGGAAGTTCAATGCGAAGCAGAGCCATCATGTTGCACTACTAAAATGTTAGTTAGGCCATCACAGTGATGTGCCACCATCGCGGCGAGTCACTGGAAATTGACAATTGAGAAATTAGACCTCACCGCGATGCGAGATTATAGCAGAGGTCCACTAGACTTTAATGAACAAGCATTTAACCTTCACCGCAACATGGTGATTTCCCAACTGATGTATTGCTTTACTAAAAACATTTTAAGTTCTCAACCAAGCATCGAATTTGGGATAAATTGGTATCGATGGAAAATTCTACATACATAAAAAGGTATTCATTTTTTATGCAAACCCTTGGCATTCTAGGAAATAAATTAAGCTAGAAAAAGTATGGGATATTACACATAAATCATGAAGAAATGAGCGGAAGAAAATTCTTTGGCTGAACATCTTCAAAACAAAACTATTTAAATGATTATAACTTTGGTTATACAAACAAAACGAAAATCAAATACATCAACTCTACTAATTGTCTATGAAGCCTCTACTAGTATTGACTAGAGGTAGCCGGGAAATGAACCCCAGCTATCCCAAATCAATATGAATGATTAAAGAAAACCATATGTTACTAAAACTATGATTGACTTGAGCCCTCGAATCAAAAGGACTCATCAAACCCTTGGCATTCTTGGAGCTAAATTAAGTTATAAAAAGTATGAGGGATTACAATATCTCCCCCTTGGGAACAATCATCCTCGAATACGGCTAGTTAAGTTAAAAATACTGAGGAATCCAAGGCTATAAGCTATTATGCACTACTTAAATAAACTATATGACTAAATTAAAAATATACCGAGCTACTGAACTGATCTGTGAGTGCAAGAATTTATATGAAAATAGTTATATAGATAAATATGAGAATGGAAAAGAACAAAATGAAGAAAGAATATTACCTTCGAATGAATCTAAGTTCATGGAGAAGAGATGAGGATACTTGGTATGCATGTCTACTTCTGCTTCCCAAGTAGCAACCTCGACAAACTGATTTCTCCAGAGGACCTTGACCAAGGGAACTTCTTTGTTGCTTAGTCTACGAATGTTATGATCAAGAATCTCTACTAGAAATTCTTCATATGAAAGGCTATTTTGAATATCTATACTTTCTAGAGGAACTATAATGGCTGAATCATCGATGCACTTCTTTAACAAGGATACATGAAATACTGGATGGACTAAAGATAAATCTTTGGGTAGATCAGGATCATATGGCACTTTCCCAACATGACTCAAAATCCAAAAAAGGACTACAAATCGGGAACTAATCTTCCCCTTTTTGCCAAATCTTCTTACCCCTTCATGGGTGAAACGTTCAAATACACAAGATCATCAATCTAGAACTCAAGATCTCTTTTTTTTTATGCCTGCATGCAATTTTTGATGACTCTGGGATGATTTCAATCTTTCTCTAATTAACTGAACTTTCTCCATGGCTTTAAGCACCATGTCAGGCCCAAACAAAGCAGCCTCTGACACTTCGAACCAACCAACTAGTGATCTACATCTTCATCCATAATAATCTTTAAACGGAGCCATCTAAATACTAGCATAATAATTATTATTATAGAGAACTCAATCAATGGCAAATGGCCATTCCAACTACCTTTGAAATCAGGAACACATGCCCTCAAAATGACCTCTAGACTTTGAATGGTCATTTCTTCTTAACCAAATGTCTATGGATGAAAACCTAAACTAAGCTAAACTTGTGTACCAAGACCCTTCTGAAAGGCTCTCCAAAATTGAGAGGTAAACTGAGTACCCTTATATGATATGATGTCTAGAAGAACTCTATGCAATCTGACTAACTCTCTTATATCTAAGTTAGTATAATCTTCAGCCGTGTAGAACGTGTGTACTAGTAAGAAATGGGCTGACTTAGTCAATCTGTCTATAATAACCCAAATCAAATTATGCTGATGACGCGAATGGGGTAAACCAATCACAAAATCCATATTCATAGTCTTAAGATCATAGTCTTATTGTAAACTCATAGTCTTGGTATAAAACCATCAAAGAATCTTAAGATCATAGTCTTATTGTAAATTCAAACTCTTTTTTGGTATAAAATTAACAGATAAAACTTAAGAGGATGATATTCTTGAAATATCAATACTTTAGCTTAGTGCTTAAAATCCATGATTTAAACTCATGTCAATTCATAACAAAATTTCATGCTAAAAAACAATCTTGAAATATTCAACAATACCAAGTCAAGATAGTGCAAACTCATGCATAATATAAATCTTATAAGTCAAAACATAAACATAAGTAACTCTTGATATACTCAAATCTTTAAATCTCATAATTATCACATGCTTCAAGAATATATATACTTTGGTATGAACCCTACTTCAAAACAATTAAATAAAATCTTAGAAATCATGCAACTTGGGCACAAGGGTGAAAGGATATCCTTGTTCATAACCCCACATACATTAATAAATGATTTCTTGATTGTTTATTGAACTTAAAATCTCGAATTCCTTATTTTATTGAGAGGAGAAACTTGATATTTTTTTCATGAGGGAAAGGAGAGGGGTTTTACGTGAGGGATTTTTGAGGAAGATGGGCAAATAATGCCCTTTTGGATGCTATAAATCGCTTCTTGAAAATTTGTGGTTGAGAGGAAAATACCAAAGTTCATCATGACCCTTAGGAAGTTGAAAATAGCATGGTAATGGACCAGGCGGATCCCCCTTTAGTCCATGGTATTAGAGCCCGAGGTGCCAGGCTTATCACATACCCTTACTGTCTCTCACGAAAAAGGTTATAACTTTATGCTCGGGTATATTTTGTAGGGGTATTGAGCTGCACAATTCTATGTATATCAAAATTTATACACATTTAAAGTTGACGCCTATTGAATCGAATACCAAACTTGGACGAATCAAAGGCTCTTAGCTCAACTTTGTTCTCAGTAATTCCTACGAATATTTTTCACCTAGAAAGCACATCACATACTATGATAATGATCAAGACACATGTATTGATATACAAATCATGGGATTAAAGTTCACACACGTTTAAACGACGCTTCTAAGTCTAACCCAAAATACAGGGTATTACACACTTCCAGCTCCATATTTAACCATTGCATAGTCACTTTTAATAAAAGAGTTAGCCATACAACTGATATTGTACCAACAACACATTTTCCAAATCCTACCAGAAGCAAAATTCAAGAGTTGCACAGGTATATGAATGCTTTTAACTTAATATTCCATAGGAATGACATCAGTAAGATTATTTTAGGATGTCAATTCAAGTGGGGAAAGTAATCTTTAAATTCTTAAACTGCTACTACAGTTTAAACTAATATGTAATGAAAGATAATGACTATTGAGGTAGTTTTTGCTCGCAATCAATGATTTTTTAAATACTAGGACTCAAATCGGAGACCTTTTTGCAAAAAGAGTACTATAGCTAGCAGTAGAACACATGTCATTCTATATGTTTTTCATGTTTTCTAGGAACACATGCTTTACATGTAGAATATCTCTTAATTTAATCTACTTATTGATTTAGATCTCAGATAGAATCTTTACCTACCAGCACATACATTATTATAATTCATAAGTAGATTTGACTTATAAAAAATTATCAATGTAAATAGTTTTCATACTATCACTGTAGTCTAACTTGTTATAATAGATTACCTCAAGTACTTTTAGGTTTCAATCAAATTTATAAAACTGAGTTTATAATTTTGAAACTACTATAAAGATTGTATGCTAAGAAAATATACCTTGAATCCTCCAAAATAACCATCTTTGATATCTTTTGAGAGACCTTTCCAATTGATCCCATTGGGATCAACTTCACTTTTGAAAGACAATGTAATGGAACTGGAGTATTTTGTAAAAGGTTCCAACCTGTGCAAATTTAAAGAAATTGGTGCATGGATGATATTATTTAGTTAAACAGTAAAGAATAAGAATTTATTGCAGCCTTGTTTGCACCAAAGCAGTTATTTAGCTGATAAAATAAATGATATTAAACGTTTCTCAAAAAGCAAAAAATTAGAAAAAAGTGAGAAAAGAAAAAATGTGATATTCCACTGGTCCCAACCATAGTATATTCCTCGTAGATCCAATGTGATGCCACAACAGTAGTTTGTTGCAAAAAATGACTACTACAAATAATAGTATAATGTATATATCAAATTATACCTAGTTAAATGAACCAACTTAATAGTAAAATAGATGAACAGACATGAACTATTAACTTTCACAATTTCATTAGGAACTATATTCCAAAATAACTAGGTACTTATATTACAGAACATAACCTTTACTGGGAGATTCCAAAATATATTGTAACTTGTCAAACAAACCAACTCCATAGTAAACTAGATCAACATACATGAACTATTAACATTCACAATTTCATTAGGTAATATATTCAAGAAAATTCAGGTACTTATAGTACAGAACATAATCTTCACTGAGAGATTCCACAACACATCGTAACTAGTTAAACAAACCAACTCCACAATAAACTCGATCATCGTACATGAAATATTAGCATTCATAATTTTCGTAGGTACTATACTCTATAACATCTATGTACTTATATTTCAGAACATAACCTTTACTGGAAAATTCTAGAGCATATGGTAACCAGTTAAACAAACCAACTTCACAATAAACTAGATCAACATACATGAACTATTAGCATTCACAATTTTAGTACGTACTATATTCTAGAATATCTAGGTACTTATATTCTAGAACATAACCTTTACTCTATTTTGAAAGGAAATACCATGACTTTTATCAAAAACCTCAGTCCTCTTGGAGTTTATGCATGCTTTTCTACACTTATTGAGTGAAAGAAAATCCATGAGTTTTCAATATCTAGGTATTTACATGGTTAAAAGAGTAAGCAGAACAAGCACATAGTAAAAAATAAAAAAGAATGACACAAATAATATGACATTACTATTAAAGTAACTACTATACTAAGATGTAAACTAATGAAAGAGTTAAGTACCAATTATTCCTTATTAATATATAACATAATAAGTAGTAAGTACTAACCCTGAAGAAGTCAGAAAAATAATGGTTCGGGCATTGCTACTACTAGAATCACTTTCACGAGATACATTTATCCTAGTAGATGTTCCCTCAGCTACTGGGTTGCTTTGAGTATTCATAGTCTGGCCTATTGGGCTCTTTTGGTTAGGTGAGAATGGAGATGTCTCAGGAATAACTAGGTTTGTCCCAATGTTTCAAACGATGGCATCCTGTTGGGAAGTACTATTTGATTTGTTGGCATACTCCTAGGGTTGGAACTTGTACCATCCCATTCAATAACAAGAGTTAGAATAGAAGGGATTTTTCCATGATTACCTAGCTTACTCCTACCTGAGGACTTACTTGCATGATATTCACCTCGAGTCATATCTACAAAAAAAGATAACAGTGTCATTAGATCATTACTAGTAAAAACTAAATTAAAATCATGTTTTATGAAAAACTGTCAGATTACAACAAAAAACAAAAAACTTTGACAAAATTTCCATTTAATTAATCAATCAAACATATACATATTTACTTCTAATGTTTTTTGTATGCTTAACCAAGGCTCATCACAAAATACTGTTTCAGTCTTCTAGGTGTTACTTTTGCTATGTCAAAAGATGTTTTCTTTATTATAATAAAATAACTAAAAAGTACAAACTAAGGAAATGATAATATTCTTGAGAAAAAAATACTAAAAATAAAATACAACAAAGGAAAAATAGTATATTTTTATCAAGATCTTTTCACTATCTATGTCTTCTTACTAAAAGTAACAACAAAGAAAAAATAGTAGTTTGTTATCAAGCTCTAGTCACTATCCATATCTTTTTCAAACTCTTCTTCTTCCTCATCCTCCTTAGTTTCCCAGTTTCATATTCTTGTTCCGTAGATTCATCTTGGATTTCATGATTCTCATAAAATAAATCATCATTATGGGGTTTATTCATTTTAAGTACACCCCCATTTAGATTATGCAAGAGTATATTTTCATTAATAGAAATAGACATATCTATCTCATAAATTTTAACTTCTTCAACTTAAAAAGGAACATTCAATTATAAAGTTCTCACCACTTCCTCAACTAGCTATTCAATAACATTTCGAGGTTTGAGCTTCAATACAACTAGCCAATCATCCTTGTCCCTTTTCTTGCTTGGATAAAGTGCATAACATACTTGAGTTGCTTGTATTGCAAGAATAAAAGGGTCATATTTTTTATACCGATGACGATGATTAATATCAACGAATTTGTACTAATTTTTCTTCTTAACATCAACATCATCCATTATTGTGTCAAACCATTCATATCTGAATAAGATAGTTTTCTTTAAAGGTGCATCACAGTATTCCACTTGTATAGTCTATTTTATCTTCCCATAATAATCAACAAAATTTTGATCTTAGATACAAACTCCACTATTCCTTGTTGATCTCAAGATACCATTTCATTTGTGTGAAATTTATATTCGTTAACAAAATAAATTGAATGGCATGTAGCTCCTTTTAATGGTCCATAAGCAAGACTACATAAGTATTCATTCATAATGAAATTGCACCGAGCCTATTTAAAAAAAATCAAAGATTTAGTTAAATATTAGAAGAAAATTTAAGTACATTTCTATATAAAAGATAATATTTATTTAAATCTTACATATTCCTTGAACCATATAGCAAAATTTTCTTCAAGGCTCTCATCTATTATATATTGAGAGAGATTAAAAAATTCTTCTTGCAAACATTGAAGGTACATATTTCATCGCAACAAAATAATTTAAATTAGAAGTTACGATATAAGAATAGATTTTATTATTATTAATAGAATTCGGTTACCTCACAAATGACTCAACCTCCTCACAATTTAGTAAAATATAAGTTTCGGAAGCCTTGATTTCATCTAGAGTTAAATCCCTTTTTTTTACTTCTCCCCATAGTCGACGTGCATGGGAGAATATTAAAAGATTTCCTTTAAGATCTTCCACAACACCACCATCATCATTATGATCTACATTATGATTACGTGACATGACATGAGGTTAAAAATAATGAGAAAAAATTGTGTTGACTCTATCATCAAGTACACTTTACAAATAGAACCTCAATACTAGCTTTATTCCCAACCATCCTGATAAGGGTTCCCAGATACCTATATTTATAAAAAGATGGAATATTATATTTGAAGGTTATGTATTAAATATTTATTAAAAGTTTGACATAGAGTTTCACATTTACCTTTCAAAAGGATACATCCATTGATATTGCACAGGTCTAGCTATCTTGCTTCATGTGAAAGGTGCACAGGAGCGTTCCATTGAGTCAAAGAACCCAGAAGGAAATATACGTTCTAACTGCACAAAATTTGTGGAATATCTCCCTCTAACATATCATCCCCCTCATAAAAACTTATATTTATGCACTTTATAAAAGAACCATGTACGCTTTTAGTTTTTAGCATGAGGAGTTCCAGTTCACTCAACATTATTAATCATGTTCCGTGAAATCATAAACTCCAAACTCAGTTCATGTATCTCTTGAATCACGTACTCATACTTTACAATATTATCAGATCTAGACAATCATGCTTCACTCATAATGATCAATAAAATACAATTTATGTGATGTGTGTCCTCAGTTTGAACATATTGGATGAATTCAAGTGATTGATACTTCATGCCTCAGGCCTCAGTTGAGTGTCAAAGTTATTCCTTTATGCTTCAGGTCCTCTTATTCTAACTTTTAGTGACCTCTCCTTATGTCATGATTAGTTAAAATTCTATTTGTGTTTTCTTGGACTAGTGTATGAAGGTTTTAGGGATAGAGGTTTAGAGAAAATGAGAAAGATGGTTTTGTGGTTGTTTGACTACAAGTTCATATGTGCTTATGAAGATAGGCTTGAATGTCATGTTGGTGTACAAGTGGAATGTATAGTTGAGTATAAGATTTCAGTATAATTCAGTCTGTACAGCCAATAATCCAATTTAGCGGTCATACAGAAAAGTTCCTAAGGTTTTCCATATTTCCTACTCATGAGGTAATTTATTCATGACCATGCAAGTCATAAATTTAGTTTAGTTCATGCATCATGCATCATGCATCAGTTTCAAATGCCAGATATTCAGTCTTGTTTCAGTCTGTAAGTTTTTTGTGCATTATCTCAGTCTTTCTTTAGTATTTCAGCCCAGTCAGTAGCATTTGGGGGACAAAGTATCCCAAGGGCGAGATGTAACACACAGAGTATTCATGTCTTCAATATTTTTTCTCTTCCTCAAGAAACAAGATCAATCTAGAAGTAATGGTTACTCATCAGTTGACTCTCTCTTTTCTATCTCAGCCTTATAATCATTCTCATGTCAGTGCATGTTTTCATGAAATCATTTATGTTTATGATATTTAGGTATTATATCATGTTTCAGAATTAGTTGCAATCACAGTTTTAGTCATGCATGTTCAAAATATGATTTCAGTTACCTTCGTACAGTACTTTGAGTCTAACCAGTATTATTTGAGGATGAATTTTCCTAAAGGTGAGATAATGTAATACCCCACATTCTCTGGCTAATCTATGAACCGTCACTCTTATGTGTATAATCTGTAATTCAAGTGATTCCCATGTGAATACAAGTATCTAAATCTTTATCCTTATGTTTGATTTGCTTTTGATGTTAAAAATGTTCATAGGAATAATATAGAGCCAAGTTGAACTAAGATCATTTGAATTATCCAAAATTTGATATTCAATTCTACAAGGATCTAATTTAAATGTGTATAACTTATTATATATATGGAACTTAACATCTCAAGACCCATCAAATTATAGATAATTGAATTATGTTTTGAACGATACCAATTTCACGAAAATTTGATACCCGAGTAAAAAGTTATGGCATATTTTGTGAGAGGCAGTAAGCCGGCGTGATCTCAACGCGTCGCGTCGACTATACCCCGACATGAAAAATTGAAGCGGATCCAAAGTTGTTTTACATGTTAATTCAATTCCTAAAAGGTCTAGGGACACTTTAGTCAATTTCCCTCACCCAAATATGACCCTAACACTTTATTTCAGCCCTAAAAATATTAGATACATTATTAATCATCTTTTTTGTTTCTCTCCAACAAAACCCTAGCCTCCTCAAGAACATCAAGAACTCCATGAAATTTTCTTCAAGAAAAGAATCAAGAATCAAGTTTCCTAATTCTAGAATGTTTTCAAGATTGTGTTTCTCCTTCAAGATTAAAGCTTTAAGGTATGTGGGAGTTCATCCGTGGGTCCTCTTTAACCCATGGATCCCAAAACAAAAATTGTAAGTTTAAAGTTATAATCTTTGCATGTTCCCATGAATTTTATTTATATATTTTCATGAATCTCAAGCTTAAATTATGTTTCGATGAAATTGTGGGTGATATTAAACCTTACACATTTGAGTGGTATTATTTACTAAATTTATAACCCAATTGATGATTTTAGAGGTGGAATCATGCTATTAATACTATTTTTAACTATTCTCATGCTTGGCCTAAACCATGAATTACAAGTGTTTAATGAAATGCCTCCAATAATGATTTTTGAACAAAGGCATACATATCATGAATTAACTAGTTTCAAGATGAATCCCCAAGGTATGGATTTTTCCATGTAACTCTATTATTCCCTAATTATTAAGGCTTTTTTATGTTCAAGTTATGAATTTTAAATGTTTTGATGAAAATCCATATCCTATTTCACGTGAATTCATCGTAAATCCTCAAATCATGATTTTAGTTATGTAAGCATGCTATGCTCCCATGTTTTTAAGATATTTCCATGTCCAAGTATTAATATCTATGTGCTTGATAGAATACCCATGTAAATTGAATAGGGTAATCATGATATGTTACCATGTATTCTCATCCATGTACAAGTCCAGAACCTCCAAATGTTTGACAACTTGTCTAACTGAAAGCATTGTTGACAATTGACTATTGTTATGCCATTATGATAATCATGTGCTTCATGAAATCCCCAACTTATTGTATTATGGATTGTTGATGTTGGTCATGTATTCAAGAATTTCATGCCTTGTAAGTTTAATTCTATCGAGTCCTCGGGGTACTTGTACCCAAAAATTTAGTTGTGTGCCAAGAATCAGTGTCATATTTTCAAGATACTCTCTGTCAAGACATGACACATAGAATTCAGTCAGTCTCATGACTTAGGAAAACTCAGTATACTTAGGAATTCTAGCAATATTAGAGATTTAGGACTATCAGATACAATCACTCCGCTCAGTACGCAACACAACATAGTTCCAAAGAAATAGAAATTTCAGATACAATCCCCCATTTATCATTAATACAGTTATTAGTAATTTCAACTATCAGTCACTCAGTTATCATAACTCTATATTCTGTTCCAGTATAAGTCTCAATTACAGTCTTAGTTATAGTCTCAGGCACAGCCTCAGTCTAATAAATAAATCAACAACTCAGTTCAGTTTCAGGCTTGCTTTACCATAGCATATAGTTATCAATTATTCAGCTATCAATATTTCAGTTTCTCAATTTACAGACTATTTTAGAGTTATGTTATACGCTTAGTCTTGCAATCTTAGATAATACAGTCTTCACGAATTCATGCTCAGTTACCTTATGCTACTCAGTCAGTCCCTTTCTCATATGTATAATACTCTATAATTTCATTCCATTTATTCAGACTAAGTACAATCCAGTTTTGCATGCCTAGTATTCATACAATATCTATGTGTTATCATATCCCAACTTTAGTTATACTTATATCATTAAAGTAAGTTTTACAAAAACTAAGTGTAGAGATTCACCAACTTATCAGATCATGTTTGTTACTCATGTTTTAAGATGTTTTTAGTTTTCAGTTTATTCTAGCTTATTTGTGAGTCTTCTTACACTTAGCATGCATGTTTTACGATTACGTATGAAATAATTTTTAGTTATTGCATTCACCTCTGCATACTCAGTATGTTCCAAAAGTACTGATCTACATATATGCCTGTGTTGCGACATTTTCTCTTAATGTAGGTACCAGTTATAACCTACGCATCACGATCAAACAGTTGCAGATTCCATCCAACAGGTGATGAGTTCTCCTACTTTGGGAACTACAGACAGTTTTTAGTTCATGTACAATTCATTTACACTAATGTGTATTGATTAGTGGTAGTTGGAGGCATGTCCTAACTATCTATTGTCAGTATAGTAGAGGCTTCATAGATGTTAGTCAGAGTCAGTTATGTAAGTTTTAGTTTCATCCTTCAGATTTATCAGATTTTAAAGCTTCATCTGTATTGTATCTATATTAGATCTTTAGTATGACTATGTTTCCAGACAATAAAATGTTTTGTATTATGCCATGATTCAGCTGCTTAACAATATGCCAATTCATGGGTTAGCTTAGGATAACTTGTCGTTCCAAGCACTGTGTGACGTCTTGAGATAGATTTTTGGGGAGTTACAAACTTGGTATTAGAGAATAGAGTTAAAGTGTTCTAGGGTGTCTATGAAGCTGTATCTATTAGAGTCTTGCGAAATAGTACGGAGACATCTGTACTTTTCTTTAAGAGGCGACAAGGCATTTAGCAAATGTTTCCTTTCTTTTAAGTCTCAGATCATGCAGTAGAAGTGTTATCAAATAAACTTATGAAGATCCTCATCTTGCACTATTTATGTTAACTCTGCCTTAGTTTTGTGTCACCATAAATAGTGAAAGAAAAATTAGTCCTTACAGAGAGTGTTTTCTCAGTCAGTCCCTACAGATAGTTATGGGATTTCATGTTGGCTAAGAAAGTATCCCATTAGTACCCTTATGTCCTAAGGTTTGATATATTTCATTTAAGTTCATGAAAATTATGCAGTGAGCCAAAGTTAGATGTGCTATCAGATTTCTTCTTAGAATTCTTTTTTCAGTATATGATCTAGATTTAGAATCTTGAACCTAGAAGCTTAGTAGTAGTTGAGTTGGGATAGTGTTATTCAGATTAAGTAGATTATTTATTCATGGGGCTAGTTGTATGATAGGTGAATCAGTAGGCTTGAACAGTGTATGCAAGGATTTAAGTTTGTGTAATCAAGATTAAGTATGATGGTGTGGATGAGTTTAGCATTCATGTGTATTATTATACCTTTGATTCTAGAGTAGTGTGATTACAATTCATTTTAGAGTTTAGTAAAGTGGCCACAGACTTGAGATAATGGCTTAAAACTAAGGGGAGATAATAGAACAAGTAACCAAGTCAGCCCCTTAGATTCTAGTAGTAGTGTCAGTGGGTATAGAAAAGTAGTAAGGGAGGATGATTCCTAAACAATTCTTATCTCAGTGCAAAAATTTTCAATCATCACAATATCTACTCATGTTTAAAATATTACCTCCCTTATCATAGCTCATATTTGTTTACATTGTATAAGAACCATGTAAGTTTTCAGTTTCTAATATAAGGAGTTCTAGTTCACTCAACTGTATAAATTATGTTCCATGAATCGTGAACTCTAAACTCAAGTCATGTAGCTCATGACTCACGTACTCATATTTTACAATATGACCAGATCCAGACACTCATGCTTCACTCATAATGATCAATGAAATTCAGTTTATGTTATGTGTGACCTCAGTGTAAACCTCTTTGATGAATTCATGTGATTGATACTTTATGCCTCAGGCCTCAGTTGAGTGTCAAAGTTATTCCGTTATCCTTCAGGTACTCTGTTCTAACTTTCAGTGAACTCTCCTTATGTCATAATTAGTTAAAATTCCATTTGTGTTTTCTTGGGCTAGTGTATGAAAGTATTAGGGATAAAGGTTTAAAGAAAATGAGAAAGATGCTTTTGTGGTTGTTTGACTATAAGTTCATGTGTGGTTATGAAGATAGGCTTGAATGTCATGTTGGTGTACAAGTGGAATGTATAGTTTAGTATAAAATTTTAGTATAATTCAGTCTGTATAACTAGCAATCCACTCTAGCAGTCAGATGGGCAAGTTCCTATGGTTTTAAATCTTCCCTATTCATGAGATAATTCATTCATGACCATGCAAGTCAAAAATTCAGTTCAGTTCATCCATCATGCATCAGTTTCAAATCCTAGATATTCAGTCATGTTTCAGTTTGTAAGTTTTTTGTGCATCATCTCAGTCTTTCTTTAGTATTTCAGCCAAATCAATTTCATTCAGGGGACGAAGTATCCCTGGGGGAGATGTAATACCCCGAGTGTTCATGTCTTGAATCTTTTATCTCTTCCTCAAGAAACAAGATACATCTTGAAGTAATGGTTACTCTTCAATTGACTCGCTCATTTTTATCTCAGCCTTATAATAATTCTCATGTTAGTGCATGTATTCACTAACTCAGTTCAGTTTATGATATTCAGGTCATATATCATGTTTTAGAATTAGTTACAATCATGTTTTTACTCATGCATGTTCATAATATGATTTTAGTTACCTTCTTAAAGTACTCTTACTCAAACTAGTCTCATTCGAGGACAAATGTTCCCATGGGGGAGAAAATTAAATGCCCCACATTTTTGAGCTATTCTTTGAACCATCGTTCTTATGTGTATAAGCTATAATCCAAGTGATTCCCATGTGAATACAATTTTCAAAATCTTTATCCTTATGCTTGATTTGCTTTTGAGATTAAAAATTTTCGTAGGAATCACTTAGAGCTAAGTTGAGCTAAGATCATTTGATTTGTCCAAAATTTGATATTCGATTCTACAAGGGTCTACTTTAAACATGTATAACTAATTATATACATGTAATTTAACATCTCAAAAACCGTAAAATTGTAGATAATTGAATTATATTTCCAACGATACCAATTTTTCCAAAATTTGATACTCGAGTAAAAAGTTATGGCATTTTTTGTGTGAGGCAGTAAACCAACGCGATCTCGACGCGTCGCCTCGACTGCGCCCCAACACGAAAAAGTGAAGCGGATACAAAGCTATTTTACATGTTAATTCAGTTCCTAATAGATCTAGAGACACTTTGAAAAATTCCACTCACCCAAATACGACCCTAAAACTTAGTTTCAGCCCCAAAATGCTTAGATACATTATACATCATCTTTTTTTTCTCTCCAACAAAACCCTAGCCTCCTCAAGAACATTAAGAACTCCATGAAGTTTTTTTAAAGAAAAGAATCAAGAGTCAAGTTTCCTAATTCAAGAATGATTTCAAGATTGTGTTTCTCCTTCAAGATTAAAGCTTTAAGGTATGTGGGAGTTCATCCATGGGTCCTCTTTCACCCATGAAGCCCAAAACCCAAAATTTCAAGTTAAAAGTTATAATCCTTACAACTTCCCATGAATTTTATTTATAATTTTTTATGAATCTAAAGCTTACATCACGTTTCCAGGAAATTATGGGGGATATTAATCCTTATACGTTTGAATGGTATTGTTTTCTAAATTTAAACCATAAATGGTGATTTTAGAGGTGGAATCATGATATTACTACTATTTTTAACTATTCTCATGCTTGATCTAAACCATGAATTACAAGTGTTTGACGAAATGTCTCAAAGAATGATTTTTGAACAAAGGCTTACATGTCATGATTTAACTAGTTTTAAGATGAATCACCAAGTTGAGGATTTTACCATGTAACTCTATTATTCCCTCATGATTAAAACTTTCTTATGTTCAAGCTATGAATTTTACATGTTTTGATAAAAACCCATTTCCTATTTCACTTGAATTCCATGTAAATGCTCAAATCATAATTTTAGTTATGTAAGCATGCTATGCGCCCATGTTTATAAGATATTCCCATGTCCAAGTATTAATCTCCATGTGCTTGATAGAATGCCAATGTGAATTGAATTGGTTAATCATGACATGTTACCATGTGTTCTCATCTATGTACAAGTTCATAACCTCCAAATGTTTGACAAAATGTCTAAATGAAAGCATTGTTGACGATTGACTATTGTTATGTTATTATGATAACCATGTGCTTCATGAAATCTCTAACTTATTATATTATAGATTGTTGATGTTGGTCATGTATTTAAGAATGTCATTCCTTGTCAGTTTCCTTCTATCGAGTCCTGGGGGTACTTGTACCCAAAAATTTAGCTATGTGCCTAGAATCACTGTCATGTTTTCAAGACACTCTCAGTCAAGCCAGGATCCATAGAATTCAATTAGTATCATGACTTAGGAAAGCTCAGTAAAATCAGTAATTCCATTCATCTCAGAGATCTCCGAAATTCACTAATCTCAGTAGTATTCCGTTTGTCCAGAAAACTCAGTTAACTCAGTCTATTTTAGTTTAGTTAATCATGTTCATTGTCTATTCAGATGGGAGTAGGATTTAGCACCTAGCAAACCAAAGAATGGAAACTTACCAGCCAGTAGAGGGTGTGACTCTTAGAAACAATCCTTGTGTTGTAGAACTACATAGCCAGCGTAGGATAAGACATCTAACCTGCCTGTTGAGGGTAGATGAGGTGTCTTACCTATCAGTTGAGGGTTCCCACCGATCTCATTTGAGTGCCTACTAGTTGAGGGTCACTCACAACTTATCCTTACTGGTGGCGGGGTATTGATACCCTTCCGATTGGTGTTACAGATTGAACCCCAAGTCAGATATATTGCTTTATTTAGGGCATGTCAGTTAGATGACTACTTCGCACAGTTTCCATTTCAGACTCAGTGTAGAAATCAGTTCAATTCTACAGAATCACGATTGTCCGATACTGTCACTCAGCTTAGTATAGAACTCATTTTAGTTCTATAGATTTAGGACTATCAGATATAGTCACTCAACTCAGAACGAAACTCAGAATATTTCCACAGAAATAGGTCTGTCAGATACAGTCCCCTATTTATTAGTAATATAGCTTTCAATAATCCAAGATATCAATCACTCAGTTATCGGAACTCAGTATTAGTTCAAGTATAAGTCTAAGTTACACTCTTAGTTACAGTATTAGTCGCAGTCTCAGTCTAGTAATCAGATCAACAACGCAGTTTAGTTCCAAGTTTACTTGACCATAGCGTACAGTTAGCAGTTATTCAGCTATCAGCACTTCAGTACCTCAGTTTACACACTACTTTAAAATTATTTTATATGCTTAATCTTGCATTCTCAGATAATACATTCTTCACGAATTCATGCTCAGTTACTTCATGTTACTCAGTCAGTCCCTTTCTCATATGCATAATACTCTATAGTTTCAATTTCGTTATTCAAACTAAGTACAGTCCAATTTTGCATACCCAGTATTCATACAGTATCTATGTGTTATCCTATCCCAACTTCAATTATACTTATATCATTAAATAAAGTATTACAAAACTAAGTGTAGAGATTTACCAGCTTATCAGATCATGTTTATTACTCATGTTTTAAGATTTTTTTAGCTTTTAGTTTATTCTAGCTTATTGGTGAGTCTACTTACATGTAGCATGCATGTTTTACGATTATGTATGAAATAATTTTTACTTATAGCATTCACCCCTACATACTCAATACATTTCAGGAGTACTGGTCCACATATATGCCTGTGTGGATAAATTTTCTCATAACGTACGTACCATTTATAGCCTACGCATCACGATCAGATAGTTGCCGATTACAGCCAGCAGGTGATGAGTTCTCCTTATTCGAGAACTCCAGACAATTTTTAATTCATGTATAGTTCATTTAATTTCATGTGTATTGATTAGTGGTAGTTGGAGGCATGTGCCAACTATCTATATACTCAGTATAGTTGAGGCTTCATAGATGTCAGTCAGGTTATGTAAATTTTAGTTTTATCCTTTAAATTTATCTAATTGTAAGGCTTCATCTGTATTGTATCTATTTTAGATCTTTAGTATGACTATGTTTCCCCACAGTAAATAGTTATGTATTATGCAATAATTCAATTGCTTAACAGTATGCCAGTTCATGGTTAACTTGGGATCACTTGTGGTTCCAAGCACCGCTTGACGTCTCGGGAAAGATTTTTGGGCTGCTACACTATGTTATCTTTAGGTAAAGCGTCTTTTAGCAATTGCATCATCTAGTTATAACCTCTCTATGCATATTATCTTCTATTTTAATATTAATATTCTAGAGACAATTTAAAGTTGAGAGAGGGATTAATCGAGATATAATTCTGCATCAACGAGCTATAACAAATCATAAAAATTTTGAGATACAAGATTAGGATCTTCCTCCATTAAATGTTCAAAAGGATGAGATGACTCAGGTTCAATATTGCTATAGGATTGCTGACTTGAATCCTGGGATAAGTTGGGACCAGCTGCATCAAAAATCATTTATCGATATGGATTTTCTCCTAATTCAGGTTGACCACCACTATGGAAGTCATTACCATAACAAGTCTCATTTATAACATCTTTTTCCCCTTGATTTTTCCAAATAAAATAGTTGTCAACAAATCCAGAATGATAAAGGAGACATTTAACAATTTCGACATCTATGAATTAATATTTCTGCTAATTTATACATAGACATCTAACTTTGTCACCACTCATACGATTCGAGAGCATGAAAATAGGAAAACTTCATTCACACTGGTCACAAAATTAAAGCCCCTTGGCCATCTAACCTCTCATACATCAAACCATGATTCAAATTATTTATGCACCTATTAATTGTTGAAATAAAGAAACACGATAATCAGTGCTAATTAAATTGAAGTTCTTAAAGAAGAAAATAAAAATAATTAATCATAAAATATTATCTCTATCAGCAGCTCGAAGAAAAAAACAAAACAACGCATTCTACCATACCACTCTTCATTAGCAACAACTTAGTATTTTAGCTTAAAATAAAATTTAGCTAAATTCAAGAACCATGGTGAGTTGGTGTGTACAACCATATATTTAGAACAAAAAATGAAAGCAAAAAGAAGTAAACAAACTATGTTTTCCTTTTTTTTCTTCTGATGAAGATGAACAATAAACAAAGAAAGTAAGGTTACAGAGTAAAAGAAAGTTCTGGTACTGTAATTGTAAAATACTACAACTTAACAAAATTATAAATCTCATTTTCATCATTTCAAAACTATTTCATATACCATTTAATGGCACATTATAATATCTAGTTCAAAAAGCTTATATACATCAAGTGAGATACATGCACAGGTCACCCAGATCCTATATTTTATCAACCTTGTTATGTAACTACCATCAACTCAAATCACATCTGCAGCATAACAAACATCTATATTATATACACCATTCATTCATGTCCCAAACATACCCATTTTAAATGGGTGTAACATGAGTATGGCACTCAATGCACATCCAACTTAATGTATCATTAATAGTATGCACACACTTATTATGTATAGATACTCAAGAAATAAAATATTCCTACGACAATACCTGTATAACAAATCCACTAACACGGCGAGTGAGATAATCCATAACACCATTTGTATACACATAGTACTATGTATAAAAGACAATGTTGAATAATAACTTACTGAACAAATGCATTTGATTTTTTCTTTCAATGTCTTACAGCAACTGTAGTTATTTAGCTGTGTAAAATCATTACTTCACCTCTCTCCCTATCATGAACAAAAGCTGAAATGATCCAAATGTAAAATTAGCATTTGAGATGAAGCAACCAACCTATCAATTAATGTGATAATTTACAATTTACATATTTAACTTCTACTAATGTAGGCACCGATAGTTTAATGACTTTGAAAATATTAGGATAGCTAAAGAAATCCAAAATTTAGAGTCAGAAACTACTTTTAACTTAGAAATATCAAACTTTAACATATTAAACAAAACGTATGTAAGTGTATTTCTCATTAGAAATATCACTGGTCAACTTAGATACCCATAAATTAAACCTAATTTTTGTTTTACATAAGATAATGTTGATTCCGTAGACTAATCCACAATCTAAGATATATTTCATACTACCTTAAAGGTCAACTAACACCATATAAAGTAATGCATCTGAAGATGTGAATGGTCAATATCTACAAGGTTCCACGATGCAAGAAGCTAAATTCGTTAATAATTTGGCATGGTCTTATAAAAACGAAACAATTCACTTAAGAGTCCTTTGTTTAGCGACTATGACAAATTCAACATCTATTAGTAGAAACTACATAATTAATTATATTTTATTAAAAAATAAAAACAAATAAATAACACAAATAATGAAAATTTGATAATCCTAAATGTTTGCATGAATCCTTGACCCTAAATGTTTGTATGAACCATAGCCCCAAATACTTGGAAGAACCCTAGACTCAGTCCATAGAGCCAATAAAATAAAATACCGATTTATAATGGGATAAAGTAGAATAAGGGGAAAACACAAAAAATAACTCAATTAAAAAAAAGGAGTAATGAAAACAAAAAGAACATATGAAATTCTGAGATTCTTCAAATAGTCCAAATTCGAGACATTTTAGAGAGACAAAATATTTTTTTTACTTGATTCAATGTCCAAAACATAGGTCTTCAAACGTTTTTATGAATGATTCTCAAACTTCAAAGTTGTAGTTTTAGTTTGGTAGAGAGAAATAAGAGTTGAGAATGCTCAACTCACTCCCATTCTTGAGGGGTGAGGCGGTCATTGTCAATAACCCAACTCGCATTGCGGTCGGATCACCAAGGAGTGAATTATAAATTTCAAATCCTATGGGTGCTCTAATTACTAAAATTTTAACTAGAGTCCTAGCAAACATGACATGAAAATAGCATGGGGGGATGGGTTTGTAACGATTTTTGACTAACAATGCACAAATATGACACTTTTTATTTAAAATCAAGGTTTGAGGAGATCTTGAGATTACGTCTACCTAAAAGTAAAAGAATGTGGGTTGATAATGGTTTAACATGGAACTTAGTTTTTAACTAAAGAATAGGCTAGGTCAAATATTATTGTGGTTAATATTTCAATAAAACCACAACGATTTCACTCATTGGCTCTTTAAAGCACCTAAAAAGTGTGCAATTCATAATTACCTAAAACCTTAATCAAGCATCCCTATTACTAGGATGATGATCTTAACATGATCTACACTACAATTACACTTATTTTTATGATTGCAAAAGGTGGCAAATTATTGGTATAATTGTCCACCATTGCTATGTCCCCCTATAACCCTATTTTATTGATGTTATAGGTCACCTCATATTCACCTTCATCCTTCTTTCAAGTATAATGAAGAGTTTCTAGAGTTGGGGTTTTCACCAATCAAACCCATTTGGAGATTTGGGGTTTTCACCCATAAATTCCAACTCATCAATTCAACCGATGGTGGAATCCATACTCAAGAACTAACACTCATGCAAACACAATAACACCCGCACACAATTACACTTTAGTTCAACATAATCCTAAGACTAAATTACTTAGCAACACATGAGAAAATTAAAGACAGATATACTATAAGAATTATCCAGAGAATTCATTCTTTACAAAATTACTAGAAAATCAAGCCACCAAAATTAGTTACACACTTAACTAATTAGGGTTTCTTGATTTCAATTAAAAAATCTTTAAGAGACTAGAAATACCCAAAGAAAAAAGGGTTTTTACCAATTTAAGGTATGGGATTCATCAAATATAAATTACAAAACAGCCTTGGGTCATACTCCCACTTAGCTGTGATCGAGTGAGGTTGTCCGTGATCGTGGACAATACGACCGTGTGTGTTTTGCAATTGTATTTTGTTGACCTTTGTTACTGACTGGAACTTTGGCCTGAGGACCGCAGTCTGCTGCAGGTCTCTAACTGCACTCTGTTTCCTTCTATTTGATCCATTTTTGAGATTCGATCCACATCATTTCAACTTCTGAACTAGATACTTGTAAAATATAGATATTAGTGCATTTAAATCATGGTGATGTCTCATTTTATAATACAAAACATGGTAGAGTGCCTACATGTTTGGAGCTAATGAGTGGTAAAATCACTACTCATCAGTACCCGCAACTCAAAACTTTACTTGTACTTAAGCAACACTACCCCTTTCTATGCGAAAATTTCACATATATGCCCTTATTCTATCACCCAATGATCATAATGACTTAAACTTGATTGCTACCACAACGAGATTTTTGTATATAGGAAAAATTATTTCAACTACACCCCTTAATAAAATGGAATATTTGAATGGTCCATTAGACTTTGGAGAGAAACTATGTAAGAACCACTAAAAGTCTAGAAATAACTCACTTGTTGATTACAACCATGTTACACTTCTTTTGATCTCATTATGCGAAAGATGAAAAATCACCCACCTAAACTTGTTTACATTCTTCCAAACAAGAAAGAATATTTCACACACCTAGTTACAAATCATGCAACAAGGAATTTTAAGTGCAAACATATTCTCTCTCAAGAAATTCTTCATGTTAACAAGTACCATGTCATAGTCTTGACCCTATTTTTAATCGCTACTATAATAATCACCCTTGGTTAGCAATGATAAAGGACTTTTGGAGACTGTAATATAGGTTTAGGGCAGGGTAGGACAGCAACTTAGGACAATAGGGCTAAACCCTCCTTGAACTTCTACATCATGCTTTCTTTACTTTTTGCTAATGTGCCACTTCTTTATCTTCTACTAATTTGACTATTTTTGCCTTTCCTTGGTTTTCCAACTTTCCTCTTTTTCTCTCTCTTTTTTGTGCATAGATAATGCCTTTCTTTCCTTTATATGATCTTTTCTTTTTTAAAATCAAAAATGCTTTATTTGCTTAAGCTCGTAGGCACCTTCTTTTAAATTCATGGTACAACTACATCTCTTTCAATTTTCACAACCCTAACTTAGACTTTTAGCATCAATTTGAATTCTTAAGTTCAAGGAGGGTAAGGTTCAAAAAGATGAAGAATAGAAGGTTCAAAGCTTGTAATGTATTTTCCAAAGAAAAGTCCAAAGGCTTAAAGAGGGTGACTAGGGGTAACTTTTATGTATTGGTAGGCTTTTTAGGCTAAATTGGGCATCAATATTACAAGATAGCCTATGATCATTTTACCAACCAAGCACAATCAAAATTTAGATTTGAAATACTAAAGGGGCAAGTTCTAGATTGTACAAGTAAACATAAGATGTAGACAATTATTCTCACACACATGGTATGCAAATCTTGTTAAAGGGTTTAATTATTTCTCCCTTTCGAGACAAAGATGGAGTATTCCCTATTCTCCTAAAGTAAATTTTCAGTCATAGAAAGAGAAAAGGTTTTATAACATGGATTTTCACATCTGTGTCCTAGAATTTTGCAAAATTTTAGGATGGAGAGGGTTTTTTATTTTGTATCCACACTACGCATAATTTGGTAATCATGGAAACAACCCAAGTTAATGTATCACATTGTGGATCTAATACGGACGGACCACCAATATGGCTACTCAGACTTTACCAATTGGTATGAATGTAATCCGAATTCATCAATGCCACATGTTCTCAAACTTTCCTTACATTTATGACCCTGATGCCACGGGTACTCAGACTTACCCTGCATCCCTAGCTAAAAACCCAACCACAACGTTTTCCCCTTACAAATATCATCCCTCAATCTATCATAGGGAAAATCTCAATAATTAAAACTAAAATAAAGTAACAAAACAAGAACAAAGTAACTAATCCATGCAAATGTGGCCACTATCAGAGTGTCCGAATATTACAACCCAAATAAAAATTAGAATCATCCAAAAAAGTAAAAAAGTATGCAAAAATATCCATAATACAGGCCCAAATTAATTGAATAAGGAGACATCCCCAATTAAAGAGGTAGCAGTGTCTCCATTTCAAAAATAATCAAGGAGAAAAGAGATAAGGGTGCTCCCTTAAACTGCATCAAGGGCTGCTTTCTCTCTTGAATTTTGTATCATCACCATTCTTTTCATGATTAGTCCATTCAGTTGGAGCATCATTACCACTCTCCACCAAAGAGAAAGGAAGTCTATCTTGGGGTTTTAGGACCTTCAATATGCCCTTTACCCCTTTCCACATCTTGATAAGGAACTCATCCCTCTTCTTTTCTCTTATAACCATTATTTATGTACAATCTGGAGGTCTCAATATGACTCCACAAAAGAGGAATAGACTTTCTCAAGCTTATCAATAATAGCTTCTTACTTCTTTTGGTCCTCCCTGTACTTCTTATAATTGGCACGTGACACAGATATGTATCACTAGTATACTCTTTGACCATAAGCTGACCAACATCCAAAGGGATGTTGTCTAGAATGCAAGAAACTATTTAAGCATGCATATTTGGGATTGCTGTCATATGGCTGCAAGGAGAGACTCGACTACAAATAATGTGTAACCATATCCAAGCCTCAGAAGTGAAGTGGTTAATAGATATATTACTTTAAGTCTTTACCAAACAAAATTCATTTTTGCGGCATAGCCATTGCGCCTATCAATTCATCTATTTATACCTCTTTGCTTTGAATTCACTCATGTCTGTATGTTGTAGCCCATAGACATCATTGGCTCATTTACCCCTAATTTTCACTGATTTTCCCCGAATCTTGATAGTCATATCGAATGAGTCTGATAAGGAAACTTAACGGATGTTGGCAAAAAATTCACGAAGCCATTGTTCATTTGTAACATAGGGATCTAGGGAAACCCACTGCCACCTTGGTGCTTCAAGTTTGTCAGGAAATGTCGGTAGTTTCTCTGGCATATTCTCCAAGAAAACACTACTTTTTGAGAGAAACTTTTTCCTCCGAAGATCACTGTAGTAGTGAGTATGGCACTCGGGTGCCATGAATCGAATATGATCATATTGTCCATGATGTTGTCTTGAAAACACTAGGCACACATTATATCAATTAGTAGTATTATATCATACAAATTGTACCTCATTGTTCATTAAAGATCATTGGAAAAGGTGATTGATGAAGCTGTGCTAAAACTTTTGGGAGTGAAGGATTTATGGCATAGCAGGGAACTTGCCCTAGTGACCACGATCGTGGGCCATGACTACGATTGCAGACCGTGACCACGGTCGAAATACCTGATACTGGTTGTGTTCCAGCCTCCCCTATGTTAAAAACTCATTCGTGTCTTTAGCTACTAGCACGCTCTACTAAATGGATTCATATGAAGGACAATTGAAAAATGCAAAATAAGTGTTTAAATGTGCCCTTTTGAATGCAAATATCACTATTGAAAGTTCATATGGGTAAAGCGTTGGTGTGCACATCTCACTTCTACATTTTTCACACATTATTAGGTACTCAAGATTTCCCCACTAGTGTGCACACCTTATTCAAGAAGCCAACACCAAACTAATACCAAGTGTGACAACATGGAAATCATAACAATCAAAACTTTAAACCCTTTCTTAATCAAGCAGTCTAGGCCTATTTTCAAAAAAAAAAATATTAAACCATCAATTCATGATACCTACTGGAGTTGTGATGAAAGAGGGATGCAAGGATGTTGTTGGAGAGATCAAAAACTTGGGCAGAATCTAACCCAAACTAGAGAGTACAATCATGAAAGTAAGTTGGGGAAATAAGGGAAATTAGGGATTAAGTTTCTAAAGTGACCATAACCTCATTCAGGTGGCCACAATCCCGGACACCTAGTGACCACGATCGCGGTAACTGAGACCAGTTCTACTCTCCTATTTTCCCCTATTAAACTCTTTACTCAATTTATACCAATTTTTCCCTTGGTCCGTTTTAAATGTAAAATTGCGCACCTCCTTCTTTCCAGGCTCATACAATGCACTCTATAGTGCCATAAATGCATGAATTACTCATATGAAAAATCTACATCTATACAACAAAAACATGAAAAAAAGGATATGAGCCACTTACATGGAATTCATAGGTTTTATCCCATATAGCACCTTAGTTATTGTCGTGGCACGAAGTTTTTCTTCATTCATTCTCTTGGTGGGTCCTTAAACCCCTCTTCATTCACCTCGTCAATCTCATAATCCACCATAGATATAACTTAAAGTTATGCAGTTTGTTTCTTAGTCTTACAAATTTTAAAAGAGACCTCGCCCTCTTATACCCTAAACTTCATTTCCCCTATCTCCAAATCGACAATGGCTCTTTCGGTGGCTAAGAAAGGATGGACAATGATGATTGGAACCTCTTGGTCCATTTTACAATCCAACACTACAAAGTTCGCTGAAAGTATAAACTTGTTCACTTTGACAAGGACATCAAACAAAATTCCCACCGGCCTTTTGATTAACCAGCCCCCCATTAAGAGTCACATAGAGGTTAGGGTAAGAGCATCAAATCCAATCTTTTTGTAGATGAAAAATGGCACGAGGTTGATGCTTTCACCATGATCGCATAAAGATTTGGAAACATATGAGTCCTAATGGTATAAGTAATAGTGAAAGTTCTGAGGTCATGTTTCTTTTACGCGATCCTACTATCCTCGATAGTGCTACACCCATAGGTGACTTCAATGGTGTCACCTTCAACAAGCTTCTTATTGGATATCAACTTTTTCTTTAGCTTAGCATATCTCGAGATCTCTTTGATCGCCTCAAGCAATGGGATATTTGTTGATAGATTGCTAAGTTTTTCCATGAACTGACTTAATTTGTCACCCTTCTCTTTCTTATGTAATAATTGAGGTAATCGAGGATGAACTTGGATTCTAGGCCTTGCTTCACTTGTTGGCTCTTTAACCTCAACCACTTTTTCATTACTTGCTTTTATTTGCATCAAAATTTTCCTAATTTGGGTCTCTAATTGCTTAATAGAGGTAGAGTGAGACACCACAGTTTGAGAAAGTTGAGAAAAGTCACCTTTCAACTCATGAACTATTTTGACCATAACTTCCACTATATTTAATATTCTTGCCAACATATACTCGGTCTTGAATTTTGTGGGGTTAATTTAAATTAAAACATTGAGATTATATTGGTCATGAGGAGAAACATAACAGTCATAATTGTGTTCCCAATCTCTTAAATCTCTATCCCTCTCACGGTCCATCGAACCTTGGTTCCTGTTTTGACTTTGATAGGTGGGGCGGGAACCCCTGACTAATTAGCCAAGTACTAGGTTTCCTCATCCAACTTCATTGATTCATCATTATCTTAATAAGGTTTTGATGCTATGGTGTTCACCAATTTCGCGGGTGCACCCATAACGTGCTTTGTCAAGAGTTCAAGTTAGGTCATTATTTTTGCCATGTTCTCCTTCTTTTCTCTATTCCACTTTATTTTTTCATTATCAAACATGGAAGTAGTAGAATGGATCTTGGGAGTTTTAGTTTCCCGGGTATGGCAACCCCAGTTTTGCTTTAACACTTCTCCAATCAATAGAAAAGACGCATGGTGCTGCATCTTCACTATAGAGCCTCCTACCACATTATCTACCAACGTTTTGTTTTATGGATCAAAGGCACAGTAGAATATATCAAGAAGTATCTTCTATGGGACTTCATGATTTGGGCATTATGCTAATTTTACATTAAATCATTCCTAAGATTCAAATAATAACTCTCCATTTATTTTCAAAAAATTCACAATATCTCCCACTTTTGAAACATTTTAGATGGTGGGATGTATCTATTAAGAAACATCATGTTAAGATCATCCCAAGATGTAATTGAGGCAGGTGAAAGGGACTGAAGGCATAAAACCGGCTCACCCATTAGTGAGAACAGAAAGACGCGAAGTCGGATGGATTCTTGAGTAATTTGTATTATATTAAATGGCGCACACACTTGTATAAAATTTTTTAAATGTACATTCGGGTCCTCAAAGGCTTGAAATCCGTACAATCCTTTCATTTGCAACATGTGAAGCATGACATTAGTCACATAAAAGACTCTGTTCCATTAGTTGGTCTGATATGGATTGCACCTGTTTGTCCCAATTTATTTAGTGGGCCCTCATCATATAGAGGACCATCAAAGGGTCCCATGTTTCTTACGCTATCACTCATTGTTCCATTAATACTCATTGTTCTATTAACACTCACTGTTCCATTACCATTTTGTGCAACTAAAAGAAAATTTAAAAACAACAAATAAATTAACTTATACCACCTCGGGTATTCCAAGTAAGAAACACACCGCACAAGTGAAATCTATATTCCACGCCCTAATAATGATACCATTTTGATAACGCTCAACTCACTCTCATTCTCGAGAGGTGAGGCAGTTATTTTCAAGAACCCAACTATTATTTGGGTCAAATCTTCAAGGAGTGAATTATAAATTTGAAGTCCTATGGGTGGTCTAATCACTAAAACATTACCTGAAATGCTATCAAACACAACATGTAAATAAAATAAGGTGATTGGTTTGTAACGATTTTCTACTAACAATGCATGAATATAACACTTTTGATTTAACATCAAGGTTTGGGGAGATCTTAGGATTATGTCAACCTAAAAGTAAAAGCATGTGGGTAAATGATGGTTTAACATTAAACTTAGTTGGTAAATAAAAGTATAGGCAAGGTCAAAGATCATTGTGGTTAATCATTAAATAAAACCACAACAATTTTACCCATTGTCTATTTCGAGCACCTAACAAGTGTGTAATTCATAATTACCTAAAACCTTAATCAAGCATCCCTATTTATAGAATGATGATATCGACATGATCTACACTATACACTTATTTCTAAGATTGTAAAAGGTGGTAAATTATAGGCTTAATTGTCCCTTATAACCCTCTTTCATGGATGTTATGAGTTACATTATATTCACCTTCATCCCTTTTCAAGGATAATGAAGGGTTTCTAGAGTTGGGGTTTTAGCCAATCAAACCTATTTGGAGATTTGGGTTTTTCACCCACAAATTCCAACTCATCAATTCAAGCAATTGTGGAATCCATACTCAACAACTAACAGTCATACAAACACAATAACACCCCCATACAATTACACTTTAGTTCAACATAATCCGAAGACTAAATTACTTAGCTACTCATGCAAAAAGTAAAGAGAGATATACTATAAGGATTATCCAAAGCATTCAATCTACCCAAAATTACTAAGAAGTCAAGCCTCCAAAATTAGTTACACACTTGCCCAATTAGGGTTTCTTGCTTTCAATTCAAAAATTTCTGTGAGGTAAGCAATACCTAAATAAGAAAGGGTTTTTGCCAATATAAGGTTTTGGATTCGTCCAAGAGAAATTACAAAACTGCCCTGGGTCATACTCCCGCTTAGCCACGATCGCGCGAGATTGTCCAAGATCGTAGCCAATATGACTGTGGTTATTTTTTGTGATCATATTTTCTTGACATTTGTAATTGACCGCTACTGCTACCTGAGGACTGCAGTCATGGTAACTGAGTCTGAAATACTTTAGGTCTCCAGCTGCACTCCATTTTTTTCAATTTAATCATTTTTTGCAATTCAATCCACACCATTTCACCTTCCCAACTAGATACCTGCAAAATATGGATATTAGTGTATTTAAATCATGTTGATTGCTCATTTTTAAATAATAAATATGGTAGTGAGAGTAAATTTTTGGTGAAATGAGTGATAAAATCACCACTGATCAAGAGCTAGCTGCGATAGAGAGAGAAATGAAAAGCAGAAATAATGAGAAAATGTACACCCCTAGATATTTTAGATTATTAAAATATAATTTATTAGGAATTATAAATGGTTGAGATAAAAATTTTCATAGCTAATAATAAATAAAATTTATATATATTCTAATGCCTAGTAACAAAATATTTCATTTCTAAATTCGTTGCAACCAATTAATTAAAATGATTATAGATATTTGTTGTTCAATCTATTACAAAATTAAGGCACCAAATTTTTGTGCCAATATTTAGCAACGAAAAAATAAATTTGTCACTGATTTGTTGCTATATCATAAATTAAAAAGATTATTGCTATGCTTGTGACAAAAAAGTTTTTTTTTAATACTTGTCCATCGCTATTCTATGATGGAATACGATCGGTCAGTAAATTTCATCGCTAAATGCTATTTGTATAGTGTTCTTACATCCCCTCTAAACGATATAGTTGTGGGTCTAAGTTGTATAGGTGATTAGAGGCTCGAAAGACCATGATCATAATGTCAACCCTAAAAATCAACAACCAAGATAATTAATCTGACCTATGAATTTCAATAGCTTAGAATTATTGTTCATAGATCCTTAACGTAGGCTTATCCTTATTAATTGTCCAAGGAATTTAATTAATTGCATTGTTTACTTTAAATTTTAGTTTACGATTCAACAAACTCTATTGGTTACTTTTGCATTAATTTAAACTTAACTATTAACTAAAGCTAAATAGTTGTTGAAAATAGCCTCTGAGTGATTGATATTTCTCTTTTAAAAAGGCTACTTTACTATTTGGTAGGACCACGTATACTTGGGTGTGCACTTGGGAACAATTATCTCACCTGAGGACATTATGGATGGAACTCGCCTATTTATGGAGTTTAGACCTGGTCTAGGGTCCTTGTTCCTGACTGTACTATCCCTTTATGGAGTTCCACCAGCCAATAAAAGTCCTCCTCAAGATTCTTGGGCTGATGATGTTTATGCCCCATCGCCCAAGGATACATTTTTAATGTCGAGTTTTATTGGTCTATTTATCTGCAGACTCAGTTGGTGACTTCTCAGTATGGTTAGCCTGACCATGCTGATTCTATTACTCCATCTCCTGAAGCCACTAGAGTTGTCCAGTTCATGAGGTTAAATTCCCCAACCTTTATAGGCTTTAAGGTTGAGGAGGATCCTCAAGGGTTTGCGAATAAAATAGTGAAAATATTTAGGGTAATGCATACTTCCAATTATAAAGGTGTGGAGTTTACTACATACCAATAGAAAGATGTAGCTTATTAGTGGTATTATGAGTAACAGCAGTTAAACATTCATAATGTTGAGCCTACTGCGTGGAATAATTTTTAGAGTGCTTTTCTTGATCATTTCTTTCCTTAAGAGTTGATGAAGGTTAAAGCTAAGGAGTTTGAGAACTTAAAGCAGGAAAGGATGACTGTGAAAGAGTATGCATTAAAATTCCACCAGTTGTCTTGTTATGCCACGTAGATTGTGTCTAATATAAGGGAATGATGAGGAAGTTTGCTTAGGGTTTGTTTTGGGACATGGTACTAAAGTGTAAAATGGTGATGTCAAATAATGACATGTATAACTCTAGGCTTGTGGTGTTTGTGCAGCATGCTGAAGATAAAAAGAAGAGGTATGCAAAATTAGGAAAAAGGCAAAAGAAGAAGTTCATATTTAGAGCAGGGTGGAGGTCAACATAATAATGGTAGAGATGGTAGATAGTGGGGTAAGAGAAAGACATGGGGAATATCTGGTTTCTATTCTATGGATAGTGCCCTATATCCTAAACCTTCTGGTGATCCTCACTTTTATAATAATAATAATGGGTTTAAGGTATAAGGTGCCTAGTCTCAGTCTAATAGAGCTCAGTCAACCCTACCTTATGTAATGACCCTTTTGGTCGTTCTAATATTCTTTCTTATATTCCTTTTTTGGGCTTCTAAATTACTTTCCAAGTCATTTATGACTTGCTGGAACTGACAGTTCAGTTAAAGGGTTGTTCATTTGTTTTTAAGAACCAATTTTGTATTTAGAAGTCTTTATTAGTTTTAAATGGCACCAGGTAAACTTCAGCAAAACAATATTGTATTCAAATTCTAATTGCACCAATAGCTTTGTAATATTAATTTTAAGCTAGGTAGACCTTTGGTTTGGGGTCCTAATGCTCCCTAGCTCATTTCAACCAATTGGTTGGAAAAAGTTGGAAATTTGGAAATATGGGTGTGGGACACATATTTGGTCAAAATGACCTCAGATTGAAAATCTGACTGCGCCAACGAATCCAAAACTTTGAATTTAGTAGGGTTTCATAGTTTATTTATGAAAATTGGATTCCAAATGAGTCCAGAGGCATTGGCCAAAACTTGAAAAAATTCCAAGTTTTTGTTCTCATCTGTGATGAAAAAGGATAGTGCGATCGTGTTTCTACCTATGGCAATATCCCTCACATGATTGTGGCTCATTGGGAGCGATCTATACATCTCCTTGCCTAGGGGGTTTATAATTATACCCCGTGGTCGTGACTTGGGTCGAGTTCTCTTTACCCTCGAGAGCCAAGAACCCTAAACGAGTACAATTACTAAAAATTAAGTTATATGGGTGACATAGGAACATGATTATTAAAACGCCTTGGCTTTGAACCCCTAGAAAAATTCTATAATTTGAGATTCTGGACAAGGTACAGTTTAAACATACCACTCGTATTCTAGGGTACTACTAGTACCCACCCTTTCATATGATTATCAGTATAGAGTAATGACACTCTATCAAAGGATTGTTAAGAATCATACCAATTGTATGATGGTGTATTAGTTGTACGATGCTAAGTCGTATGTTGTCTTAAGTCTTATCTAAAGTATTCTGCCTAGGGTATAGATTGTAGGGTACTACTCATACCTTAGGGTACAACTTGGACAAGAGGGGTCATATGTTGATCATTAAGGGGTCCAAGGAGGGGTTCATGGAATAATTTAGGGTACTACTCGTACCTTAGGGTACCAATAAGGGGTGATTCATACTCTTTTGGGTGCAGTTAGTTCTTTTAAGTTGAGGACATTTTAGAATTTTTCCAACCCTAAAATCTTATAACCCATCACTTATAACATTCTTTGACCTTTCAGTAGTCACCTATACAAGATCAAAACATTGAAAAACACTCTATAACTTCTTCAACAAAGATTGTAGGCTAGGGTTATAAAAGTGTCCATCTAAAGGCTTAGGCAGTCAAGAATCTTTCTGTGAATCATCTTGTATAAGGCGCATGACTCTTCCCACATTGTTATTTCAAATATATCATCTGTTTTAAGAATTGATTATGGAATGTAAATGGTGGTTTTGAAATCAAATGTTGAGGGTTTTGGTGTATAATAATGAATATTGTTTACTATTGTTTAAACTTATGTTTATAAATGCTTTTGGTGATGGTTTCACATATGGGTATTGGTTGATTGTGTTTTAATATATGGGTCATGAGTAACCCTAAGAATGATGATTTTACTTTGATTTTGGTCTTGGAAAAGTTATGCCCTCAAGGTGTTTGTGAAAATGTCTAAGAGAAATAACTAGTTTCATGTAAATAGTTTTTTGAACTAATGTAATGGCATAATGAGTAAGAACATTTAGTAAATGATCTTGTAAAGGTCTTATTGGCCATGTAAAGAGTTAAATGGTAACCTTTGTGGATTGATATGTTAGAAAGGGTTTGAGTCACCAAATATCAAATGGAATTGTGTTTTAATTAAAGCTTGGTGTAAGAATGTTAATGAAGAATGAATGATTTAATAAAATGTTATTAGTCCAAATGTCTAAAAACATGGCTTACGGTAAGATTACACTTGTTCAATGACATGGCTTTTGGTTAGAGTCCACTTTTCTGATTACATGGCATGTGGTTAGAGTCCACTTGTTCAATGACATGGCTTGTGGTTACAGTCCACTTGTCTAATGAAATGGCTTGTGGTTAGAGTTCTCTTTCTTAATAAGATAGTTTAAGGATAGAGTCCTCTTGATATAATCAGGAAGTTCAAACTTGCTAATCTATACAAGTGAAAGGTTAGAGTCCTCTACTTCATGGTTCATGATTGGTTTCTTTGATATGCATGTAAAAGCCTTATTTTTTTGCCGACACTTGGTGTATCTATATATCTACATATGTGTCTTCGTATATAAAAGTGGTTTCTTATTATGGTTTGACTTGGTTTGAACTGTGGAATTATTTTATCCTTACTTAATAGTTACATTCTAGTGTTCCAACTGCTAACCATCTCCAAATATTATATCCCCACAAAACACATCTACCAAAGCTTCTTCTTCTCTTCATGCTTAGTAACCAGGTGTTTGAGTGTTTTGAGTTTTGACATTGAAGTGATGAGCTTCCATACTTTATAAGGCATATATTTCACAGTCTTTCAACTTTATATATGGTCTTGTTTTAGTCTTGGTTTTGGCTATTGCCAGGAACTTATCCTGACATATTTTTTACTTCAAATTTATAGAGGCATTATGGATGACTTTAGACTTGGGCGGATTGAGTTTTGCATGTCGGCACTAATGAAATTATTGGATATTTGCTAGTTCATAGTTTATCTGACACTTATTGATTAATGTGATGGTTAGGTTAGGTTGATAGGGTGATCTCTAATCCTTATTAGGCTCGAGATGCCTATTACTACAGGGCCCTAGTTTTGGTCCCATCAAGTTGGTATTAGAGCCAGGTTCATGGTCAGTTGGGTGACCAAAAAGTCTTGTCAGGTAGAGTCTATTTTCTAGGTGCGTAGCATGCCATATTTATAAGGGAGAGGCTATGAGGTATTTAGGTACATTCCACTTTTTTTTGTTTTATTTTGAGATATAGATTCTAAGGTCATAGATTCCTCTGATTTTTGTTTGCTCTTTTATCAAATCACATCTCATCGATGACCTGAAGCTCAAGCAATCTCTTCTATCCCAGTATGGATGATATTGATGAGACGCGCTCTACTTATAGAGTCCATACCCGATCATGAGTTCTAGTACCTGATGGTTTGGGAGTTTCACTGATTCCCTCTAATTCTCCCAAGTTCCTCAGGCTGAAGTGCAAAATATTGAGTTTCGTCAGTCGATTCATAAGATTGCTCAGTTGGTAGATTCTTAGGCTAAGCATGGTGCATGTACTAATCTATCTCCGAGGCCACAAGGGTTGGCCAGTTTATAAGGTTGAGTCCTCTGACCTTTAGTTATGTTAATGTGAAGGAGGATCTCTAAGGTTTTCTGGATTGAGATAGAAAAGATCTTTAGAGTTATGTATGCCACTAATGTTGAAGGGGTGGATTTTGCATCCTATCAGTTGAAGGGTGTGCCGTACCGATGGTGCGAGGAGTGGGAACTGAAAAGGGGTTATTTTAATGAGTCATCTTTGTAGGAGGATTTCAGTAATGCTTTTCTGGACCTCTTTTTTCCTCTATAGTTGAGGGAAGCTATGACAGAGGATTTTTTTTAATCTTAAGCAAGGAAAAATTTCCATTAAAGAGTATGCCATGGTGTTTCACCAGTTGTCTAGGTATGCTTTAGAGATGGTGTAAGATATGAAGGATCAGATAAGGAAGTTCTCCTCGAGACTATCTCGTGAGTTGGTCCTTGAGAGTAAGAAGGATTTGTTGATCAAAGACATGGACATGTCTAGGTTTGTTGTATATATGCAACATGTGAAAGAACAAAAATAGAAACAACTTGAGATTAATGAAAGGCAGAAGAAGAGGACTCGATTTTCCAGCAAAAATAGTGTCCAACAGTTTAGTGGTAGGTGATCCAAGATGAAGAATTGAGTGAGTCCTAATTCCTATTCTATGTCTAGTATTCCCTTCCCGAGGCCATCAGGAGGTAAATATTTTCAGAGTAGTAATGCTTCTAAGGAACAGGGTTCCCAATGTAAGGCTAGTGGGGCCCAATTAACCCATTCTACCCTTCTTTTAGATTTTATGGTCAGTATCATTATGGATAGTGTGAGAAGGGGAGCAACAAATGTTTTAGATATGGCCAGATTAGGGACATATAGAGAGAGTGCCCCTATCTTATGGATTCTTGGCAAAAAGGGCCCATATTGTTACTTTACCTACTCCTACACCGAATGCTGTTACCTCTGCTTTTACTTCTGGTACTATTGCAGGCCAAAATCTCTTATATGTACTCGCTACCTGATAGAAGTCTGAGGCATGATGGTATGACTGGTAAATTGAAACTCTATTCTCGTGATGTGTATTATTTAATTAATCTGGGGTTCGCTATCTCTTATATGACCTCATTTGTGGATGCACATTTTAGTTTTAGTCCTGAGTGTCTATCGGTTCCCTTTTTTGTTTCTACATTGATAGAAGACTCTATGGTAGTCAAAAAAGTCTACAAGGTGTGTGTGGTATCTTTTGGTAGTAAAGAAACTCTGGTAGACTTGATAGAGTTAGACATGGTCAATTTTGATGTTATTCTGGGGATGGGTCGGTGGCATTTGGACTATGCTTTCTTATATTGTCGAACTTGTAAGGTGATGTTTAAATTCCCTAATGAACCGATCCTTGTATATGAATGGGGTTCTTTAGTGCCTAAGGGAAGGTTCATCTAATATCTTAGATTTCAAAAGTTGATTTCTCAGGGGTGTTTGTATTATTTGGTCCTATTTAAAGATTCTAACTAGGAAGGTTGCTCCGTAGAATCTGTCCCCGTGGTTAATGAATTTCTGAGGTCTTTCCCGATGACTTTCTTGGTATTCCTCCAGATAGGAAAATTGACTTTGGGACTGATCTTGTTTCAGACACTTATCCAATTTCTATCCTTCCTTATAGAATAGGTCTGGCATTAAAAGAGCTTAAGGAGCATTTGAAAGATCTTTTAGATAAAGGTTTTATCGATCCTAGTGTGTCTCCTTAGGGTGATCCCATGTTATTTCTACGTAAAAAGGAGGATCCTTTTGAATGTGCATTAATTCTCATCGGTTGAACAAAGTGACCATTAAGAATAAATCTCCTTTTCCTATGATCAATGATTTGTTTGATCAACTTTGAAGAAAAATATTTCTCAAAGATTGATCTAAGGTTGGGTTATAATCAGGTTAAGATTAGGGAAGTGGATATCCTTACGACTGCCTTCAGTAGCTGGTATGGTCAATTTGACTCCATAGTTATGTCTTTTTGGTTGACCAATGCCCCAACAGCATTCATGGATTTGATGAATAGGGCATTTTGACTATACTTGGACTTGTTTTTCATTGTCTTCATTGATGACATCTTTGTCTATTCTAAGAGTGAGAAGGATCATGTCGATCATCTTTGTGCAGTGTTACAAACCTTGAAGGATGATCGCTTGTATGCCAACTTCTCTAAGTGTGAGTTCTGATTAAAAGCTGTAACTTTTCTTGGTCATATTTTCTCTAGTGAAGGAATCATGGTGGACCCACAAAAGGTCATCGTTGTTAAGAAGTGGCCTAGACCTGCCACTCCAACCGATATTCGAAGCTTCTTTGGTCTAGATGGTTACTATAGGAGGTTTTTGTAGTGTTTTTTATGATAGCTATCCTATTGACTAAATTGATATAGAAGAAGGTCAAGTTCTTATGGTCGGATGCCTGTGAGGATAGTTTTGAGAATTTGAAAATTAAGTTGACTTCGGCTCCAATTTTTACCTTGTAGCATGGTAGGGTGGTGGACCATGCTTCTAGGCAGTTTAAAGTTCATGAAAACAACTACCCTACTCGTGATTTGGAGTTGTTGGCTATGGTATTTTCATTGAAGATTTGGTGTCACTATCTTTATGGGGTTCATGTTGACCTATTTTCTAATTATAAGATCCTTCAGTGTGTGTTTACTCATAAGGATTTGAATCTCAGAAAAACGAGATAGCTTCAATTCTTAAAGGACTACGACATAAGTCTCCACTACAACCCAGGTAAAGCTAACGTAGTTATTGATGCTTTTAGTAGGTTATCTATTAAGAGTTTGGGTTATGTTGGTACGGATCTCGTTATGCTTTTCATTCTAGTTCTATGAAAATGTATCATGATCTTAAGGAGCTCTATTTGAGGAATAATATAAAGCGAGATATGGCTAGTTACGTGGCTAAGTGTATGGTGTGTCAATAAGTGAAAGTTGAGCACTTGAGTCTAGGTGGGTTGTATAAAGAGATTGAGTTACCTAAATGAAAGTGAGAGGTGATTAATATAGATTTCATAATCGATCTTCCTTGATATGGGAATCAATATAATTCGATTTGGGTCATTATAGATAAAAAGATCAAGTGTGCTAATTTATTGCTGTGAGGACTAGTTATTCGGCAGAGAATTATTGTAAGTTGTATCTTGCAGAGATTGTGAAGTTGCATGGAGTTCCGAATTCTATCATTTCAGATCGTGGTACTCTATTCTCATCATATTTTTGGAAGTCATTTAAGAAAATTTAGGGACTAAACTGTGTCATAGTACCTCTTTCCACCTGCAAATGGATGGGCAAGTGGAGAGGACCATTCAGAAAATGGAAGATATGACCCGTTCTTGGCGAATAATAGTTACCACTCAACATTGGTATGGCTCCTTTTAAGGCATTGTATCTTAGGAGATGTTGATCTCCTATAGGGTGGTATGGGGTTGGTGGGGATAAGTATTTTGGCCCTAATTTGATTCACCAAGCCTTGGAGAAGGTTATGCTGATTCGTGATAGACTGAAGACCGCACAAAGTCAGCAAAAGTCCTATGCAGATATTAGGCATAAGGAGTTGGGGTTCAATGTTCGTGATTGGGTATTCTTAAACGTCGATCCCATGAATGGATTATTACGGCTTTGTAAGAAGGGAAAATTGAGTCCCTGGTAGTTGGTCCGTATTTAATTTTTTAGAGGGTTGGTAATGTTGACTATTAATAGGAGTTGCCCCCTAGTTTGAGCTTGATCCATACGGTATTCCATGTGTCCATATTGAGGGAATGTACATGTGATCTTTCATTAGTTGTTACCTTGGAGGACGCTGGTATTTGGGACTCTTTAGAGGTCTATAGAGGTGGCTTCGGACAAGGTTCTATAGAGGAACCAAAAGTTTAAGGAAGCTACTTGGGAGGCGGAAGAGGATATGAAGCCCAAGTACCCGTATTTGTTTTTTCGTTCTGCAAACTCGAGCTTGAGGTATATGTTAATATTCTTAATATAATTTATGTTTTTGATAGACCGTGGGTTTGAGTCCTAAAGCCAATTGAATGAAAGATGTTTGGTAGCTGTAAGAAGCCAAGTCTTAAGATGTCATGAGTCTTGCCCAAAGTATTTTGCTTCCCATATGGATTATAGAGTAATAATCATACCTTAGGGAAGTACTTGGACATAAGGGGTGGTATACTGATCAGTAAGGGGTCAAAGGAGAAGTCTAGGGTACAAGTTAGGGTACCACTCATACCCTAGGGTACGGATCAAGGGGTGAGTTGTACTCTCCTAGGTGCAATTTTTAGCTTTTAAGCTGAGGATATTTTAGACTTTTCCCACCTATAAACCCTTATAACCTATGACTTATAACATTGTTTGGACCTTCTTTCTTAAATTAGAAAAGATCAAAACATTCCAAAAACACTCTCTAAACTTCTTTAGCAAAGATTTGAGGCTAGGGTTTCAAGAGTGTCCATGTAAAGGCTAAGAAGGTCAGGAATCATTTCGTGAATCATCTTTTATAAGTCATGTGACTCTCCCCTCATTGTAATTTATCAAATATCATGTATTTTAAACATTGGTAATGGAATGTAAATGGTGGTTTTGAAATCAAAGGTTAAGGGTTTTGATGCATAAGGATGAATATTGTTTACTCTTTTTTAAACTTGTGTTTATACATGCTTTTCGTGAGGGTTTGCATATGTGGGTTCTTGTTTATTGTGGTTTAAAAAATGGGTCATGAGTAACCCTAAGCTTGATGATTTTTACTTTGATTTTGGTCTTAGAAAAGGTATACCCTTAAGGTGCTTGTTAAAATGTCTAAGAGAAATAACTAGTTGCATGTAAATGGTTTTTTGAACTAATGCAATGGCTAAATGCATAAGAATGTTTAGTAAATGATATTGTAAAGGCCTTTTTTTCCATGTGTAGAGTTAAATGGTAACCTAGGTAGTTTAATTAGTTAGAAAAGGTTTGAGTCCCCAAACATAAAATGGGATTGTGTTTGAATGAAAACATGGTGTAAGAATGCTAAAGAAGAATGAATGGTTTAGTAAAAGGTCTTGATGACCACAAGTTGACTTGAATGGTAGTTTAAACTAAGGCAATGGCCTATTAAAGTTATTGATTAATAAAAGGTTCATGAAGACCTTGTGGTCATGTATGGTGTTTAATTGTAGCCTTGATGGCTTGAATTGGTTAAGTGGGTTAGAGTCCCCAAATATGAACTGATTGGATCTAAATGAGTTGAGTGGACAAAGGGTTAAAATCCCAATATTATCTAGCAAGGGACATGACGGCATGTGGTTAGAGTCCACTTGTTCAATGACTTGGCTTATGGTTAGAGTCCACTTGTCTAATAACCTGACTTATGGTTAGATTTCACTTGTTCAATTGCATGGCTTATGGTTAACGTCCACTTGTATAATGAAATGGCTTGTGCATAGAGTCTTCCAGCTTAGTAATATGGTTTGAGGTTAGAATCCTCTTGCTTAATATAATCGGGAAGTTCAAACATCCTAATCTATGCACGAGCAACGTTAAATTCCTCCACTTCATGGATCATGATTGGGGTCTTCAAAATGCATGTTAAGGCCTTGTTTCTTTATCGACACTTGGTGTATCTATATACCTACATATGTGTCTATCTATAGAAATTTGATTATGGTGGTTTGACTTGGTTAGAATTGTGGGATTATTTTATCCTTACCCTTGAGTTACATTCTAGTGCTCCAACCGCTAACCATCTTCGAACAATGTGTGTCTACACAACACAGGGGCCAGAGCTTATTCATTTCTTCTTGTGCAATGACCAGGTGTTTGAGTGGTTCGAGTGTATATATTGAAATGGTCAGCTTCTATACTTCGGAAGACATATATCTCATAGTCTTTCTACTTTATGTCATAGACTTGTTTTAAACTTAGTTTTGTCTATTGTCGGGGGCTTTTCCCAACATATTTTTGACTTTGGATTTATAAAGGATTTTTGTTTGACTGTGTACCTTATTGGATTTAGCTTGTACCTACATTCACAAGTTATGATTATTAGTCTTGTTTCCTCTATCTATTATATATTCAGAGTTTATCCGACAATTGTGGTTGATGTGATAGTTAGGCTAGGTGGTGAGTGGTGATTTTACCACTTACTCACACTCAACATTCATGCATATTACCTTATTTTTAATGAATAAATAAGACATAATTGTGATTACATGCACTAATATCCACTTTTTGCAGGAATAGAGTTGAAAGAATAGAAAAGTGTGGATTGGAGCTTAAAATGATAAAAAAAAATGGAGCAAGACAGTGCCGCTGAAGACCTAGAGTAGAAGGGCTTCAGTTACTACAGTCGTGGTCTGCTGAACATGATTGCGGCAATCAAGTAGGGTCAATCAACCGTGGTCACATAAGTCTTTCGCAGTCGCAGCTAAGTTGGTGCAATCATAGCTTAGCAAAAGAGTTCAGTCCAAGGGAAAATTTGGAAATACAGGTGGTTGATCCTAATTTTGACAAAAACAATCAAACCATAGATTTATGAATCAGATTCCTTCTTCCCCAATTTTTTCAGGTTTAGCTCTTGAGTTCATAGCCTCCATACATGGAGAAGCTAATATTGTATAAAATTTAGGTGAAAAATACATGAAAGACCTTGTAAGTATAGGAATAGCTCACTTCAATAGTTAATTTGTGGGAGTGCAAAGTTTGAAGCAACATTCACTTAATCTTCAACAAGTCATCCCAATGGAGATTATGGGTATATCTATCTATTCCTATTTATCTTATGTGTTGCTAGATCTCGTTGTAGGGGTTATGTGTGAATAGGGGTTAAAATTTGTATGGATTGGAATTGTTAACCTGTATTTGGTAGTTCATACTTATGGGTTTTATCATTGCTATGCTAACCTAGTTGGGATTTATGGGTGAAATCCCCAAATACCCACATGGGTTTGATGAGTGAAAGCTCCAAACACTAGAAATCTCAAGGCCATCTTCGAAAGAAGGATTTTGGGTGAACTTTAGGAATCCACATCATCCTTGAAAGAGGGATGTGGATACCAAAGCAATGATAGATAATTATGTGCGTAGTTTGCTAAATTTTTATTATCTTAGACATAAGGGTGATTGTGAAGTTAACTATACCATGGTTATGATCATGGAAATAACGATTCCTAAATTGAGGTTTGGTTACAAAATATTGAACACATCTGTTAGGTATCCGAAAGAATAAATGGGTGAAAGTTTGGTGTTTTGTTGAAAGACAAACATCAAAATCTAGAACCGAGCCTACCCATATTTGAATTACTAAATTGATGTTGATTGCTAACAACCACATGTCATTCCCTTAGTAACAAATAATCCTAATATTTGTTCCTAATTGTTAAAACTCTAATTATTCATAGCCCTGAATTTATACTTGAAAAAACCCAAAAAGAAACATTTGTGTTGATACTCTCCTCATCCCTCCATTTTTATCTTCTTGTAAAATTGGTTTGAATTTAACTTGTATCTATTATTACAAATAAACATTATTTCCACTCACATTATTCCACGTGGATTCGACCCCAACTTCAAAGTTGGGTAAATATATTGATGATGACCGTCTTGCACTTAAACTAACATGTAAGTTGAGTGTTATAAGAAATATCATCGTTGCTGGGAAACAATTTGCCGTATTGAGTTAGTTTGAAATTCTAGGTTACTTGCTTTGGTTAAAACTTGTAAATATGTGTTTGTTATTTTTTTTGTTTATTATGTTAGGTAGATTTTGCTTATTTTTTATTTATTTCTTAATATGGCATCATGGAATGAATGTGGGTTTGGTGGTTGGAAATCACACCTTGATTATCCATCTCTATATTATGGTGGACCCCACTTTTGGAAATATTGTAGATATGCTGCCCGAAGAGAGAGATGTATGCAACATCTACATCCTATGGGGAGTATAGTTGTTCTCTATGTGGTGGTTGAAATGGACATCGGACCAATTTCTCAAACATCCCCTGCCCTCTTTATGCTAACCCAAGTGCTAATTCTCTTATGATTTTGATTGATATTATGATTAGGAAAAGGAAGAAAGAAGCACCAAAAATAATGAAGCAATTCCTTAACTTATCCTTGACTGTTTGACATCAATAGGGGATAATATAAACCGCATGCATCATTCCATGAAGGCGGGTATCGAGGAAAGTAGGAGGATAGAAAAGATGGGCATGAAGGTCAATCATTCAAATACTAAGACCATGTCCACGCTTCTGAATGATCTTGACATTGAAGAATCCTCGGTAATTTCATACCCAACAAAACCTAATATGGTTGACGATGCCAAAAAGGAAGAAATGGTACTAGAGTAGGAAGAAGAAGCTAAGCTAAACCCTTATAAATCTCTAGTCCATTTTGGGGTAAAGATGACCAATGGAATGTGACTCCAAAATAAAGGAAAAGGCCCCATTCTACCACGTTTTAACATTATGCTTGGCAGATTTCAAAAAGGTTAATCCACCTAAGTGTTGAATATTGGAGTAAAGGAGCAATTTTCTTATATTTTAGAGTTTAATCTTCTAAATAGGCATACCATTTCCCCAAACTCAAAGGACAAGAAGCTTAAAAATCACTGTGCAATTAGTGGCCTTCTATTGTTCTCACTGTTGCCCAATGAGCCCATAAGAAAGTTTCATGCAAAATTGGGCTAGTGGTTTAAGTCTTCAAATTGACATGATAGAACATGTGTCATCATGTCCTTACATTTTCCCAACGTGACTCAAAGATGTAAAGATAAAAAATCGGGCCAAAAATTCAAGTAATCTAAGTGGAGACACAAATGAGGATTAAAAGGGTGTTGTGCCGTGACATTAAATAAAGCTATTGATTGTAGGCATCCCATTATTTTTCATGTTTACACTATTTATTTTTGAATTAGTCACATAATGTTGTTGTTTTGTAGGTCTTTGGACAAGATTGGAAGCCGAAAATAGGGGAAAACCACGTTTAGAAGTGTGGAAGCCATGCTTAAAAATAGGGAAAAACAAAGGCACAGATGGACTCAGTGACTATAATCGTAGGTTGAGGGTCGCGATCGCGGTACCGCGAGCACACCAATCAACCATGATGACACCTCTGCGTCTAGCTTTTAATATGGTTATCAATAGTGTTTTAGGGAGTCCTTTACACCCTTCTTCTACTTTCACATTATGTAGTGAGGTCACTACTAGAATTTTTAAGTTAGGGGTGTGAGGCCCTACCCTTGTGTGAGTACATATTGGCTTGCAATACTTAAACGTAGTTGATGCGAAGCATGAAAATTTTGTGAAGTCGGTTGTTTTCTTCTCTAGCTTTTTATTTCTTTTTATAATAATGTTGGACGACCCTTTCCCTATGATAGATTGAGTGATGTCATTTTAAGGAAATAGGGTCATGTCTGGGTTTTGAGTCATAGATGCAGGGAAAGTCTGAGTACCCATAGCATTGTAAATTATAAATTTTGGATTATATTATACACCATTAGATAAGTATAACTAGACATATGGGTGGTTTGCCCATTTTGACCCAAAAGGTGAGGCAAACGCTTTGGTTGTAGCCATAATTTAAAAAATTATGTGTTGTGCCAATGCAAAACAAGAACCTCCCTCTATCCAAAATTTTTAAAAATCACGGGCATTGATGTGAGCAATGTTTTAACAAAACTTTTTCTCTTTTTATGGCTCTGTAAGTTTTTGACTTATGAATAGAAACAGATACTCCAAAAATGTCTCTAGTGGGAGGGACATTTGAGCTCCCTTGGCAAACTTTTCATGCCATGTGTGGATAGCTATTTGCATTTATCTCTTGTATACTTGTGTTATCTAGAACATGCCTTGTTAGTCTTTTAAAACTAATTTTGATTGTACTTAGTTGGAGAAATGATCTTAGGCCCTCTTTGTGATTCTGGAAACCACTTTATCCTAAAAAGCCTACCCAAGAATGCATGTAATCCCTAGTTACCCACTTTGAGCCTTTGGACCTTTCTTTGGAAAACGTATTACAAGTCATGAACTATTTTTTTTATCCTTTTTTAGCCATACCCTTCTTGAAATTGATGCTAAAAGCCTATGTTGGGGGTGGTAAAGATTGGTGGAGGTAAGTTTAGAACCACAAAGTTGTAAGTGAAATGCCTAATGTGCTTTAGAATTGTAAGCAAATGAATAGTAAATAAAGAGGATCCAATAAAGAAATGAATTGCTCGAAAGTGTCAAGAAAAAGTAATAAAAGAAATGGGTGAACAAAGGAAGAAAAAAGTAGGCATGATAAAATGGAGAAAATAAAGAAGAGTGGCCCATAGTCAAAAAAGAAGATTGAATAGGGTGATGTGAATGTTCAAGGAAGGGCGTAACCATGTTGTTAAAAAATGATATCCTACCATTACCAAAACCTATGTTACAAGCTTAGAAGCCCTTTGAGATCTCCAACCATTTACTTTCTTTATAGTAGCGATGGAAAATAGGGGCAAGCCTATGGTAGCATATTTATTGCATAGAGATTTCTTTTATGAGGGAGAGAATTTTTTACTTAAAATTCATTGTTGCATATTTGGTAGCTTGGCATATGGAATTCTTTTCCTTGTGAGTTGACATGTGAAAAAAGTTGAGGAGGGTGATTTTGTAGCCTATAGAGCAATGAAGTTAATGGAGTATAGATTATTTGTGGTCAATAGGGTTGGTTTTTGTTGCTTGGTTTCTCTTTGAAGTCTTATGCATCCTTGGATATTGAAATTTTATAATGAGGGGTGTAGTAAAACCATCCTAGAACATGTGCAATGAGCTACTTATGGTGATGACTAAAGTTGAGGTCATTGTGAACTTTAAGGCATAAAGATTGGGTATAGATGATTATGTCTCATAGTAAGAGGTAGTTTTTCTTAAGGACAAGCAATAGTTTTAAGTTGGGGGTGTTGATGAGTGGTGATTTTACCACTCATTTGCACTAAACATTCATGCACATTACCTTGGAGCTTAAATGATCAAAAAAGGAGCAAGACAATCCAGCTGAAGACCTGGAGCAGAAGGGCCTCAGTTACAATTGTCGTAGTATACTGACCGCATTCACAGTAGTCAATTAGGGTCAATCAATCGTGGTCGCATAAGTCCATCGTGGTTACGGAGGCCACGGTTGCAGCCAAGATGGTGTGATCGCGGCATAGCAAAAGAGTTCAGCCAAAGGAAAAATCTGGAAATGAACTTGGCTAATCCTAATTTTTGACAAAAGACAAACCCAAGAATTATTGATCAGATTCCTTCTTCCCTAATTTTTTTAGGTTTAGCTCTTGGGTTCATAGCCTCCATACTTGGATAAGAAAATATTGTTTAAATTTTAGGTTTAGAGTAAATTGGAGACTTTCTATATGGACAAATAGCTCACTTCTAGTGTTGATTTGTGGGAATGCAAAGTTTGAAGTAACATTTACTTAATCTTCAACAAGTCATCTTAATGGAGATTATGGGTATATCTAGGCTTATTTATCTTATGTGTAGCTATATCTCCCTCTTGGAGGTTATGTGTGAATAGGGGTTAAAGTGTGTGTGGGTTGTTGTTGTTAAACTCTATTTTGTAGTTCATACTTATGGGTTTTATCATTGCTATGCTAACTTAGTTGAGATTTGCAGGTGAGATCCACAAATAACCATATGGTTTTGATAAGTGAAAGATCCAAACTCTAGAAAGCTCAAGGACATTTTTGAAAGAAGGGTTTTGAGTGAACTTTATGAATCCACATCATCCTTGAAAGAGAGGTGTGGAGAAAAAAGCAATGATAGACAATTATGTGTGTAGTTTCTTAAATTTTTAGTATCTTAGACATAAGGGTGATTGTGAAGTTAACTATACCTAGGATATCATCCAAGAATTAAGGATACCAAAATTGAGATGTAGTTACCAAATGTTGAACACATCCATTAGGTATTCGAAATAATTAATAGATGAAAGTTTGGTGTTTTGTTGAAAGACTAGCAGCAAAATCTAGAATTGAACCTACCCATATTTGACATACTAAATTGATGTTGATTAGTAAGACCCACATTTTATTCCCTTAGTACCACATCATCCCAAGATCGGTGCCTAATTGTTAAAACTCTAATTATTCATATCCCCAAATTTATACTAGAAAAACCCAAAAAGAAGCATTAATATTGATACTCTCCTCGCCCTCTTTTTTTATCTTCCTGTAATATTGGTTTGAATTTAACTTGTATCTATTATTTTGAGTTAACTTGATTGACAGTCACATTTTTAATCATAGATTTGACCCCGACTCCAAAGTTGGGTAAATATATTTTGATCTTGAAACCATTGTTTGAAGTAGAGCTGACTTAACTGGCTTTCTTCTAGATGAAGTTCCTATCATAGTATTTGTTATTACTTCCTTGACCATTAGAAGGTAAACTAGATACCTTATCCAAGTTTAGGGCATAGATTTCCTAAGTAGGGAAATTGAGGATTAGATGTGGGATCTTTTAGCCCACCTTCACCCAAGACTTGTGTTATCTTTTGTGGACTAATTTATGAATTTGAAACATATTTGATACTATAAATATTTGTGTAAGGTTACTTTGTGGGCAATGAATACTGATGGTATTTTCCATCAAATAATCACTAACGACTTATGACTATGATATTCCTTATAGATATGACCTTGGGCCATTAGAGTTGTTATTTCCTCTTATATATGATATTGGGCCCTTAGAGGTGTTATTCCTCTTAGATATGATAATTGTCCTATTGAGATTATATTCCTCATAGTCATGGTATATGACCTATAGATACGAGATGCCTCATAGATGTAATATTCCTCGTTGTTATGAGTTATACTTAATGATGAACTATGCCTTTGAGAAATGAGATGCCTTCTATATATGAGATGATAATAGATATACTTCATAGCTCATAGAGATGTTATTCCCTATGAATACACTATGGCCTATAGACATAAAATGATTTTTATATATATGATTATTGATATGAGTTTTGGATACGTGTTTGGGCCTAAGGTCATGATTATAATGTTATGATTATTCTGGACACACTTGGGCCAAAGGTCATGTTATGATATGATTTGGATATTCGGAAAGTAATTATCCTTGTAAATTATAAGGTTGTAGATTATGAATATATAAATGTTTATCTTTACATATCTCTCCATTATTGGGACAGAGGAAGATGTGTTATGATGTGTATGATATCAATGTTTAAATACTAGTAATGACATGCATAGATTTGGTTCATTCATGACTGTTGCATCGATGATTAATATGATTCTAATTATATTATAATCTTATTATTATTATCACTAACTAAGGGATAAAGCCTACTATCTATCTTAAAATGGATTTCTTCACAATAATAATTGCCTAACATAATGAATAATTTACATGTATAAAAGAGGTTAATAATAATGATTTAAAGATTTCATCGATATATATCCTGGGTAATGATTTGACACTACTATTCACTCCTATTCTAAGATATTCCAACCCTTTCTACACTTTTATAGAGATTTAATACTAAAGATCACTCCAGGAAACCAACTTAAAGATTTATACTCTTTTAGCCATGTCTTAAGTCTATGAACGTATTATATATATCTATAATTATTAATGATGTGATATTAATTATGAATGATGAATTATGAAAATATACTCTACCTTTCTTCTATACTCATGATTATTTACTTTAGCCCTCACAGGGCTTGTCATTTACTTTAGTCCTCGTGCGGCTTTTTCCTTACAATAGCCCTTTTGAGGATTGAACTTTACTTTAGCCCTCGTGGGTATCTCTTTATATTATTGATATTGATTTGGATATCATGTGATGATACCTGGCAAGGCCAAAGGATGTTCTGATGATATCATATTTCCCGGTAAGGCAGATTGATATTACGATAATATGATAATGGCCAGCAAGGTCGGAGGATATTATTATTGTGTGGTAATTCCTGAAAAGGATGGAGGATATTATGATGATGTGATGATGCCCAAAAAGTCTGTCGTACCTTATGATGATGATATTGATACCCAGCAAGGCCGGAGGATAATTATATTAATTGGGTACCTTGCATTTATTTTTGCATGTGAATCCCCTATCATACGTGTGCATCTATTCTATGAGCCGATATGGAGTGCTGCATAGATATGGGTAATGACTATACCTTGTATTGTTATTGTTTGTGAATTGAACTTTCTGAGCCTGGGGAAGTGAGGATACACATAGGCTTGTATAGGTATTTTTTTTCCAGAATAATTTGTTACTCACAATGTTATTGATATTGTTATCATTATTGTTATGATCATTGTTACATCTAGTTATGATAGACTGGTCCCTGTTTCAGTATTAAGATTTAAAGTATGATTCTGACCTCTTCTATCGTATGATTTGCATCATTATGCACGTTTATTTCATATTTAGACATGGATTATAAACCCTAAGCTTAATGGTACTAAATCCTGATAGAATTATAAGGATGACTTGAAATGGAGATATAATAATTTAAGTTATACTTCGAGTTGACCTTGTATATATACGTATTTGTATGACAAGCTATATTTAGCTATGGTATTACCATATATACCTTTCTTTATTGGCTTATATTGTATATTCATTCCTTGGCCTTGTATATTTCTATATAATCTAGTTTTATCCTTTATTCATATATTGGACAGGGATACATGGTGCAGTGTTAAGATTTATAATTATGGATAGAATAGGATATTTCATCCTAGATTCTTTCTTAGACTTATTGTGTTAGCCTCCTGGACATGAATAGGATAGGCTAATCTTACTATCTCATCGGGTTGTTATATGATCATTGGACTCTTGGTGTAGTTTTTATTATATTTATATGTTATATATATATCCTCTTTTTCTTTGGAGCTTAATTAGAAATTACCTACCAAGTACAATATGTTTTGTACTCATACTACACTCTTGCAACCTGTAGATCATAGTATAGGTTATCACCATTGATGTGTACGTCGTACAGTGCAACCATGGTTTACAGACTTAGAGTGAGATCCTGATGTTTGGAGTATTACTTATCTCTCTCTTATGTATTAGACTAGTGTTCATGATGTATTCGAAGATAAGTCGTATTAGTGTAATCTATTTCATCTATTCTACCTTTGTAATCTTATATTATTAGAAACCCTTGTACTGATACCATAAGCTTTTGGGACTTTATATTGTATTTGGTTCTCATATTTCATCAATTTTGCGCTCTTTTATATGTATAATTTGGGTAGTCCGTTATTAGCCATTTTTGGTTACAAGTTTGGCTTGCCTACTGGTGGTTTATAGTAGGCTCCATCATGTCCAAGGAAATTGAGTCATGAAAAATTTATATCAGAGCCTCAGTTCCATCAGTCTATTAGTACAAGAGCTAAATGTTTAGTAGAGTCTTGCATATAAGTACAGAGATACCATAACCTATCTTTTCAAGGCTTCAATGACATTTAGAAAATTTACTTCTTGACTCCTCATCGTGTATCTACATTGCTATGAAACTCGAACACATTATTTGAATCTTTTATGTCCCTAAAAATGTTGCATGATTTGAGACATTAACAACTAATGCAGATAAGGCTTTAACACACATTTCTAAAGTTTTATCACATCATTAGACTAGAGAGTCAAATATAGATATTGAAGACCTTTAGTGTTAGCCAAAAGGATTTAGGGCGAGATTAAGCTCTATTTGAGCGTGTGACTATGATGAGTGGTGAATTTACCAGTCATTTGCACATAACAGTAATGAACACTACTATGATTTTAACGTCTAAGTGAGACATATTTGTAATTAAATGAACTAATTTCCATATTTTATAGAAATACAGGTATGGATAAGGAAGAATATGAATTTGAGCAGAAAAGGAATAAAGAGGAGAAGAAAAGTTCATAGCTGAAGGGCCAGGTACAAATGAGTGCAAGTTATCGTGATCGCAGGTAATTTCTCCTGGCGTGGTTATGTGTATGTTTCAAGTTTAACATCTTCATGTATATTAATTGTTAGACCCCGGAGATTTATATTCTTTTATGTCTCCTTATATAGCCAGAAATTTTTGTGCCAGTCCTAAAATATTAATAGAACCTTTCTCAGTGCCTACCCCATTGGGTAAGTCTATCGTAGCCTAATGGGTATACATAAATTACTTGATCACAGTGTCTCAAAAAGTTACTTCCATTGACCTTGTGGAGTTAGAGATGTTTCATTTTGAAGTCATTCTCGGCATTTATTGTCTCCACTCATATTATGCCTCAGTTGACTATTCATATAGAGTTGTTCAGTTCTAGTTTTCTAATGAACTACTTATCGAATAAATGGGTAGTACTTCAGTTCTTAAGGTTCAATTTGTTTCCTATCTCAAAGCAAGAAAAATGATATCCAAGAGGTATGTTTTCCATATTTTCTGAGTCAAGGATTCATATTCTAAAACTCTAAGTCTTTAGTTAGCTACAGTAGTGAAGAATTTCCAGATGTATTCCAAAAATATCTATTTGGAGTTCCTCCCATACGGCATATAGGCTTCAAAATAGATCTCTTTCCTGATAACTAGCCTATCTCTAATACACTTTATAGAATGGCTCCATCTAAGCTTAAGGAATTAAAAGAGCAGTTGAAGGAACTCAGGGATAAAGGTTTCATTGGATCTAGTGTTTCCTAGTGAGGTTCTCTAATTTTACTTGTACGCAAGAAAGATGGTTCTCTCAGAATATGCATCGACTACCATCAGTTGAACAATGTCGTAGCTAAGAATAAGTACCCTCTCTCTAGGATTGATTATTTGATCGACAAACTTCTGTCTACAAGTTATTTCTCTTAGATAGACCTTAGATTTAACTACTATCAGCTTTGAGTCTTAGAGTGTGACATTCTAAAGATAGCCTTTAGAACTCGGTATGGTCACATCAATTTCCTAGTCATGTCTTTTGGACTAACGAATGCCCATAAAATTTTTATGGATTTTATAAATAGGATGTTCAAGAAGTACTTGGACATATTTGTCATAGTCTTCATTGATGACATTCTTGTCTATTCTGGTTGTGAGAATGATCATGTTGACCATTTGTGGTTGTGTTGTAGACACTTAGAGATAATCAATTATTTGCTAAGATCAGTAAGCAAAAATTTTGGCTGAGGTCAATAGCTTTCTTTGGTCATATCATTTTAGATTATGGCATTTGAGCTGATCCTTAAAAGACCAAAGTGGTAAGAAATTGGCTAAGACCGATATCTCCAATTGATATCATGATTCACTTATGTTTACCTTGTTACTATAGATGGTTTATTGAAGTTGTTTCTTCTGTTGCTTCTCCCATGTACTGACTAACCTAGAAGAGAGTCAAATTTCAAAGGTCAGATTCCTGTGTGAGGATTTTTCAGGAATTGAAAACTTGACTCACTTCTGCTCTAGTCTTGAATTTGCCAGATGGCATAGATGGATTCTTAGTGTATTGTGATGCTTCTAGAGATGTTATTGGTTGTGTATTAATGCAGAGAGGTAAGGTCATAACCTATGTCTCTAGAAATATTAAACCATATTAAAAGAATTATGCTACCCATAATCTTGTGTTGGCAGCTGTTGTCTTTGTCTTAAGATTTGGAGGCATTACCTTTATGGGGTTCATATTGATGTTTTCACAGATCACAAAAATCTATAGTATGTGTTTAGGTAGAAAGACCTGAATATTCATCATGGAAGATAGCCTAAGTTTCTGAAAGATTATGATGTGAGTGTTTTGTATCATCCAGGAAAGGACAATGTAGTGGTAGATGCCCTTATTAGATTTTTTATGTGTAGTGTTACTGATGTTGAGGATGATAAGAAGGAGTTAGTTCTTGAGGTTCATCGTCTTTATATATTAGGATTATGTGGGATCAAATGGTTTGAAATCTTTATTGGTTGTCGAAGTAAAAGAAAATCAAGCCAGGGATCCTAGTTTAGTTAAGTTGAAGTAGGCAATCAAGCATCAAAAGGTAGAGGTTTTCTCCCAAGAGGGCGATGGTGTGCTTCATTGTCAGGGAAAATTATGTGTTCTATGTATTGATGGTGTAAGTCAGTGTATATTAGCTGAGGTGCATGGTGTGAAATACTCTATCCACCCAGGAGCCACTTAGATGTACCAGGATTTGCGAGAAATCTATTGGTGGATGGTATGAAGAGATATATTACAGAGTTTGTGGCTAAGTGTTTAAATTCTTTGAAGGTTAAGGTTGAGCACCAAAGGCCTAGTGGTACACATCAGGAGTTTAGCATCCCCACTTGGAAGTGGCAGGCGATGAACATAGATTATATGACAGGATTGCCTTGTACACGTCGCCAACATGACTCGATATGGGTCATTGTAGATAGCATGACCAAGTCAACTCATTTCTTGCCAGTTCATACTTTTTATTAGCTGAGGATTATGCTAGACTCTATCTTTGGGAGTTTGTGAAGTTGCATGGCGTTCTATTGTCTATTATTTTAGATAGAGGTACTCATCTTACCACTTACCTTTGATTGAGTTTCCTTCCAACAACTATTATCATTCTAGTATTCAGATGGCTTCGTTTGAAGCTCGCTATGAGAGGAGATATAGATATCCTATTTGTTGGTTTAATGTAGGAGAGGTTGTGGTAATAGGACAAGACTTAGTATTTGAGGTGATAGAGAAAGTTCAGTTAATTCGTAATAGGCTGAAAGCAAGAAGGGGAAACTCGGTTCCCTCTATGTTGGCTTATATATAATTTTGAGCCATTTTAGAAAGGTCTTTTATGCATTAGATGCACCTGAAGATTTGGCATCCGTGCATTTGGTGTTTCATGTCTTGTTAGTAAAGAAATGTATTGGCGTCTCAATTATAGTTGTGCCCTTAGAGAGCGTAGGTGTCAAAGACAGTCTCTCCTATGATGAAGTCCTATTTGAAATACTTGATCAACAAATTTGTAGGTTCAAAAATAAGGAGGTTCCCTTAGTTAAGGTTCAATGGAGAAATCAATTTGTAGAGGGAGCTACTTAGGAAGTAGAAGTAGATATGTGAGCCAAGTATATTAATCTTTTCTCCATGAACTCAGATACAACTTGAGGTAATTGTTTCTCTTAAATTGACTCTCTCATTCACTATTTCAGTTGTAAGACTATTCTTAAGTCATAACGTGTATTCATGAATTCAGTTTAATCCATGTATCATGTCTCAGACATAGTTGTTTTAATCATTTTTCAGTTTATAAGTATTTTTTATACTACCTCAAATTCCTTAGTATTCTCAGCCTAACCATTTTGATTCGAGGTTGAATGATACCAAGGGGGAGATATCATAATAACCTGAGTTTTCATGTACTAAACCTCCCAAGAAGTAGCCCATGAGGTTATCTTACCACTGCATCAAGGCTCGTTTTAGTCTAAGGCCATGGCAAGAAGTTGTGGAAATTCTTACTTGAGAGCCTAGAAAGACTTCAATGGTTATGACTCAGAGTGAGCACCTGATGTTTGAAGTATTAATTATCTCCCACTTATGTACTAGACTAATCTCTTTGTTGTACTCGAAGATAAGTTGTGTCAGTGTTATTCCCTTGGTATTTCACTTTTTGCTTTTTTATTATCTTAGAATCTCTTGTACTAATACCACCCGGTTTTGGGACTATATTATGTATTTGATCTTTTGTTACATCTATTTTGCATTTTTGCCTTTATCTCTTTGGGTAGTCCATTACTAGCCATTTTGGATAACGGGATTGGCTTGTCTATAGGTGGGTTATAGTATGCGTCATCATGACCCAAGAAATTAGGTCATGAGTAAAATATAGAATTGGCACAAAAATCCAAACAAACTACCCAGTAACTGAACTGTCAACTCCCACAAGTTACGAATGACTTGGGGCTGCTACAAGAAAGATATTAATTGTGAAAATGTGTGGTGAAGTAGAAAATAACCCAAGAGTTCATCACCCTACCAGATCATGCTTAAATCAAAACCTTTCTTATCGATTGATTTATTGAGAATAATCTTACTATAGTCAACTTCAAATGAGCACAATTCTTAGATTCTGAGGTGTTTCTTAGATCAAGATTCCAAATAATATCCTTTTGAGTCTTATTTCAAATGAATCAAGTTTTGCCTAAATATGATATTATTATAAAAAGTTATGCTCAGTTTATCAGAGGGTTAGTGTAACATCCCAAAATCTCATCCCGAGATGTCATACGGTGCTTATGACCCGAAGGACCACAAGCTAACCCTTTACTAATATCTGTACCTGTATACTGCATATTATCTTAAATAAATGCAAAAACTAGCCATAAGGTTCAACACATCTATGAATACTCATACTACAGAAAACTTAATACTAATACATCAGTCTGAAAAGCCTCTAAACTGTCTGAACTGTAGAGTTGATGAGATAGGTCCTCAACTAACTCCGTCCTCTTAAAATAAACAAAGTCTGAAACAATAATAGTAAACTGAGATTCATCCTCGAAAGAAGAGGACTCACTGCTACTGCTGCTGACTAGGACTGAACTGCTGAGAATACTCTAGAACCTGTGCCATTGAACCTATGGTGTCAAATAAAACACCATGCGCAAATGCTTCAATACAGGAATGTACTGAGTATGTACATGAGATAGGCTAATGCAAAGGCTCCTGCATGCAAAATATCTAAAATGAATAATTATGAAGATGCTGCATGAGAACACATACATAAATGCACAGACCATAAACACAATCATCGCAACTCTAGATACTGAAACTCGGATACCGCTTAACTGCAGACTGAACTCACTACTAACACTGAGATACTGAATCACTGACTCATCTGATACTGATAACTAAGGATCTGGATGTACTTATATCAAGGACTAAATTTTGAGCTTACCGCTTTCGATTGACAGAATTAGAGATCAGCTTTTCTAATTGATTATTCTGGAAGCGATATCAAATAATAAGATGTATGATCATGTCCGAATTTGACAATAAGAATACTCAACAGAATCTAAGATGGAGATCAAGACAATCTGACGGGAGATCTCTAGATATGATTATAAGAATACACCACAGAATCTGAGAATGAGATCAAGCCTCTCTGACAGGATATAGATGGATATGATAATAATCATTTGTATATGAGACCAAGCCTATCTGGCAGGATGGTCCATGAATTATTGGAACTATCTGAGTTCGCACTAAGATAGATGACTGTACCACACTGTCCTGATTTCTGAAGATTTCTACTGAAAATTCAACTGTGGGAAGTAGTTACTTAACCGACATTTCCTAACCTACCATAGGTGGGGTCCAACCTGTGACCCCATCTGGAAGGGTGTCAATACCGTGCCATGGGTAAAGACCTCTCTAGTCAATCCTATCTGACGAGATGACCCTCGCATGAAGTTGGCCTGAGGCAATATAATATTCAAACCTCTCTGACGATGACAACCTCTACTGATGGGAGACTCCTGCATCCTGTGCTGGCTACGCAGTTCTGGAGTTTAGAGATTGCTCCTAATGACTCAGCCTCTCTGATGGGAGAGCTTTCATCCTTTCCCTCGCTTGGTGCTAGCTTCTACTCCGAACTGAAAGACTCTAAACTAAAATCTTAACTAAACACAACTGAACTAAATCTGATACTGATCATATTTTTCAAAAGATCTTACTGAGTTAGGCTGAGATTACATAGTTTCGTATCTGATAGAAAAGGTATCGAATCATGGTATTTGACTGACGTTGCATAGATTGAATAGATTACTCGAATCGCTTGTGAGATTAGAATTGAATCACTTCAATAATATTAGATCTGAGCTGATTACAGGACTGAGCCTAGATTACTAGCGATAGTTAGTTTACAGGGATAACTGAGGTTACTGAGCTTTCTTAAGTTCTGCACTTGTCTGAGGATATAGAATTCTATAGTTAACTGAGTTCTGAGAATCATGGCTCGACTGGAGTTATCTAGAAACTGAGATGGGCTCTAGATAATAGCTCTATTATCGGGTATAAATACCCCCAGGACTCGATATCATAAAAGTAAAGCATAATCATTCATTCATCATCACAATCGTTCATTCATCATCACAATCATTCATGTATCATCATAATCATTAATGCATCATCATAATCATTAAAGCATCTTCCCAATCATTAATACATCTCTCAAGTAATTAGGAATCACAAACGTCTATTCATCATTACAGTCGCCAAGGGCTCACTTTAAGCATCTAAGAAAGATAATCATATAATAGTGTAGGAGAATCATGCTACTAGATAGTACTCCATTCAACAAGGTTTTACCTCAGCTATCTCATACCTATATCAGTTTGGACATGTGTTTAGATACCCCATAGCTTGGGGGAAACTTCTTACTATCATGTCACAACTTCCTTACTAACCACTTGGCATGTATTAAAACAAACTTAGCATATATCAAAGAGCACATAATCGGGGAATTCACAACCATCATATCTCGACTTGTTCACTAGGGTCAATCAACAACCACTAGACATGACCGATTTACACCTACTTGGGGATTTCATGCTATTTGGCACATTTTCCTCACTAAGGCATATTATAAAACACTAGGCATGCATAGATTAGCTCACAATTTTGCAGTTTCACATTCAACATACTATAATGGATCTTATGCTTTACCTAAGATATTTATCAAACCTATGGGGAATATCCTTCACTTGTTCAACCATTTCTACACCCAAAAGTCATGAACACATCACATAAAAAAACTTCCAGAGGGTCTATCACAAACATCACATGAATTCCACATACTAGGGTCAATGCTCATATATTTTGTAGGAAAACATAAATCAAAACTCAACAACACATTAAACATCAACTTCAACTCATAAAAATCATCAAAACATAAAAATCTTTTAGTTTTAAAAAGGGTTCTTGAGATTCTTTGATGAAAGGGACCCAAGAATCAACATCTACACACCTTAATCTTTGAAATTAGATGAATTATAATGCTTGAGAATCTATACACACTTGTAATAAATGATTATCGAATCCCACACGATGAGGAACTTGATTCTTGAAGAAAGCTTGAAGATTTATGGATAAATTTTGGAAGATTAGGTTTCTTGATGAAACCCTAATTAGATATTCCTGAGAGAATTAGAAGAGAAAACTGATGAAATTAGAGTTTTAGAAGTGGGTTCTCATATTTATAGAGGCTCACAAATGGTGAAAAATGACCAAAATACCCTTGCCAAAACGTCTCTAAATTACTGAAAAAAATGGCTGACGACATTTGTGATAGGTCGACAAACCTGTGATAGGCCGTTACAATATGTCATCATAAAAGGATGAATATTGTGAGTTTTTGCCTAAGGCTGACGCCATCGTCAGAAATGTCATCAGACATGTGACAGGCCATCAGAAATGTGACGGGCCGTCAGAAATGTCGTCGCACATTTCCCAGTTTGACATGCTAGAGTAAAATAGGAATAACTCTTTGCTCCAATATTGGTTTTTGACGAAATTGGTTTCATTGGAAAGATAATTCAAAGATCTTTAATTTGATATATAGTATGTCCTACAGTTCAATATATTCAAGGAGTTATACTAGATTGAAGTTGACCTAAATTTGACAGTCACTAAACTTGAACGATTGGAAAGCTTTCAACTCGTCCATGAGTTAGGGGACCTCTAAGATATTAATTCATGCTCAAATAGATTCCTACACAATTAAAAGTATTTCACACTTTGGAAGATCTTTATGAAACATTTTGACTCGTGTTTTCTCTTTACCAAATACGCTCTAAGTCTTAGACTGGAAGGGGATTTTGCAGGGTATTACATTATCTCCCCCTTGAGAACAATCGTCCTTGAATATCGCTTGATAGAATGAGAATACGGACCAATAGAACTTACTCAAGAGATTGAAAGATCTCAGATCAGGACTAAGCAAGTTGAACAACTAACATACTGAGTTCTCACACTAGGCATGCATATTTGATGTATGGAATACTCGACAGATGATACTCATAGCTGAATTCTCATAATACACATGCATATTTGATACATGGACTCATAACTGGGATGATATCATGAATACATGACTAAACACACGCTGACAAACTGAACTATTTCTACTAAATATGTATATCTAATGCATGAATGTCCGGCTAAGCTGACTTTTGAAAGCACGACTTGACAATGCAATAATGATTGATGCTAACTTTATAAAGAAAATTTAAACATGCATCGGGATGAACTCTATGTCCCTCTAAACACATTTTGCTGAAATACTAGAGCAGTGCGCGGGGCATCTACAAACTCGGTCGTAATTGACCGATAAAGATCTAAAACTTATGCATGACTTATGCTACCACATAATCTCAAAATAGGAGCAAAGGATCTATTAATGCATGCCATAAAGATGAAGGGCTCATAACATACTCGGGTGTATTTCAGGGAATCTTTCCCGATCAAGGCGAGCCTGAAACGCATGAAGTCTACCCTTAGATTCAGCACTCTATATTCTCTCCTTCTATGGCCTGGCTCACCATACCCAAAACATACATCACTACTGGCTCTACACACACCTTCATGGCACCTACCACACTCTTCACAAAGTGGATGGGTACGAACACCATTAGCACTACTCTGTGCTTTAGAGATTGGCGCTCCCTCAGATCTGACACCCTCAAACATAGGTGCGGGTACACTAGATGAAGATGGAGCTTGAACTAAAAATCTTCGACCATACAGAGAACTACTACCACCTTGAGACCCTCACTGCGAGAAACCACAACTACCTATCTTGGCTCTCTTACTTACTCTCTCTCTTTCTTTTATTTTATCTGCCTTAATTTGTTGTGCATGCATTATTAGACTAGAAACATCCATATCTCTATTCATCATGGCAGATCTACACTCTTTCAACACATCACTTGATACCCCAGTTAAAAACTTACTCATACTCTCTCTAGGGTAAGCTATCAAGTCGGGAACATACTTAGCTAATTGGTTAAACTTAAGATAATACTCTTTCAATGTCATGAAACCTTGCCTTAGGTTCATGAACTCTTCTACATTATCTTCTCTCATCTCTGGAGGGAAAAACCTATCTAGAAAGGTACTCTGAAACTCTAGCCAAGTCACGAGAGCTGCATTTTCCCCTCTACTCTTCTCCCACATCACTACTAAATCATGAACAATATCTTTCAACCTATAAGATTCTAACTCAACACTCATTCCCTTAGAAACATACATAATATGGGTGATCTTCTTTAGCTCCTCTAGAAATAACTGTGGGTCCTCACCTACTACTGACCCAAAGAATTCGGGCGGGTTCATTTTCATGAAGCTTCTAATCCTAGCTGCAGCAGAATTCCCATCTTACTGAGGTGGGACTGCAGCCTGACGGTTTCCATTAACATTAGTCACTACCTAGGAAGCTGCCCAAAACTCTGCATGTGACATACTCTCATTTTCAGGATCTACTGGCTGAGGTGGCTGATTATCAACCCTATGGACAAAGTCTCTGCGAGCAAGCATACTCTGTAAATGAAAAAAAAAAGTGGATTATACAGAGGATCAACTTAAGTTCATACTCACTCATACAACATGGTCACTAAAAGAAGGGGAACTTCTCCTAAGAACATCCTGTAGCCTCTTGTACATAAATGTGGCAACACACCCATGCACAAGACTCTACTAGATGCGTCTTTTCAGAATCCCTAGGATACTCTTGAACCTTAGGTTCTGATACTAAGCTTGTAGCATCCCGAAATCTCATCTCGAGATGTCACATGGTGCTTATGACCCCGAAGGACTACAAGCTAACCCTTTACTAATATTTGTACCTGTAAACTGCATAATATCTGAAATAAATGCAGAAACTAGCCAGAAGTTTCAACATATTTATGAATACTCATACTACAGAAAACTTAAAACTAATACATCTATTTGAAAAGCCTTTAAACTGTCTGAACTATACAGTTGATGGGACAGGTTCCCAACTAATTACGTCCACTCAAAATAAACAAAGTCTTAAACATTAATAGTAAACTGAGATTCATTCTCGAAAGAAGAGGACTCACTGCTACTGCTGCTGACTGGGACGGAACTGCTGAGAATACTCTGGATCCTGTGCCTCTGAACCTATGGTATCAAATCAAACACCATAGCACAAATATGTCAGTATAGGAATATACTGAGTATGTACACGAGGTAGGCTAATGCAAGGGCTTATGCATGCAAAATATCTAAACTGAATAATCATGAAGATGCTGCATGAGAACACATACATGAATGCACAGACCATGAACCTAATCATCTCAACTCTAGATACTGAAACTCGGATACCACTTATTTGCATACTGAACTCACTACTAACACTGACATACTAAATCACTGACTCATCTGATACTGATAACTAAGGATATGGATATACTTACAACAAGGACTAAATTCAGAGCTTACTGCTTTCGACTGACAGAATTAGAGATCAACTTTTCTAATCGATTATTCTGGAAGCAATTTCCAATAATAAGAATTATGATCATGTCTGAATCTAACAACAAGAATACTCAAAAGAATCTGAGATGGAGATCAAGCCTATCTGATGGGAGATCTTTAGATACGATTATAAGAATACTCCACAAAATGTGAGACTGAGATTAAGCCTCTCTGATGGGTGATCTCTAGATATAATAATAAGCATACATATATGAGACCAATCCTATCTGGTGGGATGGTCCATGAATCAATGGAACTATCTGAGTTCCTCACTGAGATAGACAACTATACCACATAGTCCTGATTTTTGAAGATTTCTACTGAAACCGCAACTGTGGGAAGTAGTTACTTAATCGAGATTACCTAACCTACCATAGGTAGGGTCCAACCTATAACCCTAGTTGTAAAGGCTTCATTACCGTTCCACGAATAAGACCTCTCTAGTCAAGCCTCTCTAATGGGTTGACCCTCGCAGAAAGTTTGCCTGAGCCAATATAATAGTCAAACCTCTATGACGGTGATAGCCTCTACTGATGGGAGACTCCTGCATCCTACACTGGCTACGTATTTCTGGAGTTCAGGGATTGCTCCTAATGACTCGACCTCTCTGATGGGAGATCTGCTATCCCTTCTCTCACTCGGTGCTAGCTTCTACTCCCAACTAAAAGACTCTGCACTAAAATCTTAATTGAACATAACTGAACTGAATCTCATACAAATCTTGTTTCTCAAAAAATTTGACTGAGTTACGCTGAGATTACTTAGTTCTGAATCAGACAGAAAAAGTATCAAATCATGGTATCTGACTAATATTGCAGAACATGAATAGATTAATCGAATCACTTCTAAGATTAAAATTGAATCACTTCAATACCACTAGATCTGAGTTGATTACAAGACTGAGGCTAGATTACTAGCGATATAGACATTATAGAGATAACTGAGATTACTGAGCTTTCTTAAGTTTCGCACTTGTCTGAGGATACAGAAATCTATAGTTAATTGAGTTATGAGAATCATGGCTCGACTAGAGGTATCTAGAGACTAACATGGGCTCTAGACAACAGCTCTATTGTCGGGTATAAATACCCCCATGACTTGATAGCATAAAAGCAACGAATAATCATTCATTCATCATCACGATCATTCATTTATCATCACAATCATTCATGTATCATCATAATCATCCATGCATCATCATAATTATTAAAGCATCTTCCCAATCATTAACACATCTCTCAAGTAATTAGGAATCACAAACGTCTCTTCATCATCATAGTCTCCAAGGAATCACTTTAAGCATCTCGGAAACATAATCATATAATAATGTAGGGAAAATATGCTACTAGATAGTACTCCGTTCAACAAGGTTTTACCTCAGCTATTTCATACCTATATCAGTTTTGACATGTGTTTAGATACCCCATAGCTTGGGGAAACTTCTTACTATCATGTCACAACTTCCTTACTAACCACTTGACATGTATTAAAAAAAAATTAGCATATATCAAAGAGCACATAATCGGGGAATTTACAACCATCATATCTCAACTTGTTCACTAAAACCACTAGACATGACCGATTTTACACCTACTTAGGGATTTCATGCTATTTGGAACATTTCACTCACTAAGGCATATTATCAAACACTAGGCATGCATGGACTAGCTCACAATTTTGGAGTTTCACATTCTACATACTATAATGGATCTTATACTTCACCTAAGCTCATTATCAAACCTATGGGGAACATTCTTCACTTATTCAACCATTTCTATACCTAAAAGTCATGAACACATCACATGGAAAAATAACTTCCAGAGGGTCTATCACAAACATCACATGAATTCCACATACTAGGGTCAAAGATCATAAATTTTTAGGCAAACATATATCAAAACTCAACAACATATTTAACATCAATTTCAACTCATACAAATGATTAAACATAAAAATCTTTTAGTTTTGTAAAGGGTTATTGAGCTTCTTGGATGAAAGTGACCCAAGAATTATCGTATACATACCTTAATCTTTGAAATTGGATGAATTCTAATGCTTAAGACTCTATACACACTTGTAATAAATGATTCTCGAATCCCACACTATGAGGAACTTGATTCTTGAAGAAAGCCTGAAGATTTATGGATAAATTTTGGAAGATTAGGGATCTTGATGAATCCCTAATTAGATATTCTTGAGAGAATTGGAAGAGAAAAATGATAAAATTAGGGTTTTCGAAGTGGGTTCTCATATTTATAGATGCTCACAAAAGGTGGGAAATGACCAAAATACCCTTGCAAAAATATCTCTAAATTGCTGGAAAAAAATGGCTGACGACATTTGATATAGGCCATCAAACATGTGACAGGCTGTCACAAAAGGATGGTTTTTTGAGTTTCTGCCTAAGGCTGACGATGTCATCAAAAATGTGATAGGCCATCAGAAATGTCGTAAGAAATGTGACGGGCCATCAAAAATGTCATCACACATTTCCCAGCTCGACATGCTAGAGTAAAATAGGAATAACTCTTTGCTCCAATATCGGGTTTAGACAAAATTGATATTATTGGAAAGATAATTCAAATAGCTTTCATTTGATATATAGTAGGTCCTCTAATTCTATATATACAAGGAAATATAGTTGATTGAAGTTGACCCAAATTTTGACGGTTACTAAAACTTGAACGATTGGAAAGAATTCAACTCATCCATGAGTTATTGGACCTCTATGATACTAATTCATGCTGAAATAGATTCCTACACGATTCAAATTATTTCATACTTGGGAAGATATTTATAAAACATTTTGACTTCAATTTTCACTTTACCAAGTATGCTCTAAGGCTCAGACTGGAAGAGGATTTTGCCTGGCATTACAGTCAGAGATTTACGACTTGAGTTGATGGGTCGTCAACTCGTTGACAACCCATCAACAAAAGTAATTTACAAGTACGATCAAAAACAACCATAGATTTTTGAATTCATTCTAGGAACTGTCAACTGGTCTTAAAACAATCAAGTAAAGTAGTCAGCCTTAACTAGTAAACATTAAAAAAGGCTAGTGATTGATGACTTGAGTTGACGAGCCGTCAATGGTTTGATGGGCCGTCAACCAAGTCATCAGATGAAGGTGTCTTGCAATTTTAAAACATTTTCTTAGGGATTATTTGGTCTTTTTCCACTCTTATAACACCAAATCTACACCGTTTAAGATATCTGAAGGCTGAAATATAAGGCTAAATGTTCCAGTTTTCCCATTAGTTCAAAATAAAGTCAATACAGAGAGAAAAAATAGAGAAAAAGGCAATTTTATTCTCCAAAGGAAAAATTAGGGTTCTTTAACGTCAAACCTTTCACAGATATTTCCATCTTTATATATATGTGGGATTTCATCAGTGGTTCTTCTTTCACCAATTGAATCGTAAAGGTAACTCAATTTATCATTTTAATTTCTTCCTCGGAGCTTAGGGTTCATGAATGTTGTGAATTTCTTGATATTCTCGTTCCTTTATCTCATTCAGTTATAAAGCCAAGTTTTAAAAATAATTTCAGTACCATTACATATTTAACAATTATAAACCCTATTATATTATGAAATCCATGATTGTTGGTCTTGAGTTATCAAATTTCTTAATTCACTGAGTTTATGGATTGTCATAATAGTTAGGTTCTTCAGAGATGGTGGGTTATTAACACCCGATGACCTAGGATTTCATGCATATACTTATGAGTTCCTACAGTTTACAAGTTTTGAATGTTCCCAGATAATGCATTTATTTTTAAATTTTATAATATTACTATTATTGTGAATATTCAGTTATTAGTGTCATTTATTTGGGAGTAGTACTTAGCACTAAATACATATAGGCATAAAGGCTCACCCGTTAGTTAGACTAAGACCTTTAGTAGAAGTACCTAATTCCTAAAACTACTATGCCACTGTAGGTTCTAATGATTCACCTATCAAACTAGGCTTGACATTTTGGAGTTTTTGGACATCGATTTAGTGGATCCACATCAGTCAGTGTTCGTACCATTGGCATGGTACATAAAACCTTTCCATCTGGGGTTACAAGTTAGACCTTAATTATCTCTAACTAGCGTACATCGATTAACATTATGATGCAGTCCAGATCAGGGCCTTGTCATAATGGGAATCCTAAGTACATGTTGGACCGGTGACCACCCCCTTATCCTAACCCAACCTTCAGCTGTGTTCCTTGAGTTGGCTGAATTTCGAACATTTAACAAGATAGAATAAATATCCTAATTAAGACTCCAGATAGGATCATGACCAACATAGACACAACCGAGTCTGACTTTACCAAATCAACCATCCATAATACCAAACCAAAGAAAATATAGAAACATAATATGAAAGTCAAACCCAAAATGGAATAAGATGGAACAGTTAGAAATTATGTATGATAATTCTAGCCTGAATATTAATGCCAATGCTAAGGCTGACACACCTACTGATCCCGGCCATACCAACCCCAGAAGTACAACAAAACCTCTATCTAAAAGAATACAAATATTTGGTTGGGACATGCCCCCAATTATGGCCAAAACCAATATCCAGAAAGAAATTAAAAGGTCTAATAATGTCCAACATGAAATGATGCCTTCCAAGAGTATGGAAGCTCACCATTTACATCTAATAAGATGTCCCCAAATCAAGTACCATGAAGAAGGAGTCAAACATTTGGTTCCTGCATTGCATAGGTACAAAACTGCCAGTAGAGGGGTTAGTAGGGTAACACTAACATGAAACTCGGGGTAAGGATAAAGTAATACCAGTTACCAAAACCAAGTGAAAACCATCCAACGTACAAAACCATACATATATATAGGTGCTAGGAAAAGGGATCGGGTTTAACCTGCTATTTAAAACCTTTACCTAGATTGTGTACCTAAGTAGTCCTTCCATCGATGAGCTATATGGGTTCATCTCCCCCACAAAAGGGTCCCGATGCTTGTAGCCACACGACCAAGTACTAACCATGGGATGACCAGTACATCCTTCTAATATAAATATGATACTTGCTCGTGGACATCGAAGACCCCTCATATCGGTAAATATGAGTTTTCAGTTTTGAACCCCCCAAGATCGCCATCTTCCATAGCTTAGCTTATACTCTCCACCATTAATGCCCAATTAACAACCAATCCAATTATCCATTTATTAACCAAGGATATTTAATAAACCAATAGTATTGGTATACCACAATACTTGAAAGAATTATCTATTGCCAAACCATTTAGATAAAGGGGACTCTCGGTGCCCTTTTCATTTACCATATTAACTTTTTGGGATACTACCATGTTCTCCACAAGCATAACCAATTAGCCTTTAACCTTTGTAAACCATTTAAACCATTTATAGTTTCATGCATAAGATGAAAACAAACAACAATTCCATTTAAAATAAGCCAATGTAATGAACATATCTTTATAAGTATTTAATCAAACACCTTGGGGGCATAACATAACCAAAACCAAATTCCTTTACGATTAAACCTTTAGCATGTAATTATATTATTTAAAACCACCATTAATTCATAGAAAGCATAATTAAACCATAAGAAATCATAACCAAACCTTTAACATCAAAACCCCCCAAAATGAATAGTTGAAAACCAAAACAATAAAAGAGTAAAACCATTAAAAAAACCATATAACCATGCCTTTAAGTGAAATCAAAATTAGGGAAGAGAATCATGACTTAAACCAAGAAGATTGATGGAAGAATTAAATAAGAAAAACCCCAAAGAAATTCCTTAGTTGAAACCCTAGATCTTTTGCCTCAAAAGCTTTTAATATAATTATGATATGTTTTTAAAGAGATTATAAGTATTTAAGATTAAAATAATAGGGTAAATAACATCCAAAATGTATTAGAAGTCGTGGTTCCTTATTAGGTTAAGTAGGAAAATATCCAGAATATCGCTACTTAAACCATATAAAAAACCCGATGAAGGGTCACGACTGACCTCCTTACTAGTTGTAACCTAGCATATAGTTGTCATCCACCCAATTGTAAACAAGACTTAATAATGGAAAACACACTATCCAGTATATGACTCATCTGACCAAGTCATATCCTTAGTATATGATCTGTATCCATGATCTGTATCCCTAGCAGAATATAACACTAAGAAGATCAAACACGATTCATCTTAGGAGTTACCTATACAACTTGTACCAATGCCTTACGACTCATAACTTTAAGTTGTATCCAGTCTAATATACAAGACCATACCACCAACTAACAATGGTCAAGTTACTATAGGACTTCATCACCTGTACCCCATCTTACAACTCATACCATGAGTCGTAATGGGTCCAAAGAATGAGATTCCATGACATTTTCTAAGGGTCCAAACCAAGGATGATTCAGTCTCCCCCACTAGGAACATTAGTCCCCGAATGATGGATGAGGTCGAGGTGACCACAAATAGAGTCATTTGCATTATCAAACATCTCTTTAACAAAGTTTGAAAACAAAGAGAAAAAGGTGTGAACCTTTCCTTTAAAAAACTAAGAAAATAAAGATGTGTTCAAGAATACATACATTCTGCACGAATACCAGGAGCAGAAAACAAGAGCGAATACTTGGACTTCATGTCCATTTTGGCTTCCCACTTGGTCTCTTCCACCTTGTGGTTCCGTCATAGAACCTTTACTAAAGACACATCATTGGTCTACAAAAGACGAGCTTACCTATCCAATATATCAATGGGGACCTATTCATAAGACAAAGAATCAGAGATACTCCACTTTTCTAAAGGCATAATCGAAGTTGGATGACCAACATAATTCCTCAACATAGGCACATGAAATATCAAATGAACCAAGCTCAAGCTAGATGTAAACTCCAACTCATACGCAATATTTTCTTCTCTCCAAAAAATCTCATAAGGACCAATGTACCAACGACTGAGCTTTCCTTTTTTGCCAATTCACATTTCTCCCTTCATAGGAGATACTTTAAGGAAAACGTTATCCCCAACTGCAAACTCCAAGTCTCTATGCCTAGCATCCACATAGGATTTTTAATGACTCTGGGCATCCTTTAGCCTATCTTAAATCACAATCACCTTTTCCATAGCTTGATGAACAAAATTTAGTCCTAGAAAATTAGCCTCGTCGAGCTTAAACCAACCAATAAGAGATCTACACCTCCTTCGATACAATGACTCAAAGAGAACCATACCAATACTCTTATGATAGCTACTATTGTATCCAAATTCTACTAAAGGTTGATGGTCTACCCAACTACCACCATAATTAATAACACCAGCTCAAAGCATATCTAACAATATCTAAATAGTTCTTTCTGCCTAACCATCCAACTGTGGGTTGAAGACGAACTCAAACTCACCATAGTCCCCAATATTTTTAGGAAAAACCAACAAAAGTGGGATGTAAACTCATACCATGATAAAAAGTAATTAAACTAGGTACCCCATGTAGTTTTATAATCTCTTGAAGATAAATCCTCGCATAATCCTCCTTCGAAATACTAGTACACACAGGCAAGAAATACCTAGACTTTGTCATCCTATTGCTGTTCTAGCTTTTGACGGAATATTATACATCTTTTTCAAGGGATAATTGTACGTTTATAAGAAACTGATGTTGTATTTAATATTGGATTTTAGTGTTTTTAGGTCAAGGAGTTAGTTGAAGAATAAACTTAGTAAAGTACCAGAAAAAGGGCACTAACGGTCGAACTGGTGGATCATCAACCATGCACGGACTGTCAGGGTGATCGTCAGAATTAAATATAAAGGACTAAGTGACTGACCCCTGTGACAATCCAAGTGACATACTTTCAGACCTTCGACGGACCGCCAACTTGTCCTTCAGAGTGAAACAGAGAATGGTCCTTGAGAGGATCAAGCTATGGCCCATGCGATAGACCGCTAGGCCAATGACCGTCACCACTTAACTAAAACATTAAAAATTAGAACCTTCAATGATGGTTCATGTGAAAGACTATCAGACTATCGATGGGTCATCAACATTACCATCAACCTTTAGGCAGCCTTGATAAATTCAAATTTCAAATCTCCAGGACCTGGGAACGTATAATTACCCCTTTTAGGATTTATTTAGATATCTTTTATTATATTTTCCACCTAGAAAAGTTATTATATACATTATTCACTGTGATTCTAGTTATAAATGTTGATCGAGCTATCTTTATCCATATTCTCATTGAAGATTCAACAATAACTATTATAACTTTTGTAAGTAATTCTCTGAATCCATTTATGAAGAGTACAATGATTTCTTCTTCTCTTGAGATGTGTGGCTAAACTCCCATATCTAGGGTTATGGGAGACTTGATGTGAATATTTATTGGGGTAGTGAAAATGATTAATTACTATACATAATTGAGGTTGCATAAGCCCTTCTTCACATTAATGATATTTCTTGGTTGCAAACTTGAAGGGTGAGCCCATGAACATTACTTGTCTGAGAAGAAAAGTATATGTTGGGAATAGAAAGAGTTTACATGAAATGAAAAGGCTTCAACCTTTGACTTTTGGGTTGATGCCTTAACAAGGATTAACCCACATGAGAGGCTAATTGAATAAATCAATTCACTTATTATGTTCGAAAGAATTAAAGGGTAAACTATTTATTTAGGTTGAGAAACTAATGGGTGAACTCTAGAATTCAATAACTCTTACAATTGAAGTTGTAAATTGGGAATTTAAGTTAATTCCCAACCTTATCTATTGAACATCTTGGTGAACATAACTCTTGTTTGCTTATTCTTGTTGAATTAATACTTTCGATAAAAATTGCTAGCTAGAATGCTACTTGTTACAACCATTTAAATACTATTAATAATTCAAAACCCCCTTTCTCTAGAGCCTTCTATCAACAGTCTATTAATAAGCATAATACTTAGTTTGCACAATATTTCCTATTGGATTCAATGGGGGTTCTAGTTTTAACACCGACCGCTTATACTTTCTAACGAGAGTTGTAATTTGGGCATATCAAATTTTGGTGTTGTTGTCGGGGAATAGAGTTGTCGATTAAGTTTGTGATTGTGAATTGAAATTTGATCAAGTTTCCCCAAATTTTACCTTTAATTGCTATTTTGGTTCATTACAGGCTCATTATACTTTATGCCACATACGAAAAGTTTAGGAGAACCGTTATTAGCCTTTAATCCTGAACCACATCTGATTGGTAGAATAGAAGAACAACAAGAAGCTGACAAAGTAGCCACCTTGGATAGAGCATAATTTAATCAACAAAATAATGGTTCGCCGGACCGTGTTCGTAATCTTGATGAAGAAGATTTGGGGGATGATGATCTGATCAACCAAGTAAACAAGAGGCGTGCTGAGAATCTATTCCAGCTAATATAAGTAGGGAAGCTAGAGGCAGAGCAAATCACCAACCTACTGTGCAGTTTGCACATGATGAGGAAGATGATGCAAACTTGGATGAGGCTGGAGCAACTTGAGCAATTATTCCACCGCTACTATTACTCAGGGTAAAGTTTAATATCATTAGTACTATAGTACAACTACTCAATCTCAAGGGGTTGTTTGGAGGAATTCTAGAAGAAAACCCGAACATGCATTCGGTGGATTTCATCAATATTTTCAAATCGTTTGGCGACTCAGGTTTTGGACAAAATGCAATTCATGAATGTAAGATCCAAAAGATGATATTACCTGGCCCTTCTGTAGGTAAAGTTGTGATTAAGAATGTGATTAAAAAAGATGCAAAAGATGATGAAACCCATCTAGTGGAGTTTGAGAAGATGGATGGTAATATGGGTACATCTAACCATAAACAGGTTGATGAGTTAGAAAAAGAAAAGAAAAAAAAGAAGGAGGCAGTGGTTACTACTCTTCCAAAACTGTCGCCACTCTTCCCCCATCGATTAAAGAAGAAATTTGATAACACAAAGTTCATTAACTTTGTGGTAATACTGAAGCAACTAACAGTCAATGTGCCTTTATTGGAGGCACTAGAGCAAATGCTCAGATATGCCAAGTTTATGAAGGATCTCATAATGAAGAAGAAAACAGTTAGGTATGAACCGATGGATAATTTTCGCCATTGTAGTGTCATTCAATAAGATCTTTGGTAAAAATGAAAGAAAACTAAGGCGCATTCACCATACCTTATACTATTGGGTCACTTGATTTTTTTAAGGCCTTATGTGATCTCGAAGCGAGTATTAACCTGGTGCCACTTGTTTTTTATAAGAGGTTAGGTTTAGGGGATCCTACACCTATAAACATGTAGTTTGTGATGGCTAACAGGTCAATAAATAACCAATGGGGATATTATAAGATGTGCTAGGGAAGGTGGCCAACTTTATATTTTCTACGGATTTTGTTATTCTGGACTGCGAGGTGGATTTCAAGGTACCTATACTCTTGGGTAGACCTTTCCTCTAAACTGTGAGTAGATTTATTAATTTGTGGGCTAATGAACTATTATTTAGACTTAATGATGAGGTAGTTTGCTTTGGTGTGTGTCATTCTATGAAGCAACCCAATGAGATAAATGTATTCTCAATCATTGATGTTTATTACAAAGATAAGCAAGAGGTTCCAATGTATGAGAGTTTTTCTGTAGAAACTCTAGCTATAGTTTTAATGAATTTTAATAGTAAATGTATCAAGGAATATGAACAGACACTGTGTGCTTTTACAAGAATAAGATTCTATACCTATGCCCCCAAAAAAGCTGGACCTAGATTTGAAAAATTAGCCTACACCACAAGCTATGCCATCGATCGAAGATCCACCACTATTTGAGATGAAGGAGTTTCCAGGGCATCTACGGTATGTGTTTCTAGGTAGTGGGAAAACTTTACCTCTGAATATTGCAGCGGATCTGGGTCAGCACTAGGTTGAGGCACTGATCTCTATGCTTCAGAGATATAAAAGAGCCATAGGTTGGACTATTACAGAAATCTTTGGTATTCCTTCGAGTATTTGCACTAACAAGATTCTGCTTGAGGGGGATTACACACCAACCATTGAGCACCAATGTCTCCTTAACCAACCAATGCAATAAGTGGTTAAGAAGGAGATTATTAAATGGCTTAATGCAAGAGTTGTATATCCTATCTCTGATAGTAAATGAGTAAACCCCGCCAAATGTATGCCTATGTAAGGGGGTATAACTGTAGTGGCAAATGACAAAAATGAGTTGATTCCACTCACGTCAATGATAGGGTAGAGGGTTTGTATGGACTATCATAAGATCAACTCATGGACTCTGAAGGACCACTTCTCAATTCTTTATATGGATCAAATACTAAATCGGTTGGTTGAAAGAGGTTGGTATTATTTATTGGAAAGGTATTCAGGCTACAACCACATTTATATTGCTCCATAGGATCAAAAGAAGACAACGTTCACTTGCTCGTATGATACTTTTTCTTTCAAGCAGATGTCATTCGGCTTATGTAATGCACTCTCCATATTCCAATGGTGCATGATATTTATATTCTCTAACATAGTGGAGGAAACATTGGAGGTGTTTATTGATGACTTTTCAGTGGTGGGTGATTCTTATGAACTATGCTTGGTGAATCTGAGTAGAGCATGGAAGTGGTGCGAAGAATTTAATCTTATGATCAATTGGGAAAAATTCCACTTCATGGTGAAGGAGTGCATTGCTCTTGGTCCCAAAATTTTGGCCAAGTGAATTGAAGTTGACCGAGCAAAGATTGAGATTATTGAGAGACTACCTCCTCCCATCTCAGTAAAGAAAGTTTGTAGTTTCCTTGGTCATGCAAGATTCTATAATTGATTTATAAAGGACTTCTCTAAAATTGCAAACCCAAGTTCATGTTTGATGATGATTACAAGAAGGCATTTTAATGCCTCAAGGAGAAATTAGTCACTGCACCAATCATTGTTGCACCAGATTGGTCAAAGTTATTCAAAATCATGTATGATGCAAGCAGAGTAGATCTTGGAGCTGTGCTTAGCCAAAAGAAAGAAAAGCTATTTCATCCCATTTATTATGCTAGCAAGGCATTGAATGGGGCCCAGACGAATAACACTATGACTAATAAGGAACTTTTTGTGGTGGTATATGCATTTGAGAAGTATCGTTCTTATTTATTGAGGACTAAGATGGTGGTGCACATAGACCACACCACTTTGAGGTATTTGATGGCAAAGAAGGATACTAAAACAAGGCTAATCAGATGGGCGCTACCTCTTCAAGAGTTTGAATTTGAAGTCAAAGATAAAAAACGATGCAAAAATTAAGTTGCAGATCACCTATCCAGATTTGAGGGAGAACAAGCAGTCGAGGATAAGTTTGAAATTGATGATACCTTTTTGGATGAGAAAATCCAAGTTGTAGCACTTGAAAGAGTACCTTAGTACACAGACTTTGCAAATTATGTGGTAAGTTAGATTATTCTGGAGAACCTTTCCTTTCACCAAAGGAAGAAGTTCCTCCATGATGTCACAAACTACTTCTCGGATGATCCATATTTATTTTTATGGTGTTCGGATAATATTATTAGATGGTGTATCCCAGAGGTGGACATGTTGAGTATCCTGGAAGCTTGTCATGCTTCTTTGGTTGGAGGTCACCATGTAGGTGACCATACTATGAGAAAAGTGCTGCAAAGCTGTTATTATTGGCCGACCTTATTCAAAGATGCATATAAGTTAGTGAGGAGGTGTGAACAATGATAGATACAAGGGTCAATCGAAACGCGCCATGAAATGCCTAAGAACGAAAACATGGAAGTCGAGTTGTTCGATGTATTGGGCCATTTGTGAGCTCTTATGGGTTGAAATAAATATTGGTCATCGTTGATTATATGTCCAAATGGGTTGAAGTTGTTTTTTTGGAAATAATTAAGGAAAGCGAGCGGTTTCATTTCTTAAAAATAATATCTTCTCTCGCTTTGGGGTACCACATTCAATCATAAGTGATGGTGGATCACATTTTTAAAATCGAGTGTTTCGGGTTGCCTTGGCAAAATATGGTGTTAAATAACACAAGGTGGAAACTCCATATCACCTGCAGACTAGTGGGAAAGTTGAGATTTCAAATCATGAGATAAAAGCCATCCTTTCCAAAATGGTCATACAAGGTAGACAAGATTCGTCTAGGAAGCTGGACGATGCCTTGTAGGCATATAGAGCATCTTTTAAGACACCCATTGGCATTTCAAAGTATCATTTTGTCTATGTCAAGGCTTGTTATCTACCGATTTAATTCGAACAAAAGGCACTATGTCTATCAAGAGGATAAACTTGAATTAGAATGAGGCAGCAGAATTGTGATTGAGGCAGCTAAATGAGATGGATGAATTCCATATCGGCGCATATAAAAAAACAAACCTATACAAAGAGAAAATGAAGAAGTACTATGAATGGAGGATTGAAAACTGAGACTTTCAGTAGAGTGATTGGGTACTCCTCTTAAACTCCAGATTGAAGATTTTTCCAGGTAAATTTAAGTCAAAATGGTCTGGCTCATTCAAAGATAGCCAAGTCTACTCATCTGGAGTAGTTGAACTTGAAAATGAGGACCGAAGTGTATTCAAGGTTAACGGGCAACGCGTGAAGCTTTATATCAGTCCAATGGACTTTGTAAAGTGCCAAGCTACTATCTATCTTAATGAAGTTTGAGTAATCAAGTTAACTGACCTGTGTTGTGATAATAAATGAGGCGCTAGTGGGAAACAACCGATAAAGTGTTGTTGTAATAATAATTAGATTTTACTTGTTATTTTTGTTGAATTTGATGTGTTGGTGAAGTGTGCAGTACTGATTATGCAGAAAGAAAGGATTTTCTCTAGTTAAGAGAGGGTGATGGAAAGGCCGATGGACCATCGAGGCTACAACAGACCATCAATCTAATCATCAAAACCATAGTAAAAAAATTGACATTCTGGATAATCCTTGATGGCCAAGTTGGCGGATCGTCGCTTGTCCAATGGACAGTCGAGTCCTCCGTCAACTTCAAGCTACATTTCAAAGTATCTGGTTTGGACTGACTAAGTACTCAATAGACCGACACATCATTAATGAACCGTCAGGTCAACTATCACAGAAAGGCATAATTGAGATCATTCTGGTAAGTCGTGACGGCTAACTTGACGGACCATCAGGCCAACCGACAATTTAAACCTAGTTTGATAGGTCAGGTTGGGTACAATTAAATGACAAATAAATAGGCCTTTTCCTACCCAAATGGTTTCAAAAAAATAAAGAGAAGTGGTTTCATACATTGCCACCCTTTCAAATCCGAAAACTATTTAACTTCCCCTGCATTCAAAGTATCTGGGATCAATTATTTCCTCTTAGGACTCTCCCTCTTCCTTTTCTATCCTATTTCAACAATCTTATCCCTCTCTTTCTCACATTAGAAAATAAGTTAACAATCTCTGATAAAGACTTTGAGTTTCTTCTTCTCCAAGTTTGCATGTCAGAATATTCATGTTTAGTGCAACATTAAGGTATGATCACAAACTTACACTTCTTTTTGAATTAATAAACTTGTGTTACGAAAGTTGTTGGATTCTTGAAAGGAATTCCAACTTATTTCTATTTTGTGTCAGTTTGATTCTAAGTCAAACCCTGGTGTGTATTATTTTGGGTGAAGTCAGAGTAACCAATGAATCAACAGTGGAAAATTGGTGCTTAAACAGTAAATTAAGGCCACAATTGTACACATAATGAGTGATAGCATATTAGGTGTTCTACAAAATGACAAAGTAAAGTTTAAAAATGAAAAGTGATACTGATGGTCACTTTAAAGGATCGTCGGAGCTCCGACGGACCATCGAGTAGACCATTGTAAAGTTGTTAAGGTTGATGTTCACTGTATAAGCCACGATGGATGACTTGATAAATCGTCCTCTACCTGATGGACCATCAGGTCGACCGTCATAAGGCTACCCAATAAGAAGGTCACTGGATAAGGCTTGATGGACAGACTGACAGACCGTCACAACCCCGATAGACCGTTAAGCCAAATTTATAATAACTTCTTCTTTGATTCTAATCTAACTATTTCTTCATGTGGTATTCAGATAATATGGAAATAAAACTTCCCCTAACCGGAGGTTGTGGTAGACCATAATGGGAAAGATGCGAGCCAGCACAGAGTAAGAAGGCACCTGCCTTTAATACTCGGCAATAAGATAGGGTACCCCATAAACTCTCCCAGTCTGAAGAGGAGAGTGAAGTTGTTCAATCCTTAATAAGGAAAGGATTAATACATCTAACACTGAACAAGTTGAGGTAGAAACTAAGGAGGCCAATGTAGTCAAAAGCAAAAATCCTCAAACAAGGAAGGAACTCAGACGACAAATTAAAGGAGTAAAGGATAAGTTCCTTGGTTTACTGGAACCGGCGATGGGTAGGCCAATCAAGATTCCAATCTCCGAAGAGTACCAAATAGTGATTACCAAGTTGCATGAGTATCCAGAGTTAGAACAGAAATTCAATGAGTATGAGTTATCCTGGATGAGCAAGCCTCTCGGTTCATAACAACAAAATCTTGTAAGGGAGTTTTTTGCTAATTATTTGGTACTGGCAGAGAAAGATTATTCCAAGGGCTCAAAGATTTCATATTTTCCCAATAGGGAATCAATTCCAGTTAGAGGAGCTAACATTGATATATTGGCTCGAATAATTAATATGATGTTGTTTGGGCCCGACTATGAAGCACCGACTACGGTTCCAGAACTTGAGAATCATCTGACAACAGCATCCACATGACTTCCCTAGTTGTATGGCTACTTACTAATGATTAAAACCAATCCTGGGCACTCAACCTATGAAATTTCATTGCTAAATCCTCTCTTAGCTTCTGAACTAATTTTTGGTGGGCCATTATTCGATTAAGGTTAATGCCGATAGAGAGTGATGCAAATTTGGACAGTCATAGGGTTGTGTTGATATGTAGTCTGATCACCAAGTTGAAAATTTATTTTGACCAAATTATTGCTGATGAGATATTTTTGAGGGGACATAAAATGGCAAATGCACTACCATTTCCATTTTTGATCACGAAATTATGCAAGAAGGCTAATGTTTCTTTGATTTAAAGAGTTTACAATAAAGTTTAGGATACTCATAGGCAGGACATTGAGAAATCAAAAGATGACTCAAAGTTTGAGATGCGAGTCAACAAACCTCTTCTTATTAGACACAGTCAGCACTAACTCCTAATATATTAGAGATTCCCATAGGTGTGCCATTGCCTATCATTAATTATGTGTCGCCTGATTATGTGTCACCTAGTACGTCTTCAGGATCAACATCTATGCCGCTAATGGGTGGATATTTAGATTGTGCATCTGTCCTACCCCAGTATTTTTAGTACAGGCTGATATAGGAAAAATTTTCCAAGTCTGTTAAGCTACAGAAGAAGTTTAAGAAGTAGCTAGACATGGGTATCACAATTCAAGCCTTTTTTTGATCTTATTGTAGCTGAGGCAATCCATTCCTTTCAAAATATTCAGATCAGGATGGACCATATGGAAGAGCGTATCAACAAAAGGCTGGATGCGATGTCTATTCTAGATTTTACTAAGTTCATAGAAGAGTTCAAATAAGCATAGACGGACATAGCAGAGCTAAAAAGCTAACAATAACAACAGTTCATTTTTTACCCTACTTTTGTTAGCAGTTATAAAGATGAGGGCATTGTTGACTTGATAGGGATGCCGCTCAAGGACAAAGGCAAGCAGGTAGATGAAAGTTCTGATAGAAAAGCCGCAAAAAGTAGGTGTGAAGTAATGACAGTACAAGAATGAGAAGTAAAAGATATGATGAAGGCTTCAAAGATGTCCAAGAGAGATGAAGAGAAGAGACAGAAGAAGCTATAGGAGTTTCCACCAGTTCTGCCCCAGCTAGGGGGCCTTGTTTAGACTCGGCTCGAGTTTAGATACCTCTGATTCCGAAGGATGATATTGTGAATACCTCTACAAACATAAGGGTCAATGTTGTTGTAGGTGAGGCTCAAGATGCCTTACTACATTTGACAGATGCCTCAGATAAATAAGAGGCTTTACAAGTATTCCCCTTCTCTATACTTTACTTTTATACAATGAGGAAAAAACATTTATTTTTAGTAGGGGTAGGTATGCTTGTACCACGGAGGTTTTTATTGCTAGTGTTCTTTTACTACCGTGTGCTATCTAGTAGAACCAGTATGTCCTGGATTATATTTTCTTTTCCTAAGTTGTGATGTAAATATCCGTTTGTTGATGATTTTTTATGAAGTATGTTTTAGGTTTGCACCTTTTTGCATATATAGATGATGAATGATTGTGGCACAAAACTATGAAAATGTTTCTATGGCTATTTCCACTCGTCATTTAGCATATATTGAACAACCATTGGTGATTCTATAATTGGCATTACGATGTAAAATGTCCATGACTATGTGATATACCTAAGAGTTAGTAGAATAAGTGTATCTCATATGCCTGTGTGTGCGAGCATTTTGTTTAGTTCTTGCGTAGTTATACACCTAGAACTTGCCAAGTAAATTGATATTGGTATGTGGTTGATTCAATAAGAAATGATATAAGACCTCCTTATACTTTCATTCCACTTAGCCTAAATAACTAATCCACCACAAAGATTTTTTCATTTTTGAACCCTTTTTGAGCTTATGTTACCTTTTTTTCATTCCTAATAACTGTAATTAACTCTCTCTAGGTTGTTAACAACTAACTTTAGCCCTTGTCCAATATTGGACATTGCGCACCTTAACTTAGGTAAAACACCTAAGTTGAGGGTGGCTACTGTGAAGACATTAGCAGTTTAATGAAAAAGTGGTTTAGAGCTAAAATGAACCATTCAAACCTGATCTATTTAAGATATTGTGCACATCAAATGAATATGTAAACATAAGTTGAGGGTGGATTATGCATACAAAAAAGGGGGAGGGTTATGGCAAAGTGTGAATGAATAATAGAGATTGTAAGTGAGCTGGAAAAGCATTAGACTTGGTGAGTAGAATTCAAGAGCAAAGAGTGTTAAGTCTGAACGTTGAGTCACTTTTCCCAAAAATTTTCCTCACATAGCCCTAAAACCTCATTATAATCCTAAAAAATACCTACTTGATCTTTGCGAACAATCTCAAGGGAGCATTATATGATAAGGGCAAGCCTATGGGCATGTATGTTATGTTTGTAACTTCTTTGATGAGTGTGAGTGTCTTGATTTTCATCCACAAGATATAATGAGTGTTTGACTTAATTGATTCTGAGGGTAACTTGAGTTACACTTAGTTTTGCTGATTTCTATAGGATATTATATCCATGATTGTGCGTGTGTGCTGAATTATAAACAATACCGATTATAAATCGTGATGTGTTGAGACCATATAAGTGAAATGGAAAGTGAATGGTTGTGTGAAATCTAGTTCAACAGCTGATTGCTTGTCATTGTATTGTTCATGAATGTAATTTGATGCCGAGTTGCTTGAGGATAAGCAATTATCTTAAGTTGAGGGTGTTGATGTTTTGGATTTTGATGAAATATTTTACATTTTTTTTCAAGGGATAATTGTATGTTTTCAAGCAACTGATGTTGTATTTAATATTGGATTTTAGTGTTTTCAGGTCAAGGAATTAGTTGAAGAAAAAACTTGGAAAAAAAGTAGAATAAGAGCACTGACGGTTGAATTGGCGGATCGTCAGCCATGTGAGGACTGTCAGGGTAACCTTTAGATTTAAACAAAAAGGACCAAGTGAGTAACCCCTGTGATGGTCCAAGTAATGGACTGTCAGAACTCCGATAGACCGCCAACTTGGCCGTCAGGCTAAAATAGAGAATAAACTTTGAGAGGATGAAGCAACAGCCCACGACCAAACCCTCAGGCCAACGACAGTTCGTCAACATGACCGCCACTACTTAACTAAAAAGTAGCAAATTGGGAACTTCAAAGATGGTCCACGTGACGGACCTTCAGACTAACGATGGGCCGTCAACATGACCATCATTCTTGACGCGGCCTTAATAAGTTCAATCTTCAAATATCCAAGACCTGGGAACATATAAATACCCAGTTTATATTTTATTTAGATAACTTTTATCATATTTTCCACCTAGAAACATTGTTGTTTGCATTATTCCTTGTGATTCCAGCTACAATTGTGGATCTAATTATCTTTATCCATATTCTCATTGAAGATTAAATAACAACTATTGTAACTTTTGTAAGTAATTCTCTGAATCCATTTATGAAAAGCACAATGATTTCTTCTTCTTCTTCTTCTCGTGAGATGTGTGGTTAATCTCCGATTACTACATTTACGGGAGCCTTTATGTGAATAACAAATTAGGGTAGTGAAACTACTTAATTCTCATACCTAATTGAGGTTGCATAAACCATTCTTCACATTAATGACCTTTATTGGTGGCAAACTTGAAGGGTGAGCCCAAGAACATTACTTATCTGAGAAGAAAAGTATATGTATGGAAAAGAAGCAGTTTACATGAAATCTAAAGGCTTCAACCTTTGGGTTATGGGTTGATTCCTTAACAAGGATTAGCCCACATGAGTGACTAATTGAATAAATCAATACACTATTTAATTTCGATAGAATTAAGGGGTAAACTATCCATTTAGGTTGAGAAACAAATAGGTGAACTTTAGAATTCAATAACTCTTGCAATTGAAGTTGTAAATTGTGAATTTAAGATAATTCATAACCCCATTTGTTTGAAAATCTTGATGAACATATCTCCAGTTTATTTATTCTCATTGAATTAATACTTGTAATAAAACTCAGTAGCTGGAAAGCTACTCGTTACAACCATTTAAATACTATTAACAATTCAAAACCCCTTTTCTATGTAGCCTTCGATCAACAGTCTATTAACAACCATAACACTTAGTTTGCACAGTATTCCCTATAGGATTCGACCCTAACCTAGTTGGGTTCTATATTTGATAGTGACCGCTTACACTTTCTAACAAGAGTTGTAATTTGGACGTATCATCTATTCACGATGACCCAAATCATATCAAATTGGTTTCTAGACTAAGGAAGGCCGATAATCAAATCCATATTGATATCCTCCCACTTCTATTCAAGCAACTTAATCTCTTGATACAACCCACCAGGCCTCATATGCTCAACCTTAACTTGTTTACACATCATGCACTTTGACACAGAATCAACCACGTCATGAATCATGCTACTCCCCCAATAGATCTCCTTGAGATCATTGTACATCTTAGTAGAACCAGGATGAACAACATGGCATAAATCATGCACCTCAACCAAGATCTTTTTCCGCTAATCATCTACACTAGGAACACATAATCTCTCCATCACTACAAATCCTAAATCCATCACTTTTTGCTCATCAACGCTTCCTTTGATATTTATCAAGGCAGAATCAAACACTTGTTTCTCCTTAATCTCTGCACCAAGAGAAAATCTAACCACTTCTTGCACCACCACACCACCATCCTTGGATTCCAAGAAAAGAAACCCAAGATTTGCCAAGCTATGAGTATCCTTTACCAATTCTCGCTTTCTTTCTTCCACATGAGCCAACTACACATCGACAACCTACAAAGAGCATCAACAACAATGTTAGCTTTACCTGGGTGGTAGTGAAGACTCGTATCATAGTTCTTGAGAAGATCAAGCCATCTCCTCTACCTAAGATTAAGATCTTTTTGTGAGAACACATACTAAAAACTCTTATAATCAGAAAAGATATCTATGTGGAATCCGTACATATAATTTTGCCATATCTTTAAAACAAACACAACCGCTAATAGCTCTAAATAATTAGTAGGATAGTTCTTCTCATTCACCTTCAACTTCCTGGAAGCATAGACTATCACCTTCACATGATGTATCAACATACAACTAAGACCAACCTGAGATGCATCACAATAAATCACAAACCCATCATTTCCTTCCGACAAAGTCAGAACTGGAGCCGAAGTCATCTTATCCTTCAACTTCTCAAAACTCCCTTTACACGCTTCTGACCAAGAAAACTTAACCTTTATCTGAGTTAACTTAGTCAAAGGAGTAGCTGTCGATAAGAAACTCTATACAAACCACCTATAATACCAAGCTAAACCAAAGAAGCTTCAAATATCAGATGGAGTCATTGGTCTAGGCCACTTTTTCACCATAACCACCTTCTGCAGATCCATCATGAATCCTTCATAAGAAATTATATGACCCAAGAAAGTCACTGCATTTAACCAAAACTCGCATTTTTTGAACTTGGCATATAATTGTTGTTCCCTTAAGCTCTGCAACACCACATGAAGATAATTATCATGATCCACCTCACTCTAAGACTACACCAAAATATCCTCAATAAAGACAATGATGAAGAGATCCAAATACTGTCAAAACACTATATTTAGCAAATCCTAAATACTGTCAGGGCATTTGTAAATCCAAATAAAATGACAAAAAACTCATAATGCCCATACCCAGTGTGAAAAGTCTAGGGATATCCGCTTCTCCAATCTTCAACTTATGATACAAAGATCAAAGGTCTATCTTAGAGAAGAACTTTGTACCTTACAGCTAGTCAAACGGGTCCTCTATTTGAGGGAGAGAAAATTTGTTCTTGACCGTGACCGTATTCAATGAATATACAACAAAATCAATCCTTTATGCACTCAAACAACACGGTTGCAACCCATGGAGAAATACAAAGATGAATAAACACTTTGTCTAGAAGAACCTTAATTTACTCCTTGAGTTCCCTTAACTAAGCTAGAACCATTCTATATGGAGGAATAGAAATTGGGCAAGTGTCCAAAAGCAAATCAATACCAAAATCTATTTCCCTATCAAGAGTAACTCCTGGAACATCATCCAAAAAGACCTCTAGGAACTCATTAACCCCAGGGACCGAAGACAAAGAAGGACCTTCTGAATTGGAATATTTAACCTGGACCAAGTGATAATATAACAACCAAAGACCACCCCCAGTCGTCACACGGTGGTAACGACCCCAAAGGACTAGAAGCTAACCCATGACTGATATCTGCTGTGAGTACTAAATACTAATGTTGAATAAATGTGGAAAATAGGCTGAAATACCATAAGGTTCAAAATCTAAAATAATGATAAATAACATCTGATAAAACACATGTATCTTAAATACTGTCTGAACTAGTCTAGTCTAAAAGCCTTCTAACTAAACTATATAAATATGAAGTTGATGGGACAAGCCCCAACTAATTCTAATTACTACAAACTGAAACTACTAAAATACTCAAATAAAAGCATATCATTGATGGATGAGGATTCACTCCTAAATTTGTGACTGCTGACTCGATATGCCTAAGCGTGGTTGGGAAACCTGAGCGTTCAAACCTATGATATGAGACATTATAGCGCAAAGAAATAATATGCGTCAGTAAGTGAAATGTACTGGTATGCAAGATGAGGTAAGGCTAAATGCAAAGGTTCAAATACATGAACAATAATTGACTGAATGATATAGAATAATTGAATATGAGTACGTGGATAACTGAAACTATTGTAAATACAAAATATGCAATACTGTGCATATATGTATACCATAACTGAGATTTTCTAAATCTAAGTACTGAGTTCTAATAACTGAGTAACTGATATCGGAGTTACTGATAACTAAATTACTGTTCCAAATTGACTATGTCTGGTAGTCCTGATTCTGTAGAACTGAACTAAGTTCCTTACTGAAGAGTGAAACTGAAACTGAAATTGTGGGAGGTATCATCTAACCAACATGCCCCAACATTAGCTAATTGGGGTCCAACCTATAACCCCAGTTTGAAAAGTGCTAATACCGTGCCAGGGTACTAACACTAGAAAGCCAGGATGTCAAGCCTAACTAATGGGTGACACCTGGGCGGATCAAAGCCTAATCTAACGAGTGACCCCTAGAATGTAGTCAAGCTTAGTCTGACGGGAGACTCCCATCCTGTGCTGGCTACGCAGTTCTGGAGTATAGGCACTACTGCTGATGACTATGTCTATCTAATGGGAAAGCTGCCATCCTTATACTCGCTCGGTGCTAAATCCTACTCCTAACTAAATAGACACTGAACGAATATACTAGACTGGACTCGATTGAATTCACTGAGTATCTTGAGTGCTATAACTGGCTGATTTTTACTAAATTCTGTATCTAACTGAGAGTAGTATTGATCTTGACAAGACTGACACTATTCTGTAACTGACACTGGCTCTAAATAAACATCTAAATTATCAGGTATAAAATACCCCTAAGACTCGATAGCATGAGAAGAAAAGCATCACATGATCTTGCAAAGAATAACAATATATACATGTTCATATATCATCTATAGAGACATTTTATCAAAAACATGTACGGCTTAAGCATCTTAAGCATGTTCATATACTAACATATCATGATTTAATCACTTCATTCACATGGACATTCTATAAAACACTTGGGAGCACAACTTTATGCATATAATCACAGATAACATATAAACATGGCAACTACAATGCCCAACTTATAATTTCATGGGTTCAGGATGCAAATCACATAATTTCCCATAAAATACTAATCTAATTAGATGAATCATATAATAATCATGGATTAAAAGCCAATTAACATTATAGACACATTAATCACTTTGTAAATTCAAGGGTTTATCAAGATAATCACATATTCATCATACATGCTATTCAATTTCATGAAACTTGCACTTAAATCATGGATTGTAACCCATCTACTATCATGAAAATGAATTCAATCTAATTCAAACATGGAAATCATAAATCTATGATCTTGTATATTTAAAAAGAGATTCTTGGACTCTATGGGTTAAACAAACCCATAGATGAACACATAACATAACTGAGAAGAAGAGTTCTTGAAGGTTCTTGGAGAGATTCTTGAGGATTGACCTTGATTCTTGAACTAGGGTTTTTTCCTCTTGAGAGAGAATGATTTAATTTGAAGAAAACCTAAATGAATAATGGTGTAACTAGGTTTTTTAGGGTTGAATTTTTTGTTAAAGGATGACTAGGGGCGTGGAAAAAGACTCAAATACCCTTGAAATAATTTAAAAAGTTAGAATTTAAAGCTGGAAATTAACTGAAAAATCCTGATATGGGCCCTTTAGTGCGACGCGGCACTATCGCACTGTGTCACTAAAAAGTGGACAACTGGGGATTGGACCATCAACGCGACGCGGGGGAATCGCGTTACCCCTTGGACGTGACCTGGAAGTTCTCTGCGATGCGGTGGGATCGTGTTGGTATACTAGTAACTGAAAAATATGAAAATAAGTTGTGGCGTGACGCACCGATATAGCGGTACCTCACTGGAAACTGACAATTGGGAAAAATGCTAGTGGCGCGATGTAGTGGTATCATGTGGTATTGCTGGAAAATGACAAATGCCAGTTTGACTGCCTTCGCGACGCGCTAGAGTACCAGGTGGAATACTGTCTTACTAAAACGGCTCTAACTTTCCGCCTGGGTGTTGGATTTGGGTGAATTTAGGCAGACAGATAAATGGAAAAATAGATGGACAAACCAATAGACAAATAGATGGACAGATAGATAAATAGATAGATAGATAGATAGATAGCTAGACAGATAGGTTTTCCAGGCAAGCAGATAGGCAAATAAATAAATAGATAGACAAATAGATAAATTGATAGATAGATAGAAAGATGGAATGAAAGACAAATAAATAAACAAATAGATAGACAGATAGACTGACAGAAAAATAGAAAGAAAGATAGAAAGATATAAGGATAAATAAGCAAATAATTTTTTTATAGATAATTAGATTGACAGATAGGTAAAGAGACAGGCAAACAAACTGACTAACAGATAGAAAAATAGTTAGACAAATAGATAGATTGATAGATAGATAGAAAACTAAAGAGAAAGATAGAGACAAAAAAATAGATAGATAGAGAAATAGATACCTAGACAAGTAGGCAATAAGCTAAAAGATAGAGAAAGGGTGAGAGAGATAAATTGATAGACAGATAGATAAGCAAATAGAATGATGGGCTGACAAATAGTAATATAGATATACAGTAAAAAAAATAAAAGACAAATTAGATAGATAGATAGATAGATAAATAAATAGATAGATAGATAGATCGATAGATAGATAGACAGATAGATAGAAATACACACTACTAGATAGACAGATATATAGAAATATATATAAACATATAGATATATAGACAAACAAATAAACAGAGAGATAGACATCTAGACAAATAGACAAATAGACAAATAGATAGGCAGATAGATAATAAAATAGATATATAGATATTGAAAGAGACAGACATACAAAAAAATCAATATACAAAAAGAGATACATGCTGATAGATAGACAGGTAGAGAGAGAGAAAAGCTGGTAGATAGGCAGGAAAGAAGGTAGATAAATAGAAAAGTAGGTAGGCAGGCAAGTAAGCAAGTAGAGTAATAGACAGAGAGACAGATAAAGAGATTGATAGATAAATAAATAGAGAGAGAGAGAGATAAATTGATAGATAGATTAAAAGTGAGAGAGAGACAAAGAGAGCGACAGAGAAAGAGAGATAGATAGATAGAAATATAGATAGATAGATTGATAAATAGACTAATACATAGAAAGATAGATAGATTGAGATATAGATAGATAGATTAACAAATAGATTGAAAGAGATAATAGATATTTAGCTAGATTAATAGATAAAGAGAGATACATACATAGAGATAGACAAAGATATAAAGACATAAATAGATAGACAAATAGAGCGATAGATAGATAGATTAATATATCGACTTATTGACAGATATATATATATAGATAGATAGATAGATAGATAGATAGATAGATAGATAAATAGATAGAAAGATAGAAATACAAATAGAGATGCAGACATACATAATAAATACGTAGATAAGCTCTATGCTTGATAACTCCTAAAGCATCTCTCCCAACTTGGTTAAATGTTTGACATTATTGGCTCATATTGGCTCATATAACATTTGTACCTAGTAAGAAACACCCTAAATTAGAAAAATTTAGTATTCTTTCAAGAAAGATTATTTTGATATAAAATATTCATCTTTCAGATAAGTGTTGTTTACAATATTTTACTTTAAACTTCTTCAAGAATTAGTATTTTGATTTAGCTTATGACTTTAGATAGTATGATTTAGTCATTAAGTATTTCATCCATTCAGACTCAGTTTCAATTTTATAGATTTCTATATACTCAAACCTTAGATTTTAATAATTTCTTAAAGAATGATTTATGATTTCAGTCACCAATTTTCTAAAAAGTTCTATAATAATCTTCATATGATTTAAATTTTCCTCAATCTAAGTTAATCTTCCAATATATTCAGTAAATAAATTTTAGAACATATACTAGTTTTTCAAGTATTAGATTATTTAACGTCTCCAATCCCATTGGGGTGGACAGTCATTATAACCGTAAAGGACTGAGAGTACCAATCTATGACAACACGCTATCATGCTTAATTTTAAATTGGTCTATAAAGCCTCTTAAAATATATAGATTTATTTCAGGTCAAGTCAAACCCTTGCCTTTCTCTTAACTACCATATAATACCAAAACATATACAATACACTTAGAAAGCCCTGAATCATTCTTTAACTCAGCAATAGTCACTAGATATCCTGTGCTCTTATTGAGAAGGTGTATTAGATGACGCACTTATGCCCTCAACATAAAATGTAGGTCCTCTACAAAGGATGTTGGTATAAAAATATGTAATGAATATGTAAATTTGAAAGTAAATACACATAAAACAAAAGCTCAAAGAAATCAGGTATAAGTGTATAGATAGTGCTAATAAACCAACCATTACATATACTTATGGGATCATGTACATTACATTCTTTTCTTTATTATACCTTTCTTACTTTATAATCTTTGTATATTGTATGATACAAAAGACCAACAGATCAGTGGTAAATACACAAATTGGGATCGGCCCATGTTAGGATTATGCCCCTAAGATGCTACAATTTTTAAACAAATTTGGATCATCCCATTCTAGGACTTTTCTCCTGATCTACTACCCATATATAAGGTATTAGTATTGACCGACATGAGGCTTATGCCCCTGATCTTCCACCTGTTCAATTCAAATTTGCATTACATATTTTATTTAACCTTTAAGATTGTTACATTTGTGGTCATACCATTATTGTACTTTGGAACAATAATATAGTAGTAAGAGACATGTGAATAAGTACTTAATGCAATAACAATAAGATAGAGAGTTCTTTGCACACAAATAAACTATTTAGTAGTTGAATATAACAAATGGGTCTTATTTGACTAAGTGGAGAACTCCTAAAACATTATAGTGAAGGTAGGCATGCAGACATGATAATAAGCATATATTGAGGTTTTTTAACACATTAGAGAGTGAGACCAAGGTCGTTAGCTAAATGTGAGATCATATGATACCACTATGTGTCATTTTCTATAAGAGAAGTTTGGAAGCTTACTTTGGGAGACATGTGTTCGATTTCATGCCAAAGAGTATGAGATATAGGAACCTTACATACCTCATTGTACAACTGTAATATTACCCCAAACTAACCTCCTTCCTTTCAATTACTTATCTATAAGAAATTATATGGTAAAACTAGTATTAGTAAATAACCAACACATTTGGGCAACTTAACTTTACAAGAATAGTATTTGCACAGTAAGACCATAATTTATCAAATAAAGGGTTTTTCTCCTCAAATTAAATCCATATGTCATACAGATTCTTATAACATCTCCCAAAACAACTTTTGCTTCATTACACCCTCAAAACGGTATACAAAATAAAATAGAAAGTAAGAGTACAACCTATTATTTAGCATTGTACTACTACACCCTTATTCTATATTTCAATGCAAACTACTCAAACCTTTTCCCAATATCAACCTGATAGTCCGCAAAATATACACATAAAATAGTCCATAAAACAACCCCAAATTGCCTTTGTCATAGTAACTAAATCTTATACTCATCATCCCTTGAGTTATTAATAACTATACATCCATAATTCTTTACCCGAGCACATACACAAAGAGGATAAAATGGAGCAGTAACCTTATCTCAATTTTCTACAACTTATCCTTTTAACTTGAACTCTTCAAAAATCTAAAATTTTCTTTATATTTAAATCAAAGAATAAAAGGAAGTCTCTTAACAACAAACAAAGGTGACCAATTAGCTTGTTTTATATTCTACCATGTACTTATCATTAAGCATGAATAGAATATTTTCCTTACCTTTCGTAGGATAATTAAGCTAAAACCATAAGTGTTTTCGCTTACCTTGACTTTCAAAGATAAGGGTTTCTTCAAGAGCCCTAAAATAATTTTAGGGTTATTTTTATAAGCCTTGATGGATAAGGGGAGAAGACGGAAGTTAGAAGGGTGGAAATTATGTTAAAATAAATCAAAAGACTAGCTATACTGGTCTTATATTAATCCCTATAGAACCTCCTTTTTGAAGACCATTTTATCCATAAATTAGCAAAGTAGGTGATGCACCTATTTAAGGATTCAAGCTTCTCAAGAGGTCAAAGTAGGTGATGCAACTACTTGCTTGATTCTTTGTTGCTCTCAATTAAATTAGGCCTCAACAGATTTTGAGTGTTGGGCCCTTTCTTTATTTTCTTTCTCTTTAATTTAATTTGGGCCCAAATGAGCGTATTAATATAGGCTCAAATATGATCCATATCCTTCGGTTCATTAACTTGATCCATATAGCTAAAGTAGGTGATTGACCTAGTATCTTAATCAATTCAAGCAAGAACATCAATATTTTATTCCATATTTAGCTCTTAACCCATTAATTTTAACTTAAAACATATACATACTTGGTAACGTTTACATTTAGACTCAAATACTAGCTTAAAATCCCAAGTCAAATAATTGTATCAATGTTAACTTTTTTGCATCACATTAAAACTTTTGGATAGTATCTGGAAATTTATCTACACCATCAGTACTCGCATAGAAAATCTAGTCCACTACCTATATCACAAGAAAATCCATATAAGTAGAACAATTACACTCAAACAATGGGGTGTTATATCGTTCTCCCTTAGGAACATTTATCCTCAAATGCTAGTATAATTATCCAACCCAAACAATTTCAAGCCTATGTTTAATCTTTCTATTACCACATAATACTTATATATTATATTTACTTGTTATTACTCTAATTAAGCATTTTGGACCCCCTCTTTGGATTTAATAAATAGGGGTACTTGGATTTCTTTGCTTTCTTAATTTCCCATGTGGTCTCTTCAACTTGTTGGTTCCTCTAAAATACTTTTACAGAAGCTATTTCTTTATTTCTTAACTTCTTAATTTGCTAGTCTAGAAAAGCAATAGGAAATTCTTCATAGATAATATCTTTCATAACTTATACATCTTCAGTAGAAGTAAAATGAGATGGATCTTCTATACACTTTTGATGCATGGAGAAATGAAACACTGAATGAACTATTGTGACCTCTTTTGGTAGCTTTAACTCATATGTGACCAGGCCAAACCTATAAATAATCTTACAAGGACGTATATAATGTGGACCTAATGTTCCTTTCTTAATGAATCTCATTACTCCTTTCATTGGTGAAAACTCCAAGAATACCCAATAACCTATAGTAAACTCTAGCCCCCTTTTTCTAATATTCACATATGATTTGTGTCAACTTTGGGTTTTTTCTAGCCACTTTTGAATCACTTTAACCTCCTACATAGCTTGATGAACAAGATCTAACCCAGACAAAGTAGTTTCACACATTTCGAATATTACAATTGGTGTTCTACACTTTCTTCTTTATAAAGCTTTATATAGTGCCAATTTTTACTTGAATTATAGCTAATCTTGTTAGCAAACTCGATAAAAGGTAAATGATCATACTATCTACCTTTAAAGTCCAATACTTAAGCTTGTAGCATATATTTAAGTGTTTGAATGATACATTTTGCTTGTCCATCTATTTGAGGGTGAAAAGTTATACTTAACCTGTATTCCAAATTTCTCTGGAAAAACATCAAAAAATTGGCATTAAACTGAGATCCCTCATATGATATAATAATTATTGGTACTCTGCGAAGAGAAAATATATCTTTAATATACAATTTAGCATACTCTTAAACTTTGTAAGTGGTCTTAATCAGTAGGAATTTAGATTTTGATTCTCTACTTTAACTCTTTGAGAATTTAGACATTAGGCTATACATTCTTCAATGTTCTTCTTTATGTCACCCACCAATATATTTCTTTCAAATCATGATTTATCTTAGTTGATCCCAAATGGATGGAATATGTTGAATGATGTGTCCATATCATAATCCTCTTTATTAGTCCATTACATTAGGTATACATAATCTATTTTGGTACTGAAATAATCGCTCTTGCATAATCTTAAATTCCTTTATAACACAACATTATACATTCTCCTTAAGCTATAATAGAATAGGATCTTCACACTAATTCTTATTTACTTTAGTTAATAATGAAGATTATGCTGCATTATATATAATAACTCTCTTATCCAGAGTTTCAAGAATGTAAATCCCCAAATTAGCTAGTTTTGGTAGATCCTTCGCTATTCCTTACCTTTCCATTGACTTCCCATAAATGCTTGCCATTGTCTTAAGACTCAAACATCAGCTACCATATTTGTTTTCCTCCAAATGATAAAAGATATCAACATCATAGTCTTTTAATAGATCAAGACAACATTTATGCCTCAAATTTAGTCCTTCTAGCTAAAGATGTATTACAAACTCTTATGGTCATCATATATGTCAACATGAATCCCATACAAGTAATGGCACCATAGAGTTACAGAAAATATAACTACTGCTAACTCAAGATTATGTTTCTGATAATTTTTATCATTATAGCCATAATTGTCTTGAGGTAAGTATCCATTCTACATTAATATACCTCCTAAGTGAATTCTTGAAGTTTAACAATAAACTACATACCCTTCTATGCCTTTTATAAGTACCAATATGGATGTAGAAGTCAATTTATTCTTGAGATCCTTGAAACACCTTTCACATGCATTACTCCATTAAAACTTGTATGATTTGTGTTTTAGATTTTTTAAGGGTGAAGATGTTGAAGAAAATCCTTCAACAAACCTTCTATAATAACCTGCCAACCTAATGAAATTGCGAACCTCCGTAGGCATTGTAGGCCTTGGTCAAATCTTTACAGCTGCTATCTTTTGAGTATCAACCTTTATTTCTTTATAAGAAATGTTATGACCCAAGAATTCCATAAATATTAACCGAAACTCATATTTAGAGAACTTTGCATATAATTTATAATCACAAAGAATTTGTAACATCTGTCATAAGTGACTAGAATGGTCCTCTTTTAATATTTAATAAACCAGAATATCATCTAGAAAAACTATAACAAACACATCTAAGAATGGCTTTGTAAGACCCTTAAAATTTCCATTATTTATATTTTTACCTTCCCATGCTTATAATATCAAGTTTTTACATGAATTGTATTTAAGGATATTAAAGGGTAATTTGGGAAGGTTTCCAAATTTTTGGGAAGGGTTTAGGGAGATTTTGGAACAATGAGCCAGTAAGCCTCCGCATTATAGCCGTGTCATAGAGGTATCCCTCCAGGGTATTAGTATGGCATAGAGGATAATCTTTGCGATATTGGTGTGCCAAGCCAATGTGAGAATTTTATGCAAATTTTTTTATTTACTTGGAGTGAGGGGATTTTGGTATTTAACCTTTTTCATGACTTTTAAGCATAAAGTAGTCCTATTCCCATCAGTTTTCAAATATCAAAGCCCTCTATTTAACTCTCAAGCACAAAACCCAAGAACATTTAAGGGTTTCACTATGCATTCATTATCTGAGCCCCAAACTTCAAATTAATTACAAATTCTTGTGTGTTTCTATCATTTATCTCTTCCTCATACCTTAATTTTACTTTTTTATATTTATTTTATGGATTTCCATGTGATTTAAATTATGGGTTTGAAATTGGGTTAACGGGTTTTGGTTGTTATTGAGTTAATTACTTAGCACATGATTTGAGTTGATTATTCAAGTTTTGAAGACTGAATTGGTACTTTAATTAAATAGTTTAAATAGGAAACATTTGTTTACCCAAATTGGATAAATTTTGGCTTGGAATTGTATGAACCTCAACCTACTTTATGAATTTGATTTAAATTATAAAAAATTGCATGGATTAATTTATTTTTAAACTCAATGCGTTGCATTAATCGATAAATGGGTGGATGGCCTTGGTGGCCATGGATTGAATTTTATTGGAATTTGAGAAGTTAATATGGTTTTGTAAATAGATTTGGCATATGGGATTTAACGTGCAAGCATATTGGTATGACGATACCAAGTGGTTGGTGCCTTAATAAATGACTCTTGGGTTAATGGATGGAATTATGTGTGTAAATGGTTTTAATTAGTATTGAATGAGTTTTGTGTAGCTCATCATTAAATGTGAAGGTCTTGGGAGCATCTATACTGGAAACCACATTTTCCGGCGTAGGGGTCTTTATAATTGTGTGCATAGTTTACACATTATATATATATTGGAATGGTTGGAGCCTTAGTGGTTTTGGACCTTTTTTTGATTCTTTAGGTTTATGTAGCTAACAAGCACTAGGATCCTTTCAGCAAAGAGATACAGTTAGAGCTATGCAATCTAGGATAATGATTTTAAATCCAATGTTTATACCTTATTCCCTATCCCAGCATCTTATAATGTACATATGAATATGAGAATATAGTTTTTGAATGGTTTTGGACTAATTTAATTGTGACATTAATTTATTCCTTTTCTGAGTTATATGCTAGTACTCACCCTGCTAACTGTCCTCAAACCGTACATTGTTTCATAATATAGTGATCACCGAAACTTCTTTTATCCCTGTACAACATTAGGTGGATTAGGATATTCATCGAGTAACAATGAATTGGTGAGCCTCCATCTTTTGAAAGGCCTTATTATTTCCATATTCTTTTATTTAGACTCAGTATTTTTTGATTCTTCTAGTCATGGTCGGAGTCATTTCTCTACCTATTTGGCATTCTAGTTTTAAAGGCTATTGTGAATAAATATGCGTTGGTTGGTTTTTATTTTGACTCTTAGTTTCATTGAGTTATTCTTTAATATTCTTATTTATAGTAGTTGTCTTTTTCATTGTTTGTTATTACTATTATTATGTTTTTTATTTTGGGTGTAAGAGGTTAGTCTTCAATCTATGATGGACTTTGGATACCCATCATAGCAAGGCCCTAGTTTGGGTCATGACAATATTGGTATTCTATCATGATTTAGAGTTGTTGGGTATCTATAAAGCAGTGTCAATTAGAGTCCTTTTTATGGAAATGTAGCACGCCACACTAATAAGAAGGAAGCTACAAGACAGTTAGGAATGTTTTTCTTTCTTTTGTTCTATTTTTGGGCTATCAAGTCTAGTGTTATGAAACTCTACCAACTTTTAGCTTCCTCTTATTTAAGATCATGCCTCCCCAAAGATATGGTGTTTGTATAAACTCTAATATGAACTCTATCTTTCGTAAGGATAATGTGGACGGGACTTGCCTTGTGTATGGAGTGTAGACCCAGTATAGGGTCCCTGCTCTTGATTGTGCCTCTCTACATAGAATTCCAACTATCTCTACAAGCCTTTATCAGGCATCTTAGGTGGTGATGCACATGATTATCCATCTTAGGGAGATATCTCTAATGCAAGGTTATATTGGTCCATTCATTTGCTCACTTAGTTGGTGCAACTCAATCCCATCAGTTGAATCATATTAGTTTTGTTGTTTCTTTATCTAACGTTACTTGGGTTGGATAGTTCATGATGTTAAAACCCCAATATTTGTAGGCTCTAGTGTTGAGGAGTATCCTTAGAAGTTTGTTGATTAGATGGAGAAGACTTTTAAATTGATACATGTTACTGATTCTGAATCACCCACTAAGATTTTTTTACCATGATATGGATGAACCACCCTAGTGGATGATTCTATCATGGCTAAAAAATCTATAGGTGTTGTGTAGTGTCTATCTTCTATAGTAAGACATTAGTGGATTTGAGAGAATTAGATATAGTGGATTTTGATGTTATCTAGGGGATGAATTGGCTTTATTTGTGCTATGATTCCCCTGATCGTAGGACTCGAAGGGTCAATTTCCATATTCCTACTGAGTTAGTATTTGAATTAGATGGGAGTTCTTTAGTGCCTAAATGGAGGTTTATTGTCTATCTTAGAACTAAAAAAATTGATTTCAAAGGGGTGTTTATATCATCTAGATCGAGTGAAGATTCTAACTCTGAAAGTCTTTCATTGCAATCTATCCTTGTGGTTAGTGAGTATCCTGAAGTGTTTTCCAATGATCTTCCAAAAATTCCTCCTGTAAGGGAAATAGGCTTTGTGATTGACCTTCTACCAGATACCCATCCTATTTTTATTCCTCCTTATAAAATGGCTCCGAATTAACTACAAGCGATAAGGAAACAAGTGAAAGATCTTTTGATAACGAGTCTATTCCCCTAGTGTTTCTCTATAGGGTGCTCTTGTGCTTTTTATATGGAAGAAAGATTGGTCTCTTCGGATGTGTATAGAATATCATTAGTTGAATTAGGTGACATTGAACACTAAGTACCCTTTTTCTAGTATTGATGATGTTTTTGAACAACATTAGGGTGCTAGATGCTTCTATATGATTAATCTTTGTTTGGTCTATCATGAGTTTTGAATTTGAGAGGTTGGCATTCCTAAGACTTCTTTCTAAACCTGATATGGTCACTATAAGTTCTTGGTTATGTTATTTGGGTTGACTAATGCTCTAGCTTATTCATGGATCTTATGAATAAGGTTTTTAAGTAGTTTTTGGACTTTTTCATCATTGTGTTCATCAATGATATCTTAGTATATTCTAAGAGTAAGGTAGCTTATGCTAATTACCTCTAAATTATGTTGCAGAACCTTAAAGATCAAGAGTTGTATACTATGCTTTCTAAGTGCGAGTTTTGGTTGGATGTTGTGACTTTTCTTGTTCATGTTGTTTCAAGTGGGCGGATCAATGTGGATCCATACAAAATTGGGGTCGTGAAGAAGTAGCATAGACCCACGACTCAGACAGACATTAAGAGCTTCTTGTGATTGGTCAATATTAAAGGAGGTTTGTGTAGAGTTTCTCTTCTATTGCTTCTCCATTATCAAGATTGACTCAAAAAAAGGTTAAGTTTTTATGTACCGATACTTGTAAGTGTAGCTTTGAAAAGTTGAAGGATAGGCTAACTTTTGCTCGAGTTTAGAGCCTACCCGAGGGTACTGCTAGTTTTATGGTATTTTGTTATGCATCTTATTTAGGACTAGGTTATGTATCGATGCAACATGGTAAGGTTGCATCCTATACTTCTATCAACTTAAGGTTCATGAAAGGAACTACCTGACTTATGACATAGAGTTGGAAGCTTTGTTTTTTGCATTGAGTATTTGGTGCCATTATCTATATATAGTGTATTTGGATATCTATTTGGATTATAAGAGATTATAGAAGGTGTTCACGCAGAAAGAATTGAACCTCAGACAAAAAAGGTGGCTTGAATTGCTTAAGGATTATGACTTAAGTGTTGACTACCATCCCGGTGAAGCTAATATTGTTGATGATGCTCTTAGCGGGTTATCTATGTGGAGCTTATCCCATATTTATGGGAAGAATAAAGTAATAGTGAAGGATATCACAGATTGGCTAACTTTGGAGTTCATCTTTAGGACTCTAAGTATGAAGGAGTTATTGTTAAGGAAATGGTCAAATCATCTTTTGGTGTTGAGCTTAAGGAAAAACAGGCTTTGGATCTTGTTCTAATATAGATTAAGGATGATGTGGGTCAATAAAAGGTTATGGCTTTTGAGATTTGGGGAGATGGTATTCTGAGGTACAAAGGTAGGGTTTTTATTCCTTATGTTCATGGGCTATGAGAAAGAATTCTGACTGAGGCTCATGAGTCCCAATATTCAGTTCATCCAGGTTTAACTAAAATGTACCATGACTTGAAGGAGATCTATTGGCAGAACAATATGATATGGGATATATCAAATTTTGTTGCTAAGTGTTTGGTTTGTGAGCAAGTCAAGGTTGAGCACTTGAGGCCTAGTGGCAATTTTCAAGTGATAGAGTTTCCTATATGGGACAGGGAGATGATCAATATGGATTTTATTATGGGTATTTTATGGTCTCATAATTAGTATGATTTTATTTGGGTCATTGTGGATAGGATGTCTAAGTTGCTCATTTCTTGCCTGTGAGGACAACTACTCGGGAGAGGATTGCACTAGGTTGTTCATTCAGGAGATCATGAAGCTACGTGGTGCACCAGTATCTATTATTTTAGATCGAGGTACGTAATTTTTACCTCACTTTTGGTGTTTATTTCATAAAAGCTTAGGTACACAGGTAAACCTTAGCACTGCTTTTTGCCCTTAAACGGATGGGCAAGCGTAGTGTACTTTTCGGAATTTGGAGGATATCCTAAGGTCCTGTGTGATCAATTTTAAATAAAGTTGGCTTGACCATTTACCTCTTATTGAGTTTGCATATAATAATGGTCACCATTCAAGCATTCAGATGGCTTCTTTTGAGGCTCTTTATGGTAGGAGGTATAGATCTCCTTTGATGGTTAGAAGTTGGGGAGACTAGGTTGTTTGGTCCTTACTTAGTCCACCAAGCTAGGGAGAAGGTAAAAGTGATTAAATAAAGACTTAAGATTGATCAAAGTTGCCAAAAGTCTTATGTAAATACTAGGCAAAGAGAGTTGGAGTTCAAAGTGAATGATTAGGCATTCTTGAAAGTATCTCTTATGAAAGGAGTCATACAATTTGGGAACAATAGGAAGCTCAGTCACCATAACGTAGGTCCATATTAGATCTTGGGGAGAATTGGGAACATTGATTATGAGTTGGAATTTCCTACAAGTTTGGGTTCTATTAATCCCATATTTCATGTGTCCATGTTGAAAAACTATGTGGGTGATCCTTCCTAGATAGTACATGTTAAGGATTTTGGTGGTACAGATTCCTTTTCTTATAAGGAAGTTATAGTTGAGATATTGGATTGGCAGGTTTATAGATTCGGGACCAAGGATATAGCTTTGGTGAAGGTCCTTCGGAGAATACTAAAGGTAGAAGAGGCTACATGGGAAGCTGAGGAGGAAGTGAAGTCAAAATACCCAATCTGGTTCCCTGGGCTGAATAAAAGTTCTTAAGGTATAAGTTTCATTTTCCCCTTTTCATTTGATTTTTGTGTATACTTTTTATTCTCATGTTAAAGGTGTCCTAACTCATCATTTAGGGATGAATGATTCTATATGGGGGATAAGGTAAGATCCTTAAACTTTCCAAATTTTATTTTTTACCTTCCCATCATAAAAATATAGATTTTTTTATTTGAATTGTGTTTAGGGATGTTAAAAGGGTAATTTGTGAATCTTATGGAATTTTTAGAAAGGGTTCAAGGAAATTTTGGAATATCGATGCAGTAAGCCTCTGCATTATCTTGATGTCATGGAGGTTACCTTTCATGATATTAGCGTGGCACAGAGGATAACCTCTGCGATATTGGTGTTCCACGCCAAGGAAAAAAATTCTGCAGTGTTATTTCTATTCACTTGCGGTGAGGGGATTTTGGTCTTTTCACCTTTTCCATGACTTTTAAACATAAAGTAGTCCCATTCCTATCAGTTTTCAACGATCAAATCTCCCTATTTCACTCTTAAACACAAAACCCAAGAGCATTCAAGGGTTTCACTGTGCATTCATCATTCGGGCCCCAAACTTCAAATTAATTACAAATTCTAGTGTGTTTCAGGCATGTATCTCTTCCCCAAACCATAATTTTACATTATCTCTTTAATTTGATGGATTTCCATGTGATTTAAATAGTGGGTTTGAAAGTGGGTTGAGGGGTTTTTGTTGTTATTAATTTAATTATTTGTCCAACAATTTGAGTTGATTATTTATGTTTTAAATTTGTGTTTTGGGGATTAAATTTGTACTTTAATTAAATGGTTGGAATGGGGAGTATGGATTTCCCTAAATTGAATGAATTTTGACATGGAATTATATGAACCTCAACCCACTTTTTGAATTTGATTTAACTTAGGGAAAATTGCACGGTTGAACTTGTTTTTGAACTCTATGTGTTGCATTAATGGATAAATAGTTATTTAAATAGATTTAGATAACCTTGGTGGTCGTGGATTAGATTTTATAGTAACTTGGGAAGTCAATGTTGTTTTTTAAATTGATTTGGCATGTGTGATTTCACTTGCAAGTATATTGGTATGACGATACCAAATGTTTGGTACCTTAGTAAATGACTCTTGGGTTAATGGATGGAATTATGTGTGTAAATGGTTTCAATTTGGGCTTATAGGGGGTTGTGTAGCTCGTCGTGGAAGTTGGAAGGTCCTAGAAATACCGATACTGGAAACAACGTTTGCCGGTATGGTGGTCTTTATGACCGTATACATAGTTCACACTTAATATATACATATTTTGGAATGGTTGGAGCCTTGGTGTATTCGGCCCTTCCTCAGATTTTCTTGGCCCACAGCTAACATGTACAGGGACCCTTTCAGTATGGGGATCTCAACCTATATAGCCCGTGGGTGCCCATAGGACAGTTAGAGCTATGCAGTCCAAGATAATTATTTTAAATCTCATTCTTAAACGTTATTACCCATCTCGACATCTTATATATGTATATATGAATATACGCATATGTATTTTTAATGATTTTAGACTGATTTTGTGATGGCATTATTTTATCCCTTCCTCGAGTTTCATATTAGCGTTCAGCCTTCTAACTGTCCCCCGATGCTAGATAGTTCAATAATGTAGGGTACTAAGACACTTCTATTACCCTATGCAGCATTAGGTGGATTAGCACGTTCTTTGGTTAGAGGTGAAGTGGTGAGCCTTCATTCTTTAGAAGGACTTATCATTTCTATATATTTTATTTTACCTCAGTAATTTTGGATTCCGTTGGTCATGGTCGGAGGCATGTCCTGACCTCTTTGGAATTCTTGTTTTAGAGGATATTATTGACAAATGTAGGTTTGCTAGTTATTGTTTTGACTCTTAGTGTCATTGATTTGTTCTTTTATCTTCTTATTTCTAATTAGTTGCAGTATGTGTTGTTTATTATTAATATTATTGTGCTCTTGTATTTGATTTAAGGGGGTGGTCTCCGTTCAATGGTGGACATAAGATACTTGTTGCGTCCAAGCCCTGTTTCGGGTCGTGACAGGCTTGAATACCCTATTTATCAAATCCATATGAGTTGCTAGTGCATTAGTTAGCCAAAAGGACATAACTAGAGACTCATAATGGCCATACCATTTTCAAAAAGTTGTGTTGGGTATATCTTTGTCCGTGACCCTCAATTGGTGGTAACCCGACCTTAAGTCAATCTTTGAGAAACACTTATCACCTTGTAACTGACCAAATAAGTCATAAATTCTTGGAAAGGGATATTTTTTCTTAATACTCACCTTATTCAGTTGTTCGTAGTCGATAGACATTCTCAATAAGCCATCTTTCTTATGTACAAATAATACAGGTACGCCCCATGCGGTCATACTAGGCCTTATAAATCTTTTTTCAAGCAAGTCGTTTAATTTCTCTTTCAACTCATATAATTCTGTTGGGGCCATCCAATGCGTAGGAATTAAGATTGGTTGAGTACCTGGAATCACATCAATACCAAAATCTACTTCGCCTTCTGGAGGCAAACCCAGAAGATCTAAGGAAATACACTAGGAAATTCATTTACCATTGGCATAGTTTGAAGAATTTGTGGCTCCGCATCTATATCTTTCACTCTGACTAGGTAAGATATGTAAACTTTGAAAATCATCTTTTTTTCCTTAAGATAAGAAATAAATTTACATCTTAGTGCACCAATATTACCCCTATTATAACATCAAAATCTACCACTTCTAACTCAACAAGGTCACCCATTACATCATGACCACACACAACTATGATACAATTTTGATACACTCTCCTAGATATGATAGATTTGCCAATAGGTGTAGACACTTCAAATGGATTATTAAGTAATTCTGGTGTTCTTCTGAACTTTCCAGCAAACAATTGAATTGCATATGATAATGTAGAACTCTGATAAATTGATGTCTATATATTATGTGAAAAGATGGACAATGTACGTGTAACCACATCCGGAGAAGCCTCAAAATCTTGTGGATCTGCGAGAGCATATCTATAGTTTTGATCTCTATTTAAACTAGCTACTCTTTTAATACCTCTACCATGACCTATAGGTTGTATACCCCTACCTAAATAAGGCACCGATGATACAACACAATGGCTAATCATGTAGGTCATGCATACCACCCATCACCTTTTATGGGTATTCTCTCATCATATGCCCCGACATACAACACCAAAAGCAAGCATTTGTCCCAAACCGATGTGGACCCAAATAAATCTTTCCACAATGTTTACATGGCTGTTGAGGATGACTTAATTAGCTCATACTCCCTTGCTCTATAAACCCAGCTATTCATGACCTCTGACTCTCTCTTCCTTGCACAAACTAATTGACCTTGGACCCTTGAATTCGTGGTGGAGCACTAGCTATAGAATAAGAAGATGGTGCCTTAGGCGGTCTATTAGAAAACTGAGGCCTAAAATCTCCTTGGATTCCATACACTTGCCCATACATATAGACCTCTTAGAATGCCCTCTTTCTGATTCTTGTGTTGTTTTTTGCCTCTGGTCCTCCATTTTTTGTGAGAAAGATTTTATCCTTGATATATCTAAGTCTTTGTTCAAAGCAACAGTAGTACAATATCTGAACAGATCCGAATCCAATATATCCAAACATCAATGAACTCTATTATCCATAGTTGCTACTACATTAGGACCATACCTAGCCAAAGAGTTAAAATTTAAGGTTTTACTCAATCACGCTCATATTTCCTTGGCAAAGACTTAAAAACTAATCTGTAGGGGTTTCTCGGATCTCAAGTGGAAGGTAATGATCAAGAAAAGCCTCTTTTAATTATTTTCAACTAGCTGAATATACATCGATACCCCAAGATCATTTATAGTTGTCATACCACAACATAGCCTCCCCTTTTAATCCATATGCTTCCAGCTCAACTATCACTTTGACAGATACATGTGTAACATTAAGATCCCTTAGTACTTAATCAATAAATTATTGTGGGTCTTTTTGAAGATTTAATCTGGTGAATGCCGAAGGATCTAATTTGAGAAAATCCTGCGTCCGTAGACTAATTTCCCTATCTGCACCACTAGGACATAAAGTTGGAATAGTCTTTCCTTTAGCTTGTCCAGCAACTATACGAATTAAAAATTGTATCACATTTCTTAAATCTTGCTCAGTATCATTAAATAAGAGATTCGCACGGTGATGCTCTCCCCCTTAGCTCTTCTAGAGATAGGGGAGTAGAAGAAGTTTGTGATACAAATTTAACTTAAGCCTCACATTGGTTAGCTTGTCTAGGTGATGACTTGTAGGTCCCATCTCCGGAAGCCACATCTACTTTTTTACATTTATTGTCCCATCTCCAGAAGCCACATCTACTTGCATACATTTATTCTAACTTCTTCTTGTAATCGACATATTTACTATAACAAGAAAAAATAGATTAAAAGGTTAAATATGACTCTACCTATAATTCGGACTCTACTATACGATCTAAGATAAAAATAAAAAAAGACAACAGATAAATTTCTCATAGCCTCCTATTTATAGATCTAGTGCATAAAACACCCATAAACAAGAATCTATATAGACATGGATTTGTAGACTACCTAGGATGACCTGCTATGATACCACTTTTGTCATGCCTCAAATTCCATTGGGATAGACAGGTACTCGTAGTTGTAAAAGCCTGAGAGTACCAACCTATGACCTTGTATATTTTGTACATGTAAATATTATAATCAAAGGTCCTATCACATATGTATAGAATGCATCGATGTGAACAAACCATGTAGGAAAGCACAAAAGAATATATAGAAGACTTTGTTGTTGGGGCCACAACCTCTAAAAGACAAGATACTACCATGGTTAGCTTTACATTAGTCTATAAAGCATTGAAAGATACATGGATTTAGTTAAGATCGAGAAAAACCCTTTCTTTACTCATAACTCCTATATAATATCAAAACATATCTAGACTCAAAAAGCTTCAAATCAATTTGGATCTCACCAATAACCACCAAATAATATGTGGTCCTATTAAGAAGGTGTATTAACTGAAGTACCTATTCATATATAATGAAATATAGGACCCTTATAAGGGACATTAGTATGATAATATGTACTGAAAAAGTAAGGCAAAAAGTAATATAAATAAAATAAGAGCTCAAAGAAATCAGGTACAAGTGTATAGATAATTCTAATAGACCATCGTTACATGTACTTCTGGGATCATGTACATTGCATTATTTTCTTTATTTTACCTTTATTACTTTATAATCTTTGTTAACCATATGGTACAAATAACTAGATAATCTGTGGTAAATACATAAATTGGGATCGACCCATGCTAGGCTTACACCTCTATATTATTACCCATATATAAAAAAAATTGGGATATGCCCATGCTAGGATTTTTCCCCTGAGTTTACACCCATATATAAGGTATCAAGATCGCCCCATGTTAGGCTTATGTCCCTGAGTTGGAACCCTTCAATATAGATCTATGTTACATAGTTTATTTAACCTTTGAGATTATTGCTTGTGTGGTAATAAAATTACTGCACTTTGGAATAATAATCAACCAATAAGAGATATGTTAATAAACACTTAATGCAATAATGATCAGATAGGGAGTCTTTTGCACATGAATGAACCATTTAAGAGCTAAAAATAACACATGGGTCTTATTTGAATAAATGGAGAACTCCTGAAACTTTATAGTGAGGTAGGCTTGAAGATTTAATAATAATCATATATTAAGGTGTTTTAATGTAATAGAGAGTGGGAATAAGGTCATTACCGACATAGGAGATTATACGCTACCATTATGTATCATTTTTTATTGGATAACTTTGGAAGCTAAATTTTTTAGACATGTGTTCGATTTCATGCCAAAGAGTATGGGATAAAGTAACCTTACATACCTTGCTGTACAACCTCATTATTGTAACACCCCGTAGTTCCCTAGAATAATTTAAGTCCTAATACATGATTATTTGTATATGAAATTTTTTAAACATTCATTATTTTTTAGTTTAGAGTTAGCCATTGCATAGAAAATTCAATTAGCTTTCCAATGATATAAAATTTGCCGAAATTCAATAATAGGGTAAGAAGTTATGACAATTTTAAGTTTCTGTTATTAAAAACCACCTTTTTAACCTTTAGCACATCGCGGAGTAGGCCAATCTCCCATTTGGAAAATTCCAATAAGGGTCCGTGATCCTAGCGTGTTACCACATAAGTCAACTTGATAATTGTCCATTTCCAGTGTCAATGCGAGATACCACAGCATTGTGGTGAATTTCCAGGTCCCAATCAGGGAAGGGCCATGATTTCCCCGTATCTCACCACATACTAGTTTTCCAGTTGTTTGATTCCAGTGACACGGTGCGATAGCGCTGCATCACACCAGCGCAGAAAATCACGATTTTCAGTCAGTTTTGAGTTTTAATTCCAAGGGATTTTAAGTACTTTTCCCTTGTCCTAGTCAGCCCCAAATACTAAATTAAGTCCCTGATAACCTAATTGGGAATTATTCAATTCAATTTTTCCTAAAAATCAAGAACATTCTCTCAAGTAGAAAAACCCTAACCTTTAAGAATCAAGGTCAAATCCCAAGAACTCTCCATCAATCCTTCCAAATTCATCATCCCAGGTATGTAAGATGTTCATCCATCAATTTTTTTCATCCATGGAGTCCAAGTATCCATTTTAATTACAAAACCATCATCTTCTCAAGTTTATTTGATTTTTAATTATGATTTCCTCTATGAATCTCCATGTATTATTGATTTTATACCATGTTTCCATGAAATTATTGTTATTATTCAATTCCCCGTGTTTTACTAACATTATTTATTGAAAAAAACCATGATTTATCTCAATTATGTCAGATTCAAGTTATTTTTATTTGTTTTAGGATATTCCTATGATTGCTTTTAACCATGAACTACAAGTTATTGATAAAATGTCTACAAGAGTGATTGATTTAATAAAACCCTCATGCTTGTTCCCTTAAGATTTAGTGTCTTTTTAGTATTACTTTTTTTAGTCCTGGGGGTATTGAATACCCAAAAAAGCATGACTATTTATTTGGTCTAGTCTTAATATATTACAGAATTGTCTTCAGATTATACTATGAGCATTCTCAAAATAGTTAGATATCAGTTATTAAACTCAAAATAGTGTAGTATCTCAATGTCTTTCAGTTAGGAGTAGGATATTTAGCACCAAATGAGTGAAGGGATCGTAACTTCCCCGTCAGATAGGTAGAGTCCTTAGTAGCAGTAGCTATACACCAGAACTACATAGCGAGCATAGGATATGAGTATTCACCCATCAGACAAGGCTTGACAATCTCACACGGGTCACACGTCAGTTCAGGATTGACACCCTTAGTCCATTGGATATTATATCAGTTTAGTAGATCCACACAACTATCGTTAGTACTCGTGGCATGATATTAATACCCTTCAGTTACAAGTTGGACCCCAATTAGCTCAAATTGGAGAATGTTGGTTAGATAATACTGCCCACGATCTAAGATATAGTCTTAATTATAGTCCCATCCCAGTTATTTAGTCTTACTATTGTTTGACCAAAAAATACAGATTTCAGTTATTTCAGTATTTTATTTTACATATTTTACTCAGTCCATGTTATATGCTTGGTCATGCATCCTCAATATTTACAGATTTTCATACATTTTTAGTATCTACAGATTCTATGCTCTTTATTCAGTACTCTATACTTTCCATGCATGTAAAGTTAATATTATCATTCCTATTCATGAAACCATGCATAACAGCCTACCTCATTTAGCATACTAGTATATTCAAAGTACTGATCGCATATCTTTTCTTTTGCGCTATGATGTTCATATCTAGGTGCTGACGCTCAGTTCTCGGATCGCACCAAGATTATCAGATTATTAGCAGTATAGTAGTAGTGGTGAGTCCTCATCATCCAAGGATAGATTATATTACTTCATGTATTTATCTCAGGAGTTAGTAGAGTTGGTTGGGGGCCTGTCCCATCAAATCACAATATCGAGTTTAGAGGCTTTTCAGACACTATAGTTAGCTTTTAGCTTATTCATATTTCAATAATTTGCGGCATTCATAATTCAGTAGTTGTTTTATTATTAAGACCTTATGGCATTTTAGTTATTCTTCTACATTCATGATTATATTATTCAGTGCTCACAGTAGGTACCAGCTCATGGGTTATCTTGTGGAACCTCGGGACTGTAAGCACCGTATAATGACTAGGTGGTTGTCTTGAGTAATTACAAGCATGGCATCAAAGCCTAAGGTTTTAAAGTATCCTAGGAAGTATGAAAGTCGCATCGAGTAGAGTTATATGCATGGGTGTGTAGCACGCCATACTTAGGAATGAGAGGCTACAAGGCATTTAGGAAAAGTTTCCCTTCTTTCAATATTCAGGTTATGCGATTGAGCATGAGCTCAAATTAAATTCTTAGTCTAATTCCTTTACTTCTTATATTTATAGAACATACCTCCTAAGAAGAATGAAAGAAGAATAGGAACTCAGCCAGCCCCTCAGCCTATCCAGGCAGATCCTCTGGATGAGCATGTCTCTCACGCAAAATTTAGGGTTGCTTCACTACTCTAGAGAACTCCATAGAAGAATAAAATGAATGGATAGCTGCTATTCTGGCCAACATAGTGGCCAATACTGCTGCAACTAGAATTTGGGACTTTCTCCAGATAAATCCTTCTTCCTTCACGGGGTCCAAGTTTGAAGAGTATCCACAAGAATTCTTAGATATGGATCAGAAGGTAATGGATTCTATGTGGGTGATGTCTAGTCAGAGTGTCGAGTTGGCTGCATATCAAATGTACGATGTAACCCATACTTGGTTTAAGTAGTGATAAGTTGATAGAGATGTTTATGCAGGGCCTATAGAATGGCAAGAGTTTTCCATGACTTTTTTGGAAAAATTCTTTCCATTAGAGTTGAGGGAGGCAAGGTGTTGGAATTTATTTATTTGAGGCAAGAAAGCATATGTGTGAGGGATTATTCTCTCAAGTTCACTCAGTTAGTTAGATATGATCCTGATGTGGTAGCTAACAGTAGGTCCAAGATGAGTAAGTTTCTGTCTGGCATATCAGATAGCGTTGTCAAGGAGTGTAACACCCCGTATTTCCCTAGCACAATCTAATTCCTAATACATGAGTATGCCATTATATAGAAAATTTAATTACCTTTCCAATGATATAAAATTCGCCCAAATCCGATAACCGGTAAGCAGATATAGCAATTTTAATTTTCAGTCATTAAACACCACTAGTTTAACCTTTAGCGGATCGCGTAGTAGGCCAATCTCTTATTTGGTAAATTTCAGTGAGGGTCTAAGATCCTGACACATCGCACCAAAGGTCAACTTAATTCCAAGGGCTTTTAAGTACTTTTTCCTTGTCCCAGTCAGCCCCAAACACGAATTAAGTCCCTAATAACCAAATTAGGCATTATTAAAATCAATTGTTCCCCAAAATCAAGAAAATTCTATCAAGTAGCAATACCCTAACCTTCAAGAACCAAGGTCTAATATCAAGAACTCTCTACCAATCCTTCTAAGTCCATCATCCTAGGAATGTTAGATGTTCATCCATGGATATATTTTATCCGTGGAGTCCAAGTATCTATTTTAATTACAAAACCATCATATTTTTAGGTTTATTTGATTTTAAATTATGATTTCCTCCATGAATCTCCATTTACTATTGATTATATACTATGTTACCATGAAATTACTGTTATTATTCAATTCCCCATATTTTAATATTATCATTTATTGAACAAAACCATGATTTAGCTTTATTATGATAGATTCATGCTAGTTCTATATGTTTTAGGACATTCCTAAATTTGCTTTGAACCATGAACTTCAAGTGTTTGAAAAAATATCTACAAGAGTAATTGATTTAATAAAAGCCTTCATGCTTGGTCCCTTAAGCTTTAGTGTCTTTTCAGAATTATTGTTTTGAGTCATGGGGTATTGAATACACAAAACACCATAGTTGTTTAATTGGTATAGTCTCATTATATTACAAAATAGTCTTTATATTATACTATGATAATTCTCAGAATAGTCAGATATCAGTCATTAAACTCAGAACAGTCTAGTACCTTAGTGTCTTTCAATTGGGAGTAGGATTTAGCAACGAGCGAGTCCAGGGATGGCGGATTCCTCGTTAGATAGGCAGAGTCATTACTAACAGTCCCTATATTCTAGAACTATGTAGCCATCGTAGGGTATGAGTAGTCACCCGTCAGATTAGGCTAGACTATCTCGCAGGGGTCACCTGTCAGTTCAGGTTTGACACCTATAGTCCTTTGGACATTATATCAGTTCAGTAAATCCACACAACAATCGTTAGTACTCATGGCACAGTATTAACACCCTTCCAACTGGGGTTACAGGTTGGACCCTAATTAGCTCAAATTGGGGAATGTCGGTCAGATGATACCTCCCACAGTCTCAGATATAGTCTTAGTTACAGTCCCGGCTTAGTTATTCAGTCTAAGTTTTTTTTTACCAAAGCATACATATTTAACTTATTTCAGTATTTTAGCTTACAGGTTTTACTCAGTTTATTTTATATGCTTGGTCATGCATCCTCAGTGTTTATAGAGTTTCATGCATTTTCAGTATCTACAGATTCTATTCTATTTTTTAAGTACTCCATGATATATATGCATGTCCAATTAATTATTATTATTATTATTATTATTATTGATGAAACCATGCATACCATCCTTCCTCATTTAGCATACTACTACAATAAAAGTATTGATCACACACCTTTTCTTTTGCACTATGATGTCTCATATCATAGGTTTTGACACTCAGTTCCTAGATTGCGCCTAGATTCTCAGATTATCAGCAGTATAGTAGCAGTGGTGAGTCCTCATCATCTAAGGACAAATTCTATTACTTCATGTCCTTATCTCAGTAGTTTGTAGAGTTAGTTAGGGGTCTGTCCCATCAACTCACAGTATCTATTTTAGAGGCTTTTCAGACACTACAGTTAGCTATTCAGATTATTTTGGTTTCGGTATTTTACCAGATTCATAATTCAGTAGTCATATCATTATTAAAACCTTATGGAATTTTAGTTATTCTTCCACATTCATGATTAAATTATTCAGTGCTCACAATAGGTACCAACTCATGAGTTAGCTTGTGGTCCCTCGGGACCGTAAGCATCGTGTAACAACTAGGGGGTAGTCTTGGGTTGTTACAAATATTAACCTAAATTAACTGTCCAACCTTTCAATTACTTAGCTATAATAAATTAGATGGTAAAACTTGTATTAGTGTCTAACCAACATATTTGGGATACTTTTACTTTATCAAAATAGTAGAGGCATAATAAGCCCATAATTTATCAAATCAAGGCTGTTATTTTAACTTTTTTCTCCTCTAATTACATCAACATATCATACAGATTCTTATAAGATCCCCTAAAACAACTTTTCCTTCATTACACCCTCAAAACAGTATATAAAATAGAATGGACAATAAATATATACAACCCCTAGTTCAGCAATGTACCACTATTCCTTTCTTATATATTTCAATTGAAACTACTAAGACCTTTCCCCAAAAATTAAACCAATAGTCCCCAACATATATATATAAAATATTTTATTAAAAAACCCCAAATTGTAATTGTAGTAGCAACCTAATATTGAACTCATCATCTCATGAGTTCTTAATAACTACACATCGATAGTTCTTTACCCAAACTCATACATAAAGAGGACAAAATGGAGAAGTCACCTTACCTCAAAAGTTTGCAACTTATCCTTTTAACGTGAGCTCTTAAAGAACTTGAACTTTCATCCATATTTAAATCAAAGAAGAAAAGAGAGTCTCTTAATAACAATGAAAGGTGAGTAGTTATCTTGTTTTCTATTCTTCTTTGTACTAATAATTAAGCATGTATAGAATATTTTCCTAATATTTCATAGGTGAATTAAGCTAAAACCATAAGTGTTTTCACTTACCTTGTCTTTTAATAATGAGGGTTTCTTCAAAAACCCTAGAAGGAAGTTTAGGGTTGTTGTTCTATGACTTGAAGGAAAAAGGGATAAAGCTTAAGTTAAAAGGGTGGAAATTATGTTAAAATGAGTATATAGACAAGATATATTGGTCTTATATTAAGCCCTCTAGAACCTCCCTTTTAAACCCAATTTTAGCCATAAATTATCCCAAGTAGGTGATGCACCTATTTAAGGATTCAAGCAACTTAAGAGGTCAAAGTAGGTGATGCACTTACTTGTTTGATTCATTGTTGGGCTCAATTTAATTAGGACTTTTCATATTTTGAATGTTTGACCCTCTCTCTATTTTCTTTCTCTATTATTTAATTTGGGTCCAAATGAGTACATTAATATAGGCTGAAATTTGATCCATAGCTTTGGGCCTATTAACTTGATCCATATAGCTCATGTAGGTAACTAACCTTCTTGCTTAAATAATTCAAGAAATTACCTCAATATTTTATTCCATCTTTAGCTCTTAATCCATTCAGTTTAACTTAAAAATTATACACACTTGGTCACTTTGAGACTTCGACTCAAATACTAGCTTACAAATATAATTTAAATAATTTTATCGATGTTAACTTGGTCGTATCATATTCAAACATACTAGAAGTATATAGAAACCCATTTACACCATCATTACTTACATAATAAATTTAGTCTATTACCTATATGACAAGGAGGTCCATATAAGTAGAATAAGTACACACAAAATATGGGGTACTATAGCTGATTTATTCCATCTATTCATTGTAATGTTTTAAATGATTATCTTATATTATGTGTCTTAGATTTAACTCTTCAAATTAAGTTACTTTTATATCTTGATTTACTTGGTTGTTCCGCTTCTTTTTAAGCATTGTATTATTATCACATTTTATTTCATCTTATGTGCTAATATATTTAATTGTATTAATGCTCCTCTTGAGAAACATTTTTTAATGATGTAGATTTCAGTAGACTTAGATTGTGGTTAGGCATTCCATTAGATATGAATATTCAGCTCATGGTCAAGTCCTCCTTACATCTACAGTACCTATCTATGGATATCAGTTTCAGGCTTATTGGTAGTTATTATTATATAGAGATAGCCTGGGGGCTTATTAGTAGAGGCATCATAGACAGTCAATTAGATAGTTGTATTTGTTATTAATAAAACTTTGTGTCTCATATAATGAAAGTTTATTTTATTATATCTTCCATCTAAACTTTGGACCATGTTTTAGCTTCTGCGTTAACATTATTTTTGTTAACCTATATTTATGCCATACTATATCATGGTTGTACCCAGGGTGTAGCCTTAGGGTGTGATAGGTTATTACATCATCCAACACTAAAACACATGTTTGTCCTTAAATGTAAACACAAAAAAGGTACATAAAGTGATTTTAGTGCCTAAAAGCAGGGGATATCTCCTCTGCATGTCAGCCTCTATCTCCAATGTAGTTTTCTTAATCGGATTATTCTTCCATTGAATTTTACTAAATCAGTACTCTTAGACCTCACATTTTCATGGAAGTGATTAACTAGAAGTCAACTAACCATATAAGGCTTAGTTTTGCCTTATTTCTTATGTGATTTGACCCCAACCTAGTTGGGTTCTACCTTTGATAGAGACTGATTTATACTTCTAATTTGAGGTGCAATTAAGCATATCACCTTATTATATGTATTTTAAAATGTTTCTTTTCTATATCACTTGATTATGCTTTCTGAATCTATTTTGTTTCTAAAAGCCTATTAGATATTATTTTTACACTGCTTAGATTTAATTTTAAATACTAATGTATTCACACATACTGACTATATACTTTTTTCTATTACAACTTTTTATCGATGTTTATTTTGGTTTTTGTTCTCAAGATTATGGCTATATAGTTGAAACTTTCCATTCAATAGTTGGTAATTCCTCCTCGTTTGGGGGTGTGGAATAGTTTAGTTTCTTAGAGTTTAACCCAAAATTGATTTTCTAAGAGTAATTAAGGGCCTTGTCAAGACAAATTTATATCTTTCAAATTTAGAAGCTCTGTGTAACACTCCGCAAATTTAAATCCAATATTAGAACCATGCTTCAAATATATGAAAATTAAAAAATCATTTTTTTTATAGTTTTATGAATGACTTAGACATATATTAAGGCCTCAATAACTCCTAGCTTATAGACAATAGAAAAAATCTCTTACCGATTGAATTCTTGAGAAGAATGTTACTATGTCAACTTCAATTAAGTATAACTTCTCGATAAATAAGAGTTTTTGATCTAATGTCCTGCCAAAATATAAATAATTGAATTGCATTTCCGAAGAACCTTGTTTTGCTTTAATCTATTATTGGAGTAAACTGTTCAGGCCAATTTATTGAAGCAGTGTCAACAATACCATTTATGATGACTTAGACGATGAGTCATCATAAGATCTACGAATCATTGGGTCACATTACAAGTCATAGATTGACACTAAGTAATAAAAGTGGGTATAATAATTTGATTCCTTTGGCTATGACTTAGGCCATGACTCATAGCCAGACCCTACGAGTCATCACCTGAATCATTGTGGCAGCTTCCAGGTGTTTTCCAAATGATTTTTAAGGGGTTGTTTGGTATTTTCCCACTTTTTTAAAACCAAAAATACATCCTTTAAGCTTCCCAATGGTTGAATGATTATTATAAAACACCCATAAATCCCACATTACTCAAAATTCACTTAACACTTAGAAAATTGAGAGAGAAGGGCCAATTTTCTTCTCCAAGTAAGAACTAGAGATTTTTCAACTTCCGACTTCAAATACAAATATTTTATCAAGGTTTCCAACCTCAGTTATGTGGAATTTCATTAATGGGATTTTATTCGCCCATTGATTCACAAAGTTAACTTAATCCCCCAATTTTAATTCATCCTTGAAGCTTAGGGTTATTATGTAAAGTGTGAATTCCTTAATTTTTAGTTTATTGTTTTGTGTAAACCAATAATATATGTTTTTACTATAAATTTGAGAATCTTTATATGCTCATAACAATGAAATCTGATTATATTGATAATTTTTTTTATTTTAGGCTTGAGTTGTGAAATTTGTTATTATAATCAAATTGTAGTATTGCCATCATTAGTTGTATTCTTCAGAGATGGTGGGTTATAGACACCCAATGACCTCGGATTTCATGTTGACACTTATTAGTGTTAGGTCCTCCGGCTTACATGTTATTGAATACTTTTAGATTTTGTATTTATTTTCAGTTTTTAGAATATTACTATTATTGAGTATTTTCTATTATAAGTGTAAATTAGTTGGGAGTAGTACTTAGCACTGAGCGAATGCAGGAATGAAGTCTCACCCATCAGTTAGGATGAGATATTTAGTAGAAGTCCCTAAGTCCTAGAACTACGACATCACTGTAGTTTCTAAAGAGTCACCGACAAACTAGGCTTGACACCTTAGTTCTTTCAAACATCAATTTAGTGGATCCACGTCATTTAGTGTTCGTACCCTAGTCAATGTACTAAACTCCCATCAAACTTTGCTATAGATTTGAACTAGATTAGATTATATTAGGGTATGTTGGTTAATTGTATCTCCCATGGTCTACAGTTCATAGTTCAGATTCAGATATTCGCATGACCTTGTATTCAGTTTTTCAACTTATCATATAGTATATGCTTATTACTTGATCCTAGATCAGCTTACCATGTCACATGAATCATGATTAGATTATATCAATAATTTGCTATCTCATATACTCAGTTCTTTCAAAGTACTGATTGCATACTTTCTTTGAGCTATATTGTCTTATAATATAGGTTCTAACACTAAGCATCCAGATTGTGTTGAGTACTATTTCACACTATAATCAGCAGTAGTGTTTGGTGAGTCCTCATCACTTAAGGGATAATTATTAGCAATTTTTTCATTAATATTCTAGTTTCATACAGTTGGAGTTAGCTTGGGGCATATCCCAACAACCCATATGATTAAGAGGCTTTCAGACAGACAATTATAATTTCAACATGATTATTATGTCAGGCTTCCTCTATTTTGACATCCAGAATTGATTTTGATTTTATTATAAGCATTTTATTTTATTTTAGTTTCCGCTCACTATCTAATTATTTGCTTTAGTATTCTTAGTGGTTTGCCATATCATGGGTTAACTTAGGGTCACTTGTAACTTTGAGCATCATGTTATGACTAGGGGGTAGTCTCGGTTCGTGACAAACTTAGTATAAGAGCATTAGGTTTAAAGTGTCCTAAGGTGTTCTAAATCCACGTTAAGTGGAGTCTTGTCCATGGGTGTGAAGCACGCCACACTTATGAGTAAGAGGCTATGAAATGTCTTAAGAAAAGTTTCACTTCTTTTGTGATCAAATCAAGCGATAGTGTTTGAACTCTATTATAATATTCTTCTAAGTCATTCTCTACACAAAATTTAAAATGCGTCCCAACAGAACTAATAGAAGGAGGAATGGGAATCAGCAAACACCAACACTATATCGAACAAACCCTATAAATGAACAAGTATCTCATGATAAGCTTAGGGATGCTTTCATAGCATTAGACTAGTCCACAACCACCTAGAATAACTATCAGGTTGTTGCACCAACCAACCTTGATATGAATACAGTATTAGACAGAGTTTGTGACATCACTCTGATGAATCTTATAATATTCTTTGGGTCTAATTCTAAAGAGGATCTAGATGAGTTCTTGGATAATTAAGAAAGTTACTAAAATCTTGGGTGTCACTTCAAATGAAGGTGCAAATGGATGATCGGTAGAGTGGAATGGGTTTGTTGTTGCCTTTCTAGAAACTTTTTTGCCATATGAGAGAAGATAAGACAAGGTACATGAATTGATAAACCTAAAGTGGGGAAATTGATTGTAAAAGAGTATACTCTTAAATTTACTCAGTTGGCAAGATATGCTCCATCTATGGTTGCTGACTCTAAGACCCGAATGAGAAAATTTATGTTCAGTGTTTCTGAGGACGTGGTAAAAAAATTAAGAATGGATATGTTGGTTATGGAAATTTCCAGATTGATTTCATGCCCACTAGATTAAAGAGGAGAAAATCAAGAAAAAAAATAGAGAGTAAGAGGGCTAGAATTTGTAGCTTTAATTTCTCTCAGCAGAGGTCAGATGTTTGTAATTATTCTCAGTTCCACCAAAAATATTCAAATGCATTCCTATCTTCTTCTAGTATTCTATTATCCATGCTCAGGAAGGATATTCGAGATAGATCGTCAAGTTATAAGTCCAGAGTAGTTTGAATAGTGTTCATATTAACTCAGTTTGCAAGAAATGTGGTAAGAACCACAACGATGATTGTGTGGGGATAGTAATCGTTGTTTAGGGAGTGGAAAGTTAGGCCAAAAGTGAAGGGAATGCTAGTGGATTCAAATAGAGGAAGTTATGCTCGTCATCAAACTTAATCTAACTCTTCAGAAGCTCTACTAGGTCACCCAACTCAATAGTATGCCTCGACTAGTGCAGCTCGTCGACAACTGCACTTCATACTTGATAGGATTAGTAGGTTTCTCCTGAACACATAGACTTCAACTTGCCAAGACAAAAGCAAAGTCTTGAATTATAAAACAATATCAAACCATTAGGTTCAAATAATTTTTTCTCGATCTTTCGATCATGATACATCTTTATAATTTCTTTGTATTTAGCGGAGCTCTAATAAACACGGAGCTAAACTTCTTCGAACTCTTTTACCTTGCTCCATCTCAAATTTGTTGCATAACTCCACTCAAAAGCCTTTTTAATGCCCATAGTGCCTTATGCTCAAGTTCAATAGGAAAGTGCCATGCCTTATTGTATATAAGCTGATATGGGGACACACCTATGGGGGTCTTATAAGCTATCCGTTAGGCCAATAATGCATCATCTAACTTTCTTGACAAGTCATTCTTGTTGGCATTCACAATTTTTACCAATAAGGACTTGATCTCTATACTATAGACCTCAACTTTCCCATTTGTATAAGGATGGTAAGGTGTTGCCACCTTATTCCTTACACCATATTTATCAAGGGGGCTTCAAAGAGTCGGTTGCAAAAGTGAGACCCACCATCACTAATAATTTCACGTGGAGTGACAAATTGAGAAAAAATATTTTTCTTCAAAAAAGCAGGGACAGTTCTACCTTCATTGTCTAGAAGCGCGAATGAATCCAATCATTTGGAGACATAGTCAAACACTATCGTAATATAACTCATGCCATAGAATCTTACGAACGAACCCATGAAATCAATTTCACATACATCAAATGACTCCAACTCTAATATAGATGTCATAGGGAGTTCATGGTGTCTTAAAATATTGTGTTGATGCTGACATTAGTCACATGCTTGCACAAAGTCATGAGCATCCTTGTAAATTGTTTGTAAGTAAAACCCACACTATAGAATTTTTTGGCTTGTGTGAGTACCACTATAAGTACACCCAACTAGTGATGAGTGACAAGCTTCCAAAATGCTCATCATCTCTATGTCCGGTATACATCTCTGAATCACACCATCGGAATAAATCCAAAATAGATAAGGCTCATCCTGAAAGATTTTCCTCACCTCATGCATAAATATCCTTATTTGTTGGAAGGATAGGTCTTCTGGGACAAGATTACTTTCCAAACATTCGACAAAATCAGCAAACCTGGGAATTAAGTCTTAAGATTCTACATAGACATGCTCATCTGGAAATGCATCATCTATATCATGATCATCCTCTAGTTTTTACATTTACTCATCCTAAAGACTATACAAGTGATATGCAACTTGCTTTTCTATGCCTTTTAGATCGTTTACTTCAAAATCAAACTCTTGAAGCAAGAGAACGCAATGAATCAATCTCGATTTGGAATCTTTTTTTGGCATCAAATACTTCAAGGCTGCATATCTATGTCAACTATGCCCTTAGTCCCAATAAAGTAGGACCAAATTATTTCAAAGGCACAAACCACCGCAAGTAACACCTACTCCATAATGGTATAATTTTGGTGTATGTTTTAAAGCCTTGCTATAATAGTACATGGGATGAAGGATCATCTCTCCTTTGGCCTAGGACAGAACCCAAGGCCACTCCACTTGTATCATATATGACCTCAAAGGGTATAGACAATTCAGGGAACAAAATGATAAGGGCCAAACTCAATTGCTCCTTCTGGCATTTGAAGGACTTGAGACATTCATCAACAAACAAAAAGTTTACCACTTTCTCTACAAGTTTGCCCAACGGATTTGCAATTTTTGAGAATCCTGCATGGCCCAAAAAACTCCATATACCTCAAACTAAGACTGGCGGTTAGAATTCTTCAATTACCTTAATCTTAGATTTGTCCACCTCAATACCATGTTTTGATATCTTATTCCTGAGAATGATACCCTTTTTAACCATGAAGTGGCATTTTTTCCCAATTTAGTACCAAGTTACACTCTTCACATCTCTGCAGTGACAGGCCAAATAGGCCAAACAATCATCAAATAAATCCCCAACCACTGAAAAGTCATCTATGAATACCTCAATCGAGTCCTCTACCATGTAAGAGAATATAGACATCACAACTCACTAAAAAGTGGCAGGAGCATTGTATAATCCGAACGACATTCTATTGAATGCAAAAGTCCCAAAGAGGTAAGTAAACATCACCTTTTCTTAGTCCTCAGGAGCAATAGTGATTTGACTATAACCCGAGCACTCTTCAAGAAAACAATACTAACCCCTGCCTGCTACTCAATCCAATATCTAATCCATGAAAGGCATAGGGAAATTGTCCATTTATGTCCAAGTGTTCAACTTCCTGTACTCCATCCAAACTCCCCAATTAGTCACTAGTCTCAAGGGCAGTAACTCATTCTTTTTGTTAGGAACCACTATGATTTCCCCCTTCTTTGGCATGCATTAAACTATGCTAACCAACTTGCTATCTACAATGTTAAAAACTACTCCGGCATCTAACCTCTTTATTATTTACTTCTTCATCACCTACTGCATATGAGGGTTTAATCACCTCTAATGCTTAATGCTAAGAATGTTGTCCTACTCAAGGTGTATCTTATGTGTACATATACCTTGTAGAATCCCCATAATGTCTTTCATGGTGCACCCTATGCCTCTTTAGTATTTTGCAACAAATATATCAAAACTTCCATCTGTGATCCTTCCAAATCTATTGCAATAATCACCAATAAGGTATTGTTGGCCCCAAAGAATACATACTGTAAATTAGACAGAAGGGCCTTCAACTCCAATACCGGTGGCTCCTCAATGGATGGTTTGTAGGTCGCATAGTTTTATTTTTCAAATGAAGATCTATTTTGTAAGGGCATATATAAGAGATCCTCTGACATGCAATTCACCAACCATCTCATAATATTTTTCTATCCCATAACACTCGAAATTCATAATCACTGTAGCTAATGTTTCTACCCCTAGTCTATCTTCAATAGGCACATCTTCTACAACCATATCATCATCTATAACGTCTATAACTTACACCACTTGGATATCATCTAACTGCTTTATGGTCATACACAAATTAAGAACTACTTGTTCGTCATTTAGTTTGAAAGTGATCTTGACATGATCTAAACCAGGGCCTACTTGTGTAGAGTGCCTCAAGCCCCACCCGAGACTGGAGACCACCCCCAACTCCTAATTATTACCACCCTACACCTCAAGTTAGATGAATTCCAAATATATATATATATATATATATATAAAATAAGTGAGAATGGAAAAATCATAAATCAAATATGTCAAAATAGTATGGGCCCCAATACCAATACCAATGCCAAGGCTGGCACCAATACTGACATTGCCTATGCCAACCCAAAGTAGTACATAAAGCCTTTAACCAAAAGTAGAAAAAAATCCAATCTGGACTCCCCCTGACTGTAGCCAAAACCAATGTCCAAGAAATGAACAAAGTATTTAGAGAAATCCATAACATGAAATGGAGCCTTGTAGAGTATAGAAGCTCACCACTTCAGTCAAACATAGGTTGTCCCTAAATCCAATCAAAGAACAGGAGGAGCAGTATGGACGGTTAATTCATCGCATGGAGGTACAATACCCAAAGATGGGTTAGCGGGTAAATGCTAGGATACACTCAAAAGTAAAGATAAAATAATGCCAATATTTAAAACCTGGTAAATAAGCATGTGCAATCACATTCATGTATATATATATATATATATTTATATATATATATATATAATCTATGCTGGGAAAGGGAACCAGGTTTAGAATTTATTTAAAATCTTTAATTTGGGTTTGTTTAGCTCAATAGTCCTAAAACCACCTATGGGCTATAGGAGTCCAATGTCACACCCTAGATGGGCCCTAGTACTTATAGCCACATGAACCATAGATATCATAGGGATTGGGGATTCTTGTGTACCCTGCACCCTCTATGATATATATATATAAGTATAACTTGGGGGATTCCCGTGTACCCCACAAGAATATGGTCTCCATGACTAAACCTCATGTCGATAAAAATGAGTTTCCAATGTCTATCCATCATCTAACTCCTTCATAGTTAGCTATAATAACCCTCCATTATTGCCAAACTAAAGCCTTTACCACACAACCAAACCACAAATTCCATGTATTCATAACCAAAGAATTATGAAGTTGTATCGTCATATTGACTCTAGCTTGCAAGCAATGTCATTATCCAAAACTTAGGGGAGTCCCATGTACCCCACAAGTTTCCTAATTAAAATGACTTGGGGATTCTTGGGTGTACCTGTAAGTTTTCATTTAAACCAAAACCATGGCCACAAAAATGTTACTATTTAACCAATTAAGCCATCTAAACTAACTTTAAGTTCCATTACAAAAATATGCAATGCAAAGTTTTCAATGAAAGTCCAACTATGTATCAACCATTCACATAGGCATTTATCAAATATGCTAAGGGTATATAGTTTCCACAACCAAAATCAAACATGAAGTAACCATTCCGATGCATCCACAAGTCCAAACCATAAATATAACATAAAAAACCATAAGTAAACCATGGGAAAACATTACCCAACCATTAATAACTAAAACCCCCAACACATTCTTCAAAACCAAAAAAACACAACAATAAAAGCATGGAAACCATTAATTAAACATCCCTTTAGTTGAACTAACAATGAGGGTGGAGTAACATGCCTTATATAATGGAGAAGATGGAGAGAAACCAACCCTTAGAGACTTAATTGGTTGCTTAAAGAAAACCCAATCCTCTTTTTATAACCCAAAAGCTTGAGAGAGATTTGAGAGTGTTTAAACTTTTTTTGATTGTGAATAATAGGATAAATAAAGTCTCAAAATTATTTTAAGTCATGAGGACTACAGAAGTTAAAAGGAGAAATTTCCAAAAAACCCGCAGCTTAAAAGATGATAAATAAACGTAGGTGGGTATGGTTTGGGCACCCTACTCATACCTCATAATACGAGTGGTACCCCTAACTCATACCCTAGATAGTACCTCAAGGGATTAACACTGTTAATTATATGTCTTTCCCTTCACCTCTTGTGCCATCTTCATACGACTCGTATGAAGTCCAGTTGTACCTTAAACAGAAACCATCGCAAACCACACTGATCATCATATGACTTGGGCTACAAAGTCTTACCCTCATCATACGATAAGTACCCTAACTTTGTATGATATCGAAAATCTCAAAACCCAAGAAATTTTCTAAGGATCAAAACTAGGCTGTTTCAATTCTCTCCCACTTGGATCATTTATCCCCGAATGATAGAATAAGGTAGTAAAAAAATGATTTATACCCTTGGATGACACTACTCTCACCTTTAAGATTTAAAATAAAGTTGAAAGGAAATCAATATTTCCTTTAACTAAGTTAGAAAATAAAGATATTGTGTAAAACACATACCTTGGCATGAATTTCTGGAGAAAAAAATAGTAACAGATACTTGGACTTTGTGTCCTTTTCCACTTCCCTAAGTAGCCTCTTCCATCTTGTGTATTCCTCTATAGAACAATTACCGAGGCAACATCCTTGGTTTTTAATGGACGTACCTAACGATCTAAGATCTCAACCTGTGTCTCTTCATAATATAGGAATCCAAAAGGCCCATATCCTTGATAGGAACAATTTATGATGGATCACTAATACATTTACACTACATAGAAATGTGGAATACTAGGTGAATGGAGCTTAAACTAGAAGGTAACTCCAACTTATATGTAGCATTGCCGACCCTTCTACAAATAACATAAGGACCTACATATCGGGTACTGAGATTCCCTTTCTTCCCAAACCTTATCACACTCTTCATGGGAGATACCTTCAAGAATACCATATCCCCAACCTCAAACTCCAAATCCCTTTGCATCACATCTGCATAAGACTTTTGGTGACTTTTGGAAGCCTTAAGCGTATCCCGAATCACCTTTAACTTCTCCATAGCTCAGTGAACAAAATCTAGGGAAAATATATCCTCCTTACCATCCTCAATCTACCCAATCGGAGACCTACATCTTCTACCACACAATGCCTCACATGGAGCCATCCTAATGCTAAAGTGGAAGCTATTATTGTTATAAAACTCCATAAGAGATATGTTCTTAACCCAAAAAACACCATAGTCAATAACGTAAGCACAAATAAAATCCTCCAATGTATGAATACTCCTTTTTACTTGCCTATCCATCTGTAGGTGAAAATAAGTACTCAAACGAACCTTATTCCCCAACCCTTTTTGGGTTAACTGCCACATATTAGATGAAAACTACATACCACGGTCAGAGACGATAGAAACAGGTACCCTATACAACATTACAATCTCTTGGAGGTACAACCTTGCATAATGCTTAGCCAAAAAGTTAGTCCTCGCTAGAAAAAAGAAAGCCGTGACTTTGTCATCCTATCCACGATGACCTAAACTGAATTAAATTAGTTCTAAAATTGAGGAAGACCAATGATAAAATCCATGTTAATTGATATGCCCAAATTACACCTCTCTTACGAGAGAGTAAGCGATCATTGTCAAATATATAACCCAACTAGGTTGGGTTCAAATCCCACAGAGAATATGGTGCTAATTAAGTTTTTTATAGATTAGTTAACTTTTAATCATTCATTTCCATAAAATAAATATGGGGATTTGATTCAGTTTACAAATTAATGGTTTCAGTTTAACAAGATGAAATATGTGTAGTAGTATGAAAATTCAGAGAAATATCTCCACCTTGTAGTTTTCAATACTTTCTAACTATGGGCTTTACAAATTCACACATGCATCATACTTACAGAGAAACGTATTATATTTAATAACATAATCCTAGTGTTTCTCAACCATCAAGGACTAATTCACTTTAATTCTCATGAATCAAAAGGTTTTACCAAAAACAATACGAAATCTCCAAGTAGTTAAACCTGATAAGGCATTAACATATGAAATAGGGGCTGGGAATCCTATTTTCTTGTCACTACTCTCTTTTCGAAACATCAACCTTTCTTTCGAACAAGTTGCGTTTTAAGGCATATCATCTATGTTTGCAACCACGAGAATTCAAATAAGAGAAGAGAGTATGATGTAAAAAAATTAATGCATAATTAATTCAAAACCCAACGTGATATACTGTATGCTACAAGGCTTCCATAACACTAACTAATAAACTTAGCTACTCATGGATAAAACAGAAATCACAATAGAAATATTCATCATAACAAAAACTAGTAGACGATCTTGGTAGAGAAAATGAATAATATTTCTCCCTTAGTGTAAGCTGCCTCTCTCCTCTCTCAAAATAATATAGAATAATGAATAAAAATACAGCATTAAGCCTTTTAATAATCTTTTCTCTCATAATTGCCTTCTAAGTCCCTGAACTAATTATGAATGACAAACTAGTATTGGACATAGTTTCTAGGCGTCACATTTGGTCCAGACTGCTACTCTCTCTTGTGTCATATGCCATCCATATTCCATAGTCCCATTATGTCTTCATCTAAAATCATGCTAATCACCTCTGTTAGCTTAATTACATAGAAGTAGAGTAAAAACATAAGAAACTAGGCACTTTGCTCTCTAAACTTAGCTAAAATATGGATAATTTATGGTCCTTAGGCGTATAAATAAACCCAAGATCACTGATCACTTCACACTTTAATTTAGGCAGCTCAATATCTTGATAAAATCCTCTGGGTCTCATGTGCTCAACTTTTACTTATTGGCACACCATGCATTTGGCTAAAAAGTTTGCCATATCTCCCTTGATATTATTCCACCAATACATCTCCTTGAGGTCATAATACATTTCTGTCAAACCAGGATGAGCAACATAGCACGAATCATGCACCAAAGCCAAGATCCTCTTCGCAAACCATCTACATTACGGACATATAATCTCTCTTGGTACAGCAAAGTACCATCACCAATAATCTCTAAGATCTGCTTACCTCACCTTTGATCCTCATCAACACTGGATCTAACACTTTCTTCTCCTTAATTTTAGCACCAAGAGATTACTGGACCACTTCTTACATAACCACCCCACCATTCTCAGAGTCTAAAAAGTGAGCTCCAAGGTAAAACAAATGGTAAAGCATGGAGATCCAAGGTAGACTCCCCATTGATAACCTGCTGAGAGCATTAGCAACCATGTTAGCTTTACATGGGTGGTAGTGTAGACTCATATCATAAGCCTTCAGAAAATAACATTATCTTTTTTGGCAAAAGTTAAGCTCTTTTTGAGTGAACACGTATTGCAGACTCTTATGATCTAAAAATATATCCACATGCACTCCATATAAATAGTGACCCCAAATTTTCAATGCAAATACCACAACTAGTAATTCTAAGTCATCAGTCAAATAATTCCTCTCATGCACCTTTAATTGCCTAGAAACATAAGCTATCACCTTTCTATGTTAAATTAGAACACAACTAAGTCCCACACAGGATGCATCACAGTAAACTATAAGCCCATTCATGCCTTCAGGTAAAGTAAAAATGGGAGCTAAAGTTAGCTTATCCTTCATCTTTTCAAAACTACCCTCGCATGCATCCGACTATAAGAACTTTACCTTTTTCTAAGTTAACTTAGTCAAAAAAGCAACTATATTTTAAAAACTCACAACAAACCTTGTATAGTAGCCAGCTAAACCTAAGAAGCTCCAAATGTCAGTTGGAGTCGTGGGTCTAGGCCACTTCTTCACCAATGCTACCTTTTACGGATTGTAAGACCTCGCAAAATTCCTAAGCTTAATCCAGTCCTTTAAGCTTGTGAAGGCGGTCCCAGACTTAGAAAATCCTAGCTAAGTTTCTAGACTTAGTTTGTTTTTGCCCTTCGAATGTTGGTAATCTCATTTAGAGACCTTAATGTCTTTTAATATCTTATATTTTTGTTGATTTATGATAAGGAGGGTCATTAGGAGTTCCCGAGAAAGTTTTGGTTATTTTGAAACTTGTTTAGACCAAATTTGGTGTCTCAAAATAGTGGACCAATGCAATCTTGGCCTGCTGCATTGCCTATCGCATTGGTTTAGATTGTTACAGGTTGACAGAGTCAAACTACTGAGGCTTAGCATGATGAGGGTGCGATGCATCGGGTATCGCATCGATGATCAATTTTTAGTCATTAAATGATCGCATCTTTAAGGGTAAATAGGTTATTTTCCTATTAATCAGGTCATCTCCAAACACGAAATTGATCCTTAAATGACCTAAATATTTCATTATTCAAACAAGTTTGCCCAAAATTCATTATTCTCTCTCAAAATAAAGAAACCCTAGTTTCCAAATTCAAGAATAAGGCTCAAGAATTCCTTTAAGAATCCTTAAGGATTTACGTTCTAAAGTATGTAAAGTGTTCATGCAAGGATCCCTTTCATCTTTGAAGTCCAGGAATCTAATTTTAAATTATAAATTTTGATATTCATGTTTTGGATTGATTATGATCATATTGATGTGTTGTATGACTCCCAAGTTAGAATCTTTAGTGTGTTTTCATGATATTGTGTCAGCATGTGGATTGAATTTCATGAAATTGGGTTGATTAATATAGCCATGATGTAAAAGTGCTAATGTTTATGCCTAAGCCTAAATATAGCATTCTATGTGTACCCCAACTCAGCTATATTACTTTATTTAGGGCCTGTCAGTAAATGACTACCTCCCACAATCACAGTCTCAGTCTCAGTCTCAGTCTCAGTAATAGAACTCAAATAGTTCTACAAATTTCAGGACTATAAGATAGAGTCACTCAATTTAGTACAAAAATCAGCTAGTTCCATTAGAATCAGGAGTATCAGATACAGTCACCTAGTATCAGTTATATCAGTTATCAGCAATCTATGTTATCAATAAAACTCAGTATTCAGAATCCTCATAATTTCAGTTATAGTGTATATAGTCATATATGTATTCTCATTCAGTTATTCTCATCATATTCAGTCAAATATAGTTCATCCATATAAACTCTTGCATTCAGCCTTACCTTACTTTGCGTACCAGTACATTCACACGTACTGATGTATACTTTGTTCTGTGCTATGGTGTTTTATACCATAGGTTCAGACGTAGGAGCTCCAAAGCATCCTTAGCAGTTCAGATTTAACCAGCAACAGTAGATTATAGTGAGCCCTCATTATTTGAGGATAGCATGATTATTTCATTATTTCAATTTAGTTTTTAGTAGACGGGGTTAGTTGGGGATATGCCCTATCGACTTCTTATTCTGACAGTTTATAGGCCTTCAAACTAGATACTAAGTCTATAGCATGTTCAGACAGTTATTTTAGGTTTGGTATTGTTATATCATGTTATAAGTTATGTTTCTGTTTTAAACCTTTTGGAATTTTAGACCATTATTCCACATATTTCAGTATCATTATATAGTTATTGCAGTATGTACCAATCATGGTTTAGCTAGTGGTCCTTTGGGATCATTAGCATCTTGTAACATTTGAGGTACCAAACTCGGGGAGTTAAAAACTTTGTATCAGACCCTAAGGTTCAATAGAGTCCAAGGAAGTCTAAAAGTAGCATCTAGTAGAGTCTTGTGCCTGGGTGTATAGCGCGCCACATTTATGTACATGAGGCTATGGTATGTTTTAGGAATAGTTTCCTTTCTTTCATTATTCATGTCGTGAAAGTGAGCATGATCTCAAATTTAACTCTTTGACTAATCCATTCCTTCCTTTTATTACAAAATATGCCTTCCAAAAAGAGTAATGAAAGAAGAAATGGAAATCAGTCAGCCCCTCAACCCATTAAGGCAGATCCCCTTGACGAGCACATTTCTCATGCATAGTTTAGAGCTGCATTCACTAATCTTTCTAATTTAGTTGCTACTTAGAATGAATGTCTAGCTACCATTTTGGACAACCCAGTGGCCAACACTGCTGCAACTAGGATTTAGGACTTCACCCGGATGAATCCTCCATACTTTTTTGAGTCTAAGTCAGATGAGGACCCTCAGGAATTCCTTGAAAAGGTTTATAAGGTTATAAATATCATGGGGGTTATTGCTAGTGAGAGTTCTGAGCTAGTTGCATATCAGTTGCAAGATGTGGATCACACATGTTTAAATAGTGGAAAGCAGAGAGGGCAAAAGATGTAGGGTCCGTTGAGTGGGAGGAGTTTTCCACTACCTTCTTAGATAGATTATTTTCCCTAGAGCTCAGAAAAGCTATGGTATTAGAGTTTATGAATCTTAGGCAAGGAAACATGATAGTGAAAGATTATTCTCTTAAGTTTACTCAATTATCCAGGAATGCTACTCATGTGGTGGTAGATAGCAGGGCTAAGATGAGTAAGTTTGTTTTTGGGGTAAATGATAGTGTGGTCAAGTAGTGCAGGACCACCATATTGATTAGTGATATTGACCTAGACAGGCTTATGATCCATGCTCAACTGATAGATAGGCAGAAGGTTAAGGTGAAGGGAAAACAAAATAAGATGGCTAGAACAGGTATCTTCAATTTCTGTCACCTTATGTTGGAGATTGGAAATCATTCTTAGTTTTGCCCAAGGTCATCTGTTACATATCCTTCCTCAGAAAATGCTCCTATTCCTAAGTTCAGGTATTGGAAAAAGGATAGTGCGCCAGGTTCTATGTCTCAGGGAAATGTTAATAGTACCCACACTCATCCTCTTTGCCAAACTTGTGGCAATAACCACCAGGGTATTTATAGAGCTGGCAGCGATGTTTGTTTTGGATGTGGAAGGCCAGGCCACAGAGTCAGAGATTGTCCCCATTCAGGTTATCAGGGTCATCATAACCGTTCCTCAGCTCAGTTCGGTCACTTGAACCAATAGGGTGCCACTTCCAACACCACTAGTGGGCAATGCCTAAATAGAATATATGCTCTTTAGTCCCAATAATATTAGGAAAATTCTACTGATGTGGTAATTGGTACGTTACATATCTTTCATAAAGATATTTATTCTTTGCTAATTCTAGGAGCATCTTTGTGGTTTGTTACTCCTTATATAGCAGTTGATTTTGGAGTCAATCCTAAAATTCTAGCAGCACCCTTCTCAGTGTCTACCCCAGTGGATAAAACTATAAGATCTGAGCGGGAATACAGGAACTGTCCGGTTATGATACGTCAAAAATTACCTTTAGCAAACTTAGTCAAATTATAGATGACTAATTTTGATGTCATTATCATCATGGATTGGCTTTATTCCTACTATGCCTTGGTCGACTGTTAAAATAGAATTTTCCTATTTTAGTTTCTCAATAAACCCGTCTTAGAGTGGAGGGGTAGTACTTCAGCTTTCAAGGGTCAGCTTATTTCCTACCTACGGGCAAGGAAAATAATATCTAAGGGATGTGTCTATCATATTGTTCGATTTAAGAACTCTAGTTCTAAAACTCCCAGTCATAAATCAGTCCCAGTAGTGAATGAATATTCAAATGTCTTTCCCGAAGATCTTCCAGGAATTCTTCCCAAAAGGGAAATAGACTTCGGAATTGACCTTCTTCCAGATACTCAGCCTATATCTATTCAGCCATATAGAATGGAACCAAAAAAACCCAAAGAATTATAAGAGGAATTGAAAGATCTCCTAGACAAGGGGTACATTAGACCTAGTGTGTTCCCATGGAGTGCACCAGTTCTATTCATGCGAAAGAAACACAGTGCTCTCAGAATATGCATAGACTATCGTCAACTTAATAAGGTCATAGTCCTGAACAAGTATCCACTTCCAAGAATCGATGACTTTTTGACCAAATCTAGGGTTCCAGGTATTTCTCTAAGATAGACCTCAGATCAAGATATCATCAGCTCAGAGTCAGAGAATATGACATTCCAAAAATACCCTTCTGAACTCGGTATAGTCACTTCAAATTCTTAGTCATGTCCTTTGGTCTTACCAATACCCCAGCAGCTTTCATGGACTTGATGAACTGTGTGTTGAAGTAGTACTTAGACATGTTTGTCATAGTCTTCATCGATGACATTCTTGTCTATTCCCGCATTAAGCATGATCATGCAGACCATCTCAGAACAGTATTTCATACTCTTAGAAATCATCAATTGTTTCCAAATTCAGTAAGTGCAAATTTTATCCAAGGTTAGTGTCATTCCTTAGTCATATCATTTTTTATGGTGGTATTAGATTTGATCCTCAAAAGACCAAAGTAGTAAGAAAATGGCATCGCCCTATCTTTCCATTAGATATTAGGAGTTTCTTGGGTTTAACTGGCTATTACAAATGGTTTGTTAAGGGATTTTATTTTATTGCATCCCCTATGTCCAGATTAGTTCTGAAGAAAGTCAAGTTTCAGAGGCAAGATCCTTGTGAGAAGAGTTTTCAGAAGTTGAAGATTCGACTTAGCTCAGCTCAAATTTTGGCTCTTCGAGATGGTTCAGATGGATTTGTAGTGTACTATGATGCATCCAGAGTAGGTTTGGGTTGTGTCCTCATGCATCATGGTAAGTTCATATCCTAAACCTCCAGGCATCTTAAACCCATGAGAAAAATTATCCTACGCATGATCTTGAGTTAGCAGTCATAATTTTTTTCTTAAATATTTGAAGAAATTACTTGTATGGGGTGCATGTATATATGTTCACAGATCACAAAATCTTTAAGTACATATTCTCTCAAAACGATCTTAACCTTCATCAGAGAAAGTGGTTATAGATCTTTAAAGATTATAACATGAGTGTGTTTTATAATCCAGGCAAGGCAAATGTAGTGGATGATGCTCTCAGTAGATTTTCTATGGACAGTGTTTCTCATGTTGAGGATAGTAAGAAGAAATTATCTCAAGAAGTTCATCAGCTTTCGAAACTAGGTGCCCGCTTAGTCAACTTAGCAGAAGGTAGTATATGGGTTCATAGCAGTTCTAAATCATCTTTAGTTTTTGAAATTAAGGAGAAATAAGATAGAGATCCCAGTCTAGTCAAGTTGATCAAGTCATTAAGAGATTAGAAAGTTGAGGTTTTCTCCCAAGGGGGAGATGGGTTTTATATTGACAGGGTCATCTTTCTGTGCTATGTGTAGACGACTTAAGGCAGCAAATTTTTGTAGAAGTACGTGGTGCGCATTACTTGATTCATCCAGGGGCCACTAAGATGTACCGTGATTTGCAGAAGATGTATTGGTTTAGTGGGATAAAAAGAGATATTGCAGAATTTGTGGCTAAGTGCTCAACATATTAGTAGGTTAAGATTGAGCATCAGAATCTTAGTGGGTCTATATAGGAGTTCGATATTCCTACTTAGAAGTGGGAAGAAGTAAAAAAGGACTTCATGATGGGTTTACCTCGTAATCGATGGCAGCATTATATAGTTTGGGTCATTATAGACAGAATAACCAAGTCAACTTATTTCTTTTTTATTCATACCTTTTATTCAATCGAGGATTATGCCAAACTCTATATCAGGGAGTTGGTTAGGTTACAACTATTGTCTATTATTTAAGATTGAGGTACCCATTTCACCTTTTATTTCTGGAAAGCATTCCAAAAGGGTCTTGGTACCCAAGTTCATGTCAGTATATACTTTCATCCTAAGATGGATGGTAAAGAAGAAAACACCATTCAGACCTTGGAGGATATTCTAAGGGTGTGTTTAATTCATTTTAAACGTACTTGGGATAACCACTTGCGTTTGATTGAGTTTCCATACAGCAATAGCTATCATTCCAGTATCGAAATGGCTTCATTCGAAGCTCTCTATAGTAGGAGATGTAGATCACCTATCGGATGGTTTAAAGTGGGTGAGGCCACAGTAGTAGGGCCTTACTTGGTCTTCAATACCTTAAAGAAAGTTCAGTTAATCAGAGAGAGGATCAGGACAGCTTAGAGATGACAAAGATCAAACATATATGTGCGTAAAAAGGATCTCGAATTTGAGATTGGTGATTATGTGTACTTGAAAATCTCTCCCATGAAGGGAGTGAAGAGGTTCATCAAGAAAAGGAAGCTCAGTCCCTAGTAGGTCGGTCCCTTCAAAATTCTCAGTAGTTTTTGCAAGGTAGCTTATGAGCTTGAATTGCCTTCAGATCTAACTTCAGTTCATCCAGTCATTCATGTCTCCTTGCTTAAGAAATGCAGAGGTGATCGAGCAGTTGTAGTCCTTATTGAGGGCATAGATATTCAGAACGGCCTCTCATATAAGGAAATCTAGTCAAATTGACTATTAGACTCATAGACTAAGGAATAAAGAAGTCCCTCTAGTCAAAGTTGTTTGGTGGAATCAGTCCGTTGAGGAAGCTACTTGGGAAGCAGAAGCAGACATGCCGACCAAGTATTCTCACCTCTTCTCCACAAACTTAGACTCATCCCAAGGTAATAACTTTCTTTAAGCTTATTTAGTTACATGTTCAAATTTCAGTTACAAACTTGGTATTCAGCTCCATGCCATGTTTTCATTTAAAACTTGGTATTTTACCATTACATATTTAGTCGCAGTTCATGAGTCAGTTTAGTCATGTATTTATGCATCAGATATGCATGACCAGTTTATTAGTACTCTCAGTCATGCATTCATGTATCAGCTCAGTCATGAAATTATGCATCAGATATGCATGCTCAGTATAAATCTCATTAATGTCAGTCATGCAGTCATGTTTCAGTTGTTCATGTTCATTATGTACTTTAGCTTATCATTTCTCACATTACAGTTAGTATCATTTGAGGATGAATGTTCCCAAGGGGAGATATTGTAAGAGCCTGCAAAATTTCTAATCTTAATCCACTCCTTTAAGCTTGTCAAGGGGGTCCTGGATTTAGAAAATCCTAGCTTATTTTCTAGAATTAGTTTATTTTTAGCCTTTGAATGTTGGTAATCTTATATTGTGACCTTAATGTCCTTTAATCGATTATAGTTTTGTTGATTCATGATCAGGAAGGTCATTAGGTGTTCCCGAACAAGTTTTGGATTTTTTGGAACTCGTTTAGACCATGTTTGGTGTCTCAAAATAGTGGACCAACGCGATCTTGGCTCGTTGTGTCACCCATTACGTTTGTTAACATTGTTTCGGGTTGAAAGATTCAAAACTACTAAGGCTTAGCTTAATCAATGCGAGATATGTCGGGTATCGCATCGATGCCATCGACGCGCCGCATTGCCAATCGCGTCGATGCCCAGTTTTTAGTCATTAAATGATCACATCTTTATGGGTAAATAGGTCATTTTCCCATGAACCAAGTCATCCCCAAACACAAAATTGATCCCTAAATGACCTAAATATTTCATTATTCACACTAGTTTCCCCAAAATTCATCATTCTCTCTCAAAAGCAAAAAATCCTAGTTTTAAAATTCAAGAACAAGGCTCAAGAATTCCTTCAAGAAACCTTAAGGATTTACATTCTAAGGTATGTAAAGTGTTTATCTAAGGATACCATTCAATTTTGAAGTCCAAGAATCTAATTTTAAATTATAAATTTTGGTATTCTTGTTGTGGATTGATTATGATCATGTTGATGTGTTGTATGATTCTCACGTTGGAATCTTTAGTGTCTTTTCATGATATTATGTTAGCATATTGATTGAATTTCATGAAATTGGGTTGATTAATGTATCCATGATGTAAAAGTGTTAATGTTCAGGCCTAATCCTATGTATATGCATTCCATGAGTATGATAAAATGCCTAAGTGAGTAGAATTGTGTTTTATGAACCCTAGTTGATCTACATGATGAACTTAGGCTATAACTACATGCTAAAAATGACTCCCAAGCTAATTTTATATCTTGAGATGAATTGATGGAGAGTTCATGAGACTATATTGTGAACTTATGATATGTTGGAATATATTCCTATTACTGTACAAGACTATGAGTATCAAGTGCATCATGAAATCCCTCAATGGTTGTATTATGAATTGTTAACAATTGCTATGAGCTAACGAAGTGTCATCTCCTATTCAATTTCATTCTATCGAGTCCTGGGGGTATTCAATATATGATAATTTAGCTGTGTGCCTAGAGCTAGTGTAAGTTTTTAAGATAATCTCAGTCACGCCATGATCTGTAGTATTCTTAATCAGTTTCTGAACTTAGTAGAATTCAGTCTGTTACATGACTTAGGAAAACTTAGTAATCTCATGAACTCAGTCAATTGACAGACTTCAATAATATTCCATCATTCCACAGAACTTAGTGAACTAATTCCAGTTTATCTTAGTATAATCAGTTCAATGCCTATTCAGTTGGTAGTAGAATTCAACAACGAGCGAATCCAAGGATTTTGGCACACACTGATAGTAGATTATATGACCCATAGAAGCAATCCTTGCATTCCAGAACTATATAGCCAGCATAGGTTAAGACATCAATAATGACAGTTGAGGGTTGATGAGGTGGATTAACACTACCAGTTGAGTGTCCCACCGTTCTTCTTTGGAGACACTTTTAGATGAGGGTCACTCACAGTTTACCTTTGCTAGTGGCACGACATTGATAACCTTCTAATTGGTGTTACAGATTGGACACCAACTCAGCTATATTTCTTTATTTAGGGTATGTCGGTTAAATAACTACCTCCCACAAAAACAATTTTTGTCTCCGTCTCAGTAATAGAACAAATAGTTCTACAAATTTTAGGACTATTTGATATAGTCACTTAGTGTAGTACAAAACTCAGCTAGTTCCATTAGAATCAGTACTGTCAGATACAGTCACCCAGTATCAGTTATATCAGTAATCAGTAATCAATGTTATCAGTAAAACTAAATATTCAGAATCCTTATGATTTCATTTACAATCTATATAGTCATGCATGTATTCTCATTTAGTCATTCTGATGACATTCAATCAGATATAGTTCATGCATATAAACCCTTGCAATTAGCCCTACCTCACTTTGCATACCATTACATTCACATATATTGACGCATACTTTTCTTTTATGCTATGGTGTTTTATACCATAGGTTTAGATGTACGAGCTCCAGAGCTTCCTTAGCAGTTTAGATTCAGCAAGCAACACTATATTACAGTGAACCCCCATCATTCGAGGATAGCATAATCATTTTATTATTTCAGTTCAGTTTTCAGTAGACGAAGTTAGTTGGAGATATGTCCCATCAACTCCTTCTTCAGACAGTTTAGAGGCATTCTGACTAGATTTTAGAATATAACATGTTCAGATAGTTATTTTAGTTTCGGTATTGTTATACCACATTATCAGTTATGTTTCAGGTGTGAACCTTGTGGCATTTCAGCCTATAGTTCCACATATTTCAGTACCATTATACAGTTATTGCATCATGTACCAGTCATAGGTTAGCTAGTGGTCCTTTAGCATTGTTAGTACCATGTAGCGTCTTGGGTACTAGACTTGGGGCAATACACGGATCCCCCATGATCCCATCACTAGAAATAATATGACCCAAAAAAATGACAATGTTCAACAAAAATTCACATTTCAAGAACTTGGCATACAACTGTTGCTCCTTCAAGGTCTGAAACACAATACGGAGGTAATTGGAATGATCCACCTCGCTCTTAAAATAAACTAGGATGTCATTAATAAAAGCAAGACAAATAAATTTAGAAACTAATGAAAGACCCTATTCATCAAATTCATAAATGCCTAAGGGGCATTAGTCAACTCAAAAGACATAACGAGAAACTTAAAAGGCCCATACCAGGCACGAAAGTCGGTCTTAGGGATATCTACCTCCCTAATCTTATGCTAATGATACTAGGGAAGAAAATCAATTTTGGAGAAAAACTTAGCACTCTGCAACTAATCAAACAAATCATATATCCTTGGAAGATGATACTTGATCTTAACTATCACCTTATTCAATTTTGTTTATTCAATGCATATTCGAAGGGAACTACCCTTCGTATGCATGAATAGCATCGGTGCACCCCATAGGGACACACACGGATAAATGAAACCCTTATCTAATAGATCCTTGAGTTGCTCCTTAAGCTTCTTCAACTCAGTTGGATCCATCTTATATGAGGGAATAAAAATTAAATGGGTGTTTGGAACATTATTAATTCCAAACTTAATCCCCCAATCAGGATGGACACTAGGCATGTCTTCAAGGAAGACCTCATGAAATTTATTTACCATTGGTTCAACATGCCATGAAGGACTCTCTGAGTTAGAATATTTAACACTGACTAGATGATAGAGACACCCTATAGAGATTAACCTCTAAGCTCTAATGTAAGATTTGACCTTTTCCTTAGGTACTAGGTAATAACTCTCCTACTTAATAACTAGTCCATTAGGAAATTTAAATATAATCTTATGAGTTCGATAATCTAAAGATGCATAGTAACGAATCCATTCCTAATATAACATCAAAATCTACCATATCTAAATCAAATAAGTCCATAAATGTTTCTTTATTCCCAATAAATACAACACCCCCATATAGACTATTCTAGTAATCACAGAGTCACCTATTAGGGTAGAAATAGAAAAAGGATCTGAAATAACCTTAAGACTAAAACAAAAATGTACAAATATAAATGCGGTCACAAAAAAGAGATTGGACCCTAAATCAAGTAAATAGTACACATCTCGAGAACAGAGTTTCAATTTGCTTGTCACGATATTAGGCGATGCCTCAAAAACATATCGAATGTTGAATGCAAATAGATGGTTCCGACCAATATAGGAAATAGATGGTGCACCCTATTGTTCTGGAGCTGATGATGAAGTAACTCAAAACTTATTCTCCCCTGAAGCAACCTTACCAATAAGACAGTTTCTAAGCTTGTGTCCTGGCTGACCACAGTTGAAGCACTTATCCCTTTCCTCATCAGAAAAACCCTAATTCAAATAACCATAAAACCTATACGAAGGGTATGATGGACCTGACTAAGCCTCAATAGCTTTAGACTAGGCACCCTATTCCCTAAAGTTGTAACCACCTTGGAAATACCTATCATCCGATGGCTTTAGGTAGGTGATGTGTGATCCTATGCTAAAATATTTGAAGCTTTTAACTCTAAATAATTGCAAGGTCTTGAGAAATTTTACTTTTTTTTTATTTGTTTACTTTGATTTTGTAGAAAAGGTAAAGATGAAGGGGAACCACTAATAAAAAGAGTAAAAATACTGAAATCATAAGCAAATAAAGAACGAAGTGTGGCTGACGACATCCATGACACGCCATCAGCCTACTGATAAGTTGTCAAGGATGTCGTCAGATGTAAACAGAAGATGAAAGTTAAAGACAATTTTGTGACGACATCCATGAAACGTCATCAAGATCCTGATAGTCCATCACCATCGTCGCCAACCTTAGGCAGCAAAAGACACAAGTGCAGAGGATCTGACGAAATTCGTGATAAGCCATCATCCCCCTGATAATCCATCATAGACGTCATCATTTATTTTGAGAAAAAGATGAAACTTCTATTTTGTTCCCTTAGTTAGGGTTAACTATTTAAAGCCTTAGTTTTGGGTTTTCTGGGAGGAGATTGACTTATCATTGACTTATTGACAATATAAAATTTCTCTCTCTCTCGACCAATATTTTGGGAGTTTTATCTTCTGAATCAATTCAAGTAATACTTTTTGATCTTCATCATAGTTGTAAGTTAATCTTATCAATTATGAATTTAATTTGTGTACTTGTTTATTGCATCATGAGTGTCTAAACCTTATTAATCTGAATTATGGTATCTAGGGTTAGGTCATGAAGAGGTGCTAAATACTTAAGATTTAATATGTGTCGGGATTTCTTGATAATTCTAAGATGTTATTTAATGTCTGTTGGTAGCAAACAGTAGGGATACCTACTTTGATTTCTTGAGAAAGAAATCATAAACAGTTGGAAGTGAATTATCAACAGGGACTCGGAAATACTTTATTGAATAATCAGCGTTGTAACAAGGTTGATTAACCTAAGGTAAAATATGGGCAGTAATAGCGATTCCTACGTCTAAGAGGATTAGGAAATTACATTCTTAAATAGGTCAAGAGACATTTGAGCATATCATCGATATAGATAGGTTGTTATCCTAACCACCATGAGAATATTTAGTCATCTTTGGCATCTTTCATGTACCATAAGCCCTAATGAACATAATTTTGGCTATTTCATAAAATCTTGGTTACAAACATAATAATCAAAATGTAAAACAATTATTTATGAAACTTAAACCCCCATTTCAGGAAATATTAAACTATCAATAAATTAAAACATAAACAACTTGAATTCATATCATATTTCCTCTGGGATTTGACCCCAACCTAGTTGGGTTTTACATTTAGAACGATCACTTACACCCATTCAAGAGTGTAGTTTGAGCGTTATCAAAAATGGTGCCGTTTCTAAGGGAGACGATTGTAAATTAAAATTTTATGTGCGCTAATTGACTGTTAGTTTAATTTCCTAGATTTACGTTTATTTGTTATTTCTCTTTATTCCAGGTTCTTTGTGGTTTATGCCAAAATCAAGAAGTTCCGGAGAACCGTTATTTCTAATTAATCTGGAACCTCAGTTGATCTGGAGAATGGATGAATAACAGGAGGCAGAAAGATTAGCCACTTTGTCCAAGGCTCAGGTGAACGTACAGAATTAGGGTCAACAAGTCATCATCCGAACCTTGATAATGAAGACTTGGGTGATGAGAAATTGCTAAATCCTCAAAACACAAGGCGAGCTGAGCAACTTCTTGCACCAGTGCAATGAAATTTCAATATAAATCATCCAGCCAGAGGAAGTTATGGTCAATAGCCTATTTAACACAAAAGTGATGACGATGATGAGGGAATGGACGGAGTAGGTGCAACGGGTGCTATCATTTCTCCACCGTTGGCTCCTGGTACGAAATTCATCATAACAAGTACCATGATCCAACTCCTGAAACTGAAGGGGTTGTTTGGAGGCTTGCCTGCTAATGATCTGAACATGCACTTGGAGCACTTCTTCACCATTTGCAAATATTTTGATAATCTAGGAGTGAGCTAAAATGCGATTCGGTTGAGATTATTTCCATTGTCTCTATCTGGGGAGGCCACAATCTGGTTAAATAAGTTGGAGCCCAATTCCATAACTAACTGGAGACATTTTAAAGAATCGCTCCTAGAATGGTTCTTTCCACCCTATTAGAGGGTACGGTTAAGGGACGAAATCAGTAACTTCAGGCAGCTCCCAACTGAAGCCATACATGAAACGTGGGAGAGAAGAAGAAGCTGGCATAATGTATGAACCAGAACATGGCAGACTTGCACTTGATATAGACTTTGTACAGAGCTTTTAACTCTATGACAAATCTAATTGTTGACAATACTGCGGGTGGTTCATTTGTTGACCTCTCTTTTCTAGACGCTTCAGACATGTTGAATAGAATGACCAAATAGAGTTGGACCTTTCCTACCAGGGATTCTATGGTAGGGAGCCCGACTATTTCTATTGTTAAGATCGTGGAGCAGTGCAAAATAGATGAGGATCGAGACCAAGACATGGCCCATTTGAAGACACAGATGGCTTTACTGACCAAGCACTTGCTGTCAGGCAAGACTAAAAAAGTTAAGGCTGTGGATTCTCAGTGCACTATTTCTACTAATGCAGATGAGGAGGCAAACTATGTGAGTAATCAAGTGGGTTTCCGAGTCAATAGCCAAGGGAATCAAGGTCAGAACTTTTATGACAAGCCTAATTATAAAGATTGGGAGCAAGGATACTAGAAAAGCAATAATGATCGGAGTGGTTTGTATGTTCCTCCTGAAAGTCGAGATGCTACACCAACTAGCTCTGGTAAGATATCCATGAAGGATAAGATAGAAAAATTGCTGAAAGGAGTTGAGGCTACCAACTCGGGGGTAACTACTATAAAGAGTGAGTTCTCTACCCTGAGTTAGTTAGTTAGTTCACAGTCCACTTCTATCAAGCAGTTGGAGTAGTAGATGATCCAACTTTCCACAACATTTAACCAAAGAAAAACTGGTACTTTACCTAGTGATACGGTTCAAAATCAAAGGAATAATGGCTCATATTTGGAGATTACCACCACGAGTGGTAAGATCTTACATGTCCCTTTTGTGGGAAACTCTATAGATGATGGCGTGATTGTTGATGAATTTGAAAAAAGTAATCCAGTGGAGTCTGAGAAGCTGGATAATTCTGTTAACTCTTCGGAAAATAAAAAGTAGAAGGAAGAGGAAGTGGTGTTGAAAACTATCCCTAGACTACCACCTCCCATTCCTCAATGATTGAAGAAGAAGGCTGATGATATGAAATTCAGAAAGTTCTTGGCAATGCTCAAGCAATTGATAATCAATGTTCCTTTGGTTGAGGCACTTGAGCAAATGCCAATCTACGCAAAGTTCATGAAAGACCTTGTAACCAAGAAATGGAAGGTTAGCCAAGAGTCGGAGGATAATCTTATCCATTATGGTGCTATCTCTACAAGATCTTTAGTGCAGAAAAAGGTAGACCCGAGAGCATTTACCATCCCGTGTACTATTGGCCCCCTAAAGTTTACAAAAGCACTATGTGATCTGGGAGCCAGTATAAATTTAATGCCATTAGATGTGTATAAGAAATTAGGTTTGGGGGATGCTACCCAAATAAATATACAGTTGGTAATGGCAGATAGGTGTGTTAAGAGGCCTGTGGGCATGCTACACGACGTTTTGGTAAGATTGCGAGGTGGATTTGGAAGTGCCTATCATCTTGGGTAGGCCATTGGTAACAACTGGGAGAGTGCAAGTAGACATGGAGCTTAACGAGCTAAAGTTTAGGTTCAACAACAAAGAAGCACGTTTCAAAATACACCCATCCATGATTCATCCAAAAAAGATGAGTATTTTTTCAGTCGTGACGCGATAGTAAATCAGGCGCTATTGGGTGGAAACCCAAAGTTTTATGTTTAAGCAAGAGTTTTTATTTTTATAGTTAGGATTTAGTACAGAGAAGGTGGAAAAATGAGGAGGTCAGCTAAAAGGCCATGATGATATTCATGATAAACCATCATTACTGTTATAAGCTATCACAATTGTCATTAGATAGGCCAAGATTGAGGCATTCTATGTTAAGGGTGATGATTATTGTGATATTCTATCACACTGGTAATAAGCTGTCACAAATCATCATCAGCCCATAACCTTAAAAGCTGAATTCTGGGCCCATTTTAAAATAGATCCGACCCAGCCCAAATGCGAAACCTTTTCAAATTTCCTCTAGTTTTATTTCTTTTTATTTATTTATTTATTTCCTTAGTTAGTTGATCTCCTAATCTTTTCAAACACTCCAATATAACAAATTCTCTTGTGTGTGGGTTTGCATATCATAATCAAGGAATTTTTCCTATTTCTTCCTCCTCTTGTGCATGGAATTAGTTTAAGAGATCCATCAGGTATACTCTACTTTTACTCTTCTTTTCTTGTGGTAAGTGATAGAAGAATGTCAACCCAAGTCCCCAAGAGTCTTAAACCATGTTCAACTTAGAAAAGAGCTGAAAATAGCACCTAGGGTTTGTTGTGGAGACCCTAGAATTTAAAAGTCAGCTCATAAATTGGAATTCAAGTGAATTTGGAAATAATAGGGACCGAAAAAATTAAGCAAAAATTGATAGTGGGTTCTGATAAGAGCTGACGACATTCATGATAGGCTATCACAATTGTGACAGCTTATCATCAGTGTCGTCAAAAGCTGCTGATAAGGAATTGGATTCTGTTTAGGGTTGATGACATTTGTGATAGGCTATCACAATTGTGATGGCTTATCATGGATGTCGTCAAAGTTTGTTCAAATTTTGAAGGTGTTGTCTAAGGTTGATGATAATTATTATAAGCCATCATGGTCGTGACGGCTTATCATGAAATATCATCACACCTGGAACCTGAGGCATGAATGAGCTTAATTGATTAATGTATTTGTGTTTATACTCTTAAGGGTTGACTAATGTTCTTCTGTTGTCTCCAGGAACTTTACAATGGCACCAAAAATAAAAGGTCCCATAACACCATAGAAAGTGGAAAAAAAGTGTACATCATAAGCTTATCAATGAGGAATCTGATTACGAGGAGAAGGAACCCTTGTTCAGGAAGAAAAAAAAGAAGCCATGTCCAAAGAAACCTTCACCACCTCTACCCATTGAAGTGGAGGATAGTGATGAAACTGAAACAACAACAACTTCTAAGCAAGAGAGTTCTGAACAAAATGAGTCTGAACATGCTAAATCTGAAGAAGAAGAGCAAGAAGGGTCTAAGGAGTCTAAGTTTGAGGAAATAACATCGGGGTTCCCATCCACTGATAAGCACAATGATGAAGAGTCTCCACCTCGGGGACCACTTATAAAATGTAAGAAACCTGAAGTATGAGACAATTCTAGATGGAAAATTCCCATAGCACAGAGCATCTACACTGTTGGGCTTCGTAAAACTGATAGAAAAAGATCTAAGAGGCCACTTCAGAAAGAAAAAATGATTATGAAAGGGTTGAGCAGGTACCCAAAAGTAGAACAGAAGTTCCAAGGGTATGGATTGGGGTGGACCACAAAAAGAAGGAGGATCTCATTTTATCCTTCACTAGTTCTGAAGCTCTATGAAAACTACCAGGCTCAGTTAGAAAATATGTACAAGCCAGGTGAACGAGTAGCAGACCAACCCCTATTGGATAGAGTTAAGGTGACGGGCGTGAGGGTTGATGTCTCGATCAGAACCATCAACAAATTCTTGCATGGCCCCGACTTCACTCCTCATGCCACTTAACCATCAGTATATGCTTGGATTAAGAATTATGAAAAACAGCATTTGTGGTTGGCCATTATCCTAGCTGACAGAGAACCAAAATGGGTGACAAACCTAAATGAAAGAATCTGTAAGTCCTCTTTGACTCAAGAGGCAAAGTTTTGGTGGGGTATAGTGCATGTTTGGTTGATACCCACTGAGGGAGACAACATTCTGGGTGGTGATCGATCCATTTTAGTAGCAAGCATGTTGCAATAGCTCCCCTTGAACTTTGGGGAAATCATTGCGGATGAGATGAGATGAAGATTAGGATGTCGAGAATCAATACTGCTTATCCTTTTTCTTATCTTATACAGAGTTATGCCAAGCTGCTAATATGTCAAAGATTGTAGGAATTGATGATGATGTTCCTACCCAAAAGACTCACAATCCTATATAGTTTGATGAGAATCCGTCGGGATTGAGACTTAATAGAGGTTCAGAGCTAGCAGCAGAACCTCCAATTACAAATGCAAGAGCAGCACCTTAGGTGGAAGTGCAAGATTTAGAGACTGGGCAACAAACTTCCTCAGCACAGGCAGGTTCAGTTCTTGAAAGGTGCCAAATCCCTCAGTTACTACAGCAGCAGCAACGTTTACATTTTATCTAGTTGATATCTGGAAAGTGGCTAAACAATTCAAGTGGTGTAAAGCATAGGTGTATGTCTTTGCCAAATAATTTGTTGTTGTAGTTGATAAGAGAGTTAAGGCTTTCCTTGATTCTTTTATGACTTTGCCTAAGAAGGTTGTAGATTTAGAGAAGTAATTTGATGCATGGGAAATAGAAATGTCAGGAGCTGATCTCACTAAATTTAAAGAGGCATTAGATAAGGTAAATACAGATGTTTGGGTGTTGCAGCAACACCAATCTATGGTGCCAACAGGGTCGTCCATTCAAAAATCTGAGGAAGAAATCCCAATGCTTACCTAACTAAATATTCCCCAAAGAAAAACAAGAAAAAAGGGGGGAAAAGGGAAAGGATAAGAGAGAAGAGTCAGACAGTGAGGAAAAAAGAAGAGTGAAAAAGAAGGCAAAAAAGAGGCCGAAAAGAAGAAGTTGAGGAAAGCAAGGATGTAGTCCCTGGCTGATACTGAGAAATAGGAGGCAGCCATCCGAGCTGGGGATGCAGGTGCCTCATCTATAAGGGCTCCAACCACTATAAAGTCAGATGTTCCTAATGGAGAGAAGACAACGGATGATACAGTAGCAGGGTCGGAGACCCAGGATCTATTTGATTGATTGTCTTCAGGTATACCCTAACCCTTAGTGCAGTTTATTTTTGATTTGAAGTTGAGGGTGTAGGTTAGGTTGTTGTTGTAGCATATTTTGTAAACTATTAGGAGTAATACAAGTACTTGAGGCAGTTGGCTTGTTTTGTGATTTTTGGGTACCTCTCCATTGATCTGATATATTGTTGATTGTGTGGATTGCATCCATTTATGACTATAGTGTATCTTTGTGTGGAAATAGTCTGGCAACTAAATAACCTTTTTTAAATAAGTACATGAATCAGACAAGCAGTGATACGCAAGATATTTGTGTGCCTTGTGTATGTAAGGTCTTACTCAGTTCCTGTTGTGCATTGTATCTTGAACTTTCCCAGTTAGTCTTGCCATGGTCATCGGATAGGAGGAAGGAAAGGATCATAGGCCGTGTTATCCCATTTCATCTTAAATGACCTTCCCAATGTGAATAATATCCCTTGATCACTGTTTGAGCCTATTTAGCCTATTTCTTTCTTCGACACCTTTCACCTATTTATTTATATCATAATGAACCTGTTTTGTCCCTAGTCCTTCTTGGACACTGCGCACCTTGACTTAGGCAACCAGCCTAAGTTAAGGATGGCTATCATAGGGTTGTGTGATGTAAAATGAGAATGAAGAGAGTAATAATAAGAGAAATAAATAAAAAGTTGGGTGCAGTGAAAAAGGAATAAGAAAGGAAAAAATAGTGTAAAAGATGGCAAAAATATAAGTTAATAATTGAAAAATCTGCATCCATCTTGAGCATATGTGATCAATAAAAGAAAGGAAGAAAAGAAGGTTGAGAGTTGAAACCCCTAGAGTTTAGTCTAGTGTCAAGGAGGCGTAGTCACTCTAAAATGCCCATGAAATCACAGTAGCCTCTGGCCTATGTTACAAGCTTAAGAAAAGCCATATAGTGATCCTAACTGACCTATCTGAAGACTTAGTTACTGACTACAAGGGAAATCCTATTGCATTTGACACGCAACATTTGGAATTTCATTCTGAGAGTGAGTCTTGTGTTTATCCTTGTACTTATGCATGTGAATTCTGATATAAGTGGAAAAAGGGGTTTCTTTGTTGTGAGGTAACACTAAGTATGTTTCTAACCATTGACTTGTTCGGATAGTGTGAATTTGGTATGAGATTGGTTGTTATTGCTGAATTTTTGTCATATCTTGATCCTTGTAAGTTACTTGGTTATTTTCAATGATAGACACATTTATGCTTAATTTGAATGACCTTGGAAATGTTAAATGTATTTTGAACAGATATGAATAGTTAGCTGCCCAAGTGTACTTTGTGTACTCTTAGTTATGGTATGGTTGCTTGAGGATAAGAAATTGTCTAAGTTGAGGGTTTTGATATGTGAGCCTATGCGAACACATTTGAAGCTTTTAACTCTAAATAATTGCAGGTCTTGAGCAACTTTAGTTGTCTTTTATTAGTTTACTTTGATTTTGAAATAAAGGTAGAGATGAAAGGGAACGACTAATAAAGGAAGCAAAAAGCCTGAAATTATAATTAAATAAAGAACTAAGTGATGCTGACGACATGCCTGGTGATAAGCTATCAAGGATGCCTTCAGCCGTAAACAGAAGAAAGAAGTTGAAGATAATTATGTGATGACATCCATGACACGTTGTCAAGATCTTAGTAGGACGTCACTGTTGTCGTCAACCTTAGGAAGAAAAAAACACAAGTGCAGAGGACTTGACGACATCCGTGATAAGCCATCAGCCCCTGATAAGCCATCACGGACGTCGTCATTTATTCCGAGAAAAAACTAAAACTTTTATTTTGTTCCCTTATTTAGGGTTAACTATTTAAAGCCTTGGTTTTAGGTTTTCTGGGAGGAGATTGACTTATCATTGACTTATTGACAGCATACAATTTTTTTCCTCTCCCTCTCTCTCTCTCTATTCCAATATTTTGGGAGTTTTGTCTTGTGAATCAATTCAAGTTATACTTTTTGATCTTCATCATAGTTGTAATTTAACCTTCTCAATTATGAATTCAATTTGTGTACTTGTTTCTTGCATTATGAGTGGCTGATAACGCTCAAACTACAGCTCTCGTAAGAGTGTAAACGGTCGTTGTCAAATATAGAACCCAACTGGGTTAGGTGTCGAATCCCACAGCGAATACTCGGTCACTAAGTAAGCAACGATTATTAGACTTTTGATGAAAGTTCTGCGAATAAAGGGGGGATTTTGTGCGTGCAAATGATGTAAACAAAATAGTAGAGTAAAACGTAAAATAAAAGAGTAAAACGGAGTACTTGATAGGTTTTAATCAATGAGAATCGAGAGTTAGGGTTATGTCCACCTTATGAGTTGTACGTATCTATTGACTATGAGTTATGCGGAATTCAGACATGCATGGGCTTATAGAGAATCGTATTCTATGGTAAATCCAGGTGTCTTTCGACCATCAAGGACTATTTCACTTTAACTCTTTTGAGCTTAAAGCGTATCTAATAGTACAAATTCTCCAAGAGGTTAATCCAGTTACGGCACTAACTTTTTAACAGGGGTTGGTGCCCTATTACCTTGACATTATCTCTTTTCCAGACATGTAACCTTTCTTTCGAACAAGTTAATGCTATACTGGCGTATTCTATATGTTTGCAACCACAAGAATTTAAATTAAGATGAAGACAGTAATGATATAAGCAGCATACGTGTCAAGAATTCACAAACTCATAGCAATAGATAGTATCTCATAAGGCTTCCATAACCCTAACAGAGAAGTTTAGCTACGCATGATTGCAACAAAGATCATAATAAACATCATCATGATCTCACGTTGTTCATTAGGGCTGTGCTTTCTGTGTCAAAAAGTGTAACGTGAATTAGGATCAAACGTTGAATGAAAAAGACTTGAATTAATTAATGAGTGAATAAGAATTTATTAGAATGGGAAGGAATAGAAGGGGGAATAAGAAGAGAATGAATGCTGAAAAAGTTCAGCAAAATAGGGTTTTTATAACACCCATATCCTATTCCTACTAAGCTACTGCATACTTATCCTAATCCTACTAGGTTACTGAATTCTTTTCCTAATCCTACTAAGTTACTGCTGGTCCCCAAGTCTTTGGAAATGTTGTTTTTGCCCGGGACAAGTTTTCCATGCGTCACTTTCAGTTCATAGGCATCAAAACGCTGCTCTCCTTCTTTCGTGAAGCTTCCTTTGGCGTCAAGTTATCCATAAAATGCTGAAATCTTCATCATTTATACCTGAAAACTTGCTAATCACGTTGGTTAGCTCACCTACAGGAAAAAGGACTAAAACTGCATGAATTATATATTTTGTCCTCAAAACTTAGCTAAATTATGGGTACATTAAGGCGCTTTAGGCGTGTAAATACGCCTAACATCAACACCCCACACTTAAAGCTTTGTTCGTCCTAGAACAAAATATCATGTCCATATAAACATCTACTTAGGGTTTCACATTAACAACACAAAATATTCATCAAGACAGGCACGATAATTATTAACAAAGAGTAGTTTTCTTACCACTACTAGAAACAATTCAACCTCTAACATAGACTTGTGATGATGGTTAATTCGTATCCAAAAGTTAAGGCACAAATAATCATGCACAACTAGCCAAAACTCATCAACCATGTGTGTCTCACATAAGATCTTTACCCATAATCACTCACAAATTTTGCATTTTTCGAAACATGGGTACCATATTTTCCTTGCTCTCACTCTCACAAAGAATTAATATGTTGCAACTAATGACCATAGGCTTTCCCTTAGTGTAATGCTCCACTAAATATCAGAATGCTAAGCTTAGGATCAAATAGGTCTTTTATAGGTTGTAATGTAGGCTAAGGGACGGGTAGGACTATTTTGGCCAGAAATAGTGACTATGTTCCTAAGTGCTTTAATACATCACATTATGCCATTAACACTTTCTTTTAATCAACCCTGCTACCTTTCTTTCATCTATCACCCCTTTTCACCTATTTTGCCATTCAAACATAACTATCTTTTCTATTTCTTTTTCTTTTCTTCTTTTTTTTTATAACACACCTCTATGATAGCCACTCTTTTTTCATAACAAATTCAAGTACCAATACCTTCTAAGGCATCACTCTCACCCAATTTCCTCTTATTTTGTCACATGACTTTACAATTTAAAGCACTTAGGAATTTGGATCAAATTATGGTCTTGAAAAAAATGGATTAGGCTTACATATGAGGTTGTCAAAGAAAATAGCTAAAGGCTCAAAAGGGTTGACTAGGATAATGTCCACGGGTAGGTAAAACGAAGGTAAACAATCACAGGTTGCCAAAGAAATGCCTAAATCATCTCCTAAACTTACACTCTTTATTTCGATTTACATACACACCAGGCAAGTTCTAGCATTAGCCATAAACATAGAATATACTATCATCTCACACACACAAGGCACATGGTCAACTTTATTGGGAGTAGTATAGACTCTTGACCCAACAGATGAAGGAATTGAACCACACAATTATCACATAATGAGTCCCATTTAGAGCCAAAACATCTCAATAGCAATGATTGTATCACAGACTCTTGTCACAATACCATGCTGCCTATCAGAACAATTTTATGCAAAACTTTAACAACAAAAAATTTTTTAAAAAAATTTGACTACTAAAAAAATAAAACAAATAAACATAAATAAGAAAATGCAAGTAAGGAAGTATAGCATACAACTACCAGCACCCTACACTTAGACGGGACACACTGTCCTCAGTGGAAAATAAATAAGAAGAACTTGGTTAGTCGGACTCCTCCTCTATGTCTGGGGTCATACCCCCTTCGTCGGAATCATCATCAGAGTCGTCATCCTCAGAGTTTCCTCAAATTGTAGACCACTTGATTCCAAGAGTGCGTCGAGGTATTTGCAGCACGGAGGATTCAGCTTGCTCTTTTCTTCCTCTTTTCTAACCTTTCTGTGTGGTGGGCGTTTATTCTTTTCCTTGTCGTCCTTTTTGTGCCATTCTACCTAAGATCTCAATAAAGTCATGTTAGCTTCATCTCGGAAGATTCAATCGATAAACAGACAATAGTGGCACCACCCCACACTTAATTTGTTGACACAAACTAATTAAGTGAATGATGTCGATTACTCAGACTTCATCGACATACATTTAGGTGATATGTTCCAACAATATGTTCAGCACAATTATACTTTCATGTCCTCTTAACGTTATGCAATCTTGACACTGCTTTCGTGTTTGGACTAATGCATCTTTTGAACAAAACTACTACATAGATATCGTATCAATTTATGGCATAGAAATAATCACAACATCGCATGTTTGTAGTCACCCATGATTTTCATCTCAATGAACAAGTCATTTCAACATGTAAGCTTTCAAGTTACAAGATTATGCAATTATCTTGACCATGTTAATTTCGCAAAAGTATGACAGTGTATCAAAATCAAATACAAGTTGGAAACAAGTCAAGAGCATCCATACATATTCTTTCACTCACTTAGTTGTATCAACCACATTCAAATCACCAACACTACTTCACGATTTATCAACTTATTATAGGCGTAGTATTGTAATACTTATGTAATATAAAAGAAGAGCAAAGAAGTACTTACTTGGTTGATGGCCTCGGAAGATGTTCTTGCAAAGTTAAAAGAGCAAAAATAAAAGTTTTGAGTGTTTTGGGAGGCAAAGGCGGCGCCTATGCTATGGCATTGTAGATTCAGAGAGCAAAGGCAATGGCATAGGCGGCGCCTTTAGCTTTGCCTAGTTGAGCAGAAGGCCATAGCATAGGCCATGCCTAATGCTTTGCCTAGTTGAGCAGAAGGCTTTTGCATAGGCGGCGCCTATGCTATGGCATTGTTGAGCATAGACGACGCCTATGCTATGGCACTCTTAAATCCGAGAGCTTATGCCATAGCATAGGTCTTGCCTTGTTCGTGGCCTAGATTTACATAGGCCTTGCCTTGTTCTTTGCCTATATATTCATAGGCAATCCCTAATGCATAGCCTTTTGCTTCTTCATTCCTAACTTACAACCTTCGACATGCAATACTTCCAAATCAAAATTTTAAATCAATCTCCTCTTTTACACCTCTTGCACCTACATTTACTTAAAAACTACAAAAACAATTAGAACAATGGGTTGTCTCCCACCAAGCGCCTTAGTTTTGGTCGTGGCTCGACAAAATCCTAGGAAAACAAAACAATTAAAAACAATTAAAAATGATGGGTTGCCTCCAACCAAGCACTTGATTTATTGTCCCAGCACGACATAGCTATCTCGATTACTTAGACTTTATCGAGATAGATGGTGCATCGTTTTCTGAATGGAGTCAGACGACGCTGATACTTACTTGTAGGCATGCAATATTCTTCGAGATGACTCTTGTGCATACATATCCCAGGAGGGATACCAATTATATCATCAATAGACCAACCCATAGCTCTCTTGTACCTCTTCAGAGCAGAGATGAGAGCCTCTACATCCTGTTTACTTAAATCATCCGCCACACTCACAGGAAGTGTATCTCCACTTCCCAAGAATGCACACCTTAGATAATTAGGGAGCTCTTTCGATTCTAGCACTGGGGGCTCTTCAATGGAAGTCTTTGCTGTTGGTGACGGTTGATCCTTAAGATCAAGGTCCAGCTGCTTAGGAGTATGAGAAAAGGACCCTATTTCTGTTAGAGAACACATAGTTTATTTATGTTCTTGAGCCTCCTCACGCTCAAAATTCGGTAGCTCATCAAATAGTGACTCATCAGTAAGCTGCATTTCTACAGATAATTCTTTGTCATCCTTATAATTAACTGCAGCTACAGAGAACACATCCATATCTTCAGGCTACTTCATTGCTTTGTATACATCAAAACAGACCACTTCGTCATTCAACCAAAATAAAAGCTCATTAGCTCTCATGTCAATAAGCATACTTCCAGTTGCAAGGAAAGGGCATCCCAAGATTATGGGAACTTTAGAGTCCACCTCGCAATCCAAAATAACAAAGTCTGCAGGAAAGATAAAGGTGGAAACCTTCACCAACACATCATTTAAGATACCAACAGGTCGTTTTATCGACCTATCTGCCATCATGAGCCGCATATTGGTTGGTGTAGGGTCGCCCAACCCCAACTTTCTGTAGATGTATAGTGGAAAAAATTGATGCTTGCTCCCAAATCGCACAATGCCTTAGCAAAATTCATAGATCCAACCGTGCAAGGAATAGTAAAAGCACCAGGGTCTGCCTTCTTCTGTACTAAGGACCTTGTGGCAATTGCACTGCAATGATGAATATTATCTGCCGGCTCATAGCTTACTGCCCGCTTTTTTGTTAAAAGGTCCTTCATGAATTTAGCGTACCCAGGAATCTGTTCTAGCGCCTCAACCAATGGAACATTAATGGTCAGCTGTTTCAACATTGTCATGAATTTACTGAACCTTGTATCATCCGCCTTCTTCTTCAGTCTTTGAGGAAAAGGTGGTGGTGGAAGGGGAATAGTTTTCTCCACGACTTTCTTTTCATCTTTTTTTAGATTGGTGATCTTTTCAGGCTGTGGACGTTGGGGGAGACGTCATTGATGCCTTCTTTAGATTCTTCGGCGTCTTCTGGTTCGGCAACATCTACTACATCATCGGCCACTTGCCTACCTTTGGCTGGATTTTCCAACACCTTACCACTCCTGGTAGTAATAGCCATACATGTTCCATTGTTCCTTGGGTTTTGCACTGTGTCGCTAGGTAAGGTGTCAGTTTTTCATTGATTTAATGTAGCTTAAATTTGACTCAATTGTTGCTCCAGCTATCTTATTGAAGTGGAATACGAGTCAACCAATTGCTTCATTGAGGCCAAAACATTTATTACCTCAGTTACTCCCGTGCTGGTTGCTTCCACTCCTTTCAACAGTTTAGCCATCATATCTTTCATTGACATATTTCCCGAACCAGAAGTAGTGGCCTCTCGTCATCCAGGAGGAATATACACGCCACTCTTATCAGTCTTTTTCTTCCAACTACCTTGATCTCGGTCCTTGTTTACAGAATTATCATAATAGTTCCGACCTTGGTTTCCTTGGGCATTGCCTCGGAAACCCCCCTGATTATTCACGTAGTTGGCTTCTTCCTCAAAATCGGATTCCTCTCTTCCTTTTGACGCAACTGCTTTGACTTTTTCGGTCTTCCCTGATAATAGATGCTTTGTAAGAAGATCCACTTGTGTTTTCATGTGCGTCAAATCTTGATCACGTTCTTCTTCTCTTCTCCTTTGTTCTGTAGTCATGCCTATAGAAAAAGTGGGGCTTGCTACCTCAGAATCTCTGGTATGCCACGCCCTACTTTACTTCGTCATCCGGTCTAGCACGTCACTTGCCTGAACAAAGGTAAGTTCCATAAATGATCCTCCAGCCGCATTATCCACCACAGGTTTAGTTACTGAATTCAAGAATCTATATAATATCTCCATCAAGTGGACATTGGTCATGTGATGGTTTGGGCACCTCATAAGTTTCTTCTTGAATCTCTCCCATGTTTGGTGGAGGGTTTCAGTTGGAAGCTATCGAAAATAGCTGATTTCATCTCTCAATTGTGCACTCTTGGATGGCGGAAACAATCTTTCTAGGAAAGTGTCTTTCAATTGCCTCCAATTAGTGATAGAATCAGGATTCATCCTGTTCAACCATAGAGTTGCCTCCCCAGATAGAGACAATGGAAATAAGCGCAACCGAATTGCATTCTGTCCAACTCCAGGATTGTCGAATGACTTGCATGTAGAAATAAAGTTGATCAGATGCATATTCGGATCATCGCCTGCTAGTCCACCGAATAATCCCTTGAGTTGTAATAACTGAATCATGGTGCTCGTGATGTTGAACTTGGCTCCGGGCGCCAATGGTGGAGGAATAATGGCTCTTGTGGCACCAGCTCCATCAAGATCATCATCATCATCATCAAATGGTATGGCTCGGCGTTCAGGCCTGAACCTAGCTTGATCATCTCTTCTGTTGGCTGGTGTCACTATCTCAGCATCATGCCTAGGGTTTAGTAACTCATCATCACCTAGATCCTCATCGTCAGGATTTGTTGCTCACCCAGGATTATCAATATTCTGTTGATGCACTTGAGCGGCGGCCAGAGCAGCTAGTCTAGCATGTTCCTATTGAGCAGCCCTTCTTTTAATTTCCTATTGAGCCTTCATTCTGCCAATACGATGTGGTTCAGGATTGAAAGGTAATAATGGTTGACCAGAACTTCGAGTATGGGGCATGCACTGGATAAAAAAAACTGCAGAAAACAAAAACAACAACTAAAAGTAAAGTACGAGAATCTTTGACCAAATGGTCTAGTAACTATCACAAACTTAGTAGACAACCGTATTCCCCGACAACGGAGCCAAAATTTGATAACGCTCAAACTACAGCTCTCGTAAGAGTGTAAGAGGTCGTTGTCAAATATAGAACCCAACGGGGTTGGGTGTCGAATCCCACAGAGAATACTCGGTCACTAAGTAAGCAACAATTATTAGACTTTTGATGAAAGTTCTGCGAATAAAGGGGGGATTTTGTGCGTGCAAATGATGTAAACAAAATAGTAGAGTAAAACGTAAAATAGAAGAGTAAAACGGAGTACTTCGTAGGTTTTAATCAATGAGAATCAAGAGTTAGGGTTATGTCCACCTTATGAGTTGTACCTATCTATTGACTATGAGTTATGCGGAATTCAGACATGCATGCGCTTATAGAGAATCGTATTCTATGGTAAATCCAGGCGTCTTTCGACCATCAAGGACTATTTCACTTTAAATCTTTCGAGCTTAAAGCATATCTAATGGTACAAATTCTCCAAGAGGTTAATCCAGTTACGGTACTAACTTTTTAACAGGGGTTGGTGCCCTATTACCTTGACATTATCTCTTTTCCAGACATGTAACCTTTCTTTCGAACAAGTTAATGCTATACTGGCGTATTCTATATGTTTGCAACCACAAGAATTTAAATTAAGATGAAGAGAGTAATGATATAAGCAGCATACGTGTCAAGAATTCACAAACTCATAGAAATAGATAGTATCTCATAAGGCTTCCATAACCATAACAGAGAAGTTTAGCTACTCATGATTTCAACTAAGATCACAATAAACATCATCATGATCTCACGTTGGTCACAAAGGCCGTTCTTTCTCTGTCATAAAGTGTAATGTGAATTAGGATCAAACGTTGAATGAAAAAGACTTGAATTAATTAATGAGTGAATAAGAATTTATTAGAATGGGAAAGAATAGATGGGTGAATAAGAAGAGAATGAGTGCTGAAAAAGTTCAGCAAAATAAGGTTTTTATAACACCCATATCCTAATCCTACTAAGCTACTGCATACTTATCCTAATCCTACTAGGTTACTGAATTCTTTTCCTAATCCTACTAAGTTACTGCTGGTCCCCAAGTCTTTGGAACTGTTGTTTTTGCCCGGGACAAGTTTTCCATGCGTCACTTTCAGTTCATAGGCATCCAAACGCTGCTCTCCTTCTTTCGTGAAGCTTTGTTTGGCATCAAGTTATCCATAAAATGCTGAAATCTTCATCATTTATACCTGAAAACTTGCGAATCACGTTGGTTAGCTCACCTACAGGAAAAAGGACTAAAAGTGCATGAATTATATATTTTGTCTTCAAAACTTAGCTAAAATATGGGTACATTAAGGCGCTTTAGGCGTGTAAATACGCCTAACATCAGTGGCTAAACCTCATTAACCTGAATTATGGGATCTAGGATTAGGTCATAAAGAGGTGCTAAATATTTAAGATTCAATAGGTGTCAGGATTTCTTGATAATTCTGAGATATTAATTAATGTGTGTTGGTTACAAATAGTAGGCATACCTACTTTGATTTTCTTGAGAAAGAAATCATAAATAGTAGGAAGTAAATTATCAATAGGGACTTAGAAATACTTCGTTTAATAATCAGTGTTGTAACAAGGTTGATTAACCTGAGGTAAAATCTGGGTAGCAATAGTGATTCCCTAAATCTAAGTGGATTAGGAAATTAGACGCTTAAATAGGTAAAGAGATATTTGAGCATATCATCGATAAAGGTAGCTTGTTATCCTAACAACCGTGAGAATCTTGAGTCACCTTTGGCATCTGTCATGTACCGTAAGCCCTAGTGAACATAATTTTGGTTATTTCTTAAAATCTTAGTTACAAACATCAAAATCATTATCTTAGTGTTACAAATGTTCTTGAGGTGAAAAATGTTTATGGGAATCAGTTAGAGCAAAGTTAAGTTACGAGCCTTTAATTCAGCCAAATCTTTAAATTTGATTTTACAAGGTTCTAATTTGAATGTGTATAACGTTTTATATATGTGAAATTTTTCAACTCAAGACCCACCATGTTGTAGATAATTAAATTAGCTTTTCAAAGATTCAAATTTTGCCTTATTCTGATACCCGAGCAAAAAGTAATGGTCATATAAAGGTCCTACATCATATGAAAATAGAAAAAGGCTAGTGGAAAGGGGGTGCAATTTCCATGCATCGCCCCATTTGGGGTTATGCGATGGCCATGCATTGCCCACCATGGCTTGGGCAATTTCTACGCATAGCATTATGATTGCATAGTGCCAAAAGTGCTACAATTTGACTTAAATCAAGGGAGTTGAAGTCTTTTCACACCTCAAAACCATCCTTAATCACTCCTAATGGATATAATGGGTCTTTAAACACGTGAATTCCACTCCCTTAACCAAAGTATTCAGGTTATGATTTAAAAACCCTTCTCCTCTACCAAGAATAAAATTCAAGACCTTCTCAAGAAATCAAGAATTCAAGCTTCAAAGTATAACAAACCCTTAACAAATCTTCAAGAAACTATCTATTGAGGTATGTGGGAGTTCATCAATGAGTACCATTCACTCATTGAGCCCCAATCTCTTCCTTTTTGAGTAAAAATGTGTTTTTCCTTTATTATGAAGTTTATTATGTTCAAGATGGGTTTAATTCATGTTTTCCATGATAATTTATATTCAATTCAAGTCCATGTAAGATCCCATGAAATAATACAATAATTCATATTTTAAACTACAATTTCCCATGTCATATTTATGTGAATTTCATGTTAAATTACTAATTTATGCTTTTAGCCCTGTAATCATGTTGATTTCCCATGTTTTGCACATTCTCATGTTCAAGGTCATGATTTTCACATATTTGGTAGAATGTTCTGTTTTGGGTCTTTGAACCATGATTCTCATACTACAGTTTTAAGTGTTGATATCGTGCTTCATGGTCATTTAGTGTTGGCGGGTTCTGAACACCCAGTACCAATGTATTTTTACATATTTCTATTTTTAAGTAACAAGTCATCCAGAACCATGGTTTTATCACCATACTTAAATTATCATTTTTATAATGAACCCACTAGTGTTATTTTATGATAAATACCTCAGTTAACAAGTTCATGGTTACTTTAGGTTATGCATACTCTGTCAGATTTTAGAGCACTATGTTTTAGTATATTAGTCTTCAGTGTATGCACCAGTTCATGATTTCTGTGTTAGTTCAGTAAGGAGTAGGATTTAGCACCTAGCGAACCTAGGGATGAGGGCTCACCTGCCATTTGAGGGTGTGACCTTTAGTAGCAGTCCTTGAGTTTTAAAACTATGTAGCCAGCATAGGTTTTAGATTTCTTCTTTCTATTTAAGGGTTCACACATATCTCATTAGAGCACCTACTAGTAAAGGGTGACTTCTTAGTCCTTTGAGACACCAGTTTTGTAGATACACATAGCTAGTGTTAGTACCTATGGCACGGTACTGACACCCTTCCGACTAGGGTTATAGGTTTGACCCTAATTAGCTCAAATTAGGGCATGTCGATTACAAATACGTCCTATCGTATCACTATAATACTTTAGTGTATTTTAGTTCAGGTTTGCTTGACCTATAGTATAGATTGGCAGTTATTCAGTTATATAGATTTTAGTCTTTTAGATTACAGATTATCTCAAAAATATGTTTATGCTTGTTCTTGCATTATAAAGTATTACATGTTCATGTTTCATACTCAGTACCCACGTAAGATCCTCAATTCAGTTTTATAATTAATCAACTTTACATGAGAGCTTCATACAACATTCACGTTTATCATTTCCCAGCTTTAGTTCTACTTATTCTACAAGAAATTAAAGATTTAAGAAACTAAGTGTAGTGATTTACCAACTTATCAGATCATGTTTGTTACTCATGTTTTAAGATGCTTCAGCTTTCAGTTTGTTTCAGTCCCTTACTGAGTCCATCTGCACTTGGTATGCATATTGTAAGATTACTTATGAAATTAGTTTTAGTTATTACATTAACTCCCTACTTACTCTGTATATTTTAAAAGTACTGATTTATATGTATGTCTATGTGCTATATTATCTCATAATGTAGGTACCAGTTGTAGCCTGCACAACATAATCAGACAGTTTGCAGCTTCCAGCAAGCCAATGATGAGTTCTCCTATTTTGGGAACTCCAGTTAAATGTTGTTTATGTATTTTATTTTTATCATTCCTATTTATTTATTAGTGGTAGTTTAGGCTTTTCACAGATATCTATTGTCAGTATAGTAGAGGCTTCATAGATAGTTAGTTAGAGTCATGAAATGTAATTCAAGTTTTTTTTCTTCAGTTTTATCATGATGTAAACTTTATCAGTATTACCTTTATTCAGACTTTTCATGATTCTTCTTCTTCTTAGCAAATTAAGTTTTGTTATACCTATTAAATCTATTGCTCAAGCAGTATGCCAGTTCATGAGTTAACTTGGGATCACTTGTGGTTTCAAGCACCGTGTTATGACTAAGGGGTAGTCTTGGGTCATTACAATCTTTGTATCAGAGCCTAGAGTTCAAGTGTCTATAATGTCTATGAATCCATTTTTAGTAGTCTTTTAGAATAGTACGGAGACCTCTATACTTTTCTTTAAGAGGCTACAGGGTATTTAAGAAATGTTTCCCTTCTTTTATGTATAAGATCATGTAGTAGAAGTGTTCTCCCAAATATTTATGTAGATTCTTACATTAAGACAGTCGTGTCAACTCTGCCTTATTCTTGAGGTGACAAAAATAGCCAAACTTAAATCCTTACAGATAGAGTTTTCCTAGACAGCCCCACAGACATATATAGGATTGTATGCTAGCTCAAAAGTATCCTAACAGTGCTTTTGAATTGTAAAGTTTGAAAGATTTTATTCACGTTCATGAAAATCGTGCACTGAGCCAAAGTCAGATGTGCCCTCACATCCCTTCGTAGAATCTTACAGCAGCATATGATCTAGAGTTAGAAGTATGAACCCAGAAGTTTAGCAGTAGTCAAGTGGGGATAATATTTCTCTAGATTAAGTAGATTATGTATTCATAGGGATAATTGTATAAAAGGTGAATCGGTACGCTTGAAACAGTGTATGCAAGAATTTAAGTTTATTGATAAGTTAAAGTATGGTAGTGTGTGTATGATCTAGAGGTGTTCCCAAGGTGATATGGGATTATATTACTTCCAAGTTGTAACTGTGTGTGAGATTACATCTTACCCTGGAGTTGTTAAGTGCAAATAAGGACATATAGTAAATGATGGTCATACCAGCTAAGTAATAGATTATATGTTATTGATTTAGGGTATATTGGTGTAATGATAATTCTCATGTTTTAGTGAAAAATATAAGCTTAGAGATATTATATTGGTAGTTTATGATGGAAGTACTATGGTTCATTAAAATTTTGGGAATATCCATGTTACGTGCTAAAATCTAAATATAAATCTTGGATGGTAGACCTAATAGCATGAAGAATTGAATTCTAGATGGTATGAGCTCATGCTAATGTGATACTTATGAAGTCAGTATGTTTTTAAGTTATTATATAATGACTATTGGGGTTATAGAAAGTTAAGAGTTTTACATCATACGGAAGTACTATCAGTGGAACTTACTCTTTCGGGTATTTTAGGGTTAGCTTACTATTAATGTGTAATGTTACATCTCGGGCTTTAGAGTGAAGTGGTTGTATTTCATCTTATAGTTTATCATAGGGGTCTAAAGAATTAGAATGATAGCTTTAATCTAATAGGGAGATGATAAAACAAGTAACCAAGTCAGCCTCTTAGATTCTAGTAGTGGTGCCAGAGTATTATAGAACATCAGTAGAGGAGGAAGATACCCGACCCATTCTTATCTTAGTGCAAAGTTTTGTACTTCAGTTATCATGACATCTACTCATGCCTTATATGTCATCTCCATGATCATAGCTTATATTCTTGCACTTTCCATAGAATCATATACGCTTCCAGTTTCAAGTATGAGGAGTTCTAGTTCACCCAGCCGTACAAATCATATTCCTTGAAATTATGAACTCCAAACTCAGGTAATGCAGCTCATGACTCATCTACTCATGCTTTACAGAATGTTCAGTTCTAGATACTCATGGTACACCCATAATAACCAGTGAAATTCAGATTATGTCATGTATATCCTTACTTTTGATCTTTGCAATGAATTCATGTAATTGATATTATATTCCTCAGTCCTTAGTTAAGTGTCAAAAAATGCTTTTATGCTTTAGGTTCTCATCTTCTAACTTTCAGTGACCTCTCCTTATGTAAAGATAATGGTGATGGATAATTGTTTAGATGGGAGAGAGTAAATATTTCTTGTGTAGGAAAAATTATTGTATCTTTTTCTTATGTAAGGATATAAGGTTGAAGAAGGATTGAGGAAAAGCTTTTGGTATATGTCATGGTGATTAAAGATTTCTAGGTGTGTCTTCTTAAGAATAGTTCAAGAAAGTTATTATTGATAAAGGTTTAGAGAATATGAGTAAGATTTCTTATGGGTGTTTTCCTACAAGTTCGTACGTGTTTATAATGATAGGCTTGAATGTCATGATGGTATATAAGTGGATAGGTGAATTATGCGCTAGAAAATTCCAAGAGGTTGAATTTAGTTGTCGAGGTGGTAATAAGAATGATTCTTGAGATAAGGAGAAGTGAAAATGCATGGAGTATTAAATTCATTGTTCAGACTAACATTATAGTGTTATGTGTGGTACCTTGTAATTTCGAGTTAGTCTTGAACATGGTGAGAGCCATTAGTTCAACTCAGACTTTGGATGGAGTAGTTATATGTACCCATACGAGTATTTAAGGAACGAGGCTAAGCTCAAATTGGGAAGTTCCATTTATTAAGGCCTACTAATTCTATCCTATCTTATGTTTCATAGTCCTATGTTCCATGTTACAAAGTATCATATTAAGAGTCCTTACTCAGATATCTTATTTAGATCACGCCCAGGAATCATTTACTCTCTAATGTTATTAGAACTTCTTGCAAAGAGTGTTAAATAAATACTCCAGTTGAGTATAATCTTTCAGTATAATTTAGTTTGTATTGCCAGCATTTTAGTTTAGCAGTCAAGCAGGCAAGTTCCTATGGTTTTTCCATCCTTCGATCTAGTATTACTATCCAAAGTTTCATGAATATGGCTATTCTATGAGGTAATTCAGTTTAGTCCATGGATCATATTTTAGATTGAGCAATCTAGTCATAACTAAGTTCATAAGTTTTCAGCATATGATCTCAGTTTTTCAAGTATTCCAACTCAGAAAGTGTAATATCCCTTGTACGACCTTGGTCTTGTTATCTCATGATTTGTTCTTACATTGTCTAAGTTATTGCTTTGCAATTCTATATGTATGATTGTATCATGAACATTTCAAGTGAGTTCTAAACTCTTATCATAAATCAACTCCTTACAGTCAATAGAGTAAAGTCAGCTCAGAAATAAGTTTCATGAAAAAGTTAAAACATTTTAGCTCAGCTATATCCTTCATTACCTTACATGTCATGTGTACATCATTCCACACTCATAAGACATCAAAAATCTCCTATCCATCATTTGAGGAAGTATGATTCCAAAGGACAGATAATGTAAAACCTCGTATTTTTGACCTAAACTTTGAACCGTTATTCTTATGCGTATAAACTTATATCCCCTGATTTGTATTTAAATACATGTGTCATGATCATTACACTAGTGGTAAGAATGCTTTTGAGGTGAAAAGTTTTATGGGAATCACTTTGAGCAAAGTTGATCTAAGATCCTTTGATTCGGCTAAATCTTTGTATTCGATTCTACAAGGTCTAACTTTTAATATGTATAACTTTTTATATATGTGGAATTTTTCATCTCAAGACACACCAAGTTTCAAATAATTAAATTACCTTTCAAACGATACCAATTTCTCCTAAATTTGATACCCGAGAAAAAGGTTATGGTCATGCAAAGGTCATGCATCGCATGACAATTGCAAAAGGCCACTGGAAATGGTGTACGATGGTCATGCGTCGCCCACTTGGGGCTGTGTGATGGCCATGAGTCATGCATCATGGCTTGGGCAATTTTTGTGTGTCTCATGGTGATTTTATAGTGTGAAAAGTTCTCCATTTTGACTTAAATCAAGGGCGCTGAAGTCTTTTCACACACCTAAACCCTTCCTAATCACTCCTAATCAATATAAGGGGTCATTATACATGTAAATTCCATTTCCTTAATCCCAAGAATTCAAGTCACGATTCAAAAACCCTCATCCTCTTTCAAGAATAAAATCCAATTCCTTTCTCCAAAAAACAAGAATTCAAGATTCCAAGTTCAAGAAACCCTCAAGAAATCATCAAGAAACCATCTATTGAGGTATGTGGGTGTTCATCAATGGGTACCTTTCACCCATTAAGCCCATAAACCTTCCCTTTTGAATAAAGTATGAGTTTTTCCTCTATTATGAAGTTTATTATGCTCAAGATGGGTTTAATTCATGCTTACCATGGTAATTTAAACTAAATTCAGGTCCATGTCTGATCCCATGAAAGATTAGGTTAATTCATGTTTAAACTACAATTTTCCATATCATATTCAAGTGAATTTAACTTTAAATCCCCAATTTATGAATTTATCCATGTAATCATATTGATTTTCGTTGTTTAACACATTCCCATGTTCAAGTTCATGATTCCCAAATATTTGGTTGAATGTTCATGTTTTGGACCTTTGAACCATGATTCCCATATTATAGTTTTAAGTAGTTATATCGTGCTTTATGGTTATTTAGTATTGGCGGGATATGAACACCCGATACCTTTGTGTTTTTACATATTTCCATTTCCAAGTAACAAGTTAGCCAGAATGATGGTTTTATCCCCATACTCAGATTATCATTTTTATATCGAACCCACCAGTGTTATTTCATGATAAATACCTCAGTTTACAAGTTCATGGTTACTTCAGATTATGGATGCACTACCAATTTTTAGAATACCTTGATTGATCATATTAGTCTTCAGTGCATGCACCAGTTTATGATGTTAGTGTTAGTTTAGTTTAGCGTATGATTTAGCACCGAGTGAACCCAAGGTCAGGTCCTCACCTACTAGTAGAGGGTGTGGCCGTTAGTAACAGTCCATGAGTTCTACAAACATGTAACCAGCGTAGGTTTGAGATGTCTTTATGGAAGTTGTGGGTTAACATATATCTCCAAAGAGCACCTGCTAGTAGAGGGTGACTCCTTAGTCCTATGGGACCCCAATTTAGTGGATCCACATAGCCTGTGTTAGTACCTGTAGCACGTTACTGACACTCCTCCAACTGGGGTTACAGGTTGGACCCCATTTATCTTAGATTGAGGCATGTCAGTTACATGACACCTCCCATAGTGTCAGTACAATACTTTAGTGTATTTTAGTTTAGGTTTGCTTGACCAAGTGTACAGATTGCCAGTTATTTAGTTATACAGATTTCAGTCTTTCAGATTATAGATTATCTCAGAAACATGTTTATGCTTGGTCTTGCATTCTCAAATATTACATATTCATGTTTTCGTGCTTTGTATCCATACATGACCCTCAGTCCAGTTTTACAATCTATTCAGCTTTACATGAGATTTTCATACAGTAGTTACGTGTACCATTTCCCTGCTTCATTTTTACTAATTCTACAAAAAATAAAGATTTAAAAAACTACATGTAGTGATTCATCAGCTTATCAGATCATGTTTGTTGCTCCTGTTTTATGATGCTTCAGCTTTTAGTTCATTTAAGTTTCATGGCGAGTCCATCTGCACTTGGCATGCATATTTTAAGATTACGTATGAAATTAGTTTTACTTACTACATTCACCTCCACTAACTCAGTACATTCCAGAAGTACTGATCCATATATATGTTGATGAGACTCGACCGGGGTCTTTGTCCTAATGGGCATCGCAAGTCTTACTAGGATAAGAGACCACCCCCGTTATCCAACCCATCCTTCAGCTCCCTACCCTGAGTTGGATGAATTTTGAGCATATAACAAGGTAATATCATAGCTCACTTGAAGACTCTAGGATAGGATCACAACCGTGACCGATCCAACCGATTCCAACCATCCCACACCAACAATCCAACCACACCAAACCAATACCGAAATAGGGGCCATAAACCAGGACATAACCAAAGATGTTCTAAAACATAATATAATTAATTCCTAAATGAAATACGATGGAAAAACCAACAATATCATCCAATGATGCCCGCCCTCCAACTTATTCCAATGCTAAGGCTCAAACCAATACTGATCACGCCCATTCCAACTCATAAGAGTACCACAAATCTTCTAACCCAAAAAAACATACTGCTGGGATGACCCCAACCATGGTCAAAACTACTATCAAAAATAAAATAAAAGTGTCTGGAAATCCATAACATGAAACATAGCCTTCTACAAGGATAAAATTTCACCTCTTCAGTCCAAATGTTGATCCCTGATTTAATCACTATGAAGGATAAGTAGAAAGGCCAGTTCCTGCATAGCATGGGTATACAGCTTCCAGAAGAAGGGTTAGCGGGTGAACACTTGCATGATCTTAGGATAAGGATAAAATAATGTCATTTGTAAAAAAAAGTAAAACCATCTGTATGCACACAACCATACATATATATATGTATATATATAACCATGCCGAGAAAGGGGACCAGGTTTCACATACCTTTAAAACCTTTACCTGGTTGTGTACTTTGTCGTCCTAAACCTCTCACAGGCTATATGGGTTTAGCTCCTCCTACTGAAAGGGCCCCAACGCGTGAAGTTGCATAACCAGGAAATAAAACCTAAGATGACTAGTACATCCCCTAAAATATAGTGTGACATCTTGAACATAGTCACCATGACCAACCTAACATAGGAAAATATGAGTTTCAAATTTTGGTCCCCCCGGGACCTCTACCTTCCATGGCTTTGCTACAAAACCCGTCATTATTTTCCAATTAAAACTATTACAAAGCAATCAAACAATCTATTTACCAATTATTTACCATGGCCATTTAGTTGTGGTATCGTCATACTAACCATACTAGCAAGTACTATCCATAGCCAACCATATATAGGTTTAAGGGGACTTCTAAGTGCCCTTCCATTTACCATATTAAACCACTTAGAGGATTCCATCAACCCCACAAGCAGAACCATTTATCCATTTACCTTTCCAAGATATTTAAACCATGCATAATTCCTTTACCAAGTTTCTAAATCAAGCAAGAGTTCAATAAAAATGCTCAATGCAATGAAAACATGCTTAAAGGCTTTTTGTCAAATACATTGGGGACATAATATAACCAAAACCAATTCCAATTACCATTAAACCATTCCCATGCAATCCAAATATCCAAAGCAACCATTAATGCACACAAAGCATAATTAAAGCCATGGAAAACCATAATCAACCATTTAATATCAAAACCCCCAATTCATATTTTGAAACAAAAATCATACAATCAATGAAGTCATGAAAACATTCATAAAAATCATTCTTCTAGTTAGAATTAACAATGAGGGAAGAGAACATTCCATAAACCAAGATGATGATGGAAATAAATCACCAAGATAAACCTTAAATCAATCCTCAAGTTGAAACCCTATCTTTTTCTACCCAAAGGATTTTGAGAGAATTATAGAGTGTTTTAGAAGAGTTACTAACAATTAATGAATAGATTAATTGGGTAATAGCCATCCAAGTAGGTTAGAAGTCATGGGACCTTATTAGGATAAGTGGCGAAATGTCCAGAATACCACCACTTAAGTTTTAAAAAATCCAGTCACAGGGGTACGACTGACCCTCACAAGTTGTACCCTCCAATACGAGTGTTTAAGACACATACCATCCGCACGAATCCTAGGAGCAGAAAACAAATGTGGATATTTGGACTTCATTGCCTTCTCCACTTCCCGTGTAGCTTCTTCCACCATATGGTTCACCACAGAACTTTAATCAAAGCCACATCCTTAGTTTGCCACCGACGACCCTTCCTATCTTAGATTTCAATCTCTATTTCTTCATAAGACAAAGAATTTGTGATACCTAATCCTTCCAAAGGAATAACTGAAGAAGGATCGCCAAGGCACTACCTCAACATGGAAACATGAAAAACTAGATTAACCAAACTCAAGATAAAAGGCAACTCCAGCTCATAAGCAATATTACCAATTCTCCGCAAAACCTCATAAGAACTAACATACTGGGGATTGAGCTTCCCCCTCTTACCATTTTGCACTACTCCCTTCATGGAAGATATCATGAGGAAAACCTTATCCCCAACCTCAAGCTCTATGTCTCTATACCTAACATCTACATAGGACTTTTGGCAACTTTGGGAACCCTTAAGCCTGTACCGAATCACCTAAACCTTCTCCATAGCCTAGTAAACCAAGTCGGGACCAAACATACCTACCTGACAAAGATCAAACCAACCTATAAGATATCTACACCTCCTAGCATACAATGCCTCAAAAGGGGCCATACCAATACTAGAATGATAGCAATTATTGTAAGAAAACTCCACCAAAGGTTGATTCTTATTGGCACCATAATCAATCACATAATCCTAAAGCATATCTTCTAATGTCTGAATAGTCCTCTCTACTTATCAATCCATCTACTAGTGGAAAGTAGTACTTAGACTAACTTTAGTCCCCAACCCTTTCTAAGAGATCGTTATAAGTGAGATGTAAATTATGTGCCCTGATTAAAAATAATTGAAGCAGGCACCCCATATATCTTCACAATCTGCTGAAGATACAGCTTCTCATAATCCTCCATCGAGAAGGTAGTATGCACTGGCAAAAAGTAGGCAGACTTAGTCATTCTATCCACTATAACCCAAATAAAATGTTAAGAATTCTGAGACTGAGGAAAATTGATAACAAAGTCTATATTGATCAATTCCCATTTCTATTCGGGTAATTCAATTTCTTGATACAACCCTCCCAGCCTCATGTGCTCAACCTTAATATGTTGACGCATCATACACTTGGACACAAAATTAGCCACACCCCTTTTCATTTCATTCCACCAATAGATCTCCTTGAGATTATGATACATCTAAGTTGAGCCAAGATGATAGCGTGGCTCATTCACATCAGCTAAATTCCTTTGTCATAAATCGTCCACATCAGGAGCACAACCTTCCTTGGTACTATAAAGTACCATCAATACCAATCTAAAATACCATTACCGTTTTACTACAAATATCACTCTTGATTTTCATTAAGATAGGATCTAGCACTTGCATCTCCTTAATTTCTGCACCAAAAGATGACTGAACCACTTTAATCACCATCACACCGCCATCCTTGGAGTACAAAAGGCATACTCCAATATTAGCCAAGCAGTGAATATCCTACACCAATTTTCTTTTTCCTTTCTCCACATAAGCCAAACACCCAATGAAGAACCTACTAAGAGCATCAGTAACAATGTTTGCCTTACTTGGGTGGTAGTGAAGACTTATATCATAGTTCTTGAGAAGTTCAAGCCATCTCCTCATCCTGAGATTAAGCTCCTTCTGAGTGAGCACATGCTGTAGAATCTTTTGATCAGAATCATGTGCACACAATAAAAATAATGCCACCATATTTCCAAAGAAAACACAACCGCCAACAACTTTAAATAATAAGTAGGATAATTCCTCTCAGGCACTTTCAACTACTTTCAAGCATAGACAATCACCTTCCCATGATGAATTAACACACAACTAATCCCTACACAAGATGCATCACAATAAAACACGAACACATCATTACTTATCGACAAGTTCAGAATTGAAGTCGAAGTTAACATATCCTTCAATATCTCTAAACTCCCTTCACAAGCATCTGACCTAGAAAACTTGACCTTCTTCTGAGTCAACTTATTCAATGAAGCAACTATCAATGAGGATCTTTCCACAAACAACCTATAATACTCGGCCAAATGCAAAAAGCTCCAAATATTATATGGAGTCGTGGGTCTAGACCCCCTCTCACAATAGCAACCTTTTGCAGACCACTATGATCTCCTCACTAGAAATAATAAGGCTCAAGAAAGTTACAACACTCAACCAAATCTCACACTTGGAGAACTTGGCATACAAATGTTGTTCCTTTAAGGTCTACAACACCACACGGAGGTGATTAGCATAATCTACTTCACTCTTTAAATAAACCAAAATGTCATTAATAAACACAATAACAAAGATATCCAAACACTAATGAAAAATCTTATTCATCAGACCCATAAATGTTGCTAGAACATTACTCAATCCAAATGACATCACCAAAAATTCAAAGTGCCCATACCGAGTATGAAAAGTCCTCTTAGGGATATCCACCTCCCTAATTTTTAGCTGATGGTACCTAGGTTGAAGATCTATCTTATAAAAAAACTTAGTACCTTGCTACTAATCAAACATATCATCTATCCTTGGAAAAGGATACTAGTTCTTGACTATCTCCTTTCTCAACTACCTATAGTCAATGCACATCCAAAGGGAACAATCCTTCTTACATAGAAAAAATATTGGTGCACCCCATAGGGATACATTAGGATAAATAATCCCTTTATCCAGAAGATCCTTAAGTTTCTCCTTGAGTTCCCTCAACTCAGTTGGAGCCTCCCTATACGGAGAAATAGAAAATAGACGAGCATCCCGAACTAGATCAATACAAAACTATATTTCCCTATCTGAAGAAACACCAGAAAGATCATCCGGAAAGACCTAAGGAAACTCATTAACCACTAGAATTACTGAAAAAAGGACCTTCTGAGTTAGAATCTTTAACCTAGACTAAAAGATTAAGAAAATCTTTATAGATCAACCTTTAAGCTCTGAGAGAAGAAATAAATCTGCCCCTAGGAGCTAAACAACCACACTTCCATTTTATAATTGGCTTACAAGGGAACCTAAAGATAACCCTATGAGTCCGATAATCCAAGGATGCATAACAAGAGTGAAACCAATCCATACCTAGAACAACATCAATATCCACCATACCCAACTCAAATAGATCCACCAAGGTCTGTTTTCCATCAACAGATACCACACACCCCCTATAGACTATCTTAGTAAAAATCGAGTCACCTATCGGGGTAGAAATACAAAAAGGATCTGAAATACGTCTAGATCAAAACCAAAACATACATCCATATAAAGAGTCACATAAGAGAGAGTGGACCCAGGGTCAAGCAACAAATATATTTCATGAGAGAAAAGCTATAACGTACTAGTAACGACATGAAGGGATGCCTTAGATTCCTATCGAGATGCCAAAGCATACAACCTATTCCAACCAACACAAGCATTAGGAGTAGTAACAGAAGCAGATGCCACACCATCTGGTGTAGAAGAATAAGATGAAGTAACAGGAATCTTATTCTCCCCCATAACAACCTTATTAACTAGACAATCCTTAACCCGATGGCCTGCCTGGCCTTATTTGAATTATTTGTCCCTTCATTCATCGCAATAACCCCATTGAGGACGACCACAGAACCGACAAAGAGGGAATGGAAAAACTGACTGACCTTCGCTTACTTTAGATTGGGCCCCCTATGCGTAGAAATTATCACCATATTGATGACATTTGTCGCCTGACTTGTAAGGAGCACTAGTAGAAAAGTACAAACTAGAACTCCTCTATTTCATTTTCTGCCATTTTCCACCATCCTAACCACCTGAGACTGAGCACCTACCTGGTCAGAAAATCTTCTCCTCTTACCATGTCAATCTTCAAACTCTTATTGCTTCCTATTTTCATCCTCCACTTTTTGCATATGAACAGTCAACCTAGAGATGCCCATACCTTTAATTAGCGAGTAAGTCTTGCTCTCAAATAGATCAGGGGCATACCATGACAATTGAAGAAATTTCAAGGCATATTCCTTAACAGACATCTTCCCATGCTTAAGGTTCAAAACTCCACAAATTTTTCTTGCCTAAACTCGTAGGGTAAGAAACAATCTAAGAATGCCTTAGAAAAATTATTTCACAAGATTGATTCTTCAACATCACCCGTATCTTTATCCCACTTTTCATACCACTGATGTGCAACCTTTCTGAGATGATAAGCTACAAAGCTTACCCCTTCCACATTTAAAGCATACATTACCGAAAATATCTTTTCCATTTTATCTAAGAATCCTTATCGATCCTCCTCTACCTTTACTCTAGAAAAATGTCTTAGGGCCCATCTTCATAAATTGGCCAACCCTTATGGCCTCAACTGACAAAGCACCAGTCGCACCATGCCAAGCCTGAACAGTGACTATCTGGCCAATAACACGAATAGACTGATAAAATTCTACATTAGTCACCTTTCCTAGAGGAGGAATAGTAGCTATCGATGAAACTCTATAACTATGAGGAATAGGATTGTAAGATAGAAGATGAACCCCAAAAATAGAATGTACCCTTTAGCATTACCCTTTGATGGGATAGAAAAATTCCTTGTGTTCCAGATCTATGAGGCATGATCTGATAAACGAACAAACAAGGATTAGAGAACATTCCAGGATTGAGATTCCAAGCTTGATAATAGAATACCAAGAAAGTGAGACATTCCTTAATTCATTCTAGCCTCTCCATTATGAGTGTGGAGCACAACACACCCTTAAAAGTGACTCTATTTGGCACGGCTTTGTGAAATCCAAATAGACCATGAACCTTGGCTCTGATACCAACTTGACATGACCCGATCAGGGGCCTTGTCATAATGGGTATCCCAAATCCAACTAAGACCAGAGACCATCTCTGTTACCCAACCCAACCTTTAACCGCCTACCCTGAGTTTGCCTAATTTTGAGCATATAACAAGATAATGTCATCGCTTACCTGAAGACTTTAGGATAAGATCATAATTATGACTTCCCCAACCATGTCTAACCATTCCACACTAATAATCTAACCATACCAAGCCAATACCAAAACAAGGATCATAAACTAGGCAATAAAAAAATATGTTACAAATTATAATATAATTAATCCTAAAATGAAATATGATGAAACAACCAATAATATCATCCAACGATGTTAGACCTCCAGCTTATTCTAATGCCAAGGCTGACACCAATACTAATCTCGGTAATTCCAACCCAGATTAGTACCATAAATCCTCTACCAAAAGGGAAATAAAATCTGGTTGGGACATGCCCCCAACCATGGAAAAAACCAATATCTATAATAAAATCAAAGTATCTATAAATATCTATAACATGAAATTGATCCTTCTGGGAGGATGGAAGCTCACCACTTCAGTCCAAATACTGATACCAGAGTCAATCAAAAAATAGAAAGAATAGAATATCCAGTTCCTGCATAGCGTATCTATACAACCTCCAGTAAATGGGTTAGCAGGTGAATTCTAGCATAATCTTAGGACAAGGATAAAATAATGACATTTGTAAAACCAAGTAAAACTATCCAAATTCACATAACCCTACAAACATCCATACATATATATAACCATGCTGGGAAAAGGGATCGGGTTTAGCATGCCTTTAAAACCATTACCTGGGTTGTGTAGCTCTGCCCTCCTAAATAGCCCACAAACTATATAGGATTAGCTCTTCCTACTAAAAGGGCCCCAGTGCATGAAACCACATGACCAAGGAAGAAAACCTAGAATGACTAGTACATCCCCTACAATATTATGGGATATAATTCATACAGTCACCAAGACCAACCTCACACTAGAAAATATGAGTTTCCAGTTTTCATTCCCTAGAGACCTCTTGTTTCTACGGGTTTGCTACACATCCTGCTATTATTCCATAGTTAAACGCATTACCTAGCAATCAATCAATCTATATACCTATTATTAACCAAGGCCATTTGGTAGAGGTATCATCATACTGACCTTACTTGAAAGTACTATCCATAGAAAACCATATATAGGCTTAAGGGGACTTCAAAGTGCCCTTTCATTTACCATATTAAACAACTTGGGGGATTCCATGTACCCCACAAGCATAACCATTTAGTTATTTACCTTTCTAAGCCATTTAAACCATGCAAAATTCCTTTACCAGGTTGTTAAAACAAGCAAGAGTTCCATTAAAATACTTTATGCAATGAAAACATTCTTATAAATATTTTGTCAAACACATTGGGGACATATTATAACCAAACCAATTTCAATTACCATTGAATCATTCCCATGCAATCCAATTATTCAAAACCACTATTAATGCACACAAAGCATAATTAAAACCATGGAAAACCATAATCAACCATTTAATATCAAAATCCTTAATTCATATTTGAAAACAAAAATCATACAATCAATGAAGTTATGAAAACATTCATAAGAATCATGCTTCTGGTTAGAATTAATAATGAGGAAATAAAATATGCCTCCAAGACAAGCCTTAAATTAATCCTTTAGTTAAAACCCTAGCTTCCCTTGCCCAAAAGCTTTTGGGAGAATTATAGAGTGTTTTAGAAGAGTTCCTAAGTATTAATGAATGGAATAAAAGGGAAAATAGCATTCCAAGTAGATTAAAAATCATGGGACCTTATTAAGATAAGTGAGGACATATCTAGAATACCCCCACTTAAGTTGTACCAAATACCATCACAGGGGTACGACTGACCCTCACAAGTCATACCCTCCAATATGAGTGGTACCCTCTACTCATATCATGGCCTCAAACTTTGGATCCATCACATTCCAGTATACGACTCATCCAACCAAGTCGTATGCAAAGCATACAATTTTTACCATTCATCCGTATCCTTGGCTGATTTAAACCAAAGAAAGATTTAGACATTGTCCACCATACAAGTCTTGGGTATGACTTATACCATGGCTTATGGCTTATGGTGAGCCACTGCTACTCATATCAAACCTAAGTAACCAAGTCTAAGATTAATTTAAGGAACCAAATAATCTGTAGCATTTGATACAACTAGTATCCCTAACTCGTATCTACTCCAGTAACCAAAATCTATCCTACAAAACCAATATTAGTCAACATATGACTAGATTATAGCATTTGCTACCCCAATATACGGCTTGTAGCCATGAGTCGTATTAGGTCCAGTGACCAAAATTTTAGGAAATTTTTTAAGGTCCAGAAACCAAGGTGTTTTAGTCTCCCACACTAGGAACATTCATCCCCAAATGACAAAAAAGGTAGGGGTAACCACACGCATATGTTATTTATATTATCAAATATATTATGAATCTGTAACAAAGTTTGAAAAGAGGCAAAGATATTAATCTTTCCTTTAACAAACTCTGAGAATAAAGATGTGTTGAAGATATACATTCCATACGAATCCCAAGAGGAGAAAATAAATATAGATATTTAAACTTTATGTCCTTCTTTGCTTCCCATGTAGCTTCTTCCACCTTATGGTTTTGCCATAGAACCTTAACCAAATTCATATCCTTGGTCTACAACTAATGAACATGCCTATCCAAGATTTCTATTAGGATTCCTCCATATGACAAAGAATCCATGATACCCAGTCCTTCCAAAGGAACAAACGAAGAAGGATAACTAATACACGTGCTCAATATGGAAACATGAAAGACTGGATAAACCAAACTCAAGCTAGAAGTCAACTCCAGCTCATAAGAAATATTACAGATTCTCTACAAACCTCATAAGGACCAACATATCGGGGACTGAGCTTCCCCCTCTTACCAAAATGCACTGCTCCCTTTATGGAAGGTACCTTGAATAAAACCTTATCCACAACCTCAAACTCCATGTATCAATGCATAATATTTGCATATTACTTTTGGAATCTTTCGGCAGCCTTAAGCCTATCCCCAACCACCTTTACTTTATCCATATCCTTGCAAACCAAGTCGGGACCAAACATACCCGCCTGACCAATCTTAAACCAACCAATAGTCGATCAGCACTTCCTACAATGCAATGCCTCAAAAGGTGTCATACCAATACTAGAATGATAGCAATTATTATAAGAAAACTACACCAAAGTTAGATTCTTATTGGCCCCATAATCAATCACATAGGCCCAAAGCATATCCTCTAATGTCTGAATAGTTCTCTCTGCTTGTCCATCCATCTGTGAGTGAAAAGCAGTACTCAGACTAACCTTAGTCCCCAAATATTTTTGAAAAGATCATGAGAAGTGATATTTAAACTGCGTGCCACAATTAGAAATAATCAAAGTAGTCACCCTATGAAGCTTCACAATCTCCTAAAGATATAGCTTCACATAATTCTCTACCTAGAAGGTAGTTCACACTGGCAAAAAGTGGGTATACTTAATCATCCTATCCACGATGAACCAAATTAAATCATATTGATTCCAAGATCAAGGACACTGGTAATGAAGTCTATATTGATCACTTCCTATTTCCATTTAGGCAATTTAATTTCATGATACAACCCTCCTGACCTTACGTGCTAAACCTTAACCAGTTGACATAACATGCACTTGGCCATAAAATTAGCCATATCCCTCTTTATGTCAGTTTATCTATAGATCTTCTTTATATCATTATATATTTTACTCTAACTAGGATGAATAATATAGAGCAACTTGGATAAGTCAAACTCTCCTTGGATAACCTGCTAAAAGCATCAACAACCACGTTGCCTTACCTAGGTAGTAGTAAAGACTCATATCATAGTCCTTGGGAAGTTCAAGCCATCTCATCTACTTGATATTAAGCTCATTCTATGTGAACACATACTATAGACTCTTATGATTAGAAAAGATATCTATGTGCACACCATACAAATAATGTCGCTATATTCTTAAAGCAAACACAACTTCTAATAGCTCTAAATCATGATGAGGGTAATTCCTCTCATAAGTTTTCAACTCCCTGGAAGCATAGGAAAGAACCTTTCTATACTCCATCAACACGCAATCAATCCTCGAGATGCATCACTATAAACCACAAACCCATTACAACCTTCCAGTAAGGTCAGCATTATAGTTAAAGTTAACTTATCCTTCAACTTCTTAAAACTCTCTTTCTAAGCAAAAGAACAAGAAAACTTGACCTTCTTATGAGTCAACATAGTCAAAGGAAAATATATCGATGAGAAGCTTTCAACAAACCACCTATAATACTCAGCTATACCCAAGAAGCACTGAATGTTAGATGGAGTCATCGTTCTAGGCCACCTCTTTACCATAACAACCTTTTAATGATCCACCATGATCCCCCTAGTATAAATAATATGTAACAAGAAAGTTATAGAATTTAACCAAAACTCACTCTTGGTGAAACACCCAATAATATGGCCTTGCAAAAATTTTAGGTGATTGGTGACGATCATGATATTTTTTGTTTTGTGTCCTTGTGGTGCATGTTTCTAAATTTTGTAAGGGTTGGTTGATGAATCTTGGTAAGTCAACTATTTTTATGATTGCCTCACCCCTTATTCGTAGATATATGGTCTAAGAAGGGAATAATTGAATCACCTAGACTTGAACCCTTGAAAGAAAAATAACTTTAGATGTCTCTTGAGTGGTCCAACTAAAGGGCTTGAGTCATACCCTAGGTCACGACTCATAGCCTTCTCCACATCCCCTTTCAAACATTGAGTAGTATGTTAAGATAGAATACTATCTCTTATACATAAGGCTTTCCCTTGGTCATAACCATCAATATAAGTCACATACTACAAGGTCGTATGTAGTGAAAAGCCAAACCTAGAGTGGACTATTTTGGTCACGGATCAATCTCACGATTGGGACATGAGTCATGCGCTTGGTTATGACTCAAGGGTGTCATTTTGTACACAAAACATTGTGGTTGGTCTAGTAGTAACCTAGGGTATGAGTTAGGGTACCATTCATACCCTAGGTCACGATTGTTATGTGAACTGTTAGGGGAGTCATACGCCTGCACTTGTAGACTTTCTAAATTTTAACCAAGGATCCTTTGGTTATCTCCCATGCCTAAAACCCTAATATTTCTCACTATATAAGGTATTTTAGCCTCCTAAGTCTTTACTTACAATATTTAAACACTCTAATGGCTCTTAAAGCAGGATTGAAGGCTAGGATTTGAAAGTGTTCATCTTGTGGTAAGAAGGAAGAGTCAATATTATTAGTGTGTCATCTTGTTTAAGGCATTCATCTCTTCCCCTTTATAAATAACTCTAAACATATTTATTTAACTCTAGAATTAGTAAGTGTACATGGTGGTTTTGAATCAAATCAAAAAGGGTTTTATTACCTAACAATAATTAATGATAATTCATTCTTGTTCTTGAGTTGACTCATGTATTAGATGGTAGATTGTATATATGGGTGCATGTTGTATGCTGTTTAACATGAGGGTCTTAATTAACCCTAGTGTTGATGATTTCTCACATGAAAATTACTTTGTCAAAAGTATTAAAACAAGGTGTTTGTGAAAATGTCTAAGTAAAATGACTAGTTGTATGATTGACAATGTGTTGAGAAAGGGAAATATCCTAAATGAGTATGAATAATTGTTAAATGATATTTCGAAAGTATTATTGTCATGTATTATGAAATCCATAACCTTGTTAGTTGATGGATAATGAGTACGTAAAGCCCTAGATATGAAAATGAACTTGAATGGTGTATGGAACAAAGTGTGGTGAAAATGAGATAGAATGTTGTTAATGACGTGTAAATGTCTTGTGTGATTCATGAAGACCACAAATTGAATTTTATAATCATTTGAATAAAATCATTGGCCTAGTGAGATCTTTGAGAAATGAAGGATCCCATGGGGACCATGTGGTCATGTATCATGTTAAATTGGCTAAGTGAGCCAAAGCTCTAAATATGATATGAATCATATCAACATAAGTGCACGAACCAATGGGTCAAGATTTCAAATGTCGACTAACATTGGCGAGTTATTAGAGTTCCTCATTTAATGAAATAAATAGTTATTTGATTTTCTAGTCTAATGAACAACAAGTGATTTGAGTTCCTCGTCTAATGACACAGCTAGTGATTCAAGTTCCTAGACTGGTGATATGGCTAGTGATTCAAGTTCCTAGTCCAAAGAGATATCTTGAGGTTAGAATACCTCACCAAATAATAAGCCTAGTGATTTGAGTTCCTAGATTGGTGATAAGTCTTGCAATTTGAGTTACTAGTTTAATGAAATAAGATGGCTAGTGATTAGAGTTGCTAGATTGATGAAACAACTAGCGATTCAATTTCCTAATTTAATGAAATGGTAATGTGATTGACCTAATGGGCTAACTCGGTTTGAAGTTCTTCACTCGATGTCTTATAAATGAATGATTTCAGAATGCATGATAAGTTTTGTACCCATTGTGATTTAATATGAACATGTTATATATATCCATGTGAATGAGTAAGAATGTTGATGAGCCTTTTAACTCTTGTGTAGCATGTGAAGTGCCTATGTGTAAGGATAAGTATATGAATATGAATGATGATATATGTATATATTTTCTTGTTATTGAATAAGGATGTTATTTTTTCCTTACCCTTGAGTTAAATGCTAGAATTTTAATGACTAATTGTCTCGAAACTCTATGTCCCCATGCGACATCTTCTTTTTTACTTCTCCATTTATTTGATGATTGAGCAGTTCGTGCATTGACTTAAAGGGGTGAGCTTCCTTACATCTAGAAAAAATTCATCTCTTAGTCCTTATCTTTAGAATTAGTCTCCTTAAGACTTGGTTTGTCTATAGTCAGGGGCTTGTCCCGACATATATACTTATTGACTTCGGTTTTGTGTAGAGGTATTGTGAATAACTATGAACATGGACATAGTTATTATAATGTATATAATGTTTACTTATAATATTATTCTATGATTTTAAATTATTCAATGCAGTTCTTTCAACTCCTATGATATGATAAGGTGTTTGGGCAGGGTTATGGGGAAAACTTTGATATATGTCTGCATGAGGTACCCGTACAATATGGCTAGAGATTTAGGGCATGCCAAGTTGTTATCAGATCCTATGTTCATGGTCATTTGGGTGTTCACAATACTATGTCAAGTATATTTTATTTTATGCGTATGAAGTGTGCCACACTTATAAAGATGAAGTTATGAGACATTTTAGGAAACGCTTCCCTTTATTGTGTTTCAATCTCAAGCTATAAAGTCTAAGGCCTTGAATTCCTCTAATTTGATTTGCTATCTTTCTAATCATGCCTCAATGAAGATCTGAGACTCAGGCAAACACTTCGACCCTAAATTACAGTCATGTGGATAAAGTTTGTCCAACCTCATGAGCTCAGACTCGAGCTAGGGCTATGGCATCTGGCTATCCTCGTGGGGTTCTACCTACCAACCTTGCTCATAAGAGTGGCATTCTTCCTTGGTCTCCTTAACGGGATACTACTAATGTCGAGTTTTATTGCTACATGAACCTCTTGACTAATTTGGTAGCCTCTCAAGCGAAGTGTGGTGCTCCTACTTCCATTTCTTCAGAGGCCATAAGAATTGACCAATTTATAAGGTTGATCCTTCCTATGTTCTCTGGTACAAAGGATAAGGAGCATCTTCAAGGCTCTGCTGATGAAATAGAGAAGATCTTTTAAATCATGAATGCTTTAAAAATTGATGGAGTTGAGCTTGCTTCCTACTAATTGAAATATGTAACATAGCAGTGGTACAAAGGGTGGGAGTTGTCTAGGTGTGTTGATGCTTGTCCTACTTCTTGGGTGGATTTATTTAAGGCTTTCCTTGACCATTTCTTTTATAAAAAGTTGAGGGAGGAAAAGGCAGAAGAGTTTATGAACTTAAATCAATGGAGGACGTCTATTCAAGAGTATACCTTGAAATTCCATCAATTTTCAAGGTATGATCCCGAGATGGTTTCTAGTATGAGGGCTAAAATGCACAAGTTTATCTCGAGATTGTCCCGTGAGTTAGTCATTGAGAGAGAGGCAATGTTGTTGATTGAAAACATGGATATCTCTAGGCTAGCTGTGTATATGCATCAAGTAGAAAATAAGAAAAAGAAGCAAGCTGAGCTTAGTAAGAGGCAAAAAAAAATTAGGCCTTCAAGAGTATTAGTAGAGATGGTGGCAAGTGGCCACAAAAAAAGTGAGGGAGTTTGGGTTCGTTCTCCTTGGATATTATTCTTTCTCCTTACTCGAAGTTTGCAGGTGGTCGTAGGTCTTAGTTTAGTAGAGGGTCCTGGGAAATGAGTGCCCAATTTCAGGCTAGTGGTGACCAGTCGGATCCATCTCGCTCCCTTACAGATTGGTGGTTAGAGTCAATGTGCTGAGTATGAGATGGAGAAAGGTAGATGTTTTTATTATGGTTAAGTAAGGCATATGTAGTGATGGTGCCCCTCTCATATGGATGCTTCAGCCAATATAGCCCCTATTATTACTCTTTCTCCCATACTAAAGGGTTTTATGCCTACTTCTAAATCTAATTCTGGCATCGGTGTTGGCCAGAACCGCTTATATACACTTAATACTCTCCAGGATTCTGAGGAATCTCTAGATATTGTCATTGGTATGTTGAGACTATTCTCCTATAATGTGTATTATTTGCTTGATCCAAGTTGTACTCTTTCTTATGTGATGACGTATGTGATTATGCATCTTAATTTTGGTCCCGAGAGTTTGTCGATTCTCTTTTCTATATCTACCCCAAATAGAGACTCTAAGGTTGTTGAAATATTCTATAGGGGGTGTGATATCTATTGGCGATAAAGATGTTCTTGTCAACTTGATAAAGTTAGACATGGTTGATTTTTATTCTATCTTTGGGATGGATTGGTTGCATTACTGTTATGCTTCCTTAGATTGTCGAACCCATAAGAACGTTTTCCAATTCCCTAATGAGTTGGTCATTGTATGGTAAGGCAGTTCCCTAGTGCCTAAGGAAAGGTTTATTTCTTACCTTAAAGCCCAGAAGTTGAATTCAAAGGGGTGTTTGTATCATTTTATTCGAGTTAAAAATTCTAACTCGCAAGGGCCTTCTTTAGAATCTATTCCCATAGTAAATGAGTTTCCTGAATTTTTTCCCAATAATCTTCTCGGTGTTTATACCGATAGGGAAATTGATTTTTAGATAGATCTTGTTCCAGACACTCGTCCAATCACTATCCCCCTAATAGAATGGCTTCGGTGGAGTTGAGAGAACTTAAGGAGCAATTGAAAGACCTCTTAGATAAGGGTTTTATCCGGCCTAGTATGTCTCTTTCGGGTTCTCTCGTGTTGTTTGTGCACAAGAAGGATGGTTCCCTTTGTATGTGCATTGATTATTGTCAGTTGAACAAGGTGACCATAAAGACAAAGATCCTCTTCCTAGGATCTATGATTTGTTTGTTCAACTTTAGGATTTGAAGTGTTTCTCTAAGATTTATCTTAGATCAGGTTATCATCAACTTAAGATTAAGGAAGTGGATGTACCTAATACTGTCTTTAGAACCTGGTACGGTCACTATGAGTTTTTTGTCATGTCCTTTGGGTAGATCAATGCTCTAGCGGTATTCATAGATTTTATAAATAGGGTATTCCATCCGTTCTTGGACATGTTTATCATTGTCTTTATTGATGATATGTTAGTGTATTCCAAGAGTTAGTTGGATCATGTAAATAACCTCTGTGTTGTATTACAAACCTTAAAGGATCATTGTTTGTATGCAAAGTTCTCCAAGTGTGAGTTTTGGTTGAAAGCTGTAGCTTTTGTAGGTCATGTCATCTCTGGTGAAAGGATCATGGTGGATCCCCCAAAGATTGCGATAGTTAAGAAGTGAATTAGACCTACGACTCCAATCAATATTCAGAGCTTTTTGGGTCTAGCCAATTACTATAGATGGTTTGTGAAGAGCTTTTCCACCATAGCTTCCCTGTTGACCAAATTGACCCAAAAGAAGGTAAAGTTCTTGTTATATAATGCGTGTGAGAGTATTAGTTGAAAGACAAATTGACCTCAAATTTGGTGTGGACCTTTCCCGACGGTAGTGATAATTTTATGGTTTATTGTGATGTTTCTCGAGTTGGTCTTGGTTGCGTGTTGATGCCACATGGTAGGGTGGTAACCTATGCTTCTAGGAAATTGAAAGTTCATGAAAAAAACTACCCCACCCATGACTTAGAATTGTAAGTCGTGGTCTTTGCTTTGAAAATTTAGTGGCATTATCTTTATAGTGTTCATGTCAATATATTATCCAATCATAAGAGCCTCCAAAATGTGTTTACCCAAAAAGAGTTGAATCTCTGGTAAAAAAGGTGTCTTGAGCTATTGAAAGACTATGATATGAGTCTTTATTACCATTCTTGTAAGGCAAACATAGATGTCAATGATCTTAGTAGATTCTCTATTGGAAAATTTGGCCCATTTTATGAGGATAAGTGGGATTTGGTAAGGGATATTTGGCGTTTGTAAAGTCTTGAAGTTTAACTTATGGACTCCAAGGATGGTGGTGTGTTTGTGCATGATAAAGGAAAATCAAGTATTAGACCTCGACTTGGTGAAGGTCAAGAGTAATGTGGGTCAACTCAAAACCACAGACTTTGTGATTGGTGGTGATGGTATCTTGCGGTACCAAGGTGGTCTATGTGTTCCTGATGTTGATGGACTGAGGGAAAGGGTCATGCCTGAGGTGCACGAATCCTATTATGCTATTCATCCTTTTCCCACCCAAATGTATCATGACCTTAGCGAGTTTGATTGGTGGAATAATATAAAGCGTGATATTTCTATCCATGTGGATAAATGTATGGTGAGTCACAAGTGAAAGTTGAGCACATGAGGCCTGGTGTTTTGTACCAAGAGATTGTATTACCTGAGTGGAAGTGGGAATCTATTAATATGGATTTCATTACCAGTCTTCCTAGGTATTAGAATCAATGAGATTCTATATTGTTGTTGTTGATAGAATGACCAAGTTCACTCATTTCTTGCCCGTGACGACTAATTACTCGACGTAAGATTATGCTAAGTTGTATCTTGCAGAGATCGTGAAGTTGCACAGTTCTTTAATGTTTATTATCTCGTATCTTGGTCCTACATTTTCATCCCACTTTTAGAAGTCATTCCAAAGAGGTTTGGGAACTAAGGTGTGCCTTAGTGCCATGTTTCACCCACAAATAGATGGACAAGTGGTGAGAGCTATCAATACATTGGAGGATATATTTTGGGTTACTATAATCTATTAAGGTGGTAGTTGGTCTGACCACTTGACTTTGATTTAATTTTCCTATAATAATATTTACCACTCTAGTATTAGCATGGAGCCTTTTAAGGCATTGTATGGTAGGAGATATTGATCTCCTATTGGGTGTTACGAAGTTGGTGAAGGTAAGCTGCTTGTGCTCAACTTAGTTCACTAAGCCTTAATAAAGGTGAAAGTTATGCATGATAAATTGCAAACCGCTTAAAGTTGCCAAAAGTCCTATTTGGATATGAGGCGTAGGGACTTGGAGTTTAGTTCGGCGATTAGGTATTCTTCAAAGTATCTCCCATGAAGGAAGTGATGCAGTTAGGCAATAAGGGGAAGCTCAGTCCCCGTTATATTATACTTTACTTGATTGTGAAGAGGGTTGGAATAGTTGCCTACGAGTTGGAGTTGCCTACTAGTATGGACTTCATTTACCCAGTTTTCCTTGTGTCTTTGTTGCAGAAATGTGTGGGTGATCCTTCCTTGGTTGTTCCCTTAAAAGATATTGGTGTCTCGAAATATTTTTTCTAGGAGGAGGTCCCAGAGAGTATCTTGGATCGGCAAGTTTTGGGGTTGCGAATAAAAGCAGTGGATTTTGTGAAGGTTCTATGGAGGAACCAAAATTTCGAGGAATCTACTTGGGAGGCGGAAGAAGAAATGAAGTCCAAGTACCTGCATTTATTTCCCATTCTAAAAGACTGTGATTGAGGTATGTGTTAATATATATAATTTGATGTGTTGCTTGTATTGAAGTTCCCATTAATAGTGGAATCGAGTCCCTAAACTTTGAATGAGCCATATGGCCTTAATAAATGATGGGATTGGATTCCTTATTGAATGAAATGAAATAGTTAATTGATGATGATCATGATATGTGTTGTGTGGTAACATTTTTGTATGCTTGGTCCTAATTTTTCTTGAAGCTTGGTTGTGATTTATTCTAATCTGTTTACTGGTGTTCATTCTTGCCTTACCCAGCATTCGCGGACGAAAAATCCTATGTTGGGGAGAATGAAACACCCAAGAATGTGGCCTTGTAAAAATTTTTGGTGATTGGTGACGATCATGCTATGTGTTGGTCGTGTCCTTATGGTGTACTTCTTTCTAAAATGTGTAAGGTTTGGTTGATGTATGTTTTTTAGTTAACTGGTGTTTATGACTGCCTTTCCCATCATTCGAGGACGCACAGTCTGGGGGAAGTTGAAGCGCCTAGACTTGAACCCTTAAAAGAACAACAACATTGGATGTCTCTGGAGTAGCCACAATTGAAGGGCTTGAGTCGTACCCTTGGTCAAGACTCGTAGCATTCTCCCCCTCCCCTATTAGACATTGAGCAGTATGTTAAGTTAGCTTACTGTCTCATATATGACAAGGCCATTCTTTGGTCATAACCATGCATACGAGTCATATACTGAAAGGTCATATGGACTGAAAAACCTAACCTAGACTGTATTGTTTTCGTCACAGATTAAGATCATGAGTTGGACATGAGTCATACCCTTGGTTATGAATCAAGGGTACCCTTTCACACCCATAATAGTTTGGTTGGCCTAGTAGGAACCTAGGGTATGAGTTACGGTATCACTCGTACCGAAGGTCACGATTGTTATGTGAACCATAAGGGGAGTCATGCCCCTGCACGTGTAGACTTTCCAACTTTTAACCAAGGACCTATTGGTAATTCCCCATGCCTAAAACCCTAAAAACTCTCACTATATAAACCGGTGATTCAAGTTCCTAAACCGGTGATCTGGCTATTGATTCTAGTTTCAAGTCTAAAGAGATCTCTTGAGGTTAGAATACCTCATCAAATGACAAGGCTAGTGATTCGAGTTCCTAGACCGGTGATAAGACTAGCGATTTAAGTTCCTAGCTCAATGAAATGAGATGGCTAGAGAATTAGTCAATCCAAGTGACTTCACCAAAAATTCAAAGTGCCTATACCGAGTACAAAATGTTGTCTTAGGGATATCTACCTCCATAATATTTAGCTGATAGTACCCAGACCGAAGATCTATCTTAGAAAAAAACTTGGAACCTTGCAACTGATCAAATAGATCACCTATCCTTAGAAGAGGATACTTGTTCTTGGCTGTCACCTTGCTCAACTTCCTATAGTTAATGCATATCCGAAGGGAACCGTCTTCTTGTGCACAAACAACACCGGTGCACCCCATGGGGATACACTAGGACGATAATACCCTTTATCCAGAAGATTATTTAGTTGCTCCTTGAGTTCCTCGAAGTCAGCCAGTGCTATCCTGTATGGAGTAATAGAAATTGGACGAAAGTCTAGAACTAGATAAATACAAAAATTTATTTCCCTATTTGGAGGAACACTAGGAAGATCATCCAAAAAGACTTTTGGAAACTCATTAACCACTGGAACTGGCTGGAAAAAAGGACTTTCTGAGTTGGAATCTCTAACTCGGACCTAGTAATAAAGACAACCTTTGAAAATAACCTCCAAGATCTAAGATAAGAAATAAATATCCCCCTTGGAGCTTAAGAACTACACACCCATACAATAACTGTCTTACTAGAGAACCTAAAGATAACCCTATGGGTTAAACAATCAAAGGATGCATAACAAAAGTGCAAATAATCCATGCCTAGAATAATATCAAAATCCAACATACCCAACTCAAATAAATCCACCAACGTCAACTTACGGCCAAAGATACCACACACCCCGTACAGACTCTCTTAATGATAACCGAGTCACCTACCGAGGTAGAAATAGAGCAAGTATCAAAAATAACTTTTGGATGAAAATCAAATGATACAGCCATTTAAGGAGTCATATAGAAGAGAGTCAACCCAGGGTCAAGCAAGTAATATACTTCATAAAAGAAAATCTATAATGTACCAGTAACTACATTAGGTGATTCCTCAAATTCCTTTTGGAATGTCAAAGCATACAACCTGTTTCGACCAATAGTAGAACCAAGAGCAATAATAAAAGTAGATGCCACATCACCAGGTTTAGAATTAAAACATGAAGCTATAGGAATCTTATCCCCCCGCCCCTCGTAGCAACCTTATTAAGCAGACAATCCACGAGCCGATGGCCTGCTTTGACATAGTTGAAGAATTAGTCCCTTCATTCATCATAAAAACCCTAATGAGGACGAACACAGAACCGATAAGAAAGGCATAAAAAAATGACTAACATTCACTTGCCTGAGATCGGGCACCATGTACCTAGAGAATATCACTACCTTTATGTCACCTATCACATGACTGGTAAGAAGCACAAGAAGAAGAGTAGGAACCAAAACTCCCCGATTTCTTTTTCTTCCATTTGCCACCATCCTAACTACCTTAAGACAGAGCACCTCCCAGGTCAGAAAACATGCACCTCTTTAATGGGGGAGTTCTGAACATGCACCTTGTCGATCTCTGAACTCTGTCATTTTTTTCTTATCATCCTCCACTTACTGCATATGAATATTCAACCAAGTTATATCCATATCTTTAATAACCAAGGAAGTCTTGCTCTCCAAAATCATATCCCAATTTATCCCAGATGCAAACTTCCTCATTATTGCATATGTCAGCAAATAAATCAGGGGCATAAGTTAACAATTGGTGAAACTATAAGAAATATTCTTTCATAGACATCCTCCCCTCTTGAGGTTCAAAAACACCTTAATCTTTTATTCCGTTAAATATTAGGGAAATAAATGATCTAAGAAGGCCTTAGAAAAAGTATACCATAAGACTAATTCTTATATTACCCCTATCTATGTCCCACTCTTCATACCACTGATATACAATCTCTTTGAGCTGATAATCTGCAAAGTTTACCACTTCCACATTGGTAGCCTGCATCATTTGAAATAGCCTTTCAATATCATCCAAGAACCCCTCTAGATCCTCCTCCGCCTTTACTCCAGAAAAATAGGAGGACCCATCTTCATAAATTAGCCAACCCTTGTGGCCTCAATAAATAAAGCAAAAATCTCACCCCGCTCAACCTGAGCAGCGACCATCTGAGCAATAATATAAATAGACTAATAAAATTTTGCATTAGTCACCTCACCTTTAGGAGGATTAGTAGAAACCGACGAACTCCAAACATATCATGGATAGGACTGTGAGATCGAAGATGAACCCAAAAGTAGGATGTACCCCTTCAGCATTACCCTCATATAGTATAAAATAATTTCCTTGTGTTCTAGATCTATGAGGCATGATCTAAAATATGAACAAATAAGGATTAGGGAAGATTCTAGGACTAAGACTACAATCTTGAGAATAGAATACCAAGAAATTAAGAAATTCCTAAATTCCTTCAAGTCTCTCCCTTATGGGTGTAGTGCACTACATACCCTTGAAAGAGACTATACTCGACATAGCTTAGTGGACTCCTAATTGACCATGAACCTAGGCTCTGATACCAACTTGATGCGACCCGATCAGGGGCTTTGTCATAATGGGAATCTCTAGTCTAACCAGTAGCAAATAGCACCCCCGTTACCTAACCTGACCTTCAGTCGCTGGCCCTAAGTTGGTCGAATTTTGAGCATATAACACGACAATGTCAAAACTCACCTAAAGACTCTAGGATAGGATCACAACCGTGATCACCCTAACTAAGTCTAACCATCCCACACCAACAACTCAACCATATAAAACCAATACCAAAATAAGGGACATAAATTGAGGAATAACCAAATATGTTCTAAAATATAATATAACTAATCCTAAAATAAATAAGATGGAACATCCAACAATATTTCCCAATGATGCCAGCCCTCCATCTTATTCCAACGCTAAGGCTGACACCAATACCAATCTTGCATATTCAAACCCATAGTAGTACCACAAAACCTCTAACCAAAACATAAATAAAAATCAATTGGGATATGCCCCCAACCATGGCCAAAATAAATATCAAAAATAAAATTAAAGTGTCTAGAAATATCCATAACATTAAATGGAGCCTTCAAAAGGATAGAATCTCACAATTAAAGTTCAAATATTGTTCATTGAGTTAATAACTATATAAAAGGAGTAGAACGGCTGGTTCCTGCATTGTGTGGGTATGCAACCACTAGTAGATGAGTTAGCGGGTAAATGATAGCATGATATCATGATAAGGATAAAATAATTCTATTTTGAAGACTAAGTAAAACCATCCATATTCACACAACCATACATATATATATAAATTTCTTGAGAAAATGGGTATCGTTTAGCATTCCTTTAAAACCTTATAAAACCATCCATATCAACACAACCATACATATATATAACCATGCCTGGAATAGGGGTCGGTTTAGCATGCCATTAAATCTCTTACCTAGGTAGTGTAGCTTTGCCATCCTAAATCACCTATGGGATATATAGGTTCAGCTCCTCCTATTGAAAGGGCCGCAGTGCAAGAAGCCACACGACCAGAGAAGAAAACCTAGGATGGCTAGTACATCCTCCAAAAAATGTATGACATTATGCACATGGTTATCAAGATTAACCTCACATCGGTAAATATGAGTTTCTAGTTTTGGTTCCCCCTGGGAGCTCCACCTTTAATGGTTATGCTACATATTCCATAAATATCCTAAATTTAACCCTTAGAAATTTTCTTGGAATTTCATTCTCTAGACCGAATATGACCCATGTGTATAAACCGTAAGCTGGGGTATGAGTGGTATAGTCCTGTCATATGTTGAACAGTGTTAGTTGATGGAATGGTTTTGGCCATTATAATAGGGTATGACTTAGGGGCTTGAGTCATAAGGCTTGGCAAGAGTCATATAAGGGACTCATATGGTAGGCAGTGTTTGATCCTCCTAGTATTTTATTCTGCCAGGGATACGGGTTATCGGTACGGATCATATATTATTGTTACAACTTTGTCGAATGAGTCATATATTGGATAGTGTTTGATCCAAGGGTTTAGGCTTAGATACGATTGGTGAGTACCAATTTTATAGAAGGGTACAACTCGTATAGGTAAATCATATCCCTATGATGGGTTTTAATAGATTTAAGTGAGGGGTATTCTGGATATTTTCTTGCACAACCTAACTAGGACCCATAACTTCTAATACAATTTGGAGGCTATTTAACCTATTATTCTAATCATGACACTTAGAAACTATTCCCAAATAATCCATAATTCTCTCAAGAGATTTTGGGGCAAGAAGGCTAGACCCTTGTCTTGTGGATTGATTTGGTGATTTGTTTGCATTAATACTTTGATATAAGGCATAATTCTCCTCTCTATTTTTAATTTAAACTAAAGTCAGGGTTTATATAATTTATTTAAACTAAAGTCAGGGTTTATATAAAGTCAGGGTTTATATAATTAATTTAAACTTAATTCTCCAAATAAGGGGTGGTATGAAGATACCACTAATATTAGCCTTGGTTAATAAATGGTAAATGGATTGTTTGTACATGGTTTTAATTAGTCATTAGTGGTGGTATGTGTAGCTAACCATGAAAGGTGGTGGCCCCAAGAGGACCAAAATCGGAAACTCATATTTGCCGATATGAGCGGTCTTAATGACCATATGTATCTGTCATATTTGTTATTGAGGTATTTAATAGTCAACCCAATGGATATTCCCTGGTCATGTGGCTACACGCAATATGGACCTTTGAGAAAGGGGAGATAAAACCATATAGCCTTTGGATGATTAGGATAACCAAGCTACACAACCTAGGCAAAGCTATTAAATACATGCTAAACCCGATTACCTTTCCAGGTACTTAAATATTAATAGTTGTATGGATTATGTATGGGTTTTCTTGGTGTTATAACCGGCATTAAGTTATTCTTTTTCCTGAGATTCATACTAGCGGTTACTCACTAACCCCATCTACAGGTGGTAGTATACCCATGCTATGCCAGAACTATCTATTCTACTTCTCCTATTTAGCACGTAAATTTAATGTCAGTATTTGTACTGAAGTGATAAGTTTTTATCCTTTTGGGAGGTATCATTTCGTGTTATGGATTTCTTTAGACACTTTTTATTTTACTTTGGATATTGATTTTTGCCATGGTTGGGGGCATGATCTAAAAAGATTTACTTACTTTTTTGGATAGAGGCTTTGTGGTACTTTTTAGGGGTAGTATAAAAGGGATTTGTATAGGTGTCAGCCTTAGCATAGGTATTGATATTAAGGTTGGCATCATCATACAGGATTTTTGATTGATACATTATATTACATTTTGGGATTGATTTTCATATTATGTCTTTGTATTTCCCATTGGTTTATGATTTATGGTTTGGTTTGGTATCGTTGGGCGATTGGTATTGGTATGGAATGGTTGGACTCGGTTGGTTCAGTCATGTTTGAGTCCCCATCAAAGAGTCTTAATGAGAACAATAATGCTATCTATTTATATGTTTAAAATTTAGACTATCTAAGGCTAGATATAGATAGCTGGGTTGGGTAATAGGGGGAAGTCCCCAGTCTTCATTGGACTTGGGATGCCTATTACGACAAAACGCGGGGTTGGGTCATGTCATGTTAGTATCAGATTCTAGGTTCATGGTAAACTACGAAGTCCACAAAGCCATGTCGAGTAGTCTCTTTAAGGGGTGTGAAGCGCACCACACTGATACGAGAGAGGCTATAAGATATTTATGAATGTTTCACTTTCTTGGTATTCTATCTTCAAACTTGAGTTCTCAATCCTGGAATCTCCTCTAATCCTTGTTTGTTTATTTTTCAAATCATGTCTCCTAGATCTGAAATAAAAGAAAATTCTTTTGTCGTATATGGGGATAATGATGAAGGGGGTACATCCCATGTCTTGAGTACTTCTTTTATCTCATGGCCTTATTCCTGATGGCATTGGAATTCTTCTTATTCCATCTAGTTCTCCTCATGTGCCTTAGGGTAATATGTTAAATATGGAATTTCGTTAGTCTATCTATATTATTGCCTAATTAGTTACTACTTAGTATGAGTGGGGTGATGCTGGCTCTTTATCTACTGAGGCCACAAGTGTTGGTCAATTTATGAAGATGGGTCCTCTAAATTTTACTGGGGTGAAGATGAAGAAGGATACATAAGGATTCTTGGATGATATGGAAAAGATCTTTTGGGTGATGCAGGCTACTAATGTAGAGGGGGTTAACTTTGTAGTTTATCAGCTCAAGGATTTTTCTTATTAATTGTATGAGGAGTGGACAAGGATAAAGATGATATAGAAGAGGAAGGTTTATAGGAGGCCTTTTCTAATGCCTTCTTGGATTAGTTCTTTCATCAAGAGTTGAAGAAAGTTAAGATGGATGAGTTTGTGAACTTTAGGCAGGAGAGGATGTCAGTAAATAAATATGCTTTGAAGTTTCATCAATTATAAAGATATTCTCTTGGTTTGGTGGTTGATATGAGGTCCAAAATAAGGAAGTTCACTTTTGGTTAAATAGGGATTTGATTCTAGAGAGAAGGACTACCTTGCTGATTAAACATATGGATATCTTAGGATTGACTATTCATATGCAGCAGGTTGAGGATGAGAAAAGAAAGTAGGTGAATTTTAGGGATAGGAAGGGAAAGAGGAGCTGGTTTTATAATTAGGGAGGTGCTCAGTGTTAGTGTTGTAGAGATGGTGAAAAGTGGCAGAAAAAAAGTAGGAGAGTTCTAGCTCTTTTTCTACTAGTGCTCCTTACCAGTCGAAAGATAGTCATCATCAAGGTGGTGATAATTCTCGAGCACAGGTTTCCCAATCTCAAATAAGCAAAGGTCAGTCAGTTTCTTTGTGTCCTTCTTGTCTATTATGTGGTTGTCCTAATCACAGCTATTGAGAGGCAAGAAAGGAAAAATTCTTTAAGTGTGGCCAGGTAGGCTATCGTCTCAGGGATTGTCCATTTAATAAGTTTCCTATGGGGGAAAATAAGATTCTTGTGGCTTTATCTTCTATTCCTACACCTTGTGGGGGACATTTACTTCTATTACTGATCTTGGTTCTATTATTGGTCAGAACAGGTTTTATGCTTTGGCATACAAATAGGAATTTGAGGCATCACCTAATATCGTTGTTGGTACATTACATCTTTTCTCTTGTGACATTTATTATTTGCTTGATATGGGATCTACTCTTTCTTATGTGACTTCATATATGGCTGTGTCTTTTGGTTTTGATCCGAAAGTTATCTCAAATCCTTTTTTTGCTTCTACCCTGGTAGGTGACTTGATTATTGCTATGAGAATCTATAGGGTATGTGTGGTATCTGTTGGTAGCAAATAGACCTTGGTGGATTTGTTTGAGTTGGATATGGTAGATTTTGATGTAATTCTAGGCAAAGATTGGTTAGATTCATATTAGGCATTTGTAGATTGTTAGACTAAGGTTATCTTTAAGTTCCCTGGTTATTTGATTATAAAATAGGAAGGTAAATTCCTTAAATCTTAGGAGAGGTTTATTTCTTATCTTAAAGCTCAAAGGTTAACATCTAAGGGTTGTCTTTATCACTTGGTCCTGGTTAAAGATTCTAACTGAGAATGTCCTTCTTTGTCCTAAGTCCCTATGGTTAATGACTTTCCAAAGTCTTTCTAGATGATTTTCTTGGTGTTCCTCTATATAGGGAAGTAGAGTTTGGTAAAGATCTACTTCTGGATGCTCGTCCAATTTATATTCCTCCATGTAGAATGGCTCTAGATGATTTGAGAAAACTAAAGGAGCAACTTAAAGATCTTTTGGATAATGGGTTTATTCATCCTAGTGTTCCTCTATGGGGTGTACCAATGTTGTTTTTGCACAATAAGGATTGTTGCCTTCGGATGTGCATTGACTACAGGTAGTTGAACAAATGACAGTCACAAACAAGTATCCTTTCTCGAGGATAGATGATTTATTTGAGAAGTTACAGAGTGCCAAGTTCTTCTCTAAGATAGATCTTCGGTATGGGTACCATCAATTTAGGATTAGGGAGGTGTATATCTATAAGACAGCTTTTTATTCTTGATATGGGCATTTTGAGTTCTTGGTGATGTCATTTGGATTGACTAACGCTCTTGCAGCATTTATGGACTTGATGAACAAGGTGTTCAGGCAGTATTTGGATCTCTTCATTACTATTTTTATTGATGACATTCTTATTTATTTTATAAGTGAGGTAGATCATACTAATCTCCTTCGTGCGATATTAAAGACCTTAAAAAAACAACGGATGCATGTCATGTTCTCCAAGGTCGTTGTGGTGAAGAAGTGTCCTAGTCTCACGACTCCATCCGATATTCAAAGCTTCTTGGGTTTAGCCAGGTATTATAGGCGGTTTGTGGAATGATTTTCTTTAATATCTGCTCCTTTGACTAAGTTGACTTACAAGAAGGTTAGGTTTTCTTTGTTGGATACTTGTAAAGGGAGTTTTGAGAAGTTTAAGGATAAGTTGACTTAGACTCCAATCCTGACTTTGCTGGAAGGAAATGATGGGTTTGTAGTTTATTTTCATGTATCTCAAATAGGGCTTGGTAGGTTTTGATATAGCATAGGAAGGTGATTGCCTATGCTTATAAGAAGTTGATGGTACATGAGGGGAATAATCCTACTCATGATTTGGAGTTGTTGGCAGTTGTGTTTTCCTTGAAAATATGGTGGCATTATTTTTGTGGTGTTCACGTGGATATCTTTCCTGATCAGAAGAGTCTTTAGTATGTGTTCACTCAGAAACAGCTTAATCTCAAGCACAAGAGGTGGCTTCAGCTTCTCAATGATTATGATACAAGTCTTCACTAATACCCAGTTAAGGCCAACGTTGTAGCTGATGCTCTTAGAAGGTTTTCCATAGGGAGTTTAGCTCATGTAGAGGAAGGAAAGCAGGAATATGTAAAGGATATTCACTGCTTTGCTAATCTTAGAGTTTGTCTCTTAGACTCTAAGAAAGATGGTGTGATGGTGTATGAGTAGTTTGATCATATCTTGGTATGGATATTAAAGAAAAACAAGTGTTGGATCCTGTCTTGATGAAAATCAAGGGTGATGTTGGTGGGCAAAAGGTAGTGGTGTTTGGTATCGGTGGTGATGGTACTTTATTGTACCAAGGAAGGTTATGTGCTCCTGATATTGATGGTCTACAGGAAAGGGTTTTGTATGAGGTGCATGAGTTGCGCTACGTTTTTCATCCCAACTCAACTAAGATGTATCAGGATCTCAAGGAAATCTATTAGTGGAGTGGCATGAAGAGGGATATGGCTGATTTTGTGGCCAAGTGTCTGGTGAGTCAATAAGTTAATCTTGAGCACATAAGACCTAGTGGTTTGTATCAAGAGATTGAATTGCCCAAATAGAAGTGGGAAGTGATTAATATGGACTTTGTTACCGTTCTTCGTTGGTCATAGAATCAATATGATTCATTTTAGATCATCGTAGATAGGATAACTAAGTCTGAGCATTTGTTACCAGTGCGGACTACCTTTTTAGCAGAGGATTACGTGAGGTTGTATCTTCAAGAAATTGTAAAGCTACATGGGGTACCTGTTTCATTTATCTTTAATCATTGTATGAAATTTATGTCTTATTTCTGGCGGTCTTTCTCGAAAAGAGTAGGCACTAAGGTTAGATTAGGTACTGCTTTTCATCTGCAGTTGGATGGGCAACCAGATAGAACTATTCAGACAATGGAGGATATGCTTTGGGCCTGTTTGATTGACTATGGTGGCAGTTAGGTTGAGCATCTACCTTTGGTAGAGTTTGCATACAAACATAGCTATCATTCGAGTTATGGTATTACTTCTTTTGAGGCATTGTATGGTAGGAGATTTAGATCTTCTATTGAATGGTTTAAGCTTGGTGAGGCAAACATGTTTGGTTCAGATTTGGTTTATCAAGCAATGAAGAAGGTCAAGGTAATTCAGGATTGGCTTAAAACTTTCCAAAGTTGCCAAAAGTCCTATGCGGATGTTAGGCATAGAGAATTAGTGTTTGAGGTCAGGGATAGGATGATCCTCAAGGTGTCTCCCATAAAGGGAGTGGTCTGGTTTAGGAAAAAGAGGAAACTCAGTCCTCGGTTCATTGGTCCTTATGTGATTTTGTGGAGAGTTGGCAATGTTTCTTATGAGTTGGAGTTGTCGTCTAGCTTAAGTTTGGTTTATCCAGTCTTTCATGTTTCTATGCTAAGGAAATGTCTTGGTGATCCTTCTTTGGTTGTTCATTTGGAAGGAATGGGTATTTCAAATTCTTTATCTGATGAAGAGGTCCCGGTTGAGATATTTGATAGGCAAGTTTTTTGGTTGCGGACCAAGGATGTCACTTTGGTTAAGGTTCTATGGTGGAATCATAAGGTAGAAGAAGCTACTTGGGAAGCAAAAGAGGACATGAAATCCAAGTATCCACATCTATTTTCTGCTCCTGGAATTCGTGTGGAAGGTATGTGTCTTGAACACATTTTTGTTTTTTGAGTTTGTTAAAGGAAAGATTAACATCTTTGCCTCATTGTTTTAAAACTTTGTTAAAGGGATGTTTGATAATGCAAATGACTTTGTGTGTAGTTACCCTTACCTTGTCCATTATTCGGGGACAAATGTAAACATCCTGGGTTTTGACACTTCAAAAATTTCCTGGAACTTCATTCTACAGACCCAATCGGACTCATGGGTATGAGCTGTAGGCTGGGTACGAGATGTATGGTCCCATTGTATGCTGACCAATGTTTGTTGGCGCGATGGTTTTGGTCACTAGAATGGGGTAAGACTTAGGGGTATGAGTCATAAGGCTTAGTAAGAGTTATATTAGGGACTCGTGTGGTAGGCAGTGTTTGATCCTCCTGGTATTTATTTCTTCCAGAGATACGGGTTATGAGTACGGATCGTTGTTGTGGTTATGACTTTGTTAGATGAGTCATATACTAGACAGTGTTTGATCCAAGGGTTGACGCTTGGATATGAGTGGTGGGTACCAATTATATTAAAGGGTACGACATATATTGGTCAGTCGTATCCCTGTGATGGGATTTAAGGGATTTAAGTGGGGTATTCTGAACATTTCCCTACTTACCCTTACTATGAACCACGATTTCTAATACACTTTGGTGGCTATTTACCCTATTATTCTATTCATTGACACTTAGAAACTATTCCAAAACACTCAATTATTCTCTCAAGAGCTTTTGGGGAAAGAAGGATAGGGTTTCATCTTGCAGATTGCTTTGGGGCTTCTCTTGGTGATTTCCTTCCATGAATTTTTTTATATAAGGTATTATTTTCTTTACTCGTTGTAATTTCAACTAAAGGCATGGTTTATATGATTGATTTCATGATTTTACTACTTCATGATTATGGTTTTCAACTATTATTTGGGGGTTTTGATATTGATTGATTGGTTCTGGTTTCCTATGGTTCAAATTATTCTTTTATTTGCATTCATGGTGGATTTGGACTATTGTATTGCATGGTAATAGTTACATGGTCTTTGTAGTTATTTTTGGTTATATTATTCCCTCAAGGTGTTTGATAAAATGTTTATAAAGATTGTTAATTGCATTTACTTGTTTTAATGGGACTTTAGCTTGTTTTGAACTAGATAAAGGATTTATGCATGGTTTAAATGGTTTGAAAAGGCTAAAGGCTTCTGGAGAATATGGGAGTCTCTCAAGTTGATTTAATATGGTATTTTAAGGGCATCTAAGGTCACCTTAACCTAAATAGTTTGGCTATCTATACTACTCTTAAGTAAGGGGTGGTATGACGATACCACTATTATTTTCCTTGGATAATAAATGGTGAATGGATTGTTTTGACATGGTTTTAATTGGCCATTATTGGCGGGGTGTGTGACTAAGCCATTGAAGGTGGCGGTCTTGGGGGGACCAAAACTGAAAACTCATATTTGCCGATATGAGGGGTTTTGATGACCATGTGCGCGTGTCACACTTTATATTAGGGGATGTACTTGTCATCCCATGGGATATTCCCTAGTCATGAGACAACACGCATTGGGACCCTTTCAGCAACGAGAGATAAACCTATATAGCCCGTGGTTGGTTAGTTCAGCCAAGCTACATAGCCCGGAAAAGGTTTTAAATTCATGCTAAACTCAGTACCCTTTCCCAGCATTTATTTATGTATTTTCTCATTCATTATGGATGGTTTTTCTTAGTTTTATAATTGGAATTATGTTATCCTTATCTTGAGATTCATGCTAGCAGTTGCTCACTAACCCCATCTACTGGTGACTTTATACCCACTCTATGTAGGAACCGGCCATTCTACTCCTCATGCTTAGCACGCGGATTTGGCATTAGCATTTGAACTAATGTAATGAGCTTTCATCCTTTCGGGAGGCTTCATTTCATGTTATGGATTTATTTAGACACGTTTTCTTTTACTTTGGATGTTGGTTTTGGCCATTGTTGGGGTCATGTCCCAATCAGATTTGGTTACTCTTTTGGATAAGGGCTTTGTGGTACTTTTGGGGGTTGGTATGGGTGGGATCGGTAGAGGCGTCAACCTTAGCATTGGTATTGGTATTGAGGCCAGCATCATTGGACATGATTTCTTACTTTTCCATCATATTACATTTTGGAATTGATTTTCATATTACATCTTGGTATTTTCCTTTGGTTTATGGTTTATGGTTTGGTTTGGTATGGTTGGAAGGTTGGACTCAGTTGGGTCGGTCACGATTGTGACCCCATCCCAGAGTCTTAATGAGAACAATAACACTATCTTGTTATATGTTTGAAATTCAGCACACATAAGGATGGATATTGGTCATTGGGTTAGGCAACAGGGGACAGTCCCCGATCCTAGTTAGACTTGGGATGCCCATTACGACAAGACCCATGGTCGGGTTGTGTCAATACCTCTATTATTTCCCAATTAAAACTATTAGTAAGCAATCAATCAATCCATTTACCAATTATTAACCAAGTCCATTTAGTGGTGGTATCGTCATACCGACCTTACATGCAAGTACTATCCATAGCCAACCATATATAGGTTTAAAGGGAATTTCAAGTGCCCTTCCATTTACCATATTAAAATACTTACGGGATTCCATGTACCCTACAAGCATAAAAATTTAGCCATTTACCTTTCCAAGCCATTTAAACCATGCACAATTCCTTTACTAAGCTTTTTAAAAACGAAAGAGCTCCATTAAAATACTCAATGCAATGAAAACCTGCTTATAGGCATTTTTTCAAATACATTAGGGGCATAATGTAACTAAAACCTATTCTAATTACCATTAAACCATTCCCATGTAATACAATTATCCAAAACCACCGTTAATGCACACAAAGCATAATTAAAACCATGGAAAAACATAATCAACCATTTAATATCAAAATCCCCAATTCATATTTTGAAAACCAAAATCATACAATCAATGATGTCATGAAAGCATTTATAAAAACCATGCTGCTAGTAGAATTAACAATGAGGGGAGAGAACAAGCCTTAATCCAAGATAATGATGGAAAGAAATCACCAAGACAAGCCCCAAATCAATCCTATAGTTGAAACCCTAGCTCCCCTTGCCTAAAAGCTTTTGAGAGATTTATAGAGTGTTTTGGAAGGGTTTCCAAGTGTTAATGAATGGAATAATAGGATAAATAGCCTTCTAAGTAGGTTAGAAGTCATGGAACCTTATTAGGATAAGTGGGGAAATGTACAAAATACCCCCACTCAAGTTGTACAAAATCTCATCTCAAGGGTACGACTAACCCTCACGAGTCGTATCCTCCAATACGAGTGATACCCTCATCTTGTGTCCTAGACTCAACCTTTGGATACAATACTATCCATAATACGACTCATCCAATCAAGTCGTATCCAAAGCATACAATCCATACCCTTCATATGTATCCCTAACAGATTTAAACCCAAGGAAGATTTAGACATTGTCAACCATATGAGTCTTGGGCATGACTCGTACCCTGGCTTATGGATTATGGTGATCCACTCGTACTCAGATCCAATCTAAGTAACCAAGTCTAAGATTATTTTAAGGAACCAAATGATCCATAACCACCAATATGACTCATACTTCTAAGCCATATCCATTCATGTAACCAAAATCCATCCCTCCAACCAACACTGGTCAGCATACGATTGGACCATACTATTCGTATCCCAACATATGGCTCATATGCATGAGTCGTATTGGGTACAGAGACCAAAATTGTAGGTAATTTTCTATGGTCTAGAAACCAGGGTGTTTCATATGTCTATGTGATGTAATCTCTCATAATGTAGGTACCATTTGTAGCCTACATGATATTATTAGATAGTTCACAACTTCTAGCCAGTAGGTGATGAGTTGTTCTATTTCAGAGACTCCAGTAGGCTGTTTTTCAAGTATTTATTTTTATCATTAGTATATATTGATTAATGATAGTAGGAGGGATGTCCCAGATATCTATAGTCAGTATAGCAGAAGCTTCATAGATAGTCAGTCAGAGTCATGAAATGAATTCGTGTTTCTTTTTTTAGTTTTATCATGATGTAAGCGTTATCAGCATTATATTTATTCAGACTTTTCATGATTTTTCTTCCACTCAGAAAATTAAGTTTTGTTATACCTATTAAATCAGTTGCCCAAGCAGTATGCCAATTCATGGGTTAGACTGTGATCACTTATTATTTTAAGTATTGTGTTATAACTAGATGGTAGTATCGGGTCATAACACTCCTTGACTGACATCTTTCCATGTCTCAGATTAACAAACTCTTCTACTTTTTCTTCCCTCAACTCTTTAGGAAAGAAGCGGTCCGAGAAAGCATTAGAAAAATCATCCCATAGAGCTAACTCATCACTATCACGCCTCGATTGATCCCATTATTCATACCATTGGTACGTTATGTCCTTCAGCTAATAGGGTGCAAACTTTACGCCCTCCATATTTGTGGCATGCATAATTCAAAAGAACTTTTCCATTTCATCAAGAAAACCTTGAGGATCCTCCTTCACCTTAATGCTTGTAAAAGTCAAAGGACTTAACCTCATGAACTATCCAACCTTAGTGGCCTCAAAAGATAGAGTAGTAGATGCACTATGCTCAGACTGAGAAGTTTCCAACAAAGCCAACATATGGACAGACCGACAAATTCAGCATTCGCTACATCAGCATGATTAACTTGGGGAGGACTCGAGGGAATCGGTGGAACTCCAGAACAATCAGGAATGGGACCCCTAGATTGGGTCTAGACCCCAAAGTAGAGAGTGTCCCATCAACATCATTCCCAATTGGGATAGCAGAATTTTTGGGAGATTCAGATCATCGAGGAGGCATGATCTGAAAAATAAGAAAATGAAAATCAGAAAAATCCAACACCTTAGACTCTATAGCTCAAAAATAGAACACAAGTATGTGAAACAATCCTAGATGTCATGTAGACTCTCCTTGATTTATGTGGCGTGCTACACACCACTAAAAGAGACTATACATGACATGTATTTATGGACTCCCAAGTGACCATCAATCAAGATCTGATACCATCCCAAACTAGGGCCTAGTCATATCGGGTGCTCAAGCCCCACCCGAGACTGGAGACCACCCCTAACCCCAAGCCATTCCAACCCTACACCTCAAGTCAGATAAACTCCAAGTGTATATATACAACAAAAGAGAATGGAACAATCATATATCAAATACGTCAAAATAGTGTCAGCCCCAATACCAATACTAATGCCAAGGCTGACACCAATACTCACTACCCATGCTAACCCAATGCAGTCACAGAAACCTTCTAACCGAAAGTAAAACAATATTCAGTTGGGACATGTCCCTGATCATAGCCAAACCAATTTCCAGGAAATAAACAAAGTATGTTGATAAATCCATAACATGTAATAGACCCTTCCGAAACAAGAAAGCTCACCACTTAAATCAAACACAGGTTGTCCCCAAATCCATTCAATAAGTTGGCAGAGTAGTATGGTCGGTTCCTATATTACATGGGGATACAAATCCCAAGATGGGTTTCCGAGTAAACTTTAGTATGTACTCAGGAGTAAGGATTAAATAATGTCAATATTTAAAACCAGGTAAATAACCATGTGCAATCATATTTATACATATGTATATATAATCCATGTCTGAAAAATGAACTGGGTTTAGCATGTATAAAGGACCTTTAACCTAGTTTTACATATCTCAACCATCTTAAAACCACCCATGGGATTTATAGGCCCAGTGTCACCCCCTCGACGGGACCCAGTGCATGTAGCCACATGAATGGAGATATCATAGGGTCCAGGGATTCTCGTGTACCCTGAATCCTCTATGATACATCTATAAAAGTATAACTTGGGGTTTCCTATGTATCTCGCAAGTATATACTCTCCATCACTATAACACCCCACAAAAATCATCCATGCATTAACTCGTGGTAATATGCTCTTAGAGTTAAATAACTAGAATAATGTCAAAGAGACTTAGTCTTATTTTTGGTTCCAAAATGAGTAAAGTTTAAACCACATATAATTTCCCTAATTTTGAATTTTTATCATGTGGTAAATTGAATGATCTTTCCATGGATATAAGATTCGTCCAAATTTGATACCCGGGCAAGAAGCTATGGCTAATTTAAGTCCTAATCATAAAACACTGTTATTTTGGTGCTTAGTGCATCGCAGAGTAGGTTTATTTAGAAATTGGCAGAATCTAGTAGCCTAGCGCAATTGTGGTGTGTCGCGCTGAATGTCCAGGTCCCAACCAATGGGACAACACGATGGCTCCACATTGCGGTGACTCTAAGAATCCCATTCGTTAATTTCCAGTAAGATACCGCGATTGTGGTGAATCGCGGTGCCCAATAAAATCGGGCTCCTAGTTATATTTTATTCTATCTTATTAAGGGCATATTAGGTATTTTCCAGCCTCTTATCAGCTTAAACATGGGATTATACTCCCAAGTGTCCACATTATTCGTATTTTCTACAGAAATTCACAAGAACACTCTCTATGGTTTCAAACAAGAACCCCAAATAACTAAAGATTCTATGGATTTTAGAAGATAATTAGAGAGTTGGAATCCCCACACTATAGGCTTCATGAATCATCTATTATTTTCTGAGATTGAGGTACTCAAGGTATTCCTAAAATCTCGTGGGCATAGAAATCATGTTTTTAAGAAAAGGATTTTGAATTTATGAATATATTCATGTTTTAGAAACGTTGATGATATTGTTTTGGCCTTTAGGCCTTCCCCAAATTTGATTTGAAATATTATATATATGTAAGCATGTGTTTTAAGGTTGATGATTGAATTTAGAACATGATTCATGAAAAAATCCCTCTCTTATGATGATTTTTATTTACTTATGATATACTATGAAATAGTTTGAATGCATCTTGAAAAGTATGTTATGAAATGTCTTGAATAATATTACATTTGGATTATGATTTTGATTCCAAAAGAGAGAGGGTTGTTTAAGTGGATGAATGATGAACATAATCATATAATGAAAAGATTTTCATGGTTTGTTAAATATTACATGACCACCACTTGTTTATTAAAAGGATGCAAACTTTTGCATAGCTTTGACTTATGTTTTTGGAACATGAAATCTCTTATGCTAATTGCATGTTTGGGTGTTCTGAACTATGTTTTATAAAAAGATCATGCTTATTGCATTATGGCTCAGAAAACATGACTTTTAAAGTCTTGGTATGACGATACCAAAATAGATAATGCCATAAAAGACCTAGACAAACATAGAAACCAGATTTTCATAACTTAGGATTTCAGAATGATACATGTTTACAAATGGATAAAATTGGGCATAAAGAGATGTAAGGTGGTCCCCCTAAGAAGGCACAAGTTCAGACCACTTATTGTCCAAAACCGTAATTTACCGATCCGGGTATATTATATTATGCTGGCTTAGTTCCCTGTGGCGTATTAGACTCAGACACTCTAACCCTTGCGGCACACTTGGGTTGAGGGCTTCCCCGCCGAGTCAATGGCGGACTCCATATAGCCCGTGGAGTTTTAGACTAGTAGGGGTGAACCACCTAACTAAGATCTAAGGCGAAGATTAGAAATTGCACTGACAGAAAGGTTTTTATGATTATCAAAATGCCCATGTGTTTTGGAATTTATATCATATATGATGTTTTATTACTAGCTCTCAACTATTTTATTTATATTAAAAGCTTTATTTTGTATTGCTCTACATACCAGTACATCTATATTGACCCCCCCTTTACCTTCCAGGTTCTGAGGCACTGTTTAGGGGTCCTGATAAGCAGTTGATTTCTTTAGACCGAAGTGCAGGGTCTAGTCGATGAGCCTTCTATATTTTAGAAGGACTAGTTATTTTAAGAAATTTAATACCAGTTATGGTTTTCGTCTACTGGAGGCCTTGTTCCAGCTTTTCAGATATGTTATCTTTAGATCACGTAGTAGAGATTTCGCAGACTGTTCCAGATGTTGTTAGTGATTTTAGGATTTCATTCCTTATTGTTAACTTAATCCAGAGTATGACCATGTTTCCGTATCAGATTATATTTCTGTATCTTTTTTTATTATGTGAATATTGTGTATGATTACCAGATATAGTAGGATGCCCGGGCCTTCCTGATTCAAGATGTCTGTCATGGCCAGGCCTTAGCTCGGGTCGTGACAATCTCGAAACCTCATGTCGACAAATATGAGTTTCCAATATCGGTCCATTGAATTGACACATTCATGGTTAGCTATCACAACCTGCAATTATTTCCCAATTAAAACCTTTAGAACACAACCAAACCACTGATTCTATGTATTAATAACCAAGGCATTATAAAGTGGTATCCTCATACTGACTTTAGCTTGCAAGCAATGTAATTAACGAACACTTAGGAAGTCTCATGTACCCAACAATTTTACCAATTAAAATCACTTGGGGGATTCCTGTGTACACCACAAGGTTTTTATTTGAACCAAAATTATGGCCGCATAGACCTTACCATTTAAAATATTAAGCCATCCAAACCAACCTTAAGTTCCATTACCATATTATACAATATAAAGTTTTCAATGAAAGTCCAACTATGTAACCAAACCATTCTCATAGGCATTTTATCAAACATGTTGAGGGCTTATAGTTCCCAAAACCATAATCAAGCACCAATTAACCATTCTCATGCATCCACAAGTCCAAACCATAAATACAATATGAAAAACCATAAGTAAACCATCCAGTGTCTTTATGACATAATCAACAATTCACTTCATTTTCAATTAGGTCTTTCTCTAGATTCTTTAGGGGTTATTACTTCTTTGGTAGCTCAACAAATGTACTCTTTATCTTCTTATGAATTCATAGCACAGGACTTTACTACTCAAGATGCATTATATACCCACCACCAATATATCCCAGGTTTCATCATGACAGGAGTTTTTTCTCATGGAGCTATATTTTTCATTAGAGATTACAATCTGGAGCAAAATGAAGATAATTTATTGGAAAGAATGTTAGATCATAAAAAAGCTATCATATCTTATTCAAGTTTGGCTAACCTCATTCCCTGGGATAAATTATGTTCTAGTTTAGGTGAAGGAAGTATGACCGCCTTACTAATAGTTGAAACACAATTGGGAGATGTTTCGACTTACAACCATTAATAACTAAAAACCCTACCACATACTTCAAAACCAAAGCAATACAACAATACAACATTGAAAACCATTAATTAAACATGACTTTAGTTGAACTAACAATGAGGGAGCAGTAAGATTCCCTTGATAATGAAGAAGATAGAGAGAAACCACCCCTTAAAGCCTTAATTGATTGCTTGAAGAAAACCCTAGCCTCTTATTTGAACCTAAAATCTTGAGAGAGATTTGAGAGTGTTTAGTGTTTTTGATTGAGAATAATAGGGTAAATGAAGTCCCAATAGTTTTCTAAGTCATGGGTTCCAAAGAAGTTTAGAGGGGAAATGCCCAAAACAACCCTATCTTAAAAGCTTAAAAATAAATAAAAGTGGGTACGATTTGGGAAGCCTACTAGTAACCCATTGTACGAGTGGTACCCCTAACTTATTCCCTAGACAATACATCATGGTCTTGACATGTTTAATCATGGGACTTGCCTTTCACCTCTCGTACCATCTCTAAATGACTCATATTGACTCCATTCGTACCTTGTCCAAAAACCATTCCAAACCACACTGATCTTCATATGACTTGGAATACTAAGTCGTACCCATATAATATGACAAGTGCCCTCAATTCGTATAATTCCCAGAGGCTTAAAACCCAAGAAATTTTCTAAGCATCAAAACTAAGGTGTTTTAGATATCCTCCAATTCTATATCAATCAATAACCTTACAGTGGATAGGAAGGCTCTACCAAATATAATTGGAGCACAGATTTCCACCTCACTTTCTGGAATCATAAAATTTATTGGGTATGTAAAGAATGCCAGCCTCACTTCTACATTACAAAAAACACCCACCAGTTCCTACCCAGATGAATTGTCCATAAGCAGCCTCTTGGATGTGGGTTTGAGTGCCTCTATCCTAAACACCTTGTATATCATCATTGGCATTAAATTTATATTGATGTCCATATTACAAAGAACCTATTTATTATTAAAAGGCCCTCTATAACATTGAATAGTGATTGCTCTAAGGTCCTCTCTCTTTTATAATAACAGTCTAGAAGGTATCACACTAAACTACTGCACTTGGTTATTGGGCTCCTTTGGAACCTAGTCATCACAGTTATCACACATATATTTATCATCACTATAGGCCATCTTTTCCAATTCTGCCTTGGAAGGCTCATAAGTAATAGTATTATCATTCTTTGGATCTTTCAAAGTAGGTGATCATCAGTAGGGGAACATTTTTTAGTGTTGATAGCTAGATAGTGAATAATGCTTGGAGGCCTCTACACCGTGTCAATTGGAAGGGCACTCAGCTGCCTTTGATTTAAAGTGGCAGAAATCTTCCAAAACTAATACTCTAACTACTTAATAGCAGTTGTATGTGACTCAACCTTTTGGGTCAAACTTGAAATATCAGCCCTAATCTCTTTAAAGTATGTTTCTTGACTTTCCTAGCTCTTCACCAGTTTGGATAGCATTGCTTCCATTCTTGTTTCTGTATCTCGACTACTATGTAGAATGTATCTATCTCTATAGCAGCTCCGACCTTGTTTTCCTTACCCTTGATCTCGAAAACCCACCAAATGATGATACTTTACCTCCTCCTTTACCTAAAAATTATAAGCTCTAGAGGCTAATCTTGCTCTCTTATTATATGAACTTACTCAAAATTTGTGATTATAATCTAATTTGCCAGCAACACAAGATCAGTCCTCAATAGCATAATTTCTTATGCTACTGAATCATCAGATACTCTCTAGTCACTGGAGGCACCAACGACATAAGTACTAGAACTTCTCTCAGCCTCCTAAGTTTTTCACCCTCGATTAGTGAGAGAAATCTGGTCTAGAATATCCAAATCTACCTCCCAACATAGTCTTACAAAAGCTCCTCTAGAGATGGTGTCTTCCAAGGATCTGTAATTGATGTTCAGGGACCTGTAGAATATCTCCTATAAGACTTTGCTTAAAATTTGATGATTCAACACCGTACTCATTTTCATATTGAACTTGAACCAAGCCTCATACATAGACTCAGACTATAGCTGCCTGAAATTATAAATCTTATCCTTATGCTACAACATCCTAGATGGAGGAAAGAATCAATTCCAAAATTTCCAATGCAACTCATTCTATGTAGTGATAGATGCTCTAGGAATTTCCCCTAACCATAAAGATGATTCTTCTACAAGCAATAAAGGGAACAACCTCAATCTAAATACCTCTTGACCTAACCCCAAATTTTTGTAAGAAATGCATACACTAGTGAAATTATCCAGATGTATGTTTGCTTTATCTATAGGCAACCCCGCAAATACACCCTTCAAGATAAGAGTTGGATCATGGCACGTGTTATGTTAAACATCAAACCTGGGAAAAATAAGTGAAATAATTGCTCTAATTTCTACCAACTCAATATACTCGAGATCCTCATCATTATCATCCTCATATGGCTACAAATACTGGTATACTAGGATCACTTGAGCTCATCCACCTCTATCTCTATTCTAATTTCCATTGATTGCTGCTCGATGGTCTTCTTCTGATCTATGTACATCTAGATCTGCCTCTCGGTCTATATGCTAAGCATATACTTTCCTTCTCTAATTAGAAATTTGTGCAAATAGCACCTCAGTCTACTGGTCAATAATATCTTGAACTTTGTTCGGGGGAAAGTGAGGCACCTGATATGAACCATCACAAACCCCTTCAGGAATATTATCTCTTTGGCTCTGTCATCTTACGAGGAATTTGTAGGATTGTAACGACTTGATTTTCTTGAACTAGAATGTCACATGATGCTCATGATCCTGAAGGACCACAACACAAATATGTCAGTACGGGAATATACCGAGTATGAAGATGAGGTAAGGCGAAATCCAAGGGCTCATACATGAACAATTACTTAACTGAATAATCATGAGAGTACTGAATGAGAACACATGCATGAATTCATGAACCATAACTGAAATCATCGTGACTTAAAATACTAAAACTCGAATACTACTTTACTGCCATATGAACTTACTACTAATGCCTGATATACTTAACACTAAATCATATGATACTGATAACTGAGTACTGGATTTAAGATCAGTATTATCTAGCGACAAATCTCAAAAACTGATGATACTAAAGCTGATTAATTGAATCTACTCATATCAATGACTGAATTTTGAACTTTCTACTCTCGACTGACTGCATCGGAGATCAAACTGCTCTAATGGATGATTTTAGAATCTACTATCAATGATAAGAAAAGATTATGTCTGAGACCAAAACTATCTAGCGAAAGGTCTCTAAATCTGATAATGAGAATAATGACTGAATCTGCGAATGAGATCAAGCCTACCTGACGGGTGATCTCTGGATATGACAATAAGAATATTCATCTGAATCTGAGACTGAGATCAAGCCTATCTAGCAGGTGATCTCTGGATCTGATAATGAGATTACTCAACTGAATCTGAGACTGAGTCAAGCCTATCTACTGGGTGATCTCGGGATCTGATAATGAGATTACTCAACTAAATTTGAGACTGAGATCAAGCCTATCTAGCGGGTGATCTCTGGATCTGATGATGAGATTACTCAACTAAATCTGAGACTGAGATAAAGCCTATCTAGTGTGTGATCTTTGGATGTGATAATGAGATTACTCAATAACTTTATGTAGGACCATGCCTATCTAGAAGGTGGTCTATAATTCAATGAAACTATCTAAGTTCCTCATTGAGATAGATGACTGTATCTGACAGTCTTGTTTTCTGAAGATTGATATTGAACCTGCAACTGTAGGAAGTAGTCACTTAACCGACATGCCCTGAATCTCAACTGGTTGGGTCTAACCTATAACCCCAGAGGGAAGAGTATAAATACCATGCCATGGTAAAGACCTCTCTAGCCAAGCATTTCTAACGGGTGACCCTCGCAGGAAGTTAAGCCTTAGGTAGTATAATAGTCAAGCCTATCTAGCGGGTGACAAGCCTTTTCTAACGGGTGACTCCTGCATCCTGCACTGGCTATGCAGTTTTGGATTTTAGTGATTTCTCCTAACAACTTTGCCTTTCTAATGGGGAGTTGCAATCCCTGTACATGCTTAGTGCTATCTTTTACTCCCAGCTAAAAGACTCTGAAATAATTCTTAACTTAAACTAAACTGAATCTGATACATATCATATTTCTCGACTAATCTGACTGAGTTAAGATAAATTCACTTGGCTCTGTATCTGATGGAATACTACTGAATCTTGTTATCTGACTGAACGATACTAAGCTTTGAATAGATTACTCAGTTACTAGAGAGGTCAGAATTGAACACTTAAATACTACTAGATCTGAGCTGAGTACAGAACCGAGGCTAGATTACTAGTGATACTGAGACTACAGAGATTACTTAAGTTCTGCATTTGTCTAAGAGTACAGAGTTCTATATCTCACTGAGTTTTGAGAATCATAGCTTGACTGAGATTAATGGGAAAACTGACACTGGCTGTAGACTGTAGCTAAATTGTCGGGTGTAAATACCCTAAGGACTTGATAACATAAAATTAAAGCATAACCATTCTTGAATTATCAAGACCATGAACATTCGTTCACCATCACAATCACTATAGAATCTCTTCAAGCATTTGGGAATCATAAACATCTGATAGTATAGGAAGATATGTTATTAGCTCATACTGCATTTAGAAAGATCTTGCATAAAACACTTAGCATGTATTAAAGTCTTAGCATGTATCAAAGAGCACATAATTGGGGAATTTCATGCAATCATGTCAGAATTCATTCACTAAGTCTTTTCAACAAACACTTGGCATGCATGGGCTTGCACACAATTGGGATTTCTAATCAACATGCTAGAATGTCTCTAATTCCTCACATAAGCATTTTATCAAACATCTGGGGAGCATACTTTGCTTATTCAAAAACTTTTACACCTAATTGACATGAACACATCACTTAACAAGAAACTTAAAAGAGGGTTTATCATAAATATCACATGCATTTAACATACTACGTTCAAGTTTGAAAACCTTGTAAAAAAATATGAATCACAACTCAATAATAGCATGAACATCAATTTCAAATCACATGAATCATGAATAATCATAAACACAAAACCTCGGAAATTTAGAAAAAGGGTTCTTGAGCTTCTTGGATAAAAGAGACCGAAGAATCAACATTTGCATACCTTAGAGAAACTCTTTCTTGAAAGCTCTTAGAGAGATTCTCGATTTCTTGATTTATCTTGAAGAAGAAGAAAGGGTTTTGATTTTGTAGAAACCATAGCTCTTGTTCTTGAACAACTTTGAGAGAAAACTAGTATTTTTAGGTTAAAACAAGGTTAAATCCCATGTTAAGGAGTATATATAGGGGTAGCAAACTGACCCTTTTCACCTCTGGAATTAAACTGAAAAATCCCAATTTTACGTGCTGGTACGATGTGCCATAATCAAGCTAGCTCACTGGAAATTAGTTAATTGAGAAACTGCTTACATTGCCACCTTGGTTACAAACTAGAAAGGCACCGTGACGCGGTGGAATCTAATTGGTGCACTGGAAATTAACAATTCTAAAATTAAGCCTTGGCATGATGCGCTATAATCACGGAGGCTCACTGGGTTTTGACGATTTCTATTTTGGCTGGCTTCGCGATGCGCGAAAGTGCTAGATGGTACACTGTCTTACTAAAATGGCTCTAACTCTTTGCCCGGGTATCAGATTTGGACAAATTTAGTATTGATGGAAAGCTTATTCAATTCTATACACGATAAAAATTTGATATTATAAAAATTATACATGGTTTGAAATAATTGTAACTTAGTAAGACACTTCTCAACCTTTTAGGGCTGGATTAACACTTTACTGAACATGCTCTAAGGCTTAGACTATGAGAGAATTTTGTAGGGTCTTACAAGGATCGTCTCTGGATTCAGATTTAGTGGGAGTAAGAGATTTTCTCTACTCCATGTGATAGGCATACACTAGCATATAGCAAACCAAGAACAAGAACACAAGTACCTGCAAACCATAACAACTTTGATTCATAACTCAACACCATATTCCCAAGCAATGGCGCCAAAGTTGATAATGCCAAAGATACATCTTCAATTCAAATATAATGTGGTCATTGTAAGATTTAGTAACCCAAAAAAGTATGAGGTCGAATCCTAAGGGAATAGATAGAACTATGGCTCTTAACTACTGTAATCAATGGGAAGAATTGGGAAAGTAAATGGGGAGGATTGTAGTGACAATTTTGAACAGGTAACGAATACCAACTCTAGTTGTAATTTAGTCATAAATGAACACTAGGATTGTGTTCCCCCTAACCTCTAACTCGATAAGTTATATAGGTAGTTATGATGACAACCAACTAAACTACGCAGAACAAGGTCCCTAGATATGCAAGGTGCAGTACAGCTGGTATGCGTATTTTGCATAATTTTGTCATCTTGTGTAAAAAATATACAGGTGCTATTTTGTGCAATTTTTTACTTATTTGGATAGTTATTCCAATGATATTTCAAGCCCTAATCATCAACTAGATAAAAAGGAATAAAACGCCTCTTCATCAAGTGGTTTTTGCATATTATAAAAAGTGAAAAGAGAGGCAGAAAAATACTATTTCATCATTTCGCAAGTTCCCTACTTTTTGTGTGCTTAAATTAAAATTGTTCTTAAGTGAGTATTGATTTATAAAAGAACTAATCAAGTTATAAGAGTAGTATTTTTATTTTGTGAAGAGAATTACTTAGGTAGAGTTGCCTTAATTTGTTGTTGGTTAGGGTTAACCGCTTTGGAGGGAAACTTTGTAGAGGTCTCAAGGTGTGCTTGCAATAGAAGTATTGTGAGTAGGATGATACCTAGAGTTAAGTTCACAGTCGAGTGTGCAATCAAGAGGTTTATTATTTAGGACTAGTTTAGTGTTTGTGAGGGAAAGCTATGGTTTTTCCCATGTTGTGTTTCCACGTAGAAATCTTATGTTTTTACCTTCTTGCATTGCCTTACAATTCCAGCACCTTTTAATTTCTCTATTGTTCAAATTACTTGAGATAACTCGGAGAGACCTGGTCCCCCACAGTGTGGTGCAACCCCTAAGCATTCCAACAATTCGTATCAAAGATAGGTCACTCTAAAAGGTTCATACCTAAAGTATTTTGGTCATCATGGATATTATAACCAAACTAGGGATGGAAATAAATGTAACAAAAAAGGAGAAAATTTAAACCTTGAAGGATTTAAAGTATGACCCGGATAAAGAATATATTGATGTTACACTTTTATCAACAACAATTATTAAAGATATAAAAAGGGGTGGTCAGCTTAGCAAAAGAGATAGGAAGATTATCGATAATGTTAGAAGCAAAGAAAGGAAACTCTTGTCCACTCGCTATGGAAGAAATATATGTTTGAAAGAAAGATGTCAATATTAAGTTAAGGCTAAATTGAAGAATACTAAATGTATTCAGTAGGAGAATGCACATTTCAAGGGCCTCAAGTCTCTAAAAAGGGTGAAAGGGAATACATCATTACCTAGATATATTAAAAGAGATTTGATCACACCATTATCCTCCTATTGGGAACTCAAACTTAATTGGGTTCACAATCCCAACATATGACCATGATCCCAAACATGAGAAATAGGATTGGAGTTAGGAACGGTCAATTAATAGTATGTTCTCAAAGCCCAATATTAGAAGACCTGACCGGATTCTTTTTCTAGACACTTCAAGGTAAAAGTGTCTCATTGTGAAAAAGGATGATTTAAATGGGCCTGGTCCCAAATTAATTCATCTTAGAAGGATAAAACTGAGGTAGTACAAGTAAAGTGAAGACTGGGATTTGGTCCTCAGACCTATTCCAAAAGAGCAAATTAGAACTGAGATTAATCAAATTACCCTGATCTAATATCAGAATTAGTGTCTCTTAAAAAATTAGGCTATGTCAAGGAGACAGGTTTCCATGATAAAGTAGATGTACGCTAATCTAACTCAGTATCATACCTTTGTAGGTATACACCCAAGGGAAAGACTTAGGAAGTAAACAATTGAGGTAAAAACAAGTTGTAATTTCACTCAAAAAAATGGGCATGGCCCCATCCCTCAAGTGCGTACCAAAATAATATTCCTTGAATCTTTATAAAATTTTAGTTTAAAAAGGCCACTAGTCCAATTCCATAGGATCAAAAGCTATCAAATTTATTCAAAATAAGGAGTCACAACTATTGTCATTAGATGCGTGTTCTCATAAATGTAACACTTAAATGTCAAACTATCATATTTTTACTTATAAATTCAAATACTCTTATTCTCTTAACAATTAACTTCAAATACTACTCTCTTCTTAAACTAAATTGGTCATTTCTTTCTCTTCTCAAAAATTTTCAAAATGTCTGAAATTTGCTCTTCTTCAAATCCCATGAAAGCGCAGTCTTTTAAGCATTCTCAAGATCCCTAAAGTGTGTCTCTCATCAGTCCTTAGTATGAGACTCCTGAGATCCTTAGTAAAACTTTTCCCATCAAAGGTTAGTGTTTTGCATTAATAGTTGGCCTAAACAAAGGCTTTGGGTCTTTAATTCAATAAGAGATTGTTTAATATGAAGGACCTCTTTCCTCATAAAAACTAAAATCCTCAAATGCCCCTCCAATCAAAGTTCCCTCTGAGGATTTGAAAGTTACTGAAATTTTAAACAATTTACAAGAACCTAGTTATCTTATCCTTTCTGAGTTAAATTTCTTTTTTCTAACCTAATTGATGAAGAAATTCTTATAAACAAGTTTAATTCTATTAGAAGTATAGTTTTGGTAGTTGGGAATTTACTCTAACTTGCTCATGATCACATGGAAAAATTATCTTGAGAAGAGGAGCAATTAACAGTGAAAGAGGATAACTCAAAAAGGGATGGGAAATTCATATTGCCCCCGAATGAGGAAAATGAAGAAGATGAGGATAATAAACCTCTGATTTAGAAAATGAGTAGGCTGAAGGATAGAAAAAGAAAAGGAAAAATGATTGAAATCGGAGTACAAGGTACTAATACCTTATTTCACAAAGGCATCAAAAGAAAAAAAATACTAGTAGATGCCTTAAAGGAAAGTAATTCTTCTACCACCAAAAGAAGAAGAATCAAGAAAGATGTCATAGTAGTGGTGGAAAATATTGAAATAGTAAAGGTTGGAGAAGATAACGATGCTGATACTTATATTGTTATTGTATCTAGAAAAAAAAGATTAGAAGTTCGTAAAAGGACCAGATCCTAAAATACAAAGTTAAAGAGTCATGGTGTAAGAAGAAAGAAACATATAGCTGTAAAAAGGAAGAGAGTCTCTAAGGGATATGGTCCCACGAAGGGAAAAGATGATGAAGAGAAATAATTAAGTAGTGAATCAAAGATAAGAACAAAAGAGAGCAAAGAATCTTATCCCTAGAAAAGCAAGGAATATTTTCTTGGTAACTTAAAATTGCTGACTGGGAGAGTCTTTAATCCAAAAATATATGAAAAAAAGGAATGGTAGAACTGGTAGAGTATGTAAGAAATCAAGGATGGTTTCACTTAATAGAAGAACCAACTCCCATTGTCTTTGACAGAGAGGTAAGAGAATTCTACTACTTTATAGAATTCTTAGAAGATGGGATAAGTTTAACTATACAGGTACAAGAAAATCTATCTATATAGATGAAGAAGCACTGTGAAGGATTTTAGATGTACCTGTTATAGGGGTAAAATTTCTTTTGAAGGAGCATACTACCACTTAATTTATGATTGAAGCCTCAAAAGTGGGGAGGTCTTCAATAGATGCTATGAAAAAAAATTTAATCAGTGAGTTTCAATTAGTATATGAGTTTATCAACAAGGTTTTGTTACTAAGATCAGAGAAGAGGACCATTGCCTCTGGTGTTGACCTATTCCTAATAGAATGTTTAAGTAAATTTGAGTTGATAAGCTTACCTACCCTTATGATAGAGCACATAAGAAAAGTAATACATGAGAAAGAAGGGAAATATTGAATACCTTATGGGTACTTCCTAAACAAGGTGTTTGATCACTATGTAATAATTAGGACAAAATGGACCCATGAAATAGTTAAATAGAAGTTTATTCATATAGCCTTGGTGGAGAATAAATGCATTGAAGTAAAGGTTGGAACTATGTCTCAAGTATCATAACTCTTGGATGCTTTAGCAAATTTGAATAAAAAATTAGAAGAGTTGAGGGTTTAATTAGCTGGGAAGGACAATAAAATAGTTCATCTAAAATTGCAGTATTAGAAGATGTCCTTAGAAGGACCTGGTGCAACTAAAAAACTAGCAACAAAAAATACAAAGCTCAAAGGAGAAAATAAAAAGTTAACTAGTGTTGTCCAAAAACTGAATACTGAAATAAAAGATCTGACCAAACAATTATTGGATTCTCATGCTGCTGCAGCTGATAGAATTGAAATACTGCTAGATCATTCTCCCCTAAGCCTACTTCTACCGAAATCCTGTTGTGTTAGTCGCTTGAGTCAGTTTCTAGTTCTTATTCCTATAGTGGCCTTTGCAAATGGTTTTTTTTATAAATTATTGGTACATTGTATTAGTACTGGTCTTATTGGATAATGAATAAATTTCTTCTTGTGTTCTTTAATTGGTTCCTTTACTTTAAGCTACTCTTCATGTTAGGTTTGCCCTAATGGCCATGAGTTAATTAACTTCAACTTATCTTACTCTTAGTTCACTATTCATCCTTTCCAATAATGACAAAAAGGGGGAATGTTGACGTCATATGTAAGGATCAAGTTGTAACCACAAAAAATGTAGTTATGTTGATTAGGGGAAGTATGATAATACACTAAATGATGAAGGTGCATAATGACAGGGTGAAGAAATCTGGCTTCTTGCTGCAAATGACAATAAAGGACCAGGTTCTTGTGTTGTATGATAATGAAGTAAACATGATGATAAGGGGAACATTCGTCTTCAAGTGTTAATCACTCTGATTCAATATTATGAATATGCACTTATGCTCAATTTGTATGGCTTGGTTTGTTATTATCAAAAATATGGAAAATTGCTATATATATTTTTGATAATGAGCATCTAAACTATGATGGAACAGGTCTCTGGATGTGTAGGGTATAGTAGAGTAGGCATGCGCCTGCTATACAACTTCGTCATCTTGTGTAACAAACTTGCAGGTGTTATTTTGTGCTGATTTGTATTATTAGTCCAATGATCTTTCAAGAGTTAATCATCACCTAGATACAAACGCAATGAAATACCATTTCAACAAGTGGTTTTTGCAAATTCTAAAGAGTGAAAAAAAAAGACAGCAAAACCCCAATATTATTTTGTGTAGAGTTTTGATTCGGTAGAGTTTCCTAAGTTTATTGTTGGTTATAATTAAATAGATTTGGAGGGAAACTTCGTACAGGTGTCAAGGAGTGATTGCAATAGATGTATTTTGAGTAGGAGGAACCTAGAGTAAGGTTTGAAGTCGAGTCTGCAATCAAGAGGTTGATTATAGTGGACTCTTTTTGTGCTTGTAAGGGCAAGCTGTGGTTTTTCCCTTGTTGGTTTTCCACATAAAAATCTTATGTTCTTACATTTTTGCATTTCCTTTAAATTCTAGCACCTTTTAATTCCTCTATTGTTCAAATATCTTGATACAAACTGTAAGGGACCTGGTCCCCTATAGTGTGGTGCAACCTCCAAGGGTTCTATCTTGGACCCTAATATTAACTATCTCCTCTTGGTCCTAAATTTAATTAGATGGAAGTTAACCATCTTAAGAAGATAATACAAGTAAGCTTATTTCGGCAGTTAACCCCAAATCACTATTGTGATTTCTTTTTCCCAAGATCTCTCTCTCTCTCAAGTTAGTAGTGAATATAGGTTGGGTACTAACATTTCCAACCATTAAGAAAACAAGAAAATCTAAGGAAACACAAATACATGTATGAACAATAATCTAGAAGGATTGAACATTTGTTAATTCGTTATATAGTCAGGGTTCGCACTACCCTAGATAAGGTACATTAGCCTCTCATGGTTATGTAATGATTAAAGGAATTTATATTTGAAAGCATTCAACAATAACACAATAATCAATAAGTAAAAACCCAAAGCTTCAACTGAATTAATATCCATAATCAATACAAAGTAGTTCTAAGACCAAATTCAAATCTCAGAATCAGAATATACATTTGTAAGTAGATGGAGTGCCTAACATTAATACAAAATGTTAATAGGGTATTTACTACATTCACGTAAACCCTAAAAATCAAATACCAAATGAGAAAATAAAAATGAAGTTGTTGGCCATTTACAAATGTCACATATGGACCGTATTTTGCATATACATACCATATATGCTCCTACGTATCTGACCGCCCTTCCAACTTGGATTCTACATACTTCTAGACTTTGCAATTTAGTACATACAAAGGTCCTATATAGACCATATGTATCACATACAGGCCGTATGTGGTACTTTATATGTGCCAGGCTTTAGAAATTAAACTTATAACACTTTGGTGTTTCATTCTAAGACATAAGTTAGCCATATATGGACCATATCTGGTCTTTGTAAGTGGGAGAGTTAGCTTTTTCTTACAAATTAGCCTTTGGACTTTTAGTTCTTCAATATTCCTTGCTTACATATGCCAAGTAAGTAGCATAAACGCCTAAAAATGCCTTTATATGTACCCAAAAACTTTAAATTTTTCTTTTTCATTGGATTTATATCCAAAACCTAATTTCCTACAAAACATACCCAAAATACACCATATATACAAAAATAACCTAAGGAACTTCCATATTTCTCATCGTTTTAAGCATCAAAAGTGTTATATTTCTATAGCACATCATTTACCCATTGTTATTATTTCTGAGCTTTCACTTATTTTTTAAATTATTCTATAGTATCATGTTTATACCAAGGGTTATCTTAGGGTCACTTGTAGTCCTAAGTGTCATTCATACTTAGGGTGTAGACTCAGGTTAGGATAAACTTTATATCTGAGCATTAGGATCAAGAGTTCTAATATTTCTTAAAAGCCTCATTCAATAGAGTCCTCTTTATGGGTTTAAAGCATGCCATAGTTATAATGGTAAGGCTATTCGATGTTTAGGAAATATTTCCTTTCTTTCATGAGTTCATTCAATGAATTTTAACTCTATGTTTCTCTTCTAACTCATGTTTTATAAATATACTAGTGTAACACCTCGGTTTTCTATAACTGGTATGCCACACGATGCTCATGATCCCGAAGGACTACAAGCTAACCCCCTAATAATATTTGTACCGTACCACTGCATAATATATATAATAAGTGCGGAAAACTGGTGGAAACTTGCCATAAGGTTCAAAATATCTAAAATACTCAGAACCAAAAACTGAATACTGATACATCTATCTGAAAAGCCTCTAACTATCTGATCTATGGAGTTGATGGGACACGCCCCCAACTAACTCCGTATACTAAAAATAAATGGCCTCTAATGTAATAATAAGATAAGGATAATTCTCAAATGAAGAGGACTCACTGCTATATCTACTGCTGTAGACTAGAACTGAGCTACAAGGGAGCTCTGGAACTCGTGTTCTCAACCTATGGTGTAAAGTAAAACACCATAGCACAAATGCATCAGTATATGGGAATGTACTAAGTATGCAAGATAAAGTAAGGCTAAATTCAAGGGCTTATGCATAAAAAATTACTTAACTGAATAACATGAGAGTACTGAATAAGGACATATGCATGAATGCACAAACCATAACTGAAATTATCATGACACTGAATACTGAGACTCGAATACTTCTTTACTGACGTCTGAACTAAATACTAATAATGAAACACTTAATAACTAAATCTTTTGATATTGATAACTTGATAATGAGGCCTAGATTAGTCCTATCTAGCGGATGACCTCTGAATCTAATAATCATAAGAGTACTTAAGTAAATATGAGATCAATCCTATTTAGCGGGTGATCTCTAAACTTAATAATAATTAAATAATTTTGACTTAGTCTGAGATCAGTCCTATCTAATGGGTTATCTCAGAAATATGTTGATAATAAGATTAATTGACTAACTCTAAGATCAGTCCTATCTAGGGGGTAATCTCTGAATCTGCTGATATGTTAAGTGTTGACTGTATCTAACAGTGTTGAATCTGTACTACTAAGCTGAGTTTTTTCACTGAGACTGTGGGAAGTATTCATCTAACTGACATGCCCCTTCTAGATAAGTTGGGGTCGAACCTATAACCCTAGTTGGAAGGGTAGTTGTACCGTGCCACGGGTAAAGACAACTTTGTGGAGTCAGTCCTATCTAATGGGTGACTCCTGGGATCAATCCTATCTAACGGGTAACCCCTAAGTATGCCAGTCCTATCAAGAGGGTGACATCACATACCTACACTGGCTGCATAGTTATTGAACTTATGAATTGCTTCTAGGGATCTCAGTCCTATCTAACGAGTAAGCCTCCATCTTTAGGTTCGCACGGTGCTAACTCCTACTCTAAACTGAAATACTCTAAGCTGATTCTTTTTCTTAAAATGTACTAGACTGAGCTAAATCTGTTACTGATCACACTTATTAACTAAGCTATGTTGAGTTCACTTGATTCTGAAGACTGATGAAATATTACTAAAATTTTAGGTCTGATGAATGCTACTGAGTTCTGACTTGAATACTTGATTTCTATTGATGTCTGAATGGGATACTTGAATACTACTAAGATCTGAGCTGAGTACTTAGCTCAAGCTGGAGCGCTAATGATATTAAAATTACCTTGAATTTTTCCTAAGATTTGTGACTAACTGAATTACCTTGAGACTGACTCGTCTCTAGAAAAGCAGCTAAATTTTGGGTATAAATACCCCCAGGACTCTAAGACGTAAAAGTAAAACATAAACATATTTGAATAATCATGACCATGGATTTTCATTCACCATTACAATCATTAAAACATCTCTTCAAGAACTTAGGAATCACAAATATGTAATTGTATAGGGAGAAATGCTATTGGCTCATACTTCATTCAACAAGGTCTTGCATCCAACAATTATCATGCATTAAAGAGCACATAATTCGGGGATTCATGCTAACATGTCACAATTCATTAACTAAGGCTTTATAATAGACACTTAGAATGCATGGGATTATAAATAATTGGAATTTCTTGTCAACATGTTACAATGGCTCTAACTCCTTCACATAAACATTTTATCAAACATAGGGGGAGCATGCTTTGGTTATCCAACAATTTCTACATCTAATCATCATAAATACATAATTCAACATGCAACTTGAAGGGGCTTTTTCATGAACAACATATAATTATGACATACTAGGATCAAATCTTAGAACTTTGTATCTAAATCATGAATTAAAACTCTACAACACATAAGCATGAACTTCAATACACATAAATCATAAAATCTCAAAAAAACATAAACTTAAAAATCTTGAAAGGAATTCTTGAACTTCTTGGGTGGAAGGGCCCAAGAATGAATATCTGTATACTTTATCGTATGATTCTTGAAAAGTTAACAGAGGAATTTTGATGATTGGGTTCTTTATTTAGGAACCCTAGCTCTTGTTTTTGAACAACTTTGAGAGAAAACTAGTAATTTTAGATTAAATGAGGCCAAATCCTGTGTTAATAGAGTTATATAGGGGTGGGAAATTAACCAAATTACCCTTCAGAGCACAGAGGTGGAATTCTAAAAACTAGGCACAAAGGGTCTAGGAAGGGTGGCGCCTTGCTATAGCCTTTCCCACAAAGGCTACAGCCAGGGCGGAGCTTTGGTTAGAGACTTTTACACAAAGGCTACATTCAAGGCTGCAACTTCTTATAGCCTTAAGCTACTAGTTCGAAATCTAAACGTTCCCTAAACGGATTCTTAAAATTCCGAAACTCACATGGAACATACTATGATCTTTCCCCATCGCAACACAACCTGAAAAATCAAAAATCGGAGGTCACAAAGGTCACAAAATAATTCATCAAAGTTCGAAGGCTTATGAAATGAAGAATGTTCAAACACTTGGTTAAATTTTCTAAGTGTTAAGCCTTTCTTTGCATGCTTTAGAAGCTCAAACGACTAGGAAATTTTATGGGTTCTTACATTATCTCCCCCTTGGGGACATTCATCCTCGAATGTGACTGACTAAGCTAAGATTTCTGATAGTCTAACTTACTTAAGGAACGATAACATCTGAAACATATCTATATGACAGGAACTACTGATATTTTGAGTTCTTAGACTGAACATGGATATCTGATGCATGGGATACACGACTAAGGTACTAATAAGATAAATGGACATCCATATCTGATGTATGAATAGCTGGCTTATAAATACATGACTGAAATAACTGATAAGATGAGCTTCTTCTACTGAACATGCATTTCTAATGCATGAAAACTTGACTGAACTGACTTTTGAATGCTTGACTAATTATGCAATGATCATGGATGCAAATTTTATGAGAAAACATTTGAACATATAGCTAAATGGGTTAAATACATAAAAGCGTCGGGGAGCTATGGGGTATCTCCCTCTTAGGAAACTATGTCCCTCTTAAAGCACTTACTTCACTGATATACTAGGGGTGATGCACAGGCTATCTACAAATTGGATTATATCTAAACCTTGGGAGTCTAAAACTAATGTATGATGCATGAACTTAGTTATAATTGCAACTACAAGGAGGTTCCGCCTTTAAATAGTTATATGTCTAAGATTTTTTATCGCATGATTATATGATAAGATGAGAAAACAACTATACGAATCTGACTACTTCACAGCTAAACTGACTCATGCTGAAACATAAGCTCAAATGAGAGCAAGGGATAATAATGATGAATATTATGAATATAAAAGACTTATAATGTACCTAAATCTATGTTAGGGAAACTTTCCAGATCATAACAGGTTCGGAGTGCATAAAGTGTATTCTGACGCTAATTACTATTGGTGCCCTACTGATGCAAATCTTTACCCCTATGTGCTAGCACTCTACACTCTCACATCCTGTGTCCTGGCTTACCACACCTTAAACACACATCAGTACTGGCTCTACAAGCACATAGGTGATTTTTGCCACACTCTTCAAAAGTGAATAGGTATAAACAGCACTAGCATTACTCAAGGATTTGGAACCTGGTGCTCTATCATGACTACCATCCCTAAAGTTGGGTGTGGGTACACTAGCTGAGGATGGAGCTGGGACTGAAAACTTCTGACTATGCTGAGAATGGTTGCCACCTTAATACCCTGGTCGAGAAAAACTATAACTACCCATTCTGGCTTTCTTACTCACTTTCTCCCTTTTCTTTGTCTTATTTGACTCAATATGCTAAGAATGTGTCATAAGTCTAGAAAGATCTATATACCTGTTGAGCATAGTAGTTCTACACTCTTTCAACACTAACCCGGACACTCCAGTCATGAACTTACTCATGCTAGATCGATTGCCAGTGATCAGATCAGGTGAATACTTAGCTAACTAGTTAAACTTAAGGCAGTAGTCCTTTACCATCATGGAGCCCTGTCTCAAGTTCATAAATTTCTCTACTTCTACTTTTCTCATCTCTAATGAAAAAAACTAATCCAGGAATGCATCCTGGAACACTTGCTAAGTCATAGGATCTTTATCCTCTCCTCTACCCTTCCTCCATGCTACAACCCAGTCATAAGCAATATCTATTAGCCTATAAGAGGCTAGTTCTATGCTCTCCTCCTTAAACACATGTATGACCTGGGCGATTTTCTATATATCCTTAAGATACAACTGCAGGTCCTCACCTAACTTTGACCCAAAGAACTCACAAGGATTCATCCTCATAAATTCATGAAGTCTAGCTGTGGCTGCACCACCACCTTGTTGATGTGAAGTTTGTAATGCCTCGATTTTCTATGACTGATATGCCACACGATGTTCATGATCCCGAAGGACCACAAGCTAACCCTCTAATGATATTTGTACTTGAAAACTATATAATATAATATAATAAGTGTGGAAAATTGGCGAAAACTTTCCATAAGGTTCAAAATGTCTAAAATACTCAAAATTGAAAACCGAATACTGATACATCTATCTGAAAAGCCTGTAACTATCTGATCTATAGAGCTAATGGGAAACGCACCCAACTAACTTATTTTATGGAAAATAAACTGAGTCTAATACAATAATAAGATAAGGATCATCCTCAAATAAAGAGGACTCATTTTTACGTCTACTGCTACTGACTGGAACTGAGTTGCTAAGGGTGTTCTTGATCTCGTGCTTCTGAACCTATAGTGTAAAGTTAAACACCATAGTACAAATACGTCCGTACGTGGGAAAATACTAAGTAAGCAAGATGAGGTAAGGCTAAATGCAAGGGTTTATACCTGAACAATTACTTAACTAAATAACATAAGGGTACTGAATGAGGACATACTCATGAATGCACAAACCATAGCTGAAATCATTGTGACACTAAATACTGACACTTGAATAACTTACTACTAATACTAAAATACTGAATAACTGAAACTTTTGATATTAATTATTTGGTACTGAGGCTGAGATTAGTCCTATCTAGCGGATGACCTCTGAATCTAATAATCATGAGAGTACTCAAGTAAATATGAGATCAGTCCTACCTAGCAGGTAATCTCTAAACTTAATTATTATAAAATGATTTTGACTTAGTTTGAGATCAGTCCTATCTAATGGGTGATCTATGAAACATGCTGATAATAATATTGATTGACTAACTCTGAGATCAGTCATGTCTAGCGGGTGATCTCTGAATCTACTGATATGTTAAGGGTTGATTGTATCTAATAGTCATGAATCTATACTACTGATATGAGTTCTTTAACTAAGACTGATTCTGAAATTGCGATTGTGGAAAGTATTATCTAACTGACATACCCCTTCTATCTAAGTTGGGGTCAAACCTGTAACCCTAGTTTGAAGGGTAGTTGTTCCGTGCCATGAGTAAAGACAACTTTGTGGAGTCAGTCCTATCTAATGGGTGACTCCTGTGGAGTCAGTCTTAAGGAACGATAACATCTGAAATATATCTATACGACAGGAACAACTGATATTCTGAGTTCTTATATTGAACATGGATATCTGATGCATGGGATACACAACTGAGGTACTAATAAGCTAAATGGACATCCATATCTGATGTATGAACAACTGGCTTACAAATACACGACTAAAATTACTGATAAGCTGAGCTTCTTCTACTGAACATGCATTTTTAATTTATTAATACTTGACTGAACTGAATTTTGAATTCTTGACTAATTATGCAATGATCATGGATACTAATATTATGAGAAAACATTTGAACATGTAACCAAATGGGTTAAATACATGAAAGCATCGGGGAGCTATGGCGTATCTCCCTCTTAGGAAACTATGTCTCTCTTAAAGCACTTACTTCACTGATATACTAGGGGTAATGCACAGGGCATCTACAAATTGGATTATAACTAAACCTCGGGAGTCTACAACTAATGTATGATGCATGAACTGAGTTATAATCGCAACAACAAGGAGGTTCTGCCTTCAAATAGTTACATGTTCGAGATTTTCGATAGCATGATTATATGATAAGATGAGAAAACAACTATACGAATCTGACTATTTGACAGCTAAACTGACTTACTGGCTTTACTAACTAACTCTTGCTGAAACATAAGCTCAAATGAGAGCAAGGGATCTAACGATGCATATCATGAATATAAAAGACTTATAATGTACCTGAATCTATATCTAGGAAACTTTTCAGATCATAACAGGTCCGGAGTGCATAAAGTGTATACTAACGTTAATCACTATTGGTGCCCTGCTGATGCAAATCATTATCCCTCTGTGCTAGCACTCTACATTCTCGCATCCTATGTCCTAGCTTACCATACCTAAAACACACATCACTACTGGCTCTACAAGCACCTAGGTGATTCTTGCCACACTCTTCAAAAGTGGATAGGTATGAACACCACTAGCATTACTCTAAGATTTGGAACCTGGTGCTCTATCATGACTACCATTGCTGAATTGGGGTATGCGTACACTAGCTGAGGATGGAGCTGGGACTAAAAACTTCTGACTATGCTGAGAACGGTTTCCACCTTGACACCCTGGTTAAGAAAAACTATAACTACCTGTTCTGGCTTTCTTACTCACTCTCTCCCTTTCCTTTGTCTTATCGGACTCAATATGCTAAGCATGCATCATAAGTCTAGAAAGATCCATATCCCTATTGAGCATAGTAGTTCTACACTCTTTCAACATTAACTCGGACACTCCAGTCATGAACTTACTCATACTAGATCGATTGTTAGCTATCAGATCAGGAGCATACTTAGCTAACTGGTTAATGTTAAGGCAGTACTCCTTTACCATCATAGAGCCCTGTCTCAAGTTCATAAATTTCTCTACTTTCACTGCCCTCATCTCTAACGAAAAGAACTTATTCAGGAATGCATTCTGGAATACCTGCCATGTTAAAGGAGCTTTATCCTCTTCTCTACCCTTCCTCCATGCTAAAACTCAGTCATAAGCAATATCTTTTAGCCTATAAGAGGCCAGTTCTATGCTCTCCTCCTCAGACACATATATCACCTAGGAAATTTTCTGTACATCCATAAGATACAACTGCAGGTCCTCACCTAACTTTGACCCAAAGAAATCAAGAGGATTCATCCTCATAAAGTCATGAAGTATAGCTGTGGCCGTATCACCATCTTGTTGATGTGAAGTAGAAGCCTGATTATTGGTTTGCACAGTAGCCGTCATAGCCTAGGCTAAGGTCTTGAAAGCAGCCCAAAATTTGGCACGATATATATATTTTCATTCAGGGGATCTACTGGCTAAGGTGGCTTGTTATTCGTAAGGGAATTGGCTCAATGGGGATGCATATTTTGTAAATGAAAGGAATAAATAGATTACACTGAGAATTAATTAGAACTCATACTTTCTTGCATGACATGAACACTGAAGGAAGGGGAAACTATTCCTAAAACATCTTATAGCCTCCTGCACATAAGTGTGGTGCACAACACACCCATATACAAGACTCAACTAGATACGACTTTCAGACTTCCTAGGACACTGTTGAACCTTAGGCTTTGATACCCAAGTTTGTAACGCCTCGATTTTCTATGACCAATATGCCATACGGTGTTCATGATCCCGAAGGACCACAATCTAACACTATAATGATATTTGTACTTGAGAACTGCATAATATAATACAATAAGTGTGGAAAACTGGCAAAAACTTTCCATAAGGTTTAAAATATCTAAAATACTCAAAATTGAAAACCGAATACAGATACATCTGTCTAAAAAGCCTCTAACTATCTGATCTATAGAGTTGATGGGAAATGCCCCCAACTAACTTAGTCTGTAGAAACTAAACTGAGTCTAATGCAATAAAAAGATAAGGATCATCCTCTAATAAAGAGGACTCACTTTTACATCTACTGCTGCTAACTGGAACTGAGCTGCTAAGGGTGATCTTGATCTCATGCTTCTGAACCTATCATGTAAAGTTAAACACCATAGTGAAAATGTGTCAGTACGTGGGAATGTACTAAGTATACAAGATGAGGTAAGGCTAAATGCAAGGGATTATGCATGAACAATTAGTTAACTAAATAACATAAGAGTACTGAATGAGGACATATGCATGAATGCACAAACTATAACTTAAATCATTATGACACTAAATACTAAGACTCGGATAACTTACTACTAATACTGAAATACTGAATAACTGAATCTTTTGATATTAATTACTTGGTACTGGGGCTAAGATCAGTCCTATCTAGCGGATGACCTCTGAATCTAATAATCATGAGAGTACTTACGTAAATAGGAGATCAGTCCTACCTAGCGGGTGATCTCTAAACTTAATTATTATAAAATGATTTTGACTTAGTCTGAGATCAGTCCTATCTAACGGTGATCTATGAAATATGCTGATAATAAGATTGACTGACTAACTCTGAGATCAGTCCTGTCTAGCGGGTGATCTTTGAATCTGCTGATATGTTAAGGGTTGACTATATCTAACAGTCCTAAATCTATAATACTGAGATGAGTTCTTTAACTAAGACTGATTTTGAAATTGAGATTATGGAAAGTATTCATCTTACTGATATACCCCTTCTATCTAAGTTGGGATCAAACCTGTAACCCTAGTTGGAAGGGTAGTTGTACCATTCCATGGGTAAAGACAACTTTGCAGAGTCAGTCCTATCTAATGGGTGACTCCTGGGATCAATCCTATCTAACGGGTGACCACTGAGTATGCCAGTCCTATCAAGAGGGTGACATCTCAAACCTACACTGGCTACATAGTTATTGAACTTAGGAATTGCTTCCAGGGATCTCAGTCCTATCTAACGAGTAAGCCTCCATCCCTAGGTTTGCTCGGTGCTAACTCCTACTCCAAACTGAAAGACTCTAAACCGATTTGTTTTCTTAAAATGTACTAGACTGAGCTAAATCTGTCACAGATCACACTGATTAACTGAGCTAAGTTGACTTTACTTGATTCTGAAGAGTGATGGAATATTACTGAAATTTTAGGTCTAATGAATGCTATTGAGTTCTGACTTGAATACTTAATTTCTACTAATGTTTGAATGGGATACTTGAAGACAACTAAGATTTGAGCCGAGTACTAAGCTCAAGATGGAGTGCTAATAATATTAAAATTATCTTGAATTTTTCCTAAGATTTATGACTAACTGAATTCTACTGATCATAGAACGACTGAGATAACCTTGTGACTGACTCGGATCTAGACAAGCTACTAAGTTTTTGGGTATAAATACCCCCAGAACTCGATGACATAAAAGTAAAACATAACCATATTTGAATAATCATGACCATGGGATTTCATTCTCCATTACAATCTTTAAAACATCTCTTCAAGCACTTGGGAATCACAAACATGTAATAGTATAGGGAGACATTCTATTGTCTCATACTACATTCAATAAGATCTTGCATCAAACACTTATCATGCATTAAAGAGCACATAATTGGGGGATTTCATGCTAACATGTCACAATTCATTCACTAAAACATTTCAACAAACACTTAGCATGCATGGGCTTATACATAATTGGGATTTCTTGTCAATATGTTATAATGGCTCTAGTTCCTTTACATAAATATTTCATTAAACATAGGGGGAGAATGCTTTGGTTATCCAACAATTTCTACATCTAATTATCATAAATACATCATTCAACATGCAACTTGAAGGGGCTTTTTCATGAACATCATATAATTATGACATATTAGGATCAAAGCTTAGAAATTTGTATCTAAATCATGAATTAAAACTCAACAACACATAAGCATGAACTTTAATACACATAAATCATGAAATCTCATAAAAACATAAAAAATCTTGGAAGGGATTCTTGAACTTCTTTGGTGGAATGAACCCAAGAATTAACATCTGCATAACTTACTATATGATTCTTAGAAAGTTAACAGAGGAATCTTAATTATTGGGATCTTGATTTAGGAACCCTAGCTCTTGTTCTTGAACAATTTTGATAGAAAACTAGTATTTTTGTGTTAAATGAGGCAAAATCCCGTGTTGATGGACTTATATAAGGGTGGAAAATTGATCAAATTACCCTTGAGAACATGAAGGTGGAATACTAAAACCTAGACACAAAGGTTCTAGGAAGGGCGGCACCTTGCTGTTTTTTTTCCCACAATGGCTACAGCTAGGGTGGAGCCTTGGTTAGAGCCTTTTACCCAAAGACTACATCCAAGGCTACGCCTTCTTATAGCCTTTAGCTACTGGTTCAAAATCCAAACATGCCCTGAACAAATTTTGAAAATTCCAAAACTCACCCGAAATGTACTATGACCTTGCCTCATCACAACGCAACTTGAAAATAAAAAATCTGAGGTCAAGAAGGTCATGAAATAATTCGTCAAAGTTAAAAGTCTTAAGAAATGAAGAAGGTTCAAATACTTAGTCAAATTTTCTAAGTGTTAATCCTCTGTTTCCATGCTTTAGAAGCTCTAACGACTAGGAAATTTTATGGGGTTTTACAACTAGATCATACCTCTTAAGAGAATTGGAAGTTGGAGAGTTACTTCAACAATTAGAGATAATACTTCAGTAGTGCTTCCTTCTCGTATGATGTAGTCTAAGAATAGAGCATATTACACTAGTCAAATCCTAAACCTCAGGCACTACCCATGCCTACCAATATACCAAGGGGTCCCAATGCACTTGCTATTCAACCATACCATACTAATGTCACTAATACCAAATTTGAATATTCTATTTAGATGCGTGTAAAGGTAATAATATCCTAGGTCATCCATTAGGGAGAAGCTCGTTCTAGTTATTAGGGTGCCTCAAACACTTCTAGGATATATGAATTTCTCAAAATGAACCCTCCTGAGTTGATGAGGTCAAATATTATTGAGGATCTTAAAAACTTTAATGTTGAAATTTAGAATATATTTTTTATGATGCATGTTGTAGACACAAAGGGAGTTGAGCTTTTCTCCTATCAGCTTGAGGATGTTGTGAGTATATGGTATGATTAGTGAAAGAATATTAAAGATGAAAATATTGAACTTGTTGAGTAGTGTATTTTTGAGGATGCATTTTTAAGGTATTTCTTTGCCCAAGAATTGGGGAAGCCTAAGATTCAAGAGTTCATTAATCTAGAGCAGGTTTCTATGAGCATGAAGAATTATAGTCTTACTTAACTTAGTTTCCTTGCTATGCTTAAAATATGGTGTCCAGTATAAGAAATAGGATGAGGAGTTCATGCCAGGATATTTTAGGCTTTCGATTGAGGATGGAAAAGGAGATAATATTTATTAGAGTCATGGACATAGATAGAGTTACGACATATGTGCATTATATTAAGGATGATAAGCTTAGAGAGAAGGAGGAGTTTTTATAAAGAAGGAAAAGTCAACAAATTATGAGTTCAGTAGTAGAGGACCAAAAATGGGAACCAATCATCCTTTTCAAAGAGGTCATCTAGACTATCTTCTTTTTTAGCCAGCACACCTACACCCTACAATGATTAAAAGTTTAGTATGATAGTCTATTGGTCTTATGCAATTTTACAAAAGGGACTATAACTTACCCTACATACAATAAGTTTGGTGAGAATCATCTTAATAAACATAATAATGGTTAAGAGAATTGTTATAGTGGTGGTTAGGTAGGTCATATATTGAGGAATGTCTATCTATGAGGTAGGCTAATTGGTGTAACAAAACTCAGTCCACCATATTTTTTTGACCGTAAAATTTTAATAATTTTATTTTGATATCTCCTTTATGTTTAAGTGCAATGTGTTTGTTGAATAGTGATAAGGAATGTTAACGAGACTATTAAAAAGTGTTTTGAAATTCTTGGAATCCATTTTGGGGCCTTTTGGGACACAAAAATAGTAAGGGTTTATGATTAGGGCATGCCATGAAGACATGGCACACCCTATTGCGAAAACTAGTGGCCTGGCATAATAAGGGTATGCCATGCTAGTTGATTGTTTCATTAAGGGTGTGTCACGCCCTTGGTGCAGTGCGATAAGGGATGGCTATGCCTAAGGCAATAATGACTTAAATTTTTAGTTTTATCTTTAATTTTTTGAGGACTTATTGGTTATTTACCTACTAATTAATCCCACAATTATACTAAATATAATTCCTACCCTCATAAGTCAGAATATGTGATTCATATCCTCCAAATTTCGTAAAAACATTAATTAAGAGTTCTTCTAAAATATTCAAGATCCCAAGACTCAAATTCATTCTCTCTTTAAAGAAAGTTCATCAAGTTCAGGTATATGGATTTGAATAAGGATATTCTTCCATCCATCCTTGTGCCTAAAAGTTAGATTTTTACTTGAATTTTTAGAAATTGATAACTAGGGTTCATACCCACTTTTCTTTTGCTGAGATTATGATATTTCCTCATGAGTTGAACTTTATTTAGCATAAGACTTTTCATGTTTATTAATTGTTTTATCCATAGAGTTGATCAATACATTGATTTTTGGTATTTTAACATAAAATTTCTATGATATGGTAAACGATTAAAATTTGAGCATAATGTACTCAGTTTACAAGAGGTTCAAGTCTACTAGTTCAAGTTACAAAGTATTACAACATGATAAAAGTTTCATTTTTGGTCTTGTGATTTTAGATAATACATGAAATTCACAAGTTTCTTTATGAGTATAATTTTAGCAAGTGAAGCATAGTTGGTTTTCAATTTTATAAACCTATGTGCCACTTTAAGTTGAATTTCATAAGTATGAGCATAAGAGTATATATTTTGGGAGAAGTATTAGCACCTAGAGGAGAATGTGGGTTTAGTGCATCCTAATTCCCAAAAACTATGTGCTACCATAGGTAAAAAAAGGCCTCTCTAGAGAGTGTCTCACTTACCCAAATAGTCTTTGTTTAATTATCACTCTAGTTAAGGTTCTATATCGATGTCTAGGATAGAACATCTCTCTTAAATGTGGTTAAGATATTGGACATCATGCTAGCTCACATGGTTTATGTCGATTATAAGAAACTCTCACAGTAAAAAAGGTTTTAGAAACAAAGTATAATGGCTCTAAAGCTTTACTTAGATGATGTTTTATGATTTATTCTTATGCTAATTTAGTTTTCAGTTTCTTTCATGCTCATGGTGAGTTTATTTACACTTAATATGCATATTTTATGATCATGATCAGTAACAATTATTCTTATTACATTCACCCCTACATACTCTGTACATTTAATAAGTACTTACTATATATGTCTATTTGGCGATATTGTTTCATAATGTAGGTTATAGTATTTTTCCTAGGTAGTACAATTATCTGTGATCACCATTTCTTATATCCTATTAGTTAGTGAATCCTCATGCTCCGAAGGACATGATCATGGTTACTTCAGATATTTATTTAGTTAGTAGAAGTTTAGACTTTATATTTTCTTTTGGGACAACTAGAGTCTGTCCTAGTGGCTCTTTAGTTTTGTTAGACATGTGTCATAACTTGTTAGTTATCTTCATTTAGACGTTCACACTTTGGTGAGGTTTAGTTTATCTTATTTTTATTGATATTGATAACCTAAGTGTAATTTAGCCTGTAAGTTAAAGTTTTAGCTTATGAAAGGTATTTCCCATTCAATGTTAAGTGCATACCATGCGTTAGCTTTGGGATACTTATAGTCCTTAGCACCGTGTGATGTCTAAGGGGTATTCTTCAGGCATTACAAACTTAGTATCAGAGACTAATCTTTTAAAGAGTCTTAGGGAGTCTAAAAATTCTCATTATGTCGAGTCTTGATCATGGGTGTGAAGCATGCCACCCTTACGGAATGTATTAAGAACTATCCCTTCTTTTATGATCTCTGTTATTTTTTAACCTTATTTATACATGCTCTAATATGTTCTTTCAAGTGATAGAGAATGCCTTCTCGAAGAGCTTACGCCCCTAAAAATGGTGATCATCCATCCCCACCACCACCTACAGACTCCTTGAACGAGAATATTTCCCATGATGAATTTTTGAGCTACTTTCTATCTGTTAGCTTAGGCTGTGAATGACAATGCTTAAGGTAATCAACCAGCATCAATTTGAATTCAGCAAAATGGTAACCTAGCTATAGCAAGAGCTTGAGATTCATTAGAATGAATCCACCTAAGTTCATTGGGTCAAAAATGAATGAGGATCCACGATTTTTCATTGACAAGGTGAAGAAAATCACCCAGATTATGCATGTTATAAAATTAAAAGATTTTGAAATTGCCATTTTATCGGCTGAAGGGTATTTCATATGATTGGATAACTACGTGGAAGGAAGGTAAGGATGAGAATCCAGTCCCAATGACTTGGAATATGTTTCATACAACTTTTTTAGATTTGTTCTTATAATGATCAACTTTTTGATAAAATATATAAAAAATGTTTTTCTGTATTATTTGACTATTTTACCCCTCTTCGTAGTTGTATTATGGTATTTTTGGGGTGTGGTAGTGATTGGCATAATTTTTTTTGTATTTTGATACCATTTATGCAATATTATAGTTTCTGATGGCTTCGAGAGCCTTATTTTAGACATATTGGGATATCTTTTGATCTATACAATAGATGGATGAACGAACTACACCAGTAGCTCTGTCATATTGATTTTAGGATAGGTAGACCTTTGGTTTAGGTCTTGGTGGACCCAAACTCATTTTGACCTATTGGTCAGAAAGTTGAAAAATTAGAAATATAGGTGTGGGACCCATATTTAGTACAAATGTCCTCGGATGGAAAATTCAACTTCGGCAGCAGATCCAGAATATTGATTTAAGGATGGTAACAAGTTTGGTGTGATTTTATGGCTTTTAAATCTCTTTTTGACCCTCGGTTTGAAAAATTATCATTTTGGATTTTGGGGGTCAACTTTGTGAAAATAATGTTTTTTTCAAAATTTTGATATCGCCATTGAATTTGGAGAGCTGAATTTAGTGTGGTTACATAGTTCATTTGCATGTATCAAACTCTGATCGAATTTTGGGGCCCCCGCCAAAGTCTGGTTTGTCTTAACAATATCTGGTACACCAGGTTGCTGGTGCAACCAGATACAGAAAGTGTAAATCGGGATTGAGGATTGGAATTTATGTATAAAATGTCTGGTAACCCGGGTACAGTATAAATAACCTTTTTTATCACATTTTTGCTCATTCTTTCATCTTTCTCTTGTGAGTTAAACCCTAAAATAGAGTGAGAGCTTAAAACTGAAGCTTATGGGATCTTAGAAAGCTAGATTAACATCTATTTCTTTATTCTATTATGGATTTAAGGTAAGAATTCATCCTTTTATTAGTAATTTCTTGATTAATTTTTCAAAACCCAAAAAATTTAGGTCTTAATTTTAAACCCCAACTTCACTTTTTTCACTTGAATAATATTTTTTTATCTTATAATTACTAGTTTTTCATCAATTTAACCTTCAAAGCAACTCTAATTCTTGATTTTAACCAAGATTTTACCCGATAAAGCTTTAAATGGTTTTTCTTCATTTGAACCACATTTTTTACTTGATTTGACTTGGGTTTTCAACTGTAGATTCCTAAAAATATGGGAAACTTGTTTTTAAAGTAAAGTTTTGATTTTGCCTTTCTTTTTTTGGAAACCTATTTTGGGGGTCCGTTTTGACCCCAAATCAAAAGTAGTCAATATGGGTGTTTTTGGTTTTGTTTTAATACGTAGGTTTCATATTCAATTCTTTTAGTGAAGTTTGAGATTGTTCGTGAAAAGTAAGGTCATGAATTTGAAGTGCAGCAGACCGATTTAGACTTTTGAGGTAGGTTATGGCTTAACTTTTCTAGACTAGGCTGGGTAGTAAATGATGGTACAAAATGCATGTTAACGGTGGGAAGTAATCATGAAAAATGACTATCTATGTGTTGTTCCCATGTGGAGGCCTATATGTGATATAATTATCAAAATTGAGATATTATATTATATGCGTGACTGTGTGAGGTCCTATGTGATATTGATAGCCTTTACTATATGAGAATAATTATATTGTGCATTTGAAATGCCTAAAGTGGTTCCATTGGTATTGTGATATATTCATAGTTATTCTTATATGAGACATGTGGAAATTCATGTATGAAACAAAAATAAAGAGTGAATATTGGCTCATATGGCTGTGGTAATATATAATTATGGTTGGTTATGGAAATATATCATGGTGATTGGTTTTGGAAATACTCATTGTGATTGTTTGTGAGCATTACACCCTTATATTATACTCATTCATGAAATATTGGTACCACCATGGCAATAAATGTGTAACACTTGCAACACCTTTTTAAAATCCTTATCGAGGGATGTGCTAGGGAAGAGATGTTTTAACACCCTGTAAAACAGTTTTTGAGGAATATACCAGAAAGTAGATATCAGATATGTGGATTTTATACAGGTTGACGAACCCCCATGGATCCAACGTTGGGAATCTTTATCTCCGGAGGTGTATACAGGGATTGTGTGATAATCTCGAAGGTTGTGTGATGACCTCATGCATCATCATCCTCATATACATTGCACTAACTTTATTATATTTATATTATAGTATATTGTCATATTGACTTGCCATTTATGTAATTATCTTATCTTCTTTTACTTGTATTTGATGATCTTGTATATGCATGTTCCCTTTGTTCTAAATATATATGATATAATGCATACTCATGTTCTATCTTAGTGTGTATGTAATATATTAGAACTGTTAGTGCAAGCAGTGTGGGCTACCGTTGTGGGATATTTTCTTATTATAGGTGGCGTGCCCTTGGTGTGTATTTTGCATTCTTTATTTACCACTTTGCTTGGTCCACCTATGGTACCTACTGACATAAGTGTAACATACTCATGCCTACTACTCTCTTTTAGTGCAGGTCCTAGTCCAAGTGAGCCTCAGCTTGCTTGACTCGGATGATTGTTGGAGCTTCCAATGTAGCAGCTGGATTTTTTGCATTGGAAGTTTACCTCTATCTTTCTATCATAATTAAGTTTTTATTACTATTTGGAGACAGATATTATTCCCTTGTGGTTATATTCTGATGTATTTTACTCTTGGACTGTATTAGTAGTTTTTACACTATTGACACCTGGTTTTTGGCATGATTGGTATTTTGGATAAGTTCTTTTCACATTATGTTGATTACTTATATGGTTCAGCTTCATTCTAAAAGGCTTACTTTGGGATATTTCTATTTTTTTCTCTTTTTGTATCATTTTGGGTTATAGGCTTACATGTCAAGGTAAGCCGCGACAAGCGTCAACATGAGCTTTATTTTTGGGTCGTGACAAATTGATATTAGAGTAGCTAGGTTTCATAGATTTCAATGGTGTAAGAATAAAATGTCTAATAGAGTATCACAGATTGATATGTAGATGTCTATATCCATCTTTGAGAGGCTATAGGACATCTTTAGAAAACTTTCTTCATTTTATTCTTTATCATGTGAAGTTCTGTCATACCCTATGTTCTGAGTGGTGTTTCACTCATTTTCCGTGAATGGTATGGCTTATACTACTGTTAGTTGAGAGATGCTTCGAGAGATTCATGGAGATTATTGTCAATTGTAGGCTTGTTGATGCTCTTGAGTTGGTATGTGATCATTTGCTAATGCATTTATAGAGAGATTTATGACTTATAGTTTGAGGGATCGAATATAGGTCAAATTTAATTATTTGGGGTAGGGATCCATGGCAGTTATTGAGTATGTGATGCACTTCCACTCCCTATCTAGATATCCCTAGGATAATATTTTTATCGAGCTTGAGAAGACTTATAAATTTGTGAAGGGTTTGGATGTCTACTTTTAGTTGGCAACGTCTGTAATTGGGGTTCCTTTCCAGAATATAGTGGATCATGCTAAGATGACAGAGGGTATTCTTAGTACATCTCAGGGAGGATCCAAGAAGGCATGATATTTTTGTAAGTTTAGAAGTCAGACCTCCTGAAGCAGATATTTTAGACGTTCTCATGGATGTCATGGTAGTCCAATGGTGGCTTTACAGATTTCAGGTTGTGGATCTTCTAGTTCAGCAGTTTAGGGTAGCTATTCAGGCCCAGTTTTACCTTTTCCTATTGAGACTGGTCATAAAGGTTGTTATATTTGTGATGAGATTGGCCATGTAGTCAGGGATTATCTTTGTTGGGTGATTTGAGATACTCCTATTTTTGCTCTGAGAGGTAAGGGTTCTACTAAAGGGGCAAAAAGTAAAGATAGTAAAGCCTATGGTGGTGGTGGTCGTAGGGCCACCCAAATGGTTAGTAGTCATGGTTAGTGTACAGTTGGTAATTGGGTATTTTCAAAGGTGTTTCCTAAGAAACAAGTGATGAGGTTTAGATAAAAAAAAAAGCTTAGCCCCCGATATATTGGTCCTATGATAAAGTGTATTAGAGATATTTCTTATGAGCTAGATCTTCCATCAAAATTAGTTGTCATACATCCATTTTTACATATGCCTATTTTGAAGAAGTGCATTAGAGATGCTTCCTTAGTAGTACCCCTAGAGTGTATTGGAGGGAAGGGTAGTTTATCCCATAAAGAGATCCCAGTTGAAATTCTGGATTGACAAGTTTGAAGGATAAGGAATAAGGAAGTGTCTTCGGTAAAATTTCTATGGAGGAATCAGTCAGTTAAAGGAGTGACATAGGAATCACAAAAAGATATGAAGAGTCAATATCCTCCCCTATTTGGTCCTAGCACAGAGTTAGTTTGAGGTAAGAAACCCCTTCTATTCTATTCTACTCATCGACATCCTTACTCATATAAGTTTATCCTTTGAATTTCTTGTGTAATAAGTCATTTTAGCTAAAAGTTCATGTTTAACATGAGTAGTTTAGTTGTAAAGCAAGATAAGATTTAGACGCCAGCCTAGTGGCTCAATAAGATTGGTATTTTCCTATCCTAACCTTTATTCGAGGATGAATGGATCCAAAGGGGAGATAATTTTAGACCTCAAAATTTCAACGTTTTTATTTTGATAGCTCCTTCATGTTGTAGTTCAATATTTGAGTTGAATAATGATAATGAATGTTAATGATACTATTAGGAAGTATTTCAAAAAAATTTTAACATATTTTGGGGCATTTTGGGAACCCAAAATTGTAATGGTACTTGATTAGGGCATGCCACGGAGGCATGGTACATCCTGATGGAAAAACCAATGGCTTGGTGTGATAAGGGCATGCAACACCAGTTGGTTACCACAATAAGGGCATCCCACACTTTTGGTGTGGTACAATAATGGTGTTCCACGCACAAGGCCACAGTAATGTAATTTTCAGTTTTCATTTTAGTTATTTAGGGCTTTTGGTTCTTTTACCTCTAATTAATTCTGCAATTATACTAAAAATTCTTCCCACCCTCATAAGTTGGAAGACGTGATTCCTCTTCTCCAAAATTCTCAAGAACACCAAATAAGGGCTTTTTTCTAAAATTCAAGGCTTAAATTCAAGCTTTCTTTAAAGAAAATTCATCAAGTTCAGTTATATTGGGTTTGAAAAAGGATATTCTTCCATCTTTGTGCCCAAAAGATTGATTTTTACATAAATATTTAGAAATTGATAACTAGGGTTCATACCCACTTTTATTATGCTTTAAGATTGTGACGTTTTCTCATGAGTTTAACTTTATTTAGCACAAGATTTCATGTTTACATATGTTTTATCTGTGGAATTGATCATATGCATTGAATTTTGACATTTTAACATGAAATTTCTGTGAGATGGTAAACAATTACAATTTGACCATAATTCACTCCATTTACAAAAAGTTCAAGTTACAAAGTATTACAGCATGATTAAAGTTTTAGTTTTGATCTTATAATCTCATATAAGGCATAAAATTCATAAGTTTCTTTATGAGTATTATTTTAGCAAGAGAAGAATAGTTGGTTTACAATTTTATAAACCCATATGCTATTTTTAGGTGAAATTCATGAGTATGAGCATTAGACTATATATTATGGGAGTAGTATTTAGCAACAAGAGTGTAATGTAGATTCAGCGCATGCTATTTCTCAAAAACTACATTCCACCATTAGTATAAGAGGCCTTTCTAGAGAGTATCTTCATTTCCAAAATTGAGTCAATTTAGTGCTCACTCTAGTTACAATTCAATACTGATGGCAAGAATAAAATAGCTTTCCTCAATATGGTAAGACGTTGGACTCCATGCTAGCTCACATAGTTTATGTCGGTTATAAGAAACTCCTATAGTGAAAAGATTTTAGCAAGCAAGTGCAATGGCTTGCAAGTGTTACTAAGATGATGTTTTATGACATATGCTTATGCTAATTCATTTTAAATTTCTTTCCTAATCATGGTTATTTTATTTACACTTAGCATGTGTGTCTTATGATTATAATTGGTGTAAGTTTTTCTTAATGCATTCACCCATACATACTCAGTACATTCTAGAAGTACTAACCACATATATATTTGTATGGCTACATTATTTCATAATGTAAGTTCTGGTGTTCGTCCTCTGCAGTAAGATTAGCCGCAATCACCATTTCTTACATCCTATGAGTTAGTGAGTCCTCATGATCATAGGGATAAGATTATGGTTACTTCAGATGTTAATTTAATTAGTAGAAGTTCAGACTTTATGTTTTTTTAGGTCATCAGGGGTTTGTCCCAATGGCTCTATAATTTTGTTAGAGGCATGTCAGAATTTGTTAGTTATATTTCTTTGGACATTCAAGCTTAAGGTTATGGTTTTGTTTATCCTATTTTTATTGTGATTGATAATTCAAGTGCAATTCAGCTTATAAGTTAAAGCTTCAGCTTATGTCTATGCAAGGTATTTCTCATTCAATGCGGAGTGCATACCATAGGTTAGTTGAGGGGATACTTGTAGTCCAAAGCACACATCTACTAGGGTAGTCTCAGGGAATCACAATATCAATAGATCTAGTAGGCCAGAAAAATCAGAAAAGCACCACAACAGGTGTAGTCATAATAAGAACTGATTTTGTACCTTTTCTTCTTGTCCAGATCAAGAGAGTTCCCTAGATATCGTTACCAATATATTAACTTTTTATCTCTCTTAAGATTTATGTTTTGTTTGATCTTGGAGCCAATTTGTATTTTATAACCATATGTATTGTCATGATGTTTTAAATTAGTTGTGAAAAACTCTTAGAACTCTTCTAAGTTTCCACTCTAACTAGAGAGTCGGCTACAGCTAGAATAATTTATAGAAGTTTCATTGTTTCAGTCCATCATAAAGATACCATATCTAATCTAGTTAAGTTAGATATATCAAAATTCTATGTTATTCTAGGCATGTACTAGTTATATTATTGATAGCATCAATTGATTGTTGAACTAGAGTAACAAAGTTTCAATTTCCTAATAAGCATGCCTTAGATGAGAAGGGTAGTCCTACTATGCCTAAGGGTTAATCCATCTCATACCTAAGGCTATAAAAATTATCTCAAAAGGGTGAATCTACTATCTAGTGCGGGTTAAGTACTAATTTTGAGACCCTATCTTATTATTCCAATCCTATATCTAATAAATTTATAGGAATTTTGCATGAAGATATTCCTAGAGTCCCTCCTGATAGTGAGATAGACTTTAGGATAAGCATTCTTCTTGATACACATCCCATATATATTTTTCCATACATAAGGGTAGTTGAAAGACCTTCTAGATAAGGTATTTATTAGATCTAGTGTTTTTTTATAGGGTTCTCTAATCCTCTTTATGAGTAAAAAAGATAGTTTTCTTAGTATGTACATTGGTTACCGCTAGTTGAACAAGGTTATGATGAAGAATAAGTATCCCAATACCAAAATAGATGACATGTCAGACAAACATTAGGGTCCCACTTATTTCTATAAGCCTAATTTCAGAGTTAGGTATCATCAGTTAAAGGTTAGAGAATGTTACATTCCAAATATGGCCTTCTAGACTTGATATGGTCACTATGAGTTTATTGTTATGTCTTTTGGACTAACAAATGCTCTACGACTTTTACGGACCTCATGAATAGATTGTTCAATTAGTACCTCAACATCTTTGTTATTGTTTACATAAATGATATCTTGGTTTACTCCCAAGATAAGGAGCATGTTAACTAGCTTAGAATTATGCCTCAAGCTCTTAAGGATAAGTAATTTTTCACAAAATTTGCTAATTCTAGTAGAGCTCATTTGCTTTTCTTGGGAATATTTTATCTAGTTAAGGGATTCTGGTTGACGCCAAAAAAATTAAGATAGTTAAAAGTTGTCCCAGATTGACTAGCACATTCTATATTATGAGTTTCTTAGGATTAGCTGGTTCAGGCTCTTAAGTATAGGTAATTATTCACAAAATTCTATAATCGTGAATTCTAGTAGAGGTCATTTGCTTTTCTTGGGCACGTTGTATCTACTCAAGGGATTTTGGTTGACTCCAAAAGATTAAGATGGTTAAAATCTAGCCTAGATCGACTATCCAATTCTACATTAGGAGTTTCTTAAGATTAGTTAGTTACTAAAGAAGATTTGATAGGGATTTCCATCTACTATAACTTTGTTAACTAAGATGAAAGACAAAAAGGTTAAATTCTAGTGGTATGAGCCATGTGAGAAGAGATTTCCGGAGTTGAAGGCTTAATTAACTTCTGCACCAGTGTTGAACCTACTTGAAGTGTCAGATATTGTTGTGATTTATTATGATGCATCTAGGTTTGGAATTGATTGTGTGTTGATACATAATGGTTAGGCAATGGCTTATTCTTCTAGGCATCTTAAGAATCATGAGAAGAACTACCCCTATCATGATCTTGAGTTAGTATTGGTGGTGTTTTCTTTGAAAATTTGACATCATTACCTACATGGTGTGTATACTGATGTTATCACTGATCATATGCATTTGTATTATGTCTTCGGTCAGAAAAAATTAAATCTCCGACAGAGGAGATAGATTGATCTTCTTAATAAAAATGATATAAGTGTGTTATACCATCAAAGAAAACCAAATGTTGTTACAAAAGCACTTAGTAGGTTGTGCATAAGAAATATAGTTCAAATAGAGAAAGGTAAGAAAAAGCTTAAAAAGGTGTTCATAGAATCAAACATTTGGATGCTCATTTTATGGATATTAATAATGGTGGTGTGATAGTGTAGAATAGTTATGAGTCCTCATTGGTGATTAAATAGTTAAGGAAGCACAATAGTGATCCTGTACTACTCCGGCTGAAAGGTTCAGTCCACAAACCAAAAGTTGTGATTTTCTTTCAAGAGAGAGATAATATTCTTTTGCATCAAGGTATATTCTGTGTTTCAGATGTACATAGGTTAAGAGAGAAGATTTTGATAGATTCTTATAATTCTAGATACTCTACTTATCTATATTCCACGTAGATATATCATGATTTTAGAGAAGTATTTTGGTGGAGTATGAAAAAGGACATTGATGATTTTGTAGCTAAATGTCCTAACTATTAGAAAGCGAAGGTTGAACGACAAAGGCCCGGTGGTATGGCTTAAGCATGACAATAGAAGATAATAAATGGGGATTTTATAACAAGATTACCTCATATATATTGCCATCATGATATTTTATGGGTGAATACAGATAAAATGACTAAATCGGCTGACATTTTACCTATCAAGACAATATATTCAGCAGAGGATATACTAGATTGTACATTCAAGAGTTAGTCAGGATTCATGGAGTCCCTTTGTTTATTACTTTTGATGAGGGTACGCAGCTCACTGCTAACTTTTGGAAGTTACTTCAGATAGGTTTATTCACCCTATAGACCTCAGCACAACTTTTCATTCATAGACTAAAGGGCACGACGAGTGCACCATTTTGACTCTTGAGGATATGTTGAGGGCATGTGTGATCAAATTTAACAATTGTTAGGAAGATCACTTACATCTCAATAAATTTTCATACAATGACAGTCATGATTCCAGCATTCAAATTTTCTTGCTTGAGGTGGTTTATGGATGGAGATTTAGGTCCCTAATTAGTTAGTTCAAAGTTAGTGAGGCCTCACTGATAGAGCTATACTTAGTCCATCAAGCCATGGTAAATGTTATGTTGATTAGAAAGAACTAACAGACTGTGTGGAGCCGAAAAAGTACTATTTAGATATAAGGTGAAGGATTTAGAGTTTGAAGTTGATAATTGGGTTTTCTTAAATGTCTCACCTATGATAAGAGTGATGCAATTTGGTAAGAAGGGAAAACTTAGTTCCTAATACATTGATCCAATCTAGTTTTTGAGTAGGATTTGGAAGATATCTTATGAGTTAGAGCTCCTAATAGAGTTGGAAATCGTACATCCTCTATTTGACATCTCCATTCTAAAGAAAGGTATTGGTGATCTATCATTTATAGTTCCTTTAATAAGTATTATGTTGAAAGGTTAACCTATTAAATGAAGAGGTACCAGTTGAGATATTAGATAAATAGATCTATAAGTTTAGACCCAAGAAGATAGAATTAATCAAGGTATATGGGTAAATCATTCAGTTGAGAAAGCTACGTGGCAAGCTACAAATAACATTAAGGCCTAGTATCAACACCTATTCACTCCTTCTTATGAAAACATTTGAGGTAGTAGTTTCTTCGACAATGACACTTAGATCGTTTAGGTCATGCCTTATCACCTTGTATTTCCTTATGTATGTTCATGGAATGTACCCTTTAGATTTTTTCCAAGGTCATAGTATGAATCGGTTCGATTAATGTAAGTATATAAGTCTGAGATATCAGTATGGAAGAAAGAGTAGTTTCACTCGTTCGTTCATTCCAACTTTAGCTTTCATACGAGGATGAATTATCCCAAAGGAGAGATATTATAACACCTTAATTTTTTAGGCTACAAAGGATGAAACCACAGTTTGTGAAATATTCCAGAGTATGTGGGCTTGATCATGGAACTAGATCAAAAATATCCACTTCTTCCAAAAATTGGTAGGTTAGGTCACGACCTATGAAATGGCCTAAGATCTGTGAAATCAAACCTTCAATTTGGTCCAATGATGTTTGAAAAATCTTTAAAAAGTGACATTTTAACTTATATCTTGTGATATGGTTGATTTCCTATCGAATTGAATTATGGAAATCTTCCAGTGACTTGGAGAAATCCCTTTAAAGTCCACAGCTTGGACCATTGTCAGTGAACTGTCCCACCGTCTGGGGGGCAAGCCGTACAGTAAAATTCTTATAATTTAACAGATGTTTAAAGGATATTTCATCATTTTATTGACCCATTGATGATAGGCGAATTTACGCGCCTATATCAATATATTTTGCCCATATTTTAGCCTAGTTTTGAGAACAAACTATATATTTCATGCACTTTTAGTCCTTTTTCCTATAAATGAGCTAACAAACATGATTAGTAAAGTTTCAGGTATAAATGATGCAAAATTCAGCATTTTATGGCTTACTTGACGCAAAAGAAAGCTCATGAACGAAGGGAAAGAAGTTTACACGCCTAAGGACCAAAACTGCTGCATGGAAAATCTGTCCCGGGCTAAAACAACATTTCTGAATACTTTGGGGACTGCATGGAAAATCTGTCCAGGACTAAAACAGCATTTCTGAAGACTTTGGGGACTTACAGACACAAAGCTGGATTTTGGCAATGATACATTAACCTAGTACAATTGGGTTATGTATTTCATTAGTTTATTTGGATTAGGAGAATGTTACATTAACCTAGTACAAATGGGTTAAGTATTTCCTTAGTTTAGTAGGATTTGGTTATTTATTTCATTAGCATAGTAGGAGTAGGATAGGAGTATTATAAATACCCTATCATGCTAGAGATTTTAATCAAGTCCTCCCTTAGTGGAGGCAACTCCTCCCTTAATTCAAGAAATTCATTCTTCAACTATCAATTCAACAATCAATTTTCTTCCATCCTTCTCATCTTCCACTACAAACACTTCTAATCTATTCTTCTATTCTTAAATTCCACAACAAGAGAATCGTTACTTGCTACGGAATCACCAAAACCACACGCCTAACACCTCTTTTACACGCCTTCCACCATGCAAAACGTGATATCCTTCGCATTCATGGGTAACTAAATCTCTTAGTTGGGGTTATGGAAGCCGAATGAGTTACTATCTATAGCTGTGAGTTTGTGAGTTCAAGACAAGTATATTGCTTATATCATTATTCTCTTCATCTTAAATCTACATCCTTTGCGGTTCAAACACAAGAACACGCCATTCTAACATCTAACTTGTTCGAGAGAAAGGTTATTTGTCTAGAAAAGAAGACGCATAGACCAACGCCAATCTAACATTTAACTTGTTCGAGAGAAAGGTTATTTGTCTGGAAAAGAGATAATGTCAAGGTAGTAGGACACCCTTTCCTATTAAAAAGCTAGTGCCGTAACTGGACTAACCTCTTGGAGAATTTGTACCGCTAGACACACTTTAAGCTCGAGAGAGTTAAAGTGAAATAGTCCTTGTTTAGGTCGAGAGACGCTTGGATTTACCATCGACTACAATTCTCTATAAGCAATTGCATGTCAAGACTTTACACACTCATAGCCAATAGAGACGTATACCTCTGAAGGTGGACATAACCCCAACGCCTCAATTCTCATTGTTTACAACCAACGTGACAATCTTTCTCTTTTTACTTTATTATTTTCAGCTTTTATTTCATTACTTTGGTTACTTATTACAATCCCCCCTTCTTACGAGACTTGCACCAAAAGTCTATTAATTTTGCTTACTTGTTGACCAAGCTATTCCCTGTGGGATCGATACCCAACCCAGGTTGGGTTCTATATTTGCTAACGACCGCTTTACACTCCTACGAGAGCTGTAGATTGAGCGTTATCAAAAATTGGCGCCGTTGCCGGGGAATACGAGTGTCAATCAAGTTCGTGATAATTACTAGACCCTTTGGTCAAAGATTCTCGTACTTTTACTTTTAGTTGTTGTTTTTGTTTTTTTTAGGTTTATTTAGTGCATCAATGGAGGCACAACGTGAAATTGAAAGGATGGCTGCTCAAGTGCATCAACAGAATATTGATAACCGTAGGCGAGCAACAAATCCTGACGATGAGGACGATCTGGACGGACCTGGTTCCACAGGAGCTATTATTCTTCCTCCCTTAGCACCAGGAGCAAAGTTCAATATCACTAGCGCCATGATTCAGCTTTTGCAACTCAAGGGATTATTTGGTGGACTAGCAGGCGATGATCCGAATATGCATCTGATCAACTTTATTTCTACATGCAAGTCATTCGACAATCCTGGAGTTGGACAGAATGCAATTCGATTACGTCTATTTCCATTGTCTCTGTCTGGGGAGGCAACTATGTGGTTGAATGGGCTGACTCCTGATTCTATTACTCATTGGAGGCAATTGAAAGACGCTTTCCTAGAAAGATTCTTTCCGCCATCCAAAAAAGCACAATTGAGAGATGAGATCACCAATTTTCGACAGCTTCCAACTGAAGCTCTCCACGAAACATGGGAGAGGTTCAAGACGAAGCTAATGCGATGCCCAAACCATCATATGACCAATGTCCACTTGATGGAGATATTATACAGAGCGTTGAATTCGGTGACTAAGCCAGTGGTTGATAATGCAGCAGGTGGATCATTTATGGACCTCACCTTTGTGCAGGCAAGCAATATGCTAGATCGGATGACGAAGCAAAGTAGAGCTTGGCATACCAGGGATTCTGAGGTAGCAAGCCCCACTTTATCTATTGGCATGACTGCTGAACAAAGAAGAAGAGAAAAAGAACGTGAGCAAGACATGGCGCACATGAAAACACAATTGGATCTTCTGACAAAGCACTTATTATCAGGGAAGACCGAAAAAGTGAAAGCTATTGCGTCAAAAGGAAGAGACGAATCTGATTCGGAAGATGAGGCCAACTACTTGAACAATCAGGGGGGTTTCCATGGGAATGCCCAAGGAAACCAAGGTCGGAACTATTATGATAAATCCGGAAGAAAAGACCAAGGTAGTTGGAAGAAAAATAATGAAAAGAGTGGTTTGTACGTTCCCCCTGGTAGACGTGATTCCACCACATCTAATTCTGGGAGTATTGAAGACATGATGGCTAAGTTATTGAAAGGAGTGGAAGCAACGAGCGCAGGAGTTAAGGAGGTGATTGATGATTTGTCCTCCATGAAGAAACTAGTTGATTCTCATTCCACTTCTATCAAGCAAATAGAGCAGCAATTGAGCCAACTTTCAGCAGCATTTAATCAAAGAAAGGCTGGCACTTTACCTAGCGATACTGTGCAAAACCCAAGGAATGATGGGTCATGCATGGCCATAACTACCAGAAGTGGTAAGGTGCTGGAAACTTCAGCAAAAGTCAAGCAAGTGGTTGACGAAGTGGTACGGTTTGATATATGCAAAACAATGAAGCAGCCCAGCGATATGAATGAGTCATCTGTAGCTGATGTTCATTATGAGGATATGAAAGCATTATCTATAGAGAAACAACCTACTGTTGAGCCATTGTCTGCTGTGCCACTGAAAGTTGAGCATGAAGATAATGAAGGTTATGAAGAACTTATGAGTGCTCCAACAGAAATAAAGTCTTATACTCCTAAGAAACCAGATTGTGATCGCAAGAATCAACCAACAGCGAAGACTCACTTTGACGAGCCACCGATGCTAGAATCGCAAGAGCTTCCCGATTATCTAAAGTATGTGTTCTTGGAAAGTAGAAATATACTTCCGGAGAGAGCAGATGATTTAAGCGAACAGCACGTAGAAGCTCTCATCTCTGCTCTGAGGAGATACAAGAGAGCTATGGGTTGGACTATTGATGATATAATTGGTGACTCTCCGGAGAAACATACGAGCCAGCTCGAAAAAGATCGCATGACCACAGGTAAGCCTCATTGTCGTCTAAATCCTTTCAGAAAACGATCCATCACTTACCTCGACGAAGTCTGAGTACTCGAGGTAACTATGTCGAGCCACGACAATAAATAAGGCACTAGATGGGAGGCAACCCATTGTTTTATCGTTTTATCGTTTTTCGTTTTTCGTTTTCTTTCATTCTAGTACTTGTTTTGTTTTTAATGAAAATCCAAAAATAAGAGTCGTGCCACGACCAAAACTAAGGCGCTTGGTGGGAGGCAACCCATCGTACTAATCGTTTTCATTTGGTTTTGAGCAAAAATAGGTGCAAGAAGTATTCAACGAGGAGATTGATCTCAATTGACGATTTGGACGCATTGTATGGTAAAGTCGGTAAGTTAGGAATGGTGATGCATAAGGCTATGAATTGAGCCTTTCTCACGTCATAATAGGCTTCGAGGAAGGCTAGGCCTTGGTAAAAATAGGCCACGAACGATGCAAAACCTATTCTATAACCTAAGGACTCGGAATCTAGTGTGCTATACACTATGCGCCGCCTATTCCTAGGTATGCTTTTGACTATGCGCCGCCTATGCTATGGCATTTGAGATACTGAGACCAAATGCCATAGACTATGCGGCGCATATGTCTAGAAATGCCATAGACTATGCGGCGCATATGTCCCATTATGCCATGGACAATGCGCCGCATATGTCATTGATATGCCAAGAGATATGCACCGCATATGTGGCATTTTTGTCTCCAAAAACGATTGTAAATGAGTCATAACCCGACCCATACTCTCCCTATATAAAGGGGACTTAGTTTTATAACACAACCACACTAGAATATATCCTAAAGGCACCGCATTCCCTCTCCAAATCCTCTCAAAATTTTCTTCTTTTGCTCTTTTTCTTCACAAGAACATCATTCAAAGGCTTCAACCAAGTAAGTACTACTTTGTTCTTCATTTATACTTTGTAAGTACTACATTACTACACCTATTATGAATTGCTAAATCTTGAAGAAGCATTGGTGATAGTCATGTGTTTGAATTGTTGATACACAACCAAGTGAGTGAACATATACGTTAGGATGACCTTCACTTACTTCCGATTTGAATTTGATTTTGATGCATTGTTATACTACTTGCGGAATTGCTATAGTAATGAACATTGCATAATCTTGTCACTTGAATACTTACATGTTAGAACATCCCGTTCATCGGGATAAGACTTATAGTGCCTACCGACATAGGAGGTTGTGATTATTGAAAGAATAACTATTCCATGTGGTTACCCCTATGTAGTAGTGTTGTTATATCTAACATGAAAGTAGTCCAATGGCTGCAAGTAAGTGATGCATTGCTGATTTTCTTGTCGGAATACAATCCTAAAACGTATGTCGATGAATTCTGAGTAATCGATCACTTTCACCTCACTAGTTGGTGCCAACACCCTAAGTGTGGGGTGGTACCCCTACTGCTTATGTATAGATTGTATCCATTGAGATTGTGCTACCATTAACACTATTTCAAGTCTCAGGTACAATGGCACCTAAAGAGAGACAAGGCAAGGAGAAGGCTACCACCTCCCTAAAGGGCAAAAATAGAAGTCGCAAGGACCAAGGAGAACCCTCCTCACAGCAAATACCTCAACTCACGCTTGGAATTAAGTGGGATACTTATGAGGAACGTCTGAGGATAACAACTCTGATGAGGATTCCAATGCAAAGGGGTATGACCCCAGACATAGAGGAGGAGTCCGACTGACCAGGTTCCTCGTATTTATTTTCCACTGAGGACAGTGTCCCGTCTAAGTGTGGGGTGGCATTGCATGCTATACTTCTCTGTTTGCACCTATGTTTGTTTGTTTACTTTGTTTATTTGAGTTCGTTTTTTTTTTGTTTTTTTTTGTTTTTTTTTTGTTTTTTTTTTCCATTTGACGTTTTTTTAGTTTTTTATAGGAGTAAAATCTTTCTAGCTTCGCATGAAATTATTTTGATAGGCAGCATGAGATTATAACAAGAGTATGTGTTACAATTGTGACTATTGAGACGTTTAGGCTCTAGTTATGACTCATTATGTGATATTGTGTGATTCAATTCCTTCACTTGTTGGGTCGAGAGTCTATATTACTTCCAATCAAGTCGACCATGTGCCTTGTGTGTGTGAGATAATAGTATATTCTATGTGTGTGGCTGATGCTAGAACTTGCCTGGTATGTATGCAAAGCGAAAATAAGGAGTGTAAGTTTAGGATATGATTTAGGCATTTCTTTGGCAACCTATATTTGTTTACCTTCAGTTTTACCTACCCATGGACATCATCCTAGTTAAACCCTTTTGAGCCTTTAGCCTATTTCTTTGACAACCTTGTATGTAAGCCTAATCCATTTTTTTCAAGACCGTAATTTGATCCAAATTCCTAAGTGCTTTAAAGTGAAAAAGTCATGTGACAACATAAGAGGAAATTGGTTGAGTATGATGCTTTAAATTGTAATGGTGCTTGAATGTGTTATGAAAAAGGAAGAAAGTGCTATCATAAGAGGTATGTTGTGAAAAGAAAAAGGAAAAGAAAGCTGAAAAGTGAGTTGTGCTTAAAATTGAAAAACAAAATAGGAGAACAAGGGTGGTAGAATAAAAGCGTAAATAAAGGTTGAAAGAAAAAAGTGTCAATGATACAATGTGATGTATTAAAGTGCTTAGGAACCTAGTCACTATTCTTGGCCAAAATAGTCCTACCCGTCCCTTAGCCTACATTACAACCATCAAAAGACCTACTTGATCCTAATTTTAACATTCCGACATTTAGTGGAGTACTACATTAAGGGCAAGCCTATGGTCATTAGTTGCTACATATGAATTTTTTGTGAGAGCGAGAGCAAGGACATTTTGATACCCATGTTTGAAAAATATGCTGTACTTGTGAGTGATTATGGGTACTATATTGTGAGACACACATGGTTGATGAGTCTTGGATAGTTGTATATGATTCTATGCACCTTAACGTTTGCATACGAGTTGATCACCATCACGAGTCTATGCTTGAGGTTAAACTGTTTCTACTTATAATCAGAAAGCTACTCTTTGTTGATAATTGTTGTGCTTGTCTTGAAGAATGTTTTGTGTTGTTGCTGTAAAACCCTAAGTTGATGTTTAGAAGGACATGATATTTTGTTCGAGGACGAAAAAAGCTTCAAGTGTGGGGTGTTGATGATAGGCGAATTTACGCGCCTATATCAATATATTTTGCCCATATTTTAGCCTATTTTTGAGAACAAACTATATATTTCATGCACTTTTAGTCCTTTTTCCTATAAATGAGCTAACAAACATGATTAGTAAAGTTTCAGGTATAAATGATGCAAAATTCAGCATTTTATGGCTTACTTGACGCAAAAGAAAGCTCATGAACGAAGGGAAAGAAGTTTACACGCCTAAGGACCAAAACTGCTGCATGGAAAATCTGTCCCGGGCTAAAACAACATTTCTGAATACTTTGGGGACTGCATGGAAAATCTGTCCAGGACTAAAACAGCATTTCTGAAGACTTTGGGGACTTACAGACACAAAGCTGGATTTTGGCAATGATACATTAACCTAGTACAATTGGGTTATGTATTTCATTAGTTTATTTGGATTAGGAGAATGTTACATTAACCTAGTACAAATGGGTTAAGTATTTCCTTAGTTTAGTAGGATTTGGTTATTTATTTCATTAGCATAGTAGGAGTAGGATAGGAGTATTATAAATACCCTATCATGCTAGAGATTTTAATCAAGTCCTCCCTTAGTGGAGGCAACTCCTCCCTTAATTCAAGAAATTCATTCTTCAACTAACAATTCAACAATCAATTTTCTTCCATCCTTCTCATCTTCCACTACAAACACTTCTAATCTATTCTTCTATTCTTAAATTCCACAACAAGAGAATCGTTACTTGCTACGGAATCACCAAAACCACACGCCTAACACCTCTTTTACACGCCTTCCACCATGCAAAACGTGATATCCTTCGCATTCATGGGTAACTAAATCTCTTAGTTGGGGTTATGGAAGCCGAATGAGTTACTATCTATAGCTGTGAGTTTGTGAGTTCAAGACAAGTATATTGCTTATATCATTATTCTCTTCATCTTAAATCTACATCCTTTGCGGTTCAAACACAAGAACACGCCATTCTAACATCTAACTTGTTCGAGAGAAAGGTTATTTGTCTAGAAAAGAAGACGCATAGACCAACGCCAATCTAACATTTAACTTGTTCGAGAGAAAGGTTATTTGTCTGGAAAAGAGATAATGTCAAGGTAGTAGGACACCCTTTCCTATTAAAAAGCTAGTGCCGTAACTGGACTAACCTCTTGGAGAATTTGTACCGCTAGACACACTTTAAGCTCGAGAGAGTTAAAGTGAAATAGTCCTTGTTTAGGTCGAGAGACGCTTGGATTTACCATCGACTACAATTCTCTATAAGCAATTGCATGTCAAGACTTTACACACTCATAGCCAATAGAGACGTATACCTCTGAAGGTGGACATAACCCCAACGCCTCAATTCTCATTGTTTACAACCAACGTGACAATCTTTCTCTTTTTACTTTATTATTTTCAGCTTTTATTTCATTACTTTGGTTACTTATTACAATCCCCCCTTCTTACGAGACTTGCACCAAAAGTCTATTAATTTTGCTTACTTGTTGACCAAGCTATTCCCTGTGGGATCGATACCCAACCCAGGTTGGGTTCTATATTTGCTAACGACCGCTTTACACTCCTACGAGAGCTGTAGATTGAGCGTTATCACCCATTACTCTATGCCATAACATTTTTAAACTCCCAAAAGGGCTATTTTTAGAAGAAATTGATGACTTCCCACTCTTCTCTCAAAACCCAAAAGCAAGAGAACGTTTTTAAGAAGTCATACCTAGGATTCTTAATCCATTCATTCAAATTTAGGGTTTTTTTCCATAATTATCTTGTTAGTTATATAATTACTTAGTGAGGACACCATTTAATCCTCATGCCAAAATTTGAAAGGTACTATAGTATCATGATTTTAAGTTAGGGTTCTTCCTCTAAATTATTAGATTTCCCTTAATCTTAGTTTCAGTTGATTTCAATGATTCTTAATATTTAATAGCTATAGTAAAGTGTGATTTTTGTAATCTTTGATCAACTTGAATATATGAAGCATAAATTCATCAGAACATGGCATTTTTCTTTTACAATTTGAGTACAGATTATTAGAAAGATGACATAGAGCAAAGTCTCGTACCCTACTTTCTGATAGATAGAAATTTCAAATTTTTATGAGTATATGACTATAAGATAGTTTTGGAAGCACTATTTAGCATAGGGAGAATACAGATTTAGACAACTCAAGTTCCACAACTACGCGCTACCATAGGATTTAAGGTTGCACCGTAAGGAAATAAGTGGATCCACATAAAGATAGGTAGGCTCTACACTCGAACAATGTTTATAGAATCCCTCCCATAGGAGTTAGATGTTGGACATCATGAGCTCACATGATGTATGCAAATTGTAAGAAACTCCCTACTTAAATGCTTTACATTACCTTATAGTTTGAAACTGATATGATTATTTATATAGTCGTAGATATGATGATTACTCAAATTTATAGTGTTAGACATATTTTCCGCTCACATCCATTGAAATAATTTTATATTAATAGATTATGAAATTGATTCTTAAAGATCCTTACTGTATATTTTTAGACATGTTTCTATCTTATCTCACTTGATTATTCTCATTGAATCTATTCAATTTCTAAAAATGTATAGATATTATTTTGACCTACTTAGCTTTAATTTTATATACTAGTACGTTCTCGCATACTATCCTCATACATCTCTTGGTGCTACATCGTTTCATTGATGTAGATTTTGATGCTTTTTCTTAAGCTCGAGATTATACAGTTGCATCTTTCCATTCAAAAGTTGGTGGGTACTCCTCACTAGGGGACGTAGAGTAGTTTAGTTTCTTAGACCTTAGTTCAAACATAATTTTTCTTTTAAGGGTAGTTAGGCGCCTTGTCTCGGTCAACTTATGTCTTACAGTTCTTAGGCTACTTTCTGACATTAGTTATTCAGTATTATATGGATTACTAGTCATTTACTCTTTTATGTTACAAATGTTATTTCCCAATTACTTTTATATCCTAGTTTTGTCATCACTCTCCAGGTCATTTTTCGTATTTCCATATATTTTTTATGTTTAGAGATTTTCTATAGCTGCCCTAAGTCATTTGTGACTTGCCAGAGCTGACAGTTCTATTACTGGACAGTTTATTTGATTTTTAGAGCTAATTCTCTATTTTGAACTCTTCGATGGTAAGAATTGACTATCGGATGAAAACTTTAGTCAAACAAACTTGTATGCCAATTTTGACAATTTTGTAAGTTTCTAAATATCAAATTTAGGCTACAAGGACCTTTGGTTTGGGGCCCAAGGCTTTTGGACTCATTTCGAGCTATTGGTTGGAAAATAATAAAAATGGCCCTTGGTGTAAGGCCCAATTTTCATTGAAACAACCTTGGATGAAAATTTCATCTATGCCATTGAGTCTGGTATGTCAAATTTCATAGGGTAGTATAGCTTTTTTGTATTCACTAGATTTTGCATGAATCCTGAGGTGTCGGTGGAGACTTTGAATTTTCTAAATCCTAAACAAATGCACCACTCAGTTAGTGCATCCACTTAAGTGACACTTAGGTTAGTTAATTTGAGGATGCTTAAGCAGCCAACTGGTTACTTAATAACCAGGTTGCGAGTTGGTGGGTCAATAAAGCAGAGCCCACTCTTCTTAAGAGAATTCCACTTAAGCGGATATGAGGCTTAATCAGAGCATGTAGGGATGGTAGGTACTACTTAAGTGATACTTGGCCACTTAAGTGGTGACCTCTTACATGGTTCAGTGTTCGCTTACCAGGCACCTGGGTGGTGTTAAATGCCTCTTTAGCCTAATTTTCTTCCTATTTTTCCACAAGTTCAAGAGCTTGGAGCCCTAAAGAGTGTGGAAAATTAGGGAGACATTTATTAAGAGATTTTGGGTGTTTGTGAATTTGGATTACTCATTTCTTCCACAAATTCTCGGTAAGTTTTCATCAAAATCATAGTTAATTAATCAATTATTTACCCAAATCCCTAGATTATTGTTTGGTTGAGTTTAGCACCATTTAAGCTCATAATTTTTCATTATTGAGGATAAATTTTCCTTGAGGATAGAGGAATATGTTGATAGTTTCAAAAGTGTGATGTTGCAAATCGCCCCAAATGAGATTTTTTTATAATTCTGGACCCAAAGTATAAAAATCAGTATGCATATTGTTATTCTCGTATTAATGAGTAGATTATCATTTTGATAGACTGGCATTATGCGAAAGCTTCTCGTAAGGGGAAATCACTTATTTATTAATTTCATCAGGCTTTTTTCATCATCCAGGTAGACTAGGTTAACATTTACTTTAGATTGGGTTTAATTGTTTTATATTTATAATAATGTGAAAGAATGGGTTGGAAACTAGGTTCTAGAGGTATATTTAGTATAATTTGGCTTATTTGGCCTATTAAGAAAACTTAACTAGGCATAATTGACTTAGTTACTCGGTCTTTATATAGGATAGCAATCCTAGGACTAAAATATGGCTTAGTTAATATCTAGTAGTAAAATTATATACCTTATCCAAGTTTGAATAGAATTTTCCTTAGGACAAATTTTAGGGATTAGAAGTGGGCTCTTCCCGCCCATCTCAAGCCAAGACTATTACTAGTTCCTCATAAACTTAATAGGTGTATACATTATTTAATTGTATATTCTAGAGCTTGAGAAAGTTAGATATATGATTCTTACACTCGATTAGTACTAGAATGATGATATAATTTTTTATTCAAATCCAATAAATAATGATATAAGTTTCAATTCAAGTTCCGCATTGATGGGTTATTTATAACGAATATGCAACCAGTTTAAGTATAGTGTTTATGGTATAGAAGGATCCACGATTATGATTCTGATATTTGGTTAATGATTATAATTCTTGTTATTACTTCTCTTGGATAGCACCCTTTGAGCTTATGAAGGCCCATTTTAGGTTATTTACTTTATTACACTTACTAGCTTATGGGAGCCGATTTTGTAGCAATACCTATGCTTTTGTTTCGGTTATTATTGTTTCAATAATATATTTAAGGTATTTGGAGTGTTATTCAATGTTTGCCTCATACTTTGACTTGGTATTATTTATCTCACATTTTATTATATTTATATTAACTTAGTCATTCGATGATGCCTACTGAGTATCCGTCACTTTGATACTCAACTACACTTTTGTATTTTTTGGTGAAGATTTGAGTACTAGTTGCCAACACTGATGTTGTGATTATACAAGCTACAGTTAGGAGATGGGGTGAGCTCTCAGAACTGGAGTTGGCCTTTTCTTTATCTTCTATATTTGCTTAGTCTTTCCATTCTCAAGATTGATGTGTAGATTATCATAGTACTCATATTCTTTTTGGTTTAGTAGCTCTTGTATGGAAACTACTAGGTTATGAGATATTGTCATTTCTAGTATTTACCTTTTGTTATTATTATTATAATATGTTTTATTGCTTGTAAAACTTTTACTTTCATATTCCCAGTGTTTATGCTATTTTTCACTAAATTCACCTATTTCTTATAGCTTTGGGATATGGTTTGTCTTAACTACTGGTGGGATGAAGTAGGTTCCATCATGAATCAAAAATCGAGTCATGATAAATTGGTATCTAAGCGCTAGGTTCACCAGTATATTGTCGTATAAGAGCAAGTGTCTAGTATCTTAGCTCTTGTTTTGATTTGTCGTTGAGAATACTGTGTTGTTTTGATCTTTAATATGTGGTGTGTGATATTTTAGGAGATTTGGTGAACTAAATATGGTGATATATTAATAAGAAAAAGGCTCAAAATTCATTGAAAATCCACTTTAAAAGGGATAGGCAAAGAATAAAATGTTCAACACTTAATCAAAACTTTGAAAACAAATTTCAATGAATCGACGTGAAGTCGATGCATCGCGTCATTATTTCCAGTCCAACCAGTACACCAAATCAAAGTCGACGTGTCGCGTTGATGTGTTTAAGCACAGAATTTAACTCTGCCGACACGGATAAAGAATTGGCAGAAAAGTAAAATGTAATTGGCACATGCCCCAAGGGCGGCTGGTGGGATACTTCTTTAATTCCATGAAAATTACCTAATCCTACCATAATTAGAAATAGAATATATTATATATATGGAAAGATGGCAACTACTTTGGAGGACATTATTAATACTTGGACACTATTTTACAATATAGAGGAGAACTGGACACGTTACATTTTTAATTGGGTGCACACGGTTTGGCAAAATTGGGGAGCTGCTACACGTCTTAATTAGGTATAATATTTTTTTATTTAGTCTTTAATTTTTCATATCATGTATTCAATTAATTGGATCATAATTATGAATATTATCAGCTAAAAATTTTCTTTTTGGGATTAAAGTCAAGAACATGAGTACTATTATTTTAAATTAATTTCAATTAATTTTGCTTATTATATTTGGTTGTTTGTTCATTCTTATTTTAATTATTTTGTGGATTGATCATCCATAAAATACATATATTATCGACCTTTTAATCTCGGGTGAGGGAATAGGGAGATAGGACATGAAAATAAATAAACAAAGTTTGAGTTTTTATTCTTTAATATATAAAGAATTAAATTTAGCATCTAGGACAGAGATGTACTTAGATGTCTTACTTGATTCAAACATGGGATGATAGTTTTAATTAACTTAATTGTATTATTACATCCCCGCTCAACGATTTAGTTGTAATGTCCAAATTAGGTAAAAGATTAGAAGTTGGGAAACCATGATCATACAATTAACCCTGGGCTTTTCTCCATTGATTGTTTCAAAGTATCTTTATTTATGCATTATCTAATTTATTTTTAATTTACACAATTACAAACATTCTTTTTAGATGAATTAACTGATTAATTTCAATAACATAGTATAATTGTTCGAAGTGCTTTAACCCTGGACTTTTCTCCATTGATTGTGGGCTTTTCTCCATTGATTGTTTCAAAGTATCTTTATTTATGCAATTATTTAATTTATTTTTATTTTATACAATTACAAACATTCATTTTAGTTATTTTTGCACTAAATTAATGTTAAAAGTTAGACTAAAATTTAATCATTGTTAAAGCAAGTCTCTATGGGATCGATACTTAACTTTAATTAGGCCATTTTACTACTTGATAAGACCGCGTACACTTACGTGTGCGCTTGGGCGCTGTCAAGTTTTTTATGACGTTTTCGGGGACTTGTTATTTAGCAATTGTTTGTTTTAGTTTTACTTTTAGATTTATTTGTTTTTTTTACTCTTGGTCTTGTCTTTGGTTTTGCAGGAAACAGTTTTCTAAGTTTATAATTTGGCAAAGGATAGGGAGTTGGTAGAACAAAACCCGAAACCCAAGCAACTTTACCATCAATGCAAGAAAGAAGCAATCCTTCTCCCTAGAGTTTCTCAAATCCTAAAAGACCAAGAGAATGTTGTTCCTATGGCTGAATAACAAGCAGCTGGTAGGAAGGTTGGGGAAGTGGCAGTCCTACTTCCGATGAACTTGACTTCACACATTGAAAGACCAGTAGCTATGGGGAATTTTAAGTTGAAACACAATATGATGCAACTTTTAATTAGCAGTGGACAGTTTGCAGGGTTTTCACACGAGGATCCACAAGTCCACTTGCAAACTTTCATTGAGCTTACAAATACATTCACTCCAACTGGGGTGACTCCAGATTATGTGAGGCTGACACTATTTCTCTATTCACTTTTGGGGGAAGCTAAAAGGTGGTTGAATGTGAAGCTGGGCAATTATATCACATCATGGGATGACTTAGCCAGAAAGTTCCTCATCAGATTCTTTCCATCAGGCAAGACTGCGAGACTTCACAGTGAGATAGTGAGCTTTCAACATTAACCTAATAAAAACCTCTATTGTGCTTGGGAACTCTTCAAGTCTCTTCTTCGGGAGTGTCCACATCACCAACAGTTGAATGAGGTACTTGCTCATACTTTGGTAGAAGCTCTTGATCACAATACGAAGATTTTGCTAGATTTATCTGCAGGTGGTCAAGCGTTGGAGCTAACTTATGATGAGATGAACACTCTGCTAAACCATATAGCACAAGGAAATCCTGATTAGCATTCATACTCTAGTAGTGCCACAAAAAGAATTATGGTTGTATTGGAGGTGTACCATTTCACAGCCTTATCAGCATAGGTTTCTACCTTACAAAACTTGATCAAAATTTATTTTAGCGGCATAAAGTTGGGATCAATACAACCTGCAGCCACAGTTAATGTTATTTAAGAAGTTGTAGGTTGGTGTGAGGTATGCAGAAATAGTGGTCATACAGCAGCCATGTATGCATCAAATCCAAGATTCAAAGAGTTTCATATTAATTTACCTCTTTTAGATATTTTTTAGAGTATGCTCAAGTATTCAAAGTACTTGAGGGATGTGGTGGCGAAGAAGGTGAAACTACAGGATATGAGAGCTATAGCACTCATTAAAGAGTATAGTGCTGTGATGACACAAATGATCCCCCCAAAATTGAAAGATCAAGGGATGTTTGCTATTCCCATTCAAATTAGGAGTAAAGAGGTCCATGCACTGAGTGACTTAGGGGCAAGAATAAATTTGATGCCCCTATCGCTGTTTAAAACATTAGGCTTGGGAGAACCCCGACCTACTACCGTGGTGTTGTAGCTGACAGATGGAACATTTACATATTTAGATGGAATAATTGAGGATGTTCTTATAAAGGTTAGTAAATTCATTATACCTGCTGACTTTATTGTTCTTGATTTTGAGGCAGATAAATAGGTACCAATCATATTAGGGTATCCAATCTTAGCAACTGGGGCCTTGATTGATGTTAGAGAAGGCATGCTCAAAATGAGGGTAGATATTGAAGAGGTAGTATTTGATGTTTACAAAACACCCATTGTAAAACCCCAAATTAATGATTTATGTGTAATCAATGTTGTTGAAGGAAAAAAGTGTGGGGTGGTTAATCCACCAAAGACCTCCTTGGATTACCTAATTGAGCGGCCCGAGTTGAATCCAATGTTTCCCAATATGATAAAGGTTGAAGTAAAGAGAAGTGTTGACCTTGATAGAGAAAACTCAATGGGGGGAGAAACAAATGACAAAATGGCTACCAAAAAAGAGTAAAAAGGTAAAGGAATATAGTTAAGTTGATATAGGTTGTGCCGCGACACTAAATCAGGCGTTTCTTAGGAGGAAACCAAAATTAATTAGGTATGTTTTCTTTTTAGTTTTTTATTTCTATTTCACGTAGTTTTTGTTTTTGGTTGAGTCACAGGTTATTAGGAAGTCTGATGTAATACCCCATAATTTTTCCTAGCTTAAATTCATTCCTAGAGTGTTAAGGGATAGTTTCTAAAATAAATACTATTTATTTGGTATGGAATTCCTTAGATTTAGACTTTTTATTTCGTAGAAAATTGAATTAGTTTCCATCGATATAAGATTCGCCTAAATTCGATAATGGAGTAAGAAGTTATGGCTATTTTAAGTTCCTGTCACAAAACACCATCGTTTGGACCCTTAGCATATCGTGGATCGGTGTAAATTCTCAATTGTCCCATTCCAGTGTCCCTCCGCGATATTGGCGTATCGTGAAGAGGTTTAATTTCCCTTTTGTCATTTTCTAGAGGTCCAGCGCGATAATGGCGCATTACGCCATGTGCCAAAATGGCATTTCAAAGGGGCACCACGATGTATCCGCGTCATGGAGTCTACCCTGTTTCCATTTGTCAATTTCCAGTGAGACACCGCGATAGTGGCGCATCGCGGTGGCCACCCAGGTCAGGTAAATATTTATTTTCCAATTTCGTATAAAAGTTTAAAGGGGGTATTTTGGTAAATCCCTAACCCCCAATCCGTCCAAAAACAAGAGATTAATCATATTTCAAGAACTTTATACTCTTTATTCACCATTCTTTTCAAAACAAACCCTAGAAATCAAAAGCTCCTTCTCCAAGAAACTCAAATTCCTCCATTAATTTTCCAAGAAAATTTAAGATTGAGAATTCCCAATTCAAGAACTCTAAGAATTCATCTCCAAATCATCAATAGAGATCCAAGATTCAAGTTCTAGCATCTAGATAGTCAAATTAAGGTATGTGGGGTTTGAACAAGGATAATTCTTTCATCCTTGTGCCCAAAACTTATTTTAAATTACAAAGTTTTTTGATTTTAAATAATTTTTCATGAAATTGAAATTAGAGTTCATACCCAATATTTCCATTTACAAGATAAGATTTCAAGTGAATTATAGGTTGAATTGCATGTTTATTTTCATATTTTCATGCCTATTGCAGTAATTTCCAAATTTTAAGATGAATTATCATTGTTTTCATTTTTAGGCACAATAGTTATAATATTTGATATGAGTTTAACATATGGGTTTTAAGCCCTAAGTTTATATTTTGAGATTTTGAGAAAAATGATGCTTTAAGCACCTTATTATATGATTATATCAAATTTGCAATAAAGTTTGATCTTTTGATCCTTAGATTTATTTTTGGAATCAAGTTTTCAGATTATTACAAATTTTATCAAATTAATGCATAATTGGTTTTAGATAAACCCTTATTCTATTTTTAAAGTGGATTTCCAACAAAATAAGCGTAGTAAATAAAAAGGGAGTAGCATTTAGCACTGAGCGAGAAGTGTGGGTTCAGCGCATCCTACTTCCACAGAACTACGTAGCCAACGTAGGTACATATTATCATATTTTTTCCACTTTTATATGGATGATAGTTACAGATATGATCATTTAGCTCAGGTTATACTCCCTGGCAAGAGTATGACACATCTCCACAATGTGAGGTTTCTTTCTTAGAAGGATGAGATATTGGACTCCATATTAGCTTACATGGTTTATGTCAGTTAAGAGAACCTCCCTGAAGATCAAAATATATATTTCAAACCTTGCTAATCAAAGTAAAAGAATGAAAGAAATTCTTTTAAAAACCTAAGCGTAAAGTCTCACAATTTTATTCAAAACATGCTTCTCAAAATGATAATAGCTTCAGATTTTAGCTTTCAGATTTTAGATTTAGAGTGAGCTCTTTTACACTTGGATAGTATGATTTATATACAGAGTTTAGTACAACTTTTAGAACTAAATTTTATGACTCACAAGATTTATAAAGTATGTTTAGCTTCTCATTGCTACATATTTCAGATGCTCTAGCTTATGTGATCATTTACATTTCGCATGCATTATTTTATAAATGATGATTATGAGATGATGTTTTAATTATGCATGCCACCCCCATGTACTCAGTACATCCTCAAAATACTGATCCATATATACATTTATGTACTACATTGTCTCATAATATAGGTTCAGGTGCTCAGTGTTAGCAGCGTGAGTAGTTCAAGCATCTTCATCTATATCCGACACTTAGTGTGTCCTCATAGTTTGGGGACTTATTCATTCAGATTTTACAGCTTATCAGTTTATGAGATTTAGCATTTTCTTTCAGATAGTTTGAGTTAGCTGGGGGGTTTGTCCCATTGACTCTCCAGTATTAGTAGTAGAGGCTTGTCAGACTACTAGTTTTGATGCAGATTATTTAATTTTGATGTTTCAGATGTTGTGTTCATATTATTCTCAGATATTACATACAGTTTCTGCATTTTTGCATGACCTGTATGACTATATTTCCATTATTATATGATTCAGGCTCAGTAGTACACAGACAGGGGTAGCTTAAGGCTACTCATAGTCTTGAGCCCCGTGTGACATCTCGAGATCAGATTTCAAGGTGTTACATCTGAGTACCAGAAACCTAAGCTAAGAGAATGAAAAAGACTAAGTGTGGGGTCCCGTGGATTTTATTAATACGAAAAGATGCTACTATCTAGGCCTAGAGGCCTCAAGGAGTATTTCTATCTCTCACTTTAAAAGTTCACTTTGGGGACAAAGTAGATTTTTAAGTGTGGAGTAGGAAAATTTCTAAATTTCTGCTCAATTTAAAGAAATTTTAGGTTAGGAATAAGTGAGATATTCTTATTGGTGCTATTTTTTATAACATGATGCAAGTGAGTTTATTTGTAAAAGCATATTGATTGAAATGAATTGCTATTTTTGAAACTCTGAGGCTCAAGTTTATGACTCTTTTTCATGTTGGCTTAATTTTGAATTTGTCCTATTATTTAGTTGGGAGTCTATGATGATCCTATTGAGTTGAGCATATGCCATGTGAGTGTGAGAATTTTTTATATTACTTGTTGCATATGATATCGAGAACATGTCTAGTGTGTGTATAAAGCAAAATAAAGAGTATGACTTTAGGAGATGATATAGGCATTTCTTTGATAGCCATGTTTTATACCTTCTAGTTATCCTACCATTCTGCATTATCCTAGTTAACCCTCATTGAGCCTTTAAATTTTTATTTTGCAATCTCATAAGTATCCTAATCCCTTCTTTGATAGACCTTAATTTGATCCAAAAAGATCTTAAGTACTTTAATGAAAAATTGAATTAGTAAGGAGATGAGAAATTAAAGAAGAAAAAGGTGAAATTGATGCCCCAAGATGATAGTTATTGGTGTTTATAATTGATGTGTGGTGGATAGTTGTGATATAAATTATGCTAGAAATATTGCTATGATTGTGAAAAAAAAGAAGAAAAAATTGATTCTTGTGGTAGTAAATTATGCGTCCACCAAGTGTTTGTGAAAATGCTTAAAAGAGATGGGGCAAAAATAAAAGATATGGGTGGATGAAAAAATGTAAATTAGTTATTGAAGATTGGTTTTAAATATTTAATGTAGTGTATTAAAGCTCTTAGAGAGGTTAGTCACTATTCCCATATAGTTCCTACCCATCCCTTAGCCTACATTACAACCGGAAAAGTTCTAATTGATCCTAAGCTTTACATTTGACTATTAGTGGAACATTACACTAAGGGCAAGCCTATAGTTCATTGTGTGTAACTTGTGAATTCTTTGTGAGAGTGAGCATAATTTGATCTCTTGTCGTGAGGGCACATTTTTTATGAATGTCGGTGATTTGTATGATATCCTTGATTGAGCAATATGAATGAGTTTGCCACTTAGGTGAGTCAATTCATGAGGTTAGGATGTTTTGGAGTAGTGTTCATGAGCTATCAATTGTGTAAATAACATGCTTTGTATAGAAATTTGTATTCCGTGTAGTCATTGTAGTACTAGCTTGAGTGTCTTGCATTTAGTAGAAGTGTAGCATCACCTCAGATTTTTATGCTTAGAGTAAAGCGTTGTTCGAGGATGAACAAGAGTTTAAGTATGAGGTGATGATCTGAGGTGGTTTTATACACTTTTGTATCATTATTCCAACTTATTTTGCCTTGTTTTGAGAGCAATTCGTGTGCTTAACGTGTTCATATTGATATAAATAAACATTTAAGTATCCAAATACGTGATTACAATGTCCAAATTATTTTTCTAACAAGTTTGTATTTAATTGTGCCATTTAGGGTTCAACCCGAAAAGCTAGTCTTACTACCTTGAGCTAGTTGTGTGTCTAGTTGGCTTCGTTGGATTCTAATGTGTTTAATTTGTTCCAAATGATTTAAATGTGTAATTATGAGTGTAATAACTTGTTTGTAATGTGCAAAGTTTAATTTGATTAAGTATAAAGTCGGAATAATAAATGAAAGATCATTGCGAATTTGTCTTACCTTAGCTATTGTTTTGATTTGTCGTTGAGAATATTGTGTTGTTTTAATCTTTAATATATGGTGTGTGATATTGTAGGAGACTTGGTGAACTAAACACGGTGATATATTGATGAGAAAAATGTTCAAAATTCATTGTAAATACACTATAAAAAATATGAACAAAGAATAAGATGTTCAACACTTAACAAAAATTTTACAAGAAAATTCCAATGAGTCAATGCAAAGTCGATGCGTCGAATCGATATTTCCAGTCCAACCAGTACACCGACGCGAAGTTGACGCATTGCGTCGATGTGCTTAAGCACAGAATTTAACTTTGCCGACACGGATAAAGAATTAGCGCAAAAACAAAATGTAATTGGCACATGCACCAAGGGCGGCGAGAAAATTACTTAGTCCTATCATAATTAGAAATAGAATATATTATATATATGGAAATCTGGCAACAACTTGGGAGGACCTTATTAATACTTGGACACTATTTTACAATATCGAGGAAAACTGAACACGTTACATTAATTGGGGGAGACGGTTTGGCAAAATTGTGTAGCTGCTACACGTCTTAATTAGGTTTAATATTTTTTCATTTAATCTTTAATTTTTCATATCATGTATTTAATTAAATGAATCATGATTATGAATATAATTGGTTAAAAAATCCTTTTTTCAAGGTTAAAGTCAAGAACATGAGTACTATTATTTTGAATTAATTTTGATTAATTTTGTTTATCATATTTGGTTGTTTGTTTATTCTTTTTTTAATTATTTTGTGGATTGATCACTCATAAAATACATATATTGTCGACATTTTGATCTTGAGAGAAAAAATAGGGAGATAGAATATGGGAATAAACAAAGTTTGAGTTTTTGTTCTTTTATAAAATAAAGAATTAAACTTATCGTCTAGGATAGGGAAGTACTTAGATGTCTTTCTTGATTCAAATGTAGGATGATAGTTTTAATTAACTTAACTGGATTATTACATCCCCGCTTAATGATGTAGTTGTAATGTCCAAATTAGGTAAAAGATTAGAGTTTGGAAAACCATGATCATGCAATTAATCCTACGAATCAACAAACAAGATAAGCGAATTAACGGATTAATTTTAATAACATAGTATGATTGCTTGAAGTGTTTTAACCCTGGACTTCTCTCCATTGATTGTTTCAAAGTATTTTGATTTACGCATTATTTACTTTATTTTTAATTTACACAATTACAAACTCTCTTTTCGATTACTTTTGCACTAAATTAATCTTAAAAGTTAGACTAAAATCTAATCGTTGCTAAAGCAAGTCTCTGTGCGATCAATACTTGGCTTTAATTAGGCCACTTTACTACTTGATAAGACTACATACACTTGCGTGTGTGCTTGGGCGCTGTAAATAAGGAGATAGAACATGGGAATAAGCAAAGTATGGCTTGTATTTCTTTATGAAAGAAGGAATTCAAATTAGTATCTAGGACAGGGATGTACTTAGATACCATACTTGATTCACACGTAGGATGATATTTATAAAGAATTTAAGTGAACTATTATATCCCCGCTCAACGATGTAGTTGAAAGGTTCAACTTAGATAAAGGATTAGAGGTTGGGAAACCATAATAATGAAATTGACCCTACGAATCACCAACCAAGATAAGCAAGTTAACAAATAAAATCCAATAGCATAATATGATTGTTCAGAGTGCTTCAACCCTGGGTTTCCTCTCATTGATTGTCTCAAGATCTTTACTTTACGCTTTTTATACTTTCCTTGCAATTACAAATTTTAAACTCTTTACTTGGTTACTCTAGCACTAAATTAATCTAAATTGTGAACTAAAATTAAATCGTTGCCAATTCTAGTCTCTGTGGGATCGATAACTCAGCTTTCTTAAAGGTCAATATATTACTTAGTAGACCACGTACACTTACGTGTGTGCTTAGGCGTTGTCATGCTCTTCATCATCTTATGACCCAAAGAGTGCTTAATTCAGGGAAGCATAGATGGATGGAGTTGCTAAAGAATTATGGCATCCCTATCTTATATCCAAGCAAGGCAAATGTGGTAGGGGATACCTTGAGTTGGAAAACGGTGAGCATGGGTACTTTGGATTTTATTTTAGTATCTCAAAGGTCGTTGGCATGGTACATCGAGTACTTAGCCAATTTGAAGGTGCAACTTGATATTTTTGACCTCAGGAGGATTTTTTCTAGTGTTGAGGAAAGGTGTAGCTTATTTGAGCAAATTCGAAGTCTTCAGTTTGAGGATATGAGACTTTGGGTCATTGTGATCAGGTGTTGAGTGGTGAGTCCAGCATAGTGTAACACCCCGCACTTTCGAGCTAGAAATCGCAATGTCATTCTTACGTGTGTAAACTCTAATCCAATGATTCATATTTAAATTCATATGTCATGATCTTTATCCTAGTATGTTAAGTGATTATGAGGTGAAAAATGTTCATATAAATCACTTAGAGCAAAGTGGATCTAAGAGCCTTTGATTCGTCTAAAGTTTGGCATTCGATTCTACAAGGATTTAATGTGAACGCCTATAACTTTTGATATATGTAGATTTTTCAGCTTAAGACCCACCAAATAATAGATAACTAAGTTAGCCTTCCAATGATACAATTTTGCCTTAATCTGATACCCGAGAAATACATTATGACTATTTCGTGAGAAATGGTAAGGTCTTGGAATAGGCTCACGATGCGAGGTCCACTCTACTTTTCTGGGAGTCGCGATACGAGGTCTACTCCACCTTTCTGGGGTTCACGCCATAAAGGTTATTTACATGGGAAAAAGAGGTCGAGGAGCAGTTTAGTCATTTCTCCTCAACCCTAGCTGTCCAAACACGAATTATAACTCAAAAAACGGCATTATTTTTCCATCTTCCTAAAATCAACTCACTTAAAAACCCTTCCCTTTCCCCTAAGGAACAAAATCTTCTCCTCCAAGTAATCTGAAATTCAAGGCTTTCAAGATCAAGAGTATCAAAATTAGGGTTTCATCCTTCAAGATAAGAAACTTAAGGTTAAACTGCATGGGCATGGATTTTACTATTTTTCTAAATTAGTTTTATTTATATATATACACAAATTTGGTTTCAAGATTGTTGATGATTATGCGTTGAGAATTTTATATTGTTATAAAGAAATTATAGAGATTATGATGTAGTTCTTTAAAGTCGAATTACATTCAAATTTTATCTTATTAATGAGAGCACGGAATGTTTAATTTTCTTTTTTACTACAAATTCCTCAGATTTTTCAAGTTGTGCCTTGATTTTATGAACTATGAAAAGCTTGAGACTGTTATGAACAACTATGTACAAATTGTTTTATTTTTTTTGAGATAATGAGAAAGTGTTCAACTTGTGTTATAAACGATCATGATTTCCCATTAGAATGGCTTAAGTTGAAAGAAAATATGACTACCATAAATAAAAGCATTGCAGAGAAAATTGTTGATTTTAGAATATTTTGAATGGTGAACTTTTGTTTGATAATTGAATTGTTTTAGTGGTCAGTTAATACCTTTTGAAATAAGATAAGGGCAGTATAGATGTTGTTACATGACTTGCAAGTCTGGGTATGGCAATACCCTACTTTAATGTGCCCAAATATATTAAGAAAGAAACAACTTTTCCAAAAAAAGTTATGATTTAAAGAATCTAAAACTAGGCTTAAGAGAGTGAGATGAATACTTGAAGAAGGCACGATTCAGATGACACTTTTCCCGAAATGGTGATTTGTCAGCACTGGTTTATGTTACCTAAAAGGAAAATTTTTACGCTGACGACAGGCCTGTGGAATAGTAGATAAGTAGATACTCCAACCCTTGCGGCAAACTTGGGTCGAGGGCTTAGCCATCTAGTCAAGGAAAGATTCCATGTAGCCCATGGAATCATAGATTTGTAGGATGTACCATCTAACTCAGAAGTAAAAGAAAAAGTAGAGTCGTGATTTGCAGAATATGTTTTGAAAGATTCAGATTATGTCCATGTGTTTTCAACTATTTTAAGATGACATGCACTTTTTAAAATGCTCTCACCTATGTTGCATATAAATATATTTTTTTTTGGATTATTTTGCATATCAGTACATTCGTATTGACCCCTCTAATATTTCAGGATCTGAGGCTCAGTCCTGGGGTCCTGCTTAACCGTAGATTTATTTATCAAAAATGTATAGTGGTGAGTCTCCTTTATTAAAAAAGGCATGTTTTTAGAACATTGTTATTTTATTTTGGGTTATGGTCTGACTGGGGGTCTTTTCCCAGTTTTTAGACAGATGTTGGTTTCGTAACTATTAGAGATTTTGTAAACTGGTGGTAGATGTTATTAGATATTATGGATTTTATTTTATATTGTTCAGTGAATCAAGAGATTGACCATATTTTCTTTTTGTAAAATTTTTTCACATTTCTATATATTGTATGAACATTGTGTGTGATAGCCAGATAGAAAAGGGCATTCGAGCCAACATGGTTCGAGATACTCGTCGCGGCCAGGGTCTCGTCTATGGTCGTGACTAAGGGATACTATAGTTTCTGAGATTATTTGGAAGTTTAATGGTAGCATTTATGTTTTGAGGGTTGATGACTTCATTCATCGATATTACGTGAGGCACTCAACTTCAGATATTTTATTCACCCTAGTACGACAAAGATATATAGAGATTTAAAGAAATATTATTGGAGTGGAAAAAATATAGATATGGATAACTTTGTATCTTGTTGTCTATGTTGTCAATAGGTAAAGGCAAAGCATAATAGACCTTATGGCTTGATTCAGAGATTGCCCATTCTTGAGTAGAAGTGGAAGCAAATCACTATGGGCTTTATTAGTGGTTTAACTTGCACCTCTTGTAGTTTTGATGGTATTTGGGTCATTGTAAATTTATTGACCAAATTGGCACATTTCATTCCTATTTAGATGTCCTTCAGTGCTGAGAAGTTAGCTTATATCTATGTTTAGAGCCCATATCTATCATCTCAAATCGGGGTTTGGTATGCACTAATAGATTTTAGAGGGATTTTCAGGAAGAGGTGTGTACTTCGGTGGATCATATCACTGTTTTTCATCCCCATACCGATACGCAATCAGAGCAGACTATTTTAGTTCTTGAGGATATGCTCTGAGCCTGTGTTATGGATTTTGAGGTCATTGGGAGAAATACTTAGCTTAGGTTGAGTTCTCATATAATAATAGCTACCATTCGAGCATTGAGATGCAATATTTAAGGAATTATATAGTGAGCATTGTCATTCTTTAGTTGGATGGTCAGAGACCTCTGAGATTAGACCCTATGGTACTGACTTGCTTTAGGAGTCAGTGGATAGAGTCAGGGTGATTAAGGATAGGCCGAGGGAAGATTATAGTAAGAGAAGGCATATACAGATTATAGTCTTCGTGCCTTAAGGTTTGAGGTTGGAGATTAGGTATTCCTGTGAGTATAGCCCCTGAAGGGTGTGTTGAGGTTTGGGAAGAAAGAAAAGCTCAGTCCCAGATATATTGAACCTTTCAAGATCCTTCTCATAGTTAGAGATGTGGCATATAAGTTATCCTTACCCCCATATTTGTCTTTTGTTTATCTGATTCTTTATGGTTCTATATTGCAGTGGTACATTTTCGATGAGTCTTATGTACTTTAGTGGGACTCAATTTAGTTTCATGAGAGATTGACATTTGTGGAGAAGTCGGTGTTTATTTTAGCTAGGGATGTCAGGCGGTTGCACTATAGAGAGATTATAGTGTTTAAGGTTCAATAGAGGAGGCTACTAGGGATATTAAGAGCAATATGGGAGCCCAGTATCCTTGCTTGTTTGAGCCTTCAAGTACATTCTAACCCTTTACTTTAATGAACAAAAGTTCTTTTAGTAGTGGATGTTGTAATGACCCTCCAGATCATTTTTTGCATTTCCATGTATTTTCACTATTAAGAGCATTCTTATATCTTACCCAAGTTATTTGTGACTGGCTAGAGATGATAATTTAGTTACTGGGCAGTTCGTTTTGTTTTAGATCCGATTCCCTATTTTGAACTCTTTGTTGGAAAGAATTAGCTACTGGGTAAAAACTTCTACCAAACGACCTTGCATGCAATTTTGATAGTTCCTTCAGATCTAGAATGTCAAACCTACTCTATGAGAACCTTTAGTTTGGTTCCCAAGGCTTCTAGACTCATTCTAGTCTATTGGCCAAAAAATGATAAAAATGGCCCTTAGATGTGGGGCCGAGTTTTTGTTGAAATGGCATTTGATGGAAATTTTGCCTATGACATTAAGTTTGGGACGTTGAATTTTATAAGGTATCATAGTTTTTTTGCATTCATGGGATACTGCATGAATCCTGAGGGGTCAGTGAAGACTTTAAAGTTTTCATGTCCCCAGCTAGTGCACCATTCAGCTGGTGCATCCGCTTAAGCACCAATTGAGTTGCTTAAGCGGAGGCCGCTTAAGCAACCAAGCTACCAGCTGGTGGACCTCTAGAGCCGAGCCTAGTCCCCTTAAATAGAGCGTCCAGAGATGGAGGGTACTGCTTAAGTGGTACTTTGCCACTTAAGCATGACCGCTTAAGTGGTCTAGTTCCGCTTAAGTAGCACCTGGTGGACATAAATACCCCTGTAGCCTAATTTTTCCACAATTTCAAGAGATTGGAGATCTAAAGAGTGTGGGAAATGGGGGATATGTTTATTAAGATATTTTGGGGTGTTTTTAAGTTTGGATAACTCATTTCTTCCTCGAATTTTTGATAAGTTCATCAAATTCATGGTTAATTTGTCAATTATTTCCCTAAATCCCAATATTATTGTTGGGTTTATTTTAGCACCATTTGAGCTTAAAATTTATCCATTCTAAAGGGTAAATGCTCGTTGAGCATAGAGGGACGTGTTAATGATTTTGAAAGTCTAATTCTACAAGTAGGCCCTAGATGAGAGTTTATGTGATTTTGGACTCAAAGCATAAAAATTCAATATGGGTATTGTTGTTCTCGTATTAGTGAGATGATTATCATTTTCATAGCATGGTATCGAATGGAAGCTTCTTGGAGGGGAAATCATTGATTTAGCAAATTTCAGCAGGCTTTCTTCGGCGTTAAAGTAGGCTAGGTTTACCTTTCCTTTAGATAGGATTAATTGTAGTATGTTTATGATAATGTTATATATGAATTGGAAATTAGGTTCTAGAGGTACATTTAGTACTCCCTCCATCCCATTTTATTTTTCACCATTTTCTTTTTGGCCCGTCCTAAGAAGAATGCCGTCTTTCCTTATTTGGTAACTATTTAATGGCATCATCCCCATTTTATTCTTAGTGGGTCCCACTATTTAATATCTAGTAGAATTTGTCTTAGGACAGATTTCGGGAATTAGAAGTGGGTCTCTCTGTCCTATCCTAGACCAAAACTATTACTAGCTCCTAGTAGACTTAATATATGTGTTATCATTTAATTGTATATTCTAGAGCTTGAGTAAGTTAGATATATAATGGATGCGCTATATTCATACTTGAATTATCATAAGAGTTTCGATTCAAGTCCGGCAAATGACGATATGAGTTTCGATTCAAGTCCGGCATTGAGGAGTTATTTATGACAGTTATGAAAGCACTTTAAGTTTGCTGTTTACTATGTGAAAGGATCGATGGATATGATTTTGAGAGTTGGGTAATAGTGTAATTTTTTTATTACTTTTTTTTATTGCACCCTTCGAGCTTATAAGGGACCACATTGGGTTTTTTACTTTATTGAACTTATTGACTTATGGGGTCCAGTTTTTTAGTTAGCTATAATTTTATTCATATTATTTTTGTTCTAATGATTTATTTACCGTGTTTGGAGCGTTATTTAAGTTTTTCCTCTCACCTTGACTTTGTATTATTTATGAAAAATTTTATTATATTTATATTATGATTTAACTCAGTCGATTGATGATGACTACTGATTACCCGGGGATTTAGTACTCATACAACAGTTCTATTCCTTTTGGTGCATATTCGAGTACTAGTTGAAATCATTGACGCTGCAATCATGCAAGCTAATGTTTGGAGATATGGAGAGCTATCGAATCTAAAATTGGCCTTTTATCCATCCTCTATATTTTTCTTAGTATTTTTATTCTCAAGACTATGTATATTTGATTATCATAGTACTCGTATTCTCATTGGATTTGTGGCTCTTGTATTGACATTACTAGGTCATGGAGTATTGTCATTTCTACTTTTTACCTTTTGTTATTATTACTATTATTATTATTATGCTATGACTTATTTCTTTTAAGTATTATACTTGTATAGTTCTGGAATTTATGCAATTTCCACTAAATTAGCCCATTACTTATAGCTTAAGCTACGATTTGGCTTACCTATTGGTGGGATAAAGTAGGTATCATCATGACTCAGAAATTAGATCATGATAAGTTTCACCTTATGTTTATAACTTCTTTATAGTAGCATATTAGTACCAAGGGTTTGCTTGGAGTCACTTGTGGGCCTAAGTGTCAGCCACAACTAGCCTATAAACTTAAGGAAAAAATGTGTGAGATACACGTGACAATTTCACTTCAAAAACACAAAAATTAAAATTTAAAAATAAGGAGGACCACAAAGGTTTAAGAAGGAAAAAAAGGATAAGCCCTCATCACAGCCCATATAGTTTCTTGAGCTTTTATCTTTATTCACACAGAACCACCATGAAGTAAACCACATCAAAAGCCATATACTTTATTGAGCTTTTATCTCCATCCATGGTAGAACCACTTTAAAAAAGGTGGATTTGATATTTCTTGTAATGGATTTTTTTAGTTTTCATCCAAATTGCTAAAAGTAAAAAAGCAACATGATGGAAAGTAAGAAAGTGAGGCTAGTAAATAATATGTACAAACTGTTTTAGATTAGGTTTGTTTCTCTGGTGCTAATTGGGAAAATTCCCTTCAAGCTCATGCCTTTAATGGTTAATCAACACATGAATACGTCACTAGGTTCTGCGATTTTATAGGTACTACTATTATTGTCGAAGTTCAAAATTAGAAGAAGAGATAGAAAGAGAGTTTCACTATGAGAAAACCAGATGGGTATGGGATAAAGAAGAAGAAATACAAGGACTTCTTATAGTAAAAGAATAATATGGCATATTTTTATTTGATATTGAGGTTTTTTCCTGATGTGGATCTCAAATTATGCAACACGTAGAGTCAATGGAGTTTACAATATTTATTTTTAATAGATTTAGTGGTTTGGTTGAAATTTTTAAAGTACAAAAATCAGAATAACAATTCAAAACAAGTGAAAGGGTCATGTAACACCCCATAAATTTATTTTATGTCTAAGTAATCCCTTCTACCTTTTTCATCTTTAAAATCATGTACCATGACCCTTAGATCAATTAGAAATCATTTGGGATGTAATCTAGGACTTAAATTGGAGTTTAAAGAAAGTGTCCCATATGTCACGATTTAGGAAATCACATTAAGGTTTGTTCCATACTTATCACTGAATGATTTAGGACTCACAAGTTTGCCTCCTCGTATAATGGAGGGTACAACATGGGCCACATATCACATTGTCATCCATATGGCACACAACCAAAGAGGTTTGAAGGGTTGCGCGTCGTATTTGTCCCCTTTCCCAGTGTAAAATCTTACCAACACTATTTAATCAGGGGTACTTTGTCCTTAAACTTTTATAAAACCTTACAATCTGACTTTTTAAGTTCCTCAAGGTATAACACAATTAGAATATTCTCAATGTTCTCACATTCTCTCTCCTGACACTCCAAAGCATAAGACTTGTAAAAAAACAAAGTGTAGAAGTTCAAGTAGTGCAATTTCAAGTTGGTTTTATTATTCTTGTCATCTTCTCAGGTATGTAGGCTAATTTGGTGTGGAAAATCTTGTTCATCCCTATGCTCCATAATTCAAAGTCTTATTTTACTTAAAATTAATGTAGGTTTTAATTCCAAATCACTAATTTAATCCCTTTACTTCTTGTATTGTATCTAGGGAAAATTTTCTAAGGGGATTATATTCATGTAATTTGTGTTGATTCCTTATCTTCGATTCTTAGTTCATATTTTGAGACTATATTAAGAACCTTGAAAATTTTACTTTGAAAATTTCAAAGTTGTATTATGCTTTTCACTGATTTTCACAATATCTATTTTGGAAAGTAGTTTTGAAAAAAAAAATTGTTGTACTTGGATTTGATATTAATTCAGATATTAAGCATAGGTATATAGTAGTACAAATTAGATTTTTGAGAAAAGCATGGTATGATTCAGTTACTTCACCTAATATATTATGAGCATTTATAGTTTTGGGATGATAATTTAGCACCGAGAGTGTATGGGTTCAGATAATATATGATCCAAACCTATGTTGCCACCGTAGGTTAGGATTACACTGCTAGTTTTAGCGACTTCTATTTAACCGAAGAGTCTTGGTATGGATCTATAGTCTAGACATGTTTTATACCCTATTAAGGTATAGAGAAGTTCTATCAATCAGGTTAGAGGTTGGACATCATAAGCTCACATGTTATAGTCTATTATAAAAAAAAACTCACCAAAATAAGAACAAGCTTTGTATTTTCTTTACCTAAGTATTGTTTATGATCTTTTTAAGCATATACTAATTATGATGCTATTTCATATATTCAACATTAGTAAATGATTCAATTTTTTAGCATAATATCTTGTTTTATACTTTTATATTATTGTGAATTTCAAATAATTATCATGCCATATTTCTGCTTTTGATTTCTTTGGTTGAGTTATTTTATATATTAGTCATGCTCAGATCATAGTCTATCAATTATTTTTCTTCCCTTAAGTTCTGTTTGTTGTCTTGCATACCATTATATTCATTGTATTGACTCTACTTAGAGATGCATTATTTTATGATGTAAATTCATGTGCTCAGACTCAGGCTCACAATCAGACGTTTAGTTAGTTCTTTGCTCTCAGCTTGTAGTGAGTCCTCCTTGCACCAAGAGGACTTAGTCATGTTTAATAAGCTTTTACTTTAGTTTTAGTTTTTATTTATAAAGGTAGCCTGGGGCCTTGTCCTAGTTGACTGATTTAGTTATGATATTAGAGACTTTATTAGACTTTAATTGGTTATTAGTTGTTGTTGTTTTATTTTAGTTGACTCTGTATTTGAATATGAAAAATATTTCTATTAATTTAGAAAGTTCAGCTCAGCCCATTATTGTTATTTCTTAGCTTTAACATATATCTATTTTTAGAGTGGTTTCGAGGGTCGGTTATTTCCAAGGCATAGACTCAGTTTGTGACAAACTTGGTATTAGGTCATAAATTTCAAGTGTCTTAGGGTATCTATGAAGTCGTACCTAGTAGAGTCTTGCTTGTGGGTATGTTTTTTGGCACCACCCTTATAATTAGAAGGATGCAGGGAATTTAGGAAATATTTCTTCTTCTTTTATACTTAGATCGTGCAATAGAGCTTATCAAATGAAACTTATCCAGACTCATAAGTTTCTCTAATTATACTGTATATGCCTCATCTTCAAGGCGATAGAAGTGGTAAATCTTAGACTCTTATCAAATTCATGCTCTCATATAGAGCTATCCAAAAGTGAAGAGACTGCACAACTTCTTTAGAGAAGCCCATTTATAATACCTCGCAAAACCCTAACCAAGTTTTTGGCTATCCAACATATGTTTAGAGGTCCCAAATCTATTAATTTACACTTAGTAAAAGTGACATAGACATTTTGACACCCAAGATTTCAAACATTTTAATTTTGACCTTTTCTAGTTTGAAACGTTCATTTATGAGTTGAAATATGTTTATGGATGTTAAAAGGGTCATCTGAGAGAGATTTAGAATTTTCAGAAGAGGTTCGGGTGTTTTTTGGACCACTGAGGAAGTAAGAATAAACAATTTTAGTTTCATGGAGGATAGTCTCCACAATACACAGTAGGTCATGGAGGTTAGCCTTCACAATATGCAGTGTGTCATAGAGGCTAGCCTCCGTGCCACAGAGGTTTGTATATCCTGCAGTTTCACTAAATAGGTGATGGAAATTTTAGTATTTTCCCTCTCTCCCTAAAATCCCTATTCACGACTTAAAAACCCAAAGAGGTGCATTATTCTCCCCATTCATCATCAGTTAACAATGTAAAATGATATTCTATTCTCAATAACACAAAATTGACCCTTCTTCAAAGAATTCAACCATTCAAGGTCCCAATTCCAACCTTTTTCAAGAATTCAAGAAACTCAGGTATGTGTTGTATTCATCAATGGGTTCCTTCCATCCATTGATTCCCAAGAATCCTTTATTTTTCAAGCATAAATCATTTTCCCTCTTTTCGTGAAATTTCAATGTTAATTACAAATTTACTCGATTTCTCTTAATAGTTTTGAATACAAACCATGAAATTATGTTTCCCTGTGAGAATTATACCCTTACATGCTTTATAATCTTAGTCATCCATATCATGTTTATTTGACACCATGTTAATTTACCAATCTATGACTTGAACCATGTGAGCATGTTGTCTTTATAAGTTTAACATATTCCCATGCCTGTAATCATGGTTTTCATTAGTTAGTGATATATTCTATGTTTTGGGTCTCTATATCATTAATTTACTTTTAGTATTTTAAATGATGTCACTATATTCAAAGTATTATTCAGTGTTGGAAAGTTGTGAACACTCAATACCTATATGTTTATAGATATTTCCAATTTCAAGCAACAAGTCAGTCAGAATCATAATTTTACTATCAAATTCATATTATCATATTCATCTTGTGAAATTATCAGTTGTGATTCTTGTTAACTTTAATTAGAACTAGTGTTAGATTAGTTAGGAGTAGGACTTAGCACCGAGGGAACCTAGGGATGAGGACTCACCTGCCAGTCGAGAATGTGACTTTTAGTTACAATCCTTGAATTCCAAAACTATGTAGCCAATATAGGTTTCGAGAGACCTTCCTTCCAGTTAAGGGTTGACACACTCTCTTAGGGGCACCTACCAATCGAATCCAGATCGTCAGCCATGTGTTATACCTGTGGAAAGGTACTAACACCTTTCCAACTAGGGTTATAAGTTGGACCCCGATTAGCTCAAATTGGGGCATGTCGGTTATATGATAACTCCCACAATTTCAATTTAGTATTCAGGTTATATCAATTTAAGTTTGCGTGACCAAGTATTCACTTACTAGCTATTCAGTCAGTCAATTTTACATTTTATTTTAGTAAATGTTTTACTTGGTCTTGCATTCATTTTACATGTCCATGAATTCATGCTCAGTATCCATTTGAACTTCATTTAGTCCTTATCTTATGTACCAGTATATTTAAATTACTGATCGCATGCTCTCTTTTCCATCATGTTGTCTTTTAACACAGGTTCAGACGCTCAGTTCCCCAATTGCCCTTAGTTAGTTCAGTACTACTCAGCAACAATTGTAATGAGTCCACATTTATCCAAGACAAATGATTTGCAGTTACTTTCAGTGTTTTCTTTATTTCAGACAGTCAAAGTTAGTTGTGGTTCCCATCAACTCCTCATGTTTTAGATGCTTTCAGATAATCAAAATTATTTTCAGTGTTATTAGCCGTTCAGACATATTGAGTATTAGATCCTAAGGTTTTAAAGTGTCCTAGGGTGTCTGAAAGGTACATTGAGTAGAGTCTTGTGCATGGGTGTGAAGCGCGCCACACTTATGGGAAAGAGGCTATGAGATGTTTTAGGAAAGACTCCCTTCTTTCAGTATTCATGTCATGCGAAAGAGTGTAAGCTCTATTGAATTCTCTTTTCTAACTCGTCCTTCATTGGCTTACAAAAAGTCCTCCTAGAAGAAATAATGAAAGAAGGAACAGGGATCAACCCATGCCATTACTTGTTTAGAAAGACCCTCTGAACAAACATGTTTCCCATGATGAATTCAGGACTGCTTTCACTATTTTGGCCTAGACTATTGTTTCTCATAATAACCAGCAGGCTATTTCCCTAACCAATCCAGTGGTGAGCACGGCCGTATTTAGATTACGAGACTTTACTTAGATGAATCCTCCATTATTTTCAAGGTCCAAGTCTAAGGAGGATCTGCAAGAGTTTTTTAATGGTGTACAGAAAGTGACAAATATTATGGGTGTCACTGCTACTGAGAGTACAGACTTAGCCATCTAATAATTACTGGGAGTGTCTCATAATATGTTTAAGTAGTGGAAGGAGGACTAAGGTTTTGAGGCAGGGCCTATAGAGTTGGACGACTTTGCTACGACCTTCTTAGATAGATTTTTTCCACTCGAGTTGAGGTAGGCCAAAGTGTAAGATTTTATATATTTGAAGTAGGATAACATGAGTGTAAAGGATTACTCACTCAAGTTTACCCAGTTGGTAAGGTATGCTACAACTATGGTGGCTAATTCTAGGGCCAAAATAAGTAAGTTTGTGTTTGGTATATCAGATGAAATAGTCAAAGAGTGTCAAACAACTATGTTGATTAAGGAGATGGACCTTTATATATTGGTTGTTCATGCTCAACAAATTAAGGAAGAGAAGCTCAACGAGAAGGAAATAGAAAATAAGAGGTCCAAAATTGGTAGTTTCAACTTCTTACAACAAAGGTCTAATGGTGGGAATCATTCTCAGTTTCACTAAAAGTTTTTTGCTCCATCCTTATCTTCAGTCGATGCACAAGTACCTAAGTTCAGGAATATGATCGATATAGAGCGCTAAGCTCTAAGTCCTAGGGTAGTGTAAATAATGGTCGCACCAATCTGCTTTGCAAGAGATTTGGTAACCATTTAGAGGAGTGCACAACAGGTAATGATGTATGTGTCATATATAGTAAGCCAGGACATATGATGAGGGATTTTCTAGGGGATACCCAAAAGGGGAATGATTTTTGTAAATAGGGTCAGTCCAATATTTTATCAGCTCCAATAGGTTTCCCGACTCAGTAGGGCAATACCTCTAGTGCCATAGTGGAAAGCATCAAAACCAACTTTATGCACTCTATACTTGACATGACTAGGAGAGTTCTCGTGATGTAATTACTGATACATTACAAGTCTTCCATCTTTATGTTTATGCGACGCTAGAACCTGGAGCTTCACTTTCTTTTATAACTCCTTATATAGCTTTAGACATTGGTGTCAGTCCTAATATATTAACAGAACCCTTCTCAGTGTCTACCCTAGTTGGTAGATCTACTATATCCAGACGGGTATACTGAAATTACCCGGTTATAGTGTCTCAGAAAGTTACTTTAGTTGGTTTTGTGGAGTTTGAAATGATTGATTTTGATGTCATTCTCGACATGGATTGGCTCCACTTGTGTTATGCCTCAGTTGACTGTAGAAATAGAATAGTCCAGTTCCAGTTTCCTAATGAGTTGGTTATTGAATGGGGAGTAGTACTTCAATGACTATAGGTCGATTTATCTCCTATATTAAGGCAAGGAAGATGATAGCCAAGGTTTGTATTTACCATCTCGTGAGATTCAAGGACCCAATAACTCCAAGTCTTGAGTCAGTTCCAGTAGTGAATGAGTTTCCAGAGGTGTTCCCTAAAGATCTTCTCAGAGTTTCTCATGAGAGAGAAATTGACTTTAGAATAGATATCCTCCCACATTCCCAGCCCATCTCAATTACACATTACATAATGGCTCCATCTGAGCTTAAAGAATTGAATGATCAGTTAAAATACCTCTTAGATAAGTGTTTTAACAGGCCTAGTATTTCTCTGTGGAGTTCTCTAATTGTCTTCGTGCGCAAGAATAATGGGTTCCCTCAGAATGTGCATTAACTACTGCAAGTTAAACACAGTTACAACCAGTAATGAGTATTCTCTCCCCAAAATTCATGACTTGTTTGACCAACTTTAGGGTGCAAGCTATTTCTCTAAGATAGACCTCTGATCCGGCTAATATCAGCTTAGATTTAGAGAATATGACATCCCAAAGACAACTTTTAAAACTCGGTATGGTCACTTTTTATTTTTATTCATGTCTTTTGGACTAACGAATGCTCCTACAGCTTCTATGTACTTTATGAACAGGGTGTTCAAATAGTACTTAAAATGTTTGTCATAGTATTTATAGATGATATCATTGTCTATTCTCGTAGTGAGAGAAATCATCCAGACTATTTAAGAGCAGTGTTGCAGGCCCTTAAGAATCACGAGTTATTTGCTAAGTTCAACAAGTGCAAATTTTGGTTGAGATCAGTGTCTTTCCTTGGTCATATTATTTTTGGTGATGGAATTCGAGTTGATCCTCAAAGGATTAAAGTAGTAACGAAACTAGCCTAGACCTATCTCTCCATCAGATATGAGGAGTGTAATACCCCGAGAATCCCAACCGACAGTAGAACCATGATTCAAGATCATGATAAATAAATCTTAGTGATTTGGAAGTTTTTTGATCAAGTTTGATGTGTATTAAGGCCTTAAATATGTCCTATCTATTAGACGAATCAAAAACATCCCTTACCAATTGAATTCTTGAGAAGGACATTTCCATAGTCAACTTCGAATGGGAATATCTCCCATTCTACAAAGAATTTTTGAGCTCATGACTTCCCATCAGGTAGATCATTGAATAAGCTTTCCATCGATACCAATTTCATCAAAATCGGACTTTGGATGAGGAAATTATGGCCGTTTTACTGAGTATGGTTGGAATCGCCCAGGTTTGACAATCGATCTGGTGGACCGCCAAGTCTTTAGAGGACCTTCGATCATCCCGTCAAATCAAGGCAGTGACTCCCTTTTCCAGATATTGTGCAATGGCCAAAATGGTGGATCGTTAGTTTTCTGATGAAACATCACTTCGACCATCACGTCGAGGCAGAATATCCCAGTTTTGGTACTCGAGTGATGGACGATCTGGTGGACCATTAGTTGCTCTGACGGACCATCAGTTCGACCATTACAGACCCCGATCAACAATTTTTAACTCTTTTTAAAAGGCCATTTTGGTCGTTTACGCCCATTTTGGTCTTGTATATATATGTATATCCAAGCAGATAGGAAAACCTCATCTTCGCTCATTTCTCTTCTACGAAATATCTAGAAGCTAGGGTTTCTCTCCAACCCAAAATTCAATCTTCTTCCAAGAAAATTCAAGAATCCTCTATAGAGTTTCAAAGTGGTTCATGAATCAAACTCTCCCGGTCAAAGGCTTCAAGAACCTTAATTCAAGAGTGTAAGAAGGAGTAAAAACCAAGTCTCTTCATCTTAAATTCCTAACCCAAGGTATGTAGATGTTGATTCTTGGGTCCTTTTCATCCAAGAAGCTCAAGCACCCATCTTTAAAACTTAAAAAAATTATGTTTGTAAAATTCCATGATTTGTATGAGTTGAAGTTGATGTTCCATTTTGATAACGCTCAATCTACAGCTCTCGTAGGAGTGTAAAGCGGTCGTTAGCAAATATAAAACCCAACCTGGGTTGGGTATCGATCCCACAGGGAATAGCTTGGCCAACAAGTAAGCAAAATTACTAAACTTTTGGTGCAAGTCTCGTAAGAGGGGGGATTCTTGTCGTGCAAGTAATTTAAATAAAGTATCAAAATGAAAGCTGAAAATAAAAAGAAAGAATGTTACGTGAGTTGTAAACAATGAGAATTGAAGCGTTGGGGTTATGTCCACCTTCTGAGTTATATGTCTCTATTGGCTATGAGTGTGTAGAGTTTTGACATGCAACTTCTTATAGAGAATTGTATTCGATGGTAAATCCAAGCGTCTTTCGACCTCAACAAGGACTATTTCACTTTAACTCTTTCGAGCTTAAAGCGTGTCTAACGGTACGAATTCCCCAAGAGGTTAGTCCAGTTACGGCACTAGCTTTTTAGTAGGAAAGGGTGTCCTACTACCTTGACACTATCTCTTTTCCAGACAAATAACCTTTCTTTCGAACAAGTTAAATGGTATACTGGCGTATTCTTGCATTTGCAACCACAAAGAATGTAGATTAAGATGAAGAGAATAATGATATAAGCAGTATACGTGTCGTGAACTCACAAACTCACAGCAATAGATAGTAACTCATATGGCTTCCATAACCCCAACAGAGAAGTTTAGTTACCCATGAATGCGAAGGAGATCACGATTGACATTGTTGTTATACCACAAGATTGAGTAATTTTCGTGTAGCTTAGGTGGTAGGCGTGTGGCGTGAATTCCAAGGCAAAAGTAACAATTCTCTTGTTGCGGTAAATAAGAATAGATGAATAGAAGAAGAAAAATAGAATTAATGGAAAGATTAGAAGAGTTGTAGAATTGTTGTGGTGGAAGAAGAGAGGGATGGAAGAAGATTAATTGTTGAATAGAACATTGTTCTCTCCACTAAGGGAGGAATGTCTCAAAATCTCTAGCATGATAGGGTATTTATAATACCCATATCCTACTCCTACTACGCTAATGAAACAAATAACCAAATCCTACTAGGCTAATAGAATACTTAACCCAAATGTACTAGGTTAATGTAACATTATCATAATCCAAATAAACTAATGAAATACATAACCCAATTTTACTAGGTTAATGTATCATTGTCCAAATCCAGCTATGTGTCTGTAAGTCCCCAAAGTCTTCAGAAATGCTGTTTTAGCCCGGGACAGATTTTCCATGCAGCAGTTTTGGTCCTTAGGCGTGTACACTCCTTTTCCTTTCTTCGTGAGCTTTCTTTTGCGTCAAGTAAGCCATAAAATGCTGAATTTTGCTTAATTTATACCTGAAACTTTACTAATCATGTTCGTTAGCTCATTTACAGGAAAAAGGACTAAAAGTGCATGAATATATAATTTGTTCTCAAAACTAGACTAAAATATGGGCAAAATATATTGATATAGGCGTGTAATTGGGAAGTGATCTTTGAGCGTCCAAGAATTCAGCTAGCGGTAGTCCATGCATACTCTCCATCCAGTAACGGGCCTGAGTGGAATAAGCTCATTCTTTGCATTTGCGACCACCGTCATACCTCCTTTCTTGGGAACACATTGTACTGGGCTTACCCATGTACTATCAGAGATAGGATATACAACTCCTGCGTCTAACCACTTGATAATTTCTTTTTTTACCACCTCTTGCATAGGTGGGTTTAGACGCCTTTGATGTTCAATGGTGGGTGTGCACTTTTCTTGAAGCTGAATTTTATGTGTGCAAATCCCAGGTGGAATACCAATAATATCCGTAATGGTCCATCCAAGAGCTCTAATATACTTGCGTAAGATAGAAATAAGATTTGCAACTTGTTGCTCACCCAAATCCGCTGCCACTATGACTGGAAGAGTGTTTCCGCTTCCTAAGAATGCGTACTTCAAATGGCTTGGCAGCTCCTTCAATTCTAGTGTGGGTGATTCTTCAATAGATGGCTTAGCTGGTGGTGTGGGTCGATTCTTGAGATCAAGATCCAGCTTCTTAGGAGTATAGCGATATGTCCCTAATCCTGATAGAGCACAAATAGCTTCTTTAGAAATTTCAGCATCCTCATTCTCTCCTTTCATGAGCAAAACCTCCAAAGGATCATCAAGAATTTTCTCTTCTTCAAGTCGTTCTTTCTCATCATCAAAGACAACATCAGCCACAGAAAATATACTCAGATCTTTGGGTTGCTTCATTGATTTGCAAACATCAAAACAAACCACTTCGTCATTTATTCGGAATGAAAGTTCATTAGCCCTTAAATCAATGAGCGCACTTCCTATAGCAAGGAAAGGGCGCCCCAAGATTATGGGAACTTCTGAGTCTTCTTCACAATCCAAAATAACAAAGTCTGCCGGAAAGATGAATGAAGAAACCTTTACCAATACGTCACATAGAATACCAACAGGTCGTTTTACCGACCTATCCGCCATGACAAGCCTCATATTAGTTGGTGTCGGATCTCCTAACCCCAACTTCTTGTAGATCGATAATGGCATCAAGTTGATGCTGGCTCCTAAGTCACATAGTGCTTTGGCAAAGTTCAAAGATCCGACGGTGCAAGGAATAGTGAAAGCTCCGGGGTCGGCCTTCTTTTGAACTATCGATCGGGTAGCAATTGCACTACAATGATGTACATCATCCTTCAGCTCATAACTTTCTGCCCTCTTCTTTGTCAAAAGATCTTTCATAAACTTCGCATACCCAGACATTTGTTCAAGTGCCTCCACTAATGGAACATTGATGGTCAGCTGCTTCAACATAGTCATAAATTTACTGAACTTAGTGTCATCCGCCACCTTCTTCAATCTTTGGGGAAAAGGTGGTGATGGGTATGGAAGTGTTCTCTCCATGACTTTCTTCTCCTCTTGCTTCCGTTTTTCCACTTTTTCAGTTTGCACGTCGTTGGGAGTGACGTTAGTAACGTCATCCGCGGACTCTTCACGTTTCGCATTGTTATCCTTGTCCGCAACTTCGTCAATCACTTGCTTGTTTTTTGCTGATGTTTCCAGCACCTTACCACTTCTGGTAGTGATGGCCATGCATGACCCATCATTCCTAGGGTTTTGCACAGTATCGCTCGGTAAGGTGCCAGCCTTTCTTTGATTGAATGCTGCTGAAAGTTGGTTCAATTGCTGCTCTATTTGCTTGATAGAAGTGGAATGAGAATCAACTAATTGCTTCATAGAGGACAAATCATTAATCACCTCTGTAACTCCCGCGCTTATTGCTTCCACTCCTTTCAATAACTTAGCCATCATGTCTTCCATACTTCCAGAATTAGATGTGGTGGTATCAGGTCTACCAGGGGGAACGTACAAACCACTCTTTTCATTGTTTTTCTTCCAACTACCTTGGTCTTTGCTTCCAGATTTATCATAATAGTTCCGACCTTAGTTTCCTTGGGCATTCCCGCGGAAACCCCCCTGATTGTTAAAGTAGTTGGCCTCCTCTTCAGAATCAGATTCGTCTCTTCCTTTTAGCATCACAACTTTCACTTTTTTGGTCTTCCCTGATAATAAATGTTTTGTCAGAAGATCCATTTGTGTTTTCATGTGCGCCATGTCTTGATCACGTTCTTCTTCTCTTCTTCTTTGGTCTGCAGTCATGCCAATAGATAAAGTGGGGCTTGCTACCTCAGAATCCCTGGTATGCCAAGCTCTACTTTGTTTCGTCATGCGATCTAGCATATTGCTTGCTTGACCAAAGGTGAGGTCCATGAAAGAACCTCCAGCTGCATTGCCCACCACTGGTTTAGTTATTGAATTCAAGGCTCTATACAAGATCTCCATTAGGTGAACATTAGTCATGTGATGGTTTGGGCATCTCGCTAGCTTTGTCTTGAACCTCTCCCATGTTTCATGAAGAGCTTTAGTGGGAAGCTGACGAAAGTTGCTGATTTCATCTCTCAATTGCGCCCTCTTGGATGGCGGAAAAAATCTTTCTAGGAAAGCGTCTCTCAATTACCTCCAATTTGTAATAGAATCAGGAGTCAGCCCATTCAACCATAGTGTTGCCTCCCCAGACAGAGACAATGGAAATAGACGTAATCAAATTGCATTCTGACCAACACCAGGATTGTCAAATGACTTGCATGTAGAAATAAAGTTGATGAGATGCATATTCGGATCATCGCCTGCTAGTCCACCAAATAATCCCTTGAGTTGCAATAACTGAATCATGGTTCTTGTGATGTTGAACTTGGCTTCGGGCGCTAATGGTGGTGGAATTATGTCCCCAGTGGCTCCGGCACTATCAAGATCATCATCATCATCGTCAAAAGCTGGCTGCATAGGTTGGCGATCATACCTAAACCAAGCTTGTCGACCTCTTTGGTTGGCAGGTGTAATAATTTCAGCATCACGCCTAGGTTTTAGTAACTCGTCATCTCCTAAATCCTCATCGTCAGGATTTGTTGCTCACCCAAGGTTATCAATGTTTTTTTGGTGTACTTGGGCAGCGGCAAGGGCAGCCAATCTTGCTTGTTCCTGTTGAGCAGCCATCCTTTCGATTTCTGCTTGTTCTTCCATTCTTCCAATGCGTTGTGGTTCAGGATTGATAGGTAATAATGGTTAACCAGAACTTCTAGTATGGGGCATGCACTGAATAAAAACCTGCAGTAAACAAAAACAAAAACTGAAAGTAAAAGTACGAGAATCTTTGACCAAAGGGTCTAGTAATTATCACGAACTTGATTGACACTCGTATTCCCCGGCAACGGCGCCAATTTTTGATAACGCTCAATCTACAGCTCTCGTAGGAGTGTAAAGCGGTCGTTAGCAAATATAGAACCCAACCTGGGTTGGGTATCAATCCCACAGGGAATAGCTTGGCCAACAAGTAACCAAAATTACTAAACTTTTGGTGCAAGTCTCGTAAGAGGGGGGGGATTCTTGTCGTGCAAGTAATTTAAATAAAGTATCAAAATAAAAGCTGAAAATAAAAAGAAAGAATGTTACGTGAGTTGTAAACAATGAGAATTGAAGCGTTGGGGTTATGTCCACCTTCTGAGTTATACGTCTCTATTGGCTATGAGTGTGTAGAGTTTTGACATGCAACTGCTTATAGAGAATTGTATTCGATGGTAAATCCAAGCGTCTTTTAACCTCAACAAGGACTATTTCACTTTAAATCTTTCGAGCTTAAAGCGTGTCTAACGGTACGAATTCTCCAAGAGGTTAGTCCAGTTACGGCACTAGCTTTTTAGTAGGAAAGGGTGTCCTACTACCTTGACACTATCTCTTTTCCAGACAAATAACCTTTCTTTCGAACAAGTTAAATGTTATACTGGCGTATTCTTGCGTTTGCAACCACAAAGAATGTAGATTAAGATGAAGAGAATAATGATATAAGCAGTATACGTGTCGCGAACTCACAAACTCACAGCAATAGATAGTAACTCATACGGCTTCCATAACCCCAACAGAGAAGTTTAGTTACCCATGAATGCAAAGGAGATCACGATTGACATTGTTGTTATACCACAAGATTGAGTAATTTTCGTGTAGCTTAGGTGGTAGGCGTGTGGCGTGAATTCCAAGGCAAAAGTAACAATTCTCTTGTTGCGGTAAATAAGAATAGATGAATAGAAGAAGAAAAATAGAATTAATGGAAAGATTAGAAGAGTTGTAGAATTGTTGTGGTGGAAGAAGAGAGGGATGGAAGAAGATTAATTGTTGAATAGAAGATTGTTCTCTCCACTAAGGGAGGAATGTCTCAAAATCTCTAGCATGATAGGGTATTTATAATACCCATATCCTACTCCTACTACGCTAATAAAACAAATAACCAAATCCTACTAGGCTAATGGAATACCTAACCCAAATGTACTAGGTTAATGTAACATTATCATAATCCAAATAAACTAATGAAATACATAACCCAATTGTACTAGGTTAATGTATCATTGTCCAAATCCAGCTATGTGTCTGTAAGTCCCCAAAGTCTTCAGAAATGTTGTTTTAGCCTGGAACAGATTTTCCATGCAGCAGTTTTGGTCCTTAGGCGTGTACACTCCTTTTCCTTTCTTCGTGAGCTTTCTTTTGCGTCAAGTAAGCCATAAAATGCTGAATTTTGCATCATTTATACCTGAAACTTTACTAATCATGTTTGTTAGCTCATTTACAGGAAAAAGGACTAAAAGTGCATGAAATATATAATTTGTTCTCAAAACTAGGCTAAAATATGGGCAAAATATATTGATATAGGCGTGTAAAGCCGCCTATCATCACATTTATTATTGAGTTTTGATTCATGTTTGTTTACAAGATTTGTGAGCTTTGACCCTTGTATTTGGAATTCATGTGATGTTGGTGATAAACCCTCTTAGAGTTGCTCTCTATGTGATGTGTTCATGACTTTTGGGTATAGAATTGGTTTAATAAGCAGAGCATGTCTCCCAAAGGTTTGATAAAATCTAAGGACAAGAATATGGGCCATTATAGAATGTTGAATAGGAAGCCCCAAATTGTGAGCTAGTCTATGCATGCCTAGTGTTTGATAAAATGCCCAAGTGAATAAATTATTCCATGGTAGTAGGAAATCCGCAAATAAGTATGAACCTATGTATGTCTAGTGTTTGTTAAAGGACCTTAGTGAACAAGAGGAGATGTTATAGTAGTAAATTTCCTAATTATGTGATCTTTGATATATGCTAAGTTTTTAATACATGCCAAGTGGTTAGCAAGTAAGTTATGACATGAATGATTGCGATGATACATTCATGATTATGATGATGAATGAATGCTTGTGATGATGAATGAATGATTATGATAATTAATGAATGATTGTGATGATGAATGGATGATCATGATGATGCAAGAATGATGATGTTTTACTTTTATGTTATCAAGTCCTGAGGGTATTTATACCCGACAGTATTAGTTGTTGTCTAGAGCCCATGTCAGTTTCATGATAATTCCAGTCGAGCCATGATTCTCTGAACTCAGTGAATTATAGAACTCTGTATCCTCTGATAATTGCAGAACATAAGAAAGCTCAGTAATCTCAATGATTTCTGTAATCTCTTTATCGCTAGTAATCTAGCTCCAGTCTTGTAAATCAGCTCAGATCTAATAGTATTCAAATAATTCAATTCTATCTCAGAAGTGATTTGAGTAATCTATTCATGCTCTATATCATTAGTTAGATACCATGATTTGATATCTTTTCTGTCAGATACAGAACTAAGTAATCTCAGCGTAACTCAGTCAGATCCTTTGAGAAACATGATCAGTAACAGATTTAGCTTGTTGTGTACAATTTAAGAATCAACCCAGAGACTTTTAGTTGGGAGTAGGATTCAGCACTGAGCAAACCCAAGGATGGGAACTCACCTGCTAATAAGGGTGTGATTCTTAGAAGCAATCTTTGTATTCCAGGACTGTGTAAACAGTACAAGAATAGTTGTCTACCTGCTGAGGGTAAATACCAAAGATCCTAAACTTAGAGAAAATATAATGTCTTTACCCGTGGCACGGTATTGGAACCCTCCCAACAGGGGGAACTCAGAAATCAGGACTGTCAGATATAGTCATCTATTATTATGAGGAACTCAGATAGTTCCATTGATTTATGGACCATCCCAACATATAGGCTTGGTCACGTATACAGTTATTTGATATCATATTCATAGATATGCCGCCAGACAGGCTTGATTCATAGTCTCAGATTCTATTGAGTATCCTTGTTGTTAGATTCGGATATAATCATATTTCTTATCATTGATAATAGTTTTTGAATATCATCTATTAGAAAGATTGATCTCTAATCCTGTCAGTCGAAACCAGTGAAGCTCAAAATTCAGTCCTTGATGTAAGTACATCCAGATCCTCATTTCGCAGTATCAGATGAGTCAGGAATTCGATATCTTAGTGTCAGTAGTGAGTTCAATCTGCAGTAAAGTAGTATTCGAGTTTTAGTACCTAGAGTTTTAATGATTGTGTTTATAGTTTGTGCATTCATGTATGTGTTCTCGTGTGACATTTTCATGATCATTCAATTTAGATATTGTGTATGCATGAGCCTTTGTATTTAGCCTTACCATGTCTACATACCCAATACATCCCTGTACTAACGTATTGCGCTATGGTGTTTTATTGGGTACCATAGGTTCAGAGGCACAGGATCCAGAGTATCCTCAGCAATTCAATCCCAGACAACAGTAGTAGTAATGAGTCCTCTTCTTTCGAGGATGAATCTCAGTTTATTAATATTACATCAAATTTTGTTTATACTTTTTAGTTGACGGAGTTAGTTGGGGACCTATCCCATCAACTCCACGGTTCAGACAGTTTAGGGGCTTTTCAGACGGATGTTGATGTATTAGTATTCATCTTTCAGTTTTGAATATTTATAGACGTGTTGAACCTTATGGCCAGCTTTCATATTTATTTAAGATACTATGCAGTGTATAGGTACAAGTATCAGAAAAGGGTTAGCTTGTGGTCCTTCGGGTCTATAAGCACCATGTGACATCTCGGGATAGGATCTTAGGGCATTACAAACTTGGAATTAGAGCCTAAGGTTCAAGAGTCTCCTAGGGAGTCTGAAAAGCTGCATCTTGTAGAGTCTTGTGCATGAGTGTGTAGCGCACCACATTTATGTACAAGAGGCTACAGGATGTTCTTAGGTGCATGAGTGTGTAGCGCGCCACATTTATGTACAAGAGGCTACAGGATGTTCTTAGGAGAATTTTCCCTTCTTTTAAGTATCATGTCATGCGAGTTAGCATGATCTCAAGTTGGTTCTTAGTCTAATCTACTTCTTCCTTCTATTCACAGATTATGCCTCCTCGCAGAGATTTTGTTCATGGGGTTGATGACCAGCCCCCACAGCCAGTAGATCCTAAGAATGAGAAAGTGTCATATGCAGAGTTTTGAGTAGCTTTTCATGTGCTAGCCCAAGCTGTGACTAATTTTCAGAGTAATCGCTAGGCTGCAGTCCCACCTCAGCAAGATAGGGATTCTGACGCAGCCAGGGTTAGAAGTTTTATGAAAATAAACCTACCAGAATTCTTTGGGTCAGTAGTAGGTGAGGATTCGTAGCTTTATTTAGAGGAGGAGAAGAAGATCACCCAGATTATGCATGTTTTTAAGGAGGAGAGTGTTGAGTTAGAATCCTATAGGTTAAAGAATATTTCTCATGATTGAGTAGTGATGTGGGAGAAGAGTATAGGGGAGAATGCAGCTCTTGTGACTTGGTCAAAGTTTTAGAGTGCATTTCTAGATAGATTCTTTCTGCTAGAAATTAGAGAGTCTAAGGTAGAAGAGTTCATGAACCTAAGGCAAGGTTCCATGACCGTGAAAGAGTATTGTCTTAAATTTAACCAATTAGCTAAGTATACTCTTGACTTGGTAGCTGACCCTAGAGCGAGTATGAGTAAAATTTTATCGGGGGTATTGAGTTATATGTTGAAAGAGTGTAGAGCTACTATGCTCAATAGGGATAAGGACCTTTCTATACTGATGATGCATGAGCAACAGATTGAGGCAGATAAGATGAAGGAGAGAGAGTAAGAGAGCCAAGACAGGTAGTCATGGTTTTTCGCAGTCAGGGTCTCAAGTTTGTAGTAGTTCTCATTATGGTCAGAGATTTTTAGTTCCATCTCTATCTTCAGCTAGTGTACCCACACTTGTATTTGGGGGTGTCAGATCTGAGGGAGCGCCAAGCTTCAAAGCCCATAATAGTGCTAACGGTGTTCGTATCCATCTATATTATGGAGAGTATGGCAGGCGCCACCAAGGTATATGTAGAGATGGTAGTGATGTGTTCTTTGGGTATGGTGAGCCAGGACATCGAATGCGACAATGTAGAGTGCTGACTCAAAGAGGTAGACTCAAGGCACATCAGGCTCGCCTTGATCGGGAAGGATTCCCTGAAATAGACCCGGGTAAGTTATGAGCCCTTCATCTTTATGATATTCATTGTTAGGTCCTTTGCTTCCATTTTGAGCTTATATTCTAGCATGAGTTATGCATGAGTTTCATATCTCAGTCGGTCAATTATGACCTAGTCTGTAGGCACCCCATGTACCGCCCCAGTATTTCAGCTCAGTGTGTTTAGAGGGGCATAGAGTCCCAAGGGGGAGATACCCCATAGTATTATGATGTTGCATGTAATTAGATTCATCTAGATGAATGTTCATATTTTCTTTATGGATTTAGCTTCAGTCGTTATTTCATTGTCAAGTTTTGCTTTCGAAAATCAGCTTAGCCGGACATCCATGTATCAGATATGCATGTGTGTTATGACAATTCAGCTATGAGTAGGTATAGTCGATTATTAAATGCATCAGATATTCATGCCCAGCGTGAGAATTCAATATGTCAATTGTGCTAGTTGCGTAGTCATGCCTTGAGATGTTTTCGTTTCTTGAGTAAGTTTTGTTGATCTGTATTCTAAGTCTATCAAGCGACATTCGAGGACGAATGTTCCCAAGGGGGAGATATTGTAATACACTGAGAATCCCAACCGATAGTAGAACCATGATTAAAGATCATGATAAATAAATCTTAGTGATTTTGTAGTTTTGTGATCAAGTTTGATGTGTATTAAGTCCTTAAATACGTCCTAGCTATTAGACGAATCAAGAACATCCCTTACCAAATGAATTCTTGAGAAGGACATTGCCATAGTCAACTTCAAATGATCATACATCCCATTATACAAATAATTTTTGATCTTATGACATTCCAACAGGTAGATCATTGAATAAGCTTTCCATCGATACCAATTTTATCAAAATCTGACATCGGACGAGGAAGTTATGGCCATTTTATTGAGCGTGGTCAGAATCGCCCAGGTTTGACGAACGATCTGGTGGACCGTTAAGTCCTTGGCGGACCATGATCGTACCATCAAACCAAGGTAGTGACTCCCTTTTTTGTCTATCATACGACAGCTAAAATGGTGGACCATCAGTTTCCTGATGGATCGTCACTTTAACCGTCAAGTCGAAGCAAAATGTCCCAGTTCTGGCACTCAAATAACTGACGATCTGGTGGACCGTCAGTTGGTCTGACGGACCATGAGTTCGACTGTCACGGACCCCGATCAGCAATTTTCAACTCTTTTTAAAAGGGAATTTTGGTCCTTTCCACCTATTTTTGTCTTGTATATATATATATATATATATATCCAAGCAAATGGGAAAACCTCATTTTCTCTCATTTCTCTTCCAAGAAATATCTAGAAGCTAGGGTTTCTCTCCAGCCCAAAATTCAATCTTCTTCCAAGAAAATTCAAGAATCTTCCATAAAGTTTCAAAGTGGTTCAAGAATCAAACTCTCCCGATCAAAGGCTTCAAGAACCCTAATTCAAGAGTGTAAGAAGGAGTCAAAAACAAGTCTCTTCATCTTAAATTCCTAACCCAAGGGATGTAGATGTTGATTCTTGGGTCCTTTTCATCCAAGAAGCTCATGCACCCATCTTTAAAACCTAAAGATTTTATGTTTGTGAAATTCCATGATTTGTATGAGTTGACATTGATGTTCCATGTGTTATTGAGTTTTGATTCATGTTTGTTTACAAGATTTGTGAGGTTTGACCCCTGTATGTGGAATTCATGTGATGTTGGTGATAAACCCTCTTGAAGTTACTCTCTATGTGATGTGTTCATGACTTTTGGGTGTAGAATTGGTTGAATAAGTGGAGCATGTCTACCATAGGTTTGATAAAAGCTAAGGACTAGAATATGAGACATTATAGAATGTTGAATAGGAAGCCCCAAATTGTGAGCTAGTCTATGCATACCTAGTGTTTGATAAGATGCCCAAGTGAATAAATTATTCCATGGTAGTAGGAAATCCCCAAATAAGTGTGAACCTATGCATGTCTAGTGTTTGTTGAAGGACCTTTTTGAACAAGTGGAGATGTGATAGTAGTAAATTCTCCAATTATGTGATCTTTGATATATGCTAAGTTTTTAATACATGCCAAGTGGTTAGCAAGTATGTTATGACATGAACGATTATGATGATGAATAAATGCTTGTGATGATGAATGAATGATTATGATGATGAATGAATGATTGTGATGATGAATGGATGATCGTGATGATGCAAGAATGATTATATTTTAATTTTATGTTATCGAGTCCTGGGGGTATTTATGCCCGATAATTTTAGCTGTTGTCTAGAGCCCATGTCAGTTTCATGATAATTCTAGTCGATCCATGATTCTTAGAACTCAGTGAATTATAGAACTCTTTATCCTCAGACAGTTGCAAAACTTATGAAAGCTCAATAATCTCAGTTATTTCCGTAATCTCTGTATTGCTAGTAATCTAGCCCCTATCCTATAAATCAGCTTAGATCTAATAGTATTCAAATGATTCAATTCTAATCTCAAAAGTGATTTGAGTAATCTATTCAATCTCTGTAGCGTCAGTCAGATACCATGATTAAATATCTTTTCCATCAGATACAGATATAAGTAATCTCAGCGTAACTCAATCAGATCTTTCAAGAAACATGATCAGTAATAGATTTAGCTTGTTATGTACTATTTAAGAATCAAACCAGAGTCTTTTAGTTGGGAGTAGGATTTAGCACCGAGCGAACCCAAGGATAGGAACTCACCTACTAGTAGGGGTATGATTCTTAGAAGCAATCTTTGTGTTCTAGACTGTGTAGCCAGCACAGGAACAGTTGTCTACCTGTTAAGGGTCACTGCAAGAGAGCCTGACCTTAGAGAAGTGATAATGCCTTTACCTGTGGCACGGTATTTGCACCCTCCTAACCAGGGGTAGATGTTGGACCCCTAAGAGATAGTAGGGGCATATCGGTTCGATAAATACTTCCCACAGTTTTAGTTTCAGTATCAATCTTCAGAAATTAGGATAGTCAGGTACAGTAATCTATCATTATGAGGAACTTAGATAGTTCTACTGATTCATGGGCCATCCCGATATATAGGCTTGGTTACATATACAGTTATTTCATATCATATTTAGAGATATGTCGCCAGACATAATGGATTTACAGTCTCAAATTCTATTGAGTATCCTTGTTGTCAGATTTGGATATAATCATATTTCTTATTATTGATAATAGTTTCTGAATATCATCCATTAGAAAGGTTGATCTATAATCTTGTTTGTCAAAAGCAATAAAGCTCAGAATTCAATCCTTGATGTACGTGTATCCAGATCCTCAGTTCTCAATATCAGATGAGTCGGTGATTTGATATCTCAGTGTCAGTAGTGAGTTCAGTCTGCAGTAAAGTAGTATCTGAGTTTCAGTACCTAGAGTTGTGATGATTGTGTTTATGGTCTGTACATTCATGTATGTGTTCTCGTTTGACATTTCTATGATCATTCAATTTAGATATTGTGTATGCATAAGGCATTGCATTTAGCCTTACCTCGTCTAAATACTAAGTACATCCTTATACTGATGTATTTGCACTATTGTATTTTATTGGGCACCATAGTTTCAGAGGTACAGGATCCAGAGTATTCTCAACAGTTCAGTCCCAGTCAGCAGCAGTGGCAATGAGTCCTCTTCTTTCAAGGATGAATATCAGTTTATTAATATTGCATCAGATTCTATTTAAATTTTTTAGTTGACAGAGTTAGTTTGGGACCTGTCCCATCAACTCCACAGTTCAGATAGTTTAGTGTCCTTTCAGACGGATGTTGATGTATTAGTATTCAGCTTTCAGTTTTGAGTATTTATAGATGTGCTGAACCTTATGGCCAGTTTCTGCATTTATTTTAGATATTATGCAGTATATAGGTACAAATATCAGAAAAGGGTTAGCTTGTGGTCCTTCATGTCCATAAGCACCATGTGACATCTCAGGATAGGATCTCAGGGCATTACAAGGAGTTTCTTAGGTTTAGCTAGTTACTACCGACAGTTTTTTGAGGGTTTTTCTTTAATTTCATCCCTCATATCTCATCTAACCTAGAAAAAAGTTAAATTTTAATGGTCAGATCCTGCGAGAAGAGCCTTTAGGAGTTAAATACTCGACTCACTTCTGCTCCAGTATTAACTCTACCAGAGGGTTTAGATGGCTTTGTGGTTTATTGTAATGCTTCTAGAGTTGTTCTTGTTTGTGTATTGATGCAGTGAAGTAAGGTCATATCCTATTTCTCTAGATAACTTAAACCTTATAAGAAGAATTACCCTACCTATGACCTTGAGTTAGCAGCAGTTGTCTTTGCCTTAAGTATTTGGAGGCATTACCTTTATGGGGTCTATGTTGATGTGTTCACTGGCCATAAAAGTTTATAGTATGTGTTCACGCAGAAGGATCTAAATCTTTATCAAAGAAGGCGGCTTGAATTACTTAAAGACTATTATATGAGTGTGTTGTATAACCCATGTAAAGCCAATGTAGTGGTCGATGCCATTAGTATATTCCCTATGGGAAGTGTTGTGCGGAGTTAGTCCGTTAGGTTCATCAGCATGCTAGATTGGGTGTTCAGTTGGTTGATTCAACTAAGGATATTATGTGGGTTCAGCATAGTTTAGAATCTTTACTAGTTGCCAAAGCAAAAGAAAAGTAAGACAGAGATCCTATTTTGGTTAAGTTGAAGGAGGCAGTTTGATATTATAAGGTTGAGGTTTTCTCCCAAGGGGGAGATGGTGTGCTTCGTTGCCAGGGCAGGTTATGCGTTCTGAGTGTGGTGATTTGAGACAACGGATATTAGCATAAATGCATGGTGCATGTTGAAACCCATAGGGGGTTGCACCACATAGTGAGGGACGATGTCCCTCAAGATTGATCATAGGCAAAGTACAAAAAAATAACTTGTAAATAAGAGACAGTCCATAAAGAGTAAAAACACAAAGATTCTTAAGTGGAAACCCTTGAAGGGAAAACCATGGCTTGCCCTCACAAACACTAAATAAATCTACTATAATCAACCTCATGATTATAGACTAGATTTCAACCTAACTCTAGGCTCCTTACGCTAGTAGCAACTCTACCACAAGTTCACATGGTAACTCTATCAAGGGCTCTCTCTATACTAATTAACTCTAATGAGTTTCGCACTTAAGAAACTCTACCTATGTAGTTCTCTCAACAAATAAAAACACTATTTTTATAACATGAGTAGTTTAGTAACAAATCAGCACTCAAGAACACTCACACACCATTTAAGCATACTACGAAGATAAGAACTTGAGCAATGGTTGAACAATATTGAAATGGAGTTTTTGCTACCTCTCTTTTCTCTCTTTAGAATTTGAAAAAAACATTTGATGAAGAGGCATCTCTTTACTTTCATAGCTAAGTGATGACTAGGGATGAAATATCATAGAAACATCTATCTAAGTCAGTACAAAATAGCACCTACAAGTTTGTTATGTAAAAGGACAAAGATGTGCAGATACTGTGTGCCAGCTTAATGTACTTTGCATATCTAGGGATCTGGTTCCATGCAGTTTAGCTACTCATCATCAAAACTTCATTTAGATATTTTCCCCATTTTTGATGATGATAAACCAAACCATACAATTTGAGAATCAGTTCACATTCATCATATTTAATCAAAGGGATTACCACCTGAAGATGAATGTTTCCCCGATCATCATGCTTCCTCCTTCACCATCATGCAATCTCGGGAGCTGGTCTCTTGTTTTCATTTTGTATCAAAAATACTAGTTTGTTTCATTTCTTCCCCCTATCATCATGAACCTTCAGTTAGTGTATTTAGCTATGATTTCTTCCATTTCTTCCCCTGTCATCAGGCACCTTCAATTATTGCATTTTTCACACTGCACATTTTTCCCCGGTCAACATAATTCCCAATTTTGCAATAACTCAACTTATCTATTACCTGGTCCCTTTAATGAGAAGTCAGTATTCCCTATTTTGGCATCACCAAAAAGGATTAACAGTAAACCAAGAATAAATTATACACCAATTAGTTAACTCATGGCCAGTGGGGCAATACTAACATGAAGAATAGATTTGCTCTTAAAAAACCAATTGTAACATATAAAGTAGATATTCATCCACTCATAATAGTTACTACCAGTATAATAGGCTAAAATAATCATTATATGATAGCTGTGCTTAAAAACCATTATGAGAATTAGGATATAAAACTGACACAAGGTTGATAAGGGAATGAGGATATCAGGGCTCAGATGGAAGAAGGATTTGGTGAAAAATACTTAAGCAGTTCTCCATTCTTGTATTTTCAGTAATGTGAGCATCCCCAGATGTTTTGGAAGGTCCTTCACTTCCACATTTAGTTTGGTCATTCTTGCCTGGAGTCTTGTAGTTTAAACTCCTCTTGGGACTACTACTCATTTTCCAACCACATTTGTTCTCTTCTTAGGACCAGGTCCTTTAGGGCCTTTCTTTTTCTTGATAGCTGTGTGTTTCTCCCTACTTTGATCATGGATATCAAATATCTACTCATAGTATCTGGTCCTCTTGGTAACATGAACTTTCTCTCTTTTCTCATCTATAACTGCATCAACTTTTGAATTCATGTCCGCCCTCCTTCAACCTCCACAACTTTAGTATTTTTATTTTTCCTCTACTACAGTAGTTTTCATGAGCTTTTTTATTTTCATTGATGAAATATTTTTCCCCTTCATGGCGTCTTCCATCATTTTCCTCTTAGAACCTCTTGTAGAATAGGTTCTAGTCACTTTTACCTCAGAGTCTATCATTTTATTCTTTCATCTACTTTCTGTTGAGTTGAGGAAGGTTCAATCTATATTTGACTTATTCAGAAGTTTTAAAGTTTGTAAAGATGACTTGATGGGTGGTATATTAAATAGGAATAGTTAGGTTTAAATAGAAACTTTATTTTGGACAATAGGACAAATTTGATAAAGAAGAATGAGTGAAAGCCTAATATGGTAGTTTAGTGTTGTGTCAGTTGTTAATAAAAGATGTAACATTTGAAATGACATGTCTGAACTTATTAGGTATGACCTTAGATTTTGTAAAAAGGAACTAACTGCTTTTTGAAAAGGATAAACTATACATGGCCTATTTAGATAGCATTTTATGATTATTATTTTATCATCCTAGATAGGTGCTAACTTGAGATTTGGGATCAGGTCCCTCTCCTTTTTGAGTGAATCTTCAAGTTTGTGCAAGTCACATTTTTCCACATTTAAAGTTATCCCCGTGGGTGTCCACCTATAAGGGTATGGTACTGAGTTAGACTAATATGCACCCACTTTATATAGGATACCTATTTTCTAATCATATCCAATTTTGAGGGGAAACATTGAGTCACAAGATTTGTCTAATTTATTAGATTAGTTAGCTTCAGTATTTTAGCCTCTGCACACCCTTTTTGTTCCACAACCTATTATTAATGTAGGTTTGAGTACCGGGTCCCTGAGAGTCTTATCATGACCTTTTTTCTTGATCTTAGTCTTTAGTTAGGATCAGTGACTGACATTTTGCATCATTACCATTTTCATCTGCCTCTTTCAACCTTTTCCTCATCATTTTAAGCATCAACCCCTTTTTAAAAAAAATTCACACAATTTGATTCTTATAATGGGGATCTTCAGCTATATTTTACCATGGATCAGGTGTTTTGAAATTAGCTATCTCACTAGAGACACTTCCATCTTAAAGTGTCTTGATAAAGAGAGAATACATTTAGACTTTCAAAATTGAGATAGTTGATTACTTATTTTTAATGATCATTATTTGATTGCCATTCTCTTCCTAATACTCGATACCATGATCACTTGTAAGTTTTGGGAACCCACTTGAGTTTGAGTTCCCAGTAGGAAGACAGAGATGTGATTATATCCCCTTTGGCTCATCTAGGTAGACAGTTCCTTTTCACAATTCTCTGAGGCTTGAGACCCTTAGAATGTGCATTCCCTTGCTGAATATATTCAGTACTCCTCAAATTATCCTTAAGCTAGTACTGACATTACTCTTTCAAAGGTCTATCTCTTCCACAGTATATGCACAAGAGTTTATACCCTTTGTTTCTATCATCATAAGCATCGTTACCTTTAGACTCACTCGGTTGGAAATTATCTTTGTAGCCTAAACAGCTACCATCATTAACACCTTGACTAGTCAAGTCAGGAAGGATTAGTGAGGAAGTAGACCATTTAAGAAACCTGTTCAATGCTTTTTTTAGACAGACCAGGTCCCTCTCTAATTCATAACTGCTATGAAGTGCTAACATAAGGTTCTTTTACGAATATTTCAATCTCTTCTCAAGATCAATATCAATCCTTGAGGCTTCCTTCTACCCTTTACCATCTATACCATTTACTTTCTTCAAACTACTCATTAAACTCAGATTTTTAAATTTTATTTTTATGAACAACTCAACATTCTCCATTACCTCATACACTGAATCTAGGCTTATCAAAGAAGCCTCACCTACTTCAAACCACCCAATAGTAGATTTACACATTCTGTCATAGAGATTCTCAAAATGAATCCATTTGAATTCAAGTGTGATAGCTGATATTGTAGGAAAATTCAATCAAAGGTAAGTGCCATCCCAACTACCCTTAAAGTCAATAAAACAAGACCACAATATGTCCTCTAATGTCTAAATGGTTATCTCAACTGACCATCTATTTAAGGATGAAAAGATGTACTGAGATAGACTTCAGTACCAATACCCTTCTGAAAAGCCCTCCAAAAAATAAGAGGTAACCTATGTACCTCTATTTGAAATAATGATCAAAAAAACCCCATAGAAATTTACCAACTACCTGAGATAGAGTCTAGAATAATCCTCAGTAGAGTACAAAGTATGAACTGGTAAGAAATAGGATGACTTGGTTATTCTATCAATAATGAATCAAATCGAATTATGTTAGAGACACATATGAGGTAACCCTGTCACAAAATCTATATTCACCACTACCCACTTCTAAGTGGGGATGCTGAACTCCTAAAGTATACCACTATTCCTTTGGTGGTCAACCTTGACTTGCAAATAATTCAAATAATTAGCCATAAATTCCATAATATCTTTCATCATACCATTTAACTAATAGATTTCCAAAAATCATAGTACATCTTGGTAGATCTTGGATGAATAGAATATCACACACTGCTACATGATGTTTTGATGATGAGAAGCTAAACTGGAAGAGACAAGGTCACTGGATATGCAAAGTACAGTACATCTAGCACACGGTATATGTACAATTTTGTCCTCTTGTGTAATAAACTTCCAGGTGCTATTTTGTACTGACTTGGATAGCTGATCCGATGATATTTTTGTCCTAATCATCACTCAGCTGTAAAAATAAAGAGATGGCTCTTAATCAAATAGTTTGTGCAAAATCTAAAGATTTAAAAGAGAGGCAGCAAAAAACCCATTTTAAGATTGCTCAAGCATTTCTCATGTTCTTATCTTCGTACTATGCTTAAATAGTGAGTGAGTGTTCTTGAGTGCTGATTTTTAACTGAACTACTCATATTATAAGAGTAGTGTTTTTATTTATTGAGATAACTACTTAGGTAGAGCTTCCTAAGTGCGAAGCTAACTAGAATTAATCAGTCTAGATAGGGTCCTTAGTAGAGTTACCAAGATGAGCTTGTAGTAGAGTTTGTACTAGTGTAAGGAGCCTAGCATTAGGCTATAATCTAGACAGTGATCAAGAGGTTGATTATATTTGATTACTTTTGTGCTTGTGAGGGCAAGCCGTGGTTTTTCCCTTCCCGGGTTTCCACTTAAAAATCCTTGTGTTTTTACACTTTTTGCATTGTCTTTTACTTCCTAGTTATTTTTATGTACTTTGCTTGTAATCGATCTTGATAGACCTAGTCCTTAACTGTGTGGTGCAACCCCCAAGGATTTGAACATTTGGTATATGAGCCAGGTCACTCTAATAGGTTCACATCTAGAGTGTCTTGGTTAGAATGGTTGCTCCACCTAATCTAGAAGAAGGGCAATCTGCCACTAGACCATCGAGATTCAATGGATAGTACTATAGGTGGTAGAAAACTAGGATGTTTGACTTCATCATGGCTGAGGATAGTGAACTGATGAACATCATTCTTGAAGGTCCTTATGTTCCTGTAAAAGAAGTCAAAGAAGGGGATGTGATTAGAATGGTTGTCAAAAGTAGGAGGGAGTTTAATAACGAAGACAGAAAAAAATTACAATTACAAGACGTTGTTAGTATGTGGCATAAGTATTCATGAATATAATAGAATCACTACTTCTAAAAATGAAAAAGAGATCGGGGATTGCTTGAGGACTGCTCATGAGGGCACTACTGATGTAAGGGATTCTAAGGTAGATATGATGACTAGCCAGTATGAAACCTTTACCATGAAACAATGAGAAACTATCCAGGAAATGCATACCAAATTCACCTCAATAACAACTGAGCTTCATTATTTACGAGAGGTGATTCCAGCTTATAAGCAAGTAAGGAAAATTCTTGGGGTTCTTCCTATGTCTTAGGAAAGTAAGGTAGATTCCATAACTGAGGCAATAAACCTAAAGACCCTCACTATGGATGAACTAATTAGAAATTTGAAAACCCATGAGCTGAAGAATTAGCATGGGATGGAGAAGAATGATGCAAGAAGAGAAAAATCCCTAACATTAAAGTCTTTTAAAATAATCTAGTTGACGATGAAGACATCGATGTTGCCTATTTAGCAAATAGGATTGTTGGAGCCATGAAAGGAGTGGTCAATTCCAAAGAAGTGGGAGAAATACTGAAGTGTGTCACAAAGTGAAAGTCCTAAGCATTTCATCAAGGACTGTCCCATGCACCAAAAGGATCATCCAAATTACCTCAAGGCCTAAGGTGATAAATGAAATAATAGGTACCAGGTCTTGAATAATTCAAGAAAGAAGGAAAAAGATGAATATGTTGTAAATCAAGCTTTGGTAGTTTGGGTTGACTCTTCCAGTGATTTAGGTATAGATAAAAAGACTAGAGGTATTTTTATACTAGCAGTGGAAGACAATCCAGGTATCTATGATTCCCTATTTTCATTCATGGGAAACATAGAGGATGAAAAAAAGGAGGTAACTCTTTCTGATATTAAGGAGAATCTAGATAATTATGATGCTAGTTTTAGTGCAAAACAACACCTGCAAGTTTGTTACACAAGAGGACAAACCTGTGTAGATACCATGTGCTAGTTGTAATTTACTTAGCACATCTAGGGACCTGGTCCCTTAGATTTTAATTTCTTTCGTCAAAACTCCATACAGCAGTGCTCGATATTCTATTTATCCAAGAGCCACCAAGATATACTGTGATTTGTGGGAAATCTATTGGTTGAATGGTATGAAGAAATATATTATGGAATTTGTGGATAATTTTCAAATTATGAGCAGGTCAAGAATGAGCACCAAAGGACTAGTGGTACACTTCAGGAGTTCAGCATCCCCACTTAGAACTTGGGGGGAAGGGGTGAACATAGATTTTATGACTGGTTTACCTCATACAACGGTAAGCATGATTTGATTTGGGTTATTGCTGATAGAATGACTAAGTCAGCCTATTTCTTGCCAGTTTATACTTTATATTCCACTGAGGATTATGCTAGACTCTATCTCGGGTAGTTGGTAAAGTTTTATGTGGTTTCGTTGATCATCATTTCAAATAAAGGTACATAGGTTGCCTCTCATATTTGGAGGGCTTTTTAGAAGGGTCTTGGTACCTAAATCCATCTCAGTACATCTTTTCATCCTCAAATAAATGGTCAAGAAAAGAGAACCATTTAGACGTTTGAGGATATATTGGGGGCTTGTGTTATAGAACTCAAGGGTATTGGGGATGACACTTACCTTTGATTGAATTTGCCTAAAATATTAGTTATAACTCCAATAGTCAAATGGCTTCATTTTGAGGATATCTATTAAAGATTGTATTTATCTTCTATTGGTTGGTTTGAAGTAGGTGAGGCTACTTTGATAGGGCTAGATTCCTGTATGAGGAAATGGAGAACATTTTATTGATTCGAGAAAGGATGAAGATAGCCCAGGGCTGATAGAAATCCTCTGTTAATGTGAGAAGAAGAGATATTGAATTTGATGATGGTAACTTGGTTTACTTAAAATTCTTACCCATGAAAGGGATAAAGAGGTTTGGTATGAAAGGAAAGCTCAGTCTCTGCTATGTTAGCCCATATAAAATTTTGAGCCAATTTAGGAATATAGCTTATGAGTTAGATTTTCCTGCAAAATTGACATTACTGCATCCATTATTTCATGTTTCCTGGTTAAAGAAATTCATTGGTGACCCAGATTCCATCATTTCTTTAGAGAATATGGACGTGAAAGATAGTCTTTCCTACGAAGAATCCCAATTGAGTTACTTGATTGTCAGATTTATAGGTTGAGGAATAAATAAGACCCTTGGTTAAGGTTCTATGGAGAAATTAGTCCATTGAGAGGGCAACTTAGGAAGAGAATCCAATATCTGAGCCAAGTACCTCCATCATTATGTACGAATTCAGATCGAGCGTGAGGTAATGATTTTCCTTAAGTGATTCTTTCGTTATCGATCTCAGTTATCTAACTATCCTCATGTTATAGTATCCACTCATCAATGCAGTTCGGTCCATCCGTTAAGTTTCAGTTTTAGTTATTTAATCATGATTCAGCTTAACAGCTTAAAAGTATTCAGTTTATGGTTTTAGTCTTCTTAGTACCTCAGTTCAAACAGTTTCATTCGGGGATGAATAATCCCAAGGGGGAGATATTGTAATACCCTGAAAAATCCTAGACATGTTTTCAGTTATCCAACATATGTTTAGATGTCCCAGAGCATTAATTTACACAAAGTACAAGTGACATGGCCATTTTGACCCCCTAAGATTTTGGACATGTTAATTTCATCCTTTCCGAGTTAGAAACATTGATTTTGTAAGTAAAATAAATTTAGCGATGTTAAAAGGGTCATCTGGGAGAGTTTCGGTATTTTCAAAAGAGGTTTGGGGATTTTTTGGAGCACAGAGGCAGTAAGCCTCCGCAATTTCAGCATGTCCTGGAGGATAGTCTCTGTGATACGCAGTGTGCCACAGAGGTTAAACACCCAAGAGGGGAATTATTTTCCCTATTCATCAATATTTACCAATGTATAATCATCTTTTATTCTCACGAACACAAAATTTAAAGCTTCATTAAAGAATTCAACCATTCAAGGTCCCAAATCAAATTTTTCTTCAATAATTCAAGCAAATTTTTCTTCAAGAATTCAAGCAAATCAGGTATGTGGGGTCTTCATCAATGGGTTCCTTCCACCCATTGAGTCCCAAGTATCCTTTGTTTTTCAAGAATAAACCCTTTTCCCTCATTCAAAATCATCAATTAAATCTCATGGATGATAATTGTCAACACATGTTTTTACCAAAATAAGCTTTGGGGAAGATTAACATGCCTTAGATACATAAGAATTTGAAAGCAATTTGGAGCTTGGAACACGGAAGAAGAATACACAGTGAAATCCTTAAGTTTTCCTTGGGTTTTGAGTTTAAGAGTGAAATTAGGGGATTTGATCTTGTAAAACTTAAGGAAATAAGATTATTTTATGCTTAAGGGTCGTACATGGGTGAAAAGACCCAAAAGCCCTCATTCTAAGAGAATAAAAAAACCTGCATGATTTTTACACTTTGGCGTGGCACACTGCTTATCGCGGAGACTATCCTTCATCCCACCCCGATATCATGAATAATATCCTTAGTGACATGTTTATATCGTAGAAGCACACTGCCTCCATTCCATTCCAATATTAGGGGGAGTAACCTCTGTGACATGGCAAAAATATGGAGGCTTACTACCTCGAAATTCCAAAATAACTCCAAACCACATCCAAAAATTCCAAAACTCTTTCAAGACACCCTATAACATACCTAAACACAATTTAAGTCAAAAAATTGATGTTTTGAATATGAAAGGGTAAAAAATAAAATGATGGAAATTTTAAGGGTTTTACAGGACAACACCTTCATAATGATCTACAAAATTCTATTTTAAGCCAAAATCAAAAAAATATGCACATAAACCAAACCATTAATCCAGGAGTCATACATTAAGGCATTTATCACTTGGTATTGTCATACCAATTTTGCACTCAAGCTTATATAATCATGACAAGCCAATCCATGTAATAATTAGACTTCCAAGTTCCATTTTAAAATCCAAACCATGGTCATAGAAGGCATTTTAAATCCATTATAACCAATTATCCATTAATATAATGAAATGGGTTCATAAATAAGTTAAATTATGCAATTATCCATAGTAAAAACCCAAATTTACAAGAAGGTTGGGGTTAATTCCATTGCCAAGACAAAAGCCATAAATTTTGGGATATTCTTGTTTCCCATTCCAATTCCCATAACAATGCACCCATTCAGTCCAAAATCATCAATTTAAAACATAAATCATCAATTTAAACATGGGAAAACTAATTCAAGTAATACTAATCAAAAACCCTCAATCCAATTTCAAACTCATTTCACGCCAATACTATGGAGGTACCACTGCTATCACAAAACTCCAGCGGCATGGCACACCACTATTATAGAGCTATATTACCTTAAAAATCCAAAATAGCCTCGAATCCCTTCTGAAAATCTAAAACTTTCCCAAAATACCCTTTTTAACTTCCTTAAACATATTTAAGTTACAATTCAATATTACAAATATAAGAGGGTCAAAAATAAAATTGTCAAACTTTTTAAAGTGTTTTACACTTTCAACGCTTAAAATAAGGAAATTATGCAAGAACTTAGTTATTCTTGTTGGATATGATGTTTGTGTGTGTGATGAAGAGTTACTGATTTCTACTAGTCTACCTACAATTAGTAGGTACAACTAAGTTGCATAAGTAAGTTGAGTCTGATTTCTACAAGTCAACCTACGATTAGTAAGTACTACCTACTAGTAGTAAGTTGCATTAGTGAGTTAAGTTCTGATGGTGGTATGTTGCCTCTAATTTCCACTAGTCAACCTATGATTAGTAGGTTGTACCTACTACTCAATCTACTAATTGTGAGTTAAGGCCGGCCTAGCTTTTCTACGCTTTTGGAATAGGTTTTTTTGGTATCTATAAATACTATTTTGATGTTTTATCATTTTTAGGATGCATTTTAAACACTTTTGACATTGTTTTTAGTTCTGAGATATATTATTGATCTCAAAATTATTGCTCTTAATTTTTAGGGCTTAGAATTAATTTGAGATTTTGGGTTTTCATTCTTATTCTTTGTAAGTTCAACCTTATGCTTATATATATGGAAACTTTATTTGATCCTACAACCATGAGTAGATAAATCCCATAACTAGAGTTGTGGCAACCCTAATCAAATAATGAAGTACGTTAAGTGCGAAGTCATTCTAGACTGGTGTTCTTGCATGTATTGGGATTTTTTTTATTTTGATTGCCTTTATAATGGTCGCGAATGGTAGGAAATTATCCAATACTTGATTTTGATAGCAGTAGACATTAGGAAAATTAGATCACAATAGTAATTTAAAACGATAACCCTTCATCTAATTAACTTGAGACTGAGACATGATAGTTAATCTGAAATCATAAAACAAGGGTTAGTAATGCGATGCTCTGAGACCGAGAGGAGATGAGTGAAATTCACCTAAACCAAGGTTGATAGACGATCAGTGATACATAACATGTTAGATTTTACATGCAAGCCACTAATATAGGTTGACAATCATGAACAATCTGTGGAGTTATGAAGTCAGGGGAAACACAATCCTAGTTCTCACCTCATATTTATCACAATCCTAATTACCTAACAATTATTACTATTACTCTTTTGTTACAACCCTCTTCCCCCTCTATTTTATTTACATAATTTCTAGTTACATCAGAAATCTACTAATAGATTTTTGTCCTATTCCTTATGGGATCAACCCCAACCTTTTTGGATTCTATATTTGATCGACGACCACTTTATAATTTCTTGAAGGTGTAATTTAGGCGACATCAATAGGGTGGTATGTCTTTTTGTTATTGGCTAAGGTGTAGCAATACTTACAGATTTTATGGTAGTTGGTATATAAAGAGTAGTTGGATAAGATGAATTAGAGTATTATTTAGCTAGGGAAGAAGTTTTTGATGACCTATCATTATGTTAGTAAATACTAGGTATAAGTTGTGAATAGAATAATGAAGTAGTTAAAAATTACTAAATCTAAGTTTTACTTTGTAATTTTGAAGAGGAAAACCCTTGATATTTATAGAGATATGAATGTGGTTTAGGCATATTAATAGATAATTAGTAGTGATGTTTGAAGGGAGAACATGTTGATAGACAGCAATTATATAAACTGTGAGACTCGGGTTGACTATTTTGTCATGTTTTTTCATGGACTTGTGTTTCATGATTTTTATCTAGTATTTGTAAGTTTTATAGTATGTAATAATTTATGTTGCTATCTATTTTTAGTACGAAAGACTAATCTTCAACTTTAAATGATCACTATCATGAACTAAATGGTAGTATGAGAGTCATAACACTAGTTATGGAAAATTGACCTAGAAGACATGGTTGGTTTGTAGAAGATCTTAAGTTGATAACATATGGAAAATAGTGAAGTCATTTGATGAAGAAAAAGAGCCTTGAGTTTTAGATGGACAGATGTATCCAAGGTAGTATATTATTATAGAGAAAGTAAGTTTATAAGTTCTACAAGTTTCTAATTAGTTTTCTTGAATTGCTAAGGATGGAGAATTCTAATTATGTATTATATGGTATCTCTAAGAGCTAAATTAATGGGACCATATACAGACAATGTTAAAGTTTCCTAGTGTAATTTTAGTCCAGTTGATTTGGGTGGACATGAATTTAGGTATGTGATGTCAGTAGGCTAATAAAAGAGACCATGTTGTTAAGTTATCATGACCTGAGGCTAACCCCTAGTTGAAACACGGTGTCTAGAGTCATGAGTGATCCTAATCTAACCCATGGTTTGGTACCTACTATGTGCACTTAAGAAAAGTTATTATATAATATGCAGAAGCTAAATTAAAAAGTCTAGACAATAAATAATACTGAAAGTAATGTTGAATACATTTGATAAATCTGAAAGAAATTTTGACTGCCTAATTGCTTGACTATCTAAAAGAATCTAAACATGATGAATTATTAGGACAGGTCCCCAACTAACTCTAACTAACTAAAATAACCTAAAATAAAATAATAGGAAGCATGAATAACAATATGACCCATTCTCCACTAATGAGGACTCACTAATGATACAGCTGAGTGGCACAGGAATGGAATAAGTGTGATTTAGGAACTGAGTGGTTGAACCTATGTTAAGACAACATAGTGCAATAGATAGTATGCAGTTAGTACTTTGAATGTACTGGTATCTAAGATGAAAACTAATTGACATGCATATATATTGATCATGAATGTATTAACATAAATATGAAATGTGAGAACAAGTATAAATATGTACTAAAATATTTGAATGAATAACTGATATAAATATTCATAAACCACAACTGTATCTTTTACCAGGATAAGTACTTCCTAGATATCCAAATGATAATATAACATAGTCTTTGCCCCAATAATATGTCCAGAATAATCACAATGTCATAATAACGGCCTTAGGATTATATACACATTTGGAACTTGTCTCAATAATCATATTTATAAACCATAGTATATCTATAATCATCTCACATCCTGGATAAATCTCACATTCAAGAGGCATACTATATCTATAAGGCATAACTCGTAACTATGAGGCATATCCCATCTATAAGGCATCTCATATCTATATGTCATATATCATGACTATGAGGAATATCGCCTTTCTAGGCCAATTATCATATCAAAAAGGAATGTCAACTTTAAGGTCCATGTATTACATCAAAGAGGAAATAGTATCTCTACAGGACAAACGTTACTTCTAAAAGGAATATCATATCGATAGGCCAAATAACATATTTAAGAGAAATTAACATCTCTAAGGGACCAATATCATGTCTAAAATAAAATAGCCTCTATAAAGGACGAATATCATGACTAAGAAGAAGTAGCATCTCTATAGTCCAAATATCACATATAAGAGGAATATCCTCTCTAAAGGCCTAATATCATGGCCATAAGTCATTATTCACTATTTGACCAAGTATAAATATGTATACTTGGTCATGCAAACTTAAATAGATATAGTTTGAACACTAAAATGAAACTACGGGAGCTAACATCTAACTGATATGCCCAATTCTGAGATAATCAGATTCCAACATGTAACCCTAGTTGAAAGAGTGTTGGTCCCTTAGCACGAATACCAACACTGGCTGTGAGGATCCACTAACATGATGTCTTGAAGGACTAAGGTGTAACACCCTAAAATTTTGAGCATTTTTAGTTTTGGCCTCCCCATGTTTGAAACATCAATTTTTAACTTAAATTGTACTTAGGTATGTTAAAGGGCATCTCGGAAGAGTTTTGGAATTTTTAGATGGGGTTAGGGTGGTTTTGGGTCACGGAGGTTGTAAACCTATGTGATATTGACGTGCCATAGAGGCTATCTTCCACGATAGCCTCTGTGACACAGAGGTTGGTCTCTGCGTTAAGGTATGCAGCATGGAGGTTAGCCTCTGTGATAAGGTTCGTGCCACTGACCTATATAAAAATCTAATTGTTCTATTTTATTTTAATTTGGATGAGGGGTAATGAGGTTCTTTCACTTATACACAACATTTAAACACTATATGTGCCAATTCTCATCAGTTTTCAAGATACCAAGGGCTATTACTTCACTTCTAAAAATCCTCTCTCAAATTTCCCCTTTTAGGTCAAAGCTAGAGTTTCAAGGAGGTGGTTATCTAGGGTTCTAAGGGTGTTATCTTTAAAATCCTTCGTAATTGAGGCATGTTCCTCTTTCCCTATACTTATCTTTTTTGATGGAATAAATTATTTTTCATTATGCCTTTGAACTATGGGTTTAGGGTTTTGAATGTATTTAGTTTAAATATTTTCTTGGTAGTATTATTGAATTCTTATGCATTAAATTGATGATTTATGATCTCTTTGGGGGCATAGGGATGGTGAATGAATTTATGGATAAAATGGATTCCCCAAATAAATGGTTGATAATGCTAAAACTACAGCTCTCGTAAGAGTGTAAGCGGTCGTCGTCAAATATAAAACCCAACTGGGTTGGGTGTCGAATCCCACAGGGAATACTCGGTAACTAAGTATGCAACGATTAGTAGACTTTTGGTGAAAGTTCTGCGGAAAAAGGAGGGATTTTATGCGTGAAGTAAAATTATCAAAATATCAAAGTAAAATCGGAATGTTTAGTAAGATTTTAATCAATGAGAATTGTAAGTTAGGGTTATGTCCACCTTATGAGTTCTGCGTATCTATTAACTATGAGTTATGCGGAATTCAGACATGCATGCACTTATAGCGATTCGTATTTTATGGTAAATCCTAGCGTCTTTCGACCATCAAGGATTATCTCACTTTAACTCTTTCAAGCTTAAAGCGTATAACTAATGGTACGAATTCTCCAAGAGGTTAATCCAGTTACGGCACTAACTTTTAAACAGGGGTTGGTAGCCCTATTTCCTTGTCACTCTCTCTTTTCCAGACATGTAACTTTTCTTTCGAACAAGTTAATGCTATACTGGCGTATTCTATATGTTTGCAACCACAAGAATTCAATTAATATGAGGAGAGTAATGATATAAGTAGCATACGTATCAAGAAATCACAAACTCATAGAAATAGATTGTATTATCAAAAGGCTTCCATAACCCTAACAGAGAAGTTTAGATACTCATGAGTGCAACAGAGATCACCATAAACATCATCATCATATCAAAACTAGAATGATCTCACGTTGGTCACAAGAGTCGTGCTTTCTCTGTCAGAAAGTAACGTGAATAACTAAATGTCGAATAAAAGAAAAATAGAATTGAATAGAAAATAGGATGAATGAATTGAATGCATGCTGAAAAATTCAGTAAATAAGGGTTTTTATAACACCCTTGTCCTAATCCTACTGAAATAGGGTTTTTATCCTTGTCCTACTGAAATGGGGTTTTTATCCTTATCCTAATCCTACTAAGTTACTGCTGATCCCCAACTCTTTAGAAATACTGTTTTTGCCCGGGACAAGTTCTCCATGCATCACTTTCAGTCCACCAGTTTCCAGAAGCTGCCGTCCTTCTTACGTTGAAATTTCTTTTAGTGTCCAACAGTCCACAAAATGCTGAAATCTTCATCATTTATACCTGAAAACTTGCTAATCAGGTTGGTTAGCTCACTTACAGGAAAAAGGACTAAAAGTGCAGGAATTATATATTTTGTCCTCAAAACTTAGCTAAAATATGGGTAAATTAAGGTACTTTAGGCGTGTAAATACGCCTAATATCAACACCCCACACTTAAAGCTTTGTTCGTCCTCAAACAAAATATCATGTCCATATAAACATCTACTTGGGGTTTCACAGTAACAGCACAAAATATTCATCAAGACAGGCACGACAATTATTAACAAAGAGTAGTTTTTTGATCACTACTAGAAACAATTCAACCTCCAACCTAGACTCGTGATGATGGTTAATTCGTATCCAAAAGTTAAGGCACAAAGAATCATACACAACTACCCAAAACTCATCAACCATGTGTGTCTCACAACATATCACCCATAATCACTCATAAGTATTTCATTTTTCGAAACATGGGTATAAGATTTTCCTTGCTCTCACTCTCACAAAGAATTCATATATTGCAACTGATGACCATATGCTTGACCTTAGTGTAATGCTCTACTATATCAGAATGCTAAGTTTAGGATCATATAGGTCTTTACATGGTTGTAATGTAGGCTAAGGGACAGGTAGGACTATTTTGGCCAGAAATAGTGACTATGTTCCCTAAGCTCTTTAATCCACTACATTATGTCATTAACGCTCTATTTTAAACAATCCTGCTACCTTTCTTTCATGTAACACCCCTTTTCACCTTATTTTGTTATTTAAACATAAACACAATTATCTTTTTAGTTTTCTATTTCTTTTTCTTTTCTTTCTTTTTTTATAACACACCACTATGATAGCCATTCTTTTTCACAACTATTTCAAGTACCAATACACTCTGATGCATCACTCTTACCCAATTTCCTCTTATTTTGTCACATGACTTTACAATTTAAAGCGCTTAGGAATTTGGATCAAATTATGGTCTTGAAAAAAAATGGATCAGGCTACATATGAGGCTGTCAAAGAAGATGGCTTACAAGCTCAAAGGGGTTTAACTAGGATAAATGTTCATGGGTAGGTCAAAAGAAGGTAAATAAGTACAGGTTGCCAAAGAAATGCCTAAATCATCTCCTAAACTTACACTCTTTATTTTGCTTTACACACACACCAGGCAAGTTCTAGCATCAGTCACAACACAGAATATACTATTACCTTACACACACAAGGCACATGGTCAACTTTATTGGGAGCAGTATAGACTCTTGACCCAACAGATGAAGGAATTAAACCACACAACTATCACACAGTGAGTCACACTTGGAGCCTAAACGTCTCAACAGTAATGATTTTATCACAGACTCTTGTCATAATACCATGCTGCCTATCAGAACAATTTCATGCAAAGTTTAACTAAAAAATTTCTAAAATTTAACTACTAACAAACAAAACAAACAAACATAAATAAATGCAAATGCAGATAAAGAAGTATAGCATACAAATACCAGCACCCCACACTTAGACGGGACACACTGCCCTCAGTGGAAAATAAATATGGAAAACCTGATTAGTAGGACTCCTCCTCTATGTCTGGGGTCATACCCCCTGTGTCGGAATCATCATCAGAGTCTTCATCCTCAGAGTTTCCTTAAATTGTACCCCAATTGATCCCAAAGTGCATCGCGGTATTTGTAGCGAGGAGGATTCAGCTTGCACTTTTCTTCCCCTTTTCTGACCTTTCTGTGAGGTGGACGCTTTTTCTTTTCCTTTTCGTCCTTTTGGTGCCATTCTACCTGAGATTCATGTTAGATCATCTCGGAAGATATAATCGACAAACAAACTATAGTGGCACCACCCCACACTTAATTTGTTTGTACAAACTAATTAAGTGAGTGATGTCGATTACTCCGACTTCATCGACATACATATAGGCGATATGTTCCAACAATATGTTCAGCACAGTCATATTTGCATGTTGTCTTTAACTATTCTTTTCAACTCTATGTTATGTAATCTTTACCATACTTTATGGTTTGGATTAATACACTTTTGGAACAAGACGACCATGTAGAGATTGAATCAAGTTTATGGTATAGAAATAATCACAACATCTCATGCTTGTATTCAATCATGAGCTTTATCTCGATGAACGAGTCACTCAAACATTCAAGCATTCAAGTTTGAAGATTATGCAATTAATTTCACCACTTCGATTCCATGAATCTACGATAGTGTATAATAATCAAATACAAGTCAGAACCAAGTCAAGAACACCCACACGTATTCTTTCACTCAACTAGTTGTATCATAACAAACTAACCACATTCAAATCACCAACACCAATTCAAGATCTAACAAATCGTTATAAGCGTAGTATTGTAACACTTTACGGAATATAAAAGAAGAACTTACTTCCTGATGGACTCGGAATATAATCTTGCAAGGTTAGATGAGCAAAAAGAAAAGTTTTGAGAGATTTAGAGAGTAAAAGTGGTGCCTAGTTTGAGCAAATAAGTGTGTTTTGTTCTAATGTTGAAGATCTATTTATAGAACAAGCTATGGATCGGGTTTGAACCATGTAAAATCGGGTTAGGAGACCAAAAAGTAAGGATAGGCGGCGCCTAATGCTTTGCCTATTCTTGGCATAGGCGGCGCCTATGCTATGGTATTATAGATTCCGAGAGCAAAGGCTTTGGCATAGGCGGCGCCTATGCTATGGCATTGTTGGACCAAAGGCTTTGGCATAGGCGGCGCCTATGCTATGGCATTGTTGGACCAAAGGCTTTGGCATAGGCAGCGCCTATGCTATGGCATTCTAGATTCAAAGACCAAAGGCCATAGCATAGGCCTTGCCTTGTTCATTGCCTAGATTTACATAGGCCTTGCCTTGTTCATTTCCTAGATTTGCATAGGCAATGCCTTACCTATAGCCTTTGCTTCTTCATTCAAAACTTACCACCTTCAACATGAAACACTTCCAAATCAAGATTTGAAACCAATCTCCTCCTTTATACCTCTTGCACCTACACTTACTCAAAAATAACAAAAACGATTAGAACGATGGGTTGCCTCCCATCAAGCGCCTTAGTTTTTGTAGTGGCTCGACAAAATCCTAGGAAAACAAAACAATTAAAAACGATGGGTTGCCTCCCACCAAGCGCTTGATTTATTGTTGCGGCACGACATAGCTATCTCAATTACTTAGACTTCATCGAGATAGATAGTGCATCGTTTTCTGAATGGATTTAGATGACGCTGGTGCTTACTTGTATGCATACAATCTTCTTCGAGATGACTCTTGTGCATACATATCCCAGGAGGGATACCAATTATATCATCAATAGTCCAACCCGTGGCTCTCTTGTACCTCTTTAGAGCAGAGATGAGAGCCTCTACGTACTGTTCACCTAAATCAGCCACAACACTCACCAGAAGTGTATTTTCACTTCCCAAGAATGCATACCTTGGGTGACTGGGGAGCTCTTCCGATTCTATCACTGGTGGCTCTTCAACGGAAGTCTTCACTGTTGGTGAAGGTCGATTCTTAAGATCACGGTCCAGCTTCTTAGGGGCATGAAAATAGGACTTTATTCCTGGTAGAGCACAAATGGTTTCTTCATATTCTTCAACATCCTAATGCTCACAATTCGAAAGCACATCAGATAGTGACTCAACAGTAAGCTGTTTCTCTACAGATAATTCTTTCTCATCCTCATAATAAACATCATCTATAGAGAACACATTCATATCGCTGGGTTGCTTCATTGCTTTGCATACATCAAAATGGACCACTTCGTTATTCAACCGAAATAAAAGCTCATTAGCTCTCAAATCAATAAGCATACTTTCGGTTGAGAGAAAAGGGCATCCCAAGATTATGGGAACTTCAGAATCCACCTCGCAATCCAAAATAACAAAGTTTGTAGGAAATATGAAGGTAGAAACCTTCACCAACACATCATTCAAGATACCCACAGGTCATTTTACCGACCTATCTGCCATCACGAGCCGCATATTGGTTGGTGTAGGGTCACCCAACCCTAACTTTCTGTAAATAGATAGCGGCATCAAATTGATGCTAGCTCCCAAATCGCACAATGCCTTAGAAAAATCCAACGATCCAATCGTGCAAGGAATAGTAAAAGCACCAGGATCTGCCTTTTTCTGAACTAGCGATCTTGTAGCGATTGCACTGCAATGATGAACATTATCTGCCAGCTCATAGCTTACTGCTCGCTTCTTTGTCAAAAGTTCCTTCATGAATTTAGCATACCCAGGCATCTGTTCCAGCGCCTCTACCAAAGGAACATTAATAGTCAGCTGCTTCAACATAGTCATAAATTTACTGAACCTGGTGTCATCAGCTTTCTTCTTCAATCTCTAAGGAAAAGGTAGTGGTGGAAGGGTAATAGTTTTCTCCACCACTTCCTTTTTATCTTGCTTTCGATTATCAATCTTTTCAGGAATGTCATCAGCCTTCTTCTTCAGTCTCTGAGGAAAAGGTGGTGGTGAAAGGGGAATAGTTTACTCCACCAATTCCTTTTTATCTTGCTTCCGATTATCACTCTTTTCAGGCTGGTGACGTCTAGGTGTTACATCATGCACACTCACCTCAGCTTTTTCGGCATCAACAACATCATCTGCTATGTCATCAACCACCTGCTTGTCTTTGGAAGGATTCTCCAACACCTTACCAATTCTGGTAGTAATAGCCATACATGATCCGTCATTCCTTGGATTTTGCACAGTGTCACTAGGTAAAGTTCCAGCCTTTCTTTGGTTAAACGTTGTTGAAAGTTGACTCAATTGTTGCTCCAGCTGTTTTATTGAAGTGGAATGTGAGTCAACCAATTATTTCATTGATGACAAATCATTTATTACCTCAGTTACTCCCGTGTTGGTCGCCTCTACTCCTTTCACCAGCTTAGCCAACATATCTTCCATTGACATCTTCCCCGAACTAGATGTCGTGGCCTCATGATTTCCAGGAGGAATATACAAACCACTCCTGTCAGTCTTGTTCTTCCAACTACCTTGATCACGGTCCTTGTTTCAAGATTTGTCATAATAGTTCCGACCTTGATTTCCTTGGGCATTGCCTTGGAAACCCCCCTGATTGTTCAAGTAGTTGGCTTTTTCCTCGGAATCGTATCCTCTCTTCCTTTTGACGCAACCGCTTTGACTTTTTCGGTCTTCCCTGATAATAGATGCTTTGTAAGAAGATCCATCTGTGTTTTATGTGCGCCATATCTTGATCAAGTTCTTCCTTTTTTCGCCTTCATTCTGTGTCATACCAATATATGTGGTAGAGCTTGCTACTTCTAAATCCCTGGTATGCCAAGCTCTACTTAGCTTTGTCATACGGTCTAGCATATCGCTTGCCTGAATAAAAGTGAGGTCTATGAATGATCCTCCAGCCGCATTATCCACCACTGGCTTAGTTACCAAATTCAAGGATCTATATAATATCTCCATCAAGTGGACATTGGTCATATGATGGTTTGGGCACCTCATAAGCTTCTTCTTGAATCTCTCCCATGTTTCGTGAAGAGCTTCAGTTGGAAGCTGTCGAAAATTGCTGATCTCATCTCTCAACTGTGCTCTCTTGGATGGCAAAAAGAATCTTTCTAGGAAAGCATCTTTCAATTGCCTCCAATTTGTACTAGAATTAGGAGTCAGCCCATTCAACCATAGAGTTGCCTCCCCAGATAGAGACAATGGAAATAAGCACAGCCGAATTGCATCCTACCCAACGACTGGATTGTCGAATGACTTGCATGTAGAGATAAAATTGACTAGATGCATGTTCGGATCATCACCTGCAAGTCCACCAAATAGTCCCTTGAGCTGCAATAACTAAATCATGGTGCTAGTGATGTTAAACTTGGCTCCAGGTGCCAAGGGCAGAGGAATAATAGCTCCTGTGGCACCAGCTTCGTCCAGGTCGTCATCATCATCATCAAAAGGCATCTGCATAGCACGGCGTTCAGGCCTAAATCTAGCTTGACGATCTCTTCTGTTTGCAGGTGTCGCCACCTCAGCATCACGCCTAGGGTTTAGTAGCTCATCATCACCTAGGACCTTATCATCAGGATTTGTTGGCCGCCCAGGGTTATCAATATTCTATTGATGTACTTGGTCAGCAGCCAACGCAGCTAGTCTAGCCTGCTTCTATTGAGCAGCCCTTCTCTCAATGTCACGTTGTGCATCCATCCTTCCAATAAGTTGCAGTTCAGGATTTATGGGTAATAATGGTTGTCCCGAACTTCGAATATTTGGCATGCACTGAACAAAAACCTATAGAAAACAAAAACAACAACTAAAAGTAAAGTACGAGAATATTTGACCAAAGGGTCTAGTAATTATCACAAACTTAATTGACAACCGTATTCCCCGGCAACGGCGCCAAAATTTGATAACGCTCAAACTACAGCTCTCGTAAGAGTGTAAGCGGTCGTCGTCAAATATAGAACCCAACTGGGTTGGGTGTCGAATCCCACAGGGAATACTCGGTCACTAAGTATGCAACGATTAGTAGACTTTTGGTGAAAGTTCTGCGGAAAAAGGAGGGATTTTATGCGTGAAGTAAAATTATCAAAATAGAAAAGTAAAATCGAAATATTTAGTAAGATTTTAATCAATGAGAATTGTAAGTTAGGGTTATGTCCATCTTATGAGTTCTACGTATCTATTAACTATGAGTTATGCGGAATTCAGACATGCATACACTTATAGCGATTCGTATTCTATGGTAAATCCTAGCGTCTTTCGACCATCAAGGATTATCTCACTTTTACTCTTTTGAGCTTAAAGCATATAACTAATGGTACGAATTATCCAAGAGGTTAATCCAATTACGGTACTAACTTTTAAACAGGGGTTGGTAGCCCTATTTCCTCGTCACTTTCTCTTTTCCAAACATGTAACTTTTCTTTCCAACAAGTTAATGCTATACTGGCGTATTCTATATGTTTGCAACCATAAGAATTCAATTAAGATGAAGAGAGTAATGATATAAGTAGTATACGTATCAAGAAATCACAAACTCATAGAAATAGATAGTATTATCAAAAGGCTTCTATAACCCTAATAGAGAAGTTTAGCTACTCATGAGTGCAACAGAGATCACCATAAACATCATCATCATATCAAAACTAGAATGATCTCATGTTGGTCACAAGAGCCGTGCTTTCTCTGTCAGAAAGTAACGTGAAGAACTAAATGTCGAATAAAAGAAAAATAGAATTGAATAGAAAATAGGATGAATGAATTGAATGCATGCTGAAAAATTCAGCAAATAAGGGTTTTTATAACACCCTTGTCCTAATCCTACTGAAATAGGGTTTTTATCCTTGTCCTACTGAAATAGGGTTTTTATCCTTGTCCTAATCCTACTAAGTTACTGTTAATCCCTAAGTCTTTAGAAATACTGTTTTTGCCCGAGACAAGTTCTCCATGCATCACTTTCAGTCCACCAGTTTCCAGAAGCCGCCGTATTGTCATGGGTGTAGATAAAGTATTGTCAAGCTACATAATCTAGGTTAAGGTTTTACTCTTATGATAAGCCTTGTTCCCTTTCTCGGTATATTGTGTGTATGTGTATGAATATATGCATTGCTTATGGTGTTGTGCACTATTCTAATGTCTTTTGTATTAAGAATCATGGAATTATTTTATCATGTATACTTAAGTTACTTCCTATCACTCCAATCTCTAACCATCTTCTAACGTTGTGTCTCCAGCGATGTGGGAATTGGCCATACTTTTACTCCGCCTATAGAGTGATTAGGTGATCGTGGGATAGATGAGGTATAGGAATGAAGTGGTGAGCTTCCATCCTTTGGAAGACCCCATTTCATTCTTTAGATTTTCTTTTTTTTGAATTTTTTATTTGGACTTATTTTTTGCTATAGTCGGGTGCATGTCCCGACCAAACTCTTTGATTTTTTAGAGGCTTTGTTGGACATTGTTGTGTGCATTGGTATTATGGTTGGTTTTTGGTATTGATATTTTATAGATTATTTAATATTTCCTCTTATATTTTGTTTTATATTGGTATTCATCTGCTGCTAGGTGTACTTAGTTATATTGGATGAGGCTAAGGGGGTGGTCTATGATCCTTGATGGATTTGAGATGCCCATCAAGGTCAAGCCCTAGTTTGGGTCATGAAAAAGTTGGTATCATAACATAGGTTCATGGTCGATTGGGTGTCCACAAAGATATGTAGGGTAGAGTCTCTTTTATGGGTGTGTAACGCACCACACTTATATATGTGAGAGGCTACGAGGCATTTAGAAATGTTTCCCCTTTATTGTTGTCTTGTTTTGGGGATATAGATGCTAAGGTATTGGATTAGTTCTAACTCCTATTTGTGTTTTCTTTCTGATCATACCTCTTAGATAATCTAAAGATCTTGGAAACTGATATATCCCACCTAATGACAATTAGGGTGGATCTTATCCCACTTATGGGGTACGGACCCAATCTAGGGTCATTGTTTTTTATTGTCCCCATGGATTTCCACTCATCTCCACTGATCCTCCTCCATTTGGTGACCCTCATACTTTGTCACCTCAGGGAGATATTACTAATTCTAAGTTTTGCAAATACATTCATCTATTGACCCAGTTGGTGACATCTCAGTCACATCAAATTAGTTCTTCTTATATTATTGGGAGTCAATTTGAGGCCACTAGAGTTTTCTAGTTTATGAGGTTAAGCCCTCCAACATTCTTTGGTACAAAGGTTGAGGAAAATCCTCAAGGTTCTATAGATTAGATAGAGAATATATTCTAGGTTATGTATGCTATTGAGGTAGAAGGAATGGAATTCACTACTTATTAGTTGAAGGATGCAGCATACCAATGGTATGAAGAGTGGGAGCGGATTAGGGTGATGATGTTGAGTCTGCTCTATGGGATGATTTCTTTTGTACCTTTCTTGATTGGTTCTTTCCTCAGGAATTGAGGGACGCAAAAACTAAAAAGATTGTAATTTTAAAGCAAGAACTGATGATGGTAAAGGAATATAGCATAAAATTCCACGAGTTATCGTGATATAGCCATGAACTAGTGTCTACCATGACAGTTTGAATGAGGAAATTGTTTTTCCATTTGTCCCATGATTTGACTTTGGAGAGCAAGGCTGCTTTGTTGAATAGTGATATGGATATCTATCAACTGGTGGTGTATATGTAGTAGGTTGAGAATGAAAAGAAGAATCAAGAAGAGGTATAGAAGAGATGGAGTTAGAAGTTTTGGTATTTGAACTAGGGTAGAGGTTAATAGTAGAGTGGTAGGGATAGTGGGAAGGGGTGTAAGAAGAAGTGGGGAAACTCTGGTTCCTATTCAACGGCTAGTGCACCTATCCAAAGCCTTCCAAAGATTGTTATTTTTAGAGTAGTGATGGTTATAGGGCACAAGCTGCCTAATCTCAGGCCAATGGGGCGCAGTCAGTAATATCATATTCTCTTTACAGACTTTATGGTCAGTTGCATCGTGGTCTTTGCAATGAGGAGAGGAACTAGTATTTCAATTGAGGCCAGTCGGGACACATATTGAAGGATTTCCTAGGGGGAAAGGTTTTCATGAGGGCTAACACGATTTTAGTTGCCATGTCATCAACTCCTACATCAAGGGGTCCAACTTCTAGTATCGGCACTGGTCGAACCTGCTTGTACGCTCTTACTAGCCGTCAGGAGTCTGAGACATCTTTTAATATTGTCAATGGTATTTTAAAACTCTTCTCTCATAATGTGTATTGTTTACTTGATGTGGGGTCTATTCTTTCTTATGTGACCCCATTTGTTGCTGTGTATTTTGGTTGTGGTCTCAAGTATATTTTGGACCCCTTTCTATTTCTACTCTCGTGGGTAACTTGGTAGTATCTAGAAGGTTCTATACGGATTGTATGGTATCTGTTGGTGGTAGGGAAACTTTGTTTGGTCTGTTTGAATTAGACATGGCAGATTTTGATATCATTTTAGGGATGGATTAGTTGCATTCATATTGTGACTCATTAGAATGTCAGACCTATAAGGTTATTTTTAAGTACCCTAATGAGCTTGTTATTAAGTGGGAAGGGAGTTCCTTAGTTTTGGTTGATAACATCATGTTGAGCTATGAATTAGCATTATACCAATCATATGATGTGTATGAGTCGTAAGTGGGCAAGTCGTCTAATGTCTTGAGTCTTCTCCCAAGTATTCTATCTAGGGTACAGTATTGTAGGGTACTACTCGTACCTTAGGGTATGACTTATGCATAAGGGGTCGTATGTTGATCAAAATAGGGGTCTAAAGAGGGGTCTAGGGTATAAGTTAGGGTACCACTCATACCTTAGGGTACAGGTTAAGAGGGTGATTCGTACCTTCCTGGGTGTAATTTTCAGCTTTTAAGCTGAGGTCAGTTAGACATTTCCCACCCCTAAACCCTTATAACCCACAACTTATAGAATTTTTTTGGCCTTTCAATCGTCACTTACAAAAGGTCAAAACATTCCAAATCACTCTCTAAACTTTCTCAACGAGATTGGAGGCTAGGGTTTCAAGAGTGTTCATCTAAAGGCTAAGAGGGTCAAGAATCATTCCGTGAATCATCTTGTATATGGCATGTGACTCTTTCCTCATTATTATTTATCGAATATCATACGTTTCAAATATTGTTATGGATTGTAAATTATGGTTTTGAAATCAAATGTTGAGGGTTTTGATGCATAACGATGAGTATTGTTTACTCTTGTTTAAACTTGCATTTATATATGCTTTTGGTGATGGTTTACATATGTGGGTTCTTGTTGATTGTGGTTTCACAAATGGGTCATGAGTAACCCTAAGCTTGATGATTTTCACTTTGATTTTGGACTTGGAAGAGGTATTCCCTCAAGGTATTTGTGAAAAATATCTAATAAAAATAACTAGTAACATATTAATGGTGTTTTTACCTAAGGAAATGGCTTAATGAGTAAGGATGTTTGTTAAATGGCCTTGTAAAGGCCTTGTTGACTATGTAATGAGTTAAATGGTAACCTTGGAGTAAGAATACTAATAAGGAATGAATGGTCTTGTAAAGGTTTTGATGACCACAATTAGACTTGAACGGTGTTTGAAACTAAGGCATTGGACTATTAAAGTGATTGATTGATAAATGGTTTCATAAAGACCTTGTGGTCATGTATGGTGTTGAATTATAGCCTTGATGTCTTGAATTGGATAAGTAGTCTAGAGTCCCTAAATCTGATATGAGTGGATATGAAAGCATGGACAAAGAAGCTCCATCTCCTGTGTCACATACCTTTTGTCCATACTTTCATATCAACTCATATTATAGGGGGCTTGTCGCGACATATTATTGACTTTGAATTTGTTGAGGCTTTGTGGATGACTGTGGACTTGGGTGGATTGGATTTTTATGTTGGTACTAATGGAATGATTATACACTCGTAAGTTATCATTCTTAGTCTTATTTTTGCTATCTTGTTATATATTCGAAGCTCATCTGACATATATGGATTAATAAGATGGTTAGGTTAGATTAACAGGTCAATCTCTAGTCTTTGTTTGGTTCGAGGTGCCCATATGACAAGGCGCGATTTCAAGTTGTGTCAATTTGATATCAAAGCCAAGTCCTTGGTCAGTTGGGTGTCCATAAAGCCATGTCAAGTAGAGTCTCTTTTATGGGTGTGTAGGTCACCACACTTATAGAAGAGAGGCTACAAAGAATTTAGGAATGCTTTACTTTTTTGTTGTCTTATTACAAGCTATAGAGTCTGAGGTCTTGGATTCCTATGATTTTTGTTTTCTCATTTTTTAGATCATGCCTCCATGATTATCTAAAGTTGATATAATCTCGTATGTCCCACCTGGGGACGGTGTTGATTTGACTCGCTCTTCTTATAGAGTCCATACCCAGTCTAGGGGTTTGCTACCTGATAGTCTGAGAGTTCTACTGGTTCTCTCTAACCCTTCCCAGTTTCTCAGGACAAGGTGACGAATGCTGAGTTTCATCAGTTGATTCACATGATTGCTCATATGGTAGTTTCTTAGACTGAGCATGGTGCATCCACTATTCTATCTTCTGAGGGCATAAGGGTTGGCTAATTTATAAGGTTGAGTCCTCCGACCTTTACTGGTGTTAAGGTGAAGAAAGATCCCTAAGGTTTTTTAGATGAGATGGAAAAGATCTTCAGGGCTATGCATGCCAATAATATCGAAGGGGTGGAGTTTTCATGCTATCAGTTAAAGGAAGTGGCGTACCAATGATACCAGGTGAGGGAACGGACAAGGGGTGATATTAATGAGTCATCTTTGCGGGAGAATTTCACTAATATTTTTTCGGACCACTTCTTTTCTCTAGAGTTGATGGAAGCAAACACGGAGAAGTTTGTTAATATAAAGCAAGGAAAAATATCAGTCAAGGAGTATGCCATCAAGTTTCACCAATTGTCTAGGTATGCTCTGGAGATAGTGTCGGATATAAGGCCTCGAATAAGAAGTTTTCCTCAGGACTATCTCGTGAGTTTATCCTTAAGAGTAAGGTGGCCTTGTTAATCAAAGACATGGACATCTCTAGGTTAGTTGTATATGTGAAATAAGTGGAGAAAGATAAAAAGAAACAAGTTGATATCGATGAGAGGTAGAGCAAGAGGTCTCAATTTTCTGACCAAAGTACAGGCCAATAGTTTAGTGCTAAGTGGTTTAAGAGAAAGAATTGGGTGAGTCCCAATTCCTATTCTACAGCTAGTGCTCCCAACCTGTGGTTATCGGGAGACAAGTGTTTTTAGAATGGTAATGCTTCTAGGGAACAAGGTGCCCAATCTCAGGCTAGTGAGGCTTAATCAACTTTGTTCTACCCTCTGTGTATATTTTGTGATCTGCATTATCATGGCTAGTGTGAGAAAGGGAGGAACAGTTGTTTTAGAGTGACCCCCTGTAGTGGATTCTTTGTCCTACAGGGACCCTATTGTTACTTCATCTTTTACTACATCAAGAGGTGTTGCTTCTTCTTATATTTTTGATATAGCACTAGCTGGAATTGATTATATGCACTTGCTACTCACCAGGAGTCGAAGGAATCTCCAAATGTTATTACGGGTATGTTGAAAATTTTCTCCTATGATCTGTATTGCTTACTTGATCTAGGGTCCACTTTCTCTTATGTGACCCTATTTGTGAATTCTAAAAGAGTCTATAGGGGGTGTCTGGTACCTGTTGGTAGTAAGGAAACTCTGGTCGATTTGATAAAGTTAGACATGGTTAATTTTGATGTTATATTAGGGATGGATTAGTTGCATTCGTGTTATGCTTTCTTTGATTGTCAAACTCGTAAAGTCGCATTTAAAATCCCTAATAAGCCAGTCATTGTATGGGAAAGGGGTTGTTACTGCCTAAGAGGAGGTTCATTTCATATCTTAGAACCCAAAAGTTGATTTCTAAGGGGTGTTTGTATCTTTTGGTCTGAGTTAAAGATTCTAACTCGGATGGTCCTTCTCTACAATATATTCCCATGGTTAATAAGTTTCCTGAGGTCTTACTCGATAAACTTCCTGGTATTCCTCCGGATAGGAAAATTGATTTTGGGATTGATCTTGTTCCAGACACTCATCCAATTTCTACCCCTTCCTATAGAATGGCTCTGGCTGAGTTGAAGGAGCTTAAGAAGCAATTGAAGGTTCTCTTAGATAAAGGTTACATCCCTCCTAGTGTGTCTCCTTGGGGTGCTCCTATGTTATTTGTCCGTAAGAAGGACGGGTCACTTTGAATGTGCATTGATTATAGTCAGTTGAACAAGGTGACCATAAAGAATAAGTATCCTCTTCCTAGGATCAATGATTTGTTTGATCATCTTCAAGGTGCGAAATATTTCTCTAAGACTGATCTTAGGTCGGGTTATCATCAGCTTAAGATTAGGGAAGTGGATATCCCTATGGCTTACTTTAGGATCTAATATGATCACTATGAGTTCCAAGCTATGTATTTTGGGTTGACCAATGCCCCTGCGGCATTCATGGATTTAATAAATAGGGTCTTTCGTCCGTCTCTGGATTTGTTTGTCATTTTTTTTATTAATGATATCTTGGTCTATTATAAGAGTGAGGCAGATCATATCGATCACCTTCATGCTGTATTCCAAACCTTAAAGGGTCATTGTTTGTATGCCAAGTTCTCTAAGTGTGAGTTTTGGTTGAAGGTTGTGACTTTTCTTTGTTATGTTTTCTCTAGTGAAAGGATCATAGTGGATCCACAAAAGGTTGTCACAGTTAAGAAGTAACCTAGACCTTTCACTCCAACTGATATATAAAGCTTCTTAGGTCTATAAGAGATTTGCGGAGAGGTTTCTGACGATAGCTACCCCATTGACTAAGTTGATCCAGAAAAAGGTCAAGCTCTTGTGTAGTCGGATGCGTGTGACTATAGTTTTCAGAAGTTGAATGATAAATTGACCTCGACTTCCAATTTGACCTTACCTGGAGTAATGATAGTTTTGTAATGTATTGCTATGCTTCTCGTATTGGGCTTGGTTGTATGTTGATTCGTCATGGTAGGGTGGTGACCTATGCTTCCAGGCAATTGAAAGTTCATGAGAAGAACTACCCTTCTCATGATTTGGAGTTATTGGTCGTGGTATTTACATTGAAGATTTGGTGTCTTTATCTTATGGGGCTCATGTTGATATATTTTCTGATCATAAGAGCTTACAATATGTGTTTACTTTGAAAGAGTTGAACTTCAGGCAAAGGAGATGGCTTAAACTACTAAAGAACTACTATATGAGTTGCCATTACCATCTAGGTAAAGCTAACATAGTACCTGATGCTCTTAGCAAGTTATCTATGATGATTCTAGCTCGTGTTGATGAGGATAAGTGGAGTTGGTAAAGGACATTCACCATTTGGCTAGTCTTGGTATTCGTCTCACGGATTCTGAGAATTGTGGTTTGTTCATTCATCCGGTGTCACAGGCTTCTCTTGTTGTTGAAATAAAGTAAAACCAAAGAGGTTGTGTAATTAACTTGGGATGTATCTGGGTTGACCATTTGCCTTTAGTGGAATTTGCATACAATAGTTGATATCATTCTAGCATTGGTATGGCTCTGCTTCAGGCGTTGTATGGTAGAAGCTATAGTCCCATATTGGGTGTTTCGAAGTTGGTTAGGCAAGGTTATTCCATCCTAATTTAGTTTATCAAGCTATAGAGAATGTGTAGGTGATTCAGGATAGGCCTAAGATTACTCAAAGTCGCCAAAAGTCTTTTGCGAATGTGAGAAGGTGAGAGTTGAAGTTTGATGTCTTTGATTGGGTGTTCTTAAAGGTGTCTCCCATGAAGACAGTGATGCAATTTGGTAAGAAGGGGAATCTCAATCCTTGTTATGTTGGCCCCTATTTGATTTTAAAGATAGTGGGAAATATTTTTTCTTTTTGGTTTAATATAGCTTGATAGTGGGAAATATTTTGTATGTTAAAGAGGTGTTCTGGAAGAGTTTCAGAATTTTTGAACAGGATTTGGGGTGGTTTTGGGTCATGGAGGCAGTAAGCCTCAGTGATATAGACATGTCGTGAAGGCTGTCTTCTGCGATAGACTTTGGGATACAGAGGCTAGTCTCTACATTGAGGTCCACAGCACGGAGGTTAGCCTCCACGATAAGGTCCATGCCATGGACCTGTATAAAAATCTGACTATTTTGTCCTATTTTAATTAGGATGAGGGTTAATGAGGTCCTTTCACTTATACACAACCTTTACACACTATATAAGCCAATTCTCATTTGTTTTGATGATACCAAGAACTATTACTTATATTCAAAAAATCCTCTCTCAAATTTCCCCTTTCAAGTTAAGGCTAAAGTTTCAGGGAGGTGGTCATATAGGGTTCTAAGGGTGTTATCTTCTTCAAAATTCTTGGTAATTTAGGAATGTACCTCTTACCCTATACTTATCTTTTCTTTATTCCATGAATTGGTTATTATTAGTTTTGGTGTTGGGTTTTGAACTATGGGTTGAGGGTTTTGAATGTATTTGGTTTAAATATTTTCCCATGATTATTATTTAATTGTGATGCATTGAATTGATGATTTATGAACTCTTTGGGGGCATAGGAATAGTGAATAAATTTTGCGTATAATGGATTCCCCAAATAAATGGTTTCAATATGGAAATTGATAACAACCTTGACCAACTTGCATAATTGGATTTGGAATATGATTTATCACTTGTTTTGGCAATTGTTTTTTAAACCTTGCATTGCATAAATGGTAAATGGAACATGGAGTGGTTTGGTTTGGTTTTCAAGTGGTTTTGGAAATGCCTTGGTGGCCATGATTTTTGTTTGTTAATTGGAAACTGTGGAGTCAACTTGGTTAAAAGGTTTTGTATGGAAAAATAAAAAGAACTTGCAAGCTCTAAATTTTTGTATGACGATACCAACGGTTAATGCCTAATTAAAACACTTCTTGGTTAATGGATGAGATGTGTAAATGATTTTAATTGAGTTCAAAGAGGGTTGTGTATCTAACCATGGAAGGTGGAGGTCCTAAGGGAGACCTATATTGGAAACTCACGTTTGCTGATGTGAGGGTTGGTCTTGATAACCTTGTGTTTATGTCAAACTATATATAGATTTGTATCAAGGATAGCGAAGGGTAAAGATTCTCCAGCTTTCTACGATACCTTTGACCATGCAGCTAATATGCACTAGGGCCCTTTCAATAGGGGAGATGAGCCCATATAGCCCATAGGTGTAGGTAAAGAACGGCCAAGCTATACAGTCTAGTTAAGGTTTTACTCTCATGCTATGCATTGTTCCCTTTCTTGGCATGTTATGCATTGCTTATGGTGTTGTGCACTAGTTCTAATGGCTTTTGTATCACGGATCATGGTATTATTTTATCCTGTATCACTGTGTTACATGTTAGCACTCAAACCTCTAACTTTTTTCAGGCATTGTGTCCCCATGTGATTCACGAACTGGCCATACTTCTACTCCTCCTTCAAAGTGACTAGGTATCGTGGGACAGCTCAGGTGTCAGACTGAAGTGGTGAGCTTCAGTCCTTTAAATACCTATTTCATGCTTTGGATTCCTTATGTTTGACTGTTTGTTTGGACTTGTTTTTGGCTATAGTCGGGGGCTTGTCCCGACCAAACTATCTTTGTTTTTTTAGAGGCTTTGTTGGACATTACTAGGGGCATGGGTATGATGGTTGGTTTTCGGTATTGATCTTTTATAGATTCTTTAAGCTTTCCACTGTTATTTTATTTTATGTTGGTATTCATACGCTACTAGGTGTACTTTGTTATATTGGATTAGCTAAGGGGGGTGGTCTTCGGTCCTCGGTGCACTTGAGATGCCCGTTGTGGCCAGGTCCAAGTTCATGTTGTGGCATAGGGTATTAGTCCTCTACTAGTGCATAACCCCTAAGAGAGCATTAGTCCTCAATTGGCGGGTGACCTCTCATATCGTACCCTGGCTATGTAGTTTTGGAACTTAGGGGCTTCTACTAAAAGCCTTAGTCCTCTACTGGAGGGTGAGCCTTCATCCCTAGGTTCAATTGGTGTTAAGTCTTACTCCTAGCTGATATGACACTAATACTAATGAAGGTCTTAAGATGACTGATACTCACATATTCTTGGCATGATGGTATTAGGGATTTAGTGATACAAGTATGTTTTGAATGACTTGTAACCTGACATCTGTGGCATACAGGAATATCTAGGTATCGGGTGTTCATAACCCACCAGCACTATCTATTGCATACGGATCTTGGCAAATATGAACAATCCATAGTATAGGAAAATCATGAATAACATCCCATTTTTCAATAACTAATCATGATATAGACATTTGCATTATAAAACATATGGAGACACAATTATCATGAAGGAATATATTCTCATGGTTTAGAATCAAAACAATTGAAAGGAGATTCATAAAACTCATGGTTAACTTGGAACCCCATAAAAGATAAAAAAGTTACAGACTTGAAAGTTTTAGAGAGTTCGTGGGACTCAATGGGTGGAAGGGACCCACTAATGAATATTCCACATACCTAAAGTAGAAGCCTTGAAGAAATCTTCTTGAAAATTGGACTTGCTTGAAGAACCCTAGTTTTCTCTTGAGAAAGAAAGAAATTGCCTCTTCGATTTCTCTTGGAGGAATTGATGATTATGTTATGATTTAGGGATTTGGGTCTCTTATTTCACCCCTTGGGAAGCAAAAATGACATGGGTTTGTCTTTTAAGGGAGTGAGAAAAGACATCAAAGTCCCTGGAAAAATGTGCAGAAGAACACGCTCCCAGTCATTATGACTCATCTCATGACTCATTACAACTAGTCATGAGTCATGGTCTGAGTCATAACCAGGGGTCCTGTGATCCTTGGAACATTCAGGTCTGACTACAACCTCCTCCTAGCGACTCATTACGACTGACTGCAAGTCTTTAGGTGCAGTTATAATTTGTGGCTTGATTCTTAGATCCTTTACTGGCCAATCTATGGATCCATATAATGACTCATAAGGTCTGCCTATGGGTTGTGTGATGGACTCATAACCACTAAAAGGGATTCTTGGTTAAACACTATTGTGCTACGAGTCCCTCCTAAGGACTCATAATGTCTAATTACGTATCGTGGAGTGGAGTCATTGTGACTGAGCTAAAACTTAGGCCCCTTACTATTGTGACAATGACTCTGTATAACGACTCATAAGGTATGGTTATGGATCATCAAGTGAGTCATGGTTACTAATAGGCTGACAAATTTCTAGAAGAATATATTTCATAACTTTCTGCGATGATGCCGGATTTGGGTGAGACTTGTAGCATTGGAAAGCTGAATTCATAGGCTATCTTTTGAGAGGTTTAGAACATAAAAACCTGGGGTATTACATGGTTGGTATGTGGAAGATCTTAAGTTGATAAATTATAGCAAAGAGTGAAGGTATAAGCTTGACATACGTTTCTGTGAGCTTTAGATGAATAAGTGAGTAGAAACCAAGTCATTAGAATAAGAAAAAGAGGCTTGGGTTTTAGATGGACAGATGTGTATCCAAGATAGCACATTATCACATGAGATAATAAGTTTATTAGTACTACGTGTTTCTAAATAGTATTCTTGAGTTTCTAAGTATGAAGAAGGCTAATTATATATTATATGGTGTCTCTAAGAGCTGAATTAACGGGACCATATATAGATAATGTTGAAGTTTCTTAGTGTAGTTTTAATCTAGTTGATTTGGGTGGACATGAATGTAGGGGTATTATGTTGAAGTTTCTTAGTGTAGTTTTAATCAATATAATTTTTCATAAATTTCTGCCACGATGTCAGATATGGGCAAGACTTGTAGACTTGGAAAGCTAACTTCATGGGCTATCTTTTGAGAGGTTTAGAATATTAAAACTTGGGGTATTACAATATCTCTCCATTGGGATCATTCGTACCCAAATGAACACTATCTAAGATGGGATACTGATAATAGAGAAAAGCTGAAATCATGCACTAAACACTTATGAGTTGAATCATAACTAAATATTTGGGTCTGAAATATGGTGCATATACTGAACTGGACTCATGAATGCACTCTATGACATGAGGATGGTTGAATAGCTGAGATAGGAAATGATCGGACTACTTTAAGGAAACTATTACCTCAAGCTGAATTTGAATTCATGGAGAAGACATTGGTATACTTGGCTTGCATATCAGCTTCTTCTTCCTACGTAGCTCCCTCAACAGATTGATTTCTCCAAAGAGCTTTTACTAAAGCAACTTTTTTACTCCTCAGCCTACGAATCTGATGTCAAGGATCTCAATTGGGACTTCTTCATAAGATAGGTTATTTTCCACGCCCACACTCTCTAAATAAATGACCAAATCTGGACGACCAATATATTTCTTTAGCAAAGAGACATAGAATACTAGATGCACTGATGCTAACTCTGCAGGCAACTCAAACTCATAGGCCACCTTTCCAAAACAGTTCACAATCCTATATAGGTCGACATAGTGGGGACTGAGCTTCCCTTTCTTATCGAACCTCTTCATCCCCTTCATGGGTGAAATTTTAAGGTAAATAAAATCTCCAACATTATAATCAAGCTCCCTCCTCCTTATATCTACATAGGATTTCTAACGATTCTGGTTGTTTTCAATCTTCCTCTGATAAGATGAACTTTCACCATCACCTCATGCACTGAATCTAGCCCTATCAAGGCAGCCTCACCTACCCCAAAACAACCAATAGGAGATCTACACCTCTGACTACACAGAGCCTCATATGAGGCCATCTGAATACTAGAGTGATAATTTTTATTATACGCGAATCTATCAATGGAAAATTCTCATCTCAACTACCTTTGAAATCAAGTGCACACTCCCTTAACATATCCTAAAGTCTGAATTGTCCTTTTTACCTAACCATCCATCTAAGGATGAAAAGTTGTACTGGCATGAACTTGGGTACCCAAAACCTTCTGAAAATCCTTCCAAAAATGAGAGGTAAACTGAGTACCTATATCTGAAATGGTGGTACACGAGACCCCATATAACCTTACCAACTCTTTGAGATTGAGTCTAGCATAATCCTCAGTTGAATATAAAGTATGGACTGGCAGGAAATGGGTTGACTTGGTCATTCGATCGAGAATAACCCATATGGATTCATGCTACGAAGATTATGAGGCACTTTGGTGCTCAACCTTAACCTGCTGACAACTAAAGCACTTAACCACAAATTCGGCAATATCCTTCTTCATACCGTTCCACCGAAAGACTTTTCTAAAATTGTGGTACATCATAGTGTATCTTAAGTGAATCAAATATCAGAAACCATGAGCCTTGGATAGCATCTGTTGTCTCATATAATCTATATTTGGAACACACAACTTTCCCTAAGAGTGAAGAACACCATCTCCCCCTAGGGAGAAAACCTCATCTCGGACTACCTCCTTCAACTTAAGCAAAATAGGATCTATATCTTGATTTTTCTTTACCTCAAACACCAAGGAAGATTTTGAACCATTATTAACTCATATATTACCTTCAGCCAAATAGACCAACCAAAATGAGAAATGCTCCTTCTTACCTGTCACACATTATATTTTGAGGGATGTACTAGTTTGTAAGGTTCAGAATAAGCTGATGAACCTTACAAACTAGCCCCTTCTTACCCTCCTTAATATGAGAAATGCTCCCCATAAACAACCTGCTAAGGGAATCCTCCACCTTATTGGCCTTACCTAGATGATACAACTAACTCATGTCATAATCCTTAAATAATTCCAACCATCTCCCCTGACGAAGATTTAGTTCCTTTGAGTGAACACATACTACAAACTTTTATGATTGGTAAACACATCATGAACCCCATATAGATAATGCCTCTAAATCTTAAAGGCAAAAACCACAGCTGACAACTCAAGATCATGAGTCGGGTAATTTTTCTCATGGGATTTAAGTTGTCTAGAGGCATAAGCTATCACCTTAGCTTACTGCATCAAAACACAACCAATACCAACTCTAGATGCATAGAAATAAACCATGAAACCATTTGAACCCTCTAGTAGCATTAATATTCGGGCATAAGTGAGTCGAGTCGTCAATTCTTAAAAACACATATTTTAAGAATCATACCACTAAAATTTGACGTTCTTTTAAGTCAATATGGACATAGGAGAAGAAATAGAGGAAAATTCTTCTACAAAGCATTTATAGTAACTAGCTAAACCTAGAAAACTCCTGCTATCTGATGAAGAGATAGGTCTAGGTCAGTTTCTCACTGCTTTGATATTTTGAGGATCAACTCGAATGACTTTACTGAAAATAATGTGACCGAGGAAAGATACTAACTTCAACCAAAATTTGCATTTACAGAATTTAGAGAATAGCTAATGATCCTTAAGTGTCTGTAACAGAATCCTCAAATGGTCTGTATGCTCAACTTCACTATGGGAATAGACAAGGATGTCATCTATTAATACTATTATGAATATATCCAAGTACTAATTGAAAACTCTTTTTCATCATGTCCATAAAATCTATAGGAGCATTTGTTAGTCCAAAAGACAAAACTACAAACTCAAAAGAACCAAACCGATTCCTATAAGTTATCTTCTAAATGTTATAATTTCTAACTCTAAGATGATAATAGTCATATATGAGGTCTATCTTAGACAAATAATGTGCACCCTAAAGTGGGTCAAACAGATCATCATCTTGTGGATGGGATACTTATTCTTAATTGTGACTTTATTCAGCTGATGGTAGTCAATACACATTCTAAGAGAACCATCCTTTTTTATGCAAAAATAGAACTATAGTGCCCCATGGGGAGACACTAAGCCTCATAAAACCCTTATCTAAGATATTTTTAACTGTTCTTTCAATTCTTTAAGCTTGGCTAGAGCTCTTCTGTAAAGTGGAATCAAAATAGCCTAGGTATCTGGAAGGAGATCTATTCTTAAGTCTATTTTTTCTCATGAAAAGCTCCAAGAAGATCTTCAGGGAACACTTCGAGGAATTCATTACTACTAGAACTGACTCAAGATATAGGATTTTAAAACTTGATTCCTCAACTCAAAAGAGATAATAGATACGCCCTTTGGAAATTATTTTTCATGCCTTGAGGAATAAGGCAAACTGACCTATAGGGACTAAGTGACTACCCTTCCATTCTAGGACTATCTCATTAGGAAATTGAAACTAAAATATCCTATTTATATAGTCAACTGAGGCATAGTAAGAGTGAAGCCAATCCATGCCAAAAATGACACCAAAATTGGTTATCTCTAACTCTATGAGATCAACTGAACTAAATTTCTGAGATACTATGATTGAGGAATTTCTGTATACCCATATGGATATAATAGAACTATCGGCTCTGGAAGACACTAAGAAGGGCTATATAAGAATTTTAGGGCTGACATCAAAGCCTACTACTACATAGAGAGTCACAAATGAAAGTGTGAATCTGGGGTATAATAATGCATAGACACGGATGTGGAGGACTCGTAACGTACCAGTAACCACATCAGGAGAACCTTCCTGATCCTATCAAGTTTGAAGGGCATAAAGTCAATTCTGGCACTATCCACTGGTAGCACGAGAGGTGACACCCTGCTGAATTGGCTGAGCTATTAGAACTGATGAGGAGTAAGACTTACCCTCCTAATGAATATTATTACACCTTCTAGGTAACTACTAGGCAATCCCTGACTTTGTGGCCTAGCTTGCCACACCCAAAACAAGCATCTATGTCATCCATGCTCTCAACCTTGTGGTTCTTACCACACCTTTTGCAAACTGGGTTAGTGTGGCCACTATTCATATTACCCTGGGGTTTAAAGACTATCACTTTATCATGAGTATCTTGCCTGAACATAGGCAGTAGAGCAATGAATGAAGATGGGGCAGGGGATGAAAACTTCTGGAGGAACTGAGAATGATTTCCATTATCTAACCTTTGTTGAGATAAGTCAAAGCTACCAGTTCTAGCCCTCTCATTCTTTTTTTTTTATTTTTCTTGTCCTCTTTAATCCTCAAAGCATCAACCATCAATCTGGAAAGCTCTATCTCCTTAATCAACATTGTAGTCCTACACTCCTTAACCACATCATTAGAAATTCCAGACTTAAACTTACTAATTCTAGCCCTATAATTGGCTATCATAGTTAGAACATACCTTGCTAACTGGGTGAGTATGAATGAATACTCCTTCATACTCATGTTATCCTACTTTAAATTTATGAACTCTTACACCATATTCTCTCTCAATTCGAGTAGGAAAAACTTGTCTAATAAAGCAGTAGCAAACTCCTCCCACTCTACAGACCCTACATCGACACCTCTATTCGCCGTTCACTACTTAACTAAAACACCCTGGATTTTGAACCTTAGAAAGTTTCCTTGATTTTTTGTTTTTGGGAAAGATATGACTTAGGGGAATGATTCGTACACTTGGTTATGGGTGGTATATTCCAGTTGTATGCTGACCAGCATTGGTTGGTAGGATGGATATAGTTACTAGAATGGGTAGGATTTGGGTGGTACGAGTCATATAGTTGGGTACGGGTTATTTGGTTTCTTCACATAACCTTAGACTTGGAAACACAAGGTTGATTTGAGTATGAGTGGATCATCATAAGTGGTAACCTAGGGTACGAGTCATGCCCAGGACTAGTATGGTGGTCAGTGTTCAAACTTTCTGGATTTTATTCTGCCAAGGGAATAATTTATGGATAATAGTCGTACACTTGAATACCACTTAGGTTTAGATGTATTATACCTTAGACAGCGATGTGTCTAAAGGGGAAATCATAGGGTACAATAAGTGGGTACCACTCATATAGGATAGGTACAACTCATAAGGATCTGTCGTACCCTATGAAGGAAATTTAATGCAGTTTAAGTGAAGGTAATCTGGATACTTCTCCACTTATCCTAATAAGGTCCCACGACTTATATTTCACTTGGGAGGTTATTTTCCCTATTATTCTATCCTTAACCACTTGGAAAATACTCTTAAATCCTCTCTAGAGTTCTTGGGCAAAGAATCTAGGGTTTCATTGTAAGGAGTAAATTGGGGCTTTTCTTAGTGATTTCTCTCTATCATCATCTTGGTTTAAGGAATGCTCTATTAACTCATTGTTAGTTCCAACTAAAGGCATGGCTTTATACAATGTTTTTATGATTTAAAAGTTGTATGATTTTGGGTTTTCAAAAATGATTTGGGGGTTTTGGTTATAAATGCTTGGTTATGGTTTTCCCATGTTTTAATTAAGCTTTTACATACATTAATGGTGGTTTTAGATAATTGGTTGAATGGCAATGGTTCTTTGGTAATCGACTTTGGTTTTGGAAATATTATGTCGCTAAAGTGTTTGATAAAATGCCTATAACAATGTTTTAATTATAATATTGGGTTTTTAATGGAACTTATGCATAGTTTAAACCTAGTAATGTATCCCTAAACGAGATGAATGTTTTAAATAGTTTTTAATAGATTTAAAAGAATTGGTGGCCATGGTTTAATTGGAAATCATGTGGGGTAATGAAAATCCCCTAAGAATTGGCTAAGGACAATACTTACAGGTTATAGTTGGTATGACTATACCAATACTAATATCCTTGGTTAACAATAATAGAATAATGGTTTGGTTGGAAAATAGATTTAATTAGGCTTAAAGGAGTAGGTGTAGCAAAGTCGTGGAAGTTATAGGTCCCAGGGGGATCGAAGCTAGACACTCATATTTTTTGATGTGAGGTTTGGTCCTAGTAACCATGTGCATGATGTCACACATTATATTTTGAGGGATGTACTAGTTATCCCAGGTTTTCTTCTCTGGTCGTGCGGCTTTACGCACTGTGGCCCTTTCAGCAGGGGGAGATGAACCCATATATCTCATGGGTGTTTTAGGACGGCAAAGCTTTACAGCCCAGGTAAAGTTTTTAAATAGCATGCTAAACCTGGTTCCCTTTCCCACCATGGTTGTATATATATATATATAGATATATTTATGGTTTGTGTTCAAATAGATGGTTTTAATTGGTTTTACAAATGGCATTATTTTATCCTTATCTTGAGTTCATAATAGAATTCACCCGCTAACCTAGCTTCAAGCATTGTATCCCCACATGATGCAGGAACTATCCGTTCTACTCCTCCTACTTAGCATTCGGACATTTGGGGGTTAGGTTTGTATTGAAGTAGTGAGCTTTCATCTATTCAAAAGTCTCCATTTCATGGAATTTCATTTCATAATTTAGATTATTTATGGATATTGGTTTTGTCTATGGTTGGGGGCATATCCCTATCAAATATTCAAATTCTCTTGGTTAGAGGCTTTTATGGAACTACTATGGGTTGGAATAGGCAGGATCGGTATTGGTGTCAGCCTTAGCATTAGCATTGATATTGGGGATGATACCGGTTGACAATATTATTGGTTGTTCCATCCTCTTTTATTTTGGGATTATTTAATTATCAATGAAACTTATTTGGTTATGGTTGGATTTATGGTTTGGTTTGGCTTAGTATGGTTGGACAGTTGGAATAAGACGGTTAAACTTAGTTGGTCAGTCTTGGTAATAGACCTAACCTAGAGTCTGTAATCTATATAGTTACACTATCTTGTTATATGTTTGAAATTCAGCCAACTCAGGGCAGGTGGCTGAAAGTTTGGGGTTAGGTAACAAGGGTGGTCTCCAGTCTCGGTTGAACTTGGTATGCCTATAATGATAAGGCCCCAGGTCATGTTAAGCTGGTATCAGAGCCTTAGGTTCACGGTCAATTGGGAGTCTATAAATTTATGTCTGGTAGAGTCTCTTTTAAGGGTGTATAGTGCACCATACTCATAAAAAAGAGGTTACAAGGCATTTAGGAATGTTTCACTCTCTTGTTATTCTATTTTCAAACTTGGATTCTAAGTCTTGGAATTTTTCTATAATCCTTGATTGTTCACTTCTTAGATCATGCCTCGATGAGCTGGAACATAAGGATACTCTTCAGTCCCATATAAGGACAATATTGATAGGGTACATCCTACGTATGGAGTTCATCTTCGATCTTAGGGTCCTACCTAATTGTTTTGGTGCTCCTCATGGTTCTATTAGTCCTCCTCAAGGTGAGGTGACTAATGTAGAATTTTGCCAGTCTATTCATACTATTGCTCAGTTGGTTACTACTCAGGTTAAGCGACATATGTATGGTGCATTTTCTCTTGAAGCCACAAGGATTGGCTAGTTTATGAATCTGAATCCTCATATTTTTACTGGTGTAAAGGTGGAGGAGGATCCTTAAGGTTTCTAGGATAAAATAGATAAGATATTCAGGGTGATACATGCTACAAATGTGGAAGGTGTAAGCTTTACAACTTATCAGCTCAAGGTTGTTGCGTACCAATAGTACAAAGAGTGGGATAGGGATAGAGATAAGGTAGAGGATTCATCCTTATAGGATGTTTTTTTTTGGTACTTTTCTAGATCATTTCTTTCCTTAAGAGCAGATAGAAGTAAAGATAGAGGATTTTTTTAATCTTAAGAAAGTGAGAATGCCTTGCAAGGAATATGCCTTGAAATTTCATCAGTTGTCAAGGTATGCTCCCAATTTAGTGGCTGAAATAAAAGTGAGGATGAGAAAGTTTGCTTATGGTCTATCTGGGGATTTGATATTGGAAAGAAATACCGATTTGTTGATCAATAAAATAGATATTTTAAGGTTAGCCATCCATATATAGTGGGTGGAGGATGAGAAGAGAAAACAAACAGTTTAAAGTTATGACCAGGAAGGTGCTTAATTGCAAGGTAGTCAGGATGGAGGTAAATGGTTGAAAATAATGTAAGGGAGTTTTGGTTCCCTCTCTACTGCTAGCTCTTCTTACCTGAGGTAGTTGGGTGATAGGCGTCAGCAAGGTGGTGATAATTTTTGGACATAGGATTCCCAATATCAGGCGAGTGAGGGTCAGTCGGCTTCTTCATGCCCTTCTTACTGGTTTTGTGGACATATTCATTAGGATTATTATGACGAAAGAAGGGATAAATATTTTAAATATGTCCAACCAAGCTATATCCTCAAGAATTATTCGGCTGGTAAGGGAGCTTCAGGAGCGGTCAAAGCTCTGGTTGCTTTATTTTGAACTCCTACACTTAGTAGTATGGCTTCAGTGTCTACTCTTGGTTTAAGCACTAGCACTGGCTTTCGAAATAGGTTGTATGCTCTTGCATTTTGGTATGAATCCAAGGCATCACCTGATGTCGTTACTAGTACGTTACAACATTTTTCTCATGATGAGTATTATCTACTTGATCCAGGGTCCACTCTTTCTTATATGACCCCATTTATGGCTATATGTATTGGTTTTGATCCTGAGATTGTCTTGGATCCTTTTTTTGTTTCTACCTCGGTAGGTGACTTATTTATTTCTAAGAAAGTCTATAGGGGGTGTGGTATTTATTGGTGATAGGTGGACTTTGGTGGATTTGTTAGAACTTGATATGGTGGATTTTGATGTTATTCTGGGGATGGATTGGTTACGCTCTTTCTATGCATCCTTGGATTGTCGGACTCGTAAGGTTGTCTTTAGGTTCCTTGGTGAACTAGTTATAGAGTGTAAAGGTGGTTTTCTAGCTCCTAGGGGGAGGTTTATTTCCTATCTTAGAGCTCAGAGATTAATATCCAAAGGTTGTCTTTATCACTTGGTCCGGGTTAAAGATTCTAACTTGGAGGTTCCTTCTTTTCATTCGGTTTTGGTAGTAAATGAGTTTCCTAAGGTCTTTCTGGATGATCTTCCTGGTGTTCCTCCAATTAGGGAAATAGAGTTTGGTATTGATTTGGTTTCGGACACTCATCCAATATCTATTCCTCCTTATAGAGTAGCTTCAGTTGAGTTGAGGGAACTCAAGGAGCAATTTAAGGATCTTCTACATAAGGGGTTTATTCGTCCTAGTGTATCCCCATAGGGTTCATCGGTGTTGTTCGTGCGCAAGAAGGATGATTCCCTTCGGATGTGCATTGACAATCAGTAGTTGAATAAGGTAACTATCAAGAACAAGTATCTTCTTCCAATGATAAATGAGTTGTTTAATTAGTTGCAAGGTACCATTTTTTTTAAAGATAAATCATCGGTCTGGGTATCATCAGCTTAAGATTAGGGAGGAGGATATCCTTAAGACCAATTTTCATACTCGGTATGGGCACTTTGAATTCTTGGTGATGTCATTTGGTTTGACTAATGTCCCGACGGTATTTATGGACTTGCTGAACAGGGTTTTCAGGTAGTTCTTGGATCTCTTTGTCATTGTGTTTATTAATTATTTTCTGGTTTATTCCAAAAGTAAGGCGGATCATGCTAATCACCTGCGTGTGGTATTACAGAACTTAAAGGAATAAAGTTGTATGCTAAGGTCTCTAAGTGTGAATTTTGGTTGAAAGCTTTGACTTTTCTTGGTCATATTATTTCTAGCGAGAGGATCATGGTGAATCCACAAAAGGGGACCAGGGATTTTTCCCTTTTTTGCTTCATTCTTCTCCAGCCCTTGCTGCTTCTTAAGCTCATTGGTTTTTATATTTCTAATCAGTTCATCCATAGTAAGGTTCTTCATGTTTTTTACTTTAGTTATGGCATCTACTTTGCTTTCCCTGTACTTAGGAAGAACCCCTAGAATCTTCCTGACTTTCTTGTACAATGGAATCACTTCTCCAAAGAGATGAAGCTCATTTATGATTAAAGTAAATCTTGTATGCACTTTTGGGTTGTTTCTCCTTCTTTCATAGGGAAGGTATCATACTGAGTAGTCAGCATGTCTACTTTTGAATCCTTCACATCAATGGTATATTCATGAGCAGCCCTCAAGCAATCCCAGATCTCTTTAGATTTTTCACAAGCTGAGTTCCTATTGTATTCATCAGGCCCTATGCCACAAACTAACAGTTTCTTGGCCTTGTAGTTTTTTTCAATTCTCCTCTTATCTCTATCATTGAACTCCCTCCTGATTTTGATGATCATTCCTGTAACTTATCCCTCTTTGACTTCTTTCATAGGTACATACATACCATCAAGAATTATGTCAATCAGTTCACTATCCTCAGCCATAATGAATTCAAACATCCTGGTTTTCCACCACCCATACTATTGCCCATTAAATCTAAGTGGTCTAGTGGTAGATTGCCCTTCTTCCAGGTTAGATGGAGCAGCCATGCTAACCAAATCACTCTAGGTGTGAACCTTGGAGAGTGTTATATCTATGATACCAATTGTTGAAACCCATAGAGGTTGCACCACACAGTGAGGGACCAGGTCCCTCAAAGTCAATCACAGGAAATAAGTTAGTAAGCAACTAGGAACAAAAGACAGTGCAGGAAATATAAAGAACACAAGATTTAATGTAGAAACCTTCTTGCTCAAAGAAGGAAAAACCACGGCTTGCTCTCATAAGAACATCAAAAGTTCACTATAATCAACCTCTTGATTACAGACTCGAACTTGAATCTAAATCTAGGCTCCTTTTGCTTCTAATAACTCTACTACAAGCCTATCTTGACAACTCTGCCAAGACTCCCTCAAAACTGATTTACTCTAATCAGTATCAAGCTTAGTTTTTTCTAATATATTTAGAACTTAAAAAGAATTTAAACATAGATTGATTTGCACTAAGATTAATTTTGAATTTAATATGTTACTGTCGATAGATTTAAAGACATTTTTACATAATAGGTGTATATAAGTTATAATAATTCATAATTTTAATAAGTGTTATTTTGTCTTTAATTAAAGAAGAATGTGCTTTTATATATATATGTGTGTGTATATATATATATATATATATATATATATTAAAAATCTATAATATATTAAAAGTGTGAAGACCCTTAGAAAAGTGATTCAAACTTTTTTCCCTTAATTAAAAAACTTTGCAATAAACAAAATTTTCTTTTCATTTTTTTTCCTTCAATTATTATTTAATAATTATTTTTTTGTCAAATTATTATACAATTATGTTTATAATATTGAATCTTAAAATATATGGCATAGGACTTTAAAATATATGGTAGATTTTTTCTTAAATCGAAAATCCTAAAATATATGATCAGAGGTAACTTTTATTTTATAGTTTATTTACGTTTATGTTTTACCGTATCTTTTATCATTAATATATTGTCATATAAATATTAAGTCATGCACATGATCTCTTTTTCGTCTGCAAATTGGGCAGGTAAAATTTCACATCTTCAATGACATCTTGAGGTAAGAATACAAGGCTTGTATCATCTTTGTTTGTATGTCCTCCTATAGAAATTAAATGTTTGTAATTTCAATCAAAGTAGTCAACTATTATTCGTATTCTTAATGGAATAACAACCAAATCATTAATATAGCTTATATTTGATTTGGTTTTGTTTTAGTAATTTATAAACATTTGATTTTGGAAGTCGTGATTTTATCATTCCAGGCGGCGTGACAACCATTGTTCAGTCGGCCAAAGTTAAACTTGAAGACAAGGACAGAAAAGTTAAACTTGGAGACGCCTTGTCCGTAAGTAACAAACTAAATTATATTACTCCTTAGTTTAATATTTTACCTATTTTGCATAACTTAATCTTTGCTACTTTTGTTTTAGCGATTTAAAATATTTGTCCATCAGCTTAAACTTTGTTATCCGCCTAGGCATAGTATATTTGGTGTATACTAATATCTAGGCTAGATATATTTTTATTCACCTTAGTCCTAATCGTTTGTTTGACTTTGTCTTTGTATATATACTTGTTTTACCCTACACTGTATACTAGGGGTCATTTAGTACTGAATAAGGTCTATTAGTAATGTTGGATTAGTAGTGTTGGAATTAGTAATACTGGAATTAGTAATGCTGAAATTATTTTTTATGCAGTGTTTGATTTGATGTATTGAAAAACAATATGTATTGTTATATTTTAAAAATATTATTATTTGTTAACAAAAATACCCTTGACGTATTATAACTTTGTGTATTTTCTTTGCAAAGCTTTATTATTCTTTTTCACAAATAAAAAAAGAATCAACAATATAACTAATCACTTACTTTGGGATTTTAAGATTTAATCATTCACTTGTAGGAATTATTATTTTGTTGTTATCTTTTCTTTATTTGTTCATCATTTGTTTGTTGCTCCTACTTTATGGTGTACTTAAGTTGGAGAAAAGGTACGTGTAATCTTTGAATGAGACAATAGAATCGTTATTAACTTAATATTGTGTTCCATAGAGTGCTAAATTAAGAAGAAAAAATTATTTTTATTTGTGATATATCATATTTACAAAATTAAAGCTTATATGCGATCAAGCAATTTGTTTTATAATTTTGATATAAGTATTTTTAAGTTAATGGAGTAATTTTTTTATTATAAATTATTTGGAGGGATATTATCATCTTGATAAATTTAAAAGAAATAACTCACATAGAATAAATTAAAAAAAATTGAAGAAATTTGAGGGCATTTTTGTCTTTACTCTTATGCAAACTAAAAGAAAAGTGTCTAAAGAAATCTATAACATGAAATGATGTCTCCCGAAAGGATGGAAACTCACCACTTCAGTTCAAATGCTGATACCAAATCTGTGTGCTTAACAAAAGGAGTAGAATAGTCGGTTCCTGCATAGCGTGGGTATACAACCACCAGTAGACGAGGTTAGCGAGTGACCGCTTGCATGAATCTTAGGATAAGGATAACATAATGCCAGTTATAAAATCAAGTAAAATCATCTGTAATGAATACAACCATACCTATATAAGTGAGGGAAAGGGAGCCGATTTTAGTATGCATTTCAAACCCTTACTTAGGTTGTGTAGCTTGGCTGCCCTAACCATCCACGGGCAATATGAGTTCAGCTCCTCCTACTGAAAGGGCCCCAGTACATGTAGCCACATGACCAAGGAATATCAAATGGGATGAATATTACATCCCCCAATATAAAAAATCACACGCACATGGTCATCAAGACCCATCATATCGATAAATATGAGTTTTCAATTTTGGTCCCCCCAAGACTGCCACCTTCCACGGCTTAGCTACATACCCCAAAATTAATGCCCAATTAAAACCATGTCCAACAATCCATTTACCATTTATTAACCCGGTTCAATATTAGTGGTATCGTCATACCACACCTTACTTGCAAGTAATATCTATAGTCAAACCATTTTGGTTAAGGGGGCCTTAAGTGCCCTTCCAATTACCATATTAAATCCACTTGGGAGACTTTCGTGTTCTCCATAAGAATAATCATTTAGCTTTAGCATTTTGAAATCATTTAAACTACGTACAAATTCTTTATCCAGTTTAAAACAAGCAAAAGTTCCATTAAAAGAAGTCAATGCAATGAACATATCTTTATACGCATTTTATCAAACACTTTGGGGGCATAACCAAAACCAAAACCAATTCCAAAGACCATTAAATCATTACCATGCAATCCAATTATCCAAACCCGCCATTAAGGCATATAAAAGCGTAATTAAAACCATAGGAGACCATAACCAATCTTTCAATATCAAAAACTCCAAATAATAGTTGAAAACCATAATCATGAAATAGTAAAACCATGAATGGTAATTCTGACTTCAAAGAAAGAACTTGTTGCTTGGGAAAAAATTTGTCTTCCAAAATCAACAGGTGGTTTAAATGTTCTGAATATATGTCTCTGGAATAAAGCTGCAATCATAAAACAACTTTGGGAATTATCTGAAAAGAAGGATGGTTTATGGATAAAATGGGTGCATACCTATTATTTGAAGGCTGAAAATGTTGAATCCTGTAACGGTCCAAAAAATGCCTCATGGGCAATTAGGAAAATTATCAGTGAACAGAAGTATGTTATGGAGGCCCCAGGACTATAAGGGGACTTGGAGGTTAGATTGAGAGCATGTGTCACAGGAGAGTCATTCACAATAAAGAAGATGTACAATGCTTTAACTCCACAGCTCTCCAAAGTTCCCTAGAAAAGTATTATATTACATCATTCAGTACACCCCAGACATAGCTTCATTCTTTGGTTATCTCTACTGAACAGACTTTCTACAGTTAAGAGACTAGAAAAGTTTGGAATTCAAGTGCCAAAAACATGTGTTGTGTGGAACTGCTGATGAAACACATTACCACCTATTTCTTGATTGCAGTATCATCAAACACTTATGGAGGAGGTTGCTGAATTGGCTAGGTATACAGAAAAACATAGGTAGTTGGAATAAAGAGACAGAGTGGGTATCCAGACAAGCTAAAGGGAAGTCTACACAAGATGCTATCTTATGTAGTGTATTAGCAATGATGGTCAACATCATATGGAGAAGCAGAAATAGCATCAGATTCCAGAAGGGTAAATATGAAGAGGAAAAGGTCTGCAGGGAGATAGCAATCCACATTCATATACAAAGTCAAAGGCACCAAAAATGGGGAATGATACTCCAACAAGCTGCTGCAACACCATAAAGCTAGATTGATGATTTCTTACTACTTTTGATTTGAAAATGTAATATTAGGATTTATGATTCTCAATACTACTGAGTAGCGTCCCTGCATGTTAGGGGGGGCAAAGCTAGTACAAGATTTTAGTCAAAAATGAGAAAATAGGGAGTCAGGCCCTGTTTTGGTTTGTAAACCCATATTTTGGTGAAATACAAATATTTTATTTACCAGAAAAAACCATGAAATCAATAATACAAACCATGAGGTGCTCACAGAGTATGAGAAGGCATCTGGGCAAAAAGTCAATATGGGAGAAAAGCGCAGTATATATGCATTACTTGGTAGATCCTGTAGTGATAGAAATAGTGCGGATTGTTACCAGGATTAGTAGATAGGAATTTCCCTTGACATACTTAGGATGTCTGATTTTTATAGCAAGCGAAACATGTCATTTTACTCAGACCTTATTCATAAAGTGTTGGGTAGATTGCAATCTTGGAAAGGAAAACTACTTTCTCACGGGGGAAGAGCAGTTCTTATTTCTCATGTGTTACAAAGCATGCCGATTCATTTATTATCGGTCGTCGACCCTCCTGATTATGTAATTGAAAAATTACTTAAGATTTTTGCTCAATTCTTCTGGAGCAACTCTGTGGGCGATAGAAGCAGGCATTGGGCAAAATGGTTGGAGCTGTGTTTGCCATAGGATGAAGACGGCTTGGGTTTCAGGTCCATGTTCGATGTGTCGAAGGCTTTATTTGCAAAATTGTGGTGAAACTTTAGGACAGAACTATCCTTGTGGAGCACATTCATAAGCAACAAAAACTCTAAGAAGATTAATCCGGTTATTGTTTTATGAAAATAAGGGTCACATGTTTGGAGAAAAATATTGGAAGCCAGGGATTTGATTGAGCATCAAATTTACTGGAAGCTCAAGATGGGATCTTCTCAATTTTAGTTTGATAATTGGACGGGTCTGGGAGCATTATATTATGTCACCCCACCTAATTATTACTGCAATGAGTCCATTCTTAATGTGGCTACTGTCGTGATTGACAACAGGTGGAACGAACAACTGTTGAGGAACATTTTACCTCCTGATTTAGCTGAATACATAATAGATAATATCCAAGTTCCTTCACAGTTGCAGGAGCTGGATACGCCATACTGGATGCTTGAGACTATGGGAGAATTCTCTATAAAATCTGCTTGGGACTATATTAGATTGACGGGCGTAAAATCTAATATATACAAGTACATGTGAATAAAGGGACTGCCTTATAAAATTTCATTCATGATGTGGAGAGCGTGGAAGTTTAAAATCCCATTGGACGATGGTGTGAAGAATATTGGATTTAGCTTGGCGTCGAGGTGTAGTTGCTGCAACAGGCCGCAAGAGGAGATGTTTGACCATGTTTTCCTGAAAGAACCCATTGCTAAAAGAATTTTGGGAATATTTTAACTCCCACGCAGGTATATCTATTGGAGGTATACAACTTCAACAGGTGATTCTTAAATGGTGGGATGCTCATGTTCTTCCACGAATCCAACCGATCTTTTGCGCAGTTCTGGCCATAATTATTTGGGAGCTGTGAAAGAAAAGAAATAGCAACAAGCATGGAGATAAGGTGACTGTTAATATAATTATTTATCAGGTTTTTCACACTCTTCAATTGCTTGTCAAGGTTAGAAAACCAGCACTCAAGCAGGTTCCACATAGATGGCCAGACATAATCCGTGTCTTGAAAAAATTTATGCCAGCATTGAAGGTTACTCAGGTGTCTTGGAAGCTACCACCGGACAATTGGTTAAAATGCAATACGGATGGTGTATCCAGAGGTAATCCAGGTAGAATTTCCTATGCATTTTGTATTAGAGATCCTCTTGGTGATTTGATATATGCAGAAGCTAAGGAAATTAGCGAAGGCACCAACACATTTTCAGAGACTATTGCAATTTTGGAGACTGCTAGATATTGTTTTGCTCATAATGTGTTTAATTTGATATTAGAAACTGATTCTTTGTCTCTAAAAAATATAATAACAGGTACCTGGAAGCCGCCATGGAATCTAACTATAGAATTGGAAGAAATAGGTAAGCTACTAGAGAATCTAAACATCCAGGTGACACATGTCATGAGGGAAGGAAAACAGCTTGCGGACTACTTGGCAAATAGTGCACTAGAATGAGGCAACATCAGAGTGCACTCATTCAACGAGCTGGACTCACAAGGAAGGAAGATAATTAATAGTAATAAGCTCCAATGTCCGTATTTGTGAGTTCGCGCTGCAAGAAGAAGATGATGGAGTTGAGATACTATTTTATGGGGCTTTGCCACTTTTTTAACCCTATAATAATATTCGAGATTGATTTTAGGCAGTTGTACATCGTACTACTTTCTAGACGAGGAAAATTCATAACTCGATGGTCGATTTGTACTTGTTTATTTCAAATTAACATGTTGCCAGGTTGGGGAGTTGATGGTTATGCCAAGGATTTATTTTTCGAGATAGTGCATAGAGGTATGGATAGATGGCAGTCGTACTTTCATAGGCTCTTGAATGACGAAGGGGATAGAGCTATTGAGTTAGGGGAACTGGAGCACTCAGAGGAGTGTCGGGATTTTAGTTATTGTAGACATTTTAGGGTGGAAGAGGTCAGAGAGGCGGTTCGCAGGATGCGAAGGGGTAGGGCGACGGGGCCGGATGAGATACCGGTGGAGTTTTGGAAGTTCGTTGGAGAGGCTGGTATAAGGTGGTTGACTAGATTGTTCAATGAAATCTTCAAGACGGCAAAGATGCCCGAGGCTTGGAGGTGGAGTACCATGATCCCTCTCTATAAGAATAAGGGGGACATCCAGAGCTGCAATAACTATAGGGGGATCAAGTTATTGAGTCACTCTATGAAGATTTGGGAGAGGGTGGTCGAGGTGAGGCTGAGACGGATATTGTCTATTTCAGAAAACCAGTTTGGGTTTATGCCTGGCCGCTCGACGACGGAGGTAATTTATCTGGTACGGAGGCTGGTGGAACAGTATAGGGAAAGGAAGAAGGACCTGCACATGGTGTTTATTGACCTGGAGAAGGCATACGACAAAGTCCCCAGAGAGGTGCTTTGGAGGTGCTTGAAGGTGAGTGGAGTTCCGCAGGCATATATCAGAGCAATTAAGGACATGTATGAGGGAGCGAAAACTCAAGTGAGGACGACGGGAGGAGACTCAGATCATTTCACCGTCTTGACAGGATTGCATCAGGGATATACTCTTAGTCCCTTTTTGTTTACCTTGGTGATGGATGTGTTGATGCGACGTATTCAAGGGGAGGTGCCGTGGTGTATGCTTTTCGCGGATGATATAGTTTTGATTGATGAGACTCGAGGGGGTGTGAATGATAAATTAGAGGTGTGGAGACAAACTCTTGAGTCTAAAGGGTTCAGGTTGAGCAGAAGCAAGACAGAGTATTTGGAATGCAAGTTTACTGACGTGAGGCTGGAGGATGAGGTGGTAGTGAAGCTGGATTCACAGGTTGTTTGTAAGAGGGATAGTTACAAGTATCTCGGGTCCGTGATCCAGGGTAACGGTGACATTGACGAGGATGTCTCGCACCGCATTGGGGCGGGATGGATGAAGTGGAAGTTCGCGTCGGGGGTGTTGTGTGATAAGAAGGTGCCGCCTAAGCTTAAAGGCAAATTCTACAGGGTGGTAGTCCATCCGGCCATGTTGTATGGAGCGGAGTGTTGGCCAGTTAAGAATTCCCACATCCAAAAAATGAAGGTGGCAGAGATGCGGATGTTACACTAGATGTGTGGACTAATTAGAGGGGATAGAGTTCGGAACGAGACTATCAGGGAGAAGGTTGGTGTGACCCCGGTGGAGTGCAAGATGCGGTAAGTCCGATTGAGCTGGTTCGGACACGTGAAGAGGAGGGGCATGGATGCCCCGGTTCGTAGGTGTGAGAGACTAGCGTTGGATGGTTTTAGGAGGGGTAGGGGTAGGCCGAAGAAGTACTGGGGTGAGGTGATTAGGCGGACATGGAGCAGTTACAGCTCACCGAGGACATGACCCTAGATAGGAAGGTCTGGAGGACGCGAATTAGGGCTGAGGACTAGGGCCAGTTTGGGCCGCTAGTGTAGGGAATTACTGGCTGGGGGTAGTATCCTGGTTATGATTCCGTGTTCCTTGCTTTAGTACGTATCTGGGTGCTTTCATCTGTTTTCTTTTACTTATGGCTGCCGTATTTATGTTATGTATTCTTGTTATGTGTTTTACATGGTATTTGTGTATTTATGTTATGTATTCTTGTTATGGCTGTCGTATTTATGTTATGTGTTTTACATGGTATTTGTGTGGTATCTGGTGCCTTGAGCCGGGGGTCTATCGGAAACAGCCTTTCTACTTCTTTAGAGGTAGAGGTATGGACTGCGTACATCTTACCCCCCCAGACCCCACCAGGTGGGAATACACTGGGTTTGTTGTTGTTGTTGTTGTAGTGCATAGAGGTATGGGTGTTTCTCACCATATGGACAGAGTGTTGTATTGAAGTTTGCCCAATATACTGGTGCTCATGCTATTGCTGGACATTATACCTATGGTACTTTTACCAACCGGCTTCAGATCTCATACAGTGAGCCAAGACTCTTAATTCTTACTGATCCAAGCACTGATCATCAGCCAAGCAAGGAAGCTGCACTTGGAACATCCCAACCATTGCTTTTTGTCACCGATTCTTCAATGCACTATATTGACATTGGTATCCCTGCCAATAACAAAGGAAAGCACAGCATTGGTTTTCTTTCCTGGATCTTATCAAGGATGGTGCTGCAAATACGTGGGGCCATTAGCCAAAGACCTAAATGGGATGTCATGGTTGATCTCTTCTTTTACAGAGAGCCTAAAGAGGCAAATGAGCAGGAAGAGGAAACTCCTACATTTGCAGATTATGCTGACCACTCTGCTGGTGGTGCAATTGGTGGTGATTGGTCTACTGGCCAAATCTTTGAGGCACAATGGACTGCAGATGCTGCAGTACCTGTTCCATCTGTAGGTAGTTGGGATGAAGTTGATGGAGGATGGGATGCAGCAGCTGCCCGTGCACCAGCTCCCCTACCAGTACCAGATAGTGCCCCTCTTTCTGGCACCACTGGCGGCTGGGACTCTTTAATTCTTCATCCTTTCTGGATGAAGATTAGATATCCTGAGCTGCTGAGAAATGGTTTTTGCAAGAAGAGGATGATGGATATAATAATGTTTTGCCTTGTGCAAGTCCATAAGGAGAGGAACATGGAGATGAACTTTACCTTTAACATCATTTTCTTTTTTGCAGGTAACAATATGTTATGTAAATTTTATTTTTTAATTATTTCTCAATGTGTGGTATTAGCACTTGTTTCTCATTCCATTGAGAAAATATTAATAAATGGAATTAGCATAGCATGGAGATGCAAATACATCCTTTTTTCGGGTGATTTTACTCTGCTGGGAAATGGTTACTGTTTTATGGGGTTGTTTCACTGTTATAACCCAACAATGAAACTCGAGATTGATGGAACTCATTTATGCATCCTACTACTACGTAGACGAGGAAAACTGATAAATTGTTGCTCAATTAGTACTCTTTTTGCTCAGTTAAACATGCTACTAGATCATGGAAGTGAGGCATCTGCCAGTGGTTTTTGCATCATCCTACTATGAAGACGAGGAAAATTGATAACGTTCGATTTGTACTCGCTTTTGCGGGATAGAGGATACTACCAAGGAGTTCTGTACCAAGATAGTTACAACATTACGTCAAGCGCCCAAGAGTTCCAAATTTGGGATACATTTTGGTAGACTATTTGGTACATACTATTATGGGGTTGTGCTACTATTTTAATCCCATATTGATGGTCGAAATTGATGGAAATCAGTTGTACATTGTACTCCTATTAAGACGAGGAAAATTGATAACTCAGTGGTCGATTTGTACTCGTTTAGCTCAAATTAACAAGCTGCCAGGTTGCGGAATAGACACTTCTGCCAGGGCTTTATTTACCGAGATAGTGCATAGAAATTTGGAGCATGACTCGATATACCTTGCGGAAAAATGGTGTTGCAAAAGGATGATGATGGATAAAATAATGCATCGCCAGGTTCAAGTCCATTGGGAGGAGAGCAGGGAGATCATTTTTATTTCTAACATTGTTTTCTTTTTTGCTGGTTACAACAGGTTATGCCAATTTTATTTTTTAATTTTTTCTCAATGTGTGGTATTAGCACTAGTTGCTCATTTTATTGAGAAAATATTAATAAAGGGAAATAGCATAGTATGGAAATGCAAATCCATCTTACTTTCCAGTGATTTTAATCTTAGGGGAAGTGGATTGAACAAAGATTTGTTAATTGTTTGCTACTACTCCATTGATCCAACATTTGAAGGAAATGATATGGCAGGATGGAAATGCAAAAGCGGCTGGCTATGGGTGGAGAATTTAAAATTGGAATTTATGTCCACATTTTTTATTTTGCAAATGGAGCTGCTCAACACTCATTCAGATGATACAATACAAGATTTGTCAACAAATTTGTGCACCAAGAACTTCAGACTTGGGATACATGTTGGTTGGCTAATTTGGTTTACATTTGAATCATTTTTCGGCAATCCCTGTAGACCGAAATATAAGGATAGATGTTGTGATTCTAAAGTGGGAGATGCAGCAGCAACTGTGCGAAGCAACCAACAAGCATCAATGCCCTTTCAAAACAACACTGCAAAGAAGCTTTAAAGTTAGCAAAAGGCAAGATGGACATTTAGTTCAAGGATAATATATCACTCAACTATTAGTTTTTCAAGTTTTAGTACATCTTTAGTAAGTGTAGCATATTTAATTCACTCATATTGTAGCACCAGATTAAGACACTCTATAAGTCTTACTTTGGTCATTAGCTTAGTCGTTGACTTCACTTTAAAGCTTTGGTTACATTTGTAATGACCTTTTTTATTTGAAAAATTTAGAAAAAGAACCTAGGCAACTTGCCTAGTGGATTTTGCTAAAATAAAAAAACCATGCCTTTAGTTGAAATTACAATGAGAAAAGAGAATCATGCCTTATACCAAAGAATTGATGGAAGGAAATCACCAAGACAAGCCCCAAAGCAATCCGCAAAAATGACACCCTAGTCTTCTTGCCCCAAAAGCTCTTGAGAGAATTATGGAGTGTTTTGGAATACTTTCTAAGTGTCAATGAATAGAATAATAGGGTAAATAGCCTCTGAAGTGTATTAGAAGTCGTGGGTTCTAGTTAGGGTAAGTAGTGAAATAACCAGAATACCCATACTTAAATCCCTTAAAAAACTGTCAAAGGGATACGACTAGCCCATAGGAGTCGTACCTTTCTATACGATTGGTACCTACTACTCGTATCCAAGCCTCAACCCTTGTATCAACACTATCCAATATACCACTCATCCAACCAAGTCATAACCACAGCATACAATCCGTATCCATAACCCATATCCCTGGCAAAATAAAATACCAGAGGATCAAATACTGCCCACCATAAGAGTCCCAGATACGACTGTACCAAGCCCTATGACTCATACCCCTATGTCTTACCCATTCCATTGGCCAAAATCATCCCACCAACTAACACTGGTCAGCATATGACAGGACCATACCACTCGTACCCCAGCATACGGCTCATACCTATGAGTCATATTTGGTCCAAAGAATGAAATTCCATGAAATTTTCTAAGGGTCAAAACCCAGGATGTTTCAATCTCCTCTACTAGGAACATTCATCCCTGAATGACGGACAAGGTAGGGATAACCACACACAGAGTCATTTGCATTATCAAACATCCCTATAACAAATTTTGAAGACAAAGAGGCAAAAATGTTAATCTTTTCTTTAACAAACTCGGAAAATAAAGATGTGCTCAAGATACATACCTTTTGCACGAATCCCAGGAGCAGAAAATAAATAAGGATACTTGGACTTCATGTCCACTTCTGCTTCCCAAGTATCTTCTTCCATCTTATGGTTCCGCCATAGAACCTTAACTGAAGCCACGTCCTTGGTCCGCAATCGATGAACTTGCATATCTAATATCTCAATTGGGACCTCTTCATAAGACAAAGAATATGAAATACCCAATCCTTTCAAAGGAACAACCGAAGAAGGATTACTAAGACACTTCCTCAACATAGAAACATGAAAGACCAGATGAACCAAACTTAAGCTAGATGGAAAATCCAACTCACAAGCAACATTGCCAATACTCCACAAAATCACATAAGGACCAATGAATTGAGGACTGAGCTTCCCCTTTTTTCCAAACCGCACCACTTTCTTCATGGGAGACACCTTGAGGAATACCCTATCCCTAACTTCAAACTCCAAGTCCCTACGCTTAATATCCACATAGGATTTTTGGCGACTTTGGGCAGCTTTAAGCCTATCCTAAATCACCTTGACCTTCTTCATCGCTTGATAAACCAAATCCGGACCAAACATGTATGCCTCACCAAGCTCAAACCACCTAATAAGAGATCTACACCTCCTACCATACAACGCCTCAAAAGGAGACGTACCAATACTCGAATGATAGCTATTGGTGTAAGCAAACTCCACTAAAGGTAGATGCTCAACCTAATTGCCACCAGAGTAAATCACACAGGCTCGAAGCATATCCTCCAATAACTGAATAGTTTTCTCCGTTTGCCTATCCAACTGTGGATGAAAAGAAGTACTCAAACTGGCCTTAGTCCCTAACCCTTTCTAGAAAGACCACCAGAAACAAGACGTAAATTGTGTACTATGATCAAAGATAATCAAAACAGGTACCTCATCCAGCTTCACAATCTCTTGAAGATACAACCTCGCATAATCCTCCGCCGAAAAGGTAGTCCGCACTGGCAAAAAATGAGCAAACTTGGTAATCCTATCCATGATGACCCAAATCAAATCATACTAATTCTAAGACTGAGGAAGACTGGTAATGAAGTCTATATTGATCACTTCCCACTTTCATTCGGGCAAGTCAATCGCCTGATATAACCTACCAAGTCTCATGTGCTCAACCTTAACCTGTTGTCACACCATATACTTGGCCACGAAATCAGCCACGTCTCTCTTCATTCCACTCCACCAGTAGATCTCCTTAAAATTATGTACATCTTAGTCGAGCCATAATGAATAACATAGCACGACTAATGCGCCTCATCCAAAATCCTTTGTCGTAGCCCGTCGACATTAGGAATACATAACCTCCCTTGGTACCGTAAAGTACCATCTCCACCGATCTAAAACACCGCTACCTTTTGCCCACCAACATCACCTTTAATTCTCGTCAAGACAGGATCCAGCACTTGTTTTTCTTTAATCTCCGTACTAAGAGACGATTGAACCGCTTCTTGCACCATCACACCACCATCCTTAGAGTCCAAAAGACGAACTCCAAGATCAGCCAAACGGTGAATATCCTTTACCAATTCCTGCTTACCTTCATCCGCATGAGCCAAACTCTCCATGGATAACCTATTAAGAGCATCAGCAACCACACTGTCCTGACATGGATGATAGTGAAGACTTTATCATAATCCTTGAGAAGCTCAAGACATTTTCTCTGCCTAAGAATAAGCTTTTTCTAAGTAAACACGTACTGAAGACTCTTATGATCAGAAAGGATATCCACACGAACACCATAAAAATAATGCCACCATATTTTCAAAGCAAACACAACCACCAATAACTATAAATCATGAGTAGGGTGATTCCACTCATGTACCTTTAACTGCCTGGAAGCATAGGCAATCACCTTCCCATGCTACACTAAAACATAACCAAGCCCTACCCGAGATGCATCACAATAAACCACAAACCCATCATTGCCTTCCTGCAATATCAAGATTGGAGCTGAAGTCAACTTATTCTTCAACTTCTCAAAAATCCCTTAACAAGTATCTGACCAAGAAAACTTAACCTTCTTCTAAGTCAACTAAGTCAAAGGAGCAACTATCAAAGATAAGTCTTCCATAAACTGCCTATAATACCTGGCTAAACCCAAGAAGCTCTGAATATTAGATGGATTCGGGGCCTAGGCCACCTTTTCAGAACAGCAACCTTCTATGAATCCACTATGATCCCTTCACTAGAAATAATATGGCTCAAGAAAGTCACAGGGTTCAACCAAAACTCACACTTAGATAACTTAGCATACAGTTATTGTTCCTTTAAGGTATACAATACCATACAGAGGTGATAAGCATGATCCACCTCACTCTTAGAATAAAATAGAATGTCATTAATAAACACAATGATGAAGATATCTAAATACTACTTGAACACCCTATTCATCAAGTCCATAAATGATATCAGACATTAGTCAATCCAAATGACATCACTAAGAACACAAAATGCCCATGCCGAGTATAAAAAGCCATCTTTAGGATATCCACCTCCTTGATCTTAAGCTGATAGTACCCATATCGAAGCTCTATCTTATAGAAAAACTTGGCACCCTGTAACTATTCAAACAAATCCTCTATCCTTGAGAGTGAATACTTGTTCTTGACCATCACCTTGTTCAACTGCCTGTAGACAATGCACATTCGAAGAGCACCCTCCTTCTTATGCACAAACAACACTGGTGTACCCCATAGAGAAATACTAGGACGATAAACCCTTATCCAGAAGATCTTTAGGTTGCTCCTTAAGTTCACTCAACTCAGCTAGAGCTATTCTGTATGGAGGAATAGAATTGGATGAGTGTCATGAAGCAGATCAATACTAAACTCTATTTCCCTATTTAGAGAAACACCAGGAAGATCTTCCTGAAAGACCTATGGAAACTCATTAACCACAAGGACCAAAGATAAAAAAGGGACCTTTCGAGTTAGAACCTTTAACCCGGACCAAGTGATAAAGACAAACTTTAGACATTAACCTCCAAGATTTAAGATAAAAAATAAAACTCCCCCTAGGAGCTAAGGAACTACCTTACCATTCTATAACAGGTTCACCAGGGAACTTAAAGATAAACTTACGGAGCTGAAAATCTACAGACACATAATAAGAATGCAACCAATCCATACCTAGAATTATATCAAAATCTATCATATTCAACTCAAACTGATTTGCCAAGGTTTGTTTGCTACCAATAGAACCATACACCCCCTAGAGACACACTTAGCAATAATTGAGTAACCTACCGAGGTAGAAACAGAAAAAGGATTCGAGATAACTTTCAAATTAAAATGAAAAGACACAGCCACAAATGGAGTCACATAAGAAAGAGCGAACACTGGATTAAGCAAATAATATATGTCATGAGAGAAAAGTTGTAATGTAACAGTAAGGACATTGGTGAAGCCTCAAATTCCTATTAGCATACCAAAGCATACAACCTGTTCCGACCAACACTAGAACTAGGTGTAGGAATAGAAGCAGATGCCAACACCAGGTGTAGGAACAGAAGATGAAGCCATAGGAATCTTATTCACCCTTGTAGCTACCTCATTGACTAGACAATCCTTGAGTCGATGGCCTACCTGGCCACATTTGAAGCATTTATCCTTTCCTTTCTCGCAATAGCCCCAATAAATATGACCATAAAATCAACAAGTATAACACGAAGAAACTGACTGATCTCTGCTTGCCTGAGATTGGGCAACCTATGCTCGAGAATTATCACCACCTTGATAACGTCTATCTCCTAACTGATAAGAAGCACTAGGAGAAGGGAGCCAAAACTCCCCCACTTTTTTCTATGACTTTCCACCATATCTACAACCCTGAGACTGAGCACCTCCCTAATAAAAAAACTTGCTCTTTTTTCCCTGCTTATCCCCAAACTCTGCCTGCTTCTTTTTCTCATCCTTAACCTACTGCATATGAATAGTCAACCTCGAGATATCTATGTCTTTAATCAGCAAGACAGTCTTGCTCTCCATAATCAAAACCCTACTCAACCCAGAAGCGAACTTCCTCATTCTAGACCTCATATCAGCCAGCAAATCAGAGGTATACCTTAATAACTGATAGAACTTCAAAGCATATTTGTTTACTGATATCCTCTCCTGCTTGAGGTTCTCAAAATGCTCCATCTTAGCTTACCTCAACTCTTAATGAAAGAACCAATCCAAGAAGGCATTAGAAAAAGCCTCTCACAATCTTTTCTCTTTTATATCACCTTTATTCGTGTCTCACTCCTCATACCACTGATAAGTAATATCCTTGAGCTGATAAGCTGTAAAGTTAATGCCCCTCTACATTAGCAGTCTGTATCACCCAAAAGATCTTTTCTATCTCATCCAATAAGCCCTATGGATCCTCTCCCACCTTCACCCCAGTAAAAGCTAGAGTACTCATCTTCATAAATTGACTAACCTCTATGGCCTTAGAAGATAAATCACTAATTGCACCCCGTTCATCCTGACCATCAACCAATTAGGCAATACTATGGATAGAATGATGAAATTTTATGTTCATCATGTTGTCCTGGGGAACCTGAGAAGAACTACCAAAATACAAAGAACTCCATCACCATAAAGAATAGGACCATGAGATTGAAGATGTACTCCAGATATAGGACATACCTTTTCAGCATTATCCCTGGATGGGATAAAAGAATTTCCTTGTGTTCCAGATCTAGGAGGCATAATCTGAAAGATGAACAACAAGGATTAGAGGAGATTCCGAGATTGAGAACTAAAGCTTGAAGATAGAATACCAAGAAAGTGAAACATTCCTAATTGTCTTGTAGCCTCTCTCTTATGAGTGTGGCGCACTTTACACACCTAAAATAGACTCTACTTGACATGGCTTTGAAACTTACCAGTTGACCATGAACCTAAGCTCTGATACCAACTTGATAAGACCCAACCACGGACCTTGTCGTAATAGGCGACCCAAGTCCAACCAGGACCGAGGACCACCCCTTATTATCCAACCCAACCACTTAATGCAACCTTAGGTGGGATAAATTTTGAACATATAACAAGACAGAGATATTGTTCTCACTAAGACACTAGGATGGGGTCATAACCATGACCAACCCAACCGAATTCAACCACACCACACCAACCACCTAACTATACCAAACCAAACCATAAGCCAAAGGGAATACCAAAACACGATATGAAAATCAATCTCAAAATATTATAGGATGGAACAACCAACAATATCGTCCAATGATGTCAACCCACCATCTTATTCCAATGCTAAGGTCAAAACCATTGCCGATCCCACCCATACCAACCACCAGAAGTACCATAAAGCCTCTATCCAAAGAGTAAACAAATTTGGTTAGGACATGTCCCCAACCATGGCTAAAACCAAAATCCAAAGTAAAAAAAATGTTTAAAGATATCCATAATATGAAATAATGCCTTCCAAAAGGATGAAAGCTCACCACTTCAGTTCAAATACTGATACCAAATTTGTGTGCTAAACAGGAAGAGTAGAATGGCAGGTTCCTGCATAGCATGGGTATATAGCAACCAGTAGATGGGGTTAGCGAGTGACTGCTAGCATGAATCTCAGGATAAAGATAACATAACGCCAGTTATAAAACCAAGTAAAACCATCCATAATGCATACAACCATTCATATATAAGTTCCGATAAAGGGAACCTAGTTTAGCATGCATTTAAAACCTTTACCTGGGTTGTGTAGCTTGGTCTTCCTAACCACTCACGAGCTATATGAGTTCAGCTCCCTCTGTAAAAAAGGCCCTAATGCGTGTAGTCGCTTTACTAGGGAATATCCCATGGGATAACTAGTACATCCCTTAATATAAAATATGACACACGTACATAGTCATCAAGACCCCTCATCTCGATAAATATGAGTTTTTGATTTTCGTCCCCTCGGGACCGCTACCTTCCATGACTTAGCTACACACCCCGCCATAAATGTCCAATTAAAACCATGTCCAAACAATCTATTATAATTTATTAACCAAGGACAATATTAGTTGTATTGTCATACCACCCCTGACTTACAAGTAATATCTATAGCCAAACCATTTAGGTTAAGGGGACCTTAGTTGCCCTTTCAATTACTATATTAAATCCACTTAAGAGACTTTCATGTTATCCACAAGGATAACCATTTAGAGTTTAGCCTTTTAAAACCATTTAAACCATGTACAAATCCTTTATCTAGTTTTAGATAAGCAAAAGTTCCATTAAAAGAAGTCAATGCAATGAACATATCTTTATAAGCATTTTATCAAACACTTTAGGGGCATAATATAACCAAAACCAATTCCAAAGACCATTAAATCATTAACATGTAATACAATTGTATAAATCCACCATTAATGCATATAAAAGTATAATTAAAACCATAGAAAACCATAACCAAGTATTCAATATCAAAACCTCTAAATAATAGTTGAAAACCTTAATCATGAAATAGTAAAACCATGAAATCAAACATATAAACCATGTCTTTAGTTAAAATTACAATGAGGAAAGAGAATCATGCCTTATACCGAAGTATTTATGGAAGGAAATCATCAATACAATCCTCAAAGCAATCCACAACTTGAAACCCTAGCCTTCTTGCCCCAAAAACTCTTTAGAGAATTATGGAGTGTTTTGGAATAGTTTCTAAGTGTCAATGAATAGAATAATAGGTTAAATATCCTCCAAAATGTATTAGAAGTTGTGGGTCCAAGTTAGGGTAAGTAGGGAAATGTCCAGAACACCCCCACTTAATTTCCTTAAAAACTTATCATAGGGATACATCTGACCCATTTAAGTCGTACCCTTCTATAAGATTGGTACCCACCACTCGTATCCAAGCCTCAAACTTTGTTTCAAACACTGTATAGTAGATGACTCATCCAACCAAGTTGTAACCACAACATAGATCCATACCTATAACCCGTATCCCTGGAAGAATGAAATACCATGAGGATCAAACACTGCCCATCATACGAGTCCCCAATGTGAGTTGTACTAAGCACTACGACTCATACCCCTAAGTTATATCCATTCTTGTGGGCAAAACTATCACACCAACTAATACTGGTCAGCATACAACAGTACCATACCACTCTACCCCAACATACAGCTCGTACCCATAAGTCGTATTGGTTTCAAAGAATAGAATTCCAAGAAATTTTCTAAGTGTCAAAACCCAGGATGTTTCAAAAATAGTAAAGCAGTAGGAAACAAAATTTTACAGAAAATTAAAGTATAATTATTTAACGTGGAAACCTCTTTGCTCAAGGGAGAAAAAATCATGGCTTGCCCTCACCAACACTCAACAATCCACTATAATCAAACTCATGATTAGAGACTCAATTAGAACTTAACTCTAAGCTCCACTAGTTTGTAACATTTTTATTACAAACTTTCCTTAACAACTCTGTCAAGATCTCACCTAAATATTGATTAACTATAACCATTATCAACTTAGGTAACTCTACCTAAGCACTCTAAAGACACAAGAAAAATATTACTCTTATAAGATGAATAATTCAGTTACAGACCAAAAATTGACTCAAGAACAAACACTTTCTCAGCATATAAAACCTTGGAACTTGAGCAATATTTAAGTTTTTGCCAGTTTTCTCTTTGAATAGCCAAATTTCCTAAAACTATTGAATTGAAGAGCATTTTTTTCTATTTACAGCTAGATAATGATTAGGGCAAAATTTTTATCGGGCTAGGTATCCTGACTGGTACATAACCCATATGCACTGTTTGTTACACTAACAGACAAAACTTTGCAGGAAAGTGACAGTTGTATGTTTTAATTAAGACCCAGGGACCTGGTACCTTGTTGTCAGTTATCATCATTAAAACAAGATATAGCAATTTTCTCCCTTTTTGATAATGATAGACCAACCAAAGATTTTTAAGCATCAAAGTTCGTTCGCCTCATTCAATTAGAGTGATCACCACTATTGTCGATGAACGTTCCACCTATCACTATGCACCATACTTTCCCATATCACTATGCACAAACATGCTTCACCAACATAGTGATACCATTCTTTCCCGTATCAATATGTCATCATGCTTTACCAGCATTCAACACATATGCCTACAACTGTAGTTCAACACCTACACCTGGTAGGTGGTCCCTACAACGTAAATTCAGTAGTATTCTACCTTTTGCATTATTGAAAAGTGATAACAGTAAATCAAGAGTAAAATAAGCACAAGTTAGTTAACTCAAGGCCACTCGGGCAACACTAATATGAAGAACAACTTTTAAAGTAAAGAAGGGATAAATGACACACACAAACAAGGATTTATTTATATGTAAAAGTTAAAAATCATTTTTGTGCAAGATTTAAATATTCCATAGAAAAGCCACAGGAATCAAAAAAATTAAAGAGGTGAAGGACTTGGAAAGAAGGTTTGAAGATGTAGAGCCATGTTTTTATTTTCTGTTGTATGACAGTGTAACAATTCCTTGGTTAGCTACTTTATCTCTACATTCAAGCTAAGAAACTCAATAGTTAGAGTTAAAACTCTCTTTTTTAGTTCAGCATTCTCAGTTTTAAGTTATTCAGAGACACTCGGAACCTTATTAGAAAGATGCTGAATTTTTATTTGCAATTTACTAATCTCTGCATCCTTAGCAGTTGTGTTGAGCTTTAAATTCTCTATTTTTTGTCGAGATTCTTTTGAGAGATGGTTCCTGATTTCTTTACCACACACTTAGGTTTAATTAGAGTTTTCATACCAAACAGTTGTATCACAATTATAGGAGTTTTATTTTCATAGACAATACCAAAATGATCAAATACTCTGTTCAAAATGTATCCATAAGGTATGTCATATTTTCCATTTTTTGCATGAACATCTTTATGTATGTGCTCCATCATCAAAGTAGGTAAGCTAATAAACTCAAAACTACTAAGACATTCCATCACATACAAATCAACAGTTGAAGCAATGTTCCTCTTTTGTGATCTAGGTAAAATCACTTTGTTAACAAAATTGAAGATTAATTGTAACTCACTTTTGAGTGATTTATTATTTACTACATCCATAAATTTTCCTTTAACCTTTGATGCATTTTCCATAAAATCTATTGAGAGTTGTTGTTTTGAGACAGTCCTCACACCACTGATAGGAACATCCAAAATTCTCAAAAGTAATATAGCATCAATATTTAGCTTCTTCCCTTAAACTATAGTAGTCATATTCAGTTTTTATTTAGAAAAATCTAATATGGAATACAATTCCCTGACTACTTCATCAAAGACTGGGAATGGGTCCTTCCATAAGATGGAGTTATTTCTGATATTTAACAAACTCAACTAATTCCATCATGCCTGGATTTATTAATACACTTGAGTCAAAAACCCTCCCATTCAGTACTTTATGATTTATCAAGAACCTATTTCTAACTTCCTTAGGGACCAGCTTACTTTCTTCCTCCCATTTTTTTCTAGTAGAAGAAATGATAGATTTCCTTTTAGTCATTTTCTTTTTTTTGGGACCATGTCCCTTTAAAGTGTGTTGCTTCATAGTAGGACTCCTATATTTCACTCCAGAACTTCTTATTTTCATACAGACATCTTGTGTCTTAGGATAGATAGACTCCTTTTGGAGTTATTTGATAGCAAAATAAGATTTTCAGCAACCCAATCATCACTTGTCGTTACACTATCTTAAAGATTATTTATTTTGAGGGATAAATCTTCATCAATGAGTTGACTGAAGAAGGATTCTAGATTTGAAAAGATCGAATGACTTAACTTGGTTGACTCTTTGAATGAAAGGAGATTTTCATATAGTAAGACTTCAGGAAGAAAATTAACCCTTTTATTAGGGATTTTATTCACTTGAGGTTTATCCAAGGAGGTGGCTGTGAACACTGGTTTAGTCATGTGTTGTCCTGATAGGGATATGAAGGATGAAGCGAGCTTGGAGTTCTGAAGAAGGTTTGAGAGTTGATCTTTATCTACACTAAATTTTGAGGACATGACTATTTCAGATTAGGTGCTCCTTTTAAAGAAAAAAGACCATAGATCTTGGAAAGTCATTAGGGCAACATATACACACAAGAATGAGATTTTAAAAGAGTGATAAAAGATTGATTTTAATTTTATGGTGACTCATCTTTCTTTTTAGGATAAGATAAACTTCTAACGTAGGGAGAGAAGATATGGCATTTTTTATAGAACAAAAAAATGTACATTCACGATACTAACCTGAGAGATGACACCAGGTCCCTCTCTTTCTTGAGTGAATCATCAAATTTATGCATATCATATTTATCCTCCTCCATAGTTATTCTCATGCGTGTATACCTACAGAGGTATGATACTGAGTTAGACCAACAAGTACATACTTTATTAAGGAGACATGTCTCCTGATCATAGGTAGGTCAAGTTATTTTAATCAACCCCAGCCTCCACCGGTTCTTAACTAATTATTCCTTATGAAGAGCCTTAGTAAAGATATTTATTATCTGATCTTTAGTCTTGCAAGACTTCATGCAAATATCTCCCTTCTCAATATTGTCTCTCAGAAAGTGATGTCTCACATTAATATGCTTTGTCCTCTTATATTGCACTAGATTCTTAGATATGTTAAAAGCACTTGTATTGTCACACGTCAGAGGGCTAGTGTCTGACACAATCTCAAAATCCTTCAGTTGCTATTTGATCCATAGAAATTGAGCAAAATAATAAGTGGAAGACACATAATCAGTTTGAGTAGTAGATAAAGCAACTGAGTTCTACTTCTTAGAACCCCAGAAGATCAACGAAGAACCGAGAAAGTAATCTATTCCTAAGGTATTTTTTTATCCACTAAATTTCCAGTATAATCAAAATTAGCATATCCTATCAGATCAAAACTATCTCCAGACGGATAGTAAAGGACCAGTTCCTCTATACCTTTTAGATACCTGAGAATTCTTTTAGCAGCTTTCAAATAAGACTCCTTAGGACAGGCAAAAAATCTTGCATACATTCCCACGCTAAAAATATTTGGCTTGCTTGTAGTTAGATATAGTAAGGATCCAATAATCCCTCTATACATGGTCTCATTAATTGAGGGACCAAATTTATCATTATCTATTTGGGAACTGGTTCCAATTGGAGTTTCAATTGGCTTGGCATCTCTCATGTTATAATTCTTTAGTCGTTCCCCGATGTACTGCTCTTGACAGATCATTGTCCCTTGAGATGTTTGCTTGATCTGAAAGCCTAGGAAGAAACCCAGTTCACCCATCACGCTCATTTCAAATTCACTCTCTATTAGCTTTGCAAACTCTTCGCATAGTGATTCATAAGTAGCGCCAAAGATTATATTATCAACATATATCTGAACAATTAGTAAGTTGCTACCTCTAGACTTTAGAAAGAGAGTATTGTCAATTTTCCCTCTTTTAGATCTATTTTCTAGAAGAAACTTTGGAAGTCTCTCATACCAAGCACTTGGTGCTTGCTTCAGACCATAAAGATTTTTGTCCAATTTAATCACACATGAGGAAAATTTGCATCTTCAAAACCTGGAGGTTGCTTTACATAGACTTCTTCCTTTAAATTTCCATTCATAAAAGCACTTTTGACATCCATTTGGAAGATTTTGAACCCCATATATGTAACAAATACATTAAGAATTCTGAAGCCTCTATCCTTGCTACAGGGGCAAATGTCTAATCATAGTTACTTCCTTTCTTTTGGTTATAACCTTGAACAACCAGTCATGCTTTATTTTTGCAGATAGATCCATGCTCATCCTGCTTATTTTTGTACACCCATTTGGTCCCAATAATTGTTCAATCAATTGGTTTAGGGACCCAGTGCTGAACTTTACATTGTTTTTAAATTATTGAAGCTCCTTCTATATTACATTGATCCAGTCAATATCTTTCATAGCCTTTTTCACATTTTTAGGCTCAATTTGGGATAAGAATACTGAGAATTCCATGAAATTTCTAGCTTGAGATCTTATTTAGACTGCTGATTCCAAAGGTGTAGTTAGATTCTCAAGTGAGTGAGAAGATTTTTGCCTCCAGTTTGACCTTCTGAGATGAGTTCCATTGGGACCAGGTCCCTGAGGAGTTTGACTCCTTCTTGATATTCTTCAACTGGAGCAAGGGTCTGTAACTAAGATCCTGGATCACCATCCTCTCCATCATTCTCATCTATATTATTTAGTCCTTGACTATCATCTTCAGCAATATCATCCTTTTGAACAGAAATGAGTTCTTCAAATTCTAAATCTTTACCATCACCTGGATTTATTATCTTTCTTGACTCATCAAAGACCATCTGCATACTTTCTTCAAGTCATAGATTTCTTTTGTTGAAAACTTTGTATTCTTTGTTTGTTGAGAAATAGCCCACAATTACTGTTTTATCACTTTTGGATTCAAACTTTCCAAGATCATTCTTCCCATTATTTAGAACAAAGCATTCGCACCCCAAAGGTTTGAAGTAATCAAGCTTAGGCTTTCTTTGAATACAAGCTCATATGAGGTCTTGTTCAAAAGTGATCTAATCAAGCACCTATTTGTCACATAGTAAGCAGTATTTATAGCTTCAGCTTACAAGTTCTTTGGAAGCCCACTATTAATTAGCATGGTCCTAGAAATCTCTATGAGGGTTTTGTTCTTTCTTTCAACAACTCCTTTTTGCTGAGGAGCCCTTGGAGTAGAGAAGTTATGACTGCTTCCATTTTCAGCACAAAATTATGCTACTTGGGAGTTCTCAAATTCAGTTCCATGATTAGATCTGATTCAGCAATCTTATAATTAAGTTTTATTTGAATTCGCTTGGCAAAAGTAACCAAAACCTCATAGGTTTCATCCTTAGTTCTCAAGAATAATTTCCAGGTGAACCTAGAATAGTCATCCATAGTGACAAACACATACTTCTTTCTTCCTCTACTTTGGACTTTAATAGGTCTACATAGATCCATGTGCAACAGCTTAAGGTGTCTAGAAGTACTCACCTGCTTCTTCATCTTAAAGAAAGACCTGATTTTTTGCCCTTACATAAGCTTGTTATCTGGAATTTCATCTTTGGCATGCCACAGACCAGGTCCTTTGAAATCAACTTGTTCAGCAAAGAGGAACTCATAGGTCCCAGACTTCTATGCCATAAATCAGCATCTTCACTTTGAACACTTCAACAAGTTAATTCCCATCAGGCACAAATTCTAAATCAGCTACATAAATATTTTTGATCCTTTTGTCTTTGAGAATAATTGTCCCAGACTTCAAGCTTGACATAGTATATCCATCAAATGAGAATTTGACCTCATTACCTTTTTCACAAATTTGAGAAACACTTAGAAGACTGTACTTGAGGACACTCACATAATAAACATCTTTTTGTCTTGATCATATGATTTTCCAATCTTTCTCATACCATGAATATAGCCCTTTTCATTATTTCCAAAAGAGACACCTTTACCTTGAAGTGTCTTGAGAGAAAGAAAGCAATCAGTCCTCCTAGTCATATGCTTTAAACATCCACTATCCATGAACCAGTTTTGTCTGCATTCCCTTTGTCCTACATAAAAACATAGTCATTTGTAAGATTTGGGAACCCACTTGAGTTTGAGTTCCCAATAGAATGACAAAGGTGTGATCAAATCTTTCTTGGCCCATCAAGGTAGAGAGTTATTCTTCATAGTTTTCAAGGGCATGAAACCCATAGGATAATAATTCTCTTGCTGGATGTATTTAGTACTGCTCATTCTAGCTCTAAGCCAATACTGACATTTTTCCTACAAGTGTCCATATCTTCCACAATGAGTACATAGCAGTTTGTGGACCCTTCTCTAATAGCATGAACAGCTTTCCCTTGATACCCAAGTGACTGATTTTTATACTGATATCTAAGTCCTTTACTATTATTGACACCCTGACCAGTTAAATTAGAAAGTATTTGAGAAAATATGATCCATTTTTTAGATTTGTTAAGTTTTTCCCTTATCCAGACTATGTCTCTCTCTAATTCTTCATTCTTATAAACTGCAGTGACAAGATACTTTTGAGAATACCTCAAATTTTCTTCAAGCTTAATTTGAAGCCTTGAAGTTTCTTTCTCCCCTTTACTATCAGAATCATCAATTTTCTTTAGTTGATTCATTAAACTCGGATTTACAGATTTCAACTTAGTAAACTGTTCCTTTGTTTCAAATATCTAGAGTTAAGGAAATTAATTCAAGATCTTGATTTTCTAATTTCTTTTCTAACATATTTTTCTCAGCAGCCAGTTCACACATAGAATCAATCATAATATTTGCAAGTTTCTTTATCTTCTTAGCAGAGTAATTATCTAAGATTTCCTTGAAGTCAGAGAGAGTTACCTCATTTTCTTATTCATCTTCTATTTTTATCATAAGAGAAAATAAGTAATTATAGATGACTTCACTATCTTCCACAGCTAGTATAGACACATTTTCATACTTCTCAGCTTTATCGGATTCACTAGAGAAATCTCCTTAGACTGCTAGGGTTTGCTTCACTGCATAATCAACTGCAGCCTTTCTTCTTGATTTTACAGGGACCTAGTACTCATTCTTTCCTTTGTCACCTCTAGTCTTGAGATAATCTTTATAATCTTTATTGTGCATTATAAAGTCTTTAATGAAATGCTCAGCACTTCCACATTTGTGACAAACTTCAATAGCGCCTTCCATTTTGCTGGTACTTCCTTTTCTTTGAAACGAACCACTTTTCTTCATGGCTCTAACAATTCTTTTTTCCAGATAGGCAACATCAGTTTACTCCTCACTTGAAACATACTTTGAAGCTTTCAATGCTAGATATCTTTCTCTTCTTACTTCCTTCTTCTCTTGCCCTTGTTTCTTCTTGAGTTTATGAGTCATCAGATTACCAATAAGTTCATCCATAGTGAGAGTCTTCAAGTTTCTTACCTTAGTAATAGCATCCATTTGCTTTCTCAAGATTTAGAAAGAACACCTAGAATTTTTCTCACTTATTTATATAGAGGAATAACTTCTCATAAGCAGTACAACTCATTGGTGATTGAAGTGAATCTAGTATGCATCTCTTGGATAGTTTCTTCTTCTTTCATGGTGAAGGTTTCATACTGGGTAGTGAGCATATCAACTTTTGAATCCTTCACATCAGTGGTTCTTTCATAATCATTCCTCAAGCAATCCCAGATTTCTTTAGCATTTTCACAAGCAGATATCTTGTTATATTCATTAGGTCTTATGGAACAGACAAGCAATTTCTTTCTCTTGTAATTCTTCTCATCTTTCTTTCGATCTTCATCATCAAATTCTCTCTTGGTTTTAACAACCATCGTTGTTATGTATCCTTCTTTGACCTCTCTAACTAGCATATTAGGACCATCAAGTATTACATTCATCGGCTTATTGTCCTTAGCCATAATGAAGTCATACATCCTGGTTTTCCACCACCCATAGTACAACCCATTAAAGTGGGGTGGTCTAGTGGTAGATTGCCCTTCTCCCAAATTAGGTGGAGCATCCATGATCAATAAATCACTCTAGGTATAAACCTTTTAGATATCTTGACTCTGATACCAATTGTCAAAATATGAGGCTTGCACCACACTATGGGGACTAGGTCCCTAAGAGTCAGACAAGGGCAATAAAACAATGAAGTAGTAGGAAACAAAATTTTGCAAAAAATTAAAGAATACAATGAATTAATGTAGAAACCTCCTTGTTCAAGGAAGGAAAAACTATGGCTTGACCTCACAAGCACTTAACAATCCACTATAATCAAACTTAGGACTAGAGACTCCATTGGAACTTAACTCTAAGCTCCACCAATTTGTAACAACTCTATCACAAACTCTCCTGGACAACTCTGTCAAGATCTCACCTCAATATTGATTAACTCTAACCAATATCAACTCAGGTAACTGTACCTAAGCACTCTAAAGACACGAGAAAAACATTACTCTTATAAGATGAGTAATTCAGTTACAAGGACACTTGACTCAAGCACAAACACTCTATCAGCACACAAAATCTTGGAACGTGAGAAATATTTTACTTTTAGCCTGTTTTCTCTTTGAATAGCCAAATTTGCAAAAATTGTTAAATTGAGGAGCATTCTTTTCTATTTATAGCTGGATAATATTAGGGTAGAATTTTGATTGAGGCTAGGTGTCTTGACTGGTACATAGCTCACCTGCGTAGTTTGTTATACTAACAGATAAAACTGCACAAGACAGTGAGAGTTGTATGTTTTCATAAAGACCCAGGGGCCTGGTTCCTTGTTGTTAGTTGATCATCATCAAAACAAGATATAGCAAATCTTTTCTTTAATGTTATTACATGACTATAGGTAATTTTCTATGGTGGAAACATGGAGAAATTATGAGGAATTGAGAATTTTAGTCCTAGGGTTCTTTAATATAAATCATTGATTTGAAAGACAAACATTATCAAAATTTAATTTTTATTTTTCTAAAATCATCTCATCAAAGCAAATATGTAGGTGATCATGGTTCAAAATTTGCCCCGTTGATGAGAATTGACCTTTGGGATCAACCCTTTGATCCACTAGTTTCACTTGTGTTGATAATTAATAAAATTTCTATCAAAGGGTTTTCAATCATGCTAAATTCAGCTTTGTGTAATTTGAGATGATCCTGAGATTCGAGAATGAAGTTCTGATTAATTAAAATGAGTGCTTGAGTTATTGTTTGAGAAAGTGAAACTTAAAGTTTTTGGCATTTTCCTTTCAAGTTTGCCTTGAATGTGTGGTTTATATAGTTGATTTGTGTGTTGGAATAAGTGTGTGCTTTGCAAAATCGGTCATTTTTTACTAGCCATAACTACTTTATTTTTGTGAAGAATGCTGAAAATTATTTAATAAGTGGTGTTGAATGTTGAAAACATTGGAATGTTAGATCTCCTTTATTCGCTACCCTGATATGGTCACAAAGGCATACATATATTGTCGTAAGATGTTAGAGGCATACCTAAGTTTTCTTACTATGTTAGGGATCTTGCACATGCTATCACAGTAAACTTTTGAGGCGTTATGTGTGCCATTTTGGACTTGTTGGGGTGCTAGGTTGATCTCCTTGATTATCGTTTATGACAATTCCTGAGTATGGATTGAGTGGAGATATGTAATGTCCTTTTCCAACATTGGTTTAGACTTAATTGTGTGCTATATCATTAAAGATATATATTATACATAGCATTTATGTTCTCGTTCTATAGTTGTATTTTCTAACCCTTGTTCCAGGAATATTCAAAGAGGCGGGACGAAGATATTTCTAGGTTACATTTACATATAACTCACTCCGATGAATCTAAAAACTAGACCCAAATTGGGGTGGCTTTCAAATTTTAGCCCCAAATAAAAAAGCTTTCTTAAAATAGCCTTTACCTATTAACTAATATTTTTTGGACAAAATTGTCTTTGATCATGGAGTAAATTACATAAATGATCCTCATAATGGATAACAACTCCATATTTATATCTTTCAACTTTTATTTTTTTTCTCTTTTTAATTTGACTTTGATTTTTATTTTTTCATTTCTCTTTTTATTTTTAATTTTCTCAACCCTTACTTTTTTCCTCTCAACTTCTTTTTTTTTCTTTTATATTTTATATTATTATTATTTTTTACTTTTTCTTTCCTTTTTTTTTCTTTTTAGTTTTTTCTCAACCCTTACTTTTTTCTTTACAACTTTCAACGTCTACTTTTATAGAATAAAAAGTTTTTTTATTTTTCTTTGATTTTTATTTTTTTATTTTTTTATTTTTTTCTTTTTAAATTTTTCTCGACCTTTATTTTTATTTAATCTTTCTTTTTTTATCAATCTTTATTTTTTCCTATTCTCTTTCAACTTCTACATTTTTTTATTTTTATTTTTTAATATTTTTCTTTATTTTCTTCCTTTTTTCGCAATTTTTATTATTTTGTTTTTTTTCTTCAATTTCTTCCATTCAAGTTACATCTCCTGAGTAAGAGTTGGCACTATCACATTATAAAGGTAAGATTTACGGCTTTCGAACAATAAGCTACGTTTCATAGGCAAGAGTTGACACTTCTACATTGTAGAGGTAAGACTTATGACTTTCAAACAACAAGTTATGTTTCATGGAAAAGAGTTGACACTATCACATTGTATTTTGATTTATAAGATGTTCTACAACTATTGCCTTAGAGGCAAGACTTAAGGACTTTCAAGCAACAAATTATGCCCCACGAGCAAGATTTGACTCTACCACGTTATATTTTTATTTATGAGATTTCTACAACTATTGCCTTAGATGAAAGACTTAATTCAAGGACTTCAAACTACAAATTAGGCTCCACAGGCAAGAGTTGACTCTACCACATTATGTTTTCATTTATGAGATATTCTAGAACTATTGTCTTAGAGGCAAGACTTGGCTCAAGGACTTTCAAACAACAAATTATGCCCCACGGGCAAGATTTAACTCTACCACGTTATGTTTTTATTTATGAGATGTTCTACAACTATTGCCTTAGAGGAAAAACGTAGCTCAAGGACTTTCAAACAATAAATTATGCCCCATGGATAAGAGTTGCATCTACCACGTTATATTTTCGTTTATCAGATGTTCTACAACTATTTCCTTAGAGACAAGACTTAGCTCAAGGACTTTCAAACAACAAATTATGCCCTATGGGCAAGAATTGACTCTACCATATTATGTTTTCATTTATGAGATGTTCTACAACTATTCCTTTTGAGGCAAGACTTAGCTCAAGGAGTTTCAAACTACAAATTATGTCCCATGGGCAAGAGTTGACACTACCTCGTTATGTCCTTATTTATGGGATGTTCTACAACTCTTGCCTTAGAGATAAGACTTAGTTCAAGGACTTGCAAATAATAAATTATGCCCCACGGGCAAGAGTTGACACTACCAGTTATGTCTTCATTTATGGAATGTTCAACAACTCTTGCCTTAGATTCAAGACTTTGCTCAAGGACTTTCAAATAATAAATTATGCTCCACGGACAAGAGTTGACACTACCACATTATGTCTTTATTTATGAGATATTCTACAACTCTCGCATTAGAGACACGACTTAGCTCAAGAATTTTTAAAGAACTTTGTAACAATAATTCATGCCCTTAAATTTGCTTTGATATCAAAAAAAGAAAATTCTTTTGTGGATTATCTAATTTTTTATTTATTACCAAAATCTAATAGAAGTTGAGAAAACAGAAAAAAGCAATCAAACAAAATAGAGAAATAAAAAAAAGAGTGAGAAAAAAAAAGACAAGAAAAAAATTAAGATTATGAAAAAAGCGAAGAACTAAAAAAATTGAGAAAACAAAAAATGAGAGAAAAAATAAAAATAAAGTTTGAGAAAAATGAGGAAAAAAAAAGAACCGATAAAAAATAAAAAGAAAAGAAAAATCAAGGTTAAAGACAACTGAATTAAAAAAAAAAAAGAAATAGATAATGCTTGAGAAAAAAGAAAAAAGAGAAAAAAATAAAGTCTGAGACAAATAAATTAAAACATGAAAATAAAATTAAATAAAAAATAAAAAGTGAAACTAATAAAATTAAAGAAAAAAATAAAAATTTGAAAATAATAAAAATAGATTAATAAATTATAAAAAATAAAAAGTGAAATTAATAAAAAATAAAATTTGAGAGACAAATAAGTATGGAAAGTTTTAAAAATATATTTGATGTTTAGATGGGTAAAATGGTACTTGTACTATACTTACAAGGTAAGGAAGGTTATTCTTTACAGACATTTCTTATTGGGGTCAAATATCTAAAGTTATCCATATTTGGGAGTATGACATGCAATTTCCCAGGGGCAGATCTACGGTAGCGGGTGTGGGTTCCCGGGAACCCACAACCGCTACCGTAAGACATATAATTAAATGAGACATATTATTAAAAGGTATAAATATTTAAAGGTGGTAACTCATAACAATACTGGTGGATAGTTCAATGGTTAGAGGGAACCCATATGTATTTTTGGCCCTCCAACGCGAGTTCGAATCCCCTTAGACACATTTTCTTTTTTATTATGCCTTAAAATTCACAAACTTAAAATTTTGGATCCGCCTCTGCAATTTCGTGCCCCGTATGCCCATGTAGGATATTTGTTATTGATGATGAAGCTAGTAGCTAATGAGTGAACTAGAGCTAATCCAGTTGTTAAGGTGAGTCACTTCATTATTCGTGGAGGCTTCTATTGAAATTTTTCTAGTTAGGCTCACACACCCTATCTTTTATTATTCTCTTAAATGCTCTACGGTCAGTGTGGAATTTGGGCAAGGGTTGTAGATTAATAGTTTGAGATTCAAATTGTTTTTAATTATATTATATCATTTAAGTACATATTTAAATTATTAGTCTATGAAAACGTGTGTTGAATGTTTATCTCAAATTATTTAATACTTCCTCCGTCTCATTTTACCCGTCCCAAATCGGGACGACACAGTTATTAAGAAAACAATGATTGGTAATGTAATTTTACCATTTTGTCCCTCTTAATTGTGTCTTGTTGTTAGTTTCAATATTGATGGATGACTAATATCAAAGCACCATTTATATTTTTAATGATGTACTCTTAATGGTACTCCTCTTTGCAATATTTTTCAAGAATATTAACAATAAGGAGTAATCAATTACACTAGGGGTATAATGAAAAAAAAATTATCTTTTCTTGATAAGTAAAAAAGGACAAGTAAAATGGAACAACAATTAGGAAATTTGGGACGAGTAAAATGGGACGGAGGAAGTATAAATTTTAAATTCTCAATTATAAATAGCTGAACAACTTCTCAATTTAACAAATTATTTGCAAGAAGGCAGATAGTTCATTATCATACTTCAAGAGCAAATTACAATTTTAGAAAATTTATCTCAAATTATAAGTAAATTTATCTCTTCAATCATAGATATTATCAAGATCTCTATTTTTTAGAAACAAAAAAAATCTAAACCTAAATTAGCTTTAAAACAGACTAAAATTTTAGAAAACTTACCTTAAATCATAAGTAAATTTATCTCTTTATCGATAGTATCACAAGTATGAAAATAATTGTTAGGATTTTTGCCCCGATTTTCTTATTAAATTAAAGTTTTACTTTTTCTTGTAAGAAAAAAAAAAGTAATCATAAATACTTTTACTTTTCCTGGAAGAAAAATATAATTCTTTTTAATATTTGGCTAATCTCTTTCTTGGAGGAAAGGTTTTGGACATCTATAAATAGAAGACCCCCTTCTCATACCATAACATAGTAGCATCTACAATGTAGTGTCTCGTTTAGGGGGAGATTTTCTCCCAATAGTTTTTAATGTTTTTTATATTAGTTTTCAATATGTAAGTCACTTGACCAAATTACATCAATAATATGTTTTTTAGTATGTTTTTCTTTGTCGTCTGAATTATCACCATGATAGTTTGCAACTAATAGCTTTCGCATAACGCCCTCTCGATTTCGAACCCAACAAGTGGTATCAGAGCCCACGGTTCAATAAATCGATGGTCCAATTGTTGAATAAAGTTGCAATCAATTTGATGATAATGAAGATATATGTCCAAAAGCTATATGTGGAGATAATTGTTAATCATATTTTCAACAATCTTGTTGTCATATATTTGAAAATAATACTCACTTTTAACCCTGTAAAATGGCTCCAATATTTTTAATCCGAAAAGAGCTCATATACTTTTTGAACCCAAAAGCTCCATTTTTAAGCATGTCAAGCAGCAGTGATGAAGATTATGTGAAGAACAAAGATTAAAGATGTGAAGAAGGCGGATCAACTGAAGAAAATCAAGCCCAAAAGGGGAGATTTGTTAGAATTTTTGTCCCAATTTACTTACCAAATTTAAGTTTTACTTTTTCTTGTAAGGAAAATAAAAGTAATCATAAATACTTTTACTTTTTCTGAAAGAAAAATATAATTTTTTTCCATATTTGACTAACCTCTTTCTTGGAGGAAAGGTTTTGCACATCTATAAATAGAAAACCTCCCTTCTCATACCATAACATAGTAGCATCCACAATGTAGTCTTTTAAAGAGTCTCGTTTAGAGAGAGATTTTCTCCCAATAATTTTTAATGTTTTTTTATATTAGTTTTCAATATGTAAGTCACTTGATCAAATTACATCAATAATATGTTTTTTAGTATGTTTTTCTTTGTCGTTTGAATTATCGCTACGATAGTTTGCAATTAATAGTTTCTGCATGACGCCTTCTCGATTTTGAATCCAACAATAATATCTGCAGAAGTTACAAATTAAATTATTTTATTTTTATTTATTCTTTTTTTCACTCAAAACTTTTGAGAAGCTACTGAAATTACTTGGCTAGATTTCAAACAATCCTTGAGATTTCTACTTTTCATATTATTTGAAGCAAAGTTGAGAGTAAAATAACTTAATTGCAAACACTTAAGAGGCTTCATTGCATTTTCGAACACTTAAGTGCAAACATCTAAAAGGCTTCATCGTGTTTTCCTCTGTCATATGTGTATATAAATAAGCAGGAACCAATCTCCATAGAATCTAATGCAACCAAAAATTTCAAAATTCTTATGCAATATATTAAAAAATATTACTTTAGCAACAGCAGAAACCTAACACTATGAATGCAGTTTATTGAAAAATTAAGGAACAACTATTAGTACTGCAACTCTAATTTTCTTATTGTATGTCCTATGAATAACTTTTATTAGCTTTCCTAAATTTTTAAACCTAATGACATACATAATCGTCTGATAATATGTGTTACATAAAAACGAAAGAAAAATTATACAAGAATTTCTCATACAAGGAAAATCAACAAAATAGAGCCAAAAAAATTTTTTAAAAAAAGAATATAAAATAAAATAAAGATTCAAAATTTTCAAACCTCAAAGACCACGAATATGCAAAAATCCATAAATTTTTTATGAGGCCACAAACTCGTAGTAGGAGTAAGTTTCAACAAATACGCACCGACAACATCAAGGTACAATCCAGCATGCCGGTGCATTTAACAATAGCCAAGTCGATCATCGCAAGATGAAAAGATCCTCTCTAACAGTCAACAACACCACACTCAGACTCGAAGGTTCCATAACTTTTCACATAAATCACAACCACATTTCTCTCGAAACGTCCAAAACTCCATGTTATTCCAGTCAAATGTTCCATTGGTGTTTTGTCAAAAGTCACCTGAAAAACATAATCAAATCAAATAATGTTCGACCTAACTTCACTGCTAAGAAAATAAAAAAGCAGAAATCAAACATATAATCTATACATTAATAAAAAGTTCTGCATAAATTAAACAAATTCAGTTTTTAGTAGTGAGAAAAGAAGCAAACCAAAAGATGCGGTATTACGTGAGAGAAGCAGAAAGAACGTGAAAAAATATTAAATATGAGGTATTTTAATTCTGATAATTAATTTAAGTAAGGAAAGAATTTGCACAAAATATAAGTCTAAGTAAATAGAAATCCTAAAATATAGAAAAAGAACATGAGAAAATATATTAATTGTGATATTTAATTCAAGTAAGAAAAGAAATTCTAAATTGATTGAAACTAAAATTTTGAGTTTGTTCAAATAAGGAATATTTCAATAAACAAAATATAAGGAAAAAAATTTTAATTATAATTTTATTTTATATATCTAAATAAAAGTTTAACTATCTATAGTAAACTTTTTTTTTTTTTTTGAGAAGAACAGATTTAAACAAAATACTTGTACGACTATTCCTCTTTTAAAGTTGTGTCTTTTTTAAAAGAAATTAATTTCTAATATCCACCTCGTCTTTTAGGTGTCCTACAAATTGATTCTTAATATTTAGGAATAATAATTTCTCTACTATTTATAGTTTTCTTTTTCAACTATCCTTAAAACTATTAACAAAACAAAAAAGGCAAAAGAATGATTAACGAATGGAAGAAGCACTTGAATCAAATAAGAAAAAATATAAGTAGAAGAAGATATATTTCTTGTAAATTGGATTCAAAATATTACTTAAATTATTATAGAAATTATTTTTTGTATAAGGCAAATTTTTAATTAATTTAAAAATCTTAAGTATAATGAATTCTTACCTATTAAGGATTTGAATTAATTTCAAAATCAATTAAATACAATTGTTTTATGATAAAAGAAAGTTAAAAAAAAATTATATATGTTTGAATTTATGTTGGATTGAATTAATTATGAGAAGACCATTTAAAAACAGAGAAACTTTTAGAAAAATTAAAGAATCATTAATTAGTAATTATTCAGAATATATAAGTCTAAATAAAACAAAAGAAAACCCACAAAGATTAGCCTACCTAATTACCTTAATGTGTAGTATTGAAGCAAAATTAATAATCCATTTAAAATCTAGAAGAATGAGATACATACCACCTAATTATGATACAATTAGATTTAGATATCCACCAAGATATTATAAATATGGTTTAAATGAATAAAGTACAAAAATACAAAGAATTAAAACAAATTATTTCTGAAAAACGTAAAGAATTAAAAATAAGAATAGAAAGACTACATTATAATATATTTGCCGGAGTTAGTGAAAACTCAATAAAATGAACTATTAGAATATATATACCAACATGAACTATTCACAATAAAATGAACAAAGAAAAATTTATAATAGATGAAAAAATATATGAAAATCACGAAGGATTAAAAATAAAAATAGTATTTTCTAATCTAGGAAGAAGATATAAGAAAATAGGTGAACATTTATATTTAATGTTAGAAAAAGAAGAATTAAAATTAGAAGATAAATTGACAGCTATTGTAAGAATAGAAAGAGAAAATGAAGAAATAGATAGGAAAAAGGAAATAGAAAAAAATTAAACAACAAACTACAGAAGAAATACGAAAAATAGAAGAAACTAAAAATAGTAGGATTGCTGAATTAGAAAAAGAACTACAAATGTTAAAAGATTTGTATAAACAAAGACAAAAGGAAAAGGAAAACCTACATATTATAAGAATAAATTTAAAAAATATAATCTAAAGAATGAATATGACAAATGGACACCAAAACAAATAGTTAATAAAAATTATAAATTTTTAGACTTAGACTGTGTAATCGATACAGAAAAAATAATACAATTATGGATAGGATATATGACAAAACAATTATTAGATAATAATATAAACATAAAAGATGCACCAAAATATATAAAAAGAACACTAATAGGAACAGTGAAATTATGGTTTTCAAATTTAACTGAAAATAGCAAGAAGGTATTAAGAACTAATAAACCTATAGAAGGAACATCATCAACAACAACTAAACTAACATCTATAGAATTATTAAAAAAATATAAAACAGCTATAAAAGATGAATTTCGTAGTATGACAACAATAGAAGAAGAACAAGATGAAGAAAAAGATACAAATAGGAATTTAATGATTAAATTAGCAATTTGTAATATGTGTTATATAGATGAATATACTTGTGCATTTAAAGAATATTATTATAAAGGAGCATATAATATAGAAGAAAGTAAAGAAATAAGAAAATTATATTTTAATAAATTACCTGAACCATTTAGTTCAAAGATAATAAAAAGTTGGGAAGAAGCAAAAATAGTAATACTTTAGGAGCAAGTATAAATTTTTTACAACAATGGTATAGAAACTTATGTGAAAAATATAGAGAAGAATTAAAAATGGAAAAAACATTGATAAGAAATTTAGCATGTTGCAAAAATAAAATAGCACCCCAATTCGGATGTGAAGAAAGATATTATAAGAAAAGAAAAAGACATAAGAAATATAAGAAATATAAAAAATTAAAATATAAATACAAGAAACCAAGAAAAAGATATTATGTAAAAAATTATAAATACAAAAGACCATATAGAAAAAAGAAATCTATAAAAGAATGTACTTGCTATAATTGTGGAAAATTAAGACATTTAGCTAGAGATTGTAAATTATCTAAAATTCCAAAAAATAAACAAATATCGGAAATAAAAATAGATAATACAGAATATATGCAGATAGATTATATAGATTATGAATTAGAAAGTAAGGATAGTATATATGAAATTTCAGAAAATGAAATAGATAGTGAAATAGATGAGTCAAATGACTGAAGAAGATATAAAAATAATAACAATGGAAGAATATTTAAATGATGAAGGAACAGAATAAAAAATAATATTTGACAGTAACATATTTGATGAAATAAAAGAAAAAGAATTAGACTTAAGTGTAGAAAAAATATTTAAAATACCAATAATAAAAAATATTTTTACTAGGAAAAAAGACGAATATTATGTAGTATGCCAAAAGGAACATGTAATAGACTATAGATATGCAAAAGGTAAAGCTAGTATACCACTAGTAACAAAAAGAATAATTAATAAAGAGATAAACGATATAAAGAGTAGAGGAGACCCAATAAAATATGTACACCTTGGAGGTACAGAGATATTAATAAAAGCATGTTTTAGAGAAGGAATAGATACACCAATAGAATTATATTTAGCAGATGATAGAATTATAAAACCTATAGAAAAAAAGCATAATAACTGTCGTAAAAGGAAATCTAATATACCAAAAAATTTAATTTATAATAAGTGCAAATTATTCAGTAGCGGTAACAGATAAAAATATAGATAAATAATTAGTATTATATTAGAAAATATCAGAAATAGAATTAACCCCAGGAAGTAAAATATTTACAGCAAGATGCAAAAATTTATATGTATTAACAACAAAACATAAAATAACAGGAAAAAATAAGATTAACAAAATACGAATAGAAAGTCCATTCGAACTAATTGTAAAAACAATAGATTATAATGATTATAGCTATAGAGACATAGGTATAGAAGAAAATTTAGAAATAGTAAATGATAGAATAAGTACAACGAAAAGAATAGCTAATGAAAAATCAGAATCATCAAGCTCATCGAAAAGAACAAGTTATGAAATAAATTCAACAAGTAATTTAAACCAATATTACATAATAGGAAAAATAAATGTAAAGGAATATTTAATACTCTTAAATACAGGACAAGAAGAAAATTATATAGCAAAATATCTAGTAAAAAATGAAGAAATAAAAACTGATAATGATATGTGCCCAGATCTATCAAGAAGTTTAATAAATAGTAAAAATATAGCAGAAAAAGAAATAATAATAGAAATTAGAAAAATAAAAATAGAATTTGAAGTAAAGGAAGAAATGCAAAAAGCAGATATAATATTAGGAATAAAATGGCTAGAACAAGTAAAACCATATAATATAGAACATACACAATTAACCTTAACATATAACAGAGAGAAATTATTCTTAAGAAAAGCCTTAACATAAAATGAAAATATATGTATTAATGAAGATAGTAGTAGAAGGATATTACAGTAGATATTATATGCCTATGATAGATACAGGAGCAGAAGCTAATTTATGTAGATATAATTGCTTACCAGAAAGTAAATGGAATAAATTAAAAACACCAATAATAGTTAAAGGATTTAATAATGAAGGAAAATTAAATACTTATAAAGTTAGGAATGTAAAAATACAAGTATGAGATAAGATATTAACAATAGAAGAAATTTATAATTATGAACTAACATCAAAAGATATACTTTTAGGAATGCCATTTTTAGATAAATTATACCCACATATAATAACTAGAACAGACTGGTGGTTTACAACACCATGTAAACAGAAAGTGACAGCAAAAAGAGTTAATAATAAAATAAGAAAGAAAACTGATTGGATAAAAGGAAGTGAAAAAATTACACAAAAGTTAGAAAATATAAAAAATACTGAAGATACAATAGAACTAATAGTATTTTCGATAAATAAAACAGAAATAACTATATTTTCAATAAATAAGATAGAAATAATTAAGAAAAGAATTAGAACAATTATATAGTGAAGATCTATTAAAAGGATGGGAAAAACATAAAACTACTATAAAAATTGAATTAATAGATAAAAATAGCATAATAACCCAGAAACCATTAACATATAATTTTGACGATTTAAAAGAATTAAAAATGCATATAGATGAATTATTAGAAAAACAATATATACAAAAAAGTAATAGTAAACATAATAGTCCAGTATTTATAGTAAATAAATATAGTGAACAAAAAAGAGGAAAAAGTAGAATGGTTATTGACTATAGAAATTTAAATGCAAAAACGATGACATATAATTATCCAATACCAAATAAGATATTAAAAATAAGGCAAATACAAGGATATAATTATTTTAGCAAATTCGATTGTAAATCAGGATTTTACCATTTGAAGTTAGAAGAAGAATCTAAAGAATTAACCGCATTTACGGTACCACAAGGATTTTATGAATGGAACGTATTACCATTTGGATATAAAAATGCACCAGGTAGATATCAACATTTTATGGATAGTTATTTTAAACAATTATCTAATTGTATAGTATACATAGATGATATATTATTATATACAAAAACTAAAGAAGAACATTTAAAATTGTTAGGACAATTTACAAATATAATAGAAAAATCGGGAATAAGTCTAAGTGAAAAGAAAGCTGAAATTATGAAAAATCAGATAGAATTTTTAGGAATACAAATAGATAAGAGTGGAGTAAAAATGCAATAACATATAGTACAAAAAATAATAAATTCGAAAGAAGAATTAGATACAAAAAAGAAATTACAATCATTTTTAGGATTAGTAAACCAAGTAAGAGAATATATTCCAAAATTAGCAAAAACTTTAAAACCACTACAGAAAAAATTAAAAAAGGATGTAGAATATAACTATAATGAAGAAGATAAAAAACAAGTTTAGAAAATAAAATTACTTTGTAAAGAATTACCAAAACTACAATTTCCAGGCGAAAATAGAAAATTTATATATATAGTAGAAGCAGATACTAGTGAATGTAGTTATGGAGGAGTACTTAAATACCGATATGAAGCAGAAAAATTAGAACACCATTGTAGATACTACTCAGGTATGTTCAATGAAACAGAAATAAAATGGGAAATAAATAGGAAAAAATTATGTTCATTATATAAATGTTTGTTAGCATTTGAGCCATATATTTTATATAACAAGTTTATTGTACGAACAGATACTACACAAGTACGCTGGTGGTTAACAAAGAAAATACAAAATTCAATTATAACAAAAGAGATTCGGAGACTAGTCTTGAATATATTAAATTTCACATTTATAATTGAAGTAATTAGTACTAACAAAAATGTTATTGCAGATTACATATCAAGACAAAGCTACACAGACTGATATAATAGAAGAAGATACTCTAGAAAAAATACTCAACACCCTAACTACGCTTTTAATGAAAGTGGACAGTTTGGGTAATGGGATAGAAAAGCTAAAGACTAATGAAGATGAACTGAAGTCTATAGCTACAAATCAGCTAACTCAGCAGTGTGCAGAGCTATGTCGATCGGAATACATTAAAGTTCCATAGCTAGAAGGAGATGATGGGACACTCCATAAAACCCATAACGTTTATCAATCTACTTTTGCAGGTACAAACAAAGGAGTTAGTAGACAAAGATATCAGAACATGAATATAAATAAGATATTTGAGAAACCATTTATACCAAAAACACAAAAAGACCCCTTGTTCATACCCCCACAAATGACCACATACCGAGATAGTCTGAACCAAGATAAAAAAGTTTACAACTATACAACCCAAAAATACATAGAAAATATCTATAGAGTACAAACTTTCCTAAACCTTAACCCCAGAGCTACAAATATCAAAGAACCAAACACAAATTATATAACCCAAAAATTACAAGGTTACAACAAGCTAATTGCACTACCCAAAACCAACCCAAGCCTAGTGAAAACTTGTTTTGACTATGGATTATTAAATACCATATACACCCAAGACGGAGAAGAACTAACAGCTATGGAAGAATTACATAAAATATTCACTACCTATAAAAGGATAACCAAAGGAAATCTATTTTATATAAAATGTTACACTGCACCAGCAGAGATATTATACGACGAAATAAAACCAGTTATACAAGTTGTAAAAATAGGATTAACCAGAGATATGATTATACCGGAAGATATTATGCAATAAACAGAGATACCCAGAATTGAGATACCTGATTTCTATGCAAATAAACGACTCATTGGACTAGCTACAATTATTCAAGAATTAGCAAATAATTATACCAATGGAAATCCAATATGGAGCTATTATTCAAGAGACCATCAGATGATTTATTCAAATTCAAAAGAACTACGACAAGCAGATATGGAAGATGTTAGGCAATGGATAATGACATTACTTAACCCAGAAAAACAATCTACTGCAAGAGCAATTAAGAAAGGATTTATTTCAGACGGATTATTGACAAGATATTGCAAGATAATTGGACACAAATATCCAGACCATCAATGTTCAAGATGTAATGGAGAAGATAATATTATCCAGAAGTCCACCTAGAATAAAAGAATCAAGAAGATAAGCATGCCAGCTGGAAGATAAGATAAGAAGCAATAATGGAGATATGAAAAAGCAGTAGATACGACAACGAGAAGATATCAACGGAGTAATAATAGAAGACAAGATATTGAAAACATTTTACGTAAAATTGTTGTATAAATTTTTTAGCCTTTTTGACTTTTTAAGGCTATAACACTAATTCTTGTAGCCTTTTTTTAGCCTTTTAGGCTATGACACTAATTCTTGTCTTATAAGGAGACTTTTTAGGATTTTTAGAAAACGTGTAAGTAATGTAAAGACTTTTGTAAAAAATTCATTCTACAAATGAGAGGAACCGAAGGCATTGCAAAGCCAGCCTTCATGTGTTGAAGCACAAATACTCTCTCCTGTCCGCAACAAATATTTTGCTTAGTTAATTAAAAAATAGATATTTTTCAATGGAAAAAGTTATGGAGGAACAAACCTCAGAAATATCAAAACTACCCGAACAGGTATATTTATTTATGATTATGAATAGCTAAATTCATAATTCCCAACAATCATGATATGATAAAATAAATTCATATTAGTTACTTTATAGTAGAATTATTCGAAGAATAATATGTTAAAAAGTTTATTAGCAAAGTGGAAACGGAGAAAAATTCCTAAGAACTATGTCATCCTAAAGGTGAAACCAATGAGGCAAGAAGCCGTGGTGAGGAGTAACCAGAGTAGAGGCGCTGTTTAAGGGAAAAGTATCCAAATTACCATGCTAATAGTGACCGAAGAACATGTTATTTAAGAATAATCTAGTATATAGTAATCTAAGATGGCCATATTTTGTTATGTACATGGTTGAAGGGAATATTTTGAAAATAGCAATTTTATGAAAATGAATAATTATTTATCTGATGTGATGGTAGATAAATTTAAAATACTTATTTTGTATGCACTTAAGGATATAAAAGTAGTAGATATAAGAAAAATCATATTAGAAAAAGCATTTGGTAAATATTATATGACTAGAGTAAATTACATACCATACCTACCTAACTACTCTTACAAATACTTATCATGATAAATTACATAGAATTTTTGGAAAAAGATATGCGAAACATACAGTTAATAGAAAAACAGATGAAACTAAATTTAGACAAATACATGGAAACTAAAGATATAAAATATATAGAATTTCTTTATAAAAATATGCAAGAACTACTAAGGCTAAAACAAACAACTACAAAATATTATAATAAAATATTTAGTCAATTTTAAATGATAGATAATCTTAAAGTCTTAATCTTATATATACTTAGAGATATAGAAATTATAGATATTAAGAAAATAATATTAGAAAAAGTATTAGACTATGAAATTGAAACCATAAATTGGATAACACAGTTATACCTAGATAATTACCCAGAAGGATATTATTCAGATTAAGAGATGTTAGAATATATTAGAAAAACTAGAGAAAATCAAGATAATCTAAATAAAGAAATTAATTATAGAAACCGAATTAGAAAAATAATAGAGAATCTAAAAAAAAATTAATATGGATAGAAGAAACCTTAGAAAATTTAGAAAAAAGTACATGTGATAGTTGATAACGCTCAATCTACAACTCTCGTGGGAGTGTAAAGCGGTCGCTAGCAAATATAGAACCCAACCTGGGTTGGGTATCGATCCCACAGGGAATAGCTTGGCCAACAAGTAAGCAAAATTACTAGACTTTTAGTGCAAGTCTCGTAAGAAGGGGGGATTGTAATGTGTAGCCAAAGTAATAAAGTAAAAGCTGAAAATAGCAAAGTAAAAAGAAAAGGATGGTTACGTAAGTTGTAAACAATGAGAATTGAAGCGTTGGGGTTATGTCCACCTCCTGAGTTATACGTCTCTATTGACTATGAGTGTGTAGAATTCCGACATGCATGTGCTTATAAAGAATTGTATTCGATGGTAAATCCAGGCGTCTTTCGACCTATTCGAGGATTATTTCACTTTAACTCTTTCGAGCTTAAAGCGTGTCTAACGGTACAAATTATCCAAGAGGTTAATCCAGTTATGGCACTAACTGTTTAGTAGGGAATTTAGGGGGTGACCCTACTACCTTGACATTATCTCTTTTCCAGACAAATGACCTTTCTTTCGAACAAGTTAAATGTTATACTGGCGTATTCTTGCGTTTGCAACCACAAAGAATGTAGATTAAGATGAAGAGAATAATGATATAAGCAACATACGTGTCAAGAATTCTCAAACTCATAGCAATAGATAGTATTTCAGTTGGCTTCCATAACCCCAACAGAGAAGTTTAGTTACCCATGATTGCGAAGGAGATCACGATTGACATTGTTGTTATACCACTATAAGGATGAATTTTGTGTGGCTCAAGAGGTAGGCGTTAGGCGTGAATTTCCTAGGCAACGTAACGTTTCTCTTGTTGCGGAAATTAAGAATAAATGAATAGAAGAAGAAAAATAGAATTAATGGAAAGATTAGAAGAGTTGTAGAATTGTTTGTAGCGTAGAATGTAGGAAGATGTAGAATGGTTGAATGTTGAAGTCTCTAAAATCTCTAGCATGATAAGGTATTTATAATACCCATATCCTAATCCTACTAAGCTAATGAAATATCTAACCAAATCCTACTAAGCTAATGAATTACTTAACCCAATTGTACTAGGTTAATGTAATATTCTCCTAATCCAAATAAACAAATGAAATACTTAACCCAATTGTACTAGGTTAATGTATCATTATCCAAATCCAACTAAGTTACTGCAGTCCCCAAAGTCTTCAGAAATGTTGTTTTAGCCCGGGACAGATTTTCCATGCATCACTTTTGGTCCTTTAGGCGTTCAAGCTCCCTTTCCTTCATTCGTGAGCTTTCTTTGGTGTCAAGTAAGCCATAAAATGCTGAATTCTGCATCATTTATACCTGAAACTTTGCTAATCATGTTCTTTAGCTCACTTACAGGAAAAAGGACTAAAAGTGCATGAAATATATAATTTGTTCTCAAAACGTGGCACAAATATGGGCAAAATATATTGATATAGGCGTGTAAATTCGCCTATCATCAACACCCCACACTTGAAGCTTTGTTCGTGCTCGAACAAAATATCATGTCCCTCTAAACAGCAACTTAGGGTTTCACAGCAACAACACAAAACATTCGTCAAGACAAGCACAACAATTATCAACAAAGAGTAGTTTTCCGATCATTAGTAGAAACAGTTTAACCTCTAGCATAGACTCGTGATGGTGGTCAACTCATATTCAAAAGTTTAAGGCACAAAGAATCATATACAACTACCCAAAACTCATCAACCATGTGTGTCTCACAATATATTACCCATAGTCACTCACAAGTATAGCATATTTTTTAAACATGGGTATCAAAATATCCTTGCTCTCACTCTCACAAAGAATTCATATGTAGCAACTGATGACCATAGGCTTGCCCTTAGTGTAATACTCCACTAAATGTCAGAATGCTAAGATTAGGATCAAATAGGTCTTTTGATGGTTGTAATGTAGGCTAAGGGACGGGTAGGACTATTTTGGCCAGAAATAGTGACTAAGTTCCTAAGCACTTTAATACATCACATTGTATCATTGACATTTTTTTCTTTCAACCTTTCTTCTTTCTTTTATTCTACCACCCTTGTTCTCCTCTTTTGTTTTTTAATTTTAAGCATAACTCACTTTTCAGCTTTCTTTTTCCTTTTTTTTTTTCATAACATACCTCTTATGATAGCACTTTCTTTTTCATAACTCATTCAAGCACCACTACAATTTAGAGCATCATACTCACCTAATTTCCTCTTATTTCGTCACATGACTTTTTCACTTTAAAGCACTTAGGATTTTGGATCAAATTACGGTCTTGAAAAAATGGATTAGGCTTACATATGAGGTTCGTCAAAGAAATAGGCTAAAGGCTCAAAAGGGTTTAACTAGGATGATGTCCAATGGTAGGTAAAACGATGGTAAACATATATAGGTTGCCAAAGAAATGCCTAAATCATCTCCTAAACTTACACTCCTTATTTTCGCTTTGCATACATACCAGGCAAGTTCTAGCATCAGCCACAAACATAGAATATACTATTATCTCACACACACAAGGCACATGGTCGACTTGATTGGAAGTAATATAGACTCTCGACCCAACAAGTGAAGGAATTGAACCATAAAATATCATATAATGAGTCACAACTAGAGCCTAAACGTCTCAATAGTCATGATGTTAGCACAAACTCTTGTTATAATCTCATGCTGCCTATTAGAATAATTTCATGCGAAGCTAAGTAAAAAAAAAAATTACTACTAAAAAAAACTTAACTTTAACTAAAAAAATGAAACAAAAAAAAACGAAACAAATAAAACAAAGTAAACAAAGTAAACAAACATAGATGCGGTAGAGAAGTATAGCCTGCAATACCACCACCCCACACTGAAATGGGACACTGCCCTCAGTGGAAAATAAATACGAAGAACCTGGTCAGTCGGACTCGTCCTCAATGTCGGGGGGTCATTCCCCCTTCGTCGGAATCATTATAAGAGTCGTCGTCAGAGTTCTCCTCCTCATCGGAGTCTGGCAAGCGTCGATCGTCATCGGTTGGCACATCATCGTCTAGAGGTTCCTCAAAGTATACACCCACTCCACACATCTCCCGTGCATGTATGTTCATTGGATAATCATGGTTCAGCTGTTGGAGCTCTTCAGCAGTTGGAACACGACCTCTACTCATCATTGTAAAGCGTGTCATGCCATAAAGATGACGGAAGAAACTCTCATCACGAGCATGTCTCTCCGCAGTAGTAAGGTTGACACCATGAGTTGTTTCAGCATCTTTGACCTTTGTGAGGTCAACCTTCTTCGGGTTATGTGGGAGTTTTGATCAGCTGATTCTTCTTCGATATCCTCCTTCCGCAAGAGTGCTGTCAACAGATTACCAAAAGTGAAGTGGGACCTTTTGTGGAGTCTGGCCTTCCGCATTATAGAGCGAATGATTGCCCCAAAATTAATAGGGACATTCGTCATCAAAGCATAGACCAAACACACTCTATCTCATGATATTTTGGTGTATTGAGTCCCAGGAATAAGGCATGAGTTAGACAATACGCAACCAGATTCTTGCTTCCCTATTCAATGGAGCATAGGGGAAGGTGTTGTGTCGTCCGATGTTTCGGTGTCTGCCCCACCTTGCCATCGATCTACTTCCACAAAGTGTGTGTCATATTGCTCTATAAGGAGGCCTGCTGTACAGCTCTTTGAATGGTGCTGGGTCGACCGAAGGTAAACCAAGAAAGGAGTTTAGCAAATCCGCGTTGAGCTGTAACACTTGGCCCCGAATCTTGACTTCGTTGCCTGTGGTTTTCGGCGACCAGTTGGCATAGAAGTCCCTTGTCAAATCAAGATTACATTCTCCCATGTCGCAGAAGATGAAATCCAGTTTCAACGCCATTATTTTTGCCAACTTACGCGGCTCCTTCTTCGCTAGGGTGTCCTTGTTGATCAAGTCGACGTGAACATATTTCCGTTCCTTGTTGTTCTTGTACCATTCTTTGGCTTCCTCCTCAAGAACCCATTTTATTCCAAACATTCGGCGGGGTAGTTTCATGGAGGATGATTCTCCATGGTCCTTGCGACCTCTCTTCTTGCCCTTTTGGGAAGTGGTAGCCTTATCTTGTCGCGCTTTAGGTGCCATTGTTCCTGAGATTTAAACAGTATTCATGTTAGCATCAAATCAAAGGAAACAATCTATACACAAGCTATCGGGGTACTACCCCACACTTAGGTTCGTTAATACAAAACAGTGAAGTGAATTCATATGTTTTAGGAACTATGTTCCGACAAGAAAATCAGCGATGTATCACTACTTGCAGCCATTGCACTACTTTCATGTTAGGTATAACAACACTACTACGTAGGGGTTACATTATGGTATAGTTACTTTCAACAATCACAACCTCCTAAGTCGGTAGTCAACTATAGGCCTTATCCCGATGAACGGGATAGTCTAACATGTAAGTATCCAAGTATCAAACTTAAGCAATTTTCATAACCCTAGCAATTCCGCAAATAGTATAACAATGCTATTAAAACCAAATTCAAGTCGGAAACAAGTCAAGATTATCCTAACATATATGTTCACGCACATGGTTTTGTGTCAACAATCCAAACACATTAACATCACCAATAATCTTTCAAGATGTAGCAATTCATAATAGGCATAGCAACGTAGTACTTACGAGAAATAGATGAAGAATACAAGAGTACTTACGTGATTGAATCCTTTGGAGATGTTCTTGTGAATTGGAAGAGAAAAAAGAAAAGGTTTGAGATGATTTGGAGAGAGTATGCGACGCCTTTAGGTCAATTTCTAATGTGGTTATGTTTCAAGACTAAGTCCCCTTTATATAGGAAGAGAATGGGTCGGGTTTTGACCCATTTACAAATGGTTTTGGAGACAAAAATGCCCTATATGCGGCGCATAATGCTTGGCATAGTCATAGTATAGGCGGCGCATAGTGTATGGCATTTAGGCACATATGCGGCGCATAGGTCATAGCATTTAGGGACATATGGGCCGCATAGTGTATAGCATTTGAGATACTGAGACCTAATGCTATAGCATAGGCGGCGCATATTGTATAGCACACTTAAGAATGGCGGTGCATAGTGTATAGCACACTAGATTCCGAGACCTTAGGCTATAGTATAGGTTTTGCATTGTTCGTGGCCTAGTTTTACCTAGGCCTAGCCTTCCTCGATGCCTATTTTGGCATGAGCAATGCTCAATCTATAGCCTTATGCATCCTTATTCCTAACTTACCACCTTTACCATACAGTACGTCCAAATCATCATTTGAAACCAATCTCCTCGTTGAATACTTCTCGAACCTATATTTGCTCAAAACCAATGAAAACGATTAGTACGATGGGTTGCCTCCCACCAAGCGCCTTAGTTTTGGTCGTGGCATGACTCATATTTTTGGATTTTCATTTATCAAAAGCAAAACAAGTACTAGAATGAAAGAAAGACAAAACGATAAACGATAAATGATAAAATGATGCAACGATGGAACGATGGGTTGCCTCCCATCTAGCGCCTTATTTATTGTCGTGGCTCGACATAGTTACCTCGAGTACTTAGACTTCGTCGAGATAAGTGATAGCCATATAATTCATTGAGTCAAGAGGACCGATATAAGGTTTAACACGTTGGCCATTCATTTTGAAGACAACACCATTATTGTCTTCCAATTCGACTACTCCAGACGAGTAGACTTGGATAACTTTGTATGGACCAGACAACTTAGACTTTAACTTACCTGGGAAGAGCTTCAATCTGGAGTTGAAGAGAAGTACCATATCACCCCTTTGGAAGTTTCGTCGAACAATCCGCTGATCATGATACTTTTTTATCCGCTCCTTGTATAGGTCTGATCTTTCATAAGCATGGAGACGGAACTCATCTAATTCGTTCAGCTGCTCCAACCTCAGATTCATCGCATCATCCCAATTCAAGTTCAATTGCTTCAATGCCTTATGCTCAAGCTCGATGGGTAAATGACAAGCCTTCCCATAAAGTAGTTGATAAGGAGACATGCCAATGGGTGTTTTGAATGCAGTCCTGTACGCCCATAGTGCATCATCAAGCTTCCTAGACCAATCCTTCCTATTTGCATTAACCGTCTTCGCAAAGATTTGCTTGATCTCCCGATTGGAAACTTCTACTTGTCCACTAGTTTGGGGATGATAAGGCGTAGCTACCTTATGTTGCTTGACACCATACTTGACCAGAACTGATTTGAATAGCTTGTTGCAAAAGTGAGATCCTCCATCACTTATGATAGTACGTGGTACTCCAAAGCGAGAGAAGATATTCTTCTTTAAGAACGCTACAACACGCTTCCCTTCATTGTCGGCCAAAGCTACAGCTTCCACCCATTTTGAAACATAATCTACAACAACCAAGATGTACTTCATTCCAAACGAATTCACGAATGGACCTATGAAATCAATACCCCACACATCAAAGAGTTCTACCTCAAGAATTTTGGACATGGGCATTTCATGGTGTTTCGAAATAGCACCTTGACGCTGGCATTGGTCGCACCTTCTAACATAGTCATAGGCATCTCTAAATATTGAAGGCCAATTGTAACCACTTTGCAATACTTTTCTTGCCGTCCGATTGCCTGCATGATGTCCTCCAACTTGGGAAGTGTGGCATGCTTCCAAAATATTAGGCACCTCTACATGGGATATACATCGTCGAATAATACCATCCGCACATCATCGAAACAAATATGGCTCATCCCAATAGTAGTGTTGTACGTCATACATAAACTTCCTCCTTTGGTGGTAAGATAAATTGGCAGGCATCACATTACTCACCACGAAATTTGCAAAGTCGGCATACCATGGTAATTTTTCCATTGTCGTCGCTAATATCTCTTCGTCAGGGAATGCATCATCAATCTGAATTTCAGGTTGCGCCACATGCTCCTTCTCGAGTCTAGATAGGTGATCAGCCACTTGGTTCTCGCAACCTCTTCTATCTTTGACTTCGAAATCAAACTCTTGTAGCAGCAATACCCATCGAATCAACCTTGGTTTTGCATCCTTATTTGTCATTAGATACCTAAGAGCTGCATGGTCTGTATGAATGATAACCTTAGTTCCTAATAGATAGGCAAGAAACTTCTCAAACGCATACACAACCGCTAGGAGCTCTTGTTCTGTCACAGTGTAGTTCCTTTGGGCTTCATTTAGGACCTTACTTGCATAGTAGATAGGATGAAATAATTTCTCCTTTCTCTGGCCAAGAACAGCACCAACGGCTATACCACTAGCATCACACATGACTTCGAATGGGAGAGACCAATCTGGTGCTACCATGATAGGGGCTTCAATGAGTTTTGCTTTGAGGCATTCGAATGCCTTTAAGCAATCTTCATTAAAGTCAAACTTTGCATCTTTCTCCAATAGTTTGCACAATGGACTAGCAATTTTGGAGAAGTCTTTAATGAACCGATGATAGAAACCTGCATGGCCAAGAAAACTACGAACTCCCTTCATCGAAATTGGAGGCGGTAGCTTCTCAATAACCTCTATTTTTGCTCAACCTCTATTCCTCTTGCGGAGATCTTGTGCCCAAGAACGATTTCTTCTTTTACCATGAAGTGGCACTTTTCCCAATTCAGCACAAGGTTGAATTCTACACATCTTTGCAATGCCATGCTCAAGTTTTCCAAGCACGACTCAAAAGATTCCCCAACAACTGAAAAATCATCCATAAATACCTCCAAAGTGTCCTCAACCATATCAGAGAAAATGGACATCATACAGCGTTGAAAGGTGGTTGGTGCATTACATAACCCGAATGGCATACGTTTGAAGGCAAACGTACCATATGGGCATGTAAATGTTGTCTTCTCTTGGTCTTCGAGGGCAATACAAATCTGATTGTAGCCTGAATAACCGTCCAAGAAGCAAAACCATCCTTTCCCCGCTAATCGATCTAGCATTTGGTCCATGAATGGCATTGGGAAGTGATCTTTGAGTGTCCAAGAATTCAGATTTCGGTAGTCCATGCATACTCTCCATCCAGTGACGGGTCTGAGTGGAATAAGCTCATTCTTAGCATTCGCGACCACCGTCATGCCTCCTTTCTTGGGAACACATTGTACCAGGCTTACCCATGTACTATCAGAGATTGGATACACAACTCCTTCGTCTAACCACTTGATAATTTCTTTCTTCACCACTTCTTGCATAGGTGGGTTTAGACGTCTTTGATCCTCAATGGTGGGTGTGCAATTTTCTTGAAGCTGAATTTTATGTGCACAAATCCCTGGTGGAATACCAATAATATCCGCAATGGTCTATCTAATGGCTCGTATATACTTGCGTAGAATAGCAATAAGAGCTGCAACTTGTTGCTCACCCAAATCGGCTGCCACAATAACTGGAAGTGTGTTTCCGCTTCCTAAGAATGCGTACATTAAATGACTTGGCAGCTCCTTCAATTCTAACGTGGTTGGCTCTTCAATAGATGGCTTAGCTGGTGGTGTGGGTTGATTCTTGAGATCAAGGTCTAGCTTCTTGGGAGCATAGCGATATGTCCCTAATCCCGATAGAGCACAAATAGCTTCTTCACAATTTTCAGCATCCTCATTCTCTCCATTCATAAGCACAACCTCCAAAGGGTCATCAATGATTTGCTCTTCTTTAAGTAATTCTTTCTCATCATCAAAGAAAACATCAGCCACCGAAAATAGACTTAGATCTTTGGGTTGCTTCATTGATTTGCACACATCAAAGCGAACCACTTCGTCATTTATTCGGAATGAAAGCTCATTAGCTCTTAAATTAATAAGAACACTTCCTGTAGCAAGGAAAGGGCATCCCAAGATTATGGGAACCTCTTAGTCTGCCTCACAATCCAAAATAACAAAGTCTGCCGGAAAGATGAATGAAGAAACCTTTACCAATACGTCACATAGAATACCAACAGGTCGTTTTACCGACCTATCCTCCATGACGAGCCTCATATTGGTTGGAGTAGGATTACCCAACCCCAACTTCTTGTAGATCGATAATGGCATCAAATTGATGCTGGCTCCTAAGTCACATAATGCTTTGGCAAAATTCAAAGATCCTACGGTGCAAGGAATAGTGAAAGCTCCGGGGTCGGCCTTCTTCTGAACTATCGATCGGGTAGCAATTGCACTACAATGATGCACATCTTATTTCAACTCATAACTTGCTTCCCGCTTCTTAGTCAAAAGATCCTTCATGAATTTCGCATACCCAGGCATTTGTTCAAGTGCCTCCACCAATGGAACATTAATGGTCAGCTGCTTTAACATAGTCATGAATTTGCTGAACTTTGTGTCGTCCGCCACCTTCTTCAATCTTTGGGGAAAAGGTGGTGGTGGGTATGGAAGTGTTCTCTCCACGGTTTTCTTCTCCTCTTGCTTCCGTTTTTCAAATTTTTCAAGTTGCACAGCACTAGGTGAGGCGTCCTTGTCATCAGGAGTAGGTGCTGCGGCATCTTCTCCTTTTGCGTTGTCATCCATGCCCGCAACTTCATCAACCACTTGCTTGCCTTTTGCTGAAGTTTCCAGCACCTTACCACTTCTGGTAGTGATGGCCATGCATGACCCATCATTCCTTGGGTTTTGCACAGTATCGCTAGGTAAGGTGCCAGCCTTTCTTTGATTGAGTGCTGCTGAAAGTTGGCTCAATTGCTGCTCTATTTTCTTGATTGAAGTGGAATGAGAATCAACTAATTGTTTCATGGAGGACAAATCATTAATTACCTCCGTAAATCCCGCGCTCGTTGCTTCCACTCCTTTCAATAATTTAGCCATCATGTCTTCCATACTTCCAGAATTAGATGTGGTGGTGTCACGTCTACCAGGGGGAACGTACAAACCACTCTTTTCATTCTTGTTTTTCCAAATACCTTGGTCTTTGTTTCCAGATTTATCATAGTAGTTTCGACCTTGGTTTCCTTGGGTATTCCCTCAGAAACCCCCCTGATTGTTCAAGTAGTTGGCCTCCTCTTCCGAATCAGATTCGTCTCTTCCTTTTGACGCAATAGCTTTCACTTTTTCGGTCTTCCCTGATAATAAATGCTTTGTAAGAAGATCCATTTGTGTTTTCATATGCGCCATATCTTGATCACGTTCTTCTTCTCTTTTTCTTTGGTCTGCAGTCATGCCAATAGATAAAGTGGGGCTTGCTACCTCAGAATCCCTGGTATGCCAAGCTCTACTTTGTTTCATCATACGATCTAGCATATTGCTTGCTTGACCAAAGGTGAGATCCATAAAAGATCCTCCAGCTGCGTTATCCACCACTGGTTTAGTTATTGAATTCAAGGCTCTATACAAGATCTCCATTAGGTGGACATTAGTCATGTGATGGTTTGGGCATCTCGCTAGCTTTGTCTTGAACCTCTCCCATGTCTCATGAAGAGCTTCAGTGGGAAGCTGACGAAAGTTTCTGATTTCATCTCTTAATTGTGCCCTCTTAGATGGCGGAAAGAATCTTTCTAGGAAAGCGTCTCTCAATTGCCTCCAATTTGTAATTGAATCAGGAGTCAGCCCATTCAACCATAGTGTTGCCTCCCCAGACAGAGACAATGGAAAGAGACGTAATCGAATTGCATTCTGACCAACACCAGGATTGTCAAACGACTTGTATGTAGAAATAAAGTTGATGAAATGCATATTCGGATCATCGCCTGCTAGTCCACTAAATAATCCCTTGAGTTGCAATAACTGAATCATGGTGCTTGTGATGTTGAACTTGGCTCTGGGCGCTAATGGTGGAGGAATTATGGCTCCAGTGGCTCCGGCACCATCAAGATCATCATCATCATCGTCGAAAGCTGGCTGCATAGGTTGGCGATCATACCTAAACCGAGCTTGTCGACCTCTTCGGTTGGCAGGTGTTATTTCAGCATCACGCCTAGGGTTTAGTAACTCGTCATCACCTAAATCCTCATCGTCAGGATTTGTTGCTCGTGCAGGGTTATCAATGTTTTGTTGGTGTACTTGGGCGGCGGCAAGAGCAGCTAATCTCGCCTGTTCCTGTTGAGCAGCCATCCTTTTGATTTCAGCTTGTGCTTCCATTCTACCAATGCGTTGTGGTTCAGGATTGATAGGTAATAACGGTTGACCAGAACTTCTAGTATGGGGCATGCACTGAATAAAAACCTCCAGTAAACAAAAACAAAAACTAAAAGTAAAAGTACGAGAATCTTTGACCAAAGGGTCTAGTAATTATCACAAACTTGATTGACAATCGTATTCCCCGGCAACGGCACCAATTTTTGATAACGCTCAATCTACAGCTCTCGTGGGAGTGTAAAGCGGTCGCTAGCAAATATAGAACCCAACCTGGGTTGGGTATCGATCCCACAGGGAATAGCTTGGCCAACAAGTAAGCAAAATTACTAGACTTTTAGTGCAAGTCTCGTAAGAAGGAGGGATTGTAATGTGTAACCAAAGCAATAAAGTAAAAGCTGAAAATAGCAAAGTAAAAAGAAAAGGATTGTTACGTAAGTTGTAAACAATGAGAATTGAAGCGTTGGGGTTATGTCCACCTCCTGAGTTATACGTCTCTATTGACTATGAGTGTGTAGAATTCCGACATGCATGTGTTTATAGAGAATTGTATTCGATGGTAAATCCAGGCGTCTTTCGACCTATTCGAGGATTATTTCACTTTAACTCTTTCGAGCTTAAAGCGTGTCTAACGGTATAAATTCTCTAAGAGGTTAATCCAGTTACGGCACTAACTGTGTAGTAGGGAATTTAGGGGGTGACCCTACTACCTTGACATTATCTCTTTTCCAGACAAATAACCTTTCTTTCGAACAAGTTAAATGTTATACTGGCGTATTCTTGCGTTTGCAACCACAAAGAGTGTAGATTAAGATGAAGAGAATAATGATATAAGCAACATACGTGTCAAGAATTCACAAACTCATAGCAATAGATAGTATTTCAGTTGGCTTCCATAACCCCAACAGAGAAGTTTAGTTACCCATGATTGCGAAGGAGATCACGATTGACATTGTTGTTATACCACAATAAGGATGAATTTTGTGTGGATCAAGAGGTAGGCGTTAGGCGTGCATTTCCTAGGCAACGTAACGTTTCTCTTGTTGCGGAAATTAAGAATAAATGAATAGAAGAAGAAAAATAGAATTAATGGAAAGATTAGAAGAGTTGTAGAATTGTTTGTAGCGTAGAATGTAGTAAGATGTAGAATGGTTGAATGTTGAAGTCTCTAAAATCTCTAGCATGATAGGGTATTTATAATACCCATATCCTAATCCTACTAAGCTAATGAAATATCTAACCAAATCCTACTAAGCTAATGAAATACTTAACCCAATTGTACTAGGTTAATGTAATATTCTCCTAATCCAAATAAACAAATGAAATACTTAACCCAATTGTACTAGGTTAATGTATCATTATCCAAATCCAACTAAGTTACTGCAGTCCCCAAAGTCTTTAGAAATGCTGTTTTAGCCCGGGACAGATTTTCCATGCATCACTTTTGGTCCTTTAGGCGTTCAAGCTCCCTTTCCTTCATTCGTGAGCTTTCTTTGGTGTCAAGTAAGCCATAAAATGCTGAATTCTGCATCATTTATACCTGAAACTTTGCTAATCATGTTCTTTAGCTCACTTACAGGAACAAGGACTAAAAGTGCATGAAATATATAATTTGTTCTCAAAACGTGGCACAAATATGGGCAAAATATATTGATATAGGCGTGTAAATTCGCCTATCATCAATAGTTTATATAATTTAAAAAACTCGCTACGAGAAGAACAACACAAGATAATAAATAACATTGAAAATCTACAATTAGATATACATTACAGTACAATTAGGATAAATTACTATACAGAAATCTGTAACTCTGCAATTACTACAGGATAAAATAATAAACCACACAAATTAATGAATACATCTTACGAAAAGAATAAATCATTAAAAGATATTGAAACAAAATTTAAGAAATATCCACGCACAAAGAAAAATAGATTCATTATACATATAATAGATCTATTTCATAAGTTAGTACAATGAACAAAATCCCTTTAATTATAGGGAAAATTACTCTTACTTTCTGACTAAAACACAGATACTTCAAATCCTGATAGATACCAACTAGATCTTGACAGATCTTATTAGTCTTGATAGACATTCACTATAATGTAAATACATTTATAACACTCTCCCTTGAATGTCTAGATAGATAATGTGCTTCGTTAAAATCTTACTAAAAAAAACTAGTGGAAAAAAAAATCTAATGAAGAAAAAAGAGTACACATCTCTATCAATACACATATAGGCAGCCTCATTAAAAACCTTACAAGAAAAACCCAGTGAGACAAAACCTCGTTAGAGAAAAAGAGCACAACACATATTAACTCCCCCCTAATGAGAACTTCCTTGAGCCTTTGCATCCTGGTTTTGTGCACCATCTTCTTAAAAGTTGCAATTGGAGAAGACTTGGTGAAAAAATCAGTCACATTGCTACTTGAAAGAATTTGTTGCACTTTAATATCGTCATTCTTTTGTAGCTCATGTATGTAGAAAAACTTTGATGGAGTGTGCTTTTTTCTATCTCCTTTTATGAATTCTCCATTAAGATGTGTTATGCATGTTGTATTATCTCTGTATAAACTTGTGGGTACATTGTCACATTTCAAACTACATTTTTCTTGAATGATATGTATCATGGACCTCAACCACACAAATTCTCAGTTCGCTTCATGAATATCTATTATCTCAACATGGTTTGATAAAGTGCTAGATGGACTGCTTTGTATCTCCAATATATGACAGTATCCCACATATAAATATATAGCTTGTTTGAGATCGATCTTTATACGGGTCAGATAAGTACCCAGCATCAGTATTTCAACAAGATCAAGACTGCAAGCTTTAGAATAAAATAAGCTCATGTCTTTTTTCCAATTTCTATGTCTCCTATTAGGAGCAGAAATATACCTTCCTAACAAAATAACCGAAAGGTTATATCATGCCTTGTAGTATTTGTAAAATACAGTAGTACACCAATTTGACTAAGATATGGTACTTCAGGACAATCCAATTCGGTATGTTTCTCATTTCAGCAAATAATCTTATTGCTGTTGAAAACTCTCCAAGAGTTTCAATGATTTCCAAACCATCAATTTATCCCATATAAGGGTAATAAACAAGTTTCCCAAAAACTTTATATTCTTCAAACATTTTTGAATCCTTCAGGGATTTTCATATAGATTATTGTCAAGTGACAATATCCAACATGTCAAGTGTGACATCTTCAAGTGTATAGAATGCAAATCAAATAAGTTTTACGCTTATCAAAATGCATCCTTTCAGGTCACTTAATAAATATTTCTACGTTAGCATGCTTAAATAAATGTGAAATTCGGATCCTCGCAATCTTTCATAATATTGTGTCAATAATGTATCAAAGATATATCATTTCATATTGGTTCATATTTTGACATAACATTTTGAGATTTCATCACTTTATTATTTTTAGGTACCTTTTTCTCTCATAAGATTTCATGAAGTGTTATATCATAGGCTCTTTAAGAACATATTGCCTTCTTATTATGATCATTTACTCCTTATCCTTCTCAAGGATTATTTAATTTAGAACTGATTGGTCTACCACGCTTCACGCATGCATAGACTTTGTCCTTCATGGACACAAAATAGGAGCACTTATAGCTTAAATATAAGATGCTTTCGGCATTAGACTTGAACTATCTTTTGAATGAGGATTTGGTGATAATTCCTAACATATTTCATGGTTGCTTATAATCTCTCCCTTATGTTAGAAAAACTAACATACACCATCTATCTTCTTTGAGGATTCCATCTTTGTGCATCATGATATTCATCAATCGTATACTGCACATCAAAACTATTAGATTGAATATTAGGTTCATGACCTTAAACTAATTGAGAGGGAAGAAATAATCATAATCTATTGGTCTAATGCATACAAGTGCTATTGTATGTAATATATTATATTATATTTTAGACCAACACATAATGCTTTGTTCTTATTAGTAATGGTGTAACTATTTATCGAAGGCATTCAATGCCAAACCATCACCATCAAGATGAATTGTCTTGATTACACAGTCTGAAAGTTATGTTCTTAACTCAATTTTATTGAGCAAGCAACTTTATGAATGTCAAACGCAGGTTGACAATGAATGTACATGTGACCATCTTATTGATGCATCTTCTCAATATATCACATAATAGGTGAATGGTCCCTTATTCACCTTTTATACTTTTCAGATTTAAGGGATCCAATCCCAATATGAGTTGGTCCAACCAACTTATCATGAGAACAAGAAACATTAAAAGTCATGAAGAATTTTCTAATTCTTCAATATATGTTCAATACTCGGTATGCACATCTTTGGGATGTCACAATCGTTCATATCAATTTATGAACTTTTATTATAGCAAACTCCAAGTTTACCATGACATGTATCTTTTACTTTAGTAAATTTCAGATTTACTTTCAAATTTACTACTTTCAAAGTAGATTTCAAAATAACTCTTCTCAGTTATTCAGCCTCTTTCGAAGGTGAGTTGTGATACCATCACAATCAAGTGCATTTTTTCATTAATAAGCTTCCCATTCCCCAGGAATGAAATATAATCGTGCCTTAATTCAATCAAATTATGATAACTTATAACCTCTTTCATGATATTGCTACTTCAGAAGCAAATCGAGGCATAAGTATAATGTAGATAATTTTTTTTCTCTAACATATCTTATAGTCATAATAAGCGTGTAAAAATATTATCACTCTTGATGATTATTATCATATTGTCCCTCCACACTTATAGTCGTGCATTCAATCACTTGTCTTCTTTCAGACATATTATGCACTGCTACCACATACACCTTAAGAATGAAGTAAGTTGTCATATTTCAGACTTATCATATATTGCTACCATATTCACTTCATAGAATGGAGCATATTCAATGGGTCGAATTTCATATCTTTCACAAAACATCCATTATTTTGTCTTAGCCATTATTATATTATCAATATGGTGCATTGAGATTCAAACTCAATGTCTTATCCATATAAAAGCGTCTTAAGCATAAATCGATGGGACTTGAACCCAACATCTTATTATTAGTATAATCATGATGAAAATAAGCATCAAAATAGCTATTATATACTTCTACATATTCATAATAACTTAGAGCAAGATATTGATAAAATTATTAAATTAAAAGTACGCAAAAATCTCAAATACTTACCTTTATACCAGATTTGAAAAGGAAAAAAAATAAAATATACCTTCGAACAATCATTATCATTGATTCTTGTAATTCTTAACTAAATGGATAGAATTAAATTTAATAGTGGAACTATATATCTTACTTTTTCACGAAATAAGTAGCATACACCGATATGATTATATTTTAAGAAACAACAAATTAATTTATATATATCAACCACTAAAATTAGCTTATTGATATCAATATAAATGTATATTCTTACCACCGTGAAGATAGATGAGAAATAAATTATCCAGATTAGAAATAAATTATCAAGCGAGAGACTCGTGCTGATAACGTGTTATGAAATATAAAAAAAAGAACAAAGAAGAAGAGTAGACAGAATAGAGAGAGTAATTGTTATTTCTCTTAAGAGATGAGAGATCATCAGATTGTTAAGAATACAATGAACAAAACCCCTCTATTTATAGGGAAAATTACTCCTAGTTTCTGACTAAAAGACAGATACTTCAAATCTTGATAGATACCAACAAGATCTTGATAGATCATATTAGATCTAGAAACACATTATGATAGATACCAACAAGATCTTGATAGATCGTATTAGATCTTGATACACATTCACTATAATGTAAATACATTTATAGCAATACGTTTCAAGTCATGTATTGTTTGCTTATTTAGAGTCCTAATTGTGGTATGCTACTAAAGAGAAAAAAATTATGTTTACTTGTGGTTGAAATTTAATCACGTTTATTTTAATACTTTTTCACTTAAAACCTGTCTACTATTGTTAGAAGTAAACATAAGTATAATATTAATTATAGCTGATAATTCCAACAAAATTTTCCATAAAGTTAGGTTCTTTCTATTATTAATAATAACTAGTCTAATCGCACGTGTCTCGCACGTGTAACGATTGATTATTTAAAATTACATAATTTTATTTATTGCGACGATTTTTAATGAAATTTAAAAATTGAAATGAGAAGTGCTAAATGGACACAATTACTTGATCCAAATTTGACCACAATTGTGAAAAGACTCTATAGCCTTAATTTTATTTTGACCATGCTTTTCCAAATAAGTTTTCCTCCAAAATATATTAATAAATGCAGTTACTTTTTGCAATTCTCTAAATTTTTTGAACAACTAAAATTGATTTAAGCAACAACAATTAATGAGTATAAAATATTTCTACATAAAATTTAAAAACTATACATGTACTTATACATAAAAAATAAAATATGTGTAGTTTGTACTTTACTCTCCTTTTAATAATAATGTATAGATAAACTTCTATTTCACTTCAAATTTTACTCGGTGTAATTTAAATATATTTATAATTTATTTAAATTGAAACTTAATGGTTTGTCCCAACAAAAAGATTTTAACTTTCAATCATATTATTATTTTTTATTACGACGCTCATTAATTATTTTATAATTTTTCACACACACACACACACACGTGTGTGTATATATATAATCTTATATTCCTCTATTTTAACCTACTAAAGAGAGGATAAATAATTTAAATTGAAAAAGATATCATCCAATTCAAAAGTTTTATTTTAAATTTAAAATAATATCTAAGAATATAATTTAAAATAAATTAATTAAAGTAATCTTAATTATTTGAATAGTGAAGTTGATAAATAAAAACTAAATATATCATATTTCTATGTCTAAATTCTGAATTATGTCATAGTCCTAATCTTCATTATTAAATATGTTGCTTGATTATTTTTTTATTTCAATTTTCAATTTTATTTCTTGATCAACCCAAAAATAATTCTTTAATTTGCTCAATTCGAATGAAATATAAATATAAATTGTGATACAATATTATTTTTATTTGATAAAATTTGAACTACCACTATTTTAATTTCTTAGAAACACACAATTATAATATGCATTTCAAGAAACAAAAGGATGTCAAATTCTTTTTTTAAATAGTGAGTGTTCATGATTCGATTTGGATCATTTTTTGATTAAAATCAAAACTAAAGTAATTTAGTCAATTTTAAAATTTTAAATTAAAATAAAACTATCAATCTGGTTTGATAGTTTGGTTTATAACTAGTTAATGATAAATTGAAAATTATAAAATAATAAAGATCAATTATTTCAAATGAATATTGGAAATTAATAAATTGGTATCTATGATTATTAGATAAGGATATTCTAATATTTTACATTACTTTTCAATATTCTTTCGAAACTTTAGCATTTTATGTTGTTTAATTGTAGAGGTTACTTCATTTCAAAAATCAAAGGATCAATCTATTGAAGTACATTAAAAATCAATCATATACTATACCACATATGGACAATTAGATTTGGAGTGTTACGTCTGGTCATATTTTTCAAGAAATAGAATTTACAAAATATCATAGTACATGTAAAATAAGTAGACTAAACTCAAATTAACGATTATAAGGTATAAGATATTTATATTTAGTTATGAAAAATAATATCACGTATTCAAATAATTATAAAATTTATACGTATACAAAAAGATCAAACGTATTTGACTTCTTTCTTAACTTAAATAAAGAAAAAGATGATTTGAAGGACAATTTATTCCTCTTCGAGCTATTGTTATTTTTTATTATACAAGTCTTTCGCCTCTATATTACACGGATTGGATAAATTGTGATTCGTTACTTATATATGTTACTAAATTGACCTTTAATTATTTTTTTAATTATTATGTTTGAATAAAATTAAACTATATATTAGAATAATTTTTAAACATAATCTGTGAGATATTTCAATAAATACAACTCAAACACTTCAGACAAGATAAATATCGACATATTATAGAAATCATATTGTTCATACTTCATGTGTCGAACCAAAGAGAGTGAGACATAAGAGTTGACCATACAAGTCTTTCGTCATTATGTTATGTTGAATTGATAAATTGCGGATCGATACTTATACATATTATTAAATTAACCTCTAATTAATTATTTTTTACTTATTATATTTAAATAAAAATAAATTATATATTGAAATAATTTTTACACATAATTTGGGAGATATTTCTATGACTACAACTCAAACACTTTAGACGTTGTAAATGTCGATATATTAAAGAAATCATATAGTTCATACTTCATATATGATACAAGAAAGACCACGGAAAGCACAAAAATAGCCCACAAAACAGTCCACAAATTGAGAGCAACTCGAGGACCTCTTTGAGTGCTAGTTTTGGCCAACAATAACAACACAAGAATCATTAGTTTACAAGGTGTTTTATCACCGAAACAACAACAATACAAAAAGAAAAAGATGAACACAATGCACACAAGATTCGGATTCAACAAGAACAAATGATTACAAGATACAAACACTAACACAATTGCAAGAAAGGTAAAGATAGATAGTGAGACATAGATTATTACAAAGATTAGGAACTAAAGAATATATTGAACTCAAAACCCCCTAATGAATGTAACAACAACACCATACTCTTACGGTGACCGCCAAGGGAATCAACTCACCTCAAGATCTACCGTTTCCAAGCCAAGAATAATATTAGTTTTTCCAAGCCCTAAACAACAATGGCTAATCCAAGCCCTAACTTAGAATTACACTAAGGTGGTCTACTCTCAAGAGAGAGGATTTTCAATGTCTCATATTTTCATCCTTAAACAACTAATAAGAGAAGACCTAAAATGTCCTATTTATAATATATTACAAAAGGAGACAAAATGACTACACTACCCTTAATGATAGGGGTGGTCATTGAGTGCATTTTGAGCAAAGCAAAGTAAACAAAATGTCCTCAATAGAGATGAATCCAAAATCGTGAGCCATTAAGTGTCCAAATTCGTGAGTCCTCAAGTCTTCATTACTCCAAGCAATCTTTCACTCACGACCATGATGTATGGTATGCTCAATGGTAGGCTCAAAATGGTTCCTCCATGTATGTTCTCGTATCCTCGAGATAATAAAGTCTTGAGCCTCTATGTGTTGACCTCCAAAGATGTTATCAAAAGATAAGATAGTCATTCGTCCCATATCATCCTTCCCTTCTTGAAAAGAATTCAACCTCGAATCCAAACCTAGCAAAACCAAAGAGAGGACAAAAAAAATATAAAACTCCTCATGGCATGAGGGTTAGGGTTAGCACAACAAATCATCTCAACATGCCAAGGTTGTACATATTTGCAATAAAACCAAGGATCCTTTGAATGAAATATTAAAAACTCAATGAAAGATGTACGAAGGATTTGGTTATGGGATTCACCAAGAGTGACACTTTGCTTATTATGTAGACCAAGAAACAAGTTGGGTTCACTAACATCACCATTTCTACATTTGGAACCGAGGTCAAATGGTAAGAGTGGCCACAGACATGGGTTTAGACAACACTCCCCTTTCCCGTAGTCTCCACCCAAACTAAACAACATACTCTCTACAATATCATATATGTCATCTAAAGAAAATAGAGAGTAGAGAAAGGTATCACTCAAGTCGACTTCTACTAAGGTGCCCACATGTGTGTACTCACTATTAGTTTCCCAATTATCACCATGAGTACTCTCAATAATAAAGTCGCACATAGTAAAAGGAGAAGTAGTTTCTAAGACCATACATTCCTTGCTCTTAAGAGTACTCTCATCTTCCAAGAAGAGATTTTCATCTTTAGGAGGAATGTTGTCACACGATAGTGGGTTAGCATATAGGCTATAACTTCCAAGGCAAGCTATGTCATCATTTTCACCACTAGGTCTATTAGGAGTGTTTATATCATCTTCAAATAAGATATTATACCTAAAGAGAGAATGATCTATTTCACAGGTAGATTCGGAACAAACACGTTCATCGCTCTCTAAAAGATCAATATCAAGTTTCAAAGAGATTACAAGCACAAGATTATCCCAAGAATAGCTATCGGGTTCACTCTCCTTTTGTTGACCAACATGTTCAAGTACTTCACTCACTTGAGTTATATTAATCACATCACACACATGCTCAAGTGGTGGATAATTTTCACAAATAAGTTGATCAACACCAATTACACAAGCTGATGTACTTTCGTTCAACATATACGCTTCAACACTAAGTGGACATAAATTAATCTTACAAGAAGAGTCAATTTGGTCATCAATAGGGTCAACTAGTGTATCCACACTCACAACATATACATCATCAATAATATGCAAAGAATCATTAGACTAACAAGTAAGTAAGCTACTACTCATACTCAATGGGCTACTAGCCACACAATTTTCATTCACACGCACAAAAGTGTAAGAGTTAGCTATTTTACCTTAAAGTTTTTTAGTAGGTTCTTCTTTGCCGTGGTGTGGAGGTTTCCCACATGCTTCGGCAATAACTTTCCTTTGGCACTGCTCTCCTTCACTTGCTATGTCGGTCCTACACAAATGTCCTTAGAAATAGAAGGACAAATAATGTTAGCTCGGTTTGGTGACAATTCCCTCATTTCATTCCACACAACCTCTCTCTTTTCCACTCTCAGATCACCACCTTGCATACCCTTACTCCTCTCAATCTTTTGTCTTTCATAAGCATTCGGATTGGAGTAAGTATTCATTTCTCTTTGCAGCTCGGACAACATGTATGTTACGAGGTGATTTCCCCACCGCTCTCTTACAATATTAGGCTAATTTTGCACATTTAGAACTCTATGTTGTGTAAGCCAATCGGCACCTAAGCATACATAATCGTATGTCAATGGAAGAATATCGCACCACACCTCCTCATGGTATTCAAATTGGGAGAAGAAAACTTTGACCCTCTTGAAAACCTTTATCCCGTACAAGAAGTATGAAACAAGTAAAGTCTCGCGAAACAACCCCAAGTAGTTAACCATGGATAGAAGGATGTAGTTTCTATAGTATCTATCATTTAACACAACGAGGCAGCCCAGTATCCCACAAATGGTCACCCTTTTAGAGTATACACACCTTCTCGAATCAAAATTGTATGGAACACGAGTACCCTTCAATTTTGGAGATGCACACCCTCTTTTTCTTGTTGGACAACCTTCACTAGAGCTAGTATAACCATTCACACTATATCGACCTTGATAAGAAGTAATACAAGGTGGAGAATATGAATCTTCACATCATACCTCTCATAACCTTTACGAATGAAAGAGTTATACCTAACACCAAATCTAGGTTCAGAGTGATAAGTGTAAGACTCCTCACATGCCCCAACATCATCATAAGATCCATCACATGGTCCTACATCATCTCCAAATTCTCTATAAGCACTAGGCGCTTCATTCACCTCATTTTCTCCCTCAAAACCTTAACTCTCAAATCTACCCAAGTTTTGATCATGGCTATTTTCATAGCCTCCGCAATCTTTCTCAACTTCGCAGCCATAAAAACCCTCACTACAATCATATTCTCCCATGTCTTAGTCATAATAATCCTCGACTATCAAAGACATGTTCCCCTTATATTACCTTGTACCTACACAATGAACAGAAAAGATTAGTAGTAAAATCTCCTCACCACCACTCGTATATACTCACCTTTGTGATTCTCACAATTAGAGCGACGAATATTGAAAGTTGCTTATACTCCGATAGTCAATAGGATGTCAATTCTACTTGGCGACCGGAATGGATTCTTATTTGATAGACTCAAAACACAAAAATAAAATTTACTTACGAACTTGAAACAAAGAAGTTACTATGAATTAAAAATGATAAAAGCACCGAAATAACGCTAACACTAAAAACGTACTCAAAAAACTAACTCACAACATAGTAGATATTTACTAGTTGCCAATTAGTATAAGAGTCAACAAAATGAAGCTAAGAATCAACAACAAGAAACTAAGAATCCAAGATTTGAGCCAAAAGTTTTGATATTGTACGAAATTTGGTGATGTGGCGGTCTAGGATTGGTTGCGGTTTTTGAAATGTTCTTATTTTCCCCAACTTTGAAATTTTGGTTTGAATTTTGGTTCTTGAAGTGGTTTACTCGCCCTTGGAGAAGAAAATAACAAGATTAGAGCCCTCTTTAGCTTTTGAAAAGGTTTGACTTGTATTACCTTTTAGGCAAGACACCTTTTTGAAAGGTTGGTGGACCTTTCCTCTTTGGACACCTAGGAAAGTGGTCTTTTTTTTTGGTAACTAGTCTTTTTGGTAGATTTTTTGTCTCCCTTCCCTTTTGGTAGAATTTTTGGGGCCTAGTTTCAAGAAAAACACAAGGTCTTCTCTTCCCACTACCTGGGTTTTGATCAAACAACACTATTAAAGAGTCTTCATGAAACTATACATGAATATTGGTCTAGAACAACAAGAACATTCAATAGAAGTTTTAATACCAAGTCTCACATTGACCTCTAAGAACTAACAACACCTTTTTCAAACTTAAAACCCACAATAAAATACCAACAATACGAGTTCAAACCATACCTTCATATTCCAGTCCACAAAAACACCACCAAAATGCACCAACAATGTTCAAGTTTAGAACCACAACAACAATACCAACAAGAATCATTCAACCTCAACTTGGATCTTGACTCGATGGTGTTAGTGAAGAAGAATCTAACACAAGAAACAACAAAACAAGTAAAAATACACCTAAATCTAGACTCAAACTTGGCCAAGACAACTACAATAACACAATTTCGGCTAAGACACAAAAATGGACAGACTTGCTTCTTTTTGATTTTTCAGTTTTCTAACACTTTTTTTAATTTTCAAGTTACCAAGCCCAAGATTGATCTTGTGGGAACAAAATCAATGATTTCTCCGATACCAAATGATATAAGAAAGACCATGGAAGGCACAAAAATAACCCACAAAATAGTCCACAAATTGAGAGCAACTTGAGGACCCCTTTGAGTTCTAGTTTTGGCCAACAACAACAACACAAGTATCATGAGTTTACAAGGTATTTTAACACCAAAACATCAAAAATACAACAAGAACAAGATGAATAAAATGCACACAAGATTCGAATTCAATAAGAATAGGAACTAAAGAGTATATTAAATTCTAAAACCCCTAATGAATGTAACAACAATACCACACTCTTACGGTGACTGCCAAGGGAATCAACTCACCTCAAGATCCACCGTTTCCAAGCCAAGAACAGTATTGGCTTTTGCAAGCCCTAAATTACAATAGTTAATCCAAGCCCTAACTAAGAATTATACTAAGGTGGTCTACTCTCAAGAGAAAGGATTTTCAATATCTCATATTCTCATCCTTAAATAACTAATAAGAGAAGACCTAAAATATCCTATTTATAGTATATTACAAAAAGAGAAAAAATGACTACACTACCCTTAATGATGGAGCGGTCGTTGAGTGCATTTTAGGCAAAGTGAAGTGACCAAACTGTCCTCAATGAAGATGACTCCAAAACCGTGAGCCATTAAGTGTCCAAATTCGTAAGTTCTCAAGTTTTCAATGCTTCAAGCAATCCCCCACTCACGGATCTTGTGTATGGTATGCTCAATAGTAGGCTCAAAACGGGTCCTCCATGCATGTTCTCGTATCCTCGATGTGACCAAGCCTTAAGCCTCTATGTGTTGGCCTCCAAAGATGTCATCAAAAGATAAGATGGTCATTCGTCCCGTATCAATATGTGTGGAATAAAAAAAAGTGAGACATAAGTGTTGATCGTACAAGTCTTTCGCCTTTATGTTAAGCTGATTTGATAAATTGTGAATCATTATTACTAAAATGACCTCTAATTAATTGTTTTTTAATTATTATGTTAAATTAAAATTAAACTATATATTTAAATAATTTTTAAACATAATTTGTAAAATATTTCAACAATAAAATTGTCTTTTAATTCAAACATTAGAACAGTAGTGTAGTTGATCAGTTATGCTAGATGAAGAAATAAAAAATAAAAAAAAATTGTGACATAATATAAAATTACAAGAAGTAATGATTTAGAAATAAAAAAGAATAAATTGAAACATAAATAATGTAAAATAAAAAAATTAGATTAAAAACTAAAAATTAAAAAATTTAAATAGTAAAAAAAATTGAAAGAATTGTACTGGATAAATGAAAACTGAATAATCAGTACTCACCCCTATAAACAATTAGAGAGAAAAAATTAATTGATATATTCATGTGACACCTTTTAATTTGGAGAGAAATTGATGAAATGGGCTAATTTTTTTTTTAATATGGAAATAATTTAAAATAAAAAGCTAGCTAATATATAATTTATTTATTTCACAAAATAACTCTTTTTTGTCTAATGTGTGTGATAGTAGTAACAGTATATATGTAGGGTTGACATGTATGAACAAAATAATTTTATGATTATTATAATGTGTCGATGTCTGCCATGTTAAAGTATTTTGAATTTTGACTGTCGTGGTTAACATATTTAAAAATCTTAATCAGACATTAAAAACAAATACTATAAGTAATGATTCGATCACAAGTTATTAATTTGGCATAATATAATAGCGTCAAGACAACAACAACAACAAACTCAATATATTCCCACATAGTGGGGTCTGGGAAGGGTAGAATGTACGCAGTCCATACCACTACATCCGAAGAAGTAGAGAGGTTGTTTCTGATAGACCCCCGTCTCAAGAAAAGGACCAAGAACGTGTTCAAATATCGTAAGCATACAACATGATAAAATAACAATGATACAACAACCTCAAATAAGTACATGAACCAACAAAAAGGTACCCCTCCCCTTAACCCTAGCCCTACCAACCAAGCTACACGAAACTCTCCTAACTCTAGCCTATGACTTAACCACATCCCTTATTCCTCTACCCTAATACTCTTCCTCCTAACCTTCCTATCAAGGGTCATGTTCTCAGTGAACCATAATTGCTCTATGTCACGTCTAATTACTTCTGTCCAGCATTTCTTCGATCTACCCCTATCCCACTTGAAACCATCCAAGGCCAGCCTCTCACACCTACGAACTGGAACATTCGTGCCCCTTCTCATCACATACCTAAACCATCTCAACCTCCTTTCCTGAATTTTATCCTCCACTGATGCCACTCCCACCTTGTCCCGAATAGCCCCATTCCTAACCCTGTCAGCCCTCATGATACCGCACATCCAATGCAACATCCTCATTTTCACTACCTTCAACTTATGGATGTGAGAGTTATTAAATGGCCAACACTCCGCGCCATACAACATAGACAGCCGAACTGCAACTCTGTAGAATTTGCCTTTAAGCTTGAGAGACACCTTCTTATCGCAAAGGATTCCCGAGGTGAGCCTCCATTTCAACCAACCTTCCCCAATATGGTGAGAGACATCCTCGTCAATATCTCCATTCCCCTGAATCATAGACCCAAACTATCTCTCTTACACACTACTTGAGGCTCCAACTTCACTACCACCTCGTCCTCTTGCCTCGTGTCACTAAACTTACACTCCAAGTACTCTGTCTTTGTCTTACTAAACCTGAAACCTTTAGTCTCCAGGGTTTGTCTCCAAACCTCCAACTTATCATTAACACCTCGACGCAACTCATCAATAAAGACTACATCATCCACAAAAAGCATACACCATGGTACCTCACCTTGAATATTCCTTGTCAACATATCCATAACCACGATGAATAAAAATGGACTAAGAGTCGATCCCTGGTTCAATCCAGTCAGGACCAAAAAATGGTCAGAATCCCCTCTCATAGTCCTTACCCAAGTTTTTTCCCCTCGTACATATCCCTAATCGAACGAATGTACGCCATAAGGAACCTCCTCACTTCCAAGCATCTCCAAAGAACCTCCCTAGGGAATTTTTCATACGCTTTTTCCAAATCAATAAACACTATGTCAAGATCCCTCTTCCTCTCTCTATACTGCTCAACCACTCTCTGTACTAGGTGAATTACCTCAGTCATTGAGCGACCAGGCATAAAACCAAACTGATTCTCCAAAATAGACACTATCCTCTTCAACCTCTGCTCCATCACCCGCTCCTAAATCTTTATTGTGTGACTCAACAACTTAATACCTCTTTAGTTATTGAAACTCTAAATATCATCCTTGTTCTTATAAAGAGGAATCATCGTGCTCCATCGCCACGCCTCGGGCATCTTAGCGGACTTGAAAATATTGTTGAATAAGTTGATCAACCACCTCAATCCCGTCCCGCTAGCAAATTTCCAAAAATCCACTGAAATCTCATCGGGCCCCATCGCCCTGCCTCTTCGCATCTTGCGAATAGCCTCACTAAGCTCCTCAACCTTTAAACACCGACAAAAACTAAAATTACAAAATTCTTTGGTGTGCTCCAACTCCCCTAATATAATGCCTTTGCCCCCTAATCATTCAGGAGCTTATGAAAATACGACTGCCATCTTTTCTTAATAAGAACGTCATCTACCAAAACTCTGCCATCCTCCCCCTTAGTGCACTTAACCTGGTCCAGATCCCAACCCTTACGCTCTCTGGCTTTTGCAAGCCTAAACAGCCTCTTCTCCCCACCCTTCTTCTCAAGTCCCTCATACAATCTCTTAAATGCTGTTATCTTAGCAGAGGTGACCGCTAACTTAGCCTTCTTCCTAGCTAACTTGTACTCCTCCCTAATCACCCGTCTTTCCTCATCATCCTTATTGAGCACCAACTTTACGTAAGCCACCCTCTTCGACTCCACGTTTTTCTTAACTTCTTCATTCCACCACCAATCCCCCTGATGGCTGCCAGACCATCCCCTTGAGGAACCCAAAACCTCTCTAGTTGTCTTCTTGATACAACTCATAGTCGTATCCCACATACTATCAACATCCCCCCTACACTCCCAAGCCCCCATCCCTTCCAACTTTTCCTTATCTCCAAAGCAGTAGCCGGGGTCAGTTCGCCCCACCTTACTCTAGATCGACCCTCTCTCCCCCTTCTCTTATTTGCCTTCATCATAACCAAGTCCATCACCAGAAGTCTATGTTGGGTTGAAAGGTTCTCACTCGAAAGGACCTTACAATCCTTACACAAAGCTCTATCCCCCTTCCTAAGCAGCAAAAAGTCAATCTGAGTCTTGGCTAACATACTGCGAAAAGTAACCAGATGTTTCTCCTTCTTTGGGAAGCAGGAGTTCACTACCACCAACTCAAAGGCTCTACAACATTAATACGCGACTTTATTGGGTCATTGTTACTATGATCAACACATATGAATTATATGATTTTTAAGATTTGTATATCATGTAAATACACATCATGTCTAAAGTGTTTTAAGTTTTGACTGCTGTTTTTGAAATATTTTAAATTATATTAGAATATAAATATGTAGTTTAAATTTATTTAAGCATAATAATTAATAAAATAACTTTATTAGAGATCACTTTAATAACAAATATAAGTAATGATTAGAAAATTATCAAAAATTGACATAACATAAGGGAGAAAGACTACGACATTAACACGTGACTCTCTTGGATTGTTTCTAGCAAATAACAATAGTTGATACATATGAACCATATAATTTTGTGTTTTTTATAATATGTATATATATATCATAACTAAAGTGTTTTGAATTTTGACTTTCATTATTAAAGTATTTTTAAATTATATTTGAAAATATTTAAATGCGTAGTTTAAATTTAGTTAGACATAATAATTAATAAAATTACTTAAGTAGAGATTATATTTACAAAAATATAGGTGTAGAATTATATTACATATTTAAATAAAATTTTAAATATAATCAAAAAGTCGAATTAATATTAACCAAAGTCATTTGATCTTACAAATTGTCATAAGTTATTTAATACTTTTGAATTTCTTCACTTAGCACTAAAAGAAAAAAAAGGTATTTATCCAATTATTTTTTTACATAATTCGTCCAAGTAAAGTGAACAAGAAAAATGTTCAATCCCCATATATTGGAAAAACTACATGTATTGGAAATAGTTAATAAATTATTGAGAAAAAATTAAATTGAGAAGGATAAAAATGTAACCAAAAAATCGAGTTGTAGTGTGAGTAAACATTCAAATATTATTATGTCCATCGTGCATGGTCAAAAAGATTTTTTCTTCAAGTTCTTAATTACAAAAAAGGTCAAGAATTTCCTAGTTTAAAATACATTCCTTCCAAATTCCATCAATTAGATTAAATTTGTCCTCCTTTCAACTATTGAATAAAAAGAATTAATTTACACCAAAAAATCAATTTATAGGTCATTAAAATATGTCAGGTAAGGGTGTTAATTTATGAAGGAGAGGGGAGAAGAAATTGAATCAAAGAAAAAATTGATATCTTTATTTGGTTCTATTTGATTTTTAATTTTAGTGATCACTAAAAATTTGATTGGTATGATTTGGTTTTCAACAAAAAGTAATTGAAAAAAAAAAAGAAGAAGAAAAACAGACTATATAAATAACTCCAACATGACCTATAAAAACTAACAAACTAATGTATATTAATCCATTGGCAGTGTGTAATGTGTTACTGGGAAACAATTGAAATTCTCACTCATGAAATAGAACAGGCACAAAATTTCAAATAAAAGATTAAAAAATTATGAATTATCTATCTAATAAAATAAATAATTAAGTAAATATGATACATAAGTATATTATGTTAAATTAAAATTTTCAGACAATACTACTTTGGTCACATTAATTTTGGCTATATGAAAATATAATTAATTAATTTTATATCATTATTTTTGTTCCAGACTATTCTTTTCAAAAAGAAACATAAGTAATTTTTTGTGGAGTATATTTTTCCTAACAAATATATTAATTTAAAATAAGTATATATGTTATCAGACAAAACTACTTTGGTCACATTTATTTTTGCTATATGAAAATATAATTAATTAATTTTATATATTATTTTTATTCTAGGCTATTCTTTTCAAGCAATACATACTATGCAATCATATTTATGAAAATCATGTTAACTTGTTCATTCCCATGTATTGAGATAGTTTCCAATGTATTGAAAAATAGTACTCCCTCCGTCCCAAATTTTCTAATTTGATTTCTCATTTTATTTGTCTTTTTTCATTAATCAAGACAAGATAATTTTTTCCCCATTATACTCTTAGTAATTGATTGCTCCTTATTATTAGCATTGAATTATCAAATCTTAAAAAATATTGCAAAGACTTTGGTAATCCTATAATCCTAATTATCCATGCAAAAAGTGCTTTGATATCAACCATATAATAACTCCATCAATATTGGAACTAACAACATGACACAATTAATAGGGGAAAAATAGTAAAGTTACATTATCAATCATTATTTTCTTAATAGCCGTGTCATCTCAATATGGAACGGAGGAAGTAATAAGTAAGTAATGATAGAATTTTAAATTTAGGATGAAAGGGGCAAAAATGTCTAAAAATAAACTAGTTTACTGTGTGAATAAGTCTTTTTACTATTATGGCCAAATTTGGGCTAAAGTTTTGTGTCCAAAAGAATTTTTCCAATTAAAATCACTTTTCAATGATTTTTCACACTTTAATAAAACAATGTAAACATAAAAATAAATTTTAGTGTAAACATATATATATTTTACCACCATAAGTTTCAAGTGCTTGATGGGTCATCACTTTTGCCTTTGCATGTAGTACTTCTTTCTCTTACTGCCAGAGACTGAGACACACATTACTTTGAATCATATTTATGATGCAGTAATTTATTTATTTATATATTTAATATCTTTCTTTATTTTCAAAGTCAAATTATTACAAAATCATTGATTACATTCTTATTACGTACTTAAAATTTTTTAAAATTTGATATTTCTTAAATATTTTTATTCTAATGCTTTTATATTTATTTTAGATATTTCAAATCTTCTTAAAATCAAATTTAATTGATTTAGAATTCTTAAACTAATGAAAAAAGTATTCGTTTTCATTAGTTGTCCTAAAATACTTGAAAAAAATATTTTAAGAGAACTTGGGCACATTTCAGATAAAGAAATTGTTATTACTTTTAATATCTTCTCAATTTCAAACGACTACAACTAATTTCTCATTATTTTCTTGAGAACAATACTCAAATTTGATCCTAACAAAACCTCTTAGAAGTTGAGAGAAACTTAAAGCACAAGACCAAGTTAATTTATTGGTTCTTCATTCGAATAAAAGTTTTGCATATCAAGATTCAACACTTAACAATAAGCTTATTTCAAGTTCAACAAATAAGTTTAATTGAAGATTCAACTGCACCACTAACGAATAGTATACCAAATTATTATTATATAACATAATCAAAACTAAGTCACAATTAATCAAAGAAGAAAAATAGAAAGAAATAAAACTTTGAATTTTTGGCTACATCATTCAGTGGCAACATGCTTATTTTGTCCAAGTTTTTGATCCAAAATTTTAAACTGAAAAAAGAAACATGATAAATTATCAAAAGAGAAGAATTTATCATTATTATAATTCATATAATCTTTAAAGCTACAGAAAGATGATAATGAAAGTAAGAAGTTTACTTAAAGAACTAAAATAAGAAGAAAAGTAGAAGCGAAGAATAATTTATTTCAAGTTTTGATTCAAAAATAGAATTATAAAAATTAAATTCACATAAAAATATAATTGATTTATAATTGTTAAATATTATGATTTTTTTTGTTGTATATTTTAGGACGGGACTTTGGGCTGTAGGTGACAAAAGAGTTTTAAAATGAGGTGTAGGTGACATAAGTCTTAATTATTAGGTGGAGGTGACTATTACTTTATTATGGATTAATAAAGTTGGAGAAGTTTGAAAGTAACCCACAAATTTTTAAATTTACACTTTGATCCAAATGTTAGTTAATATAACAGAAAATGAAGGGAAAAAAGGCGTGTTTCTCTCTCTTCTCATCCATTGTTTTCTCTCTCTTCATGATTATTATTGTTCATTGTTGTTGTTGCTGCTTTATTCATCATCTTCTGTTTCATTATCATCATATTCTACTTTATTATCATCTTCATCTTCTTCTTGTCGACCATTGTTCTTGTTGTTACCGCTACTGTTGCTATTTTATCAATTTCTTAGGTCAAATTTTGTTTCAAACATCACCACTTTTCACTTTGACATTACTTCATAGGAGACCTTGGTAATTCAAACTATGATTTTTAGTCAAATTATGATTTTTAATCTAATTTGTCATCTGGGTTACAAAGTTACTGCTGTTTTTTTTCAACAATGGATAAAAGTTGATCATGAATCCAACATAAGTGCCCACAATTTAAACAGATCACTCATCTAGTGTATCAGATAAGTAATCTGTTGCAACAGAAGATATATCTATTGCATCAAACTGATTATCTATTGTATCAGACTGATTATCTATTGCATTAGATTGATTATCTGTTGCATGAGACTGATTAATCTGTTTGGAACAACAAAAATCAGCCCCTGCCACAAACCCAACAGATAACCAATATATTTTGCTATTGCTACTAGATTCAAAATTATTTCTTACGTCCAATCGTCGACATGTTTGTTGAGAATATAACAGACAAAATAAAAATTAAATACTCCCTCCGTCTCAAATTACCCATCCCAAATTTTCTAATTTAATTTCTCATTTTACGTGTCTATTTTTATTAATCAAGAAGAAACTAATTTTTTTTTCATGTTTTACCATTTACATTAATCACTTTTTCTTTAAATTAAAATGTAAACATCATTTAATAGGGGTATTATGGTAAACTAGGCATGTTATTAATTACTTTTCTTAATTAATGTACCATCTCAATTTGGGACGAGTAGGGTAATTTGAGATGTAAGGAGTTATCTATTGAAATAGACTAGTTATCTGTTGCAACATATGAGTAATCTGCTTGGAATATCATAAATCAGGCCCTATCCAAACCCAACAGATAAATCTTAAATCTTGTTGTTGCTACTAGATTCAAAATTACTCCTTACGTTCAATCTTCAACATGTTTGTTAAGAATATAATAGACAGAATGAAAATTAAATATAAATTAAAATGGTCAAAGTTGATCAAACATATTTTTTTTATTAAACTAAAACAAATAAAAATACATAAACAGACTTAGAAAGAAAGAAGAAAAAAAATAATCTAATTATTATTAATAGATTCTTCATTATTATTGTTATTATTACTATCTCCAGCCGCATCTTCGACAGGCAGCAGCAGCGCCCTTCTTATCCAGCGGATCTCCCGCAACATCCTTACTCTGACAGCGGCCAACTCCCACTGTATATCATGTACCTAACCTCTATGGTTACCGTACGTCGTCTTGTAAAATAGCGACATCCCATACTGGATCGCCCATAGCTAGAACAAGTATAAATTGATAAAAACGCAAAATCAAAAGTAAAGAAAAGAATCCAAAAGTAATACAACTTATATTTACACAAAAAGAAAGAAAAAAAACTTACCAGAGACAGGAAAAAACAATCAAGTTCTTGAAGAGAAAGTAGTTGAAGGTGTAATATGAAAGACAAGAGCAAAAAATAAATAGATATGTGTAGTAAAATGAATGAGTAAGGAGGGACCTATTCATAGAGGATTGAATTTGAATGAGTTAGGAAAAAAGGCCTGACTGTTCATCTCCATTTATTAATACTGGTGGCTTTTTGATTATTGTGTAAAGTTGTAACTTGATAAGTTCTTTTCAGTGATCATTTTTTTGAGTTGTGGCAACAGATTATATATCTTTTGCTTAAGATAACCCATCTGTGAGAACAAATATACCATTTGTTGCAACAAATCTACGATCTGTTGCAACAGATAATATATCTGTTGCAATATACATATTTTTAATAATCATCATATCTTTATCTTTAATCCAAATTTAGTGAATTTTTTATTATTATATAAATTAATAAAACAGATTCAAAAATAAAAAGGAGGATTGTTCACCTCCATTTATTAATACTGGTGACTTTTTGATTGTTGTGAAAAGTTGAGACTTGATAAGTTCTTTTCAGTAACCATTTTTTTGCGTTGCAACAAATATACCATTTGTTGCAACAAATCTACAAGCTGTTGCATCAAATAATATATCTATTGTACATATAAGCTATCTTTTTTAATAATCAACACATCTTTAATCCAAATTTGGTGACTTTTATTATATAAATTAAAAAAGTAGATTTAAAAACAAATATGTAAAAGAGTCACGATCAGTTATTAAAATTAAAAACTATTCTGTTACGGTTATAAATTGTGTTTATCATTTATTTTCTTATTATTTATTTACGAACCATTTTTCATTTAAATAATCGAAAAATCATGTCTTTTCACCCTCTCAATAACAATAACCTTTTTTTTATTAATAACCACCTGTTGCAACATATGATCGATCTATCGCATCAAATTAAACTTGTTGACATGTTGAGAATAAGGAAAAAGCAAGAATGATAATTAAATACTAAATAAGAATTAAAAATTCAAAGTCGACCACCAAACATAGAATCCCTTGGGTAGATCCGATATACAAAAGGAGGAAAATATATACAACGCTAAAACAAAAAAACATAACCTAATTATTATTACTACTATGATTATTATCATTACTATTATTATTATAATTACTATTAGTATTGTCAACTAGACAATTTTCATCCGGCAGTAGTAGGGCTCTCCTCAGCCTTGCTCCGAAGTCGGTCAAATCCTTCTGGAGTTCATCAAACTAACTTTGAAGTTCCTACAAGGACTCGATATAAATCTTCTTGTGTGAATCTGGGTCAGCCATATTTGTATTGTAAGTGTAGTAGAATGAATGAATGAGAGTAGGTCGGAGGGACCTATTTATAAAATGATTGAATTGAAAGGGGTGACTAAGTCAAACAAAAAGCCAAGACTGTTCATATCCCTTAATTAAATAAAACTGGTGACTTTTCAAATATGTAAATTAAAAAAAAGCATGTAAATTAAAGAAAAATGGATCTAAATACAATATTTTATCTTTTTATTGTATTTCGAAAAGAAAAGAAAATTGCTTTAAAATAAATCTAACAGATGGGTAACCTGTTACAAAATATATTCTATCTGTCAGATAACTTACAATATATTGACAATCTGTTGCAACAGATGGATATATCAGTTTGCTTTACCAATAGATGTGGCATGTGTTGCAACTTGCTAATCATCTACTTATTCAATTTAAGCCATAGATGGACTAGGAAGAATAAGGTGCATGCAGATGAATCCACTATCATATGTGTGTAAGTTAAGAAGTATTACTGATAAGGTCATCAGGATAGTACACACAAAGTACAATTTTTGGTGATTGCAGTTTTTAACCGATTAGGCACTGATCATTCAAATAAGATCCTGCATTGTACAGTTAAGTTTGATGGGTTTGAATTGATAAGGCTGAGGGCCTCATGAAGATAGTCCAGATACTTTATTATGAATTACTGACGGTTGTTGCTCGTGTTTATGCATGTAATGTTTTGAGAAAGGATCAATATTTGGTGTCATTGCAGAGAATCAATAGCGATTGGACCTAACTTTAAGTATGCATTGGACTATAAGAACACCTTCGACGCCTCGCATTGTATCAAACAAGAATGACAAACCAGTAGAAATTCCCCTGGCTCAAATTTATATGCAAGGGTTGATCTAGAAGATGATTATATGCCAGAAGGATCCGAAGGAGAATGCATGCGAGGGAAAGGGGAGTTGATGAAATATTATATCATATAAGAGCTAATTGAAGAAGAAACATAAGGTAGAAAGTAACTTCTAGAGAATATGACCGATGGAATTATCTTAAATTATAAGAAATCTGAATCAAGTGCAAATATGAAAGTGTATCTGATAATGTAAATTCGTTTTTTATCTCTATGAAAGAAAAATAATACAGATGAATACTTTTGCTAGGGATCTGCAACTAGGTAGCGTGGTAGGGATTATCACCTAGATTGAAAATAGCATGAAACCAAGAAAGCAGCTTTAAGGGCATCGAGGGTTGAAATGATGTATAGCAAGTCTAGTAAACTTACACCAAAAACAACTGCAGTTAAAGTAAGAAATCTAAGCGAATACGGCAATTCCTAAATTTTAAATTGCATCTCATGCCTTCTTGTTTGTGGTTCTGATCTGGTCCACTGTCGTTGACCTGATCGAAACCACAAATGTAATTGAAAGAAAGATTGAGTATCATTACTTTCTTAGCAATATGGTTAAAATTGATTGTGTTATCTAGCCTTAGCATGCTTTCAACATTCCTTGGAGAAGATCAGAGGCTTGCTGTAGTATGCGAATCCCGATAATTTTCAAGCTTGCCTCCAGCTTGCTGATTTTGTATTCAAGTTTATCGTTGCCATCTTTGAAGTTGGTCAAGAGTTTCTAGTCTCTTATGATCTCGATCAGGAACACCACCTTCAAAGTTGTAGCATTTTAGATGTCCTTCAGAACACTTTCTTTATAAGTCTTAAAGGATACATAGAGGGTCGCTGTATATGTTTTTAGGTTAAAATATGTTGATGCACAGTGAAGATGTGATTTCAACAGTTGAATAGCTCACTTTTATCGAGCGTTGCTCAACCACCCTTCAAGGGATTTTTTAAATTAATAAGTAAAAAGTTAGTAACGTTTGATCTAAACTGACTCTACCAATCCTATCAAATATTATGTAACTCGAGGCTCAATACCCTATAGAAAAAAACTTTGCCCGAGTTGGTGGACAAATTAAACGAGCTCAATCTCTCAACCTTTCTACTGATCGTTCTTCTCCAATTATTGATGACAAGATATTTGCCATCCAAAAGTCTACACCGTCAGCAGAAATTCTTGCCACAACAAAAGTCTTCAGAAGGGATGACTAATAATCTCTCAAAACCAAGTGATATTGAGAGACTATTAGTCATGACTTCTAAAGACTTTCCCTCTGGAAAGAATCTCTGCTAATGACAAGATATCTGCCATGCAAAAGTCTACACCATCAGCAGATATGCTTTGCCATAGCGAAAGTCTTCAGAAGGCATGACTAGTAATCTCCCAAGAGAGAATGCAATTCCTCTGTCTTGCACTATTGAACTAAAAAAAGTGAGAACATAAAGAAAATGACAAACTGAATGCAGTTTTTCCTAAACAAACTCTGCACACACCTTATTCCTCCCCTATTTATGTTCTCACTTTTTTCATCTCATGTTGTTCTTCTATGGCATTTGTATATTGCTCAATATTGCAAGAAAGAGGAGTTGCAATTTTTGTGTATTGAGAGATTACTAGTCATGCCTTCTAGACTTTCGTTGTGGCAAAGAATTTTTGTTGGCAGTGTACACTTTTGCATGGCGTATATCTTGTCATCAACAGAGATTCTTGCCAGAGAAAAAGTCTTTAAAAGGCATGACTAATAGTCTCCCAATAGCACTTGGTTTTGAGAGATTACTAGTCATCCCTCCGGAAGACTTTTGCTGTAGCAAGCATTTCTGCTGACAGTATAAAATTTTGGATGGCGAATATCTTGTCATCAATAATTCGAGAAGAGCGATCAACAGAAAGGCAGAGATATTGAGCTCGTTTGATTTCTTCATCAACTCTGTCAAAGTTTTTTGATAGGGTATTGAGCCTCGAGTTACGTAATATTTGATAGGCTTGGTAGATGAGTTTAGATCAAACGTTACTAAATCCTTGCTTATTAATTTAACAAATCCCTTAAAGGGTGGTTGACCAACGCTCGATAAAAATGAGCTATTCAACTTTTAGGACCACATCTTTCCTGTGCATCAACATATTTTGACCTAAAAACATACACAATGACCCTCCATATATCCTTTAAGGCTTCTAAAGAACATTTAAAATGCCACAACTTTGAAGGTGGTGTTCCTGATCGAGCTCATAAGAGATCAAGAAATCTTGACCAACTTCGAAGATGGCAACGAAAACATTAAATACAGAATCAGCAAGCTAGAGGCAAGCTTGAAAATTATCGGGATTCGCATACTATAGCAAGCCTTTGATCTTCTCTAAGGAGTGTTGAAAGCATTCTAAGGCTAGAAAACATAATCAATTATAACTATATTGCTAAGGAAGTAGTGACACTTAATATGTCTTTTAATCACGTTTATGGTTCCGATCAGGTCAACAATAGTGGACCTGATTGAAGTAATAAACAAGAAGGCATGAGATGTAATTTAAAATTTAGAAATCGCCACCTTCGCTTAGATTCTTTACTTTAACTGCAGTTGCTGTTGGCATAAGATTTTCAGACTTACTGTTCATTATTTCAACCCTCGATGCCCTTAAGGCTGCTTTCTTGGTCTTCTGTTATTTTCTATCTAGGTGATAATCCCAACCACGCTACCTAGTTACAACTCTCTAGCAAAGTGACCATCTGCATTATTTTTCTTTAAGAGGGACAACAGACGGATTTTTCATTACTTGATACACTTTCATATTTGCACTTGATACAAATTTCTCATGTTTTAAGATAATTTCATTGTCCAGATTCACTAGAAGTTACTTTCTACCCTATGTATCCTCTTCAATTAGTTCTTAGATGATATAGTCTTTCATCAACCACTCATTTTCCCTCGAAGGCATTCTTATACCGCACCTTCTGGCGTATAATCATCACCCCGAGCAACTCAACCATATAAATTTGGGCTAGGGTAGTAACTATATTGATTTTCCATTCTTGTTAGATGTAGTACTAGACTTCGAAGGCCTTCTCAAAGTCCAATGCACCCTAAAAGTTAGTTCAATCGCTATTGAATCTCTTTACAATGACAACAAAACTAGATCCCTTCACAATGCTTGACAAATAAACATGAACAACAACCGACATTAAATCTTAATATGGTATCAGAACCACATTTATGGTCCCTCAGCCTTATCAATTCGAACCTACCAAATTTAACTGTAAAATTGCAGATATCTTATTTGAATGATCTATGACTAATCGGTAAAAACAACATTCACAAAATTAGTGTACTCTATGTGTGTTTCCATGATAACATTATCAATAATACATACCTCCCACATATAAAGTGGTTTCATCTGCATGCAGCTTATTCCTCTGAACCTATCTTTATTGTAGCCTCTTGTGATGGTCGGTAAAAAGTTGATCAACTATCAGTTCCTTATATCTACAAAGAAGAGGAAAAATTTTAATCTCACAGAAAGAACATTATCCATCTGTTGCAATAGATGTAGAGTCTGTTACATCTGATGAAGAGTCTGTTGTATCAGATAAGGAGTCTGTTGTATCAGATTTAGAGTCTGATGCAATAGATGCGGAGTCTATTGCAACAAATGTGAAGTATATTGCAACAGATGTGAAGTTTGTTGCAATAGATGTGGAGTCTGTTGAAATACATCAAACCAGCCTTGCTGGTGGTTTAATTTATTCCAACAGTCTATTGCAACATCAACAACAACATAAACTACAAAGAAACAACAAATAAAAAATATCAACAACAAAGAAAACAACAACATTTATTCCAACAACATCATCAACAACAAAGAAGCAACATCCTATGTTCCAACACCATCAACAACACCACACCACAAGTTCCAACAATACCAACCCCACCAACAATATCAATAACAGCATCAACAGTAAAAAAATAAATAAAATACATACACAAAAATGATACTGCCAATAAGGCTTTTAAACTTCTCCTAACAGATGACTTTTTACGCATATTATAATAAAAATTCTCGTTTTGTTTATTCAACAATTAAAAGTTCCTTAAAATTATTTAAATAAATATGATATGGGTAAATGGTAAGTAAATAAAAAATAGATGTAAATTAATTACAAAGAAAAAGACGAGAATGAAAGAGTAATAGTGAATCATATCTTAATGTCAAAAGGGGGTCAAAATAGTAATTTCAGTCTTGAAATCTAAGATATGGATCCTTTTAGATACGAAAGGATCTTTATAAGAAAGAGGAGAGAAAAGGATTGTGATAACCCTAAAGAAGAGAGAAAGAAAACGATGAGAGACGAAAAAATAAATTTAGGGCTGAAGGAGAGATGAGATAATTCTAACTTCTAGATGTACTACCCTTAATATTAAATGACTAAACAAAGTGTATTTATTCAAATTTATATTTTTAAAGCATAATTAATAAGCTAATTTGGCAAAATAAACCCCGAATTAATATTTTCTTAATAGGTGTGCCAAGTCAATAGGGGCCAACTATTATAAAATTGATGAAGTATTAGGGGTTTCAATATTCATTAATAAATAAAATGGGAGACATTGAAAAGATAAGACAAGACTACTTAATGAGATTTTTGAGTTATCCAAGAAATATTTTCTATCGCCTTTAGTAGTACTACTTTATCTACACGGACTGAAGCTTGCTTTAAAATTAAAAGAAAACAAATTTTCAAACAGATATGTCGTTTGTTGTAACAGATATAATTATCTATTTGAAAAATCCCGACAGCTCAGTCATCTATGTTAAAAAATACAAATGTCCATTTGATAACTAAATCAGATATGTCATCTATTACAAAAGATATCAATATCTATTTAATAATTTCCAATAGCTCAGTTATCTGTCACAACATATGCAAATGTATATTTGATAATTAAATTAGATATGTCATCTGTTGCAATAAATATGATTATCTATTTGAAAATATCCAACAACTCAGTCGTTTGTTGCAACAGATTTCATTGCAATTGATTTAGGTAGAACCAGGGATGAATGAATGAGCTCATAGGGTCAACAACAACTTCACTTAAGTCGTTGCATTTGCATGGTGTTGGTATTGCGTTCATTCCAATCCGAGTCGTCGATCGATCACTATAAGTTGAAATGAGTTCTCATTAATTTAATGTTAAGATTAATATTACCTAAATTGATTTAGGTGGAACTAGGGATGAATTAATGAGCTCACAGGGTCAACAAAAACTTCAATTGGGTCGTTGTATTTTCATGGTGTTTGTATTTCATCCTGACTCGAGTCATCGATTGATTACTATGAATTGAAATGAGTTCTCATTAACTTAATGTTAAGATTAATAGTATCTAAATTGATTTAGGTGTAACTAGGGATAATTGAATGATCTCACAGGGTCAACAACAACTTCAATTGAGTTGTTGCATTTGCATGGTGCTGGTATTGCATTTATCTCAACCCGAGTCAACAATCGATCACTCGGAGTTAAAATAAGTTCTCATTAACTTAATGTTAAGATTAATAGTACCTAAATTGATTTAGGTGGAACTAGGAATGAATAAATTATCTCACGGGGTCAACAACAACTTCAATTGAGTCATTGCATTTACATGGTGTTGGTATTGCGTTCATCCCGACCTGTGTCATCGATCAATCACTATAGGTTGAAATGAGTTCACATTAACTTAATATTAATATTAATAGTACCTAAATTGATTTAGGTGGAACTAGAGATGAATGAATGGGCTCACAGAGTCAACAACAACTTCAATTGAGTCGTTGTATTTACATGGTGTTGGTATTGCGTTCATCCAGACCCGAAATTAAAATGAGTTGAAATAAGTTATCATTAACTTAATGTTAAGATTAATAGTACCTAAATTGATTTATGTTGAACTAAGGATGAATGAATGATCTCACAGGGTCAACAACAACTTCAATTGATTCATTGCATTTGCATGGTATGGGTATTACATTCATCTCAACCCGAGTTATTAATCGATCACTATGGGTTGAAATAAGTTCTCATTAAATTAATATTAAGATTAATAGTACCTAAATTGATTTAGGTGGAACTAGGGATGGATAAATAAGCTCACAAGGTCAACAACAACTTCAATTGAGTTGTTGTATTTGCATGATATTGGTATTGTGTTCATCCCGACTCGAGTCATCGATCGATCACTCTGAGTTGAAATGAATTATCATTAAGTTAATATTTTAAAAATTATATCTTTTGAAATTTTTAAAATTAATTAAGATTAATTCAGACCAAATTAACAATTTTAAAACTTATCGTTCTTTTCCAAAATTACAAATCAACCCATACAAATCATCCATTTGCTGGAAAAAATTTTCCTCATTTCAAATCTCAAGTTCTTGCCCCCCTCTCTCTCTCTCTCTCTCTCAACAATACAGATAACAAATACTCAACATATTGCTCAACCTTTCAAAACAGATCGATTTTCTTTCCATTTTTGACTATATAGTTGTTATTTCGATTTCATTCTTATTTATATCCGTTATTTTCTCTGTCTTTGCAGGTAACAGATTTTGAGAAAAGTTCTACATTTTTTCTTTATTCTAAAAATTAGGGCTTTTTAGGTAATGATAAAAAAAAAGACTTTTAGTTGTATTATCTTCGAGAATGGGTTAGCAATTTTGTGTTTTGATGCTAAAAAGGTAGGAAGCACCCAAGAAAATCCTAGTTTTTGTCTTAGTATTTTATTGACTATCATGGTATTGTTGGATGGTATTTGTGATGTTGTTGGTGGCTCTTTTTGGTGGTGTCGATATTTGTGTTTTTGGTGGTGGTGTCGATGGTTTTGGTGGCATTGGTTGTGGTGGTGGTGGTGGTTCATCTGTTGCAAAGAGTGAAAGATCTGTTGGGAGATATTAAATAGGTCTTCAAACAGGTTCCCCATCTGTTCCAACTGATGGATTATCCGTTGGAGTATTTTTTTATAATGTGGCGTAGAATAATTTATTGAAATTTGTCTTATATTATTTTAAAAAATTATGCAGATATCAAATGCAATGTTTTTTTTTGTTTTTTTTATTATTTGTAGTTAAAAGATATCTCCCAATAGAAAAGAAACTAAAAGTGCAGAAAATGTATCAACTTCTGATCACCAAACAAAAAAGGCTAGAGTACAGATAGAATCAGAGGTACTTCCAGAACAATCTCAGTCAGGGAAAAATAAAGCTGAGGAAAGTGATAACTCCTTCTCACCAATGTGGCGTGAAATAATATCGAAATCCCAGTATAATTCTATCAAAACTGTTAGTATTGACAAGTTTTAAGTTACGATGTTTATAAATAGCCCTAACACAGTATTTGGTGATATTGTACTTAAATGTCTATTGGGGAAACCTTTTGACAAACTTAGGAGTATTATGAAGAATGAAAACATAGATGAACTTTTTAAGAAGAGCTATTTTGCATACTTTCTTGAACTGTCTGAGGACCGCACTCTCCGTTTCCCAATGAGCATGGTATTTGGCTTTCTCAAGCACAGGATCAAGTATGCGGGGAATGATAAAGATTTGAAGGAGGGCGGGAAAAATATGGATGAAGTCTGGATCAACTACTATGGCATGCCGATTTGTTTTGGATTTAAAGAGTTTGCCATAGTGATGGGCTTGAGATGCGATCATCCAGAAGAATCTCTTATCAAGGAAACACCCACAAAGGGTCCAACAAATGCAAGGTAAAAAAAGATAGGTTGTTAGGCATTGTTGGATAGCTACAAAGGGGAGGATTTGCTGGCGGATCTTGAGAATAAAAACATACCAAAGCACTACAGGGAGAAATTATGCTTAGTTTGGTTTGTCCATTCCATTTTATTGGCAAGATACATTAGGAAAGTTATAGATCATGATTTGTTGGTGCTTGCTGATGATTTTGGGAAATTCAACGATTATCCTTGGGGATATGACAGCTACTACTTGACTGTCGAATATTTACTGACAAAGCTATCCCCAAAGACGATCACATTATACGGCTTTCCTTGGACTTACATGGTTAAATTGATCACCATTTTTACTCATTCATTAATTTATATTGAATATAGTTATTATGAATTTTTTTGCTTGCTTCCTATTTACATTTTTTAGGCTTGGGAATGTGAATTCATTCCTCCCCTCCAAAAGTAGTTCAAGGATTATCTGGATAAGGTTTCTTATCCAAGGAACCTTAGATGGTTGACTGCAAGAAAGAGCAAGAAAAAATATATTAAGGAGGCTGATCTATTTAACCCTCCGGATGATGTAGTACATCTTCTTGCAACTAAAATAATTTGCCTCAAAGAAAGATATTAGAACAGATGATCCATCTGTTGTGACAGATGGGTCATCTGTTGTAACAGATTACCCATCAATGCAACTGGTGCAACAGATGGATAATCTGTTGCAACAAATGATCCATATTTTGCAAAAGATTAACCATCTGTTGCTCTATTTCTCTAAACCCGACTCAATAGATTACCCATCTAATTCAAATTATGCAACAGATGTGTAATCTGATACAACATATTATGAATCTGTTGCGACATACAGATCAGCTGTTATGGCAGCTAGATCATCTGTTGCATAAGTTGGCTGTGTTAACATCCATGTAACCCAACTAACTATAAATTATTATTATATGCTTTAAATGCCTTCTATCTTTTTTATAGGTTGTGCATCCTTGGATCGTGCCTACCGTTGATAAGCTGGGGATGACATCTTTTCTTACTCTGGGTCTTGTGATACAACCAAATACCCAACAGTAGAGTTAATAAAGAAGGAATTGGCTGGATCAATATCCAAAAGAAGAGCAGTTAGGCAAGGTCAACCAAATGTTGAAGCTCTTCGCGACCAACCTCAAACTACAACAAATTTGGGTGCTTTTTCTGGGGGTGTTCCTGGTGAAGTTGTTTATGATGGTGGCAGCCATCCTGATCCTACTATTGCTTCCAGTCATGATTATGAGCATGTTGGTACTTAGCAAAAAATAAATACTTTTGAAAACACCCCTTGCATAGGTCCTTCTCACCCCTAAACCGGTCCCTCCCACCCTTACAATGGTCTCTCTCACCCCTTTTTACCCTCATGTTCTCATTGCAAATACTAAGTGTACAAGGACAGAAAGGATAAACTCCATGAAAAGCTAGAGGATATCGCTGAAGTTGCCCAGGAGTTGAAATCTAGGAGTGGTGTCATACCATCCAATGAGGTGGGGGAGCCATGCACTCCTACAGTAGCGATTAGGAGGAAGAGAAGAAAAATTAGACAAATTTTCTCCGTTCTAAAAACAACAAAAATTGCAACTCTTCCCGCTTCAAGAGTTGTTGAAGTTCAGGGGCCGCTAAAAAAAGTGGACATATTCGCGGCACTCGACAAGAAGAAGAAGAAGGAACTACAAGAAATCATGAATGGCAGGACGAAGGTTCAAAAAGAATACACCATGCATTAATTTGCTGCCAAAGACTTCACGAATATGACAAATATGCGTGAGTGATATGAGGATAATGTAAGTTTACTTTTGCTAACCTAGCCTCCTAATTTACTCCATGAAGATGAATCTATGCAACAGATGTGCAATCTGTTACAACAGCTTGGTATTCTATTGCAACATAATACACATCTATATCATTAGTTGCGCTGGATGGGTAATCTATGAACTGATTCAGAGAACCCTATGCATCGAATTCTTTCCATTGTATTTTTGTTCTTTACAATTACTAATCTATTTAAAAATTATCTTCTTATACCACAGTATGTTGATGAAATTCTCTGCCTCATGAGGGACAGGCAATTAGCGTACCCGAATGCTTATGATGCTTCCGATAGGATAATGGACCTCAACTTCTACAATAATTTCAAGGATAGGTACGCTAATCTTTGTAAGCTAGCTGATTTCGGTGGCCTAGGATTTGATAAGTTAGTTTCTACGTTCTAATGGGATGAAGAAGTGATTAAAGATGTTAGAGGGAATAGGCCATATCCACACGGCAAGAGCTGGACCAAGGCAAAGAGAATCCTTGCAGTCATGAATATGGAAGTCAAACATTTTATCGACGTTGAGATACTATCCTGTAAGGGAAATATTAAGGTTTATGACTGCAACTTACCTATCTTCAGCAAGGACACATTTTTAGTGCACATGCAGCCACTCTTGAAGTTGTTACCAAGTTGTTGACGCAGAGTAAGCTGATAGATCATTTGCTGGCTAAAGTTTTGATGAAGGAATTATGGGATTTCAAAGGTCTAAATAAGAACATCCAGCTCCCAAAAAATAAAACCGGTGCAGTGTGCAGGCCGTACTCACTTGCATACATTGAGTGTTTGCTGGCCGAAACAGAAATAACCAGTATGTGTGACTCCATTGTGGGAAAGATGCAATGGGTCTAGGCTTATCGGGTACTAACTAAATGGTTGGAGCCTGTGTATATAAAATAATATGTACAAAGACGAAGAAGAATACGATAATAATTTTTTATTTCAATCCACTTAACTTTACATGTAGTGGTAATAATTTTTATACTGGCCAAGTTGAATTTTTATAATGCAATAGATAGTATATCTGTTGTAACAAATATAATACCTATTGTGATAGTTTGATTATCTGTTGGAATAGGTTGATTATCAGTTGCATTAATAAATGTTTCCTAGTCTGTCTGTCACAACAGATATCCTATCTGTTGCAACTGATAGGTAAACTATTGGAAAAATCAAGAAAGTAGGAAGACCTGTTATATAATTTCCAGTAGATGACCTACGTGTTGCATCTCATGTTGCAACATTTCTAAATCTATTTGATAGGATATGTCGTCTGTTGCAGTAGATGTATTATCTATTGCGATATTTGACTCTAGTATTCCATTTCAATTAACATGTTCAAAACTAAGGATTAAATTATATTCATAGACAACATAAAATAAGTTGAAGCCCTCGGAAATTACATGAAATAACTCAACAAATAAATGAAATGTACAAAAATCATTATGGGTACAAATGATCTACTCTAGAAATAAATCAACAAGTTAAACCAAAGAGGATAGGTTATTACATTGACTGACTCAAGATATAAAGATCTACTCAATATGGACAAGTTGTTCTTCATCTGGTACGGCAAAATTTGACTTTGGTCATCGTGGATCTTTAATGTCGCTTGTGTACGACTTCTTAGCTTTCACTTTTTCGTATTTCCATAAAAAAACAGCATATCTTTTGCGAAGTAATCCTGCATCAAATCCATCATTTGGTACTTGTAATCCATTTCTCAAATACTCGATGTATGCAGCAACAAAATTACCGCAATCCCTGCATTTTTAAAAAATAGATAGTCCATATCTTGCTATTCATGCAAGCATTGTGAAATTTATGAAATTAAACTAAATCATGACACTTAAACTTACATGCTACCAACGGTTTATTGAGCAATTCCTTCAATATATTGTACATCAAATGGATTACCTATTTTATCCTGGTATGCTTCAATCGTCGACCAATCAGTATAAAACTTTTGGTCCAAAAAGCCACTCATATCAAGGTAAGCAGGCAATATTTTGGCCAGCTTTTGCATCTTAGACGATGGATGGAAACATCTTCTTTGCGATATCAAGTTATAAACTTGGATGTGCCTCTCTTTTAGAATGACGACAGCCAACACCCAATGGAATTCATCACCACAACTAATTGGGATATACACTTTATCGACCAAATGCCAAGGTAAGTCAGCCATAATGCTAAAACCTTTGATGATGTTGATTAAGCATTCCTCATTTTGGGAAATTTTCGGCTATTGTTGACAATACCTATTGAACGCACCGAGATTCCATCCCGAGATGTCACACGGTGCTTATGGACTTGAAGGACCACAAGCTAACCATTTTCTGATATCTGTACCTGTACACTACATAATATCTAAAAAAAATACAGAAACTTGCCATAAGATTCAATACATCTATACATACTCAAAACAAAAAACTGAATACTAATACATCCGTCTGAAAAGCCTCTAACTGTCTGAACTGTGGATTTGATGGGACATATCCTCAACTAACTTCGTCAACAAAAAATAAACAAAGTATGAAACAATAGTAGTAAACTGAGACTCTTCCTCGAAAGAAGAGGACTCACTGCTACTGCTGCTGACTGGGACCAAACTGCCGAGGATAAACTAGATCCTGTCCCTCTGAACCTATGGTGTCAAATAAAATACCATAACGCAAATGCGTCAGTACAAAAATATACCGAGTATGTAGACGTGGTAGGCTAATGCAAGGGTTCATGTATGCAAAATATCTAAACAGAATAATCATGAAAATGTCGCATGAGAACAAATATATGAATGCACAGAACATGAACATAATTATTGCAACTCTAGATACTGAAACTCAGATACCACTTTACTGCAGACTAAACTCACTACAGACACTGAGATACTGAATCACCGACTCATCTGATACTGATACTGAGGATCTAGATGTGCTTACATCAATGACTGAATTCTTGGACTTACTGCTTTCGACTGACAGGATTAGAGATCAACCTTTCTAACAACTGATTTTGGAAGTTTTATCAATGATAAGAAATATGATATATCTAAATCTAAGAATAAGAATACTCAATAGAAATCTGATACTGTGATCAAGCCTATCTGATAGCATATCTTTGAATATAATATCAAATAACTGTATGTGAGACCAAGTCTATCTGATGGTATGTCCCATAAATCAATGGAACTATATGAGTTCCTCACAATGATAGATGGATGTATCTGATAGTCCCAATTTCTGAAGACTGATTTTGAAACTGAGATTGAATCTGAAACTGAAACTGGGGAAAGTAGTCACTTAACTGACATGCCCCGACATACCACATGTGGGGTCCAACCTGTGCCCCAGTTGGAAGGGTGTCATTACCGCGCCACTAGTAAAGAAAACTCTATGTGACCCTCATCTAGCAGGTCCTCAAATGAGAACGGTGGAGCCCTCATCTAGCAGGTCAAGACACCTCATCTACCCTTATCTAGCAGGTATGATGTCTCTCATCTACCCTCAACTAACAGGTGTGATGTCACAACCTACACTGGCTACATAATTTTGGAGCACAAGGATTGGTTCTAAGAATCACACCATCTACTAGTAGGTGAGTTCCCATCCTTGAGCTTGCTCTGTGCTAGTTTCTACTCACAACTGAAAGAATTAGAACTGAATTCTCAACTAACCACTGGCTAAACTAAATCTGATACTGATCATATTACTCAAAAGGTCTGACTGAGTTACGCTGAGATCACTTAGTTCCGTATCAGATGGAAAAGATATCAAATCATGGTATCTAACTGACGATACAGAGCTTGAATAGATTACTCGAATCGCTTCAGAGACTAGGATTGAATCACTTGAATAATATTAGAACTGAGCTGATTATAGGTCTGAGGCTAGATTACTAGTGATTTAGAGATTACAAAGATAGCTGAGATTACTGAGCTTTATTAAGTTTTGCACTTGTCTCAGGATACAGAGTTTTATAGTTCACTGAGTTCTAAGAATTATGGCTCGATTGGAATTATCGAGAAATCAACACGGGCTCTAGACAACAGCTTTATTTTCAGGTATAAATACCCCCAGGACTCGATAACATAAAAGTAAGACATAATCATTCTTCATCACAAATCATTCATGCATCATCACGATCATCTATTCATCACTACAATCATTCATTCATCATTACAAACATTCATTCATCAGTACAATCATTCATGTATCATCACAATCGTTAAAGCATCACTTCAAGTAGTTGGGCATCATAACATACTTTCCCTCTCAAGATCCTTAGGTCACCGCATTAAGCATTTAGGAAATATAGACCTCTATTCATCATCACAACCGCAAAAAGGGTCACTCTAAACCTTTAAGGATCATCAACATCAGTTCACCATAATATACTAGCATAGAGAATACATGCTATTAGATATAACCCATTCAACAAGATCTTATATCAAGTACTTCATACCTATATCGATCTTGTCATGTATTTGGATATCACTTGATTTGTTGAAAACTTCATACTAACACATCACTATTTACTTGCTAACCACTTGACATGTATTAAAAGCTTAGCATATATCCAAGAGCATAAAATTAGAGAATTTACAACCATCATATCTCGACTTGTTCACTAGGGTCTTTCAAAAACCACTAGACACGATCGATTTTACATCTACTTGGGGATTTCATGCTATCTTGGCACATTTTACTCACTAAGGCATTTTATCAAACACTAGGCATGCATGGACTAGCTCACAATTTGGGGTTTCTTATTCAACATACTATAGTGGCCCTTATGTTTCACCTAAGCTCTTTATCAAACCTATGAGGAACATTTTTCACTTATTCAACCATTTTTACACCCAAAAGTCATGAACACATCACATGAAAAAACAACCTTAAGAGGGTCTATCACAAATATCACATGAATTCCACATACTAGGGTCAAAGCTCATAAATTTTGTTGGAAAACATAAATCAAAACTCAAAAACTCATTAAACATTCATTTCAACTTATACAAATCACATACAACTCATAAACATAAAAAAAATTTAGTTTTAAAAAGGGTTCTTGAGCTTCTTGGATTAGAGGGACCCAAGAATCAACATCTACATACCTTAACCATTGAAATTAGATGAACTTTAGTTCTTCAAACTTTATCCACACTTGAAATAAATAAATTCTTGAAGGCCACACTATGAGGAACTTGATTCTTGAAGAAACCTTGAAGAATTTATGTATGAATTTTAGAAGATTAGGGTTCTTGAATGAAACCCTAGATATTCTTGAGAGAATTGGAAAAGAAAATAATAGAATTAGGGTTTGAATGAGGGTTCCTCATATTTATAGAGGCTCAGAAAGGTGGTAAATGACCAAAATACCCTTGTAAAAATGCCCTTGAATTGCTAAAAAAATATACTTGACGCCATCCGTGACAGGCTGTTAGGTTCGTGATAGGTCATCACGAATGGCCGTCACAAAAGGGGTCCAAATTCTTGATTTTCTGCCCAGGGATGACGACGTCATCAGAAATGTCATCAGAATATGATGAAGTCCTCAAAAAAGTCGACAGAAACGTGATAGCCCATCAGAAATGTCGCCACCATTTTCCAGCTTGACATGCTGGAGTAAAATGGGCATAACTCTTTGCTCCGATATCAGATTTAGGTAAAATTGGTATAGTTGGAAAGATAATTCAAATATACTTCATTTGATATATAGAAATCCACCCAGTTCTTCATATACAATGAGTTATGTTCGATTTAAGTTGACCCAAATTTTGACGGTCACTAAAACTTGAACGATAGGAAAGTTTTCAACTCGTTCATGAGTTAGGGGACCTCTATGATCTTAATTCATGCTCAAATAGATTTCCACATGATTCAAAGTATTTCATACTTCGGAGGATATTTCTGAAACATTTTGACTTGGATTTTTGCTTTACCAAATACCCTCTAAGGCTCAGACTAGAAGAGGATTTTGCGGGGCATTACATTAGCTCCCCTTTGAGAACGTTCGTCCTCGAATGTCATTTGATAAAATGAGAATACGGATCAACAAAACTTACTGAAGAAATGGAAACATCTCAAATCAGGACTACGTAAATGGAACAACTGACATATAGAGTTCTCACACTGGGCATGCATATCTGATGCATGGAATACTCGACTGATGATACTCATAGCTGAATTCTCATAATACATATGAATATATGATGCATAGACTTATAAATGGGATGATCTCATGAATACACGACTAAACACACGCTGACAAGCTAAACTCTTTCGACTAAATACGCATATCTAATGCATGAATGTCCAGGTAAGCTGACTTTTGAAAGCACAACTTGACAATGCAACAATGATTGATGCTAACTTTATAAGGAAAATCTGAACATGCATCGAGATGAATCTAATGGCATGCAACATCATAATACCATGGGGTCTCTCCCCCTTGGGACTCTATGTCCCTCTAAACACACTTCGCTAAAATACTGGAGCAATGCACGGGGCACCTACAGACTGGGTCATAATTGACCGATCAAGATCTGAAACTTATGGATAACTCATGATAACATATAAGATCAAAGTGAGAGCAAAGGATCTATCAATGCATAACAAAAATATGAAGGGCTCATAACATACCCGGGTGAATTTCAGGGGATCTTTCCTGATCAAGGCGAGCCTAAAGTGCATACAATCTATTATAAGTTGAAGGAAAACTATGCTGACTTCGGGGACCAGGCTTAGGACAGTTTCAAACTTTGTGACCGATCTCACCACATCCAAAGCACACATCACTACCGGCTCTACATACACCCTTATGATTCTTACCACATTCTTCACATAATGGGTAGGTACGAACTCCACTAGTACTACTCTAGGCTTTGGAGCTTGGCTCTCCCTCAAATTTAACACCCCTAAACGTAGGTGCGAGTACACTAGCTAAAAATGGATCTGGAACTAAAAATCTTCGACCATACTGAGAGCTACTATAACCTTGAGACCCTGACTACGAGAAACCACGACTACCTGTCTTGGGTTTCTTACTCACTCTCCCTCTCTCCTTCATTTTATCTGCCTCAATCTATTGCACATGAATCATTAGCCTAGAAAGATCCATATCTCGATAAAGCATGGAAGCTCTACACTCTTTCAACACATCACTTGATACCCCAGTCAAAAACTTACTTATACCCGCTCAAGGATCAGCTATCAAGTCGGGAGAATAGTTAGCTAATTGGTTAAACTTATGACAATACTCTTTCACTGTCATAGAGCCTTGCCTTAGGTTAATAAACTCTTCTACCTTAGATTCTCTCATTTATAGCACGAAAAACCTATCTAGAAAGGCACTCTAAAACTCTAGCCAAGTCACGGGAGCTGCATTCTTCCGTCTACTTTTCTCCTACATTACTACCCAATCATGAGCAATATCTTTCAACCTATAAGATGCTAACTCAACACGCTCCTTCTCTAACACATGCATAATCTGGGTGATCTTCTTTACCTCCTCAAGAAATAACTGCGGATCCTCACCTACTACTAATCCAAAGACTTCAAGCGGGTTCATTTTCATGAAGCTTCTAATACTGGCTGTGGGAGAATTCCTATCTTGCTGAGGTGGGACTGCAGCCTGACGGTTGCCATAAATATTAGTCACCGCCTGGACTAGCGCCTGGAAAGCTGCCCGAAACTCTGCATATGACACACTCTCATTTTCAGGATCTACTGGCTGAGGGGGCTGATCATCAACCCAATGGACAAAGTCTTTGCGAGGAGGCATACTCTGTAAATGAAAGAATGGAGTGGATTAGACTGAGGATCAACTTGAGCTCATGCTCACTCACATGAAATGATCATTGAAAGAAGAGGAACTGCTCCTAAGAACATCTTGTAGCCTCTTATACATAAATGTGGTGTGCTATACACCCATGTACAAGACTCTACTAGATATGGCTTTTTAGACTCCCTAGGATACTCTTGAACCTTACGCTCTGATACCAAGTTTATAATGCCCCAAGATCCCATTCCAAGACGTCACACGGTGCTTATGGACCCGAAGGACCATAAGCTAATCCTTTTCTGATATCTGTACCTGTACACTACATAATATCTGAAAAATACAAAAACTTTCCATAAGGTTCAACGTATCTATACATACTCAAAACTGAAAACTGAATACTAATACATCCGTCTGAAAAGCCTCTAACTGTCTGAACTGTGGAGTTGATGGGATATGTCCCCAACTAACTCTATCAACAGAAAATAAACAAAGTCTAAAACGATAGTAGTAAACTGAGACTCGTCCTCGAAAGAAGAGGACTCACTGCTACTGATGTTGACTAGGACCAAACTGCTGAGGATAAACTGGATCCTGTGCCTCTGAACCTATGGTGCAAATAAAACAACATAGCGCAATGCGTCAATACAAAAATGTACCGAGTATGTAGACGGGGTAGGCTAATGCAAGGGTTCATGCATGCACAATATCTAAACTGAATAATCATGAAAATACCGCATGAGAACACATACATGAATGCACAGAATATAAACACAATTATCGCAACTCTAGATACTAAAACTCAGATACCACTTTACTGCAGACTGAACTCACTACTGATACTGAGATACTGAATAATTGACTTATGTGATACTGCTAATTGAGGATCTGGATATGCTTACATCAATGACTGAATTTTTGTACTTCCTGCTTTCAACTGATAGGATTAGAGATCAACCTTTCTAGCAGATGATTTTGGAAGCTTTATCAATGATAAGAAATATGATTATATCTGAATCTGACAACAAGAATACTCAATAGAAATCTGATACTGTAATCAAGCCTATCTGACAACATATCTTTGAATATAATATCAAATAACTGTATGTGAGACCAAGTCTATCTGATAGGATGGCCTATAAATCAATAGAACTATCTGAGTTCCTCACAATGATAGATGACTGTATCTGATAGTCCTGATTTTTGAAGACTGATTCTGAAACTAAGACTGAATCTGAAATTGAAACTGTGGGAAGTAGTCACTTAACCGACATGCCCCGACCTACCACATGTGGGGTCTAACCTATGCCCCAGTTGGAAGGGTGTCATTACTATACCACTGGTAAAGACAACGCTATGTGACCCTCATCTAGCAGGTCCTTAAATGATAACGGTGGAGCCCTTATTTAGTAGGTCAATTCACCTCATCTACCCTTATCTAGCAGGTCAAGCCACCTCATCTACCCTCATCTAGCAGGTATGATGTCTCTCATCCACCCTCAACTAACAGGTGTGATGTCACAACCTACGCTGGCTATGTAGTTTTGGAGCACAAGAATTGCTTATAAGAATCACACCCTCTACTAGTAGGTGAGTTCCCATCTTTGAGCTCGCTCAGTGCTAGTTTCTACTCCCATTTGAAAGACTCAAAACAGAATTCTCAACTGAACACTGGTTGATTTGAATCTGACACTGATCGTATTAATCAAAAGGTCTGACTGACTTACACTGAGATAACTTGGTTCTGTATCTGATGGAAAAGATATCGAATCATGGTATCTGACTGACGATATAGAGCTTAAATAGATTACTCAAATTGTTTCTGAGATTAGGATTGAATTACTTGAATACTATTAGAACTGAGCTGATTATAGGTCTGAGGCTAGATTACGAGCGATATAGAGATTACAAAAATAACTAAGATTACTGAGCTTTATTAAGCTTCGCAATTGTTTGAGGATACAAAGTTCTAGAGTTCACTGAGTTCTGAGAATCATGGCTTGATTGGAATTATCGAGAAATAGACACAGGCTCTAGACAATAGCTTTATTTTCGGGTATAAATACCCCCATGACTTGATAACATAAAAGTAAGACATAATCATTCTTCACTACAAATCATTCATGCATCATCACGGTCATCCATACATCATTACAAGCATTCATTCATCATTACAATCATTCATGTATCATCACAATCGTTAAAGCATCACTTCAAGTAGTTGGGCATCATAACATACTTTCCCTCTCAAGATCCTTAGGACATCGCATTAAGCATTTAGGAAAAATAGACCTCTATTCATTATCACAACCACAAAAGGGTCACTCCAAACCTTTAAGGATCATCAACATCGGTTCACCATCATTTACTAGCCTAGGGAAGACATACTATTAGATAATACCCCATTCAACGAGATCTTACATTCAGTACTTCATACCTATATCGATCTTGTCATGTATTTGGATATCACTTGATTTGGGGGAAACTTCATACTAACACATCACTATTTACTTGCTAACCACTTGACATGTATTAAAAGCTTAGCATATATCCAAGAGCACAAAATCGGGGAATTTACAACCATCATATCTTGACTTGTTCACTAGGGTCTTTCAACAACCACTAGACACGACCGATTTTACATCTACTTGGGGATTTCATGCTATCTTGGCACATTTTACTCACTAAGGCATTTTATCAAACACTAGGCATGCATGGACTAGCTCATAATTTGGGGTTTCTTATTCAACATACTATAGTGACCCTTATGCTTCACCTAAGCTCTTTATCAAACCTATGGGGAACGTTCTTCACTTATTCAACCATTTTTACACCCAAAAGTCATGAAAACATCACATGAAAAAACAACTTCAAGAGGGTCTATCACAAGCATCACATGAATTCCACATACTAGGGTCAAAGCTCATAAATTTTGTAGGAAAACATAAATCAAAACTCAACAACGCATTAAACATCCATTTCAACTCATACAAATTATTTACAACTCATAAACATAAAAATCTTTTAGTTTTAAAAAGGGTTCTTGAGCTTCTTGGATGAAGGGGACCCCAGAATCAACATCTACATACCTTAACCTTTGAAATTGGATGAACTTTAGTGCTTGAAACTTTATCCACACTTGAAATAAATAAATTCTTGAAGCTCACACTATGACGAACTTGATTCTTGAAGAAACCTTGAAGAATTTATGGATGAATTTTGGAAGATTAGGGTTCTTGAATGAAACCCTAGATATTCTTGAGAGAATTAGAATATAAAATGATAGAATTAGGGTTTGAATGAGGGTTCCTCATAATTATAGAGGTTCAAAAAATGTGAGAAATAACCAAAATATCCTTGTAAAAATGCCCTTGAATTGCTGGAAAATATACTTGACGCCATCCGTGACAGGCCGTCAGGTCCGTGATAGGCCGTCACATGTGGTCATCACAAAAGGGGTCCAATTCTTGGTTTTCTGCCCAAGGCTGATGACATCATCAGAAATGTCATCAAAATGTGACGACGTCATCAAAAAGGTCGTTAGAAACGTGATATCCCATCAGAAACGTCGTCACCGTTTTCCAGCTTGACATGCTGGAGTAAAATGGGCATAACTCATTGATCTGATATCGGATTTAGGAGAAATTAGTATCGTTGGAAAGCTAATTCAAAGATATTTCATTTTATATATAGAAAGACACCAAGTTCTTAATATAAAATGAGTTATGGTCGATTTAAGTTGACCCAAATTTTGATGGTCACTAAAACTTGAATGATAGGAAAGTTTTCAACTCGTTCACGACTTAGGGGACCTCTATGATCTTAATTCATGCTCAAATAGATTCCCACACGATTCAAAGTATTTCATACTCGGGAGAATATTTCTGAAACATTTTGACTCAAATTTTCGCTCTACCAAATACGCTCTAAGGCTCAGACTAGAAGAGAATTTTGCGGGGCATTACACCTATCATAGGCATTATTGATGTAAACTTTGTACAAACAATTGTCTGTCGTGTATTTGTATTATTCTTGTGTTTGTAACTTGGCCTTCTTTTGCAGGTAGTAAAAATGACAGCGATGTGCTGTGCATATTATCAAATATTTTAGATTATGTGACAAAAAAATTAATACACAGATGCAATTAAATAAAGTATTAATTAATAGTAATATGTATGACATTTAAACCTCATCATTCCAGTAAGTTTAAGGCTGTGACATCAAATAGAACCAATTCTTTATTTCGTGATGTGCAACAACAAAGTCATACATATCAAAACCAAGACTCGATTGTGACATCCACCCGAAAAGCTAGAAATTATCAATGCTAATTATAGATATATAACAGATTATCGATATGTTGCAACAGATGAGCCTTATGTTGCAACAGATGGATCATCTGTTGGGACGAATTCGAACAGGTAAATCAGAGCAGTATGATAATTTCAAATAGATGACCCATCCGTTGCAACATAAGACTCATCTGTTACAACAAATAACACATCTAATGCAATAGGTTAGACAACAGTTACAATAGATGTATATATCGGTTTGATAATTTTTAGCAAATGTATCATTTGTTGAAACAGATATGTGCCTATTTGTTTGTTGGAATAGATGATGTACATTCACCTTCTTTGACTCATGTTTCTCTCCTGTGGCCCTTGCACACTGAACAATGGTGCAAGACAAAGACAGAGGCATTGTAATTTTTTTTTCGATGCTTGATGATGCTTTGGAAGTATCTTTCCTTCTCCTCTTAGAAACCTTAATATTTAGTGGAGTGTATGGATATGAAATCCTCTTTGATGGAATGATACCCCTCTTAGATGCTATTTCCTTTACAGAAGCAGTTAGTGTATTAATAGTATTGATCATCCATCGTGTTTCGCCTTGCAGTCTTGACATTTGCATGCAGAACATTCGCTAGATATGGCAAAATCCAAAAGAAAATTTGTACAACTAGTATGATTATAATCATTATGGCTTTTTGTTTCAAAAACTATAAGAGGAGCATCATTAGCCCCAACAGCAGCACCACTACTACTACTATCATCAACAACAACAAGTCCACCCTCCAAAATTATTTTCTTCTAATGGTTACTTCTCCAAACAATTCCATTTTTATTCCATCAACGACCTTAGGGTCTAAGAAATTTTGGACAGACCGTAAAGTAAGAAAAAATAGCATCTTGAACTCTCGGTCGATCGGAACAAGCTACGGATGGAAAATCTAAACTAAATCTGTACATATATTAGAATGATGATGACATTATTTAAAATAATTATTAATTAAAACAAACACTTGATTAGAATTGGACTTACAGCTTCCTTCGGGGGTTAAAAAGATAATTTTTTTTTACATTTTTATCAGTTTTGATCGACAACCATTTCAGAATTCTTGGACAGAAAACTTCTTCTTGGTAGTTCACTTGTTGTCTCAAATAAGGAATGACTTCAAATGCACAATCCTATAACATAACGCCAATAAATCAAAAGCATTATTTTATAAAAAGATGATGAATCATATCATGATAAAAGAAATATTTACCATGAAGGCCCATGGAAAACCATATAAGTTTACTGTCTTTGGCGTTAATAGAGTCAGCAAATATTGGACAGTCATTTTGAAGATTTCATAACCCCAAGGATAGCTGTTAAATGCCTCAAGATCCGTGGAGAGATTTATTAAACCGGGGCTTATGTTGTTGTTAGCGTCTTTCATCTAAAGAATATTATGTACAAACTAAACCAAGCATAATGATTGCTTGTGCTTCTTTGAGAGTTCTTTACCTTTCAACGCTTCTATCAATTTTTTTTTTGAAGCTTGGACCAACAATGGACACCAGGTCCTCACGATCACTCGACTTACCTTTGTTTTTTTGGGTGTCGGGGTGCTTTTTTTGGGTCAGAGTAGGTATAACTTGAGAAGGAGAAGGAGGATAACATTTTAGTCAGGTAACTATGGCAAACTCCTTCCAAACAAAACAAACAAGCATGCCACATTAAATCATCCACACCTCATCCATCTTGTCTTTGTTTTCATACAATAACCTACGCTTGAAAAGATCGTATACCGTTTTCATTTGGAAACGAGCATTGTTGTCTTCCGACAAATCAAGATATTACCCAATGCAGCTTTTCCTAAAATAACCATCCAATTTTTATTCTCAAAGTATTTTTCTGAAGACGTCAAAAGATTTTCACATGGCTGACTTAACCACGAAATCACCCGTTGAAACTATGACACCATCACACTGCATTCTTACAGGATAACGATCAATGTTGAAGGTTTTGACCAACTCTTCGGTGGAAGGGTTATTAGAATTTGGATCATCTCTTTTGAGACATTCCTCCTTCCCGTGTTCATTATATTCTACTCCTGATTGAGATAACGCTTGTAAAGCAAGCTCATAGTGGTGGATGTAGCCGAGCTGCTGCACTTATTCCTTTACTTGGACTTGATTCGGTTTCTTTTCTTGTGAGAGCCATATTATCTTAAATTAATAGGAATATAAAATAGATTATAATTGATTAATGCATCGTTTAAAAAGGATAACAGTAAATCTAACATGCACAACGGTAAAATAACAGTTCCAACAAACCACACATCTATTGCACTAGGTACATTATCTGTTTCAACATATAACCGACCTGTTGCAATGGATGAGTGAACCATTGGAAACAATAAAAACAGATCACTAATTTGTTGCACCGGGTATTTTATCTGATGCAACATATAACTGACCCGTTGCAACGGATGAGTTAACCATTGGAAATCATAAAAACAGATCACTAATCTGTTGCACCAGATAGTTTATCTGTTGCAACATATAACCAACTTGTTGCAAGGATGAGTAATCCGCTGAAAATAGTAAAAACAAATCACTAAATTCCTATCAATACGTCCCTATTCCAATTTTTTCTTTAGAATACTACTAAATGGTCAAATATGTATAAAATCATTTTTGGTTATCCTCCCTTTGTACACAAATACGTATATAATTGTATTTTTTTTATAGAATTACATTTTCTTATGATTCCTGAATCTTTACCTATATTTGTTATCAATAAGATACTCAATGAAGTGATTTATCAATTATTGTGTCTAAATAAATTGAAATTACATATTTAAATAATTTTTTAAATATAATTTAAAATTTTTAATAACGACAGTAAAAACTCAAAATTATTTAGACATGGTTGGAATTGAAAAATCATAAAAATCATGTACCATATGTGTCGACCCTAGTCAGCTGCAATTCAAACTACATCAATGTTGTAGTCTTGCGTCCTCATCTTACACTGATTTGACAACTTGCTAATTACTACTTATATTTATTTAACTAATTAAGTAATTTTATTAATTATTATATTTAAAAACATCTAAATACATCTTTTAAAATATTAATTATAATTAAAATAATATTTTGATAGCGACTGACAAAATTAAAAATCCTTTAGATATGGTATGTATCGACCCATTATAGAAATCGTAAAAATTTTATTGGTCATACGTGTTTGGCCCTAACTAGCAACAACACAATGGAGTTATACATTAATGTTGTAGTTGAAAGTCATTATGTTACGCCGATTTGATAACTTGTGAATAATTACTAATAAACCTCTAATTAAGTAATTTTATTAATTATTATATTTAAATAAATCTAAACTACATATTTTTAAAAATTAAATATAATTAAAATAAATATTTCGATAACGGTAGTCAAAACTCAAAATCCTTTAGACATGGTATGAGTTGACACATTATAAGAATCATATAGTTCATTAGTGTCGGCCCTAGTTAACGACAACTCAATAGAGTAGTTACATTAATGTTGCAGTTTCATGCCTCTATTTTATGTCGTTTGACTGCTAGCAAATCATTATTTATATTTGTTTTAAATATGACCTCTAATTAAGTAATCTTACCAATTATTATGCTTAAAAAAATTTAAATTACACATTTAAATATGTTTTAAATACAATTTTAGATTTCAATAACAATAGTCAAAATTCAAAACAATTTAGACATAATAAACAATGACACATTAGTAGAAACCATAAAAATCATATAGTTCATGTGAGTGACTTTAGTTAACAATAGTCCAAAAGAGCGACACTTAATATTGTAGTCTTGCACCCATATGTCACATTAATTTATAATTTGTGAATGGTTAATTATATTTGTCTATTATTATGACCTCTAATTATGTAATTATTAATATTATGTTTAAATAATTCAAATTATATATTTAAATACTTGTTTAATTATAGTTTTTAAAATTAGTGTAACAAAGATTAATAATCTTGTATTATTACTGGGTCTCAAATTTATTCTCATATGTTTTATTTATAAGGATTTAAATTGTGTGAAATGTGAATGTTGATCAGCAATTTCAATTATATTTGTTTGTCAAATTAATATCAGAAAGTTCATAATTTGTATTATTTTTTTGTATAAGTTTTAAAAATTTAATTTTTAATTATAAAATTTTAAGTTTATCTAATTAATTTAGGTTCAAAAACTAATCCAATTAATAAGAAGAATTTATAATATATTAATATATTAAAAGTGTGAATATCCTTAGAAAAGTCATTTGGACTTTTTTCCCTTCATTAAAAAACTTTTCTTTAGATAAAACTGTCTTTTCACTATTTTTTTATTTATTTTTAATTATTTTTTATTATATTAACTAGATTTTCTAAAATATATGAGACTTTTAAAATTTATGGTAGGAGAATTAATTAATATATTCCTTTCTACTAGACTTCCTAAAATATATGAGACTCCTAAAATAAATGGTAGGAGAATTAATTAATATTTTTCTTTCTACTGTTCAATTAAAAAATACTCCTAAAATAGGACTCTATTAATTAAGAAAATACTTCTATAAATATTGAGATGTACATTAAATTAGAGAACAAACTGGTTTGCTTATTGGAAGAATATGATTGATGTTCAACTAACTTGATTCGATTGCATGTCTAGATCGGTGGTTGCTTGATTATCTAACTCTCAACTTCTTCACTGCTTTTGTTAGTATAATAGAATTCAACATGTTCTTATATATATATATATATATATATATATATATATATATATATATATATAAGTCCTTGTTTTGATTCAAAATCATTCTTTAGGGTGAAAATCTTCATTTAGACAAGAACTAATTAGATAAAAATCGAAGCTTTGTGATCACTATTATATTATTTTTTAATTTTTTACAGGTCGTAGATGAATGCCGGTTGGTTTTGAAGAATTTCTTGTGTAAAAGTTAGGTTTAATTGTATTATTTTGATATCTTTATTATCTTATTATTTTATTTTAATTTACAGATGCTAGATGAATGTGAGTCGCTTTGAATTTGATTTTTAGAAAATATTAGGTTTAATTGTATTATCGTAATATCTCTATTAATTTATTATTTTGTGGTAGTTTACAATTCATAGATGAATTTTGATCGGCTTTGAGAAATTTTTGTGTGTTGGTCGGCTTTGAGGAATTTTTGTATGTAAATATTAGGTTTAGTTGTAATATTTTGATATCTCTATTATCGTATTATTTTTTTTATTGTTTATATACTCAAAAGATATTAAATTTAATTATTATATTCATCTTTATTATTTAAATAAATATTCTATTTAGTATAGTATTTGAACTCATTAAAGTGAGGCACACGCGCAAGGTGCGTACACCTAAACTAGTAAATATAATACATGAACAAAATAGATTGGTCCCAAAACTTCTGTATGTTAAAAATAGGAAACGCCTTTCCAATACAAACTCATGGTATTGATCTCTTGAAATTTCAAGAGAGCGTTTAAAATACTTGAAAGAAACAAAGAAAAATAAATTATACTATTTTTTGTATGTAATATCTTCTAAATCCTAAAACTAAAAGCTACATGAATACTTTTATTTTTTCTATTACCATTTTTCGTATTAGATTAAAATCAAATATCCTGAACATTATTAAAAACTTTTAATCTATTAATTTTTTAATTAAAATAATGCAAAATTAGAGAAATATTCTATTTTGTAGTTTCCCCCCTAGCTTATTAATGCAACATAAAAAATTTATCCAACTTACAGTGTGGGAGAATATATTTATAATCTACAATCTATAATATATTAAAACTGTGAAGGATCTTAAAATATTATTTGAACATTTTGCCCTTCACTAAAAGTCTTAACTTTAGACAAAATCATCATTTTACTATGTTTTACTAATATTTAAGAGTTAAAAATTAATTAAATATATTTATGGTAAAATCTTATAATTTACAGATATAATAGAAAATTCGGGAATAAGTTTAAGTGAGAAGAAAGCTGAAATTATGAAAAATCAAATAGAATTTTTAGGAATACAAATAGATAAAAGTGGAATAAAAATGCAACAACATATAGTACAAAAAAATAATAAATTTAAAAGAAGAATTAGATACAAAAAAGAAATTACAATCATTTTTAGTATTAATAAACCAAGTAAGAGAATATATACTAAAATTAGCAGAAAATCTAAAGCCCTTATAGAAAAAATTTAAAAAGAATGTAGAATATAATTATAACGAAGCTCAAAGTGAGGAGAATTTTCCAACCCTTATAATGAGACCATTCATCTCATTAACCGTGAGAATTTTTTTATTCTTCATTAGAAAAAATAGCCTATGTTACAAACATTAACTTAAGAAAATCATAGAAGTTTTTAATTTTGCTAACCAAAACAAAACTGTAGAAGTTAGTCTCTAGATAATTGCCACTTCTACTTAAGGAATTTGTTATTTTAATGTAGAATAATTAAACGAGACTCTTCTGCTAAATACCATACCTCTCCATAGAGTTTTGGGTATAAAAAAGTACTTGCTAACATCAAGACACTAACAAAGTAAGTAATATAGTTATACAAAAACTTATTCGTCAGGGGAGTAAACCTCCTTCACTTATGAAAATATTATTAAGACTAATATTGATCTCTTATTAGATCATTACATGAACTGTCTTAATAGGCACAAGCACACCTTATATTTTCGAGGGCTTTGATATATGGTATTTAACAATGTTAGGTTCATAGACACAATATCCAATAGTTGTAAGAATTAAGTACACCTATATCCTTGATTGTGAAGCCAATTTCGTAACCGAAAACAAGGGTCAAACTAGAGGCGGATACAGGATTTGAAGTCTCCGGGTGCCAAATAGAATTATCGATTAAATCAATTGAAGGATCCAAATTCCGGATCCACCTTCGAGGCGGAGCTAGTTAACCTTTTTTTTTTTTTTTAATGTATAGAAAGTAGATCTTGAAGTTCCTTCGACTAGTTCGTTTATTTACTTCTTTCGATTTTGAAATTCCTTAGTGAAAAATTTGATTTCGCCCTTTTTTGTCTCAACAAGATAGGAAGTAGTTTTTAGAAGGAATGCTTCAGGTTTTTACTTATTTATTTTTCTTAAAGATTGTAACTTTTTACAATATTTGAGTTCAAATTTGTGTATAAATATTTTGATAATCATCAAGAATTAAAATTCATCATACATTGAAAATTTACAATTTGGATTTTGAAATAGAATCGGAACCTTAAAATAGAAATAGAATTAGTTCTTTTATTAAAAAAAATAAAAATATAGTAGCAAGATTGGTGGTCTATAGAAAAACTAAACTAAGATGTATCTAGTCTCATTAGACCGTTAAGCAATTGTGTAGGGCTCCATAATTATGGGACTGTAAAGGGTGACTGATAAAGAAATCTAATGGAGTAAAGAATTGGAGAAGAAGTAAGAAGTCGATAAAGTTGGCAAAGTCGATTTAGAAAAAAAAACAGACATGTCTTTTTTTTTTTTTTTTTAAATTTGATAATAAGGAGAATAAAACTTATGCGTGATCTTTTCATTTTATATCAAGCAAAAGCAAATACTAATCAATGAGAAATAAAAAAAAATTAGAGAATAATTTTTAATAATATGAGTCAATAATAATTAAAAACAAATAGAAGGAGTACAAAATAATGCAATTAATTGAATCAATAAATGTGCAAAACAATGGACACAATTGAGAATCAATAAACGTACAAAATAAATAGGTCCGAGCAGGATTTGAACCCACACCCTTCAAGGAGAAAACATAACACCTTGCCACTCAAATCAAAGAAAACCTTGTTCCTTGGGATGGCACTTTAATATTTATCCATATTCTGTATATATATACTTCATCAAAGTTTACGAGTAGCGTGACACCCTCACGGACCTTAATAGATCCGTCCTGGATCAAACTATAGCCGCTTGAATATGTGTGCTATGGAGGAAGATAATGATGAAAATTGTGTGATGAAATGTTTCAGATGGAATTTCACCAAAGAGTTGGGAGACGACAAATGTTAGAAAATAGCCCCACCACTCAGTTGCCAGGATAACTGATAAGGTGCAACTGTATGAGTATTTTATTTAAGAAACTACTATCTCTGTCTTGGGAATCACCCTGGTGTCATGCTTGCTTCATAATTCTCATCATGGAATATTTGTGTCTCTGTTCATCTCTAATCAAAACATTGTTTCTCATTAATTTCTCAAATTGTAGGCATTTTGACATGTAAATGTGAGCTCTTTGCTCTTTGCTTTTATATTCTGACATTTACAAAAGAGAGAAATAAAACGTGTAAATAATGCTCAATCTATGAATAAATGCATTCGATAAATATAATAGTTGAAGATTTATGGAGAGGAGAGAGATGGCAATTAGCTGTAGAAATAATCCGCCACGATTATCAAAATTCGAGGATCATAATGGGTGTGACTACTCATACTAAAGCTTTACGATATAGATTAGTTTTATTTTCATTCACTGCGTTGACTACCCAGCTTGTACCATAAGCCTAAAAAAATAAAGCTTTCCTTAGAATAAGATTTACCTTCTCAGAGAATTTTAAAGCTTTTGATGTATCATACTCCTCTATACAAATTCAAAAGGAATCCGCTCAAGAGTTTTCAAATCATTGAGTTCCCTATATTAACATTCTCAACTAATATGATCACTTGATAAAAATAATTAAATTTTTGCAAATACCTTTCGAGTTAGATCTTGAATTTTATTCTTTAATATTTTCTCTTATAAAGTCAGAAAATATTCAGTTTCAAGCATTTTGCAGTTTTGTTAATATTGCTTAGTAGATAGTATCAGGTTGATTGTTGAATTTTTCATACGGATGCCTCTTAAGCTTATTTTCAGTTGATTCTCCAGATTCGCTAATTCTTATAAACATAGTAGCTCCTCTATTAAATGATAACAAATTTTTTATTGAATATTATATTGAGATATGAGTCTTTTTCTCTTCCTATGTGATAAATAAAGCTCAATTTGGACCAATTAACTTTTACCCATAGGCCAATTATTATGAAGATATATATATAGATCTTTTTAGGTCTTATTTCATATCCACATAGAGATTTTTCAACAGTCAAAAAAGGGAAAGAGTGCAGATTTTTCATCCAAAAATTTCAGCCACAGTTGTCAACTTCAAATTGCGAACCCCGCTTCGTTTCCTGTCTGATTGAGCTGATTTTTGACAAACTTATTTCTCTCATCTCAATCTCTGATTCGAAACTGACGGAGTTGGATTTGGTGGTCTGTAGCTCCTATTTTTCCTGAACAACAGCTGCATTTTAGGTGTTTGTGCTCCTTTATTTTTCTAGTTTTTGTTGTTGTGGTTTATGTGTTGTTGCTCGTTGTCTGACACTTGTTTGGTGGCCATTTTAGAAAACAATAGTGTAACTCTTGGTGATTATATTAGAGGTTTTAGTCTCGTGAGTTTTTACTATTCACATCGAAGGGTTTTTCACTAAATTTGGTGTCTTGTTATTCTTGTCTTTCCATATTTGTGTGGTTGATTTATTTGCTGCCATATTACTTTATTTTGTTTGGGTTTGCTTGTCTCCTCTTGATTCAAATTGAAAGAAAAAGTTTATACTTGGGTATTCTTTTGCTGCTAGCCTGCCAGACAATTTGATTATGCCATTGCATTTCCCAATAAAGTGGTATCAGTTGGTTATTATTGATTGTTGATTTTGAACGATAGAAGCAAATATGAGCAAGATGGTGTGTTTGAATGGTATTAATTATCATACTTATAAAGACAAGATGAAAGATCTCCTATTTGTCAAGAAAATACATTTACCAGTGTTTGTATCCTCTAAACCTCAATTTATGACAAATGAGGATTGGGAATTTGAGCATTTACAAGTTCATGGCTATATTAGACAATGAGTTGAAGATAATGTTAGAAATCATATTGTGAATGAAATACATGCAAGAAGTTAGTGGGACAAGCTAAAGACACTTTATACTTTGAAGACTGGCAATAACAAGTTATTTTTGCTTAAGCAATTGATGAATATCAAGTATAAAGAGGGCAGTCTTATTTCTGATCATATTAATAATTTGTAGGGTGTCCTTAACCAACTATCAAGAATGGGTGTAAAGTTTGATGAAGAAATTCAGGGACTTTGGCTTCTTAATACTCTGCGAAAACTCTTTAAGTTTCTTTGACTATTTTTGCTCTTGGTGGTGTTGTAACTATGGAATATACTAAAAGTGGTATCTTGAATGAAGAGATAAGAAGAAGATCTTAATCCTAATCTTCTTCACCTTCATACTCTAATAATTTGGTTACTGAAGAGAGGGAGAGAAAAAAGTCTAGAAGTTCGAGTGATAAAGATAAAAGTAAAAGCAAGTCAAGGCCCAAATTCAAAAATGTTACATATGACTATTGCAATAAAAAGGGCATATCATGAAATATTTCTACAAGAATAATAAAAATATGAGATGACAAAAGAAAGAAAACGATAATGAAAACTATGTTACCATTGTTGCTAATAATGATCTTCTTGTTGCTTGTGGTGAGAATGCCATTAATCTTGTTCGAGTCTAGCTGGTTTATGGATTCTGGTGCTACTTCTCATGTTACACCAAAGAAGGAATTATTTTATTCTTATACTCCAGCTTATTTTGGAATGTTGAAAATGGGCAATAATGATGAAGTTAAAGTACTTGGCATTGACACTGTTTGTTTGGAATGTAACAATGGTTCCAAACTAGTTTTTAATAATGTCAAGCATGCTCCAGATATTTACCAGAATCTGATTTTTGTAAAAAACCTTGATGATGAGGGTTATGTTAATACCCTTGGTGCTGTCCAGTGGAAGCTTACTAGAGGTTCGATGATTCTGGCTCGAGGTGACAAGTTGTCTAACTTATACGTATTTCAGGGCTCTACTTCTAGAGACTTAATAAACTTGGTGGAGAATGATACTTCATCAGAGTTATGGCATAGAAATCTGAGTCACATGAGTGAGAAGTGAATCGATAGTTTGGCTAAGAAAAATTTACTTTATGGAGTGAAACAAGCAAAGTTGAAAAAGTGTGTTCATTGCTTAGCCGGTAAACAGAAAAAAGTTTTTTTCTGAGTCATTCGCCTTCGAGAAATCTTGATTTGCTGGAGTTAGTACATTCTGATTTGTGTGGTCCTTTCAAGGTAAGGTCTCTAGTGGAGCACTTTACTTTGTGACTTTTATTGATGATCATTCTCGTAAACTTTGAGTATTTCCTTTGAAGTTCAAGGATCAAGTACTCGATGTGTTCAAGGGTTTTAAGGCCTTGGTTGAGAGGCAGATAGGGAAAAAATTGAAATGCATTCTCTTAGATAATGATGGTGAGTATATTGGTCCTTTTGATAGATTTGCAAAGAGCAGGATATTTGATATTAGAAAACTCATCCAAAGACTCTTCAATTGAATACTTTAGCAGCGAGGATAAACAAAACTCTAGTTGAGAGGGTTAGATGTATGCTTTCAGATGCTAAGCTGCCAGATTCCTTTTGGGCAGAAACACTTAATACTGTTGCTTATGTTATCAATTTATCTGCTACTATTGCTTTGGATGGTGATGTCCCTGACAGAGTTTGGTTTGGTAAGAATGTTTTTTATGATTATCTTAGAGTCTTTGGATAATGAAAGGTCAAAGTTGGATGTTAAAACTAGACAATGTCTCTTCATTGGTTATAGTCAAGATGAATTTGACTAGCATTTCTATGATACAGTTGAGAAGAAACTTGTTAGAAGCTGTGATGTTGTGTTCTTTGAAGACCAAATAATTAAAGATTTAACAAAAATGAGAAAGTTAATTCTCATAGTAGTGAGAGCTAGTTGATGTTGATCTAGTTCCTTTGACTACTACTCTTGAAGAAAATCTTCATGATGATGAAAATTAAGTTGATAATGAAGATGATGATCATGTCCAGAATGACCAACAAGATGTTGTTGATGCTACAGTGCAAGTTGATATGGTTGATCAGGAACCAGTTGTTGCTCCAGAGAATTCTCTCAGGCGATCTACTAGAGAGAGAATACCTTCATCTCATTATTATCCCAGTGAGTATGTACTCTTGACCGACGGAGGAGAACTTGAGAGTCTTGATGAGGCCATAAAAAGTGATGAAAAAGAAAAATAGTTTGATGCTATGGAAGATGAGATTAAATCTTTGCATGATAATCATACCTTTGATTTGGTTAAGCTGTGATGATAGGCGATATTACGTGCCTATATCAATATATTTTGCCCATATTTATGCCATGTTTTGAGAACAAAGTATATATTTCATGCGCTTTTAGTCCTTTTTCCTATAAGTGAGCTAACGAACATGATTAGCAAAGTTTCAGGTATAAATAATGCAGAATTCAGCATTTTATGGCTTACTTGACACCAAAGAAAGCTCACGAAGGAAGGAAAGGGAGCTTGAACGCCTAAAGGACCAAAATTGATACATGGAAAATTTGTCCCGGGCTAAAACAGCATTTCTGAAGACTTTGGAGACTTGCAGTAACTTATTTGGATTAGGATAATAATACATTAACCTAGTACAATTGGGTTAAGTATTTCATTAGCTTAGTAGGATTTGGTTAAGTATTTCATTAGCTTAGTAGGATTAGGATATGGGTATTATAAATACCCTATCTTGCTAATCATCTTGAGACATTCCTCCCTTAGTGGAGAGATACATTCTACTTCTCAATTCCGAATTCTTCCATTAATTCTATTTTTCTTCTTCTATTCATTTATTCTTAATTTCCGCAACAAGAGAATCGTTACTTTGCCTAGGAATTCACGCCTAAACGCCTACCACTTGTGCTACACGAAATTAATCAATCTTGTGATATAACAACAATGTCAATCGTGATCTCCTTCGCATTCATGGGTAACTAAACCTCTCTGTTGGGGTTATGGAAGCCAACTGAGATACTATCTATTGCTGTGAGTTTGTGAGTTCGTGACACGTATGATGCTTATATCATTATTCTCTTCATCTTAATCTACATTCTTTGTGGTTACAAACGCAAGAATACACCAGTATAACATTTAACTTGTTCGAAAGAAAGGTTATTTGTCTGGAAAAGAGATAATGTCAAGGTAGTAGGGTCACATCCTAAATTCCCTATTAAAAAGTTAGTGCCGTAACTGGATTAACCTCTTGGAGAATTTGTACCGATAGACACGCTTTAATCTCGAAAGAGTTAAAGTGAAATAATCCTCGAATAGGTCGAAAGACGCCTGGATTTACCATCGAATACAATTCTCTATAAGCACATGCATGTCGGAATTCTACACACTCATAGTCAATAGAGACGTATAACTCAGGAGGTGGACATAACCCCAACGCTTCAATTCTCATTGTTTACAACTTACGCAACAATCCTTCTCTTTTTACTTTGCTATTTTCAGCTTTTACTTTATTGTTTTGGTTACACATCACAATCCCCCCTTCTTACAAGACTTGCACTAAAAGTTTAGTAATTTTGCTTACTTGTTGGCCAAGCTATTCCCTGAGGGATCGATACCCAACCCAGGTTGGGTTCTATATTTGCTAACGACCACTTTACACTCCTACGAGAGCTGTAGATTGAGCGTTATAAAAAATTGGCGCCGTTGCCGGGGAATACAAGTGTCAATTAAGTTCGTGATAATTACTAGACCCTTTGGTCAAAGATTCTCGTACTTTTACTTTCAGTTTTTGTTTTTGTTTACTGCAGGTTTTTATTCAGTGCATGCCCCATACTAGAAGTTCTGGTCAACCGTTATTACCTATCAATCCTGAACCACAACGCATAGGAAGAATGGAAGCACAAGCAGAAATCGAAAGGATGGCTGCTCAACAGGAACAAGCAAGACTGACTGTCCTTGCCGCAGCCCAGGTTCAATAGCAGAACATTGATAACCCTGCACGAGCAACAAATCCTGACGATGAGGATTTAGGTGATGACGAGTTACTAAACCCTAGGCGTGATGCTGAAATTATAACACCTGTCAACAGAAGAGGTCGACAAGCACGGTTTAGGTATGACCGTCAACCTATGCAGCCAGCTTTCGATGATGATGATGATGATCTTGATGGTGCCGGTGCCACTGGAGCCATAATTCCACCACCATTAGCGCCCGGAACCAAGTTCAACATCACAAGCACCATGATTCAGTTATTGCAACTCAAGGGATTATTTGGTGGACTAGCAGGCGATGATCCGAATATGCATCTCATCAACTTATTTCTACATGCAAGTCGTTTGACAATCCTGGTGTTGGTCAGAATGCAATTCGATTACGTCTATTTCCATTGTCTCTGTCTGGAGAGGCAACTCTATGGTTGAATGGGCTGACTCCTGATTCTATTACAAATTGGAGGTAATTGAGAGACGCTTTCCTAGAAAGATTCTTTCCGCCATCCAAAAGAGCACAATTGAGAGATGAAATCAGCAACTTTCATCAGCTTCCAACTGAAGCCCTTCATGAAACATGGGAGAGGTTCAAGACAAAGCTAGCAAGATGCCCAAACCATCACATGACTAATGTCCACCTAATGGAGATCTTGTATAGAGCCTTGAATTCAATAACTAAACCAGTGGTGGATAACGCAGCTGGAGGATCTTTTATGGACCTCACCTTTGGTCAAGCAAGCAATATGCTGGATCGTATGACGAAACAAAGTAGAGCTTGGCATACCAGGGATTCTGAGGTAGCAAGCCCCACTTTGTCTATTGGCATGACTGCAGACCAAAGAAGAAGAGAATAAGAATGTGATCAGGATATGGCGCATATGAAAACACAAATGGATCTTCCTACAAAGCATTTATTATCAGGGAAGACCGAAAAAGTGAAAGCTATTGCATCAAAAGGAAGAGACGAATCTGATTCGGAAGAGGAGGCCAACTACTTGAACAATCAGAGGGGGTTTCCGTGGGAATACCCAAGGAAACCAAGGTCGAAACTATTTTGATAAATCTGGAAACAAGGACCAAGGTAGTTGGAAGAACAAGAATGAAAAGAGTGGTTTGTACGTTCCCCCTGGTAGATGTGACACCACCACATCGAATTCTGGAAGTATAGAAGACATGATGGCTAAATTATTGAAAGAAGTGGAAGCAATGAGCGCGGGAGTAACGGAGGTAATTAATGATTTGTCCTCCATGAAACAATTAGTTGATTCATATTCCACTTCAATAAAGCAAATAGAGCAGCAATTGAGCCAACTTTCAGCAGCACTCAATCAAAGAAAGGCTGGCACCTTATCTAGCGATACTGTGCAAAACCCAAGGAATAATGGGTCATGCATGTCCATCACTACCAGAAGTGGTAAGGTGCTGGAAACTTCAGCAAAAGGCAAGCAAGTGGTTGAGGAAGTTGCGGGCATGGATGACAACGCAAAAGGAGAAGATGCTGCAACACCTACTCCTGATGACAAGGATGCCTCACCCAATGCTGTGCAACCTGAAAAATCTAAAAAACGGAAGCAAGAGGAGAAGAAAAATGTGGAGAGAACACTTCCATACCCACCACCACCCTTTCCCCAAAGATTAAAGAAGGTGGCGGATGACACAAAGTTCAGCAAATTCATGACTATGTTAAAGCAGCTGACCATTAATGTTCCATTGGTGGAGGCACTTGAACAAATTCCTGGGTATGTGAAATTTATGAAGGATTTTTTGACTAAGAAGCGGGCAGCAAGTTATGAGTTGAAAGAAGATGTTCATCATTGCAGCGCGATCGCTACCCGAACGATAGTTCAGAAGAAGGCCGACCCCGGATCTTTCACTATTCCTTGCACCATTGGATCTTTGAATTTTGCCAAAGCATTATGTAATTTAGGAGCCAGCATCAATTTGATGCCATTATCAATCTATAAGAAGTTGGGGTTGGGTGATCCTACTCCAACCAATATGAGGCTCGTCATGGCGGATAGGTCGCTGAAACGACCTGTTGGTATTCTATGTGATGTATTGGTAAAGGTTTCTTCATTCATCTTTCCGGCAGACTTTGTTATTTTGGATTGTGAGGCAGACTCAGAAGTTCCCATAATCTTGGGGCACCCTTTCCTTGCTACAGGAAGTGTGCTCATTGATTTGAGAGCTAATGAGCTTTCATTCCGAATAAATGACGAAGTGGTTCGCTTTGATGTGTGCAAATCAATGAAGCAGCCCAAAGATCTAAGTGTATTTTCGGTGGCTGATGTTTTCTTTGATGATGAGAAAGACTTACTTAAAGAAGAGCAAATTAATGAGGATGCTGAAAATGGTGAAGAAGCTATTTGTGCTCTATCGGGATTAGGGACATATCGCTATGCTCCCAAGAGGCTAGACCTTGATCTCAAGAATCGACCCACACCACCAGATAAGCCATCTATTGAAGAGCCACCCACGTTAGAATTGAAGGAGCTGCCATGTCATTTAAAGTACGCATTCTTAGGAAGCGGAAACACACTTCCAGTTATTGTGACAGCCGATTGGGGTGAGCAACAAGTTGCAGCTCTTATTGCTATTCTACGCAAGTATATACGAGCCATTGGATGGACCATTGCGGATATTATTGGTATTCCACCAGGGATTTGTACACATAAAATTCAGCTTCAAGAAAATTGCACACCCACCATTGAGCATCAAAGACGTCTAAACCCACCTATGCAAGAAGTGGTGAAGAAAGAAATTATCAAGTGGTTAGACGTAGGAGTTGTATATCCAATCTCTGATAGTACATGGGTAATCCCGGTACAATGTGTTCCCAAGAAAGGAGGCATGACGGTGGTCGCAAATGCTAAGAATAAGCTTATTCCACTCAGACCCGTCATTGGATGGAGAGTATGCATGGACTACCAAAAGCTGAATTCTTGGACACTCAAAGATCACTTCCCAATGCCATTCATGGACCAAATGCTAGATCGATTAGCGGGGAAAGGATGGTTTTGTTTCTTGGATGGTTATTCAGGATACAATCAGATTTGTATTGCCCCCGAAGACCAAGAGAAGAATGGTACGTTTGCCTTCAAACGTATGCCATTCGGGTTATGTAACGCACCAGCCATCTTTCAATGCTGTATGATGTCTATTTTTTCTGAGATGGTTGAAGACACTTTGAGGTATTCATGGACGATTTTTCAGTTGTTGGTGAGTCTTTTGAGGCGTGCTTGGCAAACCTAAGCATGGCGTTGCAAAGATGTGTAGAATTCAGCCTTGTGCTAAATTGGGAGAAGTGCCACTTTATGGTAAAAGAAGGAATCGTTCTTGGGCACAAAATCTCCAAAAGAGGAATAGAGGTTGATCGAGCAAAAATAGAGGTTATTGAGAAACTACCGCCTCTAATTTCGATGAAAAGAGTTCGTAGTTTTCTCGGCCATGCAGGTTTCTATCGTCGGTTCATTAAAGACTTCTCCAAAATTGCTAGTCCATTGTGCAAACTATTGGAGAAAGATGCAAAGTTTGACTTTAATGAAGATTGCTTAAAGTCATTCGAATGCCTCAAAGCAAAACTCATTGAAGCCCCTATCATGGTAGCACCAGATTGGTCTCTCCCATCGAAGTCATGTGTGATGCTAGTGGTATAGCCGTTGGTGCTGTTCTTGGTCAGAGAAAGGAGAAATTATTTCATCCTATCTACTATGCAAGTAAGGTCCTAAATGAAGCCTAAAGGAACTACACTGTGACAGAACAAGAGCTCCTAGCGGTTGTGTATGCATTTGAGAAGTTTCGTGCCTATCTATTGGGAACTAAGGTTATCATTCATACAGACCATGCAGCTCTTAGGTATCTAATGACAAAAAAGGATGAAAAACCAAGGTTGATTCGATGGGTATTGCTGCTACAAGAGTTTGATTTCGAAGTCAAAGATAGAAGAGGTTGCGAGAACCAAGTGGCTGATCACCTATCTAGACTCAAGAATGAGAATGTGGCGCAACCTGAAATTTAGATTGATGATGCATTCCCTGACGAGGAGATATTAGCGACGACAATGGAAAAATTACCATGGGATGCCGACTTTGCAAATTTCGTGGTGAGTAACGTGATACCTGCCAATTTATCTTACCACCAAAGGAGGAAGTTTATGCATGACGTACAACACTACTATTGGGATGAGCCATATTTGTTTTGACAATGCGCGGATGGTATTATTCGACGATGTATATCCCAAGTAGAGGTGCCTAATATTTTGGAAGCATGCCACACTTCCCAAGTTGGAGGACATCATGCAGGTAATCGGACAGCACGAAAGGTATTGCAAAGTGGTTATTATTGGCCTTCGATATTTAGAGATGCCTACAACTATGTTAGAAGGTGTGACCAATGCCAGCGCCAAGGGGCTATATCAAAACACCATGAGATGCCCATGTCCAAAATTCTTGAGGTAGAACTTTTTGATGTGTGGGGTATTGATTTGATGGGTCCATTCGTGAATTCGTTTGGAATGAAGTATATCTTGGTTACCGTAGATTATGTTTCGAAATGGGTAGAAGCTGTAGCGTTGGCCGACAATGAAGGGAAGCGTGTTATATCATTCTTAAAGAAGAATATCTTCTCTCGCTTTGGAGTACCTCGTACTATCATAAGTGATGGAGGATCTCACTTTTGCAACAAGCTGTTCAAATCAGTTTTGGCCAAGTATGGTGTCAAGCAACATAAGGTAGCTACGCCTTATCATCCCCAAACTAGTGGACAAGTAGAAGTTTCCAATCGCGAGATCAAGAAAATCCTTGCGAAGACGGTTAATGCGAATAGGAAGGATTGGTCTAGGAAGCTTGATGATGCACTATGGGCGTACAAGACTGCATTCAAAACACCCATTGGCATGTCTCCTTATCAACTAGTTTATGGGAAGGCTTGTCACTTACCCATCGAGCTCGAGCATAAGGCATTGTGGGCATTGAAGCAATTGAATTTGAATTGGGATGATGCTAAGAATCTGAGGTTGGAGCAGCTGAACGAATTAGATGAGTTCCGTCTCCATGCATATGAAAGATCAGACCTATACAAAGAGCGGATGAAAAAGTATCATGATCAGCGGATTGTTCGACGAAACTTCCAAAGGGGTGATATGGTACTTCTCTTCAACTCCAGATTGAAGCTCTTCCCAGGTAAGTTAAAGTCTAAGTGGTCTGGTCCATACAAAGTTATCCAAGTCTACTCGTCTGGAGTAGTCGAATTGGAAGACAATAATGGTGTTGTCTTCAAAGTGAATGGCCAACGTGTTAAACCTTATATCGGTCCTCTTGACTCAATGAATTATATGGCCATCACTTACCTTGACGAAGTCTAAGTACTCGAGGAAACTATGTCGAGCCACGACAATAAATAAGGTGCTAGATGGGAGGCAACCCATCGTTTTATTGTTTTATCATTTTTCGTTTATCGTTTTGTCTTTTTTTTGTTCTATTACTTGTTTTGCTTTTGATAAGAGAAAATCCAAAAATAAGAGTCGTGCCACGACCAAAACTAAGGTGCTTGGTGGGAGGCAACCTATCGTACTAATCGTTTTCATTGGTTTTGAGCAAATGTAGGTGCAAGAGGTATTCAACGAGGAGATTGGTTTCAAATGACTATTTAGACGTATTGTATGGTAAAGGTGGTAAGTTTGGAATAAGGATGCATAAGGCTATGGATTGAGCATTGATCATGCCAAAATAGGCATCGAGGAAGGCTAGGCCTAGGTAAAACTAGGAAACGAACAATGCAAAACCTATACTATAGCCTAAGGTCTCGGAATCTAGTGTGCAAAGACATAGGCGCCGCCCATGCTTAGGTGTGCTATACACTATACGCCGCCTATGATATAGCATTAGGTCTCAGTATCTCAAATGCCATACACTATGCGGCGCATATTTCCCTAAATGCTATACACTATGCGCCGCATATGTCCCTAAATGCACTACACTATGCGCCACCTGTACTATGAATATGCAAAGCACTATGCGCCGCATAGAGGTCATTTTTGTCTCCAAAACCGTTTGTAAATGGGTCAAAACCCGACCCATTCTTTTCCTATATAAAGGGGACTTGGTCTTGAAACATAACCACATTGGAAATTGACCTAAAGGCACCGCACATCCACCCAAATCATCTCAAAATTTTTCCTTCTTTGCTCTTCCAATTCACAAGACCATCTCCAAAGGCTTCAATCACGTAAGTACTCTTTTATTCTTCACCTATTTCTCGTAAGTACTACGTTGCTATGTCTATTATGAATTGCTACATCTTGAAAGATTATTGGTGATGTTAATGTGTTTGGATTGTTGATACAAAACCATGTGAGTGAACATATACGATAATCTTGACTTGTTTTCAACTTGAATTTGGTTTTACTAGCATTGTTATACTATTTGCGGAATTGCTATGGTTATAAAAATTGCTTAAGCTTGATACTTGGATACTTACATGTTAGACTATCCCGTTCATCAGGATAAGACTTAAAGTTGCCTACCGACATAGGAGGTTGTGCGTGTTGAAAGAAACTATACCATGATGTAACCCCTATGTAGTAGTATTGTTATACCCAACATGAAAGTAGTACAATGGTTGCAAGCAGTGATGTATCACTGATTTTCTTGTCGGAATATAGTTCCTAAAATGTATGTCGACGAAGTTCAAGTAATCAACTACATTCACTTCACTGTTTTGTATTAACGAACCTAAGTGTGGGGTGGTACCCCGACGACTTGTTTATAGATTGTTTCCTTTGAGTTGATGCTAACATGAATATTGTTTAAGTCTCAGGAACAATGGCACCTAAAGCGCGACAAGTTAAGGCTACCACTTCCCAAAAGGGCAAGAAGAGAGGTCGCAAGGACCAAGGAGAATCATCCTCAATGCAACTACCCCGTCGAATGTTTGGAATAAAATGGGTTCTTGAGGAGGAAGCCAAAGAATGGTACAAGCACAACAAGGAAAGAAAATATGTTCACGTCGACTTGATCAATAAGGACAACCTAGCGAAGAAGGAGCCGCGTATGTTGGCGAAAATAATGGCGTTGAATCTGGATTACATCTTCCGCGACATGGGAGAATGTAATCTCGATTTGACAAGGGAATTCTATGCCAACTGGTTTCTGAAAACCACAGGCAACGAAGTCAAGATTCGGGGCCAAGTGTTACAGCTCAACGCGGATTTGATCAACTCCTTTCTTGGCTTACCTCCGTTCGACCCAGCACCATTCAAAGAGCTGTACAGTAGGCCTCCTTATAGTGCAATACGACACACACTTTGTGGAAGTAGATCCATGGCAAGGTGGGGCAGACACCGAGACACAGGATGACACAACACCTTTCCCTATGCTCCATTGAATAGGGAAGCACGAATCTGGTTGCGTATTGTCAACTCATGCCTGATTCCTGGGACTCAATACACCAAAATATCAAGAGATAGAGTGTGTTTGGTCTATGCTTTGATGACGAATGTCCCTATCAACTTTGGGGCAATCATTCGCTCTACAATGAGTAAGGCCAGACTCCACAAAAAGTCCCACTTCACTTTTGGTAATCTGTTGACAGAAATCTTGCGGAAGGAGGACATCGAAGAGGAACCAGCTGATCACAAACTCCCACATAACCCGAAGAAGGTTGACCTCACAAAGGTCAAAGATGCTGAAACAACTCATGGTGTAACCCTTACTACTGCAGAGAGACATGCTCGTGATGAGAGTTTCTTCCGTCATCTTTATGGCATGACACGATTTACTATGATGAGTGGTGGACGTGTTCCAACTGCTGCAGAGCTCCAACAGCTGGACCACGACTATCCAATGAACATTCATGCACGGGAGATGTGTGGAGTGTGCGTTTACTTTGAGGAACCTCTAGACGATGATGTGCCGACCGATGACGATCGACGCTTGCCAGACTCCGACGAGGAGGAGAACTCTAACGACGACTCTTATGATGATTCCGACGAAGGGGGTATGACCCCGACATTGAGAAAGAGTCTGATTGACCAGGTTCTTCGTATTTATTTTTCACTGAGGGCAGTGTCCCGTATAAGTGTGGGGTGGCGGTATCTCATGCTATACTTCTCTATCGCATCTATGTTTGTCTATGTTTGTTTACTCTGTTTACTTTGTTTTATTTTTGTGTCGTTTCTTTAGTTTTTTTAGGAATAATTTTTTAGCTTAGCTTCGCATGAAATAATTCCAATAGGCAACATGAGATTATAACAAGAGTATGTGCTACAATTATGACTATTGAGATGTTTAGGCTCTAATTGTGACTCATTATGTAATATTGTGTGGTTCAATTCCTTCAATTGTTGGGTCAAGAGTCTATATTACTTCCAATAAAGTCGACCATGTGCCTTGTGTGTGTGAGATTAATAGTATATTCTATGTTTGTGGCTGATGCTAGAACTTGCCTGGTATGTATGCAAAGCAAAAATAAGGAGTGTAAGTTAGGAGATGATTTAGGCATTTCTTTGGCAACCTACATATGTTTACCTTCGTTTTACCTACCCTTGGACATCATCCTAGTTAAACCCTTTTGAGCCTTTAGCCTATTTCTTTGACAACCTTGTATGTAAGCCTAATCCATTTTTTCAAGACCGTGATTTGATCCAAATTCCTAAGTGCTTTAAAGTATATAGTTATGTGACAATATAAGAGGAATTGGGTAAGTATGATGCTTTAAATTGTAATGGTGCTTGAATGTGTTATGAAAAAAAAAAAGGTGCTATCATAAGAGGTATGTTGTGAAAAGAAGAAGGAAAAAGAAAGCTGAAAAGTGAGTTATGTTTAAAATTGAAAAGCAAAAGAGGAGAACAAGGGTGGTAGAAAAAAAAGAAGAAGAAAGGATGAAAGAAAAAAATGTCAATGATACAATGTGATGTATTAAAGTGCTTAGGAACTTAGTCACTATTTCTGGCCAAAATAGTCCTACCCGTCCCTTAGCCTACATGACAACCATCAAAAGACCTACTTGATCCTAAGCTTAGCATTCTGACATTTAGTGGAGTATTACACTAAGGGCAAGCCTATGGTCATTAGTTGCTGCATATGAATTCTTTGTGAGAGTGAGAGCAAGGATATTTTGATACCCATGTTTGAAAAATATGCTATACTTGTGAGTGATTGTGGGTACTATATTGTGAGACACATATGGTTGATGAGTTTTGGGTAGTTGTATATGATTCCTTGTGCCTTAACTTGTGAATATGAGTTGATCACTGTCACGAGTCTATACTAGAGGTTAAACTGTTTCTACTAATGATCGGAAAACTACTCTTTGTTGGTAATTGTTGTGCTTGTCTTGACGAATATTTTGTGTTGTTGCTGTGAAACCCTAAGTTGATGTTTAGACGGACATGATATTTTGTTCGAGGACGAATAAAGCTTCAAGTGTGGGGTGTTGATGATAGGCGATATTACGCGCCTATATCAATATATTTTGCCCATATTTATGCCATGTTTTGAGAACAAAGTATATATTTCATGCGCTTTTAGTCCTTTTTCCTATAAGTGAGCTAACGAACATGATTAGCAAAGTTTCAGGTATAAATGATGCAGAATTCAGCATTTTATGGCTTACTTGACACCAAAGAAAGCTCACGAAGGAAGGAAAGGTAGCTTGAACGCCTAAAGGACCAAAATTGATACATGGAAAATCTGTCCCGGGCTAAAACAACATTTCTAAAGAATTTGGGGACTTGCAGTAACTTATTTGGATTAGGATAATAATACATTAACCTAGTACAATTGGGTTAAGTATTTCATTAGCTTAGTAGGATTTGGTTAAGTATTTCATTAGCTTAGTAGGATTAGGATATGGGTATTATAAATACCCTATCTTGCTAATCATCTTGAGACATTCCTCCCTTAGTGGAGAGATACATTCTACTTCTCAATTCCGAATTCTTCCATTAATTCTATTTTTCTTCTTCTATTCATTTATTCTTAATTTCCGCAACAAGAGAATCGTTACTTTGCCTAGGAATTCACGCCTAAATGCCTACCACTTGTGCTACACGAAATTAATCAATCTTGTGGTATAACAACAATGTCAATCGTGATCTCCTTCGCATTCATGGGTAACTAAACCTCTCTGTTGGGGCTATGGAAGCCAACTGAGATACTATCTATTGCTGTGAGTTTGTGAGTTCGTGACACGTATGATGCTTATATCATTATTCTCTTCATCTTAATCTACATTCTTTGTGGTTACAAACGCAAGAATACGCCAGTATAACATTTAACTTGTTCGAAAGAAAGGTTATTTGTCCGGAAAAGAGATAATGTCAAGGTAGTAGGGTCACATCCTAAATTCCCTATTAAAAAGTTAGTGTCGTAACTGGATTAACCCCTTGGAGAATTTGTACCGTTAGACACGCTTTAAGCTCGAAAGAGTTAAAGTGAAATAATCCTCGGATAGGTCGAAAAACGCCTGGATTTACCATCGAATACAATTCTCTATAAGCACATGCATGTCGGAATTCTACACACTCATAGTCAATAGAGACGTATAACTCAGGAGGTGGACATAACCCCAACGCTTTAATTCTCATTGTTTACAACTTACGCAACAATCCTTCTCTTTTTACTTTGCTATTTTCAGCTTTTACTTTATTGTTTTGGTTACACATCACAATCCCCCCTTCTTACGAGACTTGCACTAAAAGTTTAGTAATTTTGCTTACTTGTTGGCCAAGCTATTCCCTGAGGGATCGATACCCAACCCAGGTTGGGTTCTATATTTGCTAACAACCGCTTTACACTCCTACGAGAGCTGTAGATTGAGCGTTATCAAGCTGCCTAAAGACAGAAAAGCTTTGAAAACTAGGTGGGTTTTTTGAGTGAAACAAGAAGATGGTAACCCAGTTCCATGGTACAAGGCTAGATTGGTTGTGAAGGTATTTAACTAGAAAAAGGAAGTTGATTTTGATGAGATATTTTCTCCAGTTGTGAAGCTGCCATCCATTCGTGTGATTCTAGGCTTAGCTACAAGTATAGATTTAGAGGTTGAGCAAATAGATGTTAAAACTGTTTTTTTCCATGGTGACTTTGATGAAGAAATTTATATGGAGCAACTCAAAGGTTTTGAAGTCAAGGGAAAAGAGAATTATTTTTGCAAATTGAAGAAGAGCTTGTATGGTTTGAAACAAGCTCCTAGGCAGTGGTACAAGAAGTTTGGTTCCTTTATGAGTCAGCAGGGCTTCAAGAAGAGTACTTTAGTGCATTGTGTTTTTGTGAAAAAGTTCTCTGATGGTGACTTTATTATTGTGCTATTTTATGTTGATGACATGCTTGTTGTTGGCATAATGCTTGCAGGATTCAAAAGTTGAAGCAAGAGTTGAGTAAGTTTTTTTCTATGAAGACTTAGGACCAGCATAACAGATTCTTGGCATGAAGATTGTCCATGAAAGAAAGTCCAAGAAGTTCTGGTTATCACAAGAGCAGTACATTTAGAAAGTACTTTGAAGGTTCAACATGGATAAGGCTAAGGTTGTCAGTACACCTTTAGCTATGCACTTCAAATTGAGCACGAAACATTGTCCTTCTAGTGATGATGAGAAGGAATATATGAAGAAAGTTCCTTATACTTCAGCCGTTGGTAGTTTGATGTATGCAGTAGTTTGCACAAGATCGGATATTGCTTATGCTATTGGTATTGTTAGCCGTTTTCTTTCTAATCTGGGAAGAGAACATTGGAATGTTGTGAAATGGATTATGAGATATCTTTATGGCACTTCTAGTTTGACTTTGTGTTTTAGTACAGGGAAGCTGATTCTTTGTGGTTTTACTAATTCAGAAATAAATGGTGATGTTGATACTCGCAAGTATACTTTAGCGTATTTGGTTACTTTTGCAGGGGGAGCCATATCTTGATAATCTAGGTTGCAAAAATGTGTTACTCTGTCTACTACAGAAGCTGAGCTTATTGTAGCCGTTGAAGCTAGTAAAGAATTTCTTTAGACAAAGAGATTCTTGGGGGAACTTAGTTGTGCTCAAGAGGGTATGTTCTTTATTGCAACAGTCCAAGTGCTAGACAACTTTGCAAGAATTCTACATTTCATGTCGGTCTAAACACATTGATATGAGATATCATTTGATTCGAGATGTGTTGGATTCTAAGTTGATTGAACCTGATAAGATATATACGGATGATAATGGTTTGAACATGATGCCTAAAGCTTTACGAAGAGAGAAGTTTGAAAATTGTTGCAAGATCAATAGGATGGCGGTCTCCTCTACATAGTCGGGAGGGAGAGAATTGTTGGGATATTGGTCTTTTTCCCTTCCTACATGGATAAATAAAACTCAATTTGGATGAAATCACTTTTGAACATAGGTCCATTACTATGGGAAATATATATATCTTTTTAGGTCTTATTTCACATCCACAAAGAGAGTTTTCAGCAGCCAAAAGGGAGAAAGAGTGCAGATTTTTCATCCAAAAATTTCAGCTACAACTGTCAACTTTCAATTACGATTTCTACTTCATTTCTTGTTTGATTGATCTGATTTTGAATAACTTGTTCCTCTCATCTCAATATTTGATTATAACTGACGGAGTTGGATTTGGTAGCCTGTAGCTTCTATTTTTCTTTCCCGAATAGCAACTGTATTTTAGGTGTTTGTGCTTTTTTATTTCTCAAGTTTTTGGTGTTGTGGTTTATGTGTTGTTGCTTATTGTTTTGCACTTTTTTGGTGTCCATTTTGGAGAACAATATTGTAACTCTTGGTGTTTATAGTGGAGGTTTTGATCCCGTGGTTTTTTACTCTTTACATCGAAGGGTATTCCATGTAAATTTGGTGTTTTGTTTTCTTGTCTTGCCGTATATGTGTGGTTGATTTATTTGCTACCACATTACTTTGTTTTTGTTTTCTCCCCTTGGTTCAAATTGGAAGTAACAGTTAAGACTTGGGTATTCTTCCACTGCTACCCTGTTGGGCATATTGATTGTGCCATTGCCTTTCCCAATATACTAATGATAATACCCTGCAAAATACAACCTTATATCCTGTGAAACAAAACTTTATATCTTGTGAAAGTGTTGTAACAAAATAGTTAATATCTATTAATGAGTATACTCAAGAAGTATGAGATCCTTGTTCTGCATAGTTAGATTAACTGATGCATTAGCAAGTCATGTGGCAACAAACATGTAACATAAAATAACTTTTGAACATCTTGTAAAATTGAAATATAGGATACCAACATATAATTCCTTCTCTAACCATTAAATATTGATCACAAATTTCAATCAAACTTAACAATGTAAGGTTCATGGACACAATATCAACAAGTGTAAGAATTAAGTACACCTATATCTTTGATTATGAAGCCAATTTAGTAACGGACAATGACTATCAAACTATAATGCTAAAATATGTATGCTCAGAAGGAAGCTAATAATTGTGCTGAGAGGTTATTCAGTTGTCGGATAACTGATAAGGTGCAACTATATGAGTAATTATGTAAGGAAGTACTATCTCTATCTTGGGAATCACTGTAGTGTAATGTTCGCTTCTTAATTCTAAACATGAAATGCTTATGTGTCTGTTCATCTCTAATAACAATGTTTCTTACCAGTTTCTCAAATTATAGGTCTTTTGACGTGTAAATGTGAGCTCTTTGATCTTTAATTTTATGTTATAGCATTTACAAAAGAGAGATAAAACTCATAAATAATGCTCAATCTATGAATAGAATATTTATTCAAAAAATATGGTATTTCAAGATTATGAAGAGGATAGAGATGTCAATTAGCAGAAGAAATAATCTGGCAAGATTATTAAAATTCAAGGATCACAAAAGGCATGAATACACATTGTAAAGCTTTACGATATAGATTAGTTATATTTCCATTATTGTATTGGCTTTCCAGCTTATACCATAAGCCTGGAAAAATAAGGCTTCCTTTAGAATGAGATTTAAATTCATAGAGAATTTTTAAGTTTTTCATGTATCATACGCTATTCATATTCAAAAGGAATTCGTTCAAGAGTTTTCATATCAATGAGTTCCTTTATCAATATTATCAACTAATATAATAACTTGATAAAAACTGCTACGTTTTAGCAAATACTTTTGAGTTAGATCTTAAATTTCATCCTTTAATATTTGCAATTATAAAGTTAGAAATTGTTTAGTTTCAAGTATTTTGCAGTTCGGCTAATATTACTTTGTAGATAGTATCAACCTGATTATTGAACTTCTCATACAGATGCCTTTTAAACTCATTTTCAGTTGATTCTCGAGAGTCATTAGCTTTTATGCACCCAAAGAACATAACTCCTATCCCATTAATAGACTGTTCTATTAAATGATGAGGAATTTTTCTACTGAGTATTAATGATAATACCTTGCAAAATACTCCGTGAAAAAATAACCTTATATCTTATGAATGTGTTTTAACAAAATCGATAATACCCTTTGATGAGTATTAAAGACATAAAATCCCCCTAGAACTTGTCCGCATAACTTACTTTGGTATTTTAACTTTACGAGCAATTCTTTACCCCCCTAAATCTTTTCGAATTGAATAAATACCACCCTTAAGGCTGGCGTTATATTAAAAAAAGAAAAAAAATAAAGGCGTATTTTTGTAAAAAAAAATGGTCCACTAAATTATTTATTAAATGATTATTTTTTTTTAAAACAATTAACCCTACCCCACTCCCTTTCTTCTTCAACCCCCTCAACTCTTAATCCTTATGCATACCCACTCCATTTTTCTTTCTTAAAACTCCCCATCCCTCTTCTAGCCCCCAACCCCCACCTGTAGATTTCATTAATTTCTTTAAGAAGGATGAAATATGTATGAATAAGTAGCGGTTTTAATTTTTTTTTTTTCACGAACTCCATTATTGAAGAGAAATAACCATTGTTTTCTATTAATACTGATTTCAATTTTCACAAGCAAAATAATTTTTTCAAATTTTACAATCTCCAAAAGGTTAATTTCTTAATGAAGAAAACTATGGGCAGACCTTATTTTTCTATACACTTGTAAAATTCATGGAATTTTAAGTGACGAAACCTATGCGGTAGACCTTTATTTTCTAATAGCAAATTTAAAAATTAAGATATGCTTAATTTTCTCTCACACATATTCACAAGAAAACACAATTACATTTCTTTTTGTTTTGAAGGTGCTCAAATAATTTCTTATTAGATTATTGTAATTGTGTTTCTTCAAATTTGATGATTTTTCTTGTTTGCTTTGTTGATAATTACAATCAATCAATGAATCTATCTATTGTTTTTTTTAAAGATTTTTGGATTGTACGTTGTGTTAGTTGAATTTTTTAAAGTTTTTGAATTGTCGAAAGAAAAAGAAATGGAGGTCTTGCAAAAAGGAGTGATGGGCATCGAAGAAAAAAGGGATTGGGGTGGGGTATTTTATCACGATCAGAACCAAGACCTAGTCGTGACGGGTATCTCAAGTCCACCATGGGCCGGAGACCACCCCCTTTGCCTAACCTCCAGAGCACAATATAATAAACAACGAAAGCTAACCAAAATAGTAAATAAGATAGAAGAATAAAATGAAATCTAAAAGTCTAAACAAGACAACCAATCATCTCCATACTGTCCACAAAAGTCTCTAAAACTAGAAATACTAATTTAGGTCCGAACATGCCCCCGACTATGACAAAAGTTCCTAAAATATGAAAAGAAAATAAATGAAATGGCAAGGTTTTCCAAAAGATGAAGGCTTACCACCTTACATCAACTCAACCAACGTGACACACAACCTAACGTTGCACATGAGTAACAAAAAAGCACTACGACCCTACAATATGAAATAATGCAGCGTCCAGGAACGGTCAGTGGGGAAACCACTGGTATATAACCTAGGAAAAATGATAAAATAATTCCATTATCAAAAACCAGTCAAAACCACATGCCCAACAATTATATAGACATTTATAGGATGATGGGATAGGGACAAGGGACATAAACATGAGAGTTTAAACCATTAGCCTGAACTGTGTAGCTCGCTCCGTCCTAAAGGCACCCATGAACTACATGAGTCCAACTGCCCCTGCAGGAAGGGCCTCAGTGCGTGTTAGCCACACAAAATTGAGGAAAGTCTAAAGATACCAAGGCGATAGCCATTTAAAAATATAGTGTGTATCTATAACACGGTCATTTAGACACTCACCCCAGCAAACGTAGTTTCCAGTTTTGGTCTCCCGGAACTACACCTTCTCAGTGAGCTACACAATTCCCTTACGCCCAAAATCAAAATAGCTTACACATAAATCCAACCATTAACCAAAGAGTATTTATTAAGGCACTTTCCAACATGGTATCATCATACCAATATACTTGCAAGCTAATTAAATTATGCCAAACCAGTCTATTTAACCATTACACTCCCAAGTTCTATTAAAAATCCAAACTATTTCCACCAAGGGCATTCCAAAATAATTTTTACTATCCATTATCCTTTAATGCAATGCACTATTACAAAATCAAGTTACATCATGCAAATTCCATATTCAAAATCAAAGTCATAAAGGTGGGTTGAGGTTAATGACATTATCAAGCCAAATTTTTATCAATTTAGAGAAACCCATGTTCCCATTCTAATCCTCATAACAATGCACCCATTCAGACACAAAAACCATCAATTAAAGTATAAATATCACATTTAAATCATGGAAAATAGAATTCAAGTAATAACCATAAAAATCCCTCAACCCAATTCAAACCCAACAATTAAAATCACATGAATAATGATTAAATATATGCCATAATATAAAATTTAAGTTAGGAAAAGGGAAACGTGTCTAAAATACCAAAGAATTTGGAGAGAAATCAAAGTTTGGAGCTTGAATGATGAACTCTTTAAGAAAACCCTTGAATTTTCTTGGTTGGAGAGTTAAAGAAGAAAAAAATGGACTTTGATCTTTAAAAACTGAAGAAAAAAGGTTTATTTGGTGTCTAAAAGTTGTGCAAGGGGTAAAAGGACCAAAAGCCCCTCACCCAAAGTTAAAAAAAATTGGATAAAAATTACATAGAAGCGTGGCACGCCACTATTGTAGAGCTTAGCCTCCATGACACACCCTTATCGTGGAGGCTAAGTGGTGTGGCATGCCATTATTGCAGAGGCTTACTGCCTCAGAGTTCCAAAATGGTCCTGATCCCCTTCTGAAAATTCCAATACTTTTCCAAAACATCATTTTAACACCCTTTAATATAATTCAAGTCAAAAATTGACATTATGCATGGGAGAAGGTCAAAAATAAATTCATTGAAATTTTATGGGGTCTTAGATTATCCCCCCTTTGGATTATTTGTCCCTGAATGATGAGTTAGGACATTTTTATCATGACAAATGAAATAACATAGTAGAATCGAAGGATAAATTCAAGATATGAAAAGAGGGAGAATAGAAATCATACCTTAAGCATTTTCATCCAACGCAGGGAACAAGAATGAGTACTTGGCTCTTATACCTTCCTCCATGTCCTATGCATCTTCTTCCACCTTTTGATTTCTCCAAAGAACCTTCAACAAACCTACATTCTTTGTCCTCAATCTATGAACTTTCATATCCAGTATCTCAATTGGGACCTCCTCATAAGACAACAAATTCAAAACACCAACATCCTCGACAAACACTACCAAAGAAGGGTCACCCACACACTTTTTCAGCATGGACACATGAATAACAGGATAAATAGAGGCCAAAATCGCTGGAAAATCCAATTCATAAATGACATTCCCTATTATCCTCTCAATCAAATTGGACTAATATAATGGGGAATGAGCTTTCCCTTCTTCCCAAATCTGATAACTCCTTTCATAGGAGAAACCTTCAAGAATATCCAATCACTATCCTTAAACACCAACTCTCTCTACCTCATATCCACATAAGACTTTTAGCAACTCTAGCAGTCTTAAGTCTTTCTTTAATCACCTTCACCTTCTCTATGGATTGGTGAATAAAGTCAGGGCCAAAAAATCTAGTCTTACCTACCTCAAACTACCTAATAGGAGACCTATACCTTCTACCATAAAGAGCCTAAAAAAAGTCATTTGAATTATGGAATGGTAGCTATTATTGTAAGGAAATTCAATATCAGGAATATGATCAACCCAACTACCTTTAAAATCAATTACACAGGCCCTTAGCATGTCTTCCAAAGTGTGAATAGTACTCTCGGATTGTCCATTTATTTGAGGGTGGAAAGCAGTGCTAAGGTTTACCCAAGTACCCAAACCTTTCTGAAATATGCACCAAAAGTGAGAAATAAATTGTGTACCTCGGTCTAAAATAATGGACACCGGTGCTCCATGCAACTTAACTATCTCCTGAATGAATAACTTAGCATAATCTTCTACTAAGTAATTAGTCCTCATAGGTAAGAAGTAAGAAGACTTAGTCATTCTATCCACAATGATCCAAATAGAATCATACTGATTGAGAGACCATGGAAAACCTGTAATAAAATCTATATTGATTATCTCCCACTTCCATATAGGCAACTCTGTCTCTTGAAACATGCCACCATGTCTCAAATGCTTCACCTTGACGTGCAGAAAAACTATACACAACCATAAAGTTTGCCACATTTCTCTTCATATTATTCCACTAGTAGATTTTCTTCAAGTCATGGTACATTTTAGTCAAACCCAGACGAACTATATACCTAGACTCATGAGCCTCATTCAAAATGCTTTCCCATAGCCCATCAATATCAGGAACACACAACCTTTCATGATAACTCAAGATGACATCTCCCCTAATCTCATAATCCATAACCTATTGCTGACCTATATCATCCTTAATCTGTATAAGTATGATATCCAAAGCCTATTTCTACTTCACCTCAGCACCAAGAGTTGATTTAATAATCTATTGCACAATCACGCCTCCATCCTTAGAGTCCCAGAGATGAACTTCCAAGTTAGTCAACCTATGAATATCCTTCACCAACCCTTTTTTCTCTTCTCAACATGAGACAGACTCCTCATGGACAAACTACTAAGAGCATTAACAACAATATTATATTTACCTAGATGGTAGTTCAAACTCATGTTATAATCCTTAAGCAATTGGAGCCACCTTCTTTTGCTGAGATTTAACTTCTTCTGTGTAAACATATAGTAAAAGCTCTTTTGGTCTGAATAAATATCTATATATGATGATGTTGAAGCTACACCTCTTCTCAAAAGATGATATAGTCGATGTCAAATATAGTAACCCAATGAAGGTTGGGGTCAAATCCCAAGGGAATACGTGGACTCATGGATTTCAAATGCTGTAATCAATGGACAAAAACTAGAAAAGTAAATAGGGGGATTTGAATGGCAAAATCGAAAAAAGAGAAAATATCAACTTTGGTTGTGATCAATAATGGTGAACATTTCCCCCTGGATTTTTAACTATGTAAGATTATCGTACTTTGTTGAGATAACTCGATACCTTGCATGCAGAATCGATAAGTTATGTACCATCTAGAGTCTTTTGGAAGAGTAGATAGATTTTATCCCTTACCTTTCGAGTCTCAGGATGTCGCATTACTAACCTTATATTGATCCTAGTTAACTATTACCTTTTGAGCCTATAGTTATTAGATAAAATCTAACCATCTTACATAGATAATACCTAGTAGCATGGATCGACAGCTAAACTCTATATTACTGTTGTCATTATCTTTTTTTTGTCACTACTCCTCTTTTGGAGTAAGTAGCAATAATCTAGATGGGATCTTACTATTGGAAACCACAAAAAAATCATTATGGTGAAGATAATGCAATATATGCCATGGGTATCGGCTCAGTTCAACAATCGCACTTCTCCTACTTCGTCAATCTGCTAGGGTTTCCATAACCCTAACTATGGATTTTAGCTGGTCATGCTTGTGAAGAAACCAATAACATATATAATTAAAAGTATAGATGAAATCATAATGATAAGAAGTGTAAAAATCCACAACCATTACTGAATTAATCAACTGAAGTAAATACACGATAATCCCATAATTCAAATCGAATCTTGGAATCAAAATATATTTGTGCTTATAAAAAGTACGTAACTACTACTAAAAACCACATAAAGGGTCTATATAGTACATTAGAAAACCCTTAAACCAAAGCCTAAAAAAAATGGGAGAAAATAGGGTTGGTAGCCACATGTGGTCTGTACCTGCGCCAGAATAGGTGTCATTGGGAGTTCTTGGCACCGTGAAATATTACCTTCATGTGGATATTGTTCACAAGCTTTCACATAATTATGAGCATCATTGTAAATTGAAGGCTAGTAAAACCCACACTATAGAATTTTGTGGGCTATCCTTGTGCCGCTATAGTGGCCCCAAACTGGTGAAAAATGACAAGCTTCCAAAATGCTCATCATCTCCATTTCTGGAATGCATCTTCGAATCACACCATCAGTGAAAATCCTAAATAAATATATCTCATACCAAAAAATGTTCCATACCTCATGCATAAATCTCCGTTGGTGTTGGAAAAGGATAGATCTTCTAGGATAAAATCTCTTACCAAATAGTTGGCAAAATCAGCAAACAAGGGAATCAATTCTTGAGATGCTGCCAATACTTGCTCATCAGGAAAAACATCATTTATCTCAAGATTATTCCGAAGTTTCTTTATGGTCTCCTTTTCAAGTCTGGATAAGTTGTCTGCAACTTGATTTTCTTTTCCTTTTTGGTCCTTGACTTCAAAATCAAACTCTTGCAGCAAAAGAACCCAATGAATAAATCTAGGTTTGGAATCTTTCTTCGACATCAAATAACTAAAGGCTGGATGGTCAGTGTGTACTATAAACTTAGTCCCAATCAAATAAGACCAACATTTTTCAATTACAAAAACCACCATAAGTAGCTCCTGCTCTGTAACTGTGTAATTTTTTTGTGCGGGGTTTAAGGATTTGTTGGCATAGTAGATGGGATGCAACATCTTTTCTCTTATTTATCCCAGAATATCTCCAAAGTCCACTCTACTCTCATCACACATTACCTTAAAAGATGCAAACCAATCAAGAGACACAATGATGATCATCAAGATCAACCGCTCCTTTACACATTTCACGGCATTGAGACAAGTATCATCGAACAAAAATTTCACCTCTTTCTTTAAAATCTTGCATAGAGGGCTTGAAATTTTAGAGAAGTCCTTGATGAACCTCCTATAAAAACCTGCAGGACCCAAAAAAATCCATATGCCTCTAACTGGCACTGGCGGTGGAAACTTCTCAACTACTTCAATCTTGCTTTGTCCACCTCAATACTATGTTTGGATATTTTGTGCCCTAGCACGATAACTTATTTCACTATGAAGTGGCATTTTTCCCAGTTTAGTACTAAATTGAACTCTTCACATCTCTACAGTTCATTGACCAAATGGGCTAAAAACTCATCGAATGAGTACCCAACCACTGAAAGGTAATCCATGAATACATCAATAGTGTCTTCAGCTATGTTTGAGAATATAGACATCATACATTTATGAAAAGTAATAGGTGCATTACATATTCTGAATGACATCCTCTTGTAAGCAAAGGTCCTATATAGGCAAGTAAATGTAGTCTTTTCTTGGTCATCGGGAGAAATCATGATTTGGTTGCATGCTAAGTAGCCATCAAGAAAATAGTGCCAACCCCTGCTTGCTAGTTTGTCCATGTAACTCTCCAGAAACGAGCCCCGACATTCACATAGTGCTCAAGACTACGAGTAGCCTCAAGCTAACCTTGTAAGATTCTACTAGATCTGGAACTCAATTCAAGGTAATATAATCAAGTAATAATGCTGGATTATATCCAAAACTGAACTGAAATAAACTGAATATACTATTTGAACAACTATAACTGAAAGTCTGAATAATAGCTAGTAGTCCGACAAGACTCTACTACTAAGAAATAAGGGAGCCATTGGGAAAACCCCCATATGACTCAGACTAAACAAAAAGCAACTAATCTAATACTATGAAAACTGAAAATATGGATAAATGGTCCCTCAAACCATGAGGACTCACCAGCTGTTGGGATGTAAATAGAGATGCCCGAAATCACTCATGCTGCTGAGACTGAGCACCTGAACCTACATTATTAAACAATGTAGCACATTAGATTTAAGCAATAAAGTGGATTCTATGCCTTAGCTAAAGATAGAAAGACCAAATCTTTATTCAAAGTTGTCTATAAATATATCACGGAAAGCTTAAAAGCATAATCATTCTTGAAATAGCAAAATTCAACTAGGGCTTGATAACCCATGCATTTATTTCATGTCAAATCATCATAAAGTTCGTGTATGATAATGAAAATATTCTTAATTCAACTCAAAATCTAGAAAGTATAGTCACAAGCATGAATTTAAGAAAGTAGACATGCAATTCAACATCCAAATCACTTGAAATCACAAAATCTTGAATTAACAATAAATGGGTATGAACCCAAAATTGAAATTGATGTAAAATCATATTAATTTGTATTTAAAGCTATTTTAGGGCACAGGGATGAAAGATTTATCCTTATTCAAAACCCCACATACCTTAATTGATGAATTGGATGAAAAAGCTTGATTTTTAGTTCCTATTGGTGTTCTTGACGATTGATTCTTGAAATTCTTGAATTGAGAACCTTAAATTAAGAACTATCTTAGAAAAAGAATGGTTGAATTTGGGGGATTCTTGCAGTTAAATATTAAAGCCTAGGGTTTTTTTTGAGAAGGATTTGATGAATAATGAGCATGTTTTGTTCAATAATACACTTAATCATCTGTTTTTATGATTTGGGGATGTGGGAAAAAGACTAAACTTCCCTTGGGATTTAAAATCCTTAACTGGGTTGTCGATTGAGTCATCACTGGAATACGGTGAGTGGATCATCGCGATACCCTCTATGACGTAGTGGAATCACGATGAGTCACTGAAAAAGGGCCATTGCTAATTTGGGCATCACCATGATGCGGTGCAATTGCGGTGACCTTTTGGATCCCTGATAAATTCCAAAATAACTTCCACCACAATGCGATGGACTTCCCACCACTATACCCATCATGACGCAGCCTAATCGTGGTGAGCTACAGCCTTACAATTCCAAATGTGCTTCAACCCTCATCCAAAAATTCTAAAATTTACCCAAGACATGCTATTTACACCCCTAAATATAATTAAACTCAAAAAACATAGTCTCGAATCTCGGAAGGTTAACTTACAAATCTTCAAAGTTTAAAGGGAGTCAAAATGACTAAGTCACTAAACTCTTAACTTTATTTTTAGGTTCTAAGTGCTTCAAGTACGTACTAAGGGATGAACTGAGCTAGAAATATTTGGGGTATTACAATATCTCCCCCTTGAGAAAATTCATCCTCGAATGAGACTAATAAAGCTGAGATGCTAAAAAACTGAGGCTATAACTATCATGCATAATAGAATGCATGACTAAACTGATTTGCAAGTGCAAAAATTATCAAGAGAATGGCTATATAAAGCTGAAACTTGGAATGAAAAAGAGATGATCTGGGGAAACTTGTTACCTTGAATTGTGAAAAGATGAGGGTACTTGGTTTGCATGTCTGCTTCTTCTTTCCAAGTGGCTCCCTCAACGGATTGATTCCTCCAGAGAACTTTGACCAAGGGAACTTCTTTGTTCCTTAGTCTACGAATATGGCGATCAAGGATCTCAACTGGAAATCTTTGACCAAGGGAACTTCTTTGTTCCTTGGTAACCCTGTAAGCCTGCTACTAATTTCAAGGTATACTAATCAAGTAACAATGCTGGATTATAGCTAAAACTAAACTGAAATAAACTGAATATACTGTCTGAACAACTACTATTTAAAGTCTTAATAAATGCTGGTTGTCTGACAAACCTCTACTACTAAGAAATGAGAGAGCCATTGGAAAAAGAATGGTTGAATTTGGGGAATTCTTGAAGATGAATATTGAAGCCAAGGGTTTTCTTTGAGAAGAATTTGATGAATAATGAGCATGTTTTACTCAATAATACACTTAATCATCTGTTTTCATGATTTGTGGATGTGGGCAAAAGACTAAACTTTCCTTGGGATTTAAACATCATAACTGGGTTGTCAAATGAGGCTTCCTCACAACGCGGTGAGTAGGTCATCGCGATACCCACCGCGACGTAGTGGAATCGCAGCGACTCACTGGAACAGGGCCATCGCTAATTTGGGCATCACTGCGATGCGCTATAGTCGCAGTGACCCTCTGGATCCCTGAAAAATTCTAAAATAGCCTCCACCACGATGAGGTCGCCTCCCCACCACTATACTTATCACGACGCGGACTAATCGCGAACAACTTCTGCCTTGCAATTCCAAATGTGATTCAACCCTCATCCAAAAATTCTAAAACTTTCCCGAGATATGGTATTTACATCCCTGAATATAATTTAACTAAAAAGCATAGTCTCAGAGCCCGGAAGGTTAACTTAAAAATCTTCAAAGTTTAGTAGGAGTCAAAGTGACAAAGTCCCTCAACTCTTAGCATTATTTTCATGTTCTAAGTGTTTCAAGTACGTACTAAGGGCTAGACTGAGCTAGAAATATTTGAGATATTACTATATCTCCCCGTAACATTCATCCTTGAATGAGAATAATGAAGTTGAGATGTTGAAAAACTGAGGCTATAACTGGCATGTACAACAGAATACATGACTAAACTGATTTTCAAGTGCAACAATTATCAAGAGAATGGCTATATAAAGCTAAAAATTAGAATGAAAAAGAGATGATCTGGGAAAACTTGTTAACTTGAACTAAATCTGAATTTGTAGTGAAAAGATGAGGGTACTTGGTTTGCATATATACTTCCACTTCCCAAGTGGCTCCCTCAACGGATTGATTCTTCCAAAGAACTTTGACCAAGGGAACTTTTTTGTTCCTTAGTCTACGAATCTGGCGATCAAGGATCTCAACTGGAATCTCTTTATAAAAGAGGGTACTATAATCGTTGAATCACCAATCTACTTCTTTAACAAGGACACGTGGAACACAGGATGAATGGTGGACAAATCTGTAGGTAGCTCAAGCTTATATGCCACCTTTCCAACATAGCTCAATATCCTGTAGGGACCAATATAACGGGGACTAAGTTTCCCCTTATTGCCAAATCTCTTCACCACTTTCATGGGTGAAACTTTTAAATAAATTAAATCACCAACTTCAAACTTCAGATCTCTTCTCCTCACATCTGCATATGATTTCTGATGATACTAAGCTGTTTTCAACCTCTCTCAAATAAATTGGACTTTATCCATAGCTTCTAACACCACATCTGGCCCTATCAATATGGCCTCACCCACTTCAAACCAACCGACAGGTTACCTATATATTCTAACATAAAGATCCTCAAATGGGGCCTTTTGAATTCTAGCATATTAACTGTTATTCTAGACAAACTTAATTAATGACAAATGCTTATCCCAACTACCCTTGAAATCAAGAATAGATTCCCTTAACATATCTCCTAGGGTCTGAATAGTTCTCTCTTCCTGACCATCTGTCTGAGGATAAAAAGCTGAACTACAAAGAACTTGGGTACCAAGACCCTTCTAAAAGGCTTTCTAAAAGTGAGAGGTAAACTGAGTACCCCTATCTGAAATGATAGACGAAGGAACTTTGAGAAATCTAACCAAATTTATAATATACAGCTTAGCATAATCTTCAGTTAAGTAGGACATATGAACTGGATGGAAATAGGCTGATTTGGTCAACCTGTCTACAATAACTAAAATTGAATTATGCTGGTGGAACGAACGAGGTAACCCTATTACAAAATCCATGTTCACCTCCTCCCACTTCCAAGTAGGAATACTAAACTCTTGCAAGGTGCCACTAGGCCTTTGCTGCTCTATCTTAATCTATTGACAAACTGAAAACTTAGCGATGAACTCTGCAATATCTTTCTCCAAACCACTCCACCAATATATTTTCTTCAAATCTCAATACATCTTAGTAGCACCATGGTGAATGGAGTAACGCACACCATACGCTTAAGCCATAATCTGCTATTTCAAATAAAAAATGCACGGCACGCACAATCTACTCTGATATCTCAACACGTTATCTCCCCCTTGGGAGAAAATATCTACCTTTTGATCTCTAATCGACTCTTTCAGCTTAACTAGGATGGGGTCCTAATATTATTTCTCCTTTACCTCAGAAACTAAGGAAGATTCTGCACTACTCTACACCCAAATGCTACCCTCATCCGAATCAACTAAATAAATACCCAATCTAGCCAATTGATGAACTTCACAAACTAACTCCTTCTTATCACTCTCCACATGAGCAGCACTACTTGTAGACAGTCTACTAAGGGCATCTGCCATAATATTAGCCTTTCTCGAATGATACAAAACACTCATGTCATAATCTTTCAAAAATTCTAACCACCTTTTAGGGATAAACTCTAATGCCATCATCGGAAATAATATAACCGAGGAAAGCTACTGACCTTAGACAAAATTCACACTTGTTGAATTTGGCAAACAACCGGTGATCTCTAAGAGTTTGAAACACAATTCTAAGATGGTCTGCATGATCATCCTCACTACGAGTATAGACAAGGATATTATCAATAAATACTATGACAAACATGTCTAGGTACTATTTGAACACACGATTCGTCAAGTCTATAAAGATAGCTGGGAAGTTTGTTAGCCCGAAAGACATGACTAGGAATTCAAAATGACCATAATGGATTCTTAAAGTTGTCTGCGGGATATCACATTACCTTACTCTAAACTGATGACAACCGGATCTAAGGTCTATCTTGGAAAAATAACTTGCACCTTGGTGTTGATCAAATAAGTCATATATTCTTGGGAGAGAATATCTATTTTTAATTTTTACTTTTTTTAGCTGATGAAAATCAATGCACATTCACAGAGAACTTTCTTTCTTATGCACGAATAGGATGGGACCGCCCCATGAAGAAATACTGGGCCTTATGAAAACCTTATCTAAGAGGTATTTGAGTTGCTTTTTCTACTCTTTAAGATCGGCACGAGCCATACGATATGGAGGAATGGAGATGGGCTGAGTATTCAGGAAGAAGATCAATTCTGAATTCTATTTCCCTTTTGGGAGGTACCTCTGACAGCTCTTCAGGAAATAGTTTTGGAAACTAATTTATTACCCGGACTGACTGAACGGTTGGAGCCTCAGACTTAGCATCTTTGACTTGAACTATATGGTAGATACACCCTTTTGATATCAACTTTCTAGCCTTAATATAAGATATGAAATGACTCCTAGGAGAAACTGAATTACCTTCCCACTCGAAGACTGGCTCATCAGGAAACTAAAACTTTACCACTCGGGTATGACAATCTATATATGTATAAAGGGAATGGAGCCAATCTGTACCAAAAATGAGGTCAAAGTCAACCATGTCTAATTCTAACAAATCTGCTAACATGATCTTACGAAGGACAAAAATGGGATACTTTCTATAGATTTGTTTGGCAATAGCTGACTCACCTACTGGAGTGGACATGGAAAAAGGGCTTAGAAAGTATTTTAGGATCTATCCCAAAATTTACCACAACTAAAGAAGTCACATAAAAAAAATTTGACCCAGGGTCCTACAATATATAAACATCAAAATGAAAGACACGAAGCATACCAGTAACAAGATCTGGGGAAATTTCTTGCTCCTAGTGGGATGGTAAAGCATAGAATCAATTTTGGTGCTGACCGTAACCGGTACTGGATGATGCACCCTGAGAAGAAGCTGATGAGCTATAAGAGCTGTGCAATAGTGGCTTAAGTCTAGGAACATCCCGTCTTTCTTACTTAGCATATGGGTATTTCTTGATACCATGGCCTGACTGGCCACATACAAAACAACCTTTCTGTCCCAACAAGCACTCACCAAGATGATTCTCACCATATCTAGCACATAAAGGATAGCCAGGCCTTACACCCATACTATTCTGAGATCTGGACATTGAAGTACTACCCCACTATTCTTGATTAGTTCTGGGTGAGGGGGCACTAGTTGAAGATGGTACTGGTAAAGGAGGACGACTCTAAAACTGCAAACAATTTCCTCCTGCAAATCTTAATTGACCATACTTAAACTTCCTAGTTCTAGCCTTCTTGTTTCCTATATCTCTTACCTTCAACTTTTCTTCCTTAATCTCTTGGGCATGAGTCATTAATCTATCAAGATCCATATCTCCAAATAAGCATGGCAGTCCTACCCTCCTTGACTACCAATCTAGACACCTCAAAAACAAACTTACTCAATCTAGATGTAGTGCCAGCCATAAAATCAGGAGCATACTTGGACAACTGGTTGAACATAAGGTAGTACTCCTTCACTGTCATTAAACCCTGCCTCAGATTCATGAACTCCTCAATCTTTTCTTCTTGCAAATCACGTAAAAAGAACCTATCCAGAAATAAATCCTAAAATACCTGCCAACTCATGGAAGCTGCATTATCACCCCTACCTTTTCTCCACATAACAACCCAATCATAAGCAACATTATTCATCCTATTAGAAGCTAATTCCATTCTCTTCTATCCAAAAATAAGCATAACTTGAGTGATATTTTTCACCTCATCAAGATACAACTATGGGTCCTTACCTACCTTTAACCCAAAGAATTTAGGTGGATTCATTCTCATGACATCATGAAGTCTGGCTGCAGCTAAATCACCCTCTTGCTGATGTGGGAGTTCATCCTGATAGTTGGACAGAACATTAACAGTCATGGCTTGGGCCAATGCCTAAAAGGCAACCTAAAATTCTGAATGAGACACATTCATATTCAGAAGATCAACAGGCTGGGGTGGTAATTTATCATTTCTATGGGCATTATCTCAGTGAGGAGACATATTCTGTCATGAAAGAGCATGAGTTAAAAGAAGATAAAGATAGTTGTAAGCACGATGGATTGTGAAATAAAAGAGATGTTTTGCTAAAGCGTCTTGCATCCTCTTGCTCATAAATATGGAAGCTTCACACACATGATCAAGACTCTACGTAACGCGACTTGTTTGACTCCCTAGGACTCTCTAAACCTTAGGCTCTAATTCCAAGTTTGTAACGCCCTAGAAACGGGCCCCGAGATGTCACATGGTGCTTAAGACTATGAGGAAACTCAAGTTAACCCTTTAAGCCTGCTACTAGATCCGAAACTCATTTCACAGCAAACTTTTCATGTAACAAATCTGGATTATATCAAAAACTAAACTGAAATAAACTGAATACACTGTTTGAACAACTATTATTGAAAGTTTGAATAATAGCTAGTAGTCTGACAAGCCTTTACTACTAAGAAATGAGAGAGCCATTCGGACAAATCCCTATCTGACTCGTACTAAACTAAAAGCAACTAATTAAATACTATGAAAGCTGGAAATCTAGATAAGTGGGCCCTCCAACCATGAGGAACCACCAGCAGTTGGGATGTAGATAGAGATGCCCAAAATTACTCATGCTACTGAGATTGAGCACCTAAACCTACAATATTAAACAATGTAGAACATAGAAATATATGTGGATTAGTACTTTGAGGATGTATTGAGCTTTTGGGGGTAAATGCATAAGTAAAAGTAATATATCAATGTTATAAAAATTCATAGAACATGTATGTTGTATGTAATGGCTCACATGGCTGGAATAACCTAAAGCTGAAAATCATAGATCATGAACAATAAAACATACTGTATAAAATTGGTGAGCCATCAAATTTCAAATCTAAAAATTGAACTGTTATCGGTTATTATTTTCTATTAGACTGTAGGAAATTCTAGTAAAATCTTTTCAATTAAAGAGGTTCTTCTAATTGACATAAACCATGTGAGTTGTCATGGAGTCTAACATCTTGTTCCCTTAAGAGGAAAAACTCATGTTGGAGAGAGGTTCCATACTCTTGGTAGGGAGTACAACTTGAGCTAAGTGATCACATCTGCAACTTTCATCTATATGGAAATGAGAATACTGAATCTATACCTACGTTGGCTCGTAGTTCTAGGAAAGTAGAATACGCAAAACCCATACTTCCCGCTCGATGCTAAATACTTCTCCTTTTAATTTGTATGCTTATTCTGTAGGAAATCCACTTTTAAAAGTCATAATGTTTCATAATGAAAGCTAACTCTGCATCTGTTCATTTAAAACTAAATTTAAGCTGTAAAGTGGATTCCATGTCTTAGCTAAAGATGAAAAGACCTAATATTTATTCAAAGCTGTCTATCAACATATCATGGGATGATTAAAAGCATAATCATTCTTGAAATATCAATATTCAACAAGGGCTTGATAACCCATGCATCTATTTCATGTCAAATCATCATAAAGTTCGTATTTGATAATGAAAATATTCATAATTAAACTCAAAATCTGGAAAGTATAGTCACACATATGAATTTAAGAAAGTAGACATGGAATTCAACATCCAAACACCTGAAATCTCAAAATCTTCAATTAACAATAAATGGGTATAAACCCTAAATTGAAATTCATGTAAAACCATGCGAATTAGTAATTAAAACTAGTTTTTGGCACAAGGATGACAGATTTATCCTTGTTCAAAACCCCACATACCTTAATTGATGAACTAGATGAAGAAGCTTGATTTTGAGTTCCTATTGGTGCTCTTGAGGATTGATTCTTGAAATTCTTAAATTGTGACCATTGAATTTAGAACTATCTTGGAAAAAGAATGGTTGAATTTGGGGGATTCTTGAAGTTAAATATTATAGTCTAGGGTTTTCTTTGAGAAGGATTTGATCAATAATGAGCATGTTTTGCTGAATAATACACTTAATCGTCTATTTTCATGATTTGGGGATGTGGGCAAAAGACTAAACTGCCTTTGGGATTTAAAATCCATAACTGGGTTGTCGATTGAGGCTTCACCGCAACGCGGTGAGTGGGTCATCGCGATACCCTCCTTAATGTAGTGGAATCACGATGACATACTGGAAAAGGTCCATTGCTGATTTGGGCGTCACCACGATGCGATGCAATCGCGGTGACCCTCTGGATCCCAAAAAAATGCCAAAATATCCTCTACCACGATGCAGTGGCCTTCACACCACTATCATCATCGTAATGCGGCCTAATCACAGTGAGCTACAGCCTTGCAATTCCAAATGTTATTCAACCCTCATAAAAAAATTCCAAAACTCATCCGAGACATGCTATTTACACCCCTGAATATCATTTAACTCAAAAAACATAGTCTCAGAGCCCAGAAGGTTAACTTACAAATCTTCAAAGTTTGAAGGGAGTCAAAATGACTAAGTCCCTCAACTCTTGGGTTTATTTTCAGGTTCTAAGTTCTTCAAGTACGTACTAAGGGATGGACTGAGCTAGAAATATTTGGGGTATTATAATATCTACCCCTTGGGAACATTCATCCTCGAATGAGACTAATGAAGCTAAGATGCTGAAAAACTGAGGCTATAACTGGCATGCACAACTAAATGCATGACTAAACTGATTTGTAAGTGCAAGAATTATCAAGAGAATAGCTATATAAAGCTGAAACTTAGAATGAAAAAGAGATGATCTAGGGAATCTTGTTACCTTGAACTAAATCTGAATTTGCTACAAAATGATGAAGGTACTTGGTTTGAATATCTGCTTCCTCTTCCTAAGTGGCTCCCTCAACGGATTGATTCTGCCAAATAATTTTGACCAAGGGAACTTCTTTTTTCCTTAGTTTATGAATCTGGTAATCAAGGATCTTAACTAGAATCTCTTCATAAGAGAGGCTATCAGGAATAACTCTGCTTTCTACGGGTGCTACAACTGCTGAATCACCAATCCACTTCTTTAACAAGGATACGTGGAACATAGAATGAATGGAGGACAAATTTGTAGGCATCTCAAGCTCATATGCCACCTTCCCAACACAGCTCAATATCCTATAGGGACCAACATATTGGGGACTAAGCTTCCCTTTTTTTCCAAATATCTTCACCGCTTTCATGGGTGAAACTTTCAAATAAATAAAATCACCAACTTCAAACTCCAGATCTCTTCTTCTTATATCTGCATATGATTTCTGATGACTCTGAGCTGTTTTTAATTTATCTTGAATCAATTGGACTTTCTCCATAGCTTCTAACACCACATCTGGCCCTATCAACATAACCTCACCCGCTTTGAACCAACCGATAGGTGACTATATCTCCTTATATAAAGAGCCTCAAATGGGGCCATCTGAATGCTAGCTTGGTAACTGTTATTGTAGACAAACTCAATCAACAACAAATGCTTATCCCAACAACCCTTAAAATCAAGAATAAATTTCCTTAACATATCTCCTAGGGTCTGAATGGTTCTCTGTGCTTGATCATCTATCTGAGGATGAAAAGCTGAACTATGAAGAACTTGGGTACCACGACCCTTCTGAAAGGATTTCTAAAAGTGAGACGTAAACTGAGTACCCCTATCTGAAATGATAGACAAAGGAGCTCCATGTAATCTAACCAACTTTTTAATATACAGCTTAGCATAATCTTCAGTTGGTTAGGACGTATGAAATGGCAGAAAATAGGATAATTTGGTCAAACTATCTACAATAACCCAAATCGAATCATGTTGAAGATGCGAATGAGGTAACCCTATCACAAAATCCATGTTCACCTCTTCCCACTTCCAAGTGGGAATACTGAACTCTTGCAAGGTGCCACCAGACTTCGGTGATCTACCTTAACTTGTTGATAAACTGAATACTTAGCTACAAACTCTACAATATCTTTCTTCGTACCACTCCACCAATAGATTTCCCACAAATCTTTGTACATCTTAGTAGCACCAAGGTAAATAGAGTAATGCGCACTATGCGCTTAAGCCATAATCCGTTGTCTCAAATAAAAAATGAATGACACACATAATCTACTTTGGTATCTCAACACACCATCTCTCTCTTGGGAGAAAACCTCTACATTTTTATCTCTAACCGACTCCTTTAGCTTAACTAGGATGTGGTCGTAATCTTGTTTCTCCTTCATCTTAGAAACTAAGGAAGAATCTGCACTACTCTGCACCCAAACACTACCCTCAACCGAATCAACTAAACAAATACCCAATCTAGCCAATTGATGAACTTCACACACTAATTCCTTTTTATCTCTCTCCATATGAGCAACACTACCCATAGACCATCCACTAAGGGCGTCTGCCATAATATTGGCTTTGCTCAGATAATACAAATCACTTATCTCATAATTTGTCAACAATTCTAACCATTTTCTATTATAGAGATTCAAATCTCTCTGCGTAACACATACTGCAAACTTTTGTGGTACATAAACACATCAACATGCACCCTATAAATATAGTGCCTCCATATTTCAACGAAAACACAACATCAGCTAACTTAAGATCATAAGTAGGATAGTTCTTTTAGTAAGGCTTAAGATATCTAAAGGCATAGGCTTTGACCTTTCCTCTTTGCTTAAAAACACAATCTAAACCAGATATAGATGCATCACAATAGACAACAAACCCATTTGTACCACCAGGTAATACTAAGGATGGTGCTGAATTCAGTCGAGTCTTCAACTCCTGAAAACTCTTCTCACAAAAATCTGACCACTGACACTTAACTTTCTTCTAAGCCAATCTGGTCATGAGAGATGCAATGAATGAAAACCCCTCAACAAACCGTCTATAATAGCCAGCTAAACCTAAGAAACTTTTGATGTTTTATTGAGAAATGGGTCTAGGCCAGTTTCTCCCGGCTTTAATTTTTTGGGGATTAATTTTCAAGCCATCAGCAAAAATAAGATGACCGAGGAAAGCTACTGACCTTAACCAAAATTCACACTTGTTTAATTTGGCAAAAAACCAGTGATATCTAAGAGTTTTTAACACAATTCTAAGATGGTTTGCATAATCATCCTCACTACGAGAATAGACAAGGATATCATCAATAAAGACTATGACAAACATATCTAGGCACTGATTGAACACACAGTTCATCAAATTTATGAAGATTGCTAGAGAATTTTTTAGCCTAAAAGACATGACTAGGTATTCAAAATAACCTTCATGGGTTCTGATAGCTGTATTTGGGATATCACATTCCCTTACACTAAGCTGAGGATAATCGGATCTAAGGTCTATCGTGGAAAAATAACTTTCACCTAAGAGTTGATCAAATAAGTCACTAATTCTAGGGAGAGAATATCATTTTTTAATTGTGACTTTATTCAGCTGACGATAATCATATTCGCAAAGAACTATCTTTCTTCTGCATGAATAGGATGGGAGCGCCCCATGAAGAAACACTAGGCCTTATGAAACCATTATCTTAGAGGTCTTTGAGTTGCTTTTTCTACTCTTTAACCTTGTCAGGAGCCATATGATATGAAGGAATGGAGATGGGCTGAGTATCAAGAAGAATATCAATTCTGAATTCTATTTCCCTTTTGGGAGGTATCCCCGGTAGCTCTTTAGGAAAAACTTCTGGAAACTCATTTACTACCCGAACTGATTGAACGGTAGGAGCCTCAGACGTAGCGTCTTTGACTTGAACTATATGGTAGATACCCCATTTTGATATCAACTTTTGAGCTTTAAGATAAGATATGAAATGACTCATAGGAGAAATTGAATTACCTTCCCACTCGAAGACTGGCTCATCAAGAAACTAAAACTTTACCACTCGGGTGTGACAATCTATATATGCATAAAAGGAATGGAGCAAATCTGTACGTAGAATGAGGTCAAAGTCAACCATGTCTAATTCTATCAAATCTGCTAACATGATCTTATGAAGGACAAAAATGGGACACTTTCTATATATTTATTTGGAAACAACAGACTTACCCACTAGATTGGACATGGAAAAGGGCTTAGAAAGTATTTATGGATCTATTCTAAAATTTACCGCAACTAATGGAGTCACATATGAGAAATTTTATCCAGGGTCGAGCAACATATATACATCAAAATAAAAGACATAAAGCATACTAGTAATAACATTTGGGGAGATCTCCTGCCCCTAGCAGGATGGTAAAGCATAGAATTAATTTTGATGCCGACCACCACTTGTACTAGATGATGCACCGTGAAGAGGAGATGGGCGAGCTATAGGAGCTGGTGCATTAGTGCCTGAGTCTAGGAACATCCTGGCTTTCTTTCTTAGTATATGGGCATTTCTTGATACAATGGCCTACCTGACCACATCCAAAATAACCTTTCAATCCTAAAAAGCACTCATCGAGATAATTCTTACCATATCTAGCACATGCAGGATAGGTAGACTTTATACCCACACTATTATAAGATTTGGACATTGAAGTCCGACGCCACTATTCTTGCTTGGTTCTAGGTGCAGGGGCACTAGATGAAGATGGCGCTTGAAAAGATGAATGACTTTGAATCTGGGAATGATTTTCTCCAATATATCTTATTTGACCATACTCAAACTGCCCAGTTCTAGCCTTTTTATTTCCCCTATCTCTTGCTTTCAACTTTTCTGCCTCAATCTTTTGGGCGTGAGTCATCAATCTAGTAAGATCCATATCTCCAATAAGCATGATAGTCTTTCACTCCTTGACTACCAATCTAGACACCCCAGTAACAAACTTACTCATACTAGATCTAGTGTAAGCCATTAAATTAGGAGCATACTTGGACAATTGGTTGAACTTAAGGAAGTACTCCTTTACTGTCACTGAGCCCTGCCTCAGTTTCATGAAATCCTCAATCTTTGCTTCCCTCAACTCATACGAAAAGAAATTGTCTAGAAATACATCCTAAAATATCTTTTAACTCATAGGAGCTGCATTATCACCCCTGCCTTTCTTCTACATAACAACCTAATCATAAGCAATATCCATCATTCTATAAGAAGCTAATTCTACACTCTCCTTTACAGTAACATACATAGCTTGGGTGATCTTTTTCACCTTATCAAGATACAACTATGGGTCCTCACCTACCTTTGACCCAAATAATTCGAGTGGATTTATTCTCATGAAGTCATAAAGTCTGGCTATAGCTAAATCACCCTCATACTGATGCAGGACTTCAGCCTGATGGTTGGCCTTAATGTTGGTAGTCACGGCTGGGGTAAAAGCCTAAAACGCAGCTTGAAATTCGGCATGAGATGAATTCTCATTCAGAGAATCAACAGGCTGGGGCGGCTGGTTAACATTTCTGTGGGTATTAGCTCTGCAAGGAGGCATATTTTGTCATGAAAAAGAACAAGCTAAAAATAGATATAGATAGCTGTAAGCATGATGGATTATGAAAGAAAAGAGATGATTTCATAAAACATCCCGTACCCTCTTTCTCATAAATGTGGTGTGCTTTACACCCATGATCAATACTTTACGTAACACAACTTGTCTAACTTCTTAGGACTCTCTAAACCTTAGGCTTTGATACCAAGTTTTTAATGCCCCAAAAATGGGTCCTGAGACATCACATGGTGCTCAAGAATATGAGTAGCCTCAAACTAACCCTGTAAGCCTGCTACTAGATCTGGAACTCATTTCAAGGTAAACTAATCAAGTAACAATGCTGGATTATATCCAAAACTAAATTAAAATAAACTGAATATACTGTTTGAAAAACTACTACTGAAAGTCTGAATAATAGCTAGTAGTCCGACAAGCCTCTACTACTAAGAAATGAGAGAGCCATTGGGACAAACCCCCATATGACTTGCACTAAACTGAAAGAAACTAATTATATACTATGAAAACTAGAAATCTAGCTAAATGGGCCCTCGAACCATGAGGACTCACCAGCTGTCGGGATGTAGATAGAGATGCCCAAAATTACTCATGCTGCTGAGACTGAGAATTTAAACCTACATTATTAAACAATGTAGCACATAGACATATATATGGATTGGCACTTTGAGGATGCATTTAGATTATGGGGGTGAATGCATAAGTAAAAGTAATATCTCAATGTTTTAAGAATTCATAGAATATGCCTGATGTATGTAATGCCTCACATGGCCGGAATAACTGAAAGATGTAAATCATAGATCATGAACAATAAAACATACTATATAAAATTGGTGAGCCATCATATTTCAAATCTAAAAAATAAACTGTTATCTGCCATTCTTTTCTGATAGCCTGTAGGAAATTCTAGTAAAAGCTTTTCTAATAGGGAGGTTTTTCTAACTGATATAAACCATGTGAGCTGTCATGGAGTCCAATGTATTGTTCCCTTAAGGGAAAAACCTTATGTTGGGGAGAGGTGTCATACTTTTTCCAGGAAGTATAACCTGAGCTAAGTGATCACATCTGTAATTTTCATCCATATAGAAATAAGAATACTAAATCTGTACGTAGGTTGGCTCGTGGTTCTAGAAAAGTAGGATGCACTAAACCCATACATCCCGTTCAGTGCTAAATTCTACTTCCTTTTATTTGTATGCTCATTCTGTAGGAAATCTACTTTTAAAAGTCATAATGTTTCATAATGAAAGCTAACAGTGTATCTGTTCATTCAAAATTGAATTTAAGTTGTAAAGTAGATTCTATGTCTTAGCTAATGATCAAAAGACCAAATCTTTATTCAAAGCTTTCTATAAACATATCATGGGACTCTTAAAAGCATAATAATTCTTGAAATAGCAATATTCAACTAGGGCGTGATAACCCATGCATCTATTTCATGTCAAATCATCATAAAGTTTGTGTTTGGTACTGAAAATATTCATAATTCAACTCAAAATCTTGAAAGTCTAGTTACACGCATGAATTTAATAAAATAGACATGTAATTCAATATCCAAATCACTTGAATCTCATAATCTTTAATTAACAATAAATGGGTATGAACCCTAAATTAAAATTCATGTAAAATCATGTGAATTTTTAATTAAATCTAGTTTTGGGCACAAGGATAAAATATCTATCCCTGTTCAAAACCCCACAAACCTTAATTGGAAGCTTGATTTTGAGTTCCTATTTGTGCTCTTGAAGATAGATTCTTACAATTCTTGAATTGGGAACCTTGAATTTAGAACTATCCTAGAAAAAGAATGGTTGAATTTAAGGGATTCTTGAAGTTGAAAATTGAAACCTAGGGTTTTCTTTTAGAAGGATTTGATGAATAATGAGCATGTTTTACTAAATAATATACTTAATCATCTATTTTTATGATTTGGTGATGTGGGAAAAATACTAGACTTCCATTGGGGTTTAAATTCCTTAGCTGGGTTATTAATTGAGGCTTTATCGCAACGTGGTGAGTGGGTCATCGCAATAACCTCTGCGGCACAGTGGAATTATAGTGACTTAATGGAAAAGGGCCATTGCTAATTTGGGTGTCATCGCAATACCCTCTGGATCCCTGACAAATGCCGAAATAGGCTCTACCGCGATGCGGTGACCTTCACACCACTATACTCACCGCGATACGGCCTAATCATGGTGAGCTGCTGCCTTGTTATTCCAAATGTGATCCAACCCTTGTCCAAAAGTTCTTAAACTTACCTGAGATATGCTATTTACACCCCTGAATATAATTTAACTCAAAAAACTTAGTCTTGGAGCCTGGAAGGTTAACTTAAAAATCTTTGAAGTTTAAAGGGAGTCAAAATAACTAAGTCCCTAAACTCTTAGCTTTATTTTCAGGTTCTAAGTGCTTCAAGTACGTACTAAGGGCGGGATTGAGCTAGAAATATTTAGGATATTACTATATCTCCCCCTTGGGAACATTCATCCTCGAATGAGACTAATGAAGCTGAGATGCTGAAAAAACAAGGCTATAATGGGCATGCACAACTAAATTCATGACTAAAATAATTTGCAAGTGCAAGAATTATCAAGAGAATAGCTATATAAAGCTAAAACTTAGAATGAAAAAGAGATGATCTGGGGAATCTTGTTACCTTGAACTGAATCTGAATTTGCTGCAAAATGATGAAGGTACTTGGTTTGCATATCTGCTTCTGCTTCCTAAGTGGCTCCCTCAACGGATTGATTCCGCCAAATAATTTTGACCAAGGGAACTTCTTTTTTCCTTAGTGTATGAATCTGGTAATCAGGATCTTAACTAGAATCTCTTGATAAGAGAGGCTATCAGGAATAACTGTGCTTTCTACGGGTGCTACAACTGCCGAATCACCAATCCACTTCTTTAACAAGGATATGTCGAACATAGGATGAGTGAAGGACAGATTTGTAGGCAGCTCAAGCTCATATGCCACCTTCCCAACACAGCTCAATATCCTATAGGGACCAACATAGTTAGGACTAAGCTTCCCTTTTTTATCAAATATCTTTACCGCTTTCATGGGTAAAACTTTTAAATAAACTAAATCACCAACTTCAAACTCCATATCTTTCTTTCTCACATCTGCATATGATTTATGACAACTCTGAGTTATTTTCAACATCTCTCAAATCAATTAGACTTTCTCCATAGCTTCTAACACCACTTCTAACCCTATTAATATGTCCTCATCCACTTTAAACCAATCGATATGTGAACTATATCTCCTCATATAAAGAGCCTCAAATGGGGCTATCTGAATGCTAGCACAGTAACTGTTATTTTAGGCAAACTCGATCAATGGCAAATGCTTATCCCAACTACCATTGAAATCAAGAACAAATTCCCTTAATATATCTTCTAGGGTCTGAATAGTTCTGTGTACCTGACCATCTTTCTGAGGATGAAAAGCTAAACTAAGAAGAACTTGGGTGCCAAGACCCTTCTTAAAGGCTTCACAAAAGTGAGAGTTAAATTGAGTACCCCTATTTGAAATGATAGATGAAGGAACTCCATGCAATCTAACCAACTCTCAAATATACAACTTAGCATAATCTTTAGCTGAGTAGGACGTATGAACTGGCAGGAAATGGGCTGATTTGGTCAACCTGTGTACAATAGCCCAAATCAAATCATGCTGGCGGCGTATACGAGGTAACCTTGTCACAAAATTCATGTTCACCTCTTTTCACTTTCAAGTGGGAATACTGAACTCTTACAAGGTGCCACTAGGACTTTGGTGCTCTACCTTAACCTGTTGACAAACTTAACACTTAGCTACGAACTCTACAATATCATTCTTCAAACCACTCCACCAATAGATTTCCCGCAAATCTCGGTACATCTTAGTAGCACTAGGGTGAATAGAGTAATGCGCACCATATTCTTAAGCCATAATCCACTGTGTCAAATAAAAAATGCATTGCACACACAATCTACTCTGGTAACTCACCACAATATCTCCACCTTGGGAGAAAACCTTTACCTTTTGATCTCTAACTGACTACTTCAGCTTAACTAGGATAGGGTCATAATCTTGTTTCTCCTTTACCTTAGAAACTAAGGAAGATTCTTCACTGCGCTGCACCCAAACGCTACCCTTAGCTGAATCAACTAAACGAACACCCAATCTACCCAATTGATGAACTTCCCAAACTAACTCCTTCTTATCACTCTCTACATAAGGAACACTACCCATAGACAGTCTACTAAGGGCATCTGCCACAATATTGGCCTTCCTCAGATGATACAAAACACTCATTTCATAATCTTTTAATAATTCTAACCAACTTCTCTAACGGAGATTAAACTCTCTCTGTGTAAGCATATACTATAAACTTTTTCGGTCTGTAAACACATCAATATGCACCTCATAAAGATAGAGCCTCCATAGTTTCACAGCAAACACAATAGTAGCTAACTCAAGATCATGAGTAGGATATTCTTTTCATTAGGTTTAAGTTGTCTAGAGGCATAGGCTATGACCTTACCTCTTTGCATCAAAACACAACTCAAACCAACTCTAGAGGAATCACAATAGACAACGAACCCATCTGTACCACCAGGTAATGCTGAGGCTAGTGCTGAAGTGAGTCGAGTCTTCGTCTCCTAAAAACTCTTCTTAAAAAAATCTGACCACTGAAACTTAACTTTTTCTGAGTCAATCTGGTCATGAGAGATGCAATGAACGAAAACCTCTCAACAAACCGTCTACAATAGTTAGCTAAACCTAAGAAACTTCTAATGTCTGATGGAGAAATAGGTCTACGACAGTTTCTCACGTCTTTAGTCTTTTGGGGATCAACTCTAATGCCATCACCAAAATAATATAACCGAGGAAAGCCTCACACTAACCCTGTAAGCCTGCTACTAAATCTAGAACTAATTTCTCGATAAACTAATCAAGTAACAATGCTGGATTATATCCAAAATTGAACTGAAATAAACTGAATATACTGTCTGAGCAATGATGATAGGCGAATTTACACGCCTATAGTGCTATATTTTACCCATATTTTAGCAATGTTTTGAGAACAAATTATATATTTCATGCACTTTTAGTCCTTTTTCCTGTAAGTGAGCTAACGAACATGATTAGAAAAGTTTTAGGTATAAATGATGCTGAATTCAGCATTTTATGGATTACTTGACGCCAAAGAAAGCTTCACAAAAGGAGAAAAGGAAGCTTGGACGCCTAAGGACCAAAAGTGGCGCATGGAAAATCTTTCCCGGGCTAAAACAACAATTCTGAAGACATTGGGGACTAGCAGTAATTTATTAGGCTTAGGATAATGATACATTAACCTAGTACAATTGGGTTAAGTATTTCATTAGCTTTGTAGGATTTGGTTAAGTATTTCATTAGCTTAGTAGGAATAGGATATGGGTATTATAAATACCCTATTTTGCTAGAGATTTTTAGGCATTCTACTTAACAACAACTCTCATCTTACCTTACAATTCATTCTTCTAATATTCCTCAACAATTCTCATTCTAGTTTTAATTCATCTTTCTACTTCTTCTTCTATTCATCTATTCTTAATTTTCGCAACAAGAGAAACGTTACTTGCAAGAAATCATGCCTAACGCCTACCGTACTTGTGCTACACGAAATTCTTATTGTGGTATAATAACAATGTCAATTGTGATTTCCTTCGCACTCATGGGTAACTAAAGTTCTCTTTTGGGGTTATGGAAGCCGAATGAGATACTATCTATTACTATGAGTTTGTGAGTTTGTGACACGTATGCTGTTTATATCATTATTCTCTTCGTCTTAACCTAAATTCTTTGTGGTTGCAAATGCAAGAATACGCCAGTATAACATTTAACTTGTTCGAAAGAAAGGTTATCTGTCTGGAAAAGAGATAATATCAAGGTAGTAGGGTCCCATCCCCTATTAAAAAGTTAGTTCCGTAACTGGATTAACCTCTTGGAGAATTCGTACCGTTAGACACGCTTTAAGCTCGAAAGAGTTAAAGTGAAATAATCCTCGAATAGGTCGAAAGACGCCTGGATTTACCATCGAATACAATTCTCTATAATCACATGTATGTCGGAATTCAACACACTCATAGCCAATAGAGACGTATAACTCAGAAGGTGGACATACCCCCAACTCCTCAATTCTCATTGTTTACAACTTAATAACTATTCTTTCTTTTTACGTTGCTATTTTTAGTTTTTACTTTACTATTTTGGTTACACATTACAATCCCCCCTTTTTACGAGACTTGCACTAAAAGTCTAGTAATCGTTGCTTACTTGTTGACCAAGCTATTCCCTGTGGGATCGATACCCAACCCAGTTGGGTTCTATATTTGCTAACGACCGCTTTACACTCCTACGAGAGCTATAGATTGAGCGTTATCAAGCAACTTCTACTGAAAGTCTGAATAATAGCTAGTAGTCCGACAAGCCTCTACTACTAAGAAACTAGAGAGCCATTGGGACAAACCCCCATCTGACTCAGACTAAACTAAAAACAACTAATTAAATACTATAAAAGATAGAAATCCCATGTAGAGGTGCCTACTATATTGGAAGCATGCCACACTTCCCAAGTTGGACGACATCACGCAGGCAATCGGACGGCAAGAAAAGTATTGCAAAGTGGATATTATTGGCCTTCGATATTTAGAGATGCCTATGACTTTGTTAGAAGATGTGACCAATGCCAAAGACAAGGTGCTATTTCGAAACACCATGAGATGCCCATGTCAAAAATTCTTGAGGTAGAACTCTTTGATGTGTGGGGCATTGATTTCATGGGTCCATTCGTGAATTCGTTTGGAATAAAGTACATCTTAGTTGCTGTAGATTATGTCTCGAAATGGGTTGAAGCTGTAGCATTGGACGACAACGAGGGAAAGCGTGTTGTAGCATTTAGAAGAGGAATATCTTCTCTCGCTTTGGAGTACCACGTACTACCATAAGTGATAGAGGATCTCACTTTTGCAACAAGCTATTCAAATCCGTGTTGGCCAAGTATGGTGTCAAGCAACATAAGGTAGCCACGCCTTATCACCCACAAACGAGTGGACAAGTAGAGGTTTCCAATCGGGAGATCAAGCAAATCCTTGCGAAGACGATAAATGCTAATAGGAAGGATTGGTCTCGGAAGCTAGATGATGCACTATGGGTGTATAGGACTGCATTCAAAACACCCATCGGCATGTCTCCTTATCAACTAGTTTATGGGAAGGCTTTTCATTTACCCATTGAGCTCGAACATAAGGCATTGTGGGCGTTGAAGCAATTGAATTTGAATTGGGATGATGCGATGAATCTGAGGTTGGAGCAGTTGAACGAATTAGATGAGTTCTGTCTCCATGCATATGAAAGGTCAGACCTATACAAGGAGCGGATAAAAAGGTATCATGATCAGCGGATTGTTCGACCAAACTTCCAAAAGGATGATATGGTACTTCTCTTCAACTCTAGATTGAAGCTGTTCCCAGGTAAGTTAAAGTCTAAGTGGTCTGGTCCATACAAAGTTATCCAAGTCTACTCGTCTGGAGTAGTTGAATTGGAAGACAATAATGGTGTTGTCTTCAAGGTGAATGGTCAATGTATTAAACCTTATATCGGTCCTCTTGACTTGATGAATTATATGGCCATCACTTATCTCGATGAAGTCTAAGTACTCGAGGTAACTCTGTCAAGCCACGACAATAAATAAGGTGCTAGATGGGAGGCAACCCATCGTTTATCATTTATCATTTATTGTTTTGTCTTTCTTTCGTTCTAGTACTTGTTTTGCTTTTGATAAATGAAAATCCAAAAATAATAGTCGTGCCACGACCAAAACTAAGGCGCTAGATGGGAGGCAACCCATCGTACTAATCGTTTTCATTGGGTTTGAGCAAATGTAGGTGCAAGAGGTATTCAACAAGGAGATTGGTTTCAAATGACGATTTGGATGTATTGCAAGGTAAAGGTGGTAAGTTTGGAATTAAGATGCATAAGGCTATGGATTGAGCATTTCTAATGACAAAATAGGCATCGAGCAAGGCTAGGCCTAGGAAAAACTAGGCCACGAACAAGGCAATGCCTATACTATAGCCAAAGGTCTCGGAATCTAGTGTGCAAAGGCATAGGCGCCGCCCATGCTCAAGTATGATATAGCATAGGTGCCGCCTATGCTAAAGCATTTGGTCTCAGAATCTCATATGCCATGCTAAAGGCGCCGCCTATGGTCACTAAAGGCATTGTACTAGGCGCCGGCTATGCTAGAAAATGCTTTGCATTAGGTGCCGCCTATACCATGCATAGGCAAAGCTAAAGGCGCCGCCTATGAACACTTTTTGTCTCCAAAACCAATTTTAAATGGGTCAAAACCCGACCCATTCTTTTCCTATATAAAGGGGACTTAGTCTTGAAACATAAACACATTGGAAACTTGACCTAGGCGCCGCACATACTCTCCAAAACATCTCAAAATTTTTCTTTTTGCTCTCCCACTTCACAAGAACATCTCCAAAGGCTTCAATCACGTAAGTACTCTTTTATTCTTCATCTATTTTTCGTAAGTACTACGTTGCTATGTCTATTATGAATTGCTACATCTTGAAGAAATATTGGTGATGTTAATGTGTTTTAATTGTTGATACAAAACCATGTGAGTGAACATATACGTTAGGATGATCTTAAGCTATTTCCGACTTGAATTTGATTTTAATGCATTGTTATAGTAATTGCGGAATCGCTATAGTCATGAACATTGCATAACCTTGTCACTTGAATACCTACATGTTAGAAGATCCCGTTCATCGGGATAAGACTTATAGTTGCCTACCGACATAGGAGGTTGTGATTATTGATAGAAACTATACCAGGATGTCATCCCTATGTAGTAGTCTTGTTATACCTAACATGAAAGTATTGCTAAGGTTGCAAGAAGTGATACATCTCTGATTTTCTTCTCGAAATATAGTGCCTAAAATGCATGTCGATGAAGTCTAAGTAATCGACTACTTTCACTTCACTAATTTGTATCAACAACCTAAGTGTGGGGTGGTACCCCTACTGCTTGTGTATAGATTGTATATATCGAGCTGATGCTAATAGGAACATAGTTTAAATCTCAGGTACAATGGCACCCAAAGTAATATAAGATAAGGCTACCACTTCCCGAAAGGGCAATAAAAGAGGTTGCAAGGACCAAGGAGAATCATCCTCAATGCAATTACCACGCCACATGTTTGGAATAAAATGGGTTCTTGAGGAGGAAGCCAAGGAATGGTATAGGATCAACAAGGAAGGAAAATACGTTCATGTCGACTTGATCAACAAGGATAGCCTAGCGAAGAAGGAGCCGCGCATGTTGGCGAAAATCATGGCTCTAAATCTGGATTTCATCTTTCGCGACATGGGAGAATGCAATCTTGATTTGACAGGAGAATTTTATGCCAACTGGTCGCCGAAAATCACAGGCAGCGAAGTTAAGATTCAGGTCCAAGTTCTACAACTCAATGCGGATTTGATCAACTCCTTTCTTGGCTTACCTTCAGTCGATCCAGCACCATTCAAAGAGATGTACAGCAGACCTCCTTGTAGAGCAATGCGACACACACTTTGTGGAAGTAGATCCATGGAAAGGTGGAGCAGACATAAAGACACCGGACGACACAACACCTTTCCCTATGCTCCTTTGAATAGGGAAACAAGAATATGGTTGCGTATTGTCAACTCTTGCCTTATTCCTGGGACCCAGTACACCAAAATAACAAGAGATAGAGTGTGTTTGGTCTATGCATTGATGACGAATATCCCTATCAACATTGGGGCAATCATTCGTTCTACAATGCGGAAGGGCAGACTACACAAGCGGTCCCACTTCACCTTTGGCAACCTGTTGACAACAATCTTGCGGAAGGAGGACATCGAAGAGGAACCAGCTGATCACAAACTCCCACATAACCCGAAGAAGGTTGACCTCACAAAGGTCAAAGATGCTGAAACAACACATGGCGTCAACCTTACTACTGCGGAGAGACATGCTCGAGATGAGAGTTTCTTCCGTCATCTTTATGGCATGACACGGTTCACCATGATGAGCGGAGGTCGTGTTCCAACTGCTGCAGAGCTCCAACAGCTGGACCATGACTATCCAATGAATATGCATGCGAGGGAGATGTGTGGAGTAGGTACATACTTTGAGGAACCTCTTGCTGATGATATGCCGACCGATGATGATCGACGCATGCCAGACTCCGATGTGGAGGAGAATTCTAATGCCGACGACTCCTATGATGATTCCGACGAAGGGGGTATGACCCCCGACATAGAGGAGGAGTCCGACTGACCAGGTTCTTCGTATTTATTTTCCACTGAGGGCAATGTCCTGTTTAAGTGTGGGGTGGTGGTATTTGCATGCTTTACTTCTCTATCCGCATTTGCATTTATTTATGTTTGTTTGCTTAGTTTGTTGTTTTTCGAAATTGGTTTATTTATTTATGTTTGTTTGCTTAGTTTTTTGTTTTTCAAAATTGTTTTTTTTGTTTTTTTTTTCAATTTTTTTAGTAGTAGAATTTTTCTTACGTAACTTCACATAAAATCATTCTAATAGGCAGCATGAGATTATAACAAGAGTTTGTGCTAATATCATGACTATTGAGACATTTAGGCTGTAATTGTGACTCACTACGTGATATTGTGTGGTATAATTTCTTCAGTTGTTGGGTCAAGAGTCTATACTACTCCCAATAAAGTCGACCATGTGCCTTGTGTGTGTGAGGATATTGTATATTCTATGTTTGTGGCTGATGCTAGAACTTGCTTGGTATGTATGTAAAGCGAAAATAAAGAGTGTAAGTCTAGGAGATGATTTAGGCATTTCTTTGACAACCTATGCTTGTTTACCTTCTTTTTACCTACCCATGGACATTATCCTAGTTAACCCTTTTGAGCCTTTAGCCTATTTTCTTTGACAACCTCATATGTAAGCCTAATCTATTTGTTTTCAAGACCATAATTTGATCCAAATTCCTAAGTGCTTTAAAGTGTAAAGTCATGTGACAAAATAAGAGGATGTTGGGTAAGTATGATGCTTTAGAATGTAATGGTGCTTGAATTTGTTATGAAAAAGAATTGCTATCATAAGAGGTATGTTATGTAAAGAAAAAGGAAAGGAAAGCTGAAAAGTTGCTTAAAATTGAAAAAACAAAAGAGGAGAAAAAGGGTGGTAGAATAAAAGAAAGTAGAAAGGTTGTTTGAAAGAAAAGTGTTAATGATACAATGTGATGTATTAAAGCGCTTAGGAACATAGTCACTATTTCTGGCCAAAATAGTCCTACCTGTCCCTTAGCCTACATTACAACCCGTAAACGACCTAGTTGATCCTAAGCTTAGAATTCCGACATTTAGTGGAGCATTACACTAAGGGCAAGCCTATGGTCATCAGTTGTTGCATATGAATTCTTTGAGAGAGCGAGAGCAAGGATATTTCTATACCCATGGTTGATAAATATACTATGCTTGAGAGTGATTATGGGTAATATATTGTGATACACACATGGTTGATGAGTTTTGGATAGTTGTGTATGATTCTTTGTGCCTTAACTTTTGAGTATGAGTTGACCACCCTCACGAGTTTATGTTGGAGGTTGAATTGTTTCTACTAATGATCAGAAAACTACTCTTTGTTGATAATTGTTGTGCTTGTCTTGATGAATATTTTGTGTTGATACTGTGAAACCCTAAGTTGATGTTTAGATGGACATGATAGTTTGTTCGAGGACGAACAAAGCTTCTAGTGTGGGGTGTTGATGATAGGCGAATTTACACGCCTATAGTGCAATATTTTACCCATATTGTAGCAATGTTTTGAGAACAAATTATATATTTCATGCACTTTTAGTCCTTTTTCCTGTAAGTGAGCTAACGAACATGATTAGCAAAGATTCAGGTATAAATGATGCAGAATTCAGCATTTTATGGATTACTTGACGCCAAAGAAAGCTTCACAAAAGGAGAAAAGGAAGCTTGGACGCCTAAGGACCAAAAGTGGCGCATGGAAAATCTGTCCCGGGCTAAAACAGCAATTCTGAAGACTTTGGGGACTAGCAGTAATTTATTAGGATTAGGATAATGATACATTAACCTAGTACAATTGGGTTAAGTATTTCATTAGCTTAGTAGGATTTGGTTAAGTATTTCATTAGCTTAGTAGGAATAGGATATGGGTATTATAAATACCCTATTTTGCTAGAGATTTTTAGGCATTCTACTTAACAACAACTCTCATCTTACCTTACAATTCATTCTTCTACTATTCCTCAACAATTCTCATTCTAGTTTTAATTCATCTTTCTACTTCTTCTTCTATTCATCTATTCTTAATTTTTGCAACAAGAGAAACGTTACTTGCAAGAAATCACGCCTAACGCCTACCACACTTTTGTTACACAAAATTCTTATTGTGGTATAATAACAATGTCAATTGTGATTTCCTTTGCACTCATGGGTAAATAAACTTCTCTGTTGGGGTTATGGAAGCCGAATGAGATACTATCTATTACTATGAGTTTGTGAGTTCGTGACACGTATGCTGCTTATATCATTATTCTCTTCGTCTTAACCTAAATTCTTTGTGGTTGCAAACGCAAGAATACGCCAGTATAACATTTAACTTGTTCGAAAGAAAGGTTATCTGTCTGGAAAAGAGATAATGTCAAGGTAGTAGGGTCCCATCCCCTATTAAAAAGTTAGTGCCATAACTGGATTAACCTCTTGGAGAATTCATACCGTTAGACACAATTTAAGCTCGAAAGAGTTAAAGTGAAATAATCCTCGAATAGATCGAAAGACGCCTGGATTTACCATCAAATACAATTATCTATAAGCACATGCATGTCGTAATTCAACACACTCATAGCCAATAGAGACGTATAACTCAGAAGGTGGACATACCTCCAACTCCTCAATTCTCATTGTTTACAACTTAATAACTATTCTTTCTTTTTACGTTGCTATTTTCAGTTTTTACTTTACTATTTTGGTTACACATTACAATCCCCCTTTTTACGAGACTTGCACTAAAAGTCTAGTAATCGTTGCTTACTTGTTGACCAAGCTATTCCCTGTGGGATCGATACCCAACCCATTTGGGTTCTATATTTGCTAATGACTACTTTACACTCCTACGAGAGCTGTAGATTGAGCGTTATCAAGCAACTTCTACTGAAAGTCTGAATAATAGCTAGTAGTCCGACAAGCCTCTACTACTAAGAAACTAGAGAGCCATTGGGACAAACCCCCATCTGACTCAGACTAAACTAAAAGCAACTAATTAAATACTATAAAAGATTGAAATCAAGATAAATGGGCCCTCGAACCATGAAGACTCTCCAACTATTGGGATGTAGATAGAGATACCTAAAATCACTCATGCTGCTGAGACTGAGCACCTGAACCTACATTATTAAACAATATAGCACTTAGACATATATGTGGATTAGTACTTTCAAGGTGTACTGAGCTTTTGAGGGTGAATGCATAAGTAAAAGTAATATCTCAATGTTATAAAAATTCATAAAATATGCATGCTGTATGTAATGACTCACATGGCTAAAAAAACTGAAAGATGAAAATCATAGATCATGAGAAATAAAACATACTATATAAAACTGGTGATCTATCATATTTCAAATCTAAAAATTAAATTGTTATCTACCATTTTTTTCTATTAGGCTGTAGGAAATTCTAGTAAAAGTTTTTCTATTAGGGAGGTTCTTCTAACCGATATAAACCATCTGAGCTATCATGGAGTCCAACATCTTATTCCCCTAAAGGAAAACCTCACGTTGGGGAGAGGTGTCATACTCTTGCCAGAGAGTATAACCTGAGCTAAGTGATCACATCTGTAACTATTATCCATATAGAAATGGGACTACTAAGTCTGTACCTATGTTGGCTCATAGTTCTAGTAAGGTAAGATGCGCTAAACCCACACTTCCCTCTCGGTTATAAATACTACTCCCTTTAATTTGTATGCTCATTTTATTGAAAATACACTTTTACATGTCATAATGTTTCATACTGAATGCTAACTATGCATCTATTCATTCAAAACTAAATTTAAGTTGTAAAGTGGATTCCATGTCTTAGCTAAAGATCAAAATATCAAATCTATATTCAAAGCTATCTATAAACATATCATGGGATTGTTAAAAGCCTAATCATTCTTGAAATATCAATATTCAACTAGGCATTGATAGCCCATGCATCTATTTCATGTCAAATCATCATAAAGTTCGTGTTTGATAATGAAAATATTTATAATTCAACTCAAAATCTCAAATGTATAGTCACACACATGAATTTAAGAAATTAGACATGCAATTCAACATCCAAATCACTTGAAATCTCAAAATCTTCAATTAACAATAAATGGGTATGGACCCTAAATTGAAATTCATGTAAAATCATATGGATTTGTAATTACTACTAGTTTGGGTGCGAGGACTAAAAATTTATCCTTGTTCAAGACCCCACATACTTTAACTGATGGACTAGATGAAGAAGCTTGATTTTGAGTTCCAATTGGTGCTCATGAGGCTTGATTCTTGAATTTCTTAAATTAGGAACCTTGAATTTAGAACTATCTAGGAAAAAGAATGGCGAAATTTTGGGGATTCTTAAAGTTGAATATTGAAGCCTAGGATTTTCTTTGAGAAGGTTTTGATGAATAATGAGCATATTTTGCTCAATAATACACTTAATCATCTGTTTTCACGATTTGAGGATGTGGCCAAAAGACTAAACTGCCCTTGGGATTTAAAATCTATAACTCGGTTATCAATTGAGGTTTCACCACGACGTGGTGAGTGGGTCATCACGATACCCACTGTGAAGTAGTGGAATCATGGCGATTCACTGGAAAAGGGCCATTACTTATTTGGGCATCACCGCGATGTGCTGCAATCGCTGTGACCCTCTGGATTCCTGAAAAATGCCAAAATAGCCTCCACCGCAATGCAGTGGCCTTCCTACCACTATACTTACCGCGACACGGCCTAATCATGGTGAGCTTCTTCCTTGCAATTCCAAATATGATCCAACCCTCGTCCAACAATTCTAAAACTTACTCGAGATATGCTATTTACACCCTTGAATATAATTTAACTCAAAAATCATAGTCTCGGATCTCGGAAGGTCAACTTAAAAATCTTTAAAGTTTAAAGGTAGTCAAAATGACTAAGTTCCTCAACTCATAGCTTTATTTCCAGGTTCTAAGTACTTTAAGTACATACTAAGGGCTGGACTGAGCTTAAAATATTTGGGGTGTTACAGTCTAGAATTTGGTCCATGAATGGCATAGAGAAGTGGTCTTTTTGTGTCTATTTGTTCAGCTTTATGTGAACCATACATACTCTCCAACCAGTCATTAGCCTCATTGGTACTAATTTTTTCTTCTCAGTTGGAACCACTATGATTTCTACTTTCTTTGGCACGCATTGAATTGGGCTCACCCACTTGGTGTCTGCAATAGAAAAAACTACCCTAGTATATAACCACTTGATTATCTTCTTTTTCACTACTCCTGCATAAGAGGATTCAACCACCTCTGGTTGTCAATACTGAGAATGCTGTCTAGCTCTAGCTGTATCTTGTGTGTGCATATACCTGGTGGAATCCCTACAATGTATGCAATGGTCCACCTAATACCTCTCTTGAACTTTCATAACACTGATATCAAATCTTCCACCTGTGCTCTTGCCAGATCTGCTGCAATAATTACTGGTAAAGTATTTTTAGCCCCCAAGAATGCATAGTATAAGTGAGATGGGAGGGCGTTCAATTCCAATCTTGGTGGTTCTTCAATTGATGGTCTTGTCGAAGGTGTGGTTCTATTCTTCAAGTAACGATCCATCTTCTTATGGGCTTATTTATAAGAACCTATTCCATGTAGTTCATGAACCAACTCATCATAGTCATATGTCCTATCACTTTCCAAGTGCATAATCTCTCTGGCTAATGCTTCTACCCCTAAATCTCTCCTCAATAGTCACATCCGTTGCAACCACATTATCATCCAGTGCATCAATCACTACTAACACTCTCATATCATCAGGCTACTAAACTATCATACATATATTAAACACAATTTGCTTATCATTCCACTTTAAAGTTATCTCCCCTAGATCCATATCAATCAAGACCCGGCCAGTGGATAACAAAGGTCTACCCAAGATAATTAGAGAGTTGGCATCCACTTCATAGTCTAAAATTATAAAGTCTACTGGATAAGTGAATGAAGCCACCTTCACTTCTACATTGCACACAATACGCACCATCTCCTTTATAGATGAATCAACATCAATACGCTTTTAGATATAGTCATAAGTTCTCCTAACACTAATACCTTGTATATCACCAATGGCATTATATTTATTCCTGCTCCCGAATTGCATAGAGCTTGATTAATGTCATACGACCTAATGGAACATGGAATGGTGACTGAAACTGGGTCTTCGTTCATTTCAACCGATGGTGCATGAAAATCCGCGCTAAACTACTGTACTATATCTTAGAGATATTTTGCTACCCAATCTTCATCTTCATCACAACAAGTTAGCTTCTTAAATTCAGCTTGACATATCTTATCAACAATAATATTTTCCTTCTTTGACTCACTAGTATTGGGAAAAAAGTTTTCATCAAGTGGGGAATAACTCTTCGTGTTAATAGCCACACAATGAACCACTGTTGGAGGATTCAACACATTGTCACTAGGAAGTCCACCTATCCGACATTGGGTCAACGTGGCAGAAATTTTCCCATACTATTGTTCCAACTGCTTAATAGCAGTTGAATGTGATTTAACATTTAGAGTCAATCCTGAAACATTGGCCTTGAGTTCTTTAAGGCAAGTTTTTTTCTTCTCTTGACCCTTTATCAACTTAGCCAACATCTCTTCTATTCTTGATTCTACATCTCATCCGCCTGATGGAATGTATTTGTCTCTATCATCATAGTTCCAACCTTGATTCCCTTTCCCTTGGGCTATGAAATCTGCCAACTGATGATCTACATACTTTGCCTCCTCCTCTAACTCAAACTCATGCACCTTAGAAGCTGCACCCTATACCCCTACTACATTAACCTTTGCAGAATTTATTATTGCAAATTGTTTGGATAACTCACCAATGTCTATCCTCAATAGTGAAATCTCCTAAGCTACAACCTCCTCAGCTACACTCTGTTCACTAGAAGCTCTAATGGGTTAAATATCAGAACCTCTCTCAACCTCCAGAGTTTGCCACCCTTGGTTAGTCAATAAAATATGATCCATAATACTTAAAGACATGTCCCATCATAATCTTATAAAGGCTCCTCCAGAGATAGTGCCTGCTATTGCTCTAGAATTGATAGCCAGGGCTCTATAGAAGATCTCCAACAAACTTGTCCTTAAAATCCAGTTGTAGGGCACTAATATAAGATTTTTCTTGAAGCTGAACCATGCATCGTACATGGATTCTAATTGCAACTGCCTGAAGTTATAAATATCATCCTTGAGATGCAATACCGTAGATGGAGGAAAGAACCCGTTTAAGAATTATCTACGTAAGTCACTTTATGTAGTGATAATCTCTCTTAGAAGTTGCCCTATCTATAAAGATACCTCTCCAGTAAGAGAGAAGGGAAAAAATTTCAGTCTCAATGCCTCCTGATCTACCCCAGGTATGGTATATAAAGTGTAGATCCCAGTAAAATTTACTAGATTCATGTTTTTGTCTTCTATAGGCAACCCTGCAAACACGTCCTTTAAGTATAAGAGCTGAATCATAGCACTAGAAATGTTGAACTTGACATCAGGGAAAAAATAGAAGGAATGATAGCTCCAATATTTGCCAACCCAACATATCCCAGATCTTCTTTATCATCTTTATATGGTTAGAAATACAGATATGCTGGGATTACTTGAGGTTGGCCTCCCCTTACTCTATTATGGTTTCCACCTATTACTACTTGGTGGTCTGCTGCCTGTCTCTGCTCAGCTAACTCTGTCTCCTGATCTATGTGTTGAGCTTTTTATACCACTCTCCTCTTATTTTTAGCTTGATTTAAAACCTTGCCAGCCTATCAATCAACAATGCCCTGAACTCCTTCAGGAGGAGGGGAGGCAAATCATCTCTTTTTGGCTCTGACATCCTACTAGGTGTTTATAGGATCCTCTTTGGATATGGATTAAGTGGGAGTAAGGTATTGGCTCTACTCCATGTGTAAGTCATACATCGGTGTATCCCTAAATATGAACACAAAAGAAAAACTTGAAGACTGTAATGAATTTAATTCATAAATCAACACAGTATTCCCCGATAACGGTGCCAAAATTTGATGACATCCAAGCTACACCTTCTCTCAGAAGATGATACGGTCACTGTAAAATAGAGTAATCCACCAAAGGTTGGGGTCAAATCCCAAGGTAATATGTGGAATCATGGATTTCAGATGCTGTAATCAACGGGCAAAAATTGAAAAAGTAAATGGGGGGAATTTGTATGGCAAAATCGAACAAGGAAAAAATATCAACTTTGGCCGTGATCAGTATTGGTGTAAACTAGGATTGTATTACCCCTGGTTTCTCAACTCCATAGGCTCATTGTGTTTTTTTGAATGAACCCGATACCTTGCATACAGAACCGATAAGTTATGTACCACCTACAGTCTTTTAGATGAGTAGACAGATTTCACCCTTTACCTTTTGAGTCTCAGGATGTCGCATTAGTAGCCCTTATCTTGATCCCAGTTAACTATTACCTTTTGAGTCACAAGTTATTAGATGAATTCTAACTATTTTACATAGATAATACCTAGTAGTGTTGATCGACAACTAAACTCAAAATTACTGTTGTCATTATCTTTTCCTATACACTACTCCTCTTTTGGAGTAAATATCAATAATATAGGTGGGATCTTACCGTTGGAAACCGCTAAGAAATCTATTATAGTGAAGATAATGCAATGCATTACATGGGTATCGGCTCATTACAACAATCGCACTTCCCCTACTTCGTCAATCTGCCAGGGTTTGCACAACCCTGGCTATGGGTTTTAGCCACTCATGCTTGTGAATAGACCAATAACATTCATAACTGAAAGCATAGATCAAATCATAATAATAAGAAGTGTAAAAACCAACAACCATTGTTGAATTAATCAACTAAAGTCACTACGCGATAATCCTAAGATCAAAATCAAATCTTGGAATCAAAATATGTTTGTGCATATCAAAAGTGCATAGATCCTACTAAAAATCACATAAAAGGTATTTATAGTACATGAGGAAACCCTAAAACCAAACTCCAAACAAAATAGGAGAAAACATGGTCGGTGGCCATATATGGTCAATACCTGCGCCCTGACCCTGGGCACAGGTATTACCTACAGTTTGCAGGCTGAGCATAGGTAGCGAATGAAGAAATCTTGCAAGTCAGCTCTAAGAATTTTGGACTTTTGGCACGTGATTTTCCTACTTGCAGTCCGTAAGTCCTATTTGTGGTCCGTAGGTTGACTTAGTAAGTTCCAAGAGTCATCTTTTCAGCTCTTCTTCAATTCTCAAACATGCTTTGATCAAGAACAAGCCAAAAAATTCCTCGAACATCCATTATTGCTCCAAGAAATAGCCAGAAACACCTTTTTTCACCTTTTCCCGAACTTAGCATTCAAAACATGATTTATGCAAAATATACACAGAACGCATCATATCTAACAAAATAACCTCAGAAACTTGAATATTTTCCATTTTTAAGTGTCGAAAGTGCTATATTTCTATTGCACATCAACATGCACCCCATACAGATAATGGCTCCAAATTTATAATGCAAAGATCACAACCGCCATTTCTATATCATGAGTCAGATAATTATTCTTATGAACCTTAAGCTGCTCAGAAGCATACTATTACTTTACCATGATGCATTAAAACAAAACCTAATCTAACATGGGATACATCACAATACACCAAAAACCCATCAGTACCCTCAGGCAGGGTCAAAACTACCGTAGAAGTCAACTTATCCTTCAACTTCTCAAAACTATCCTCACAAGAGTCAGACCACAAAAACCTAACCTTTTTCTGAGTTAACTTCGTCAGCGGAACAAAAATGGATGAGAAACTCTTTACACACCTCTTATAATACTTACAAGCCCCAAAAGCTCCTAATGTTGGTTAGAGTCGTGGGTCTAGGATACTTATTAACTGCCTCAACTTTCTGTGGATCCACCTTAATCCCCTTATTAGAAACAACATGCCAAAGAAAGGTCACAATACTTAGCCAAAATTCGCACTTAGAAATTTTGCATACAATTTCTAGTCTTTAAAGGTCTGCAACACCTCCTTCTGCAACACCTCCTCACTCTTAAAGTATGCCAAGATATCATCAATGAAGACTATAACAAATAAATCCCAAAACTACCTAAACACCCGGTTCATCATATCCATGAAAGCAGCCAGAGCATTAGTCAACCTAAATGACATAACTAATAACTCATAATGGCAATATCGAGTTTGAAAAACAGTTTTGGGAATACCAACCTCCCTAATTATTAGTTGATGATAGCCCGAATGCCTGAAGCTTGTAGAATAGATCATCAATCGTAGGAAGAGGATACATACTTTTCACTATAACCTTATTCAGCTGCCGATAGTCTATACACATCTAAAGAGGCCCATTTTTATTTTGTAAAAAAAGTATAGGAGCACCCCACAGAGAAATACTAGGACGAATGAAATTATTATCAAGAAGATCCTTCAACTGCTTCTTTTGTTCCTCTAGCTCAGACGAAGCCATTTTATAAGGAGGAATAGAAATGAAATGGGTATTCGGTAGAAGATCAATCCCAAAATCTATCTCCCTATTAGAAGGAATTCCAAGAAGATTATTGGGAAAAACTTTAGGAAATGCATTAATTATAGGGACAGATTACAAAGAAGGACCTTAAGAGTTAGAAGCCTTAACTCAAACTAGATGATACAGACACCCTTGGGATATTATTTTCTAAGCTCTAAGATAGGAAATATAATTTCCTTTACTCACTGAGGAACTCCCCTTCATTCAATTACCTATTCATTAGGGAAATGGAAACTGACCTCTACAACATAGAGAAGCATAGCACGAGTGGAGACAATCTATACCCAAGATTTCATCAAAATCCACTATGTCAAGCTCTATTAAATCCATCAATGTCTCTCTATAAAAGACGGACACCACACAACCCAAATAGATTTTTCTAGCAACAATAGAATCACCCATGGATTAGAAATAGAAAAGGGGTTGAAAATATTTTTAGGACCAAAACCAAAGTGTACTGCCACATAAGGAGTCACATAAAATAGAGTAGAACCAGATCAAGAAAATAATAAACATCACGAGAGAAGATCTGTAACGTACCACTTACAACGTCTGGTGATTCCTTAGATTCATAACGAGTAGCATGTGCATAGAGACAATCCCAACTAATGTTGGTACCTAAAGTGGCACCCTTAGGTGCAAGATCCAAAGAAGTTGTGACCAAAACCTTATTAGCTCCAGTGGAAACTTTAGCTATGGGATAATTTTGCTGCTAATGACTAGGTTGACCATAATTAAAACATAAATTCCCCCTTCCTCATAATGACCATGGTGAAGTTGCCTACAAAATTGACATAGAGGGTAAAGTAGGGCGACTGAGATCCACTAACCTAAAATTAGGCACCCTGTACATTAGGACCACTACTAGCCTGGAAGCGACGATCACCAGAAGGCTTAAGATAAGCTGCAATAACTGAAGAATAAGAATTTCCCTCATTCTTATTCTTGGTCCACTGTCTACTATATCTTTCACTGTTTTGCTAACTTTTACCCTACTCTAAATATCTAAATTTTTTTACCTACCTCTCTCCCATCTCTAGATTGCACTCTGCTCTAAATATCTAAAGTTCTTTCTCTGCTTCTCTCTTATCTCTACCTGGTTCTTTTTCTCTTCCTCTACCTGCTGTATATAAATCATCAAATTGGAGATTTCAATGACATTATTCAACATAACACCCTTACACTCCAACACCAAATCACGGGACAAGCTAAAAGCAAACTTCTTATTTCTAGACCTCAAATTACACACAAACTCCGCTACATAGTCAAACAGTTGCTAAAACTTTAGGGCATACTCCTTCATACTCATCTGACCCTGTTTCAAGTTTACAACTCTTTGGCCTTAGCCTGCCTTAACTCTCGAGGAAAGAAGTGATCAAGAAAATCACTTGAAAACTCATCCCATACTGTTTACTTAACATCACCACCCCTCATTATTTCCCATACCTAATTCCACTGGTAAGCCACATCTTTTATCATTTAGGCAGAAAACTCCACACCTTCTAAACTAGTAGCATGCATAGCCGTAAAATTTTTCTCCATCTCATCAATAAAACCGTTAGAATCCTCCTCAACCTGAGAGCCTTTAAAGGTTGGGGGATTTAATCTTATAAACTGGCTAAGTCTAGTAACCTCAGATAAACTAATAGTAGGACTAACATGATCAGGCCGACAAGACTGTAATGATACCAGTTGAGCAAGCATATGAATATACTGATGGAACTCTGCATTAGAGATATCTCCTATAGGCATCTAGGCATGAGTATTATTAGTCTGAGAAGATCGAGGAGGACTAGTCGGGATTGGTGAAACCCCATATGGAGTAGTACAACCAGGAGCAGGGATTCTAGATTAGGTTTGCACTCCATAAATAGGGTGATTTCTCTCGACATTTTCCACAAGTGGGTTTGAGGTTCCAACCGAGTTTTTACATCCGTCAGATCTTTTAGGAGACATGATCTAAAATTTGAGTAAGCCAGGAGTTAAATAATTTGCAAGATAGCTAGACTCTATAGCTTGACATAGAACAAAAGAAAGGTAACATTCCTAAATGACTTGTAGCTTCCGTCTTATAAGTATGGCACGCTACATACCTATAAAAGTGGCTCTACTAGACATGACTATATGGATACCCAAAGTTCCTAAAGTATGCTCTAATACCAAGCTTGTCATGACCCAAACCAGGGCCTAGTTGTGATGGAAATCTTAAGTGTACCGTGGGCTAGAGACCACCCCCTTAGCTTTTATGACCCAGACCAGGGCTTGGCTATGGCGGTTATCTCTAGCCCATAATATGTTGAAGAACACCCCCTTAGACTAAATTCAAGAGCACAATAGTAACAATAAATATAAGGCAAAAGTCAATAAAAGAAGTAATAATAAGATGAATAGATGATTGAAAAAAAACTAAGAGTCAAAACAACAACCAACCCACACTTATCCATAATAGACTCTAAAACCAGAATAACAACTAAATTAAGATATGACTCAACTAAGATAAAAAAGAATTCATAAGTACCGAGTCAATAATGAAAGAATAATGAAATGATAAGGGCTTTCAGAAAGTGGAGGCTCACCACTTTATTGTAAATCAATAGATGTTCTAGTTTACCTAACACTGCACAAAAGTAATAGAAAATTCTTTGGACCCTACATCATGAAATGATATAGCATCCTAGGATGTACAGTGGGATAAACACTGACATGTAACTCATGAAAAGTGATAAAATGCTGCCATGTTCAAAATCAGTCAAAACCATATGTACACATACATATATACATATATAAATATAAAGAATGTCAGGATAGTGTAAGGGTCATGAAAATGAGAGTTTTAAATCTATTAACCTGGACTTTATAGCTCGATCCATCCTAAAGGCACCCATGGGCTATATGGATTCAGCTCCCCATGCTGTAAGGGCCTAATGCATGTTAGCCGCATGAACCAAGGAAAAATAGAGGGAAAACTAAAGTAAACATGGGCAATAGTCATCCTAAATACATACATACATACATACATACATATATATATAATGTGCATCAAGCACACGGTCATATAGACCCCTAATGCCGTCAAGCATGGTTTCCAGTGTTCGTCTCCCTGAGACTTACACCTTCATAGTGATCTACATAATCCCCTTTAAACCCAAATTAAAACACTTTGCACATAGTTCCAACCATTAATCCAGGAGTCATTAATTAAGGCATTTACCACTTAGTATAATCATACTAATATGTTTGAAAGCTAAATTAAATATGCCAAACCAATCCATATAACTACACTGACTCCCAAGTTCCATTTAAAATCCAAAACATAGCCTCCAAGGCCATCCAAATCCATTTTTATATCCATTTATCCATTAACGCAATACATTGGGTTCAAAATAAAGTTAAACCATGCAATTAATAAAAATAAAATTTACAAAGTGGGTTGAGGTTTGATGTGAGGTGTATTTATGCACTCTAGTGTTGTTATCCTACCCTATTTAGCCTTGTTTTGAGGACGATTCATGTTCTTTATGTATTGCTGATGATATAATAAGCATATAAGTGTTCAAGTATGTAATTATAGTTTTTAGAAGTATTTTCAAACAATTTTGGGTTTAAATCATTCACATAGAGTTTAGGCGAGAAAATTAGTTTTACCAGCTTGAGCAAGGTTGTGTTCTAGTCTATCGTCAGGGATTCTAATGTGTTAAATGATTTCCTTATGGTTTTAATATGTAATATAATGTTGAAAAACTTGTTTAAAGTTTGAAAAATTCAATTAAAATAAGCGAAGATTCAATAATACGTTATAACGTTAAGTGGTCGAGACTGGTTCTTAGGTTGAGCTTTTAGTTCGTAGTTCTTGATGTTGTATTGTTTTGAATTCAAATGTTTGGTGTTTGATGTTGTAGGATTCTTGAGAAGTTAAAGTTGATGATAATTTTATGTGGAAAATTTTGGAAATTAAGGCAAAATAATGTCACAAGGAAAGAATGGACTATCAATACTAAGCTGAATTGTTGGAAGCAAATTCCAGTAAGCTCGTTCGAATAGCCCGCGTCGCCCACTTTGCAGTAGTGGTGTTGTGACTGTTTCTCATGATTTGAAGTAGTGGTGTTGTGACTGTTTCTCATGATTTGAAGTAGTGGTGTAGTTCCCGCAATTCATGGCCCATCCTGGTGCTCTAATGCTCGTGCCACATGCTTCAGTTCGGTGCTCAAATATATGTGACATCTTACTCCTACACGGATTATACTTAGAGTACTATAAATAGAACATGTTAAACACTTGGTTGAGGAATATTTGGATGTATTGGACAATATTGGGAGGCTAATGTACTTTGTTTTAGGTTTTACATTCTTCAATTTATCTTTTATATGGTTTTGGTCATTAATACATTTATTTGGATGATGATTATCGCTATTAGTCGCTTAAAACTCTGTTTCTGAGGTTAAAGCCAAGAACATGACTATTATCGTTTTGAATTGATTTCGTTTAATTTACATATCATATTTGGTTGCTTGTTCATCCTTGTTTTAACTATTTTAAGTATTGATCACCCTTAGACTACATATATTGTCAACCTTGTGATCTCAGGAGAGGGAATAGGAATATAGAATGTGGGGATGAACAAAGTAGGGTTCTTAATCTTTTATGAAATAAGGAATTTGAATTAGCGTCTCGGACAGGAATATATCTAGATCTAAATTGATTCACATGTAGGATGATAATGTTAAGCACTTAATTGGATTATTACATACCCTCTCAAGAGAAGTGATTTCTTGAAAAACCCTTAAGATTTCTTGGTTTAGGGGTTACAGAAGAGAATAAGAGTGTGTGATCATTTTAAATGAAGTGAAAAAGGTCAATATTATGTTTATAATTTGTGGAAAGGGTGAAAAGACCCAAAAACTGCTCAACCTAAGTGAAAAAATAAAATTGGATGATATTAACCCATCAGCGTGGGACGATGTTGTCGCGGAGGGTAGACTCTATGCCACACCAATAACGTGTAGGCTAACCTCTATAGCATACTAATATCATGGACCCTCACTACCTAAGGGTCCCAAAATGACCTCGAACCCTTTCAAAAATTTCAAAACTTTCCCAAATTACCCTTTTAACATCCCTAAACATAATTCAAGTCAAAAATTGATATTACGCATCCAAGAAGGTCAAAAATAAAATGATAAAATTTTTATGGGGTCTCATATTATCCCCCTCTTAGGATCATTCATGCATAAATTATGAGTTATGATACTTTCAACACGAGAATAACAAGAATACACCAAAATCGATTGACAAATTTGGAAAGTGACAAAAGGAAAATAAAACTCATACTTTAAGCACTTTCATCCAACCCGGGGAACAACAATAAGTATCTGTCCTTGATGTCTTCCTCAGCTTTCCATGTAGCTTCTTCTACCTTTTGATTTCTCCAAAGGACCTTCAATAAAGCTATATCCTTCGTCCTCAATCTATAAACTTGCCAATCAAATATTTCAACCGAGATTTCCTCATAAGATTAAGAATATGTAACACCAATATCCTTAATATGAACTATCAAGGAAGGAACAACCACACACTTTTTCAGCATGGACACATGAAACATGGGATGAATCAAAGCTAGACTTTCAGGCAAATCTAACTCATACACCATATTGCTAATTCTGCTCAGAATCTGATATCACCTAACGTAACAGGGAATAAACTTTTTCTTCTTACAAAACCTCATAACTCCTTTCATAGGAGACACCTTCAAGAACACCCAATCACTTACCTAAAACTCTAACTCTCTTTGCCTCATATCCGTATAAGACTTTTGGCGACTTTGAGTAGTCTTAAGGCCTTCTCTAATTACCTTTACCTTTTCCATGGCTTGGTGAACCTAGTCAGGACCAAACAACCTAGTCTTACCAACCTCATACAACCCAATAGGAGACCTACACCTTCTATGATAAGGAGCCTCAAGAGGAGCTATCTAAATGCTCGAATGATATCTATTATTATATGAAAACTAAATAAGAGGTAAATGATCAACCCAACTACCCTTAAAATCAATCACACAGACCCTTAGAATATCCTCCAAAGTCTAAATAGTACGCTCTTCTTGCCCATTGATAAATCTTAAGCTGCACCTCCAATTTAAAGATTATGCAGTTATTGTCAAATATAGTAACCCAAACAAATGTTAGGGTTGAATCCCAAGGGAATATAGGAATTGTGGATCTCAAATGCTGTAATCAATGGGCTAAAATAGAAAATTAAATGGGGGATTAGAGTAGCAATATCAAATAAGTAACTAATATCAACTTTAGTTATAATCAATCGTAGGTGAACACTAGGACGTTGTTCCCCCTGGCTTCTCAACTCAGTTGGATTATCGTGATTTATTGAAACAACCTGATGTACTGCATGTAGAATCTGATAAGTTATGTGCCACCAACTATCTTTTGGACAGATCTTACCCTTTACCTTTTGAGTCTCAAGATGTTGCCTTCCTAACCCTTATCCTAGATACAGATAACTATTACCTTTTGATTCTCTAGTTATTAGATGACAGTTAATCATCTTACTTAGATAATACTTATTAGCATGGATCGACAATTAAACTTCAAATTACTATTGTAATTACTTTTCCTGGTAACTACTCCTCTTTTTGAGTAGGTAACAATAATCTAGGCGGGATCCTAACATTTGCAATTGCTAATACATCTATTAATGTGAAGATAATACAATACACACATGGATATCAGTTTGGAACAACATAGCACTTTTCCTACTTCATCAATCCACCAGGGTTTCCACAACCCTAGCTAAGGGGTTTTAGTCTCTCATGCTTGCGAAGTAATAAAAAATATTTGTAATTAAAAGAATTAGATGAAATCACAATAATCACAGCTAAAACCCAAAACTTCAACTGAATTAATAACCAAGATAAATAAAAAATAATTCAAGGACTAAAATTGGATCTTAGAATCATGAAATATGTTTATAAGTAGTATATAGACTGTGTAACTCCCACTAAAAAAACACATAAAGGGTATTTATAGTACATAAGGAAACCCTAAAAATCAAAGCTAGATGAAAAAAGACAAAGAAGGTGGGCATTGGTCACTTACTTGGGCCACATATGGTCTGCAAGTACTACATGCGATCCACATGCAGACCTAGGTAGGTGCAAAAAAATTTTCCCACACTGTTTATTCTCTGGATTTTGGACTTCTGGTACTTACCTTACCCATATGTAGTCCGTAAGTACTACATGTGGTCTGCATGCAGACATAGGTAAGTGCCATAAATTTTCCTACAACTCTTGCACTCTGTTGCGCCCAAGCGCACACGAAAGTGTATGCAGTCTCACCAAGTAATACAGTTTCCTTATAAAAATCCAAATATCTATCCCTCAGAGAGAGACTTGTGTTGACAACTATCCAATTCTAGTTCACTATTGAGATTAATCGAGTGCAAATGTAACCAAAAAGTTGAGAGTTGTAAATTGGAAATTAAAGCAAACAATGCAATAAAGTAAGAGCTTGGATAACCAATAAGGAGAAACCCAGGGTTAAAGAACTACGAACATTCATACTATGCTATTGAACTTCTTTGGTTAAGTTACTTATCTTGATTGTTTATTTCTAGGGTTCATCGTCTGTCATAGTCTCCCGACCTCAAATCTTCTACCTAACTGGATATTACAACTACATAATTGAACAGAGATGTAACAATCCATTTTGATGCATTGAGATGTCATACTTCATGTGAACCAAACAAGGCTTCTAGGTATATCCCTATCCTAGACTCTAATTCAAATCCCTTATTTTATTAAATAATAACAACCTTGCACTATTTTCCCCTACGTTCTATCCTTTTATTGCCCCTCTCGGCCTCACAAGACGACAATAAATGTATTCTAAGGGTCGTGAATCCTTAAAATAGTTATAAAAAGGATAATTAAATGACCAAATATAATAAGCAATAAAAATCAAACCAATTCAAAGCAATAGTAATCATGTTTTTCACTTTAATCCTGGAAAGGGGGCGTTTAGCCACTAATGGACATAACCGTAATCAAGATCAATTAACACATGATATAATCCTTAAATAAACTAAAGTAAAAGAATAAAAACCATATTTAAATTTTTTTCCAGCCCCACTCCAAGCTTCAAAGACGTCCAAGTTGTTTAACAATGTGTTTAAATGTCCTATGTGTAGGAGTGAAATTTTGGCCGTGTTGGGAGTAGGGGTCGTGCCGCCCATTTTATTATCTGAGAATGGGGCTCGTGCTGTGGTGGTCAGTCCCTGGGAATGGGGGTCTCTCCACGGAGGTCATTCCCTGGGAATGGGGTCGCTCCACGTGCCTATCACGAGGACATACTGGAAAGTCCGTCTTGACTCCTAATCTCATTTTGTCCATTTTTCCTTCAATCCCAAGCCTTTTGGTGTTATTTACACTTGATTTACAGCCTTTTCATAATTCATATAGCATTATAATCAACTCAACAAGAATCCTATATCATCAAAAACCACGGATTAGAGCTCAAAAACACACACAATCCATAACGGCGAACTAGAAACTTAAGCTAAGACTAGTATTGCCCACTTTGATCTTTAACGTATTGTTTAACTCTAGGATTGATTCAATTGAACTTTGACCACAATAAACAAGTTGTTCCACACATTATTACACAATAATAACCTTATGAACTCGTTAATCACATTAGAGTCCATGGAGACCAACTAGACAAATACCTAGCTCAAGCTAGTAACACAAGTTTTCTCGTTTTAATTCTAAGTAACCAAGTTAAGTACAAAATTGTTTGAAAGACACCTTAAACATTGTAATCAAATAATTAAACACTTAGATGCTCAATTATGTCATCATTAACACATTAAGCACACAATTTGTCCTCAAAACAAGGCTAATTAATCTAGGATAACAACACTAAGGTGCATAACTTCACCTTAAATCCCACTCTCTAGATCTTCAATTCTGGTACTTACCTTAGTCTTTTATGGACTACAAGTGCTACATGCAGTCCGCATGTGGACATAGGTAAGTGTCAGGTTTTAAAATTCTTGTAACCAAGCTTTTGGACTTCAAATTATGGTACAGTCTTTGGTCTCACACACCTGAAAAAAGCCACAAATGTCCAAAAATGCTCAAGTAGCCAAAAACTCTATTTTTTTTATCCTTTTCTTGAACTTAGCATCGAAAACCTAGTTTCTTGAAAAACATACCCAAAACACATCATATCTAACAAAAAAACCTAATAAACTCGTATATATTCATCATTTTAAGCATCGAAAGTGTTATATTTCTATAGCATATCAACACCCTCAACTTAGAACATTTGCATGTCCTCAGGCAATACAATAAAATAAAACAAAACATGATGCTTACCTAGAAGACTCTAAGCTATCCAAGGTAGTAAATCAATGCTTAAAACTCAAAACACATTACCCACTCCTATTTAAACCTTTCATGACCAACTGTGCACAATCATGAAGAACAATGCGACATAAAGGGATCAAGATATGGCATCATAATTGTAACAAACAACTATGTGTATATACGAATTACAATACCAAAAAAAATATGCATCTAGCAATATGACTCATATAACCTAACAACAAAAAAGTCCCACTCGCTCATAGATGAAATGATACATGTCAATGCAGGGACGGTCAAGCGACACTCACACTGAAAAGAAAAATTCCAATAACTGTGCATCAAATACCATAGGCTTGCCCTAATTTTCTTTCACTTAGTTTTTAGACAGTTAAATTAGAATTACTATAGGAATTTAATCAGCTTGTAATATAGGCTTAGGGCTGGTATGGTACAAATGGATGTATCAAGTGACTAAGCCTCCGTGGCACTACACTAACGTTGGGGTCCACACTTTAACCAATTTATTTTTATTCCACCCTTATTTCTCCCCTTTTTATTTTAAAGAACATTCAGGTTGGGTGTGATTTTCTAATTTTTTCTTTTTCTTTTCTTTTCCTTGTCTTTTTTTTCTGCCAAACCTAGCCCTACTCTCTTTTTCTCTTATTTTTACCTTCTTCATTCCCACTCTACATTATGCACCCATATCAACTTAGGCAATTTTCCTGACTTGAGCTGCACAATGTACAAGGAGGACCAGGGCCAAAACATTTTCATATTAACACAAATAGAAAGGCAAAAGGTGAAAATAAAAAAATACTTCCTCCATTTCGAAATAAATGAATTGTTGGGGTATTTATTGGTGTTTCAAAATACGTGAATCATTGAATTTTTTTCCAAAATTACCCTTATGATTTGACAAGCAAAAGAGACTGCAACTTTTTCTTATTTTGGGTAAAAGAGACTTCAAGGGTAAAAATGGAAATTTATGTTAAATTTATGTCTTTGATGCTTTTTTGTTAATCTGTGTGTCAAAATCCAACAATTCATTTATTTTGAAATGGAGGGAGTAGGATACAAGGTTCCAAACAAGGATAAGGGATAGTATTTCACAATGGGGAGGTCATTTAGGCTAAAAGAGGACTAAAATAAAAAATGGTCTATGATCCTTCCTAACAAACTTTCCTAAAACCTAGGCAATACCTACCGGGCATGTTCAAAATTTAACACACAAAGGGAACTAAGTAGCATCTCACACACACATGGCGCAGAATCAATATTACAAGATACTACCTATCTGTTTCATATAATTGTTAGCAACTGATTATCATATCCTTAATCCTAATTCAATAAAAATCCATAATATTCACACATATATACATTCACATAGTTTTAAAATAATGTTGGAGAGGTGTCATTTTAAAAAAAAAAAATCAAAAATGATAATTGCCTTAAGTACTTAAATATCCTAATTACACAAAACCACAAAAAAATACAAAAAAAACACAACACGTCAAAGATTTTTAACCTATATATTCTAGTTCTACAACTATACTACAACCGACTAGAAAAAAAGTACGACAATAAAAACCCACGACAGCTATGGCTTACCCCACCCCCAACTAAAAGACTGTGCACTATCCCCAATGCATTAAAATAATAAAAAATAAAGGGAAGCGGGAACATACCTAGGACACACTAAATGTTCATGTGATGATATTTCCTAGATGGGGGTATATCTACCGATAGAGGTAATGGTGGAGGCGGTGCACTATAAGAATATGCACCCGTAGCTAGCATGACACACCTATGCCTATCAACTCAGACAGTCTCCATAGAATCATGGGTGGCACTTTTTATGGCTTGCTGATATGGTATGTCTTGATTCTGTAAGTCCCCTCTCAGCCTTTCTTGGTCCCAACTTTGGTGACCACCACATCAGCCTCTACGAATAAATAAACGTGCCTTTTACCATGCAAAGATGATGGCTGAACTACTGGGGATACAACTAGAGGGATAGATGATATGTGGATCTCTGTGATAGAGCGTACCTCTATTCTAAGTAGGTCACCTCCTCCCTAGTGTATCCTAGATTTGACATCTCAATCCTACTAAACTAGGCTGATATTTTCCCCTAAAAAACATCTATCCATGAGTTCAACTCGACTCAAAGCTTTGACATCATTTCTCGGTGTACAGACTGTAATCTAGCCTCAACTAGTTATAGCATAGTCCATACCCCTGGATAGATCTACCCATGTAAAGTCGCCACCTTGGTCATAACAATCTGTAGCTGAGTAGCTGTCACCTCTATTCTCTCTTTAACACCTAGAATATCTTGCACACTAGCCTCTATAATAATATCTTCATCAATAGTGTCTATCATAAATACCACTCATATATTATCTAGCTGCTGCACTATCATATACACATCAAAAACTACTTGTTCATTATTCAGCTTAAAGGTGATCTCCTCCAAGTCCATATTAATCAATACCCTACTAGTGGATAGAAAGGGTCTACCCAATATAATAGGGGTTTGAAAATCCACCTCATAATCAAGAACCATGAAATCAACTGGGAATATAAAGGATAGCAACCTTACTTCTACATCACACAAAACACCCACTGGCTTCTTCACAGATAAGTAAACCATCAATAGCTTTATGGATGTAAGTTTGAGTTCCCCCATCCTCAACAACTTATAAACAACTAGTGGCATCACATTTACTCCTTCTTCCAATTAACCTAAATCCTGTTTGATATTAATAGGACCAATAGAACATTGAATGGTGGTTGCTCTAGGGTTGCCCTTCTTTTCTACTAGTGATAAGAAAGGAACTACACTACAACGGTGTACAAAATCATTAGGTCCATCATTTCCCTAGTAATTACCTCCATTACTCTCATAATCATCAACATTATATGTCAGATTCTCAAATTCTACTATAGGAGTCATTTATCATAGTGTTATCTTTCTTTGGCTCTTCAGTAGTAGGAAAAAGAAAATCATCAGTAAGGGTACCACTTCTAGTGGTAATAGCTAGGAAATGGATTATAGATGGTTGGCTCTGAACTTATTCATATGAAAGTGTAACAAGTTATTCCTACTTTAACAAAGAGTACATCTACCTAAACTATGCCTCTAATTGCTTGATTGTAATCGCATAGGAGTCAATCATTTGTGTCAGTACTAAAATACCTACTTTGATCTCTTTACGGCTAGTATCCTGACTCTCTTATCCCTTTACCATTTTAGACAACATCGCTTACTCTCTTGATTTTGTATCTCAGCATCCAGGCAGAATATACCTATCTCCCTTCTTTTTGAATTTATCTTATATCACTCCCTACTGCAGTCTCTGTACCTATAAATATCATAATTCCAACCTTTATTTTCTTTCCCTTGGGCTTAGAAACCTGACAATTAACGATCTAGATACTTATCCTCCTCTTTTAATTCTAACTCATAAGCTCTAGAAGGTACACTATGTGCTCCTACTGTATTCAACTTTTTGGAATTTGCTGCCGCAAACTGCTTAGCCAGCAACCCAAGATCGGTCCTCAGCAGCACAATCTCTTGCAATACAAAATTATTAACTACTCTTTGGTTACTGAAGGCACCACTAGCATAAGTTCTATAACCTCTTTTAGTTTCTCAAGTTTAATTTGCCATCCTCAATTAGTGAGAGAAATTTGGTCTAGAATATCTAAAGCTACCTGCCAGTATAGTCTCACAAAAACTCCTCCAGAGATGGTGTCTTCCATGGTTCTAGAACTGATGGTTAGGTCTTTGTAGAATATATCCAATAAGCTTGTCCCTAAAATTTGATGGTTGGGAACCATACTTAGCTTCTTTTTAAACCTGAACCAAGCCACGTACATAGACTCAGACAATAACTATCTGAAATTAAAAATCACATCCTTAAGATACAACATCCTAGATAGAGGAAAGAACCGATTCAAGAATTGCCTTTGTAACTCATTCCATGTGGTGATAGATGCTCTTGGAAGATCTCTTAACCATAACGATGCTTCTCCCGTAAGTGAGAAAGGAAAAAACCTCCATCTAAGTGCATCTTGATTCACCCCTAGATTTGAATATGAAATATAGATACCAATGAAATTAGCCAGATGAAAGTTTGTTTCATCTAGAGGCAACCTCAAAAACACACCCTTCAAGTATAAGAGCTAGATCATCACACTAGTTATGTTAAATTTAACACATAGGGAAAAAATAAGAGGAATGATAGATCCTATTACTGCCAAATCAACATATACCATATCCTCATAATCATCCTTATATGGATAAAAATACTGGTATGTTGGGATCATTTGAGTTCGACCACCTCTAACTCTATTTTGATTACAACCGAGTGCTGCTCAACGATCTGCTTTTGGTCTATGCACAATCCACTCTACCGCCTTTTCTATGAACTTAGCATCTTCTAGCCTTCCATAATTAGTAGCTTATGTTAAAAATACATCATTCTGCTGGTCAACAAAGTCCTAAACTCCTTTATAAGGAGGGGGAGGCACCTAGTGTGCACCATCACAAACCCCTTTAGGAATAAAATCTCTCATAAGCTCTGTCATCCTACTAGGTGTTTGTAGGATTCTTTCTGGATCTGAATTTAATAGGGTTAAGGTATTTACCCAAATATATGAGCTAGGTATAAATCAACATATACCTAACTAATAACAAGAACACAAATACCCATAAATTGCAAGAATCTCGATTTACAACTCAACACCGTATTCTTCAAAAATGGCGCCCAAATTTGATAATTCCCAAACTACACCTTCAACCTGAAGATTATGAGGTCTTTTTCAAATATAGTAACCCAACAAAGGTTGGGGTCAAATCCTAAGGGAATACATAGAATTATGGATTTCAGCTGTTATAATCAACGGGCAGAACTAGAAAAGCAATTAGGTGGCTTGGAGTAGAAATATTGAATAAGTAACTAATATCAACTTTGGTTGTAATAAGTCATAGGTGAACACTAGTATTGTGTCCCCCCTGGCTTCTCAACTCAGTAGGATTATCATGTTTTATTGAACCAACTCGATACCTTACACGCCGAATCTAATAAGTTATGTACCACCAACTGTCTTCTAGACTAGTTGACAGATCTTACCCTTTACCTTTTGAGTTTCAAGATATCCCCTTGCTAACCCTTATCCTAGATCCCAGTTAACTATTACCTTTTGAGTCTCTAGTTATTAGATGATAGTTAACAATCTTATTTGGATAATACATATTAGGATGGATTGATAGTTAAATTTCAAATTAATATTGTAATTATCTTTTCCTAGTCACTACTACTCTTTTGGAGTAAGTAACAATAATATAGATGAGATCCTTATGTTTGGAACCGCTAAGACATCTATTAAAGTGAAGAAATACAATACATGCATGGTTATTAGTTTGGAACAACATAGAACTTCCCCTATTTCATCAATTTTCTAAGGTTTCCATAAACCCTGGCTAAGGGTTTTTATCCGCTCATACTTGCGAAGTAATCAATGATATTCATAATTGAAAGAATTAGATGAAATCACAATAATTACAATCGAAAGCCAAAAATTTCAACTAAAATAATAACCAAAATCAATATAAAATAATTCTAAGACCCAAATCGGATCTCAAAATCATGACATATGTTTGTAAGTATATAGAGTGCATAACTCTCACAACAAAAACACATAAAAGGTATATTGTAATATCCCACCCTTCTCCTAGTTCAAATTCGCCCAAATCTGACACTTGGTCAAAAAGTTAGAGCCATTTTAGTGAGACAGTGTACCACCTGGTACTTTAGCGCGCTGCAGAGCCAGCTCAACAATTTTCAAAATCCAGTGAGCCTCAGCGATTACCACTGTGTTGCATAAAGGTTAAGTTTTCTAATTGTCCAATTTACAGTAGGCCAGTACAATTATGTCGCATCGCGCCACAATGAAAAATTGGAATTTTTCTGATTCCGTTATTTTAATTCCAAGGGCAGAACAGTCATTTTTTTGTCCCTATATATACTCTTTAACACGATATTCAGCCGCATTAAACCCAAATATTATTGTTTTCTCTCAATTTCCCTTAAGAACAAGAGCTAGGGTTCCAAAATCAAGACCCCAATCATCAAGGTTTCACCATTAATCTTCTGAGAATCAAGTAGTAAGGTATGTTGGATGTTGATTCTTGGGTTCTTTCCACCTAAGAAGTTCAAGAATCCTTTTCAAAATTATAAAGTTTATGTTTAATGAGTTTTCATGATTTATGTGAATAGTAATTGAAATTCATATTGTTGATAGGTTTTGATTCATATTTTGATTATAAAGATTCAAGATTGGACCCTAGTATGTGTTGATTATGTAATATTCATGATAAAACCCCTTCAAGAAGCATGTTGAATTATGTAATTATGTTAATTTGGTGTGTTGAAAGTTGTATGACCAAAGGGTGCCTCTCATATGCTTGATAAATTGCTTATGTGAAGAAAATAGTGTCATTGTAACATGAAGTATAATATCCCCAAGCATGTGTGAACTAGTGCATGCTAAGTGTTTGTTGAAAGGACTAAATGAATGAATTATGATATGTTGCATGTCTTCCTATTCATGTGAACTCCTTGTTGGATGAGTTATGAGACAATAACATGCTTCCCTTTACCATTACATTTTTAAGATTCCCAAGTACTCGAAATGATGCTTCATTGGTTATATTGAAAATGATAGTCTATTGTTATGATTATTACACAAGAGTTGTCATGTCTTATTTATTTATGTTATCGAGTCTTAGGGGTATTTAATGCCCAAAAACTTAGCTGCTTGTCTAGATACGAGTCAGTCTAATGATAAAACTCAGTCGTGCTATGATCAGTAGATTTCAGTTAGTGACAGAAATTAATAAAATTCAGCAATCTCAGTATTCAGCCTAATCCAGCTCAGTACTTAATTCAGAGCTCAGAATTATTCAGCATTAAGTTTAAAATTTAGTAAAGCTCAACAAGATACAAAATTCAGTAGTATTCAGTCATATAATGAGATTCAGTAGCATTCCATCAGCCTTCGAAATTAAGTAAACTCAGCTTAACTCAGTTACTCAGTATGATCAGTAATAGATTCAGCTCATTCTAAGTTCAGTTAGGAATTAGTTCAGAGTCCTTCAGTTGGGAGTAGTAACTAGCACTGAGCGAGTTTAGGGATGACGACTTCCCCTTAGAGATGCAGAGTCATTAGTAATAGTCCCTCAACTCCAGAATTGTATAGCCAGTGGAGGACTAGGAGCCACCCGCTAGATTAAGACTTGACTATCATATTGCCTTAGGCTTGACTTCCTGTTCAGGGTCACCCATTAGAGAGGATTATCCTAGCAGTTGGTTAAGTGAGAACTCCCACAGTTGTAGCAGTATCAGTCTTCAGAGTAGAACTCAAAAACTAGGACTGTCAGATACAGTCACCCATCTCAGTAAGGATCTTAGATAGTTCCATATATTCATAGACCACCTGCTAGATAGGCCTGGTCTCATGTAAAGTTAATTAGAATTAGTACTAATATATCAAAAGATCACCCACTAGATAGGCTTAATCTCAAACTCAGTCCATTATTTCTATTATTAAAAGATTCAGAGATCTTTCGCTAGATATCTTCTGCTAGATAGATCTGATCTCAGATATAATTATTCTTTATCATTATTAGTAGATTCAGAGATCATCCGTTAGAATGGTTAAATCACAAATTTAGTCAGTCAATAGTAGCATTACTCAGAACTCAGTCATTGTTATGAGTAGATTCAGTTAATCAACTTCAATATCATCAGATTCAGAGATCACTCACTAGATAGGACTGATCTCAACTTCAGTACTCAGTTATCAATAACAAAAGATTTAGTTATTTAGTTTCTTAGTATTAGTAGTGAGTTTAGGCGTCAGTAAAGTAGTATCTGAGTCTCAGTATTCAGAGTCATGATGACTTCAGTTATGGTTGTGCATTCATGCATATGTCCTTATTCAGTACTCTCATGATTATTCAGTTGAGCAATGCTCATGCATAATCCCTTGCATTTAGCCTTACCTCATCTAGCATACCTATATATTCTAAGTACTGATGCATACTTTTCTCTTGCGCTATGGTATCTTAGAGCATAGGTTCAGAAGCATGAGATCCAAAGCACCCTTAGCAGTCCAGAATCAGTCAGCAGCAGTAGACATAGCAGTGAGTCCTATTTTATTATATCATTAGATTCAGTTTATTTTTAGTAGACGGAGTTAGTTGGGGACATGTCCCATCAACTCTACAGTTCAGACAGTTAGAGGCTTTTCGAACAGATGTATTAGTATTCAATTTTTAGTATTTATTATTTTAGATGTTTTGAACCTTACGGAAAGTTTTTACTAGTTTTATGCATTTATTTTAGTATATTATGCAGTGCTCAGTTGCAGATATCATAAAGGGTTAGCTTGTGGTCCCTTGGGGTCATAAGCACCATGTGGCATTTTGGCTCTAAAAAATTGGGATGTTATAGACTTGGTATCAGAGCCTAAGGTTTACAGTGTCCTAGGAGTCTGAACAGCCGCATCTAGTAAAGTCTTGTACATATGTGTGTTGTGCGCCATATTTATGTACAAGAGGCTGTAAGATGTTCTTACGAATAGTTTTCCTTTTTTCAGTGTTCATGTCGTGTGAGTATGCAAAAATTCTAGTTGATTCTCAGAATGATCCTTTCCCCTTTTCATATATAGAGTATGCCTCCTCGTAGAGATAATTCCCGTAGGGTTAATAACCAGCCACCTCCACCAGTAGATCCTGAGAATGAGAATGTGTCACATGCAGAGTTTTGGGTAGTTTTTCAGGTGCTAGCCTAAGCTGTGACCACTAGTGTTCAAGGCAACCGTTAGGCTACAGTCCTAATTCCGCAAGATGGGGGTTCATCCACAGCCAGAATCATAGATTTCATGAGAATAAACCCACTAGAATTCTTTGGGTTAGTAGTAGGTGAGGACCCACAACTTTATCTTGAGGAGGTGAAGAAGATCACCCTGATTATGGATGTTTCTGAGGAGGAGAATATAGAGTTAGAATCCTATAGGATGAAGGATATTTCTCATGATTGGGTAGTGATGTAAAAGAAGAGTAGAGGGGAGGATGCAGCTCCCATGACTTTGTAGGAGTTTTAGGATTCCTTTCTAGATAAGTTTTTCCCGCTAGATATGAGAGAAGCTAAGGTAGAAGAGTTTTTGAACCTAAGAAAAGGCTCCATGATAGTAAAGGAGTATTGTCTTAAGTTCAAATAGTTAGCTAAGTATGCTCCCAATTTGATAGATGACCCTAGAGCGAGTATAAGTAAGTTTGTGACTGGTATATCCGTGTTTGTGTTGAAAAAGTGTAGGACTACTATGCTTAATAGATATATGGACCTTGCTATACTGATAATACATGCGTAGTAGATTGAGGCTGATAAGACAAAACAAAGAGAGAGTGAGTAAGAAAGCTAGAACAGGTAGTCATAGTTTCTCCCAGGCAGGGTCATAGGGTGGTAACCATTCTCCGCATAGTCAGAAGTTTTCATTTCTAGCTCCATCCTCAGCTAGTGTCCCACACAAAACATCAGAGATATTAGTCTTGATGAAGCTCCATGCTCCAAAGCCCAGGGTAGTTCTAATAGTGTTCGTACCTACCCGTTCTGTGAAGAGTGTGGGAGGAATCACCTAGGTATGTGTAGAGAAAATATTCAGGTATATTTTGGATATAGTAAGCCAGGCCACAGAATGCGGGAGTGTAGATTACTAGCTCAGAAGGGTAGATATTCGCGTCAGCAGGGCGCTGCTTTTAGTACCTCTAGTGTTCAGTGTCAGAATTGACTCTATGTGCTTCAAACTCGCCATGATCAGGACAGGTTCCCTGATATAGATTCGGGTATGTTATGAGTCCGTCATCTTGATGATATGCATCCTTAAATCCTTTGCTCCCATTTTGAGCTTAAGTTTTCAGCATGATCCAGTTAGTAGAGCCAGCAAGTCAGTTTAGTAGCTAGACAGTCAGATTCGTATAGTTTGTTATCTTATCTCTTCACCTGATCATGCTATAAAAAAATCCCAGAATGTAACTATTCCAAGATAGAGTGTCCTAGTAGTTGTGAGTATAACTCAGTTCATGAGTCATGCGTTAGTTTCAGATCTCAGATAGTCAATCATGACCTAGTTCATAGATGCCCCATGCACCGCCCCAGTATTTCAGCAAAGTATTCTTAGAGGGACATAGAGTCCCAAGGGCGATATACCCAATAATATTCCCATGCTTTCAAGTCATTAGAATAATTCAACTTCATGTTCAGACTATCCTTACGAAGTTAACACCAATTATCATTGCATATTCAGTGATGCATTCAAGAATCAGTTATATTCATGCATTAGATATGCATGTTCAGTAGAAAAAGTTCAGATCTTCACTGTATACAGTCATGCATTCATGCAAAAAACTCAGTCATGAATCCATGCATCAGATATGCATGTCCATTATGAGAATTCAGCTTATGAGTAGCTTCAATCGTGTGTTCCATGCATCAAATATGCATGTTCAGCATGAAATCTCAGTATATCAGTAGTTCCAATCATATAGTTATGTTTCTCATACTCATGTCCAGTAAGTAAATTCATCCTACTAGCATTCTTAGCTTAATCAATCTCATTTTAGGATGAATGTTCCCAAGGGGTAGACATTGTAATACCCTACCCTTCTCCTAGTTTAAATTCATCTCTAGAACATCAAAGATCTTGCTTCAAATATGAATATATTTTATTCAATGTGAAATTTTTAATATTTTGACTTTTTATCATGTGAGAAATTAAATAAGCTTTCCATCGATACCAAATTTTCCCAAATCCAACACTCGAGCGAAGAGTTAGAGCCATTTTAGTGAGGCAGTGTACCACCTGGTACTTTAGTGTGTCGCAGAGCCAGCAAAAATGGCAATTGTCAAAATCCAGTGAGCCTCCACAATATCCACCACGTCCTGCCAAGGGTCAGTTTCCTAACTATCTAATTTCCAGTAAGCCAGCGTAATTATAGCGCGTCGCACTTGAATGAAAAATTGGGATTTTTTAGATTCCATTATTTTAATTCTAAGGGAAAAACGGTCATTTTGCTGTCCCTATATATACTCTTTAATATGATATTCAGCCACATTAAACCCAAATATTGCTGTTTTCTATCAATTTACCTTAAGAATAAGATCTAGGGTTCTAAAATCAAGACCCCAATCATCAAGGTTTCACCATTAATCTTTCGAGGATCAAGCAGTAAAGTATGTTGGATGTTGATTCTTAGGTTCCTTCCACCCAAGAAGTTCAAGAATCCTTTTCAAAATTATAAAGTTTATGTTTAATGAGTTTTCATGATTTATGTGAATATAAATTGAAGTTCATATTATTGATAGGTTTTGATTCATATTTTGATTATAAAGATTCAAGCTTTGACCCTAGTATGTGTTGATTGTGTAATATTCCTGATAAAGCCCCTTCAAGAAGAATGTTGAATTATGTAATTATGTTAATTTGGTGTGTTTAAATTTGTATGTCCAAAGGGTGCCTCTCATATGATTGATAAATTGCTTATGTGAAGAAAATAGGGTCATTGTAACATGAAGTATAATATCCCCAAGCATGTGTCAACTAGTGCATGCTAAGTGTTTGTTGAAAGGACTAAATGAATGAATTATGATTTGTTAAATGTCTTCCTGTTCATGTGAACTCCTTGTTGGATGAGTTATGAGACAATAGCATGCTTTACTTTACTATTACATCCTTAAGATTCCCAAGTACTCGAAATGATGCTTCATTGGTTATATTGCGAATGATAGTCTATTGTTATGATTATTAATCAAGAGTTGTGATGTCTTATTTATTTATGTTATCGAGTCCTGGGGGTATTTAATACCCGAAAACTTAGCTGCTGGCCTAGAGATGAGTTATTATGAACATAAAACTCAGTCGTGGTATGATCAGTAGATTTCAGCTAGTGACAAAAATTAAGAAAACTAAGTAATCTCAGTATTCAGCCTAATCCATCTCAGTACTCAGTTCAAACCTCAGTAGTATTCAACATTTAGTATAGATTTCAGTAAAGATCAATAGTTTTCAGTTAGATAACAAGATTTTGTAGTATTCCATCAGTCTTCGGAATCAAGTGAACTAAGCTTAACTCAATTACTCAGTATGATCATTAACAGATTCAGCTCGGTCTAAGTTCAGTCAAGAATCAGTTCAGAGTCCTTCAGTTGGGAGTAGTAACTAGCACCAAGCGAGTTCAGGGATGGCGGCTTCCCCATTAGAGAGGTAGAGTCATTAGTAATAGTCCCTAAACTCCAGAACTGCATAGCCAGCGTAGGACCAGGAGTCACCCATTAGATTAAGGCTTGACTATCATATTGCCTTAGGCTTGACTTCCTATTCAGGTTTACCCGTTAGAGAGGCTTAACTATAACAGAGGTCTTTACTCGTGGCACGGTATTGACACCCTTCCAGCTGGGGTTACAGGTTGGACCCTACTAGATTAGATTTGGGGAATGTCGGTTAAGTGAGAACTCCCACAGTTGCAGTTTCAGTATCAGTCTTTAGAGTAGAACTCAAAAACCAGGACTATTAGATACAGTCACGCATCTCAGTAAGGAACTTAGATAGTTCCATAGATTTATAGACCACCCGCTAGATAGGCCTGGTCTCACATAAAGTTAATCAGAATCAGTACTAACAGATCCAGAGATCACCCGTCAAATAGGCTTGATCTAACACTCAATCTATCATTTCTATTATTAAAAGATTTAGAGGTCATCTATTAGAAAGGTTTGATCATAAATTTAGTCATTCGATAGTAGCAAGCTCAGAACTCAGTCATTGATATGAGTAGATTTAGTTAATCAACTTCAATATCATCAGATTCAAAGATCACTGGCTAGATAAGACTGATCTCAACTTCAGTATTCAATTATCAATATCAGAAGATTCAATTATTTAGTTTCTCAGTATTGGTAGTGAGTTCAGACATCAGTAAAGCAGTATCCGAGTCTCAGTATTCAGAGTCACGATGATTTCAGTTATGGTTGTGCGTTCATGCATATGTCCTCATTCAGTACTCTTATGATTATTCAGTTGAGCTATGTTCATGTATAAGCCCTTGCATTCAGCCTTACCTCATCTAGCATACCAGTACATTCCAAATATTGACGTATACTTTTCTCTTATGCTATGATGTCTTATACCATAGGTTTAAAAGTATGAGATCCAGAGCACCCTTAGCAGTCTAGACTCAGTCAGCAGTAGTCTTCATTCAAGGATGATCCTTATTTTATTATCGCATTAGATTAAGTTTATTTACAGTAGATGGAGTTAGTTGGGTACATGTCCCATCAACTCCACAGTTCAGACAGTTAGAGGCTTTTCGGACAGATATATTAGTATTCAGTTTTCAGTATTGATTATTTTAGATATTTTGAACCTTATGGAAAGTTTCCGCTAGTTTTCCGCATTTATTTGAGTATATTTTGTAGTGCTCAATTGGAGATATCTGAAAGGGTTAGCTTGTGGTCCTTTGGGGTCATGAGCATCGTGTGGCATTCCAGTTCCAGAAAATTGGGGCGTTACATATATATTGTACATGATAAAACCCTAAAAATCAAAGCCTAGATGAAAAAAGATAAAAAAAAATTGTGGCAACTTACTTAGGACACATGCAGTCTGCAAGTACTACATGTGATCTGCATGTTGGCCCAAGTAGGTGCCAAAACATTTTCCTTCACTATTCATCCTTTGGATTTTGAACGTTGGGTACTACCTTACCCACATGCACTCCAAAAGTACTATATGAGATCTACATGTAGACATAGGTAAGTGCCAAAAATTTTCCTTCAACTCTTGCACTCTCTAGATCTTCAATTTTGGTACTTACCTTAGTAACATACGGACCGGAAGTGCTACATGCGGTCTGCATATGGACATAGGTAAGTACCAGGTCTTCAAATTCTTGCAACCAAGCTTTTGAACTTTAATTTATGGTAAATGCTTTGGTCACACACACTTGGTAAAAGGCACAAATGCCCAAAAATTCTCAAGTAAGTATCCAAAAACTCCATTTTTACATTTTTTTATTGAACTTAGAATCCAAAACCTAGTTTCCTACAAAACATAACCAAAATATGTCATATCTAACAAAACAACCTAACAAACTTGCATATTTTCATTATTTTAATCATCAAAAGTTCTATATTTCTTTAGCACATCATCCATCCACTTGAGGGTGGAAAGTGGTGCTAAGGTTCACCTGAGTGCCCAAACCTTTCTGAAATGAATTCCAGAAGTGAGACAAAAACTATGTGCCTCATTCTGAAATAATGGACACTGGTGCACTATGCAACTTCAAAATCTCCTGAATAAACAACTTAGCATAATCCTCCCCTAAGTAGTTAGTCCTCCCAGGCAAGAAATAAGCAGATTTAGTCATTCTATCCACAATCACAAAAATAGAATCATACTGATTGTGAGACTGCAGAAGACCGGTAATGAAATCCGCAATAATTATCTCCAACTTCCACATGGGCAACTATATTTATTGAGATATGCCACCAAGCCTCAAATGCTCAACCTTAACTTGCTGACAGAAAATACACTTAGCCAAAAAATTTGCCGCATCCTTCTTCATATTATTCCACCAATAGATTTACTTCTAGTCATGACACATCTTAGTTGAGCCCGGATGAACTGTATATCTGGACTCATGAGCCTCAGTCAAAATTCATTCCCACAATCAATCTAAATGAGGAACACATATTCTACCTTGATACCTCAAGATGCCATCTCCCCCAATCTCAAAAATCATAACCTTTTGATGACCTACATCATCCTTAATCTACATAAGTATAGGATCTAAAGCCTTCTTATCCTTCAACTCAACTCTAAGCGATGATTTCACTACTTCCTGAATAATAACTCCCCTATCCTCAGAGTCCAAAAAAAGAACTCCCAAGTTAGCCAACCTGTGAATGTCTTTCACCAATAATCTTTTCTCCTCATTAACATGGGATAAGATCCCCATAGACAACCTACTAAGGGCATCAACAATAGTATTAGCTTTACTTAGATGGTAGTGAAGACTTACGTCATAATTCTTATGCAATTCAAGCCACCACCTCTAACTAAGATTCAACTCCTTCTAAGTGAACACATATTGTAAGCTCTTATGATCTGAATAAATATCCGCATACACCCCATACATATAATGGCGCCAAATCTTCAAAGAAAAAACCACAACTTCCAACTCTAAATCATGAGTTGGATAATTGCTCTTATGAACTTTAAGTTGCATAGAAGCATAGGCCACAACCTTACCATGATGCATCATGACACAACCCAGTACCATACGGGACACATCACAATACACAATAAAACCATCTGTTCCCTCAGGCAGGTTCAAAAGTTGTACAAAAGTCAACTTATCCTTTAGCTTCTCAAAACTACCTTTTTAGGCATCTGACCACAAAAACTTAACCTTTTTCTGAGTTAACATCCTTAATGGAGAAACAATAGATGAGAAACTCTCCATAAACCTCCTATAATAACCATCCATACTCAATAAGCTCCTTATGTTAGTATGAGTCATGGGTCAAGGCCATTTCTTAAATGCCTTAACCTTCTGTGGATCCTCTTTGACCCCATCAATAGAAAAAACATGCCTATGAAAAGTAATGACATTCAACAAAAACTCATATTTAGAAAATTTAGCATACAACTTCTAATCCTTAAGAGTCTGCAACACAATTCGAAGGTGATTGACATGATCCTCTTTACTCTTTAAGTACAACAATATATCATCAATAAAGACTATTACAAAAAAAACTAGAAACAACCTGAAAACCCTATTCATAATATCCATAAATGCAGTCAAAACATTAGTCAATCCATATGATATAACCAAAAACTCATAGTGACCATATCGAGTTTAAAAAGTAGTCTTGGGAATATCAACCTCCCTAATTTTCAAATGATGATTGCCCAAATAAAGATCAATCTTAGAGAAATATCTAGCACCTTGAAGCTGGTCAGAAAGGTTATCAATCCTAGGAAGTGGGTACTTGTTCTTCACTGTCACCTTGTTCAACTGACGATAGTCTATAAACATCCGAAGAAACTAATCATTTGTTTGAACGAAAAGCACCAAAACACCCTTATCAAGAAGATCCTTCAATTGCTCCATTAGCTCAGCAGGAGCCATTCTATAAGAAAGAACAAAAATAGGACTAGTATCTGGTAGAAGATCAATCCCAAAGAGTATTTCCCAATCGGGAGAAATACTAGGAAGACCACCGGGAAAAACTTCAGAAAAGTCATTAACCATAGGGATAGTTTGCAAAGAAAGACTTTCAGAGTCAGAATCCTTAGCCCAAACTAGATGATAGAGACACCCTTTTGAAATCAATTTCTGATCCTTAAGATAGGAAATAAACCTCCCTTTAGGTATTAAGGAACTCCTCTCTCATTCTCATACCGACTTATTAGAGAATTGGAAATTGACTTTTTCGATCCTACAATCCAAAGACACATAGCACAAATGAAGCCAATCCATCCCTAAATCATATCAAAATCTACCATATCCAACTCTATAAAATCCACCAATGTCTTCTTATGAAAGATAGATACCACACAACCCCAATAGAATTTTCTAGCAATTATAAAATCACCCACTGGGTACACACAGAAAAAGTATTAGAGATATTCTTAGTACCAAAACCAAAATATAAAACCACATAAGAAGTCACATAAGAAAAGGTTGAAATCGGATCAAGTAAACAATAAACATCATAGGAAAAACATACCAGTAATAACATTTAAGGATGCCTTAGATTCCTGGTGGGTAGCAAGTGCATAAGATAATTTTGGCTAGTACCGGTACCATAAGTAGCACCCTTAGGCGCAGAAACTAAAAAAGTGGCAACTGAAAGTTTATTAGCCGAGTGGCTACCATGACCAAAGGACAAACTCGATGCTTTTCACTAAGCTAACCACAATTATAACACCAATTCCTTCCCTTCTCATAATAACCACGATGAAACTTTCTATAAAAATGTCAAGAAGGATAAGGTGGGGCTGACTGAGCTCCACTAGCCTAAGACTGGGCACCTTGTGCCTTAGGACTACTACTTGCCTGAAAATGATGATCACCCAAAGGCTTAGGATAGGGAGAATTAGAAAACAAATAAAAATTTCCCTAATTCTCTTGGTTCACTATATACAATCTTTCCCAATATTTTGCTGACCCCTACCCTACTCTGAATATCTACACTTCTTATTCTTTTGCATCTTTATTTGCTTCTTTTTCTCATCCTCTACCTACTGCATATAAACCACAATTATAGAGATGTCCATATCATTGTTCAATATTGCATCCTTACACTCTAATAACAAGTCATAGGACAACCCAAAAGCAAACTTCCTCATCTTAGATCTCATGTTAAACTTTAACTCTAGAGCATAATGAGCCAATTGCAAAAACTTTAGATCATACTCCTTCTCACTTATCTTACCCTAATTCACATTAAGAAACTCCTCAGTATTATCCTGCTCAGCATCATCCCCTTTCATAGCTTTCCACTCCGTATACCACTGATAAGTTAAACTTTTAACTGATAAGAAGCAAACTCCACACCCTCTACATCAGTATCTTGCATCATCCTAAAGATCTTCTCTATCTCAACAATGAAGCCCCATAGATCCTCCTCAACCCTAGAGCCTATAAAGGTTGGGGGATTGAACCTCATAAACTATCTAACCTGGGTGACCTCAGATGAATGAGCAATAGAACCAACACAGTCATACTGACGAGATTGTAATGCCACCAACAGAGTAAGAATATAAATATACTGATGGAAGTCTATATTAGAGATATATCCCTAAGGCGACTGAGCATAAATGTTACCAACCTGAGAAGCTTGAAGAGGACTATTAGGGACAGGTAGAGCTCCACGTGGAGCAATACAATTAGGAACAAGGACCCTAGACTAGGTTTTCACATCATAAATAGGGTGAGTCCCCTCCATATTATCCTGAGGTGGAACAAAGTTCCCAATAAAGTTTCTATGAACATTAGGTCTTTGGGGAGGCATAATGTAACACCCCATATTTTTGAGCTAGAAATCAAACCATCGTTCCTACTTGTGTAAACTCTAATTCCATGATTTATATTTGAATACATGTGTCATGATCATTAGCCTATTGTGAAGAGTGCTTATGATGTGGAAAAATGTTTATAGGAATTACTTAGAGCAAAGTTGAGCTAAGAGCCTTTGATGAGGCCAAATTTTGGTAATCGATTCTACAAGGGTCAGATTTGAACGTGTAAAACTCCTTACATATGTGGAATTTTGCATCTCAAAACCCACAAAGTTTTAGATAATTGAATTACCTTTTCAATAGTACTAATTTCCCCTTAATGCAATACTCGAGCAAAAGGTTATGACCATCCAAAGGCCATGCGTCGCATGACAATCGTAAATAGCCACTGGATGAGGTATGCTATTGGCATGTGCCGCACAACCTCAGGTGTTCTATTGATGTGCGCTACACAAAAAAAGCAAAGTTCCAAAATTTGCTCTGTGTTGACTTATATTAAGGGCATTGAAGTCTTTTCATATCCTAAAACTATTTCTATTCTTTCTTAAATGAATTAAGGGGCTTTAAAACCCGTTATTGTCCACTTTTTATGAGATTAACTTACGTAATACCTTTCTTTCTTTCCAAGAACTAAATTCAAGTTTCTTTCATCAAGAACTCAAGTATTCAAGTTCCAATTTTGAGTTTTCCTTCAAGATTTCATCGAATTGAGATATGTAGGTATTCATCAATGGTTCCTTCTACCCATTGAGCCCCAAAACCCTCTTTTTGGTTAAATTATGAATTATACTCTAGTTTATGATCAATTTCAAGGTAAATTATGAAATTTATTCATGTTTTCTTATTATTATTACATTCAATCCATGATAATAGTTTTATCCCATGAGCATTATGTTCCTACATGCTTCAAGTTCCAAAACCCTTGGTCATGTTTAGTTGGAATCATGTCAAATTCTCAAGTTATGATTTAAATTGTATAAATATGATATTTTCCCAAGGTTAACTCATTCCTATGTTTACATTCATGAAATTTATCAGATTATTAAAATATCTTATGTTTTAGGTCTTTGAATTATGATTTTTATGTTACTATTTTAAGCATTGTTATCAATGTTTTATAATCATTCAGTGGTGGTGGGTTATGAACACCCGATACCTACATGTTTACTTACATTTTAGATTTTTCAATTAATGAGTCATTCATCTCATAATTGTTTTGTTAAACATAGTTTGTTAATGATCATGTTGAGCACTATCAATTCACATGTTTATAATTACATAAGAATTTGTATGTGCTATTGTTTTAAAATACCATGAGCTGAGATTATTAGTAATCAATGCATGCACCAGTTAGTATTTTAGTGTTTTTATGTTGGGAACAGGCTTTAGCACTGAGTGGGAAGTGTGGGTTCAACGTATCCTATTTTTCTAGAAACTACGTTCCACCATAGGTTTAGAGGCCTGGCCAGAGAGTCTCTCCTTACAAAATATGGGCTCAGTTTAGTGATCACTCTAGTTTAGGTTCTACTCCAATGGAAAAAATAAAAAAGCTCTCCTCAATGTGGATTAGATGTTGGACTCCATGATAGATCACATGATTTATGTTTGCTAAATGACAGCTCCCACAATTTTAGTCAGTATTTAGTTTATCTTAGTTCAGGTTTGCATGACCAAGTAATCAGATTTCAGTAATTATTCAGTCATTTTTATAGATTATTCATGTTATTCAGATTATGTCAGTACATGCTATACTTGGTCTTGCATTCTCTGTTTTACATGTTCATATTTTCATGCTTAGTATCCATACATGGTCCTCAGTTCATTTTTACAGCATGTTCAATTTTACATGAGATTTACATACAGTATTTATGTTTCTACTACTTCCCAACTTACATAATTATTTTTAGCTCATGATTTACAAATCTGACAATGACTTACTATTTTCACGTACAACCATGTTTTAAATGCACACTTCAGTAAATAGCTTATATTCTCAGTTGTAAAGCATGTTTTAAATATTTATATGATTTAGTGCATGTCTCCATATACTTTATAAATTCCAACGTGCTGACCACATATATGTGTTTGTGGCTACATCCTTCATAATGCAGGTACCAGTTGTAGCCCACACATCATAATCAGATAATTTGCAGCTTTCAGCAAGCAGGTGATAAGTCCTCTTATTTTGGGGACTCCAGTCCATTGTAGTTCATATGTTGTATTATGATTATTCATATGTATTGATTAGTGGTAGTTGGAGGCATGTCCCATCTATCTATAGTCATTATAGTAGAGGCTTCAATGATAGTCAGTCAGAGTCTTTACATGTAATTCAAGTTTCTTTCTTCAGTTTTATCATGGTGTAAACTTTATCAGTATTACATTTATTTAGACTTTCTCATGATTATGTTTCCCCTCAGTAAATTTAGTTTTTATACAATTTAAAATCAGTTTCTCAAGCGGTATGCCAGTTCATGGGTTTACTTGGGATCAATTGACGTTCTAAGCACTGTGTTATGACAAGGGGTAGTTTTGGGTCATAACACATGATCTGAAATGCGAGGAAGCCAGGAGTTAGAGAAGTTTTATAACACTAGACCTTATAGCCCAAAATAGAACACAAGAAAAAGAAAACATTCCTAGATGCGTGATAGTCTTCTCCTTATAATTGTGGAGCGCTACACACTCATAAAAAGGACTCTACTCGACACGGCTTTATGGACACCCAATGAATCTAAGTCATGATATGATACCAAGATTTTCATGACTCAAACTAGGGCCTAGTTGTGATGGGTTTCTCCATCCCACCATTGGCCAGAGACCACCCCCTTAGCCTAAACTCAAGAGCACAATAATAATAATAAAGATAAAGTGGAACCTAATCAAAATTATAATAATAAGATGACAATAAAAGCCAAAACAACAACCAACCACACTTGTCCATAATAGCCTCTAAAACTAGAATAGCAACTAAATCGGGACATATGCCAACTACTACAAAAAAAATACATAAGTACTGAGTCAATAATGAAATATGAAGGCCTTCTAGAGGATGGAGGCTTACAACTTCAAAATATTTTTATAGATGTGCTAATCTACTTTACACAGGAGCAACAGAAAAGTCTTCAAAACCTACATCATGCAATGATGTAGCGCCCTAGAATGGTTACTGGGATAATCATTGTCATGTAACTTAGGAAAAGTGATAAAGTAATGCCATGTCCAAAATTAGTCAAAACCATATACTTACATTCATATATAAATATAGGATACCTGAATAGGGTAAGGGTCATGAACATGAAAGTTTTAAAACCATTAACCTAGACTGTGTAGCTCAATCTATCCTAAAGGAACCCATGGGCTATACGGGTTTAGTTCCCCCTGCTGAAAAGGCCTTAGTGCATGTTAGACGCATGAACCGAGGAAAAATCAAGGGAAAACTAAAGCCACCATGGGCAATATCCATACCATATATATATATCAAGTGTATATCATGCACACAATCATATTGACCCCTAACACCAACAAATGTTATTTTCAGTGTTTATGCCCCCAGGATTTACACCTTCACGGTAAGTTGCACAACCCCCGATAAGCCTAAATTATAAAATTTTTCACATAGTTGCAACAATTAACCCAGGAGTCATTCATTAAGGAATTTACACTTAGTACTGTCAAACCAATATGCTTGCAAGCTAAACTAGACATGCCAAACCAATTCACATAACCGCATTGACTTCCAAGTTCCATTTAAAATCCAAACCATGGTCACCAAGGACATACTAATCCATTTTTATACCTATTTATCCATTAATGCAATACATTGGGTTCAAAAGCAAGTTAAACCATTTAATTTTCCATAATAAAAATCTAATTTTCCATAATAAAAATCAAATTTACAAAGTGGAGTAAGGTTCATGCAATTCCAAGCTAAAATTAATCTAATTTAGTGAACTCCATGTCCCCCATTTCATCAATTTAAATAATGTACCAATTCAATCCCAAAAACATCAGTTTAAGCCTTGAATAATCAATTCAAAACATGAGAAAAGAAATACAATCAGTAACAACCAAAACCCTTCAAACCAATTTCAAACCCCATAATTTAAATCACATAAAAATCCATTAAATTCATACCACAATGCAAAATTAAAGTTTAGGGAAGAGAAATATGCCTGAAACACTCAAGAAATTGAAGTCAATTTTAAGTTTGGAGCTCGGAGTAGTAATTTCTTGAAAAACCCTTAAGCCTATTTGATTTAGATATTAGAGAAGAGAATAAGAGTGTTTGATCTTTTTAGCTGAAAGGAAAAAGTCACTTTTATGTTTATAATTCATGGAAAGGGTGAAAAGACCCAAAATCACCTCACCCTAAGTGAGAAAAAACAAAACTAGATGAAATTAATCCTTCAGCGTTGCACGACATTATCGTAGAGGGTAGCCTCCATGTCATATCAATATCGCGGAGACTAACCTCCGTGACATGTCAATATCATGGAACTTCACTGCATCGTGGTCCCAAAAAGTCCTCGAACCTCTTTCAAAGATTCCAAAACTTTCCCAAATTACCCTTTTAACATCCTTTAACATAATTTAAGTCAAAAATAAATATTACGTATGCGGCAAGGTCAAAAATAAAATGATCAAAATTTTATGGGGTCTCACAACTAACCTCCAGAGCATAATATAGCAAACAACGGAAGCCAACCAAAATAGTAAATAAGATAGATGAATCAAATAAAATCTAAGAGTCTAAAAAGGACAACCAATCATCCCTATACTGTCCAAAAAAGCATTTAATTCTGGAAATACAAAACTAGGATAGGACATGCCCCCAACAAAAGAGAATTCACAATTCCCAAAATATTAAAAGAAACCTAATGAAATGGCAGGGATTTTCAAATGATTGAGGCTCACCACTTCACAACAACTCAACCAATGTATCACACCACTTAACACGGCACAAGAGTAATAAAAACTCCATTAGACCCTACATCATTACATGATGTAGCATCCAGGGATGGTTAGTTAGGCAAGCACTAGCATATAAATCAAGGAAAATTGATAAAATAGTGCCATTGTCAATAACGCATCAAAACCACATGCACAATAATTTTATATACATATATAAGAAGCTAGGATAGGGACAAGGGCCATGAACATGAGAGTTTAAACCATTATCCTGAACTATGTAGCTCACTCCATCCTAAAGGAACCTACGGGCTATATGGGTACAGCTTCTCCTGCTGGAAGGGTCTTAGTGTGTGTTAGCCGCATAAACTGAGGAAAAGATAAAGACACCAAGGTGATAGTCATAAAAAATATATCATGTATCTAGACACATAGTCATATAGAACCCCACACCAGCAAACATGGTTTCCAGTATTAGTCTCCCCAGGACTACATCTTCACGGTGAGCTATACAATTTCCTTTAAGCCCAAATTAAAACAATTTGCACATAAACCCAACCACTAACCAAGAATTCTTTATTAATTCATTTTCCAACATTGTATCGTCATACCAATATGCTTGCAAGGTAATTTAGTTATGCCAAACCAGTCCATTTAACCATTAGACTCTAAAGTTCCATTCAAAATCCAAACTATTGCTACCAAGGGCATCCCAAAATAATTTTAACCATTCATTATACTTTAACGCAATGCACTATTCCAAAACCAAGTTAAATCATGAAAATTCCATATTCAAAACCAAAGTCATAAAGGTGGGTCGAGGTTAATATCTTTATCAAGCCAAATATTTATCAATTTGGGGAAACCTATGTTACCCATTCCAATCCTCATAACAATGCATCCATTTATTCTCCAAAACCATCAATTAAAGTATAAACAACATATTTAAATCACAAAAAATACAATTCAAGTAATAACCATCAAAAGCTCTTGACCCAATTTCAAACCCAACAATTAAAATCATGTGAATAATGATTAAATATATGTCATAATGTAAAATTCAAGTTAGCGAAAGAGAAACATTCTTGAAATACCAAAGAATTTGGAGAGAAATTGAATTTTGGAGCTTGAATGGTGAATTCTCTTTGAAATCCTTGAAGTTTCTTATTTGGAGTGTTAAAGAAGAAAAGAATGGAATTTGATCTTTAAAAACTGAAAGAAAAGGGTTTATTTGGTGTTTAAAAGACGTGCAAAGGGTCAAAGGACCATAGGCTCGTCACCCCAAGTAAAAAACAAAAATTGGATGAAAATTACATAGCAGCGTAGAACGCTGCTATTGAACAGATAGTCTCCATGCCACATCCTTATCGTGTAGGCTAATTGGCGTGGAACACAACTATCGCAGAGGCTTACTAAATATGAGTTTCAAAATGCTCTCGAACCTCTTTCATAATTTCCAAAATATTCCTAAAACACCCTTTTAACATGACTTAACATAATTGAAGTCAATAATTGGCATTATGCACGCATGAGGGTCAAAAATAAATTCATTGAAATTTTATGGTGTCTTACATATTTTTAAGGGATAGGGGGGTTAGGTCTGGAAAAGAAAGGATTGGGCAGAGGGTGTTTTTTTTTTCTTTTATCTTATGTTATAATATAATGTAAAAATTATTCATTTTTTTGACAAATAATATTTGACATGGCACTGATATAGTGATTGTATGGAGTGATAGTAATACACTTTGCGAGATTAGTATTATATTTTTAAGGTGGTATTTATTCAGTTGAAAAAGATTTAAGGGGGTAAATAACCACCTATAAAATTAAAGTGTTTAATTAAGTTTTATGGAAAGTTTAGGGGGGATTTTATGTCTTTTATATTATTCTAACTAATGCATCTACAAGTCATGTGGCAAAAAAATGTAACATACAATAACTTTTGAACACCTCATAAAATTGAAATAAGGGCTACCAACATATAATTCCTTCCATAAGAATTAGATATTGATCACAAAACTTCAATCAAACTTAGCTATGTATGGTTCATGAACATAATATCAATAAGTGGAAGAATGAAGTACACCTAAATATTTATTTATGAAGACAATTTAAAAATGAACGACAATGACCAAACTATAACTGCTCGAATATGTGTGCTACAAAGGAGGTCAATGATGTGAATTGTGTGATGAAATATTTCAAATGAAATTTATCCCCAAGTGTTGGGAGATGACAAATGTTCGAAAATAACCTCACTCACTGAGTTTTTGGGATAACTGATAAAGTCAAACTATATAAATACTTTATTTAAGGAAATACTATATCTATCTTAGGGAATCAGTCGGGTACCATGTCTACTTTTTAATTCTTAGTAAAGAATTTTTGTGTCGCTTTTGATTTCAAATCAGAACATTGTTTATGATGAATTTCTCAAATTAAAGGCCTTTTGATGCGTAAATGTGAACTGTTTTCTCTTTGTGTTTAGATTCTAGCATTTACAAAAGAGAGAAACAAAACTCATAAATAATGCTCAATCTAAAAATAGAACATGCATCCCCAGAATACATATTTTAAAGCTTTATGAAGAGGAGAGAAATGACGATGTCACAATCTAATTTCTCAGTTCATGGTGGCACCTACTATAATTCGCCAGTAGGGAAGCCCAACCCATAGTCTGGAATGGCTAGTAATAGACTATCAGGAGAAATGAAAGAAAATATCAGAAAAAATATGATAAGTGACTAACACATATAAGGCAGTTCCAAAACCTAGCGGAATCAACACAAAAGCTTCTAATACAAAAAGAGTACAAAGTGAAGTACTAAATAAAAATACAAGTCCAACCATCTCTGAATACAATATAAAGATCAGTATAAACCACAAGAAAAAGAGTAGTAATGCTCTGAATGTCAGGGGCTCACTCTAAATCTTTGATCCATAGCTTCTACGCATGATACACACAACAATGGCGAGAACTTGTACTATGATCTGCAGGCTACAGAAGTGTATTATGAGTTCAAAAAGCATGATACTCAGTAGAAAAAGACTGACTGAGCTCCAAGGTTAATGCAAATATTGATAACATACAAGTAGGGATATAAACTATATGCAACAATTTAGAATGCTAAACAAAATAACACTAAAGATGCCATACAGATAACTATCCTCTTCTAATCATATTTTAGAACTAAAGAACTTTACTGTATATCGCTATCCAATATACAAATAAAGAATAGAAGAATGATATATAGTGGTATACAAAGCCAAGAATTGCATATACAATGTTAACAATGAGGGAAGAGAGAGATATACAGTAATACCATAGCTATATATATATATACAAACAAGACTTTTTTAAGGTTATAGCCTAAGGTAGTCAATATGAACTCTCTTTGAAATCCTAACCAAGTAGGAAGGCTAACACTAGCATGATCAAGTCCTATAGTCGAGTGTTTACCCATATATGCACTATCTGTAATGTAGAATACCATAAAAAGAAAAAGGATCAGAATCATTCATCAAATCTCAGTAATAGTCCATAATCATCCTACCATGAAATAACTATAATAATAACAATATAGTAACTGGATAGTCCAGGCAAATAATACCTAACCGAGCCCTATAAATTGGAAGGTTCAATCAACACTCAACAAATAACAATCATAACCCACACCTAGGTAACCCTTTCTAAGTCTGGTAGATACATAAACCAAACAACATACTAATGATAGAAAATACACATGAATGAATGAATGCAAAGCAAAGGTAGGACCTACTGCAGCCTCTCTTCTCAAACATAATATTTCATAGACAAAGGGGATCTAAGGGGGTTTGGGAGCACCCGTATATACTGACCTGGTCCTAATCTAGGATTTCTAATCATCATCGTTATTAGTCTACTCAGTCCAACACCAAAGAGACGTATATATGTTAAATGCATAAATAAGAACCGTGGCTAAAAGAGTGTGAATCTATAAATCCATTAACTGAGGTCAACTTCTGGACTAAATTATCATAATATAGTATAAAGAGTTGAAACCTCTCACAATCAAAGTAAGTAATAGAAGGAAAATTGTGGACCAGAATTTATCTCGGTCAAATTTCTAAAACATTTTTTTAGTTCCAAAAGCTCTTAAATTATCCATTAAGGTGGTATGATTCACGTTATGAAAGAATCCATTTTAAAAGTGAAATGTGGGAATAAATTCCTTTTTGTGAAAATAGTAGGAAAACCAAATGAGCATGAATGTACCAAAACTTGTGTATGCCATTACCAATATCCAAACAATATAATTAGAAGCATCTAAGTATCCATAGACTAAACCATATCCTTTATAAAGATAGAATACTCACATAGAGTCCAACTGGTATTGTAACCATGGCCTTGGGCCCAACAATATAATTAGCATGACAATAATACTATTATCTGGGAAACTATGGTAATCCTGCTTTCACCAAACTACTATTATCTGAGAAACTATGTAATCTTGATATTGCCTAAATTACAACTCGTAATGAAGTATAAAGCTCTTGCTTGCCAAATATAGAAACCTACAAGGTTGGGGTCGATACCATGAAAAAATAGGTCAAAAATCTATCATGAGCTTATTGATGTTATTAAAAAGTGAAGAAAGTAATAAAGGTTTTTTTATGAAAGTAACAGTAATAGTAACAATGTTGTGCTATTAGAGTTATTATTAATATGATAAAATCAATAGGATTGTGTTCCCTCTAACCTTTTTACTCTGAAGTCTTCTCATGCTTGTCAAACTATTTTAGTGCCTTCCGCAAAAAATCTAACAAGTTATGTATCGCCTAACCATCTCTTGACCTTGGTTTGGGTGAAATTTCACGCATCTCCTCTCAGCCTCAAGTTAATTATATGAAGGTTGGTATCTTTAAATTACTATTGTGATCTCTTTTTCCTAATCTCTACCTCTCTTGAGAAGTATCAAATAAAAATGAGTTCCTAATATTTGCAATCATTAGAAAAGAAATCAAAACAAAGAAACCCTATTACATGCAAGAACAACAATATAGATTGACTTTGCACATCCTCTACTTTGTTAATCCATTAGGATTCCCACAACCCTAGTTATGGGGTTTAACTACTCATTGTTGTATGAACACACATAGAATTCATAGATTAAAGCATACGAATGAACTTACGAAGAATAACTAAAAACAAAATCTCAAATTAATTTCAAACCCTAAAAACTAAGAACAAATATTTCAAGATCAATAATGCATCTTAGAATTCAAAACAATGTAAAAAGTGTATAAAGTGCGTAAACAAATGAAAAACATCCAAAGGGTATTTATAGATACATCATAAAACCTATCTAAACAAAGTAGGAAACTTTAGTCAGCACTAAACCACAATCCCACTTACGGGTCGTAGGTTGTACCTATGGAGCATAAGTAGGCTTGTCGAACTCTGAGAAATCTATAGAATGTAGATCACCTAACTACGAGGAAATCGTAGGTAGTACCTATGCCTCATAGGTAGTCCTCGTAGGAATCAGAGTAAAAAACCAACTTTCAGAATCTTCACATCTCTACCTATGTAGGTAATACCTATGGACCCGTAGGAACTACCTACGGGCCGTAAGTAGGCTTGTAGGTAGCCCTCTAGCTACTCTTCATTATTTTTTTCTCCTTCACCTCTCCGAACTCCATTATCATGTAAAATAAACACAAACATACATCACATCTAATAAAAATACCTAAGTACATGCATAATTTTCTTGTTTTAAGCGTTGAAAGTGCTAGGAAACCATGACATATCAAATCCACCGAGTTAAGTAATAACTTTTTAGGAAGGGATACTTCGTGTCAAATATGGTTAACATGCTTATAATCTAGGGCAATAGGTTCCTATACGCATAACAAGTATTTTATTTTAAGGGTCTATTCACCCTTCTATCCCCAAACTCCTAAATTAGGCTAAATTATAGTATTCTATCCATAATCATATATACATACACTATATCGTGAAGGATATTAGACTGAAGTCTACCTTGATGCCAAACAACAAACCCTGATATTGTCCATAAATTATCTATCTTTACTCCACGATCTCAAAATGCTGCCATGCTATTGCCACAACCCAAACTAGGGCCTAGATGTGTCGGGTATCTCAAGTTCCATGAGGATACAAGATCACCCTTGCACCTAGATAACCAAAACATAACACTCCCTAAAGTAAGATGAATTCTGAACATATAACAAAATAACATGCAATAGGTTGAGGAAATTTAAATGACATCCATGACCAACCATGAATGATCGGCCAAATAATCGAACGACACAATCCAATAACCACAGTACAAATAAAGCCTTCTAAGAAATGATTAAAAACTAAATATCAATAAAGTATTGGGACATGCCCCCAACAATAGCCCAAAAAATAAGTCTAAGACATAAGAGGAACAAAATACGAAATGTAGACTTCTGATGTATGGAAGCTTACCACTTTAATGTCAACTTATGAGCTAATCTCAAATCCTAATCACTGAGTAGGAGAAGTAAAAGTGTGACTGATTCCTGCATCTCATGGGTATACAATGTTCGAAAATAGTTTAGAAGGTTGAACACTAGCATGTAACTTGGGGATAAGGATAACAAAATAACATTATCAATAGTTTAACATCATTCAAACCAAAGCACATAATTAGATGCATATATATATATATATATATATATAAATGCATGACGGGATAAAGAACAAGACTTAACATGCATTTTCAAAACTTTAGACTGGATTGTGTAGCTCAACCATCTTATGACAATACCCATGGGCTATATGAGCCCCAGCTCTCACCCTATGGTCGTCCTCCAATGTTTGTAACTGCACAAACCAAAGAACAATCTCCTACATATGTACATGGGGGACTCAAACCTCCCGATATATGCTAAGGTGACTTAAGCACCCGATCAAGTAATGATTTACGGGGGCCTCGAGCCTCCCTAATCATGAAATAATAATAAGGGAGACTGAAATCTCCCTAGTCAATTTGACCCCTGCATCGGCAAAAACCATTTCAAGTATTATCATTCGGACCTCCACTTTCATGACCTAACTACACAGTCCTATTTATAGCCTAGTTAAAACATTTATCACACAATCCCATTCATGAAACACATTTCACATTAAGCCATACATTATTGGTATCATCATACAAACTACACTTATAAGGTAACAATAACATGCAAAAGCAATGTCCATAAACTCTAAAAAAATAACTTCCTTTGTTCATTAATACAAGGTGGGGGAACACTGAATCACTTTGTTTATTAAATAAGATCATTGTGGTTCAAATACTTCTTTATCATAAAGTAGTTCAAGACTAGTTCAATTTAGCAAATTCCCACCTTTCTCATAACTCAAAACAAATTTCACATTATGGGTTGGGTTCATAAACACTTCAAAAGTCACAAGTTTGGGAAAATCACAATTCCCTAGTTCATTCACTATATATGCACCCACAAGTTTAAAATCATATTTAAAGCATGAATAATCATAATTAAATCATGGGAAAACATTGTTCAATAATAAACATTCAAAGCCCACAACCTTTATTTTCAAAATAAAAATAATTCCATATGAACAACACTCTTATACATATGTTTTTAAAAAATTAACAATGAGGAAAGAATCACATGCCTGAAATAGTAAGATGTATGGAGATAAATCACCCTTAAGAGCCCAAATTAATCAAATTCTTGAAAACCTTAAATGTTCTCGACGTTAAGGAATTTGAGAGTGTTGAGAATTTACTTTGATGTGTTTATGAGGGATAATGATACACTAAAGGGGTTAGAAGATGTGGGTTTCAAATTAGGTAAGAAAGGAAATATCTAAAATACCCTTAACTTAAAACTAAAAAAAGGTTGCCTTTGATTATAAGTCAACCCTTGACTTTTAGCACCCCTTACTACTCGTCACAATAAGTTGTAACAAAGTAGTACCACCATGGAACCCTACACTATTATCCTTAGTACACATTGACACCACTCGTAATGGGACCCTATGACTCATAGGGTCCAGTTGTAGTCAACACAAAACCAAAATTAGGACTTACACTGGACACCCTATGATTTGACCTAATGACTCCTAATATATCCTTATGGCTCATAGTGAGCCAATCATACTTAGATAAGAATCTCATCACAAACCTATTTCTTTGGTTATGACTCATCCCAATTACTCATTAGGACACCCTACGACTCAAAGGGCGAATTATTTCTAAGGTAGTGAGTTCAAAGCTCAAGCAATTTCCAAAGGCAAAAAATTTAGGGTGTTTTAGCCATCAAAATAGAACCTACACATTATTAGGAGTAAAACAAGACTTATAATGCTATGTAAAAAGTTAGGTCAAAATATGGGTCAAGAACAAGCCCGTGGGGCATGCAAATAAAAGCCAAAATTGGATTCATCATGAGGTCCCTCAAAGGACAAAAAATGTGTACTCAAGAGTTGAGAACAAATAGTGCATAAATCAAAGCCCAAATCAATACCTAAAATCTAGGATTTAATGACCTATTTTCTAAGAATTTCCCATGCAATAGGATGAAAATTTATAGGAAAAAATAATGGGAATGACCAAGGAGTGTTAGGCTAACTTACCATAGATCAATAGATGATCCCACTCTTTTCTCTCTAAAGCTCCTAATATGGTGTAAGAAATAAAGGAGAAAATATGGAATATTTGGATGAAGAAGGGGATTTGATGATGACCAAGTGCCGCTTAAGCATTCATCCAGTCGCTTAAGAAACTGTTGATAAAGAGGCTCTTCAACTGCTAAAGTGGTCTGGCATGAGGCCGTAGGTACCACTATAGCCTAGGCCGCTAAAGTGGATATTGATAGCTTAAGATATTTTTGTCCAAGTTGTCAAGACCGCTAATGTAACCCAATGTCACTTAAGAGATGACCCCTTACGTGGTCAAACAGCTACCCAAGTAGTTATACCAGCATCCTGAGGCATAAGATGTACTGATACCAAAATGGATTGCGATTGGGTACTAGAGATTTATTTAGAATCCCGTGCATGAAAAAGAACTATGATACCATACCATTTTGAAGTTTTAGACTCAATAGAACCATTGAAACATTCATTCAAGATTATTTCAAGTAAATGTGGTGCCTATACCTATAGTTCCATTATTCAAATAATCCACCCAATAGCCTAAAATGAGTCCGGATGCCTTAGGGACTGAATCAAGGGTCCCCCTAGACTAAAATAAATATTTTAGAGTTTATGGTGCTACAATATTCTCATTTGAGGCCATTGATGTTAGGTTTATTTATGCACTATAGTGTGACTATTCTAGTTAAATTATTCTTGTTTTGAGGACAATTCATGTGCATTATGTGTTAATATGATATAAATAAGAATTTAAGTGTCCAAGTATGTATTTAGAATGTTCAACATGTTTTCCAAGAAATTTTGTACTTAATTGAGTAATTTAGAGTTCAACCCGAAAAACTAGTGGTACTAGCTTGAGCTAGGTGTGTGTCTAGTTGGTTTCGTTGGATTCTATTATGTTTAAAAAGTTTCAAAATGTTTTAATGGTGTAATTATACATGGTACAATTTTTTGGTAATGTGAAAGGTTTAATTTGATTAAGTTAAGAGGCGGAATAATAAGTAAAGATCATTGCGAATTAGCCTTACTTCAGCTCTTGTTTTAATTCATCATTGAGGATATTGTGTTGTTTTGATCTCTAATATGTGGTGTGTGATTATGTAGGAAGACTTGTGAGCTGAATATGGTGATATATTGATGTTAAAAGGCTGGAAATTCATTGGAAATACACTACAAAAGGTATGGGCAAATGATAGGACGTTCAACACTTAGAATAAATTTTGGACACAACTTCTAGTAAGTGGATGCAATATCAATGCGTCGCGTCACCATTCCTAGTGAATGCATCAATGAGATCATTGATGCGTTGCATTGATCGCTTTATTTCACCACTCTAATTTATGGCAAATTCCCACTTATACACAGTTAGATAGTGGTCCACCAGAAATATAATACTTTGCACACTTTATTAAGGAATTCTGGGAATCTGGGGGGGGGGGAATATTTGGATAATCTTTACATCTCTTAATCCTACAAGGATTAGGAGTATTATATTATGTATTCACATATTGCGCACTATTTTGGGAGGGCTTGGATTGTTGGACACGTTAGTTACGTCGTGGACGTATTTTGAGGAGGCTGCTGCTGTATTTAAGTTTTATTTTTCATTCTTTATATAGATTTTAATTATCATAACATGTATTCAATTATTTGGATCATGATTATGAATATTATTTGCTAGGAACTCCCTTTTCGGGGTTAAAGCGTAGAACATGAGTACTATTGTTTTGGATTCATTTCGTTGAATTTGCTTTTCATATTTGATTGTTTCTTTATTCTTGTTTTAATTATTTTATGGATTGATCACCCATAAAATACATATGCTATTATCCTTATGATCTAGGGAGAAGGAATAGGGAGAGAGAATATGGGGATAAACAATGCAGGGTTTGCATTCTTTTATAAAATAAGGAATTCAAATTATTTCTAAGATAGGGATATACTTAGATGCCTTTCTTGATTCAAACGTAGGATGATGAATTAACTAATTTTATTGGATTATTACATTCCCACTCAATGATGTAGTTGTAAGGTTAAAATTAGGTAAATGGCTCGAGGTTGTAAGACCATGATCATGCAATTAACGCTACAAATCATCAATCAAGATAAGTAAGTTAATGAATGAAGTTCAATGATATAGTATGATTATTCAAAATTCTTTAACCCTGGGATTTACTCCATTGATTGTTCCAAAACTTTTACTTTAGGTATTGTTTCCTTTACTTTGGTTTACAATATTCCAAATACTTTTTGGTCACTCTTGCACTAAATTAATCTTAAAAGTTAAACTAGAACTGAATCATTGTTAGATCAAGTCCCTGTGGGATCGATACTTGGCTTTCATTAGGACACTTTACTACTTGATAAGACCACGTACACTTTTGTGTGCACTTGGGCACTGTCAAGTTTTTGGCGCCATCGCCGGGGATTTGTAATTTGGCAACTATTTTATTTATAGTTTTACTTTTATATTTCTTTGGTGTTTTTATGCTTGGTCTTAGTTTTGTATTTGCAGGAAAAAGCTTTACAAAGTAGTAAGCTGGCAAAGGATCAGGACTTGGTTGGAACAAGCTCCAAACTTAAACGACGTTTCCATCAATGTAGGAGAAAAGCAAACCTTTTCCCCCAAGTTCCACAAATCCAAGAAAACCAAGAAAATCCTACCATCACTACTGATGAACAAGCAGCCTGCAGGACAGTCAGAGAAGTGGCAATCCCACTTCCCATAAATTTGACCTCGCTATTTTAGAAGCCAGCAACTGGAGGCAATTTTGAGCTCAAACAAAATATGGTACAACTTTTGATTAGCAGTTGACAGCTCACAGGGCTTTCACATAAAGATCCATAGGTCCACTTGTGAAATTTTTTGGAAATCAGTGACACATTCATTCGTATGGGTGAGAATGCAGACTATGTGTGGATGACATATTCCCCTTTTCATTGATTGGGGAAGCAAGAAAGTGCTTGAATACAGAATTGGTAAACTCAATCACCTCATAGGGTGACATGTACAGAAAATTCCTTATTCATTGTTTCCCATCTTAAAAGACTACGAGACTTTGCAGTGAGATAGTATGCTTCAAAAAAAGCCAGACGAGAATCTTTATCATGCTTAGAAGCAGTTTAAGTATCTTCTTCATGACTTTTCACACCATCAATAGTCCAATGAGGTACTTGCTTATTCTTTTGTAGAGGCTCTATATCATAATACAAAAATTTTACTAGATTTAGCAGCAGGTGGTCAAGCTCTTGAGATGATTTATTATGAGTTGTGCACTTTATTGAACCGCATAGCTCAAGGGAACCCGGAATGGTATTCAGACTCGAGGAGTGCCACAAAAATAATTGCAGGTGTATTGGAGGTGGACCAATTCATAGAGTTAACAACTCAACTTTCTACATTACAAAATTTGATAAAAACTCACTTCAGTAGCTTGAAAGTTGGAACTATACAGTCTACTATAGTAGTTAATGCAGTTCAGCAAACTAGTGGTTGTGTGAGGTCTGCAAAATGGTGGCCAGTAGCTGCTATATCTGCTTTAAATTCAGAATTGGTAATGTATGTGGGCAATGCTCAAAGGCCAAATTATGGTAATACCTAAAATATGAAGTGGCAAACTCAACCGTGAAATGTACAACAATAACAAATTCAGCAACCATAGGTACAGCCAAATCAGTCAACTAGCAACTTGGAAGAGATGATGAAGCAGATTCTAGTTAATCAGACACAGTTGGCTGCAGATATAAAAAATTAACAAATGGCCTAGAGAAGCTTAGAGTTGTAGTTAAGGCAGTTACAATAAGCATTAAATACTAGGCCTCATGGTGGAGTTTTGGGAGATACAGAAAATCCAAAATAGGTTATGGCAATCACTTTGAGGAATGGTAAATAGGTTATCACATGACATGATACAAGTTGATGATCTTGAAAAGGATAAAGTTGAAAATCTAGCTACCCTTAAGATTTCACACCCAAGAGGGGTGAAAAGAATAAGAAGATGCAGACCAAGCGTGAGGAAAAGAAGAAAAGAGAACGGCTAAGCCGTTAGTTGGGTCGTTCCACGACACTCAATCAGGAGCTTCTTGGGAGGCAACCCAAGTTATTTATGTATGTTTTATTTTCAGTTTTTAGTTTTTATTTCACATAGTTTTTTTATTGAGTTGCAGGTTAATAGGAAGTCGGAGTACCGAAAACCTGAGCTAAGGGTCATGGCAAAGACTGAGTGTGAGGCCCTTTAGATCCTTTTGATACAAAAATATGCTACTGGCTAGGCCTAGAGGCCTCAGGGAGTATTTCTATCTCTTACTTTTAAATTATAGTTTGGGGACAAAGTAAATTTTTAAGTATAGGGTGGGGAAATTCCCAATTTTTTGCTCAATTTAAAATATTTTGCATAAGATATTCTTCTTGGTGCTTTTTTTATTACATTGTGCAAGTGTTTTTTTTGGTAAAACCATGTTGAAAGAGTGAATTTCTACTTTTGAGACTGCTAGGCTCATTATTGTGAGTCTTGTACTTTTTGGCTTAAATTTGAATTAATGTTATTGTATAGTTGGGAGTATATGATGATCCTATTGAATTGATCATGTGCCATATTCCTGTGCAATATTTGGATATTTGTTGTTTCATGTAATGTTTAGAACTTACCTGGTGTGTGTGCAAAGAGAAATAAAGAATGTGAGTTTAGGAGATGATTTAGGCATTTCTTTGATAGCCTTGTTTTATACCTTCTTTTTGACCTACCCTTGTTCATAATCCTAGTTAAACCCCATTGCGACTTTAGCTTATTTTATTTGGTAGCCTTATATGTAACCTAATACCCTTCTTTGATAGACTATAACTTGATCCAAAAAATCTCCTAGGTTCTTTAATGAAAATTAATTGAGCAAGGAGTTAAAGAAATAAGAAGAAAAAGGTGAATTTGATGCCCTAAGGTAATAGTTATTGGTGTTGATAATTAATGTGTGGTGGTTGGTTGTGATAGATATTATGCTAGAAATATTACCATGGTTGTGAAAAAGAAAAAGAAAAAATAAAAAAAATTAACTCATGTGGTAATAAACAATAATTTCACTATGTGTTTGTGAAAATGCTTAAAAGAGATAGGGCAAAAAAAGATGTGGGTAGATAAAAATAATGTAAATTGGTTGTTGGAGATTGGTTCTAAATGTATAATGTAGTGTATTAAAGCTCTTAGAGAGTTTAGTCACTATTCCCAAATAGTTCCTACCCGTAACTTAGCCTACATTACAACACGAAAAAGTCATATTTTATCCTGCGTTCATCATTCCGATATTAGTGTAGAACTACTATAAGGAAAATCCTATAGTTCATTGTGTGTAAGTTATGAATTCCTTGTGAGAGTGAGCATAATTTGATTCATGTACCGATCATGTTATAAAATGCTTTTATGTGAGTGATTAAGGGTAACTCTCCTGTTGTGAGGGGCACATATTTGATGAATGTGTGTGATTTGTATGATGTTCTTGGTTGAGAAATATGCATGAGTTTGCATGAGCTTTCAATTCTTCAGGCTATGATGTTTTGGAGTAGTATTCATGAGCTTTCAATTGTGTTTGTAACATGCTTAGTGAAGAAAATTGCATTCCGTGTTGTCATTGTAGTATTAGCTTGAGTGTCTTGCATTTAGTAGAAGTTTAGAGTCTCATTAACTTATTATTCTTAGAGTAAAGAGTTGTTCGACGATGAACAAGGATTTAAGTGTGGGGTGGTGATGTTGGGTGTATTTATACGCTCTAGTGTGACTATTCTAGCTTAATTATTCTTGTTTTGAGGACAATTCATGTGTTTTATGTGTTAATATTATATAAATAAGCATGTAAGTTTCGAACTACGTATTCAAAATGTTCAACGTGTTTTCAAAACAAGTTTGTACTTAATTGAGTCATTTAGAGTTCAACCCGGAAAACTAGCGTTACTAGCTTGAGCTAGGTGTGTGTCTAGTTGGTTTCGTTGGATTCTATTGTGTTTAAAAGGTTCCAAACCTTTTTAATGGTGTAATTATATGTGGAACAACTTGTTGGGAATGTTCAAGGTTCAATTTGATTAAGTTAAGAGGTGGAATAATAAGTTAAGATCATTGCGAATTAGCCTTATTTCAGCCCTTGTTTGGATTCATCATTGAGGATATTGTGTTGTTTTGATCTTTAATTTGTGGTGTGTGATTATGTAAGAAGCTTTGTGAGCTGAATATGGTGATATATTGATGATAAAAAGGCTGAAAATTCATTTGAAATACATTGAAAAAGGCATGGGCAAAGGACAGGACGTTCAACAGTTAGAATAAATTATGAATGCAACTTCAAGTGAGTCGACACAATATCAATGCATCACGTCGCCATTCCCAGTGTATCCATCAACACGATCATTGATGCGTCGCATTTATCACTTTATTCCACTGCTCTAATTTATGGTAAATCCCCACTTATACACAGTAATACTTTGCATACTTTATTATGGAATTCTTAGAATCTGGGGGGAATCTTTGGATAATCTTTACACCTCTTAATCCTTCAAGGATTATGAGTATTATATTCTATAACACACGTTGCACACAATTTTAGGAGGGCTTCGATTAATGGACACGTTAGTTACATCGTGGACGTATTTTGAAGAGGCTGCTGCTACGTTTAGCTTTTATTTTTTAATCTTTATTTACATTTTAATTATCATAATATGTATTCGATTATTTGGATCATGATTATGAATATTATTGGCTAGAAACTCCCTTTCTGGGGTTAAGGCCAAGAACATAAGTACTATTATTTTGGATTAATTTCGTTGGATTTGCTTACCATATTTGGTTGTTTGTTTATTCTTGTTTTAATATTTTATGGATTGATCACCCACAAAATACATATATTGTTGACTTTGTGATACCGCGAGAGGGAATAGGGAGATAGAACATGGGAATAAACAAAGTAGGGTTTGCATTTCTTTATAAAATAAGGAATTCAAATTAGCATCTAGGATAGAGATGTATTTAAATGCCTTACTTGATTCACACGTAGGATGATTGCTTAAAGAACTTAATTGGATTATTACATCCTCACTCAACGATGTAGTTGTAAGGTACAAATTAGGTAAGTGGTTAGAGGTTGTAAGACCATGATCATGCAATTAACCCTACGAATCAACAACCAAAATAATCAAGTTAACGAATGAAGTTCAATGACATATTATGATTGTTCGAAGTGCTTTAAACCCGAGCTTTACTCCATTGATTGTTCCATGACTTTTACTTTACGTATTATTTCCTTTACTTTAGTTTACAACATTCCAAACGCTTTTTGGTCACTCTTTCATTAAATTAATCTTAAAAGTTAAACTTGAATTGAACTGTTGTTAGATCAATTCCCTGTGAGATTGATACTTGACTTTCATTAGGCCGCTTTACTACTTGATAAGACCATGTATACTAGCATGTGCGCTTGGGCACTGTCAGCCATTTTCAAAGAGCTTTGGCCTAAGACCAATTCCTTAGCAACAAAAGCTCCAAAATAGATAAATGAGCCTATAACACAATAGAACTAACCTATAACTGAACTGGCAGTTCCAACAAGTCATAAATGACCTGTAGCCATGGTAGGAAGGCTCGAAATATCAGAAATATGCACAAATTATGGAAATGACCTAGAAGGTCATTCCAATATCGATAACTAAAAAGACTTTTGTCCGTTGAAGTCAATGGATAGAAGGACCACAAAAGATCAAAGGGACGAGGTATTGGGAACGCATTCTCTTAGCATGACTCCCCAGATAAGCTCAACGAAGAGACAACACTTCCAAGTCATTTTATCATAGGTATCCCTTTTTCAACCAAATTCCTTACTTCACTTTTCAAACTACAAAAACTCAACATCAAGAACTAACTGACCTCTCACTGAATCAAGAATGCCTAATGCATGTAAATCCAAACCACAACACACTGATACCAGTACAACAAGAAAAAATTCATTGAAGCCAAAGCCAATCCATGGCATGAACTATGTGACGAACTCCAATAACGAAATAACCAAATATAACTTTTTTTGTCTTTCCAAACCTACTATCCACCCCAAATAAAGAATAAGGTCACCCGATTACTATCCACATAATCCCATCACACTAAACGCGCATAACTGAAGCTTATCCACTAAAGTACATAATGGTGAGCACAAGGATAAGCGTATAAGGTGCAACCTAGGTGCACAAATGGTGATGACCAATTTTTGAAACCTACTTCCAATGTTACAATGAGTTTGGATAACCCTTGAGGCTGATAGTCAGGAATCCAAAGCACTAGCTCTTACCACTAAACAATCCGCTCCAGGATGTCCGACTAATTAAGGATAAAACCATGCTAAGTCGAACTTGAGCACACTACTCCACTAAGAAAATAATCCAAAGTTCTAATATAAATTAAAAATAAAGGTTAAGAGCAAAAGAAAATATCATCAAGTGCCAACAAACTCTTATCTGAAAAACCATTAACCGCAATACCTCCTGATTGAAGATGAATGCATTGGTAGCTAATTAGTAGGCTAAACTAGCCTATAGGTGAAACCCCGACTGAGACAAGTCTGAAAATGAATGTTGCACCCAAGCTATATAACTCCCAGTTGAAATCTCAAAACGAAGGCTGAATTGATCTATATCATCTATTAAAACCACTCCATAGACAAGTATGCATTCATACTTTAGGTATATCATAACCTTCAAACTACTACTCCTAGGTGTAGAATCCAAAACTACAGTTGAAAAGTCCAAACTAAGGCTAATTACCCAATCTTCTTACTATCAAAAGTCAAGCATATCCCCATTGGTTCCTTCCATAGACAAAATTAAAATATAGATGTAACCAAAATCATAATGGGGAATAACCACTGGATCAAAGCACTACAATAAACTCCATATATTCTAGAGGGCATAAATCATCAAAGAATGCCCCTGAACTCACGAAGGTTGGAAAAATACCAGTCATAGCCAAAACTCTAGAAATTCAAAGAGATGAAACCTTAGATGGAAATGGATCCATCCAATACTCTATCTCAATAATGAATGCCTAATTTTCCAATTTAAGAAGCTGTCACATGAAAGATCACCTATCTTCACCTCCTTTAAATCTACTAGAACAAGAACTGTATTACAACAAGAATGGAGTATCCAACTCCAGACTAATACCAATATTAAATCTAGCACCAGGAGATGAATACAACAAATATGGAAGGCAAACCCAATACCTATCAACATCAACATCAAGACCAATATCAGATGATGAACTAGCCAAATCAGAACAACAGATCCTAAACTAGTCAACCTCAGAAATGGGCCTTAGAGAAGGATAAGCAATGCTGAAATCCCAATAGACTTGAAGGTAAGCCCCATAATCTTAAATTCCAACTCAAATAATAAAAAAAAATTGCCAACTCTATAACCATAGAAAGCCAACCTACCTCCACCTTTATAATTGATAATGCTCAATCTATAGCTCTCGTAGGAGTGTAAAGCGGTTGCAGTCAAATATAGAACCCAACTGGGTTGGGTATCGATCCCACAGGGAATAGCTTGGTCAACAAGTAAGCAAGGATTACTAGACTTTTTGGTGCAAGTCTCGTAAAAAGGGGGGATTTTATCGTGCAAAATAATGTAAACAAAGTAATAAAGTAAAAACGGAAAATAGCAAAGTAAAAAGAAAGAATGTTTGGTAAGATGTAAAACAATGAGAATTGAGAAGTTGGGGTTATGTCCACCTTCTGAGTTGTGCGTCTCTATTGTCTATGAGTTGTGCGGAATTCAGACATGCATGTGCTTATAGAGAATTGTATTCGATGGTAAATCCAAGCGTCTTTCGACCTAAACAAGGACTATTTCACTTTAACTCTTTCGAGCTTAAAGCGTATCTAATAGTACAAATACTCCAAGAGGTTAATCCAGTTACGGCACTAACTTTTTAATAGGGGATGGGACCCTATTACCTTGACATTATCTCTTTTCCAGACATATAACTTTTCTTTCGAACAAGTTAATGCTATACTGGCGTTATTCTATGCGTCTGCAGCCACAAGAATTTGCATTAAGATGAAGAGAATAATGATATAAGCAGCATACGTGTCACGAATTCACAAACTCATAGCAATAGATAGTATCTCATAAGGCTTCCATAACCCCAACAGATAAGTTTAGCTATTCATGAGTGCGATGGAAATCACAATAGCCATTATCATTATAAAAATCTCACGTGAATTCCTTGCAAATAGCATTTCTCTTGCTGTAAAAATTAAAAGTCGAATAGATAAAAAATAATGTCAACAATGAATTTAAGAAGAAAAGGAGAAAGATCGAATAGGGGGAATTGGGATGATGCTGGCAGAAATTTGGTTAATGAATGGGTGGATGGTGGATGGATGGGAATTGATGGAATGGGGGAATTGTGAGGAATGAATTAAAATCTCTAGCAAAATAGGGTATTTATAACACCCATATCGTATTTCTACTAAGCTACTGCATTACTTAACTCAATCCTACTAGGTTAATGTATCATTATCCTAATCCTAATAAGTTACTGCTAGTTCCGAAAGTCTTCAGAATTGTTGTTTTTGCCCGGGACAGATTTTCCAGGCGCTACTTTTGGTCCTTGGCGTCCAAGATTCCCCTTTCTTCCTTCGTGCAGCTTTCTTTGGCGTCAAGTTATCCATAAAATGCTGAATTCTGCATCATTTATACCTGAAAACTTGCTAATCATGTTTGTTAGCTCACTTACAGGAAAAAGGACTAAAAGTGCATGAATTTTATAATTTGTCCTCAAAACTTAGCTAAAATATGGGTAAAATATAGCACTATAGGCATGTAAATTCACCTATCATCAACACCCCACACTTAAAACTTTGTTCGTCCTCGAACAAACTATCATGTCCATCTAAACATCTACTTGGGATTTCACAGTAACAACACAAAATATTCATCAAGACAAGCACGTCAATCATTAACAAAGAGTAGTTTTCTGATCATTAGTAGAAACAATTCAACCTCCAACATAGACTCGTGATGGTGATCAATTCGTCTTCAAAAAGTTAAGGCATAGAGAATCATACACAACTACCCAAAACTCATCAACCATATGTGTCTCACAATATATTACCCATAATCACTCACAAGTATTGTATACTTCGAACATGGGTATAGAATTATCCTTGCTCTCACTTTCACAAAGAATTGATATGTTGCAACTGATGACCATAGGCTTGCCCTTAGTGTCATGCTCCACTAAATGTCAGAATACTAAGCTTAGGATCAAATAGGTCTTTTACGGGTTGTAATGTAGGCTAAGGGACGGGTAGGACTATTTTGGACAGAAATAGTGATTATGTTCCTAAGCGCTTTAATACATCACATTATGTCATTATCACTTTTCTTTCAAAAAACCTTTCTACTTTCTTTTATTCTACCACCCTTTTTCTCCTCTTTTGTCTTTCAATTTTTAAACATAACTAACTTTTTAGTTTTCCTTTCCTTTTTCTTTTCATAACACACCTCTTACGATAGCAATTCTTTTTCATAACAAATTCAAGCACCATTACTTTCTAAAGCATCATACTCACCCAATTTCCTCTTATTTTGTCACATAACTTTACACTTTAAAGCACTTAAGAATTTGGATCAAATTATGGTCTTGAAAAAATGGATTAGGCTTACATATAAGGCTGTCAAAGAAAATAGGCTAAAGGCTCAAAAGAGGTTAACTAGGATAATGTCCACGGGTAGGTAAAAAGAAGGTAAATAAGTCTAGGTTGCCAAAGAAATGCCTAAATCATCTCCTAGACTTGAACTCCTTATTTTTGCTTTACATACATACCAGGCAAGTTCTAGCATCAACCATAAACACAGAATATACTATATCCTCACACACACAAGGCACATGGTCGACTTTATTGGGAGTAGCATAGACTCTTGACCCAACAGATGAAGAAATTGAACCACACAATATCACATAGTGAGTCACAATTAGAGCATAAACGTCTCAATAGTCATGATTTTAGCACAAACTCTTGTCATAATCTCATGCTGCCTATTAGAATAATTTCATGCGAAGTTAAGTAAAAAAAAATTTAACTAATAAAAAGAGAAACAAAACAAACATAAATGCAAATGCACATAGAGAAGTATAGCATGCAAATACCAGCACTCCACATTTAGACGGGACACACTGCCCTCAGTGAAAAATAAATAAGAAGAACCTGGTCAGTCGGACTCCTCCTCTGTGTCGGAGGTCATACCCTCTTCGTCGGAATCATCATAGGAGTCGTTATTATCAGAATTCTCCTCCACGTTGGAGTCTGGCATTCGTCGATCATCATCGGTTGGCACGTCGTCATCAAGAGGTTCCTCAAAATATGTACCTACTCCACACATCTTCCTTGCATGCACATTCATTGGATAGTCATGATCCAACTGTTGGAGCTCTGCAGCAGTTGGAACACGACCTCCGCTCATCATTGTAAACCGAGTCATGCCATAAAGATGTCAAAATAAACTCTCATCTCGAGCATGCCTTTCTGAAGTGGTAAGTTTGACGCCATGCGTGGTTTCAGCATCTTTAACCTTCGTGAGGTCAACCTTCTTTGGGTTGTGTGGGAGTTTATGATCAGTCGGTTCCTCTTTGATGTCTTCTTTCCTGAAGATTGCAGTCAACAGATTGCCGAAGCTGAAATGGGACCGCTTGTGTAGCCTAGCCTTCCGCATTGTAGACCGAATGATTGCCCCAATGTTGATAGGGACATTCATCATCAATGCATATACCAAGCACACTCTATCTCTTGTTATTTTTGTGTATTGCGTCCCTGGAATGAGGCAAGAGTTGACTATGCACAACCATATCCTTGCTTCCCTATTCAAAGGAGCATATGGGAAGGTGTTGTGTCGACTGGTGTCTTTGTGTCTACTCCACCGTGCCATGGATCTTGTTCCACAAAGTGTGTGTCGAATAACTCTATATGGAGGTATACTGTACAACTCTTTGAATGGTGATGGATCAACAGCAGGCAAGCCAAGAAAGGAGTTGAAGAAATCCATATTGAGTTGTAAAACTTGGCCCCGAATCTTGACTTCATTCCCTGTGGTTTTCGGTGACCAGTTGGCATAGAATTCTCGTGTTAAATCGAGATTGCATTCTCCCATGTCTCGGAAGATGAAATCAAGATGTAACACCATTATCTTGGCCAACATGCGCGGTTCTTTCTTTGCTAGGCTTTCCTTGTTTATCAAGTCCACATGAACATATTTCTTCTCTTTGTTGTTCCTATACCATTCCTTTGCTTCCTCCTCTAATTTTTGATAACGCTCAATATACAAATCTTTTGCTTCTTCATTCCTAACTTACCACCTTTAACATGCAATACGTCCAAATCAAAATGTGAAACCGACCTCCTCGTTTTACACCTCTTTGCACCTACATTTACTCAAAAACAACAAAGACGATTAGAACGATGGGTTGCCTCCCATCAAGCGCCTTAGTTTTGGTCGTGGCACGACTCTTCTTTTTGGATTTTTATTTATCTAAAGCAAACACGTAATAGAACAAAAGAAAGACAAAAATGAAAAATGATGGGTTGCCTCCCATCTAGCGCTTGATTTATTGTTGCGGTACGACATAGCTATCTCGATTACTTAGACTTCATCGAGATAGATGGTGGATCATTTTCTAAATGGATTTAGACGACAATGAGGCATACTTGTAGGCATGCAATCTTCTTCGAGATGACCCTTGTACATGCCTATCCCGGGAGGGATACCAATTATATCATCAATAGTCCAACCCATGGCTCTCCTGTATCTCTTCAGAGCAGAGATGAGAGTCTCTACGTGTTGTTCACTTAAATCATCCTCCATACTTACCGGAAGTATATTTACACTTTCCAAGAACACATACCTTAGATAATCGGGGAGCTCTTTCGATTCTAGCATTGGTGGCTCTTTAATGGAAGTCTTGGTTGTTAGTGACGGTTGATTCTTAAGATCAAGGTCCGGCTATCTAGGAGTACGAGAATAGGACCCTATTTCTGTTAGAGCACATGTAGTTTCTTTATAATCTTCGTCATCCTTATGCTCAACATTCAGTAGCGCAGCAGACAATGGCTCAACAGTAAGCTGTTTCGCTACAGATAATGCTTTCTTATCCTCATAATGAACATCAGCTACAGAGAACACATTCATATCGCTGGGCTGCTTCATTGCTTTGCATATATCAAAACGGATCACTTCGTCATTCAACAAAAATAAAAGCTCATTAGCTCTCATGTCAATAAGCACACTTCCTGTTGCAAGGAAAGGACGTCTCAAGATTATGGGAACATCAGAATCCGCCTCACAATCCAGAATTACGAAGTCTGCAGGAAAGATGAATGAAGAAACCTTCACCAACACATCATTCAAGATACCCACAGGTCATTTTATCGACCTATCAGCCATCACAAGCCTCATATTGGTTGGTGTCGGATCGCCTAACCCCAACTTTCTGTAGATGGATAGTGGCATCAAATTGATGCTAGCACCCAGATCGCACAATGCCTTGGAAAAGTTCAAAGATCCAACAGTGCAAGGAATAGTGAAAGCACCGGGGTCATCTTTCTTCTGAACTAGTGATCGGGTAGCGATTGCGCTGCAGTGATGAACAGTATCCTTCAACTCATAGCTTTCTTCTCGCTTCTTTGTCAAAAGATCCTTCATAAATTTCGCATACCCAGGCATTTGTTCTAGTGCCTCTACCAACGGAACATTAATGGCCAGCTGCTTTAACATATTCATGAATTTGCTGAACTTTGTATCATCCGCAAACTTCTTTAATCTTTGAGAAAAAGGTGGTGGTGGATAAGGAATTGTTTTCTCCACGGATTTATTCTCCTCTTGCTTCCGTTTTCAGCCTTTTCAGGCTGCAACATACTCGGTGTGACGTCATGGACGTCGTGGGTGGTTTCTACGGCAGCTTCTCCTTTTGCCTTATCATCAATGTCTGCTGCCTCATCAACCACTTGCTTGCCTTTGGATGAAGTTTCCAGCACCTTACCACTTCGGGTAGTAATAGCCATGCATGATCCGTCATTTCTTGGATTTTGCACAGTGTCGCTAGGTAAGGTGCCAACCTTTCTTTGATTGAGTTCTGCTAAAAATTGGCTCAATTGCTGCTCTATTTTCTTGATTGAAGTGGAATGTGATTCAACCAATTGCTTAATTGAGGACAAATCATTTATTACCTTCGTTACTCCCGCGCTGGTTGTTTCCACTCCTTTCAACAGTTTAGCCATCATATCTTCCATGCTTCCGGAACCAGGTGTGGTGGTGTCACTTCTTTCTGGGGGGACGTATAAACCGCTATTGTCATTCTTGTTCTTCCAACTACCTTGGTCCTTGTTTCCAGATTTATCATAATAGTTCCGACCTTGGTTTCCTTAGGCATTGCCTCAGAAACCCCTCTGATTGTTCAAGTAGTTGGCTTCTTGTTCTGAATCAGATTCGTCTCTTCCTTTTAATACAATAGCTTTGAATTTTTTGGTCTTCCCTGATAATAGATTCTTTGTAAGAAGATCCACTTGTGTTTTCATGTGTGCCATATCTTGATCACGTTCTTCTTCTCTTCTCCTTTGGTCTGCAGTCATGCCAATAGATAAAGTAGGGCTTGCTACCTTAGAATCCTTGGTATGCCAAGCTCTACTTTGCTTCGTCATTCGATCTAGCATATTGCTTGCCTGACCAAAAGTGAGGTCCATAAATGATCCTCCAGCCGCATTATCCACCACTGGTTTAGTTATTGAATTCAAGGCTCTGTATAGTATCTCCATTAGGTGAACATTGGTCATGTGATGGTTCGGGCACCTAATAAGCTTCGTCTTGAACCTCTCCCATGTTTCATAAAGAGCTTCGGTTGGAAGTTGCCAAAAGTTGCTGATTTCATCTCTTAATTGTACTCTTTTGGATGGCGGAAAGAATCTTTCTAGGAAAACATCTCTCAATTGCCTCCAATTTGTAATAGAATCAGGAGTCAGCCCATTCAACCATAGAGTTGCCTCCCCAGACAGAGACAATGGAAATAAGCGTAATCGAATTGCATTCTGACCAACGCCAGGATTGTCGAATGACTTGCATGTAGAAATAAAGTTGATCAGATGCATATTCGGATCATCGCCTGCTAGTCCACCATATAATCCCTTGAGTTGCAATAACTGAATCATGGTGCTTGTGATGTTGAACATGGCTCCGGGTGCCAATGGTGGAGGAATAATGGCTCCTATGGCTCCGTCTCCATCAAGATCATCATCATCATCGTCGAAAGCTGGTTGTACAGGTCGGCGTTCATGCCTAAACCTTGCTTGACGATCTCTTCTGTTGGCAGGTGTTGCGATCTCAGCAGCATGCCTAGGGTTTAGTAACTCGTCATCACCTAGGTCCTCGTCGTCAGGATTTATTGCTTGCTCGGGGTTATCAACATTCTGTTGATACACTTGAGCGGCGGCTAGAGCAGCTAGTCTTGCATGTTCCTGTTGAGCAGCCATCCTTTCAATTTCATGTTGTGCCTCCATTCTGCCAATACGTTGTGGTTCAGGATTAATAGGTAATAACGGTTGACCAGAACTTCGAGTATGGGGCATGCACTGAATAAAAACCTGCAGAGAACAAAAACAAAAACTAAAAGTAAAAGTACGAGAATCTTTGACCAAAGGGTCTAGTAATTATCACAAACTTAATTAACACTCGTATTCCCCGGCAACGGAGCCAATTTTTGATAACACTAAATCTACAGCTCTCGTAGGAGTGTAAAGCGGTCGTAGTCAAATATAGAACCCAACTGGGTTGGGTATCGATCCCACAGGGAACAGCTTGGTCAACAAGTAAGCAAGGATTACTAGACTTTTTGGTGCAAGTCTCGTAAAAAGGGGGGATTTTATCGTGCAAAATAATGTAAACAAAGTAATAAAGTAAAAATGGAAAATAGCAAAGTAAAAACAAAGAATGTTTGGTAAGATGTAAAACAATGAGAATTGAGAAGTTAGGGTTATGTCCACCTTATGAGTTGTACGTCTCTATTGGCTATGAGTTGTGCGGACTTCAGACATGCATGTGCTTATAAAGAATTGTATTTGATGGTAAATCCAAGCGTCTTTCGACCTAAACAAGGACTATTTCACTTTAACTCTTTCGAGCTTAAAGCGTATCTAATAGTACAAATTCTCCAAGAGGTTAATCCAGTTATGGCACTAACTTTTTAATAGGGGATGGGACCCTATTACCTTGACATTATCTCTTTTCCAGACATATAACTTTTCTTTCGAACAAGTTAATGCTATACTGGCGTTATTCTATGCGTCTGCAGCCACAAGAATTTGCATTAAGATGAAGAGAATAATGATATAAGCAGCATACGTGTCACGAATTCACAAACTCATAGCAATAGATAGTATCTCATAAGGCTTCCATAACCCCAACAGATAAGTTTAGCTATTAATGAGTGCGATGGAAATCACAATAGCAATTATCATTATAAAAATCTCACGTGAATTCCTTGCAAATAGCGTTTCTCTTGTTGTAAAAATTAAAAGTCGAATAGATGAAAAATAATGTCAACAATGAATTTAAGAAGAAAAGGAGAAAGATCGAATAGGGGGAATTGGGATGATGCTGGCAGAAATTTGGTTGATGAATGGGTGGATGGTGGATGGATGGGAATTCACGGAATGGGGGAATTGTGAGGAATGAATTAAAATCTCTAGCAAAATAGAGTATTTATAACACCCATATCCTATTTCTACTAAGCTACTGCATTACTTAACCCAATCCTACTAGGTTAATGTATCATTATCCTAATCCTAATAAGTTACTGCTAGTCCCCAAAGTCTTTAGAATTGCTGTTTTTGCCCGGGACAGATTTTTCATGCGCCACTTTTGGTCCTTGGCATCCAAGATTCCCCTTTCTTCCTTCGTGAAGCTTTCTTTGGCGTCAAGTTATCCATAAAATGCTGAATTCTGCATCATTTATACCTGAAAACTTGCTAATCACGTTTGTTAGCTCACTTACAGGAAAAAGGACTAAAAGTGCATGAATTATATAATTTGTCCTCAAAACTTAGCTAAAATATGGGTAAAATATAGCACTATAGGCGTGTAAATTTTCCTATCATCAATAATCCCCTCAAAAATTGATATAACCTCACCAATAGAAAAGGAAAATAACCAACCTAACCTTGATACAAGAGAGAAGCCATCCAATCGAGCTAGCCATCTAGGCCAACAAACAAGAATTGTATGAAAGGAAATTCTACCTAGGTAATGCTAGCCTAGTTATCTATCAAGAAATAATCGATCAATGCAAATAATAATAATAATAATGACACCAATACAAACATCATAAGTGTAAGTGATACCAAAAATGAAAATAAATAGCAAGTACCACTCTATGTCCATAAGAAAGCCAATGTGCCAAGGTAAATGAGACTCAAACCCAAATGCTACGGCCCAAAGGACAATGCTACTAATCCAATCTATCCACTACTAAAGAAAATCATCTACTGCAGTAGTCACATAATCATGAACTCTAAACCAAGGTACACAACAACCAATATAAACTTACCAAGGAACATAATCATCGATAGTTAAGAAACCCTAATACACTTAATTAGAAAGGTAAAGGTAAAAAATAAAAGTCCCACCTATAAAGGAGGAATCCAAAGTCACATGCATGGTATGCCCAAAAAAGTATGTATTTGTATAGGTCCGAACTCGAAATGAGCATCCAAATCACCAAACAAAGTCCTAAGTGCATTATCAGCAACTGAAGGTGTCACAAAATTATAAGATTAATATAAAAGATCTAAATGACTAATAATCCCTCATTAGGGACACTCTATACACAATGACTAGTCTTTCCATAGTCATAGCAAACCCCTAGAGCTCCAACATGGAGAGAAACACGAGCTGGCATAAACTACCAGACCAACCAATGCTGGGGATGCTCTCAACTAAAATGACCATCCTTCCTGTGATCATGACATACCTCAAGAACTCAAGGCTGGCAGAAAGTATATGCTAATTCCATTTTCACAACTAACTAGTAGATGTGGCAATCTTTAGGCCAATGAATAATCTCACCACAAACATGGCAAACCCCTAATATTCTCTAAGGTACTACCTCCACCGATCCATTATATCTGTCATAGACAAAGGATCCATAATTAATACTCCACATAGTCTGATCCGAACTCTTTCTTCCATGACCACCACTACTAATTTGAAAGCTATTTGTAGCTTAAAATGCTACCTATAAGGAATTGATAGGACGTAAGTGAAGTTGATCTCTATCAGGAGGACCAGATGGAATACCAATAACACTATACTGATGAAATGGGCTTATCTCCACCTCTATAAGTCTTACTACATGCTCTCTCTGTGACCCTCGAGTGATCAATAACTTGGGAGAAAGAAAACCCAGCTGCTATCAAATACTCTGATGCCAAATAGAATGGCAAAGTTAATTCTCTAATAAACCTAGGCAGTATCTCATGCTCTGAAGGTTATAGCAAGGAGTATATCTACCTTACTCGAGATACCTAATCTCATACTCTAAAGATTACAAGGAACTCTATTGAACACCAACAAACCTAACTTTGTCTTGAGAAATGCTCGATGAACATGACATTATCTCCAGCTGTGGGGTGTCTATAAAAAGGATTAAAATACTCAGTACTAAATCTCAAAAGAATAAAGAAGTCATAAACCCTACCGGAGCCTAGGCTGGCCCTTAATCTTCCAACTGATGCTAAAGATCTTTGATGTCAATCTCTAACTCTCTAGTCCAATACTGTACTAAAATCCTAGAAATGCATGCTAAATTCCTATCTATATCTATTGATAATCTTATATCATCCATATGGAATAAAATAGAGTCAAAGAGTATACTAGAGGTTCATAGAAATATGGACACATGACAGGGATTCAAGAATAAAATTTCATAAGAATTTCTTATAGCCTCCCAAAGAAAGGATATAGATGTCTCCATTCTGATCCGCAGGACTTTACTAGACACTTAGCTTTTGTATAAACAAATGGTCAACCTAGGCTCTAATACTAATTTGTCATGAGGCAATTTCTCTTATCATGATGGCACCTCTATAACCCATTAGTAGGTAACCAACCTATAGCCCAAAATCGCTAGTGACATACTATATGGAGAAATGGAAGAAAATGGTAGAATAAATATGATAAAAGACTAATACATATAAGGCATTCCCAATACCTAAAAAAAATAAGAAAAGCTTCTAATAGAATAAGAGTACAAAGTGAAGTACTAAATAAATTTACAAGTCCAAACCATGTCTAAATACAATTAGAGATCAGTCTAAACCATAATAAGGAGAGTAGTAATTCTTCGAATATTAGGAGTTCACCCCAAATCTCTGATCCATAGTTGCTCCACATGATGCACACAACAACAATGAGAACTTGTACTATGATCTACATACTACAAAATTGTAGTAAGAGTACCAAACACATGTTTCTCAGTAGGAAATTACCAACTGATCTCCAAAGATAACGCAAATATAGATAACATACAAGCATGAGTATAAACCACAAGCAACTATTTAAGATTCTAAATACAATAATGCCAAAGAGGAAATAAGGATAACTATCCTATTCTAACTATATTTTAAAACTAAATCTCTATACAATATATCACTGGCCAATATACAAATAAATAATAGAAAAAGGATATATAGTGTTATACAAAGCCAAGAATTGCATATACTATGTGAACAATGAGGTAGAGGGATATATGGTAATAACATATCTAGACAAGTGTATATATATATATAAATATAGATATAAGCATATAATACTAGGTCAAGAGTACAACCTAAGGTAGTCAATATAACCTCTCCAGGAAATCCTAACCAAGTCGGAAGGATAACACTAGTTCGATCAGGTCTTATAGTCTAGTATCTAACCATGAATACACTATTTATAATGTAGAATACCATATAAAGAAAAAGTATTAGAATCATACCTCAAATATCTGTACCAGTCCATAATGTGACTACAACAGACCAACCATAATAACCATAATATAGTAAACTACTAGCCTGGGCAAACCATACCTAGTCGGGCCCCACAAATCAAAAGGTTCAATCAACACTCAACAAATGAAAATCATAAACCACACCTATGCAACCCTTTATAAGGATAGTATATATAGGAACCGAATAACATACTGGTGATATAAAATGCACATGAATGAATGAATACAAAGTAAATCCATAATGCCATAAATGATCTAAGTACCATAATATACCAGTGTATACACTTCCTCTTGCTCAATGATTTATAAAGGTAGGATCTATGAGAACCTCTCTTATCCTGCATGGCAACTCACATATAAAGGGGACCCTAGGATGTTTGAGAGTACCCACTACACTGACCTAGTCTCAATATAGGATTTTCAATCATTATCCTTATTATTATAGTATATCTAATACCATGGAGATGTATATATAATTAATGTGCAAATTTTTCCCGGGGTCAACTTTGGGACTAAATCATCATAATATAGTAGAAAGGGTTGGAATCTCTCACGGTTAAAGTACATAGTAATGGTAAACCATGGATCAAAATCTATCTTGATCAAATTTGTAAAACCTCATTTTTACTTCAAAAAGCTCATAAATCATCAATTAAGGTGGTATAATTCCAATTATAAAAGAAACCATTTTAAAAGTGAAAAATGGGAATAAATCCCTTTTATGAAAATAGTAGTAAAACAACTATTTTAGTGAAAAATGGGAATAAATCCCTTTTATGAAAATAGTAGTAAAACAACTATTTTAGTTAGAATCGTACCACTATGTAAGCATGAATATAACAAAGCCTATGCATGCTATCACCAGCATCCAAACAATATTATCATATACATCTAAGTGTCCATAGACTAAAAACACGTCCTTTATAAAGGAAGAATACTCACCTGGAGTCCAACTAGTATTATAACCATGGCCTCAGGCCCAAAAGTATAACTAGTATGGCAATAATATTATAATCCGAGAAACTATGGTAATCTACTGAGTTAAGTAATAACCTTATACGAAGGGATATTTAGTTTCAACTATGGTTAACATGCTTATAATCTAGGGATATTGGGCCCTATAAGCATAACAAGTATTTCATCTTAAGGGTTGATTCACCCTTCTATCCCCAAACACCTAAATTAGGCTAAATATTGGTATTCTAAGCATAATCGTATCCTTTCATCCTTAATTAGCATACAATATATATATATATATATATATATATATATATATATATATGTATATATATATACACACTATCTCATGAAGGAGAGTAGACCAAAGTTTACCTCAATGTCTAACTATAAACCTTTGAATCATCCATAAATTATCGTCCTTTGCTGTACGATCTTAAAATGCCAACACACTATCAAAATATAACCTATATTTTATTAGGAGTGAAATGATAACCATAATAATATATAAAAGGTTATCTCGAAATTTGGGCCAACAATGGTCTGACAGGGATTGCAAATGAAATTTAGAATTGGATTCGTCATGAGGTCCCTCGAAAAATAAGGAACGTGTTCTCAAAAGGTAAGCATAAATAGTGCATAAATAGGAGACTAAATCATCACCTAAAGTATAGGGATTGAAGAACCTAATTTCTAAGAATTTATAATGAAATAGTATGACAACTGATGGTAAAAATAATAAAAAATGACCAAGGAGTGTTAGGCTAACTTGCCTTATCTTCAATGGATGATTCCACACTCTTTCATCTCTATAAGATCATAAGATGGTGTATAATTGATGGAGAAAATGAATGGGATTTTTGAGTGAAGAAAGGGATTTAATAATCCCCAAGTACCACTTAAGTGGCCACTTAGTGTTTTAAGCTACTGCCGATAAAGTGGCTCCTTAACTGCTAAAATAGTCTAGCATGGGTATTGCTAAAGTGGTGCCTAGGCTGCTAAAATGATGTATTTTAAAGTAGACATTCATCGCTTAAGTAACCCTTGTATAAATAGTCAAGGTCGCTAAAATGACCCAATGTCGCTTAAGCGATGATTTCTTCAGCTGTCAAATGACTATTTAAGCAGTTGCTCTAGGAACCCAAGGCATCTGAGTTTCTTAGTCTAAAATAGACTCCGACCCGGTGCTCGTGATTCGTTCAAAACCCCATATGCATAAATAAACTATGCTACCACATCAAATTTGACTTTCTAAACTTATTGGAACCATCAAAATTTTCTTTCGAGATTATTTAAATAAAATATAGGGTCCACACCTATAGTTCCATTTTTCAAATAATCCACCCAATAGCCCAAAATGAGTCTGGATACTTCGGGAATAAACCAAGGGTCCCCCTAGCCTTAAATCACAATTCTGGAGAAGATGATGGTATTGAAATTCTCACTGGAGGTTGTTTACTAAGAGTGTTTATCCAAGATAAATTCCTTAATAGTAAAAGCTCCAAAATAGAGAAATACGCCTAAACCCAAACGAACTGTTTGATGATCGACAATGACTTGTAGCCATTGTAGGAGGACTCAAAATACCACAAATATGTAGAAATAGAGGAAATGACTTAGTGGGTCATTATAGACAATTAGTAAAGAAATAATCCACCATGATCATTAGAATTCAAGGATAATAATGGACATGACTATGCATCATAAAACATTATGATATGGATTAAACGTGTTTCCATTCATGGAATTGGCTTCCCATCTTTTACCATAAGCTTGAAAAAATAGATTTCCCTGAGAATAAGATTACCTTCTTTGAGATTTTAAAATTTTTGATGTATCACACTCCTCTATACAAATTCAAATGGTCTTCGCTCAAGAGTTTTCAAATAAATGAGTTCCCCATATCAATATTCTCAACTAATATGATCACTTGAGAAAAACTATTACATTTTAGAAAATACGTTTTGAGTTAGATCTTGAATTTCATATTTTAATGTTTTCTTTTATAAAGTAAGAAAATGTTTAGTTTTAAGTAGTTTGTAGTTCCGTTAATATTGTTTAGTAGATAATAGTTGGCTGACTGTTGAACTTTTTATATGGATGCCTCTTAAATTCATTTCCAATTGATTCTCTAGATTCATTAGTTCTTAATTATATAACCAATAACATAGCTCCTCTCCAATTAATTTCTTGTTCTATTAAACGGTGAGAAAATTTCCTATTGAGTATTAATGACAATTCCCTATGAAATACCTTGTGAAAACAACCTTATATCCTGTGAAAGTATAGTAAAAAGATAGATAATACCTTTTAATGAGAATACTTAGGAAGTATGAGATCTTTTTTATTCATAGTTAGTTTAATTAATGCATCAGCAAGTATTGTGGCAACAAACATGTCATGTATAATAACTTTTGAACACCTCATAAAATTTAAATACATGCTACCAATATATAATTCATTCTCTAATCATTAAATATTGATTACAAAATTTCAATCAAACTTTACAATGTATGGGTCATGGACACAATATCAATAAGAGTAACAAGTAAGTTCACCTATATCCTTGATTATGAAGCCAATTTAGTAATAGGCGACAATGGTCAAACTATAGCCTATAGAATATGCATGCTAGCAGGAAGCTAATGATGTGAATTGTGTTATGAAATGTTTCATATGAAATTTCTCCCAAGTGATGTGAGATGACAAATGTTAGAAAAGTACCCCACTCACCCCGTTGTTGTGATAACTGATAAGGTGCAACTATATGAGTATTTTATTTAAGGAAGTACTATCTCTTTCCTGGAAATCACTGTAGTGTCATATTTGTATATTAATTTTCAGCATGGAATGTTTGTGTCTCTATTCATCTCTAATCAGTACATTATATCTCAAGACTTCCCAAATTATAGGTATTTTTACATGTAAATATGAGCTCTTTGTCCTTTACTTTTAGATTCTGGCATTTACAAAAGAGAGCAATAACACACATAAATAATGTTCAATCTATCGATAGAATATGCATCCGAAAAGGATAGCATTTTGAATAGCTTTGTTGAGGAGAGAGATGATAAATTGCTGAAGAAATAATCCACCACGATCACTAGAATTCGTGCATATTCACTTAATTGAATTCACAGCATAGGCCATAAGCCTGAAAAATCTAAGGCTACCTTTAGAATGTAATTTTTCTTATTGGAGAATTTTAAATTTTTTGATGTATCATACTCCGCTACAAGTTCAAAAGAATTTGGTCATGAGTTTTCAAATCAATGCGCTCTCTGTATCAATATTTTCAACTAATATGATCAATTCATAAAGACTGCTATATTTTAGAAAATAAATTTTGAGTTAGATCTTGAATTTCATCCTTTAATATTTTTATAAAGTTAGAAAATGTTTAGTTTAAAGTATTTTGAAATACATTAATATTGCTTAGTAGATAGTATTAGTTTGATTGTTGTACTTTTCATATGGATGCATCGTAAGCTCACTTCCCGTTGTTTATCCAAATTTATTAGTTCTTATACACCCAAACAACTTAACTCCTCTAGTATTAATAGTTTTCTATTAAATGGTGAGAAAATTTCCTATTGAGTACTAATGATATTACCCTGCAAAATACAACGTGAAACACAACATTATATCTTGCAAAAGTGTTGTAACAAAGAAGATAATACCATTTGATGAGTATGCTCAAGGAGTGTAAGATCCTTGTTCTTCATATGTAGTTTAACAAATGAATTTTCAAGTCATGTGGAAACAAACATGTTATGTATAAAAACTTTTGAAAACCTCAAAAAATTTAAATACGAGCTACCAACATACAATTCATTCTCTATTAAATAAATATTGATCACAAAATTTCAATCAAACTTAACAATGTAAGGTTCATGGACACAATATCAATAGGAGTAAGAATTAAGTTGACACGACCCAAATCTAGGGCCTAGTCATGTCGGGCATCTCAAGTCTAACCCAGATCAAAGATCGCCACCCCCAAGATCGAACCATTACCGCCCTACACCCTATATCAGAAGAATTATGATCATATAACAAGATATAACAAAATCAATTTAAATATATTTAAGGGAGTAAATTACCATAACTAACCAAATATCCTATCAAATATCTAACATTTGTCAGCCCCAATGCCAATATTAATACCTAGGATGACACTAATATCTACACCGCCCATGGCCATAGTTGTCTTACAAAGCCTCTATCCAGAATCAATAATAACTAGTAGAGACATGCCCCGACCATATCCAAAACCAAACCAAAGAAATAACAAAGCCAAAAGAAATCCGTAGCATGAAATAGAGCCTTTCGGAGTATGAAAGCTCACAACTTTGATTTGACTCAAAGCTATCCCCGAATCTAATTCACTTAGCAGAGGAATGGTTGTATGGATGGATGGTTATAGTAGGGAACACTAGCATATACTCAGGGATAAGATAAAATAGTTTCAGTAACTCAAAACTAAAGTAAATAAGAATATGCAATCAATTGGATATACATATATATATCATCACCGGGTTTAGCATGTATTTAAAAATTTAACCTAGGTTGTATTGCTTGTCTATCTTAAAACCACCCACAGGCTATATGGGATTAGCTTCCCCTGCTGAAAGGGCCTCAGTGTGTGTTAGCCGTATGATCGGAGAATAGAAACCTGAGATGACTAGTACATCCCCCAAAATATAGAGTGTGGCATAATGCACACGGTCACTAAGACCACCCTCACATCAGCAAATATAAGTTTCCAATGGCGATCCATACAGGAACCCCACCTTTCACATCTTTTATACTCAACCTTCTTTAATCCCAATTAAATATTTTTCACATAACCAAACCATTTACTAAAGGGTTTTTTCATTAGGCAATAACCGTTGGTAACATCATTCAAAAATTAGAGTTTGCAAGTCTATCCTTTTATTCCATACCAAAACCATTAACCAAGTTGACTCCCAAGTTTCTAATTAAACCAAAACTATGGCCAACAAGACCTTCCCAAGCCTTCTAAAACTAACCAAACCAATTTAAGTTCCATTACCATATTATGCAATGTAAATATTTCAAGAATGGTCAAACTATATGACAAAATCATTCTCATTGGCATTTTAACAAACACATTGAGGGAATATAGTTTCCAAAACCAAAAACCAAGCTTCAATTGATCATTCCCATGTAACTACATGTTCAACCCATAATTAGAACATGAAAACCATAAGAAAAGCATGGGAAAACATTACCCAACAATAAACAACCACAACCCCCAACATCAATTTCAAAGATAAAACAATACCAAAATAATACAATAAAAACCATTCATTCAAAAATGCTTTTATTTGAACTAATAATAAGGGAGGAGTATCTCCTTGGACACCAAGAAAGATGAAGAGATTTAACCTTGAAAGCCCCTAATTGATCACATTGTAGAAACCTTAGATTTTTATTGAACCAAGAGGTTAAGAGGGATTTTAAGAGTGTTTGAATTAGAATATTAGGTTAATGTATCCCCTAAAGGTAATTTATGTCATTGGGAAAAGAGGAGTTATGAAAGGAAATGTCTAGAATACTCGTAACTTAAAATTGTAAAATGAATGAAGGAGAGTATAGTTGGACTCCTCAACTCGTATTCACATCATACCAGTGGTACCCTTCACTCATAACTTAATCAAAAAGTTGGACACCACATTCTATACAATATATGACCCCCTTGGCCTAACTCGTACCATTACCATAAGACTAGTATCCCTCAAATCATAAGCAGGGCATATAGGCTAGACACTAGTCAACATATGGTTGGGCACTATACTTCTCATATCATGAACATATGACTCATTACCACCAAACCATAAACATAATAGAAACCCAACTACCAAATACTAGACACCCCATGAGTTAGGTCACCTGACCTATACCCATATCATACGACTAGTATAGTGGATCATATGATGATCAAAAAACTTAAGACTCAAGAAATTTGCAAGGATCAAAAAGCCACTGGAAGATGTGTGATATCAAGGTAGATAATAATTTCAATTATGTGATGAAATATTTCTGTTGAAATTTATTCTATGTGTTGGTAGATGGAAAATATTAGAAAATGACCCCACTTACTCAGTTGCTGGGATAATTGATAAGTTACAAATATATGAGTATTTTATTTAAGGAAGTACCATGATGTCTTGGGAATCACCCTGTGTCATGTTTACTTCTTAATTCTTAGCATGGATTGTTTGTGTCTTTGTTAATATCTAGTTAGAACATTGTCTCTCATGAATTTCTCAAATTATAGGAATTTTGACATGTAATTAGGAGCACTTTACTCTTTGATTTTAGACTTTGGTATTTCCAAAAGAGAGAACTTAAACTCATTAATAATGCTTAATATATGGTTAGAATATGCATCCTAAAATATAGTATTTGAAACTTTATGGAGAGGAGAGAGATGACAATTAACAGAAGAGACAATCCACTTGATCACTAGAATTCAAGGATCATAAAGAATTATGATATGGATTAGTTGCATTTCCATTCACTGCATTGGCTTCCCACATTTAAATTTTAAATATTTTGACATTTCGTACTCCTCTATTCAAATTCAAAAGGAATTTGCTCAACAATTTTCAAATCAATGAGTTCTATGTATTGATATTCTCAATTGTTATGATCACTTGATAAAAACTACTGCATTATAGCAAATAACTTTTGAGTTATATCTTGAATTTGATCGTTTAATATTTTCTCTAATAAAGTCAGAAATATTTAGTTTCAAGTATTTTGTAGTATTGTTAATATTGATTAGTAGATAGCATCAGGTTCATTATTGAACTTTTCATAAGGATGCCTCTTAAGCTCATTTCCATTTGGTTTTACAGATTAGTCAGTTCCTATACACCCAAATAACATTACTCCTCTCCCATTAATATCTTGTTTTGTTAAATTGTGAAAAAATTTCCTATTGTGTAATAATGATAATACCCTGTGAGATACATTGTGAAACATAATCTTATACTAGAGATAGTGTTGTAACAAAATAGATAATATCCTTTGATAAGTACACTCAGGAAGTATGAGATCATTGTTCTTCATAATTACTAAAACGAATGCATCTTCAAGTCATGTAGAAACAAATATGTAATGTATAATAACTTTTGAATACCTCATAAATTTGAAATATGGGTTACCAACATATAATTCCTTCTCTAATCACTAAATGTCTATCATAAAATTTTATCAAACTATAAAAGATGCTCATTTACTAAAAAATATTAATGGAAAGAAAGTATCACTTCTATATGTAAAAATCACCTTCATCATATGCATTGTTTAGTTATGTCTTAATTGTAACATTCTATCTTTAACCTTCTTGATAAAATAAAAGGCTAGAATTATTCTTATGTGAGAAATCATTTCACTAACATCTAATTAGTGATGTACTTGAGAAGTTTGCTTAAAAAAGATACCTAACTTTCCACAGTGTACTCTTGGTATTTGTAACAAAGTTCCATTCATATGACAATTTTCTTCGTAAAATTGTACAACACAATATATCAAAAGTTATATTGAAAAAGATGTATAGAAAATCTTTTATTATGCAACGAAGTTTGAAAAATAGTCAAATTTGGTCAAGTAGAAATAATTAAGAGTGATGAAACTAAAATACTGTCTAACTTATTAGAGAGAATAAAAAATCTTGCACATAAATGTTCTCTAAGAAACCTTGTTGTCAAACCCTAAATTTGCCTATGATAATCATAAACATGGACATGATGTCCTTTTTCCAGCATCCATCGGTGGAGGATGGGACAACAACACCTCTTGCCAATGAAGAACTGCCAACTATAACTTTTCAAACATAAATAAACCTCCCCAGCCAAAATACAAACCTATACCTTTTAAATGGATAACTTATTTACATAAGGAGCTACTGATAGTCTGGGAAGAGAAGGAGGTAAGTCAGATAATTATAAATGAGGATTAGTAATATACAGTAATAGGGAAGTTCTCATATAAGTAGCCAAAGATTCAAGATATAAGGATTCAAATACCAAAGCAACGTGAATTGAAATAGGAAGTTAATATAGCATTGCTGCATAAAAAAATATATTAATTAGGGTTACAAGATTAGATGACTATCAAAGCTATTATCAAAGCCACAATTTTGTTTCACTCATAATTATTGGTCCTATCCCTTGCACACTCTTAAATGGGATCTATTGTTTGATCTAGAGAAGAAAATATCAATGGTGATTGCATAGATCTACTTTCCATTATTACCACGAAATTACTATAGGGAAGAGGGTGTGTTTTCACTAGAAGAAACAATTGGAAATCCTTTGCAAGTATATTTAGCCATACAAAATAAAACAAGGCAAGGCAATGCAAGGGTCAAAGTTGAAGTTATTTTACTAGGGGAATTTTTGAAGATGATTAATGTGGGAATGATAATGAAAACTCAAAAATTATAAGAAAAATTGGTAATAATTAGATATAACTATGTGCCTATATATTGTAAGATATTTAAGCTGTAGAGGAATAATGATAAGGAATAATTCATCATTCATCCAAAGTTGTAAACTAAGAAGGATGAAGAAGGACAAGAAAACAAGGAGAATAAATAGGAGAACAAAGAGAGAGACAAGCTAGTAGAAAGAAAAAGAAAGATGGAGAAGTGTTGTGTCCTAGAACATATGCTAGTCTACATGGTCGTGCACGCAATATAGTGTCCCTTTTCGATTTTAATATTGATCCCACATGGAATTGGTGATAAGAAACTACAAAATTCAAGCGTTACTAATTAGATTAAGTAAGTGCAAGTGTGTAACCAATTAATAGTTTGAATTTTGAAATTATGAACTAAATACAAAAATACAAACTTTGGATTGTAAATAATTTAAGGAGAGCTTCTAGGGTTGAGGTATTTACTTCATATTCATGTAACTAAGGTGTTTATCATGATAATTTATCTACGGGGTTGATATCATAATTTGGGGATGGTTATACTCTAAATCATCTACCCAAATTAATCTTAGAACTACATTGTTGAGTGGGTATGTGTGTCTTTAACTTGGATGAATAAAATGATCTTCCCATTTCATTAATCAAGTGGAGTGTTTAGGTATATATCTATCTTAACCACAAATCAGCCTCTAAAATTAGTATCTAATGATTAAGGACATGATACACACCCCTTAAATTCCTTATACCGTACCTCCACTTTTATCGTCAATTTATTTTGGGAATTAGATTTATTCTAAAGTTCACGACGCTTTAGAATAGTAAAATAAAAATGTAAGAACAAACACATTCTTGATAAACAGATAAACCAACTATCAAAACATAATTATACGATAATGTTTGTAGAAAAAACCATATAATGAGGGTGTTTATCCAAAAAAAACATATAATGAGGGTGTTTATCCACTCATAGTCTTACAAAGAATCACGATAAATGAGTTCAAAAAGTAAACTGTAAGAAAGTAAAGTTAAAGAACAAAGAACCCTAATTTGATCCCCTTGATGTAATGTCTCCTCTCCAATTCTTGTATTGATCCAAAGATGATATGAAATTGTGAGTAATTTCTCATTTTATAGTTTTTTAGGTCTTCCATGGGTATACCAATACGAAATATATGCACTAAAAACTTTGCCCCTCACTTAAAAGGCTTAAAATTGACTTTTGGCTTCCCCAGGAATCGCCTCGTGCCCCGAGGCCTCAAACTAGAAATTAGGGGTATTGAATAACTCACATAGAGAGTAAAAGGAATTAAGGGGTATCCATATGGTTTGTGTCATACCCCCTTATCCTAAAGCTCCATTTGGATCCTATCTCGTCATGCGTTTGATCCTTCTTTACCCACTTCTTAGGAGTTGTTTTTAAGATTTAGTTAGATTTGAAAAAACCTCCAGTGGTATAATACAACATAAAATAACAGTAACAAGTTCATACAAAACAATAGATCTCATCCAAGTACACTAGAACCAAGCATAGCTCAAGCTAGCATAACTAGTTTCCTTGTCTACACTCTATTTGATATTCTTGACTCTTAACTTGATTAAATTGAGCTTTAACCCCTCTAAAAAGGTTATTAAACACATAAATACATAATTAAACCCTTAACAACTCATTAATAATGTCAATAAGTTCTCAAAACTAAGGTAAACACACATAGATAATGACACTCAAGAGTATAAATGCGCCTAATATTATTACCCCACACTTAATCATTGTTCTTAATTGAACCACTATTTGACATAAAGCATGATCAAGGAAACCTCTAACATCACAACTACTACTAATAAACTCAAGCTAGAACTACTATGACTATATGAATAATAAGTTCAACATTAATCATGTCATATTACAAATGAAAAACTCAAGAACATTACTTCAAAACTTACTAAACTCAAGAATTAACTCTACTAAGTTGGAAAAGTCATGTATATTACTCACCAAAGAGATCATACAAATCACCTAACAATCCTAAAACATGTGACTTTACTATAAAAGGGTCACCCACATTAACTAAGAGATATGCAATGCATCACAAACATGGGTGTAAAAATCAAATTTCATTCACTCTCACAAGGAATTCACATGTCACAAAAGATGAACCATAACCTTTTCCTTAGTGTAGCACTTTACTAATATTAGAATATTAAGGCTTGAGATTAAGTAGGACTTTAATGGTTATAATGTAGGCTAAGGGATGTGTAAGAACTATTCTGGCCAGTAATAGTGACTATCTTCCCTAAGCACTTTAGTACATCACACTTTACATTGGAATCCTCTCTAATCAATTATTTTTCTTCACTTTTATCTTCCCACTTCTTTTTTGTTTTGGCCCATGTATTTATGTATTATGAACCTCTATGAAATGTCCTTAATTTATGTGCACTTTCAGCATTTTGAGCCTTTCCACAGCGACTAAAGGTCATTTATTACTTATCAAAACTATCGGTTCAGTTATCGAATAGTTCATTTAGGTTTTAGAGTTATTTCTATATTTTGGAGCTTTTACTATTTATGATTTGGTCTTATGACAAAAATCTAAGTAGATGACCTCGGATGAGAATTCTAACAATTCCATCACCTCCGAAACATTGATTTTAGGCTAGGAGTACCCTTGGTTCAGGTCATAAAGCTTTTGGATTCTTTTTGGTCTATTGGGCAAATTATATGAAAAATAAAACTATTGGTGTGGGCCCCATAATTAGTTGAAATGATTTCAAATAAAACTTTTGATAGTTTCATTGAGCTTGGAACACCGAATTTTGTATGATAGCATAGTTCATTTGCACGTACATGGTTCCAAACAAGTCCTGATCACCCGGTTGAAGACCATTTATGGACTTAGAAAATATAGGTATATGTACCTGGCACAACTGCTTAAGTGCTTAGGGAGCCTTTTTAGGGGCTTGCATGTTAGTGCTTCTTGAGCCACTTAAGCGACCTTGGGTAGTTAGCTAGGCTGCTATAGTGACAAGGTAGCCGCTTAAGAATGCCTTGCTTTAGCGGTACCTGCGCCAAGCTGCGAGACCTCTAAAGCAGTCAACGTGCTGCTTTGGTGATAGGTGCTTTAGCACCAACGTGTCTACTTTAGCAATACCTTGGAGCTTTTAATCCCCTTTTTCCCACCAAAGTTTCCACCATTTATTTCACCATTTTCACACTAATTGTTTGAGCTCCAAGAAAGAAAAAAGTGGGAAAATCATCCATTGAGGCTAAGGTAAGCTAACCTAACACTCCTTGGTCATTTCTATTAATATTTCGATCACTTTCCATCCCATTTCATGGTATTTTCATATAAATTATGTCATTAAATTCCTAAATTTTAAGGGTTGATTTAAGACCCAACTTGCACTCCATTTATGCTTAACTTTTGAGCACACATTCCTTGTCCTTCAAAGGGACCTTGTGACATATTCAATTTTGGATTTCGTTTATGGAACCACAAGCCCGTTATTGACCCAAACATTAATGTAGAAATATAGCTCTCATTGTACTACTAACGACATTCATATCACTATATTGATAGCATGGCAGACATTAAGGATCGTGGAGCCAAGGCAGACAATTTGTGAGCAATTTAAGAATTTGCAATTCGATATCGATTTAGGCTTCTATCTACTCTTTTTCATAAGATATTGTATTATATATGTTGCATGTTAGATTGGAATCTTAGGTTTTGATATTAGGTAGAACACCTTGACTTAACCTAATTTATGTGTTTTGGGGCTAAAAGGGTGAATCAACCCTTAAGAAGAAATACTTATTATGTTCTAGGATCCTATTACCCTAGATTTGTAGTATGTTAGACAATTGAAGCTAGTAACCTACCCTTTAGTATAAGGTTTACTAGATTCGATGGATTATGATGGTTTCTCAAATTATGATCTGGTTAAGTTGATTATATATTATTGGGATCAAGGCCATGATTATGATATTAGTTGGATTTTGGGTGAGTGATTTATCCTTATAAAGGACGTGGTTAGTCTATGGAAATTTATATGCTTATAATCATATTGTTTGGATAATGGTGATGGCATTATATAGATTCAGTACATTCATGCTCACTTAACGATACGATTCCATCTAAAAGCATGGTTTTACTACTATTTTCCTAAAAGGGGATTTATTTCCACTTTTCACTTTTAAAATGGATCCTTTCACAATGGGAATCGTACCACCTTAATGAATTATTTATGAGCTTTTGGGACTAAAAATGATGTTTTAGAGATTTGATCGAGATAGATTCCGATCCACTATTTTACTACTACTATTTACTTTGGTCGAGAGAGATTTTGATCCTTTCTACACTTTTATGATGATATTGTCTCGGAGTTAACCCCGGGAAAAGATTTACAAACTTATACTATTTTATCTATTGTTCAAGTTTGTGAGTTTAATATATATACATCTCTTTGGTACTAGAAAGAGTAGATTGATGAAGATGATAATTGGAAATCCTAATTCAGGACCACATTGGTGTATACAGGTACTCATGAACCCCTTAGGGTCCCCTCTACTTGTGAGCCATCGTGCTAAAAAAGAGAGGTCACCGTAGGTCCTATATTTGTTAGTCATCGAGATAGAGGACGTGTATACACTGGGTTACTTTATGGCACTTGTACTAGTTATGATAGTGTGGATTCTACTTTGTGTTCATCCTTGTATCACCAGTATGCCCTATATCTATCATCCTTATCAGGGGTTGAATAGGTATAGGTGATGAGTGTTGCTTGCTATGTGTGGTATGCTAATTGAACCTTTCGAGTTATAGGGAAATAAAGAAGATTAAAACTTCTATAGCATAGTAGAGAAAGAAACCTTTAGGACAGCGTAGAAACACGAGATTCTTCCATGCTTATGTGAAAGGCAAAAGGAGAAAGATGCAAGTCAATGAAATTCAGACAATGCAAGGAGATAGATTACTACAACATAGAATATAGGTGAAGAAGTTTGTAATATGTTCAAATAGAAGTTTAAGAAAAACACAAAGGCAAGAAATTTTTATATGATTAACTATATACCACAGTTAGTCTTTATCGAGGAAAATTAAGATACGGGTGAAATGACAACCAAGGAAGAGTTTAAGTAGGTGGGGATCTCACTAAATACTGATTATGCTAATAGACCAGATGGTTTATTATGGAATTCTTCCAATCAAGTTGGGACATTATTGGTACTGACATTACTAACATGGTGGAGGCATTCTTATATGGGCAGGAATTACTCAAGTATTTGATTAACACAAATTTAGTGCTCATTCCTAAGAAAGACGTGGTCAAGAATTTTAGAGATTTGAGGCCTATTAGTCTAAACACTTTTACTAATAATATTATTTCTAGTGTGCTACATGAAAGAATAGTCAAGGTGTTGCCGAGATTAATATCTCCTAACTAGACTGGTTTTGTGAAGGGTAGTAGTATCATTGAAAAGTATTGCTAGCACAAAATATTATAAAGGATTTTAATAGGAGAAATAAGTTTTATAGTGTAGTGGTCAAACAGAATATGGTGAAGGCATATGATAGAATGTCCTTGAAATTTCTAGTTAGGGTGATGAGGAGCTTTGGATTCTTTGAAAGAATCATTGATATGATAGTGTCATGACCTGATTTTTGAGTCATGATATCACCTACTTTATCCCACCAATAGGTAAGCCAAATTGTAGCCCAGAGCTCGAAGAAATGGGCTAATTTTGTGGAAAATGGAATAAGTGCCAAAAATATACAAGTAAAAGACTTAGAAGCAATGAATCATGAAATAATAACAATATGAAAGATAAATAAAATAAATAATAACATCCCACAACCTAGTAGTGTCGGTACAAGAGTCACAAATCCAAAAGAATATAAGTACAAACATAGTCAAATATACATCAGTCTTGAAAATGAAAAGACTAAGAAAAAACAGAAAATGGAGAAAACGAAAACTCTGGCTCCGCGAGCTCACCCTATCTCTGAGCACTAGGTCGGATGATGGCACCATCAACAACGATAATTAGTACTCGGATCTACACCAAAAAGGTGTAAAAATATAGTATGAGTACCAAAGCCACAATTACTAAGTAGGCATCGTCGTCCGACTGAGATGAATCATAATATAAGTATAATAAAAATGCGGGATAAATAAGCTTAGTCAGGGTTAAAGAGCAAACTTGGAATAACTCTCCAAACGCAATAAATAACTGGTGCTATAATATTAAAAAAAATAGCTATTAATACAAAATTGGCCCACATAAGCTAGTAAGTACAATAAAGTAAATAACCCAATGCAGGCCCCCATGAGCCTGGAGGGTGCAATTAAAGAGAAGTAATAAAAAATTTATACAAATTAACTATATCTCATAATCATAATCATGGATCCTTCCATATCATAAATACCAGACTCAAACTAGTTCTATAACCGTCTTAAATAACCCCATATTTTTGGTCTTGAACGAAACTCATATCATTATTGCTGGACTTGAACCAAAATTCATGATTTGTAGGACTTGAACTGAAACTCATATAATGATTCATCAGACTTGAACCAAAACTCATATAATATCCCAAGTACCAATACTAAATAAAATATCATTTATCTAGCCTCCTCAAGCTCTAAAATATACATTTAGATGATTTACACGTCTATTAAGTCTATTAAGAGCTAATAATAGTCTTGGCCTAAGGTTATCGGAGGGGCTAACTTGTAATTCCAGAAATCGATTATAAGGAAAATTCTTTCCTGAACTAGCCAAAGGTATTTAAGTTTAGTAATAGATATTAAATAAGCCATAATTTAGTCCTAAGATAGCAGTTCCATCTAAAGAATGAGTCAAGGTCAATGATGCCTAATTTAGTGTTCCTAAATCATGCTAAATAATCAAATTCATGCTAACTAAGATTCCAAGCCCTATATTCCAACCCACATCTAGACATTATCATAATTACACTACAATTTAGCCAAATCTATGAGATAGGTAAACCTAGCCTACCTGGACGCCAGAGAAAGCCTGGTTAAATCTGCTAAATCAATGATTTCTTCTTTTAAAATGCTTTTGCACAATGCCACACTATCAAAAATGACAATTTACTCATCAATATGAGAATAACAGTACCCATATTGTGTTTTATACTTTGAATCGAAGATCTTGTAACACGTCAACGCATCCCTCTATGCTCAAGAAATATTTACCCTTAAGAATGGGTAAAATTTGAGCTTAAATGACGCCTCAATCTACCCAACAATAATATAGGGATTTTGAGAATGAATTAAGAAATTAACAATGAATTTAATGGAATCTTACCAAGATTTTGAGGATGAAAAGAGAAACTCAAGCTCACAATCACCCCAAAATTCCTAATAAATGCTCCCCCATAATTTTCACTCTCTCTAGGGATCAAAGATCTTGAAATTATGGATAACTAGAGGAAAAATTAGGTAGATGGGGGATTAATGACTCCTAGGTACCACTAAAGATGACACTTAACCACTTAAGCGACACTGCTAAAGAGGCCAAGTACTGTTTAAGCGATACCCGCTCACCTACACTTTTTTCTTAAGCGGCCATCGCTTAAGTGGACTGGCTATGTTTAGAAACCCTCAGATAGCAAGCCTGGGCTCTTAAGAGATTGGCTGGCCTCTTAAGCAGTCTACACTAAAGTAACCCATGTGTTCCTTTAGCGGGTGCACTAGTTGAGTGGTGCACTATCTGGGGACTAGGAAAATTCCACGTCTCCACCAACCCCTCGAGATTTATCTGGAATCCCGTGAATGGAAATAAAATATGCTACCCTATCAATTTCAAAATTTGGGACTTAATGACGCAATCTAAATTTCCATCAAAGGTTGTTTCAATGAAAAGTGGGCCCTACACCTATGGGCTATTTTTTTTATTTTCTAATCTATAGGCCAAAATGAGTTTGAAAGCCTTGGGACCTGAATTAAAGGTATCCTTAGCCTAAATTCAATGTTTTGGAGCTAATAGAATTGTTAGAATTGATACACAAGGTCTCTAAGCTTATGTTTGCATCCGATAGCCAATTTAACTAGAGAAAACTTCAAACTAGGGAATTTGCTCTAAAAACCATATGAACTGCATGGCAACTAAACTGTCAGCTCCAGTAAGTCTCAAATGACTTGGGGCAGCTATAGGAAAGCTGTAAAGGACAAAAATATACAGAATTGAAGAAAATGACCCAGAGGATCATTATAATATCCACTATTAATAGAACTTTCATTCGTAAAATTAAAGGGTTAGGAAGTACTTGAAAACTCAAATAGGTGAGTATACTGGCTCGGTCTCAATCCACCAAATAGCCTCCTCTACTCAGTGATGTCTCCACTGAAACTTAACCACTGGAATTTCTCTGAAGCACAGCTGCCTAATATCCTTGGCTAAAATGAGCATTAGCTCCTCCTTGAAGGTCAAACTCTCATCTAGCTGAAATAAGTATCACTGAAGCATGTGAGACTCCACAGGAATGTACCACTGCAAAATAAAAAAAGGAAAATTGTGTTAGCATTATAAAAATATAGGTGTAAGACTAGATTATAAGCCACATCACCAACTATGTGAAGGATCTCAAATGGTCCAATATATATGGTATTGAAGTTGCCTTTCCTCCCAAACCTTATCACACCCTTCGTTAGTGATACTTGGAGGAATACTGAATCTCCAACTTCAAACCTCAAGCCAAAAAGTCTATAATCTGCATAAGCCTTCTGGCTACTTTGAGTTGGCCTCAGCCTATCCTGAATCACCCTAAATCTATCCAACAACTCCTAAATCAAATCAGTACCACGTGGTCTATTCTTGAAGGTATCAAACCATGTAATTGGATATCGATATCGCTTACCATAATAAAGCTTCAAATGATTCCATATCAATACTTGAATGGAAGTTATTATTAAATGTGAACTCTACCAAAGCCAAGTGTTGCTCTCATTGACTTTCAGAATCCATAACACGGGATTAGAGCATATCCTTAAGAACCTAAATAGTCCTCGCTGACTACCCATCAGTCTGAGGGTGAAAGACTATGCTAAGATCCACGTGAGTACTAAACTCCTTCTAAAAATCTCTCTCAAAGCTAGAAGTGAATACTGACCCCAATCTAAAATAATAGATATGGGCACTCTATGCAAACTATTTCACAAACATAGATACAGCTAACCTCTCGACACTAAATGACATCTGAAGAGGAATAAATTATACCAATCTGGTCAATCGATCCATAATAACTCAAACACGATCAAAACCACGAGAAGTGCGAGGAAACCTACTAATAAAGTCCATGGTGATCCGCTCCTATTTTTACCTGGGAATGGGCAATCTTTGAGTAAGTCTTCTAGGATTTTTGTGCTCGGCCTTCACTTGCTGACAACATAGGTAATGATCTATAATATTTTCCATATCTCTCTTTTTGTCACTTCACCAATAATGCTTCTTTAAATATCGATACATCCTAGATATACTAGGGTGAATAGAATATCTGAAGCTATGATTTTCATACATTATCGACTGAATTAAGTCCCTATCCCTTTGAACACAAATATAGTCATCATATATTAGATACCCTCAACATCTATGGTATCTCTCCTAGAATCGCCACTCAAAACTTGATGACATATAATATGTAGTCTCATATTCTAAAACTGGCAACTCTAAATCTGCTCAAGTAAGGTAGACCTTGCCTCATCACTAGAAAGAATCCTTAATCTTTCTGGGGTTTGAAATATTGAGTCAAACCATTAAGTTAGCTAATTACTAGATGTCCAATACCAATGGCCTCGAAGAAACTAAGATTGAAGAAAACCTACCCATACTCACCTCCTTACATAATAAGAAAAACTTCACCTAGTAATGAGCTTGATTGGTACTCTAAGATAAACATGGTTCGATCTGGCAAAGCTGGCTTAACATATGCTCTAGCTCTAAGATTTTGCTTTTATTGCTAGCTCTTTTTTATGCTTGGAAATGAAGAAGAAAGATCAGATGTGCCTTATCCGCTATTTGAGATGTAAATAGAGGTTAGGTACAACTGACTAGAATTCCATAGTAAAAAGATCTATGTGCACCAGCCCTTAGCATTAATGCGTCTATGGGTGCTTTTAACATTCTATATGTTAGTACGAAAATTCCTCCTTAAGTGCTTTAGTGGGAATGTGGAGGATTGATTACAGGTAGCTGTAAAAGCAGCCCCAAGAACATTTGTGTGTCAGGTGCACATTCAAAAGGGAGTGTAATGTAAGTAAGGGTGTGCCCCTTTTTGTTAGAAAGAAGTGGTAAATGGTCCACGTAGATCTCTTTTAAGTCCTCATCAATAGAGTAGAAAAAGAAAGCCAAAGCTATTTAGTGGTGAGTCGATGGATCAGATATACTTTCTATCGATTGGCTATAGCCGATATAGCTTAAGACATCTAGTACCATATTTACCTTGCATGGATGGTATAAGATAGAAATTTCATAATCCTTAAGCAACTCCATCCATCTATAATGCCAAGAATTAAGCTCTCTCTAGGTCATAAAATGTTGAAGCACGAGGACAACCACCACCAACTCCAAATCACGAGTGGGGTAGTTATGCTTATGTACCTTTATCTACCTTAATACATAAGTAATAATTCTATCCTACTGTATTAACACAAAACCCAAACCAATACTAAAAGCATCATAATGTACGATGAATAGCTCACCCTCAATAGGAAGAGCCAATATAGGAGCTGAGGTGAGAAATTCCTCGAGCTTCAAAAATCTCAACTGACACACCTCAAACTACTATAAAGGAACCTACTTTCGGGCCAATTTGGTCATCGACATTATAATAGCAGGAAAACTCTCAAAAAAATGCCTGTAGTAACTGACCAAACTAATGAATCTGCGAACCCTAGATGGAGATATAGGCTTGGCCTAATAAAAAAGGCCTCAATCTTTGTTGGTCTTACCATAATCCCATCCTTAGATATTCCATTTCTTAGGAATATCATCAACTCAATCTAGAACTCACACTTTTAGAATTTGGAAAAAAGTTTATGATCTCTCAAAGTCTAGAGTACGATCCTCAAATGCTGCATATAATCCTCCTTACTCCTAGAATACATAAGGATGTCATCAATGAATATGATTATAAAGGAATCCTAATATGGTCTAAGTACATGGTTCACATGGAATGGGTATTAGTAAATCCAAAATACATCACTAAGAACTCATAATGACTATAATGAGTCCTGAAGGTTGTCTTTGGAATGTCCCCTGCCTGAATCCTCAATTAATGGTAATCGAACTTTAAGACAATTTTAGAGAACACTGATACTTCCTAAAGCTGGTAAAATAGATTTTCAATGCCAGATATAGAACACCTATTCTTTATCATCACCTTAGTTAGATGCCTGTAGTCAATACACATACCTAATAAATCAGTCTTCTTCTTCACAAACAAGAAAAGATCACCTCAAGGAGACACACTCGCTCTAATAAAACCCTTACTAATAAGAACCTAAAATTACAAATTCGGCTTCTTAACTTCAGCAGGATCCATACAGTAAGGTGCCATAGAAATGGATAGAGTGCTTAACTCAAGATTAATAAAAAACTCAATATCACACTCAGGAGGAAGAATAGGTAGACCGGTAGGAAAAACATCAAGAAACTCATGGTCTATAGGAACATAGTCTGGAAAGGGACTCTCCTTACAAACATCACGAATATAAGTGAGATATGACTCATAACCCCTCAAAATAAGTCTCCTAGACCAAATATAAGAAATAATCCCAATCGACTTATAGCTAATGATCCCTACCGCACAACTGGGGTATGCAAAGCATGGCTAAGGTAATGATCTTTGCAAAATAACCCAAGATCGTATAATAGTGGATAACCAGTCCATGCCCAGAATCATATCAAAATCTACCATGTTTAACCCAATATGATCAACTTGAGTATTGAACTCTCAAAAAGTCGTAACATATTATCTATAAAATGATCCACCAATAAAATATCACCTACAGGAGTAGATACACATAACAACATACAACAAAATAGCAAGATAACTCTAACTACTGTGCATAATAAGTAGACACATAAGAATATATGGATCTTTGATCAAATAAAGCAAAAGTCAATTGATGGTATACTAAAGTTGTACCAGTAAATAATAGAATCTGAAGGATCTGCCTCAATTCTACCAAGTATGACATACAACTGACCACTCCTGCCAGGTAGCTGGGTGCCTAACAAATATCTTGCCATACCTTTCTAAGGACCTCTACGAGTACCCTAGGACCCTCTCGATGACTATGCATATCACCTCTAGCTAGGGGAGGTACTATCCTAATAGCACAACACTTTGAGATACTGGAATAATTGATTTTCCCCTGGGACACTCTCTAGAGAAATAGCCCAAGGCCGCACAGTCATAACATGCCCAGGCGTTGTACTAAACCTAACTGACCCAAAATAACCACCTCTACTAGAATACCCAGAAGATGGACCTCTCAAATACTGACCACTACTCTTTCCAGGATGATCACTGAAGATAGACTATTCTCTATTGGTAATCTAAAGTACGATATGAATGAGCTTTCTAGACTGAACCTGATACTGATAAGGCTGATACAGAGGCTACCTACCCTAAGAACCACTACCTCTAAACCATAAGTCTCTCTGGCTTATACTAAAATTTCCCTGGTATTAGAGCCTCTTATTGCTTCCCTTTGGGCCTCCCAATGCATCTCCTTCATAATTTGAGTTTGACATGAAACCTCAGTAAATGATTTACCAGCAGCATCTAAATTTTGAGTAGTAATATGGATAAAAAGTCTCAATCCCTGAACAAATCATCGAAACCACTTATACTTGATTGGTAAGATAGAATTAGCATGCCTAAAATACTTATAAAATTGAGTTGTTTACACCAAAATAGTCATGGAGCCCTTTTAAATTAACTTTTAAAGATAAACCAAGTTCTTTTCATTATGATAAAAAAAATTAGAAACTCATCCCATTTTTAAATTACTAGAATTCTCTAAAGATAAATTTCCTAAATTTGAAGAAAAATTTAAAGTAATCGAGATATTTTAGGAAAAATTAATGAAAGATTAAAATTTGAATTAAAAGTCAATTATGACAAGGTTATTGGAAATTTATCAGAAAAATAATAATGAAATTAACAAACTAAGCTCTAAATATTTAGTGAAAAAGAATTATTATAAGAAGCCTATATTTTCGAATATGTAGTATGAAGAAAATAAATTTTTATCTCATACTTTACATTCTTGAAAAGAAGTCACGGAATAGAATATTGATAGAGTAGAAGAACATCAAATGTATAATAAACTACATGAAATGGAAAAGGTCATTACGACATATAAAATTGCCAGAATATCAGATAAACAAGCAGCTCTAGTGGAGCTTATCTTCACATGTAACCTATTGGTTCTACACAGGTAGCCTTTTAGGTTATGGGTGACTCTCAGGTTATTCATGGTGATCATTCTTTATTAGAGTGTGTAGCACCTCAAAGTATTTTAGAAGCTCGTATTGGTTGTAGTGATATGGTACATTTATCCAAAGAGTTGTTCACGATGAGGGATTATTGCTAGTTCAACTTGTTCAGATTATCCTCATGATGTTGTGTCACCTTTAGTTAGAAATAGTGCACTTAGTGCCTTAGTTGATGATTCTATCAGTCCAAGTTTTGACCTATCAAGATAGGTGTTCTTTTATTTCTCGCATTTACATTTTCATTGTGTATATGAGTATTTACATACCAATTAATGATTATATGCCTTTATAAGTTCGTAATGGTTTTTGTATTCCTTGTTATTATTCATGATTATATTACTACCCTAGAGTTTATTTCTTTGATTAGTGGATGGGGTAAATCTGTATTGATATTCTTTCCTTAGGGGTATAGCATTGGGGCTTGAGTCCATTTATCATGGCATGTTGGCTTTATTAAAGCCCTAGAGTGTTACCTGTTGTTTATTTTTATTTTTGTACCACCTTATTATTATATTGATAATTATATTATAATTTTTGTTGTTATTATTATTATTTGATGTAATTTGTTCTCTCTTATTAGATAGCTAGAGTATTCACATCTAGTTAGAATTTTCCTTTCTATGTGGTTCTTATTCGATAGCTAGAGCAACTATAGCTTGGATGGATAATTTCTTTTCCATCATGTGATGGTTAGCTATTTTCCCTCTCCTATTGGCTATTGTAGATTTATTGTAGGTGGGATTATGAGATTTATGGTATATTGACCATCCATCATTCTGTTGTGGTTATAGATTTGGCAATATATTGACCATTCCTTAGTTTGGGATTTTTATACTTACCTCCTGGGTTGTAAAGCATTTTTCTTTAGCTATCCCTTTCTATATAACTAATTTTTAAGCTTGACCATTTGGGGTCCATTCTTCTTTAATATCTATTTTATCACCTGATAGTGGTTCGATATGGATATCAGGATGTCATGAATTTATCTCATAAAATTGTTGGGTTCGTCTCCTTATGATGGCTTGACCTTATTATGGGTGCAGAGTTGGATGCTTCATTCTTTCCAGGATATGGCTCCTGTCTAAGGTGGATCTATAGATTGGAAAATTGGATATTCTTTATCTTAAGATGAATAATTTATTTTGTGGTAGTGGTCTTGACTTTGACACTGGTGCCAGGCTTTGTACCTTCTTTCTAAGTGAAATAATTTATGGTTTTTTTGAGTTATGATTGTCCCACACGGGTGGAATAAGGAAATATCTATTTTAGAGTTTGTTTGGATTAGACTTGATGGAGTTCTTCTCCATCGTGATATATGTGTATGGTTATACTTTGTCGAGATGGAGTATTGGATTGACTAGCTTTTAACTATTATTGAAATTTTCTGTGTTGCTAGTATTTTTGCCACTACTAGTGTGATTTGTAGCCTTAGGGAGTTCTTGAGTATGTTTTGATAGACCATGCCCTCTAGCGGATATGGAGTTGATATCTTGTGTTTTTATTTGGTGATTTATCTTTTCTTATGATTTTATTCTCAAATTATGTTCCAACTTTGGCTCAACATGATTTAGAATAGATGTGTTTGATTTAGACAGTATGGTCAATGTGATTATTTGTCTTTAAATTAGAGTTGTTGGATAAATTTTGGATTTGATGCCTTAGAGTGGAAATTTAGAAGTTATGATAGATTTGGAGTATGAATGCTCACCCATCTTCAGGTTTGGTTTGGGTATTTGAGGTAGAGCAGTTCAGTTTGGTGTTGAGATTTCATCTTGGAGATATAGAGCTTGAGTGCAGCCTTCATTTTAGATTTATCTTATTTTGAATTTCATCTAAAAGATGGAGGAGCCTACTTTATGGTAAGATATTCTATCTTATTGCGTTCGAATAGATTATGACTAATTGGTGCTAAGATGATAGCCTATGGACCCCTTGTTTGTTTCTTCAACTTTGTCCTCATGTTTTTAATTTTTATTAATATTTATGAATGAGATACTCAGTGGGAGAAATTGCTTGAGCTGGATTCATACCGGCTTCATTCTACATTGATGGGACATCATGCAGTGGATCTTTTAGTGATAAGTAGTTGTGCTTCAGACTCTTGGATTTTATTTTTAATTATTATTTGGACTTATTGGAGCATTGGCATAGATTAAAAACCTTGGTTATCTTTTATTATGGGTGTCCAGGTATTGCCCTTTGGGTTTATTCTCATGTTTCCATATGTACTTTCGGTTGATCAACTTCAGTTCTTTGAGTTCTCCATGATATGATTGCACGAACAAGACTTAGTTATTATCCATCTGTTTTGGAATAGATGGCAGATGTGGAATAGTAAAAAAAGGTTATATTTAGATTTAGTGTCTGTTGTAAGACTCATGTCTTGTTTTTATTTTGACTTGGATAAGACTTTGTTGGATTGTAATTGTATCGATGTTGTATCTGTATGTCGTGGTGTTGATTTGTGTGAAACAACCTTTCTATTTCACTTGGAGGCCAGTCGGTGGTTGAGATTGTGTTTTGGTTGTTTGAAAATGAAGTAAGAGGTCTAGTTAAAAAGGGATACCTGTGATGAAATCCCTTGGAAGTGTTCTCTCTTTGTGGAGATTATCTAGGAAGTCTTGCCCGAATTATGTGGCCCTAGTACCTTATCCTTTAAGCTTTTGAGATCTTTCTATCCATTGAATTTCACGGATAAAAGTCCTTTAGTAGTGGATATTGTAATTACCCTCTGTTTCATTTCCTTAATTTGCATGTATTTCCAGTGTTTTAGAGCTTTTCGATAGTAGATTCAAGACATTTATGACTTGTCGGAACAGTCGGTTTAGTGATCAGATAGTTCATTTGCTTTTTTGGCTCATTTTACTAGTTTGGAGTTTTTGCTATTTATGATTTGGTCTTGGACCAAAAATCCTAGTAGATAACCTCGAAAGAGAATTCTAATAGCACCATCAGTTCTGAAATGTTGATTTTAGGATATGTTGACCATTGGTTCTTATCCCATGGCACTCGGTCTCATTTCAACCAATTGGTTGGAAAGTTAAGAAATTGGAGATTTAGGTGTGGGATCCATATTTTGTAGAAACAACCTCAGATAAAAATTCCAAATGCACAATGACGTCCTGAATGTCGTATTTAATGTGGTTATACAGTTCATTTATGTATATGAGATTTCCAATAAATATAAGGGCTTCGCAGATACTAGGAATAGTCTTCCAACTTTCACCTGTCACCTGATATGGCTACAATCTCTAACCAAGGTCCGCGATTGTAGTACCCTTGGCTGGGAGACAAAGTGATTGCCATAGGCATGTCTCGATCGCAACCTGTGCGGTAGGGCAAAGATAGTGCTATCACACACCTTAGGTTCATGATAGTCACTCTCGAGTAACTGGATTGGGTACAAATTAAGACCTTTTCCATGATTTTGGGCATTATTCATCTTTCCCCTTGAGAGCTAAACCCTTAATAGTGTGAAAGCTTAAAATTGAAGCTTGTAGATGATTTGGGGATCTTGGCTAACAATTATTCTGTGATTTCCCTTCGAATTCATGGTAAGTTTCCTTCTATTTCTTAATAAATTCTTATAAATTAGGTTTTTGAATTCCTAAACTCTAAGGATATATTTGAGACCGATTTGTGCTGTATTTCTTTTGAGTACAACCTCCTTGTCCTTCAGGCTCAATTTTGGGTTTCATTAGCAGGCCCCACAAGCCTGTTCTTTACCCAAAATTTAACCTAACCCATTATAAGGAAATATGTATCTCATTCTAAGTGCAAACACCACAGCTGCTAACTCTAAGTCATGAGTGGGGTAATTGCACTCATGGACCTTTAACTACCTATATGCATAAGCTATCACCTTACCATGCTGCATCAATACACAACCAAGTCCCACACGGGATGCATCACAATAAACCACAAAATCATCTACACCCTCGGGAAGGGTCAAAACAGGAGTAGTAGTCAGCTTGTCCTTCAATTTCTCAAAATTGTTTTCACACAAGTCAGACCACACAAACTTCATCTTTTTCTGAGTCAGTTTAGTCAGCGGAGCAGCTATGGAAGAAAAACTCTCTACAAACCTTCTATAATACCCTGCCAAACCGAAGAAGCTCCGAATATCGGTTGGATTCGTGGGTCTGGGCCATTTTCTCACTGCTTCAACTTTCTGGGGATCCACTTTTATCCCCTCACTAGACATAATATGCCCCAGGAAGGCAATAGCGTCTAACCAGAATACACACTTAGAAAATTTGGCATACAGCTGATGATCTTTAAGGGTCTGAAGAAAAATTCGAAGGTGATTGGCGTGATCCTCTTTACTCTTAGAATAAATCAGAATATCATCAATAAATATAATGACGAACAAGTCAAGAAACTGATGGAACACTCTATTCATAAGATCCATGAAGGCTGCAGGGGCGTTAGTCAACTCGAAGGACATGACTACAAATTCGTAGTGACCATATCGAGTTTGGAAGGCTGTCTTGGGTATTTCTGACTCCCTAACTTTCAACTGATGATAACCCAAACGAAGGTCAATTTTTGAAAAAAAACTTGGCACCCTGAAGCTGGTCAAAAAGGTCGTCAATCCTCGGAAGAGGATATTTATTTTTAATCGTGACCTTATTCAACTGATGGTAGTCTATGCACATCCGAAGGGACCCATCCTTCTTTTGCATGAAGAGCATGGGTATACCCCATGGGGAAACAGTAGGGAAAATAAAACCTTTATCTAGGAGGTCTGAAATCTGTTCCTTTAATTCCTTTATTTCCATGGGAGCCATTATATAAGACGGAATAGAAATAGGATGAGTGTCTGGCAACACATTAATGCTAAAATCTATCTTCCTATCAGGGGGGAGATCTTCGAGAAAGACTTCTAGGAATTTATTCACTATAGGGACTGACTGCAGAGGAAGGTTTCCAACTTTTGAATCTTTTACTCGGATTAGATGATACATACAACCTTTGGAGATAAGCTTTCGGGCTCTAATATAAGAGATAAAGTGACCTCTAGGTTCCACCGAACTCCCTGCCCATACAATTGGTGTGTCATCAAGGGTGGAATAAAACGAATGGAGCCAGTCCATCCCAAGGATGGCATCAAAATCTATCATATCTAGTTCTATAAGGTCTGCCACAGTTTCCCTACTATGAATAGACACAACACAATTTTTATATACCTTTCTAGCAACAATTAAATCACCTATAGGAGTAGAAATAGAGAAGGGTTTTACAACAACTTCGGGCTAAAACCCAAAACCGATAGCCATGTAAGGGGTCACATAAGATAAAGTATACCCGGGATCAAGCAATACATAAACATCATGAGAAAAGATTCATAAAATATCGGTGACAACATCTGGTGAAGCTTCCACCTCATGGCGGTTATTCAAAGAATATAACCGGTTGCGACCGCTTCCGGCAGCTGAAGGGGCACCCTTAGGAAAAGGAGCTGTGGAGGCGGCTAGGGACTTAGCCCCCCACTCCCCTCGTATTTACTCCAGCAGAAGGATAATCTCTCTAAAGGTGACCCACTTTGCCACAAGTATAGCAGTTTCTCCCCTTAAACCAGCACTTCCTTAGATGATTCCTTCTGTAAACCTCACACCATGGATAAGTACGATGTTGCTGGGCCACACTACCTTAAGACTATGTACCTAGAGCTCTGGACCTATGAGGAGTCTGAAAACTCTGAGTTAGTCTGTCTGTCGATGGTATGGGTGCTGGGGCGCTGTCTACTAACTGTGTATTATTCCAAAACTTTTTATTCTTCGACCACTTATTACCCGAGTTACTACTCTGCGGCTGACTCTGGTGCTGGTCCGCAGATCTAGCTCTCTTAGCCTGTCTGTCTTTCTCTCTAGATTCAGCAATCTTTTTCTTCTTCTCTTCCACTTGCTGCATATGAATGGTTAGTTGAGCAAAGTCTAACTCCTTATTCAACATAGCCCCCTGACACTCAAGTACCAGGTTATCAACAAGGTCAGATGGAAACTTCTTCATCCGGGATCTCATATTACTAGTCAACTCTGGTGCATAGCGGGCTAGTTTATTAAACTTCAAAGTGTACTCCTGGACACTTATACTGCCCTGCTTCAGATATATAAACTCTTCCGCTTTGGCCTCCCTCAACTACAGAGGAAAGAATCGATCAAGGAAAGCTTCCACAAATTCACCCCAAACTGTGGGCTCAGCACTTTCACCTTTTTTATCTTCCCAGTCAGCATACCAATGATTTGCAACGTCCTTGAGCTGATAGGTTGCTAGCTCCACCCCTTCAAAATCATCCACATACATCACCTTAAAGATATTTTCTATCTTATCCATGAACTACTATGGATCTTCCTCCACCTTGGTTCCAGTGAACTTAGGTGGGTTCATTTTCATAACATGTCCAACTCTAGTAGCCTCAGATGTAACAGATGCAGACCCAACATCTTCCGATTGTTGAGCCTACTCATCTACCAACTGTGTCAATATATGAATAGACCATCTGAATTCTGCATTTGAAATATCTCCTTGAGCAGATGGGGGATAGTTGGCATTAGTCTGCGAAGCCTGAGGTGGACTAGTCGGGACTGGAGGGACTCCCAAAGTAGGGACAAATTCTGAAGTGTGATACCTGTTACGAGTTCGCATCCCATGGGTGGGACGGACCTCATCTGCCTGAGCATTCTGATCAATGATATGAAGTGGAGCCATAACTGTGTTTCTGAAACACAAGTGATCATTGACTAGGGGACAGTTCAAACTTTGAAGCACAAACTAAATCACAAAGAAAGGAAACATTTCCTAAAAGCCTAGCAGCCTCCTGTTTATAAGTGTGGCATGCTACACACCCATAAATAAGACTCTAACTGACATGATTTTGCAGATACCCTAGGACTATAAACCATTCTTTGATACCAAGATTTTTATGACCCAAATCGGGGCTTGGTCTTAACGAGTATTTCAAACCATGGAGGTTCGAAATACCCCTATCTGTCTGGTAATCTTGCACCTAATTCATATGATCAAAGTAATGCAGAAAAACATAATAATTCGGAAACATTGCCATAAATATGAAAAGAAATAATAATAGGGAGATAAGGTTCCCTCAACATCTATTAACCTCTAAATAACTATCTGCGAAAATCTCTAACAAATGACTGAGTCATGTAACCGTATATAAACTGGGACAAGGCCCCCAGTAGACCCTAAAATTGAATATAAGATAAAAGGACTGCAGGACATAAGACCTTCCGAAACATAGAAGGCTCACCACTTGTCTCTACAACTATGTCCGAAAAATATACATATTCTCTTGACCCCTAGACTGGACCTCTAAAACTGAGAGGTTGGAGAGGGGAGAGGGTCAGCACAAAAGTACTGACACGCAGAGATATCAAAACAAAACATAATATTTTTATAATATATAGTTGAGAGCCATTATAAAGAAATTTCGTATCAAATCATTTGAAAACACATGGGTGTAATGCAATATTTTCTCAATAATAACGAAATACAAATGAGCTAGGTGGAATACCCTACATAATTTATGCCAAATATCAAACCTCGGTTGCCACAGAGATTAGAGTATAAGTGATGGAGAGACACACAAGATTACATAGCATAGTGTCTCGACCCAATGGTAGTTCCAAAGATCACTTAGCCTGGGCTCCTACGTATAGTCCCAATTTGGGAATGGCATGAATTCAAGTACACAAGATCACTTAGCCTGGTACCAATATTCTATGTCGGTAAACACGTTTTCCAGCGTGAGCCCTTGTGTCTCAAATGTCTTCTTTGGGTATCCACCTTTCTCATGTAAAATCAATGCATTCATATTTCATCTTATTTAATCACATATCATATTCTGAAGGGCATCATCATACCCGACTTGCAAGTCATCAATATCACACCCACATATGCATAACCATCTAAAAACCAAGATGCTTCATCATTTACAAGTGGTGAACAATATTTATTTCAAACTCATGCTCTCTTTTATTAGATCACAATATAATATGGAGTATATAAACATTATCATGGGAATTTGAAAACAATTTATCATTCATATTTATCAAACTTCCTTGGAAAATCTTAAGTCACATATGCATGGTTTGAACCATTGAAGTATATAGGCAAACAATTCCCATGAGATAAATAAAGATGACTTAGAAATCATATTGAAAGCAAGTTATTAGCATTTGATTGAAAACCCCCATTTAAAAGTATGAATGTTCATAAAAACAACACCCATGAGCTTTTTAGATAACCCCACGTACCTCTATTTCCAAGTATAATAGATGTTTCTTGAAGCTTGCGAATTGGTGGTTCCAAATATGTAATTATCTTTGAAAACCTACGGTCAAATCTTGAACTATTTGGGTTTTTATTTTGAAACCCTAAGGAGAATCTTGAGCACTTTTGATGAAATAATGTATTTTGGGGTCCTTGGAACTAGATCTCGTGTTTTAGGGCTAAGTAAGGGTGGAAAAAGACAACTTTGTCCCCAACATAGAGTGATTAAGTCACTAGATTTCTTTAATAGACGCCGCCCATCCCATTGCCTATGTTAACATAGGCGCCGCCTAGGCTATCGCCTATGTTTACATAGACACCGCCTAGGCTATCTCCTATGTTTATATAAGCGCCGCCTAGGCTATTGCCTATGCGTTCCAGTGTCCATGGGCGATTGATTAGGCGACACTTATCACTTTTAAAGGCCATAACTTCTTGCTTGGGTGTCGAATTTTATCCAAATTGGTATCGTTGGAAAGCTAACTCGAATACCTGTCATTTTACACATAGTAGGCTTCCTAATTCGACAAATAAAGAGAGTTATGGTCGATGGAAGCTAACACACTTTACAACATCCACTAAAACTTAGTTGATCCAAATAGTTTCAACTCATCCTTAAGTTGAAGGACCTCTATGGTCTAAATTCAAGTTTGATTGGATTCATATGATTCACAATAATTGACATGCCATATTGGCATAGGATTTTATGGCTTCGGGATTAACAATGCATTGAAATCATGGTCTATCTTGTAGCCCAAATTGCGGGGCGTTACAATTTTTAAGTGGTTATAGCTGAATTTCGGTAAAGTTATGGATCTTCAGTCATTTATTTTCCTTTGGTTGCACCTTTCAGACTTATGGAGGCCCGTATTAGGTTATTTATTTTTCTGCAGTTATTGACTTATGAGGGCAAATTTAATAGTTATAATTGTGTGGTATTTATGTGTGACACCACTTAAAACTTTGATTATTTTATTTTTGACCCTCCTATGTGCTAATGTCAATTTCTAACTTGAATGATGTTAGGTATATTAATAGGGTATTTTGGAAAAGATTTGGAATTTTTGGAAGGGGTTATGGGGCTGCAGTGAGTCTCCGCGATAAGGCCATGTATGGTGGTTAACCTCTTAGATATTGCCATGGTATGGAGGCTAACTGAAATACCCTGGGTTTCGTTCCTTAAAATTTCCTGAGTTTTGCACTCACTGGATATTATACGACTAGGGGTACTAGTCGTATGTTATGATACAGTTTAGGAGGGTCTTAGTTATACCTTAAATAGTATGATGGGGGTAGGTTTCTGTCCAAGGTATGAGTGGACAACATACAGGTCATATGTTAGGGCACGGGTCATACGAATCTAACTCATATGTTAATCAATGTGTCCTTGATCAATTTCCTTCTAGGGTATGGGTTGTAAGGTACTTCTAATACCTTAGGGTAATATTTTCTTTTGTATGGTCATATATTGACTAATGTAGGATTATAAGGTGAGGCCTAGGGTATGAGTAAGGGTACCACTCATACCCTAGGGAACGGATGGAGGAGTGGTCGTACCCTCCTGTGGGCACTTAATACTGTTTATGTTGGGTGGTAATATAGACATTACTCCTTATAACTTCTTAGGACCCCACAACCTGAAACACCATTTATATATCCATTTAACCTATTTGCAATCACTTAAACACTTAGAAACTCTCTCAAAATTCTCTCTAAGGCTCTTGGGTCAAGGAAGGCTAGGGTTTCATCAATAGGATTAATTTGAGACTTTCAAGGGTGGTTTCTCTTCATCTTCTTCGTAATCTAAGGAAAGTTTCTCCTCTCTCATTGTTAGTTCCAACTAAAGGCATGTTTTATGAATTGTTTTCATGGCATGAATATTGTATGTTTTTGGATTTTAAAATATATATTGGGGATTTTGGTTATAAATTCTTGGTTAGGGTTTCCCATGTTTTAATTATGGATTTATATGTTTTAATGATGGTTTAGACACTTGGTTTCATGGGAATGGTTAATTGGTAAGTTGTTTTGGTTTTATAAACACTTTGCCCCTAATATGTTTGATAAAATGCCTATAAGAATGTTTTTACTACATTGTTGGAATTTTAATAGAACTACTGTATGGTATAACTTAGTAATGGAACCCTAAATGGTTTGGAATGGTTAAATGGTATAGTCTTGGTGGTTATGGTTGGTCTAATTAGAGGTTTTGTAGGGTACAAGGAATCCCAGTGCAAACATAATTATGATTATTTGTGGGGTACATGGGATTCCTCTAAGTCAATTTCATAATTTAATCTAAAGGTACATGGGAATCCCTTCTTCTTAAAATGGATGGCTAAGGACATTGCTTGCAATCTATAGTTGGTATGATGATACCACTACTTATAGTCTTGGTTAATAATAAATGGATTGGTGGTCTTGGTTATATGGTAATGGTTTTAATTGGGCAATAATGGCTGGGTGCGATAGCTAACCGTGAAGGTGTGAGTCCAATGGGAGGACACTGGAAACTAATGTTTGCCGATATAAGGATTTGTCATAATGACCATATGGGGTACATAGGAATCCCCAAAATTACATATTTATATATGTATCATGGAGAGCGAAGGGTACTTGGGAATCCTCTAATCCTATGGTATCTCCAGTTCATGTGGGTGTACGCATTGGGGCTTGTTCAGGGTATTACTATGCAGCCATATAGCCTGTGGGTGATACAAGGACGGTTAAGCTACACATCCAAGGTTAATGGTTTTAAATGCATTCTAAACTAGGTTTTCTTTCCCTGTATAGTTTATATATATATATATATATATATATATATATATATATATGGATTTGTATGCATGTGGTTGTTTCTTGGTTTAAAATATTGGTATTATTTTATCCTTATCCTGAGTACTTTCTAGCATTCACCTGCTAACCCATCTTCGAGCAACTGTATCCCCATATAATGTAGGAACTGACCATTCTACTCATCCCACATAGTAATTGAATTAGGGATCAGCTATTGAATTAAAGTGGTAAGCTTCCATACTTCAGAATGCTCCATTTCATATCATGAACATCTTTTCATACTTTCATTATTTTATGGATATTTATTTTGGATATGGTTGGGGCCATGTTATCTTTTGGTTAGAGGTTTTATGTAACAATTATTGGTTGGAATGTGCGATGTCAGTAGTGGTGTCAGCCTTAGTATTGGCATTGGTATTGGGGACAATACTATTTAACTGAATTTAAGGTTGTTCCATCCCAACCTCTTATATTATGTTATGTACAAGAACTTGTTTATTCTTTCAATTTTGGTTATGTTTATTGGTTGATAATGGGCCGTTGGACTTGATTATGCTGTTCACGATTATGGACCTATCCTAGAGTCTGGACTGATTCACATAAATTATCTTGTTATATGTTCAGAATTCATCCAACTCATGGTATATTTTGGTTTGTTGGATTAGGTAATGTGGGGAAGTCTCTGATCCTGGTTGGACAAGAGATGCCCATTACAACAAGGCCCTAGTTTAGGTTATGTCAAGTTTGTATCAATGCTTTAGGTTCATGGTACATTGAGAGTCTACTAAGCAGTGTCAAAAAGAGTATCTTTTTCGGGTGTGTAGTGCACCACACTCATAAGGGACAGACTACAAGGCATTTAGGAATATTTCTCTTTGTTGTGTTCTGTTTTAAGATGCAAGGTCTAAGGTCCTCTAATCCTTTCTAATTCCTGTTTGTTTACCTTTTACATCATGCCTTGATGACCTGAAGCTCAGAAAAACTCTTCTGTACTAATTGGGGACAATGTTGATGGGACACAATCTATTTAGAGAATCCATACTCAGTCTAGGGGTCTAGTCCCTGATAATCCTTCCCACCAATTTCGTCTAGTCTCTCTCAGGGTGACATAATGAATGCAAAGTTTCATTAATTGATTCAAGTAATTGCTCAGTTGGTGTCTTCTTAGACTGAGCAGGGTGCAAATAGTATTCCATCATCTGAGGCTGCAAGGGTTGACCATTTCATGAAGATGAGTTCTCCAACCTTACTGGTGTTCAGGTGTAGGAGGATCCTAAGAGTTTACTAGATGCAATGGAAAATATATTTAGGATTATATATGCCACAAATATAAAAGGGGTGGATTTTACAACTTATCAGCTCAAGGATGTGGTATACCAATGGTACGGTGAATAGGATAGGGCTTGGGGTGATGTTAAGGAGTCATCTTTCTGGGATACTTCCTCTAATGCATTTCTGGATTGTTTTTTTCCTCAAGATATGAAGGAATCAAAAGCGAAGAAATTTGTTTATCCAACATAGGGGAAGATATCTATCAAGGAGTATGCCTTGAAGTTTCACCAGTTATCTAGGTATGCTCCAGAAATAGTGGCTAATATGAGGGCCAGGACGAGGAAGTTTTCCTCAGGACTGTCTCGTGAGTTTATTTTTTAAATCAAGGCTATATTATTGATCAAACACATATATATCTCTAGGTTAATTGTTTATATGTAATAAGTAGAGGAGGAAAAGAAAAAGTAGGCTGAGATAGGGGAAAGACAAGTAAAAAAGTTCATGTTCATTGAGCAGGGTGGTCAATAACAAAGTGGTAGGGATAGGGGTAAACAACCAAGGAAAAATTAGGGAAGTTCTCGTTATTTCTCCACAGCTAGTGCTCTTAATCCAAAGTCATTGGGGATAGGAGTCAATAGGGTGATGACAACTTCAGGTCACAAGATACTTAATCTAAGGCCTGTGGGGCATAGTTGACTACATCATTTCCTCCTTCCAAGTTCTGTGGTATATTGCATAGGGGTTTCTATAATAAGAAGAGGGACAAGCATTTTAAATGTGGATAGCCAGGACATATGCTTATAAATTATCTGGTTGTTAATATTGCTTTAGGAGTGAATAAGGTTCTGATTACCTATTCATCTGCTCCTACATCTGTTTCTGCAACAGGTACCAGTGCTGGCTAGAATAGGTTATATGCTTTCACTACCCTGCAGGAGTCTGAGGCATCGCCTGATGTCAGGGCTGGTATGTTGTAACTCTTCATGTGGTTGTGCATTTTGGTTTTAAACCTAATGTTATTTTATATCCTTTTTCTATTTCTACCCCGATAGGTGACTTTATTATTGCTAAAAAAGTTTATAGGGGGTGTGTTGTATCTGTTGGTAGTAAAGAGACTTTCATGGATTTGTTTGAATTAGATATGATAGATTTTGATGTTATCCTGGATATTGATTGGTTATATTCATGCTATGCGTCCTTAGATTTTCAAACTCGTAGGGTTGTTTTTAGGTTCCCTAGTAAATTGGTTATTGAATAGGAGGGTGGTTCCTTAGATCATAAGGGGAAGTTTATATGTTCTCTTATAGCTTTGAGATTAATCTCCAAGGGGTGTCTTATTATTTAGTTCGAGTTAAGGATTCTAACTCGGAAGGTCCTTCTTTGCATTCAGTTCTGGTGGTGAATAAATTTCCCAAGGTCTTTCCTAATGACCTTCCTGATGTTCCTTCGGATAGGGAGATTGAGTTTGGGAATGATTTGGTTTCGGAAACTTATTTGATATCTATTCCTCCTTATAGGATGCTCCGGTTAAGTTGAAAGAGCTTATGGAATAAATTAAAGTTCTTCTGGATAAGGGTTTCATCCATCCTAGTTTATCTCCGTGGGGTGCACTGATATTATTTATGCGCAAGAAAGATGGTTTCCTTTGGATATGAATTGACCATAGTCAGTTAAATAAGGTTAAGGTTAAGAACAAGTATCCTCTTCTAAGGATAGATGACTTGTTTGATCAGTTGCAAAGTACCAAATGCTTTTCTAAGATAGATCATTAGTTTGGGTATCATCAACTCAAGATTAGGGAGGTGGACTTCCCTAAGACAGCTTTCCATACTCGGTATGGGCACTTTGAGTTCCTTGTTATGTCATTCAGGTTGACCAACACTCCAACAATGTTTATGGATTTGATGAATAGGTTTTTCTGCTAGTTCTTAGATCTGTTTGTCATTGTGTTTATAGATGACTTCTTGGTATATTCTAAGAGTGAGATGGATAATGCCAATCACCTTCATATTGTGCTGCAGACCTTGAAGGAATAACTATTTTATGCTAAGTTCTGAAAATGTAAGTTTTGGTTGAATGTTGTCACTTTTTTGGGTTATATTATTTCTAGTGAGGGGATCATGATGGATCTACAATAGGTTTTGATGGTTAAGAAATGACCTAGACCCATGAATCCAACTGATATTTAGAGCTTCTTGGGTTTAGCAAGAAATTATAGGAGGTGTGTGGAGAGATTTTCTTCTATAATTTCCCCTTTGACTAGGTTGACTCAGAAGAAAGAAAAATTTCTGTGGTCCGATGATTGTTAGGGGAGTTTTGAGAAGTTGAAGAATAAGTTAACTTTGACTTCAATTTTGACCTTGCCTTAAGGAAATAAGGGGTTTGTCGTTTATTGTGATACATCTCGGGTTGACTTAGGTGTATTTTAATGTAGCGAAGAAAGGAGATAGCCTATGCTTCTAGGTAGTTTAAGGTGCATGAGAGGAACTATCCTACTCATGATTTAGAGTTGTTAGCCATTATATTTGCATTGAAGATTTGGCGGTACTATTATTATGGAGTGAATATGGATATCTACTCAGATCCCAAGAGCCTACAGTATTTATTTTCTCTGAAGAAGCTTAATCTTAGGTAGAGAAGATGGCTTGAGCTTTTTAAGGACTATGATATGAGCCTTCACTACCACCCAGGTAAAGCTAACATTGTTGCTGGTGCTCTTAGTAGGTTATCGATATAAAGTTTAGATTATGTAAAAAATGAGAAGCGAGAGTTGTTGAAAGATATTCACCACTTGGCTAACCTTGGAGCTCATCTTCTATATGCCAAGGATGGTAGTGTGATCATACAGAAAGTGGTATAGTCGTAACTTGGTTTATAAATCAAAGAGAAACAAATGTTGGATCCTATCTTGATGAAAATCAAGGGTAACGTAGGTGCACAAAATGTGATGGTATTTGAGGTTGGTAGTGATCATACATTGGGGTACCATGGGAGGTTACGTGTCTCTGACGTCGATGGTCTATGTGAAAGGAGATTATCTGAGATGTATGAGTCATGCTATGTTGTTCATCTTGATTTGACTAAAATATATCATGACCTCAAGGAGATATATTGGTTGAATGGTATGAAGAGGGATATGGATAACTTTATAGCCAAGTGTATAGTGTGCCAACAAGTAAAGGTTCTACACATGATGCCTAGAGGGCTTTATCATAAAATTGAATTTTTGAAATAAAAATGGGAAGTGGTCAACATGGATTTTGTTACCAGTCTTCCTCGATCTCGGAATCAATTTGATTTAATTTAGGTCATCATGGATAGGATAACAAAGTTAGCTCACTTCTTGCTAGTGAGGACTAATTTTTTAGTTGAGGATTATGCAAGGTTGTATCTTCATAATATTGTAAAGCTGGATGGGGTACCTATTTTGATTATCTCCAATCGCGGAACACAGTTTTAATCTCACTTTTGGTGGTTGTTTAAGATTGGGTTGGAGACTAAGGTAGGTCTAAGTACTGCTTTTCAACCATAGCTGGATGGGCAAGCAGAGAGGACTATTCAGACATTAGAGAATATGATTCGTGAATGTGTGATTGATTATGGTGATAGCTGGGTTGAGTATCTATACCTTATGTGTTTTATTACATTAATAGTTACCATTCTAGTATTGAAATGGTCCCTTTTGAGGCATTGTATGGTAGGAGGTGTAGGTCTCCTATTAGGTTGTTTGAGGTTGGTGAGGCGAATATATTTGATCTAGACTTAGTTTATTAGTCTATATAAAAGGTGTAGGCGATTTGAGATAGGCTTAAGGTTGCCTAGAGTTGCCAAAAGTCATATATGAATGTAAGATTTAAAGACTTGGAGTTTGAGGTTGGGGATAGGGTGTTCCTAAAGGTGTTTTCCATGAATAGAGTAATGTTGGTTGATAAGAAGGGGAAGCTCAGTCCCCAGTATGTTGGTACTTATATGGTTTTGAGGAGGGTTGGTAATGTTGTTTCTGAATTAGAGTTTCCTTCTAAATTGAGCTCTATTCATCCGGTGTTCCATGTCTCTATGTTGAGAAAGTATTTAGGTGATCCTTCATCGGTTATTCCTTTGGAAGGTTTGGGTATCTTGGATTCTCTATCCTATGAAGGGATCCTGATTGAGATCTTAGATAGTCAGGTTTGTTGGTTGCGGACCAAGAATGTGGCCACGATTAATGTTCTATGGCAGAACCACAAGGTGGAAGAGGCTACTTAGGAAATGGAAGAGGACATGAAGTCCAAGTATCCACACTTGTTTTCCAATTTAGATATTCGTGCTTAAAGTATGTGTTCGTCATAACATACTTATTTTTTGGTTTTGGTTAAATGAAAGATTGATTTCTTTGTATCTTTATTAAAGGTAAGATTAGAGGCATCTAGGGTTCTAAATCGTGCTTGTACAACATTGTTCGTTATTCGGGGATGAATAATCCAAGTAGGTGAGAATTGAAACACCATGTGTTTTTATCTTTAGAAATTTCCTAAGTTTTGAACTCATTCGACGTCATACGACTAGGGGTACTAGTCAGATGTTATGATAAAATTTAGAAGGGTCTTAGTCATAGTTTAAATAGTATGTTAGGGGATAGGTTTCTGTCTAAGGTATGAGTGGACAACATATAGTCGTATTTCAGTGTACGAGTCATATAGAGCTAACTCTTATATTAATCAGTGTGTCCTTGATCACATTCTATCTAGGGTACAGGTTGTAGGGTACTTCTATAACTTAGGGTATGATTTGGTATTGCATGGTCATATATTGACTAATTTGGTGGTCTAAGGTGAAGCCTAGGGTATGAGTAAGGGTATCACTCATACCCTAGGGTACGGATGGAGAGGGTGGTTGTACCCTTCTGTGGACACTGAATACATTTTCAGTTAGGGATAATATGAACATTTCCCCTTATAGCTCCTTGGGACCCACGACCTCAAACATCTTTTGGGGCTTTAGTTAACCTATTTGCAATCACTTAAACACTTAAAAACTCTCTCAAAATTCTTTCAAAGGCTTTAAGGTCAAGAAAGGTTAGGGTGTCATCAATAGAATCAATTTAGGACTTGCAACGGTTGTTTATCTTCATCTTCGTCATCATCTAAGTCAAGTTACTCCTCCCTCATTGTAAGTTCTAACTAAAGGCATGTTTTATGATTTCTTTTCATGGCATGAATGTTTTATGGTTTTGGTTATAAATGCTTGGTTATGGTTTTCCCATGTTTTAATTATGGATTTACATATTTTATTGATGGTTTAGACACTTGGTTGCATAGGAATGGTTAATTGGTAAGTGGTTTTGGTTTTGGAAACACTATTCCCCCAATATATTTTATAAAATGCCTATAAGAATATTTTTACTACATTGTTGGAATTTTAATGGAACTATTGCATGATATAATTTGGTAATAGAATCCTAAATGGTATAAATGGTTAGGAATGGTTGAATGGTAAGATATTGGCGGTTATGGTTGGTATAACTGGAAACCTTGTGGGGTACTAGGGAATCCCCCAAGAAAACATAATAATGATCACTTGTGGGGTACAGGGGATTCCCCCAAGTCAACTTAATAATGTGATCTATGGGTATATGGGAATCCCTTCTTCTAAAAATGGATGGATAAGGACATTGTTTGCAAGCTATAGTCAGTATGACGATGCCACTACTTATAGCCTTGGTTAATAATAAATGGATAGGTGGTCTTGGTTATGTGGTAATGGTTTTAATTGGGCAATAATGAATAGGTGCGATATCTAACTGTGAAGGTGTGACTCCAATGGACGAACACTGGAAACTCATGTTTGCTGACATGAGGATTGTTCATGATGATCATATGGGGTACATAGGAATCCCCTAAGTTACACATGTATCTATGTATCATGGAGAGTGAAGTGTACTTGGGAATCCTCTACTTCTATAGTATATCCAGTTCTTGCGACTACAGGTATCGAGGCCCGTTCAGAGGGTTACACTGGACCCATATGGCCCATGGGTGGTACTAGGATCGTTAAGCTACACATACCCTTGTTAATGGTTTTAAATGTATGCTAAAATCAGTTCTGTTTCCCTACATAGCTTATATATGTATGGAATTGTATGCATGTAGTTGTTTCATAGTTTTAAAGGTTTGAATTATTTTATCTCTAGCTTGAGTACTTGCTAGCGTTCACCCGCTAACCCATCTTCAGGCGGTTGTATCTCCACGTGATGTAGGAATCGACCATTCTACTCCCCCTTCTTAGTGATTGGATTCGGGATCAGCTATCAGATTGAAGTGGTGAGCTTCTATACTTTGGAAGGCTCCATGTCATATCATGGACATCTTTTCATACTTTCGTTATTTTATGGATATCAGTTTTGGCTATGGTTGGGGGGCATGTCCCAACTGGATATTGTTTTTATTTTGTTTAGAGGCTTTATAGAACTACTATACATTGGAATAGGCATTATGGTAGTGGTGTCAACCTTAATATTGGCATTAGTATTGGGGCTGATATCGTTTGACTGAATTTATGATTATTCAATTCTCTTACGTTATGTTATGGATATGAACTTGGTTATTGTTTTTGTTTTGGTTATGGTTATTGGTTGGTAATAGGCAGTTGGACTTACTTAGTTTGGTCATGATTATGGACCTATCCCAGAGTTTGGATTAGTACAAATATCTTATCTTGTTATATGTTCAAAATTCATCCGACTTAGGGTATACGTTGGTTGGGTAACGGGGGTGGTCTCCGGTCCTTGTTGGACTTGAGATGCCCATTGTGACAAGGCCCTAGTCCGGGTCATGTCACTAACCTTTATGATATTAGCGTGCCACACCGCTATTTTAAATTCATCCAATTTCATTTTTTTGTCACTTAGGGTGAGGGGGTTTTGGTCTTTATACCCCTTGTATGACCTTATAACATAAAATAACCCCATTCCCTTCAATTTTAAAAGATCAAATCATTCTATTTCTATCTTAAACTTAAAATCCAATAACATCTACGGTTTTTATAGTAAATTCATCATCTAGGCTCCAAACTTTCAACTAACTTCATTTTTTTTTGTATTTCAGGCATGTTTCTCTTTCCCTAACTTTAATTTTATATTGTGGCATTAGTTGAATAGATTTTCATGTGATTTAGATTAACTTTAATTTTACATTGTGACATTAATTGAATAGAGTTTTATGTGATTTAGATTGTGAATTTTGAAATTGGATTGAGGAGTTTTGGGTGTTACCAATTGAATTACTTGTTCCATATTTTAAATTGATTATTCATGCCTTAAAATGATGTTCTTGTGACTGAATTGTTACATCATTTAAATGGTTAGAATGAGGGACATGGGTTTCCCTAAATTGGATGAATTTGGCTTGATAGTTCATTAACCTCAACCCACTTTGTAAACTTGGTTTTGAATATGGTAAATTGCATAGTTTAACTTGTTATTGATCCCATAGCATTGCATTAAAGTATAAATGGACACAAAAATGGTTTTGGATGGCCTTGGTGGCTGTGAATTTGACTTTTATGGAACTTAGGAGTCAATTTGGTTATATGGATTTGTTTTGGCATAATTAATTTAGCTCGCAAGCATATTAGTATGGCAATACCAAGTGGTAAATGTATTAATGAATGACTGCTGGTTAATGGATTGGTTTATGTGAAAATTATTTTAATTTGGTCTTAAAGTGATTTTTTTAGCTCTCTGTGAAGGTGTTGGTCCCTGGAGGATGCACACTAGAAACTACATTTTCCAGCATTAACGTCTATATGACTGTGTGCATGGTGCACACTTGATATATATATTTTAGGATGACCATTGCCTTGGTGGCTTTAGTTTTCCCTCAATTTTTTCCCAATTCGTACGACTAACACGTACTGGAGCCATTTCAACAAAGGAAGCAGAATCCATATATCCCCTAGGAGCCTTTAGAATGGATCAAGCTACACAATTCAGGTTATATCTATACAGTCTCATGTTCATGACCCTTGTCCCGATCTTGACATCCTATATATACCAGTGCTTATCCCTATGACCGACCTAGGATGCTACATCATTTCATGATGTAGGGTTCGATGACTTTTTTGTTGCTCTTGTGCAACGTTAGGTAGTTGAGCATATCTGTTGAGTTTCTGTGAAGTAGTGAGCCTCCATCCTTTGGAAGGCCTCATAATTTATTTTTTCTTTCTTTATAGTCAGATTACTTTTGGATTCTTCTCGGTCATAGTCGAGGGAATGTCTCGACTTAGATATTATTCTAGTTTTAGAGGCTTTCATGGACAAGTGTGGGTTAGATTTTCTTAATTCATAGACTACCATTGTTTAATTTACATTCATTTCTATCTTGATTGGATTTTGCTTTATTATTTTTACTATGCTCTTAAAATTAGCCTAAGGGGATGGTCTTTGGTCCATGGTGGGCTTGAGATACCCACCACGTCCAGGCCCGGGTTTGGGCCATCACAAGTTTGTTGTCAGAGCACAAATTAGGGTCGTTGGGTGTCAACAAAGCCATGTTGAGTAGAGTCCTTTTTATAGTTATGTAGCGTACCACACTTATAAGGAGGAGGATACAAGGCATTTAGGAATGTTTCCCTTTTTGTGTTCTATTTTGTGTGATAAAGTCTAGTGTTACGAAATTTCTCTAGCTCCTAGCTTTCTCATATTTCAGATCATGCCTCTCCAAAGATCTGACGGTCGTAGGAATTCTGCCAAAAACTATATCCCACCTAAGGAAAATGAGGAGGGAGCTCACCCTATTTATGGAGTATAGACCTGGTCTAAGGTCCCTACTTCTGATTGTACTGCCCTACGTGGAGTTCCACTGATCTCTACTAGTCCTCCTCAATCTTCTCAAGATGGTGATACTTATGCTCAGTTATCTCAGGGAGATTTATCTATAAGGAGTTCTGTCAGTCTATTCATATGCTTACCTCAATTGGTGGCATTGCTTTCTCGTCAGCCAGATCGTGTTGGTTCTGTTGCTCATTCATCTGAGGTGACTCATGTTGGCCAGTTTATCTATTTGAATGCCCCAATGTTTACAGGCTCTAACATTATAGAGGATACTAAGGTGTTCATTGATGAGATGGAGAAGATTTTTAGGGTGCTTCATGCTATTGATTTTGAGGGTGTGGAGTTTGCTTTGTATCAGTTAAAAGATGTTATTTACCAATTGAATGAGGAATAGGAAGCGCCGAGGGGTGGTGATGCTAAACAAGCAGTGTAGAATGACTTTTCGGGTTCCTTTCTTGATCACTTCTTTCGTTAGGAGTTGAAAGAATCTAAGGGTGAAGAGTTTGTGAACTTGAAGCAAGAGAAGATGAGTGCCAAAGAGAAATAGTGGATTAAGAAAAAGAATTAGGAAAATTCATCATTAGCTGCCAGTGCTCCCTATCCTAAGCCTTCACGTGATCATTATTTTCGGGCTAGAAGTGGTCCTAAGAAATAAGGTGCCCAGTCTCAAGCTAGTGGAGATTAGTAAGCCCCAACTTATCCTCCTTGTAATTTTTATGGGCAGCTTCATCTTGGATAATGTGTGGAGCGGAGAAATCAGTTCTATAATTGTGGTCAACTTGGTCATATACAATGAGATTATCCTTTATCCAGGGCAGCCACTGGGGATATTAAAAATTTGATTGCCATTTCTTCAGCTCTTGCCCCTAAGAGCAATACTTTAGGTACCAACACTGCCTGGAATTATCTCTATGCACTTGCTACCCATCAAGAATTTGAAGCGTCCCAAGATGTTACTACGGGTATGTTACAGCTCTTCTCTCGTGATGTTTATTTTTTGCTTGATCCGAGATCTACCATATCTTATCTGACTCCTTATGTGGTTGTTCATTTTGGTTTTGGTCTTAAAAATATTTCTGATGCCTTCCTCTGTCTACTCCGGTGGGTGAGTCTATTATTGCTAGAAAAATCTATAGAAGTTATGTAGTTTCTTTCATAAAAAGACATTGGTGGATTTGATAGAGCTTGATATGGTGGATTTTGATGTTATATTGGGGATGGATTTGCTTCATTCATTCTATGCTTCTATATATTGTAGGACCCGAAGGGTAAGTTTTCACTTTCCTAATGAGTCGATATTAGAATAGGAGGGGAGTTCCTTAGTGCCCAAATGAATGTTTATTTCCTATCTTAGAGCTCAGAAATTGATTTCAAAAGGATGTTTGTTTCATCTAGTTTGGGTTAACGATTCTAATTCTGAGGGTCCCTCTCTACAATGTATCCTATTGGTTAATGAATTTCCTGAAGTGTTTCTCAATGATTTTCCCATAATTTATCCCGATAGGGAAATGAAATTTGTGATTAATCTTTTACAGGGTACCTGTCCTATTTTCATTCATCTTTATAGAATGTCTCCAGCTGAATTAAAAGAGCTAAAGGAGAAATTGAAAGATTTTCTTGATAAAGGGTTCATTCGTCCTAGTGTTTTTTGTGGGTGTTCCTGTTCTTTTCGTGTGAATAAAAGGTGGGCCCCTTTGGATGTGTATAGACTATCATAAGCTGAATAAGGTTACCGTGAAAAATAAGTACCTTCCTAGGATTGATAATCTTTTCAACCAACTTTATGGTGCTAGGTCTTTCTCTAAGATATATCTTCGTTTGGGCTATCGTTAGCTGAAAATTAGGGAGGTTGATATTCCAAAGACTACTTTCAAACCTAGTATAGTCATAATGAGTTTTTGGTGATGTCATTTGTGTTGACTAATGTTCCAGCTACTTTCATGGATCTTATAAATTATGTGTTTTCAGACAATTTTTGAATTTGTTTATTATAATTTTCATTTTATGATATCTTGGTGTACTCTAAGACTGAAGAGGATCATGCCAATCATCTCTTAAATATGTTGCAGACTTTTAAGTACTAGAAGTTGTATGCAAAATTTTCTAAGTGTGAATTTTTTTGAGTGTTATGACCTTTTTCTTGGGAATATTATTTCTAGTGAAGGGATCAAGGTGGACCCACAAAAAGTCAAGGCAGTTAAAGGTGGCCTAGACCCACGACTCCAACCGTTATTAGGAGCTTCTTTGATTTGGCTGGGTATTTTAGGAAGTTTGTGGAGAGATTCTCTCATATTACTGCTCCGTTGAAAAGGTTGACCCATAAAAAGGTTAAGTTTTTGTGGTCAGATGCTTGTGAAGGTAGTTTTGAGAAGCTGAAGGATAAGTTGACTTCTGCACCAGTTTTAACCCTGACCGAGGGTATTGATGGTTTTTTATTGTTTTGTGATGCATCCCGTGTGGTACTAGGTTGTGTTTTGATACAGCATAGTAAGGTTTTAGCCTACGCTTCTAGGTAGCTTAAGGTTCATGAGAGGAATTACCTGAGTCACGATCTATAGTTGGAAGTTATGGTCTTTGCCTTGAAGATTTGGCACAATTATCTGTATGGAGTGCATGTAGACATCTATTCTAATCATAAGAGTTTGAATTATGTGTTTATGCAGAAGGAATTGAACCTCAGACAGAGCTCACATTCGAGCTACTCTCTATACTAATGCCCAATCTCTCCACAACCAAAACAAGCTCTTGGATACTTCGGGATGCTTCCCCCGCTGATCTAGATTGGCCTCCATAGCTCTTGGATACTCCACAGGGTCCGACAGCAACTCTACCTGTTGTGACCACCATGTGTAACCTTTGAGCCACCCATAGTCTAAAATGCTACCTACATAGAATTTATAGGCTACAAGTTAAGATAACCTCCATTGGAGGATCCTGACTCCCAGATGGAATAACAATAGCACTGTACTGATGATGTGGCCTCATACCTCTACCTCTATAAGTCCCAATATATGCTCTTTCTGTGGCCCTCATATGGTCAATAACCTGAGAGAAAGAAGACCCAACTGCAATCAAATTCTCCCACGCTATATGGAGTGGCCACGCTAATCCTCTAATAATTTCATGTACCATATGATGCTTTAAAGGATATAGCATAGGAGTATCCCTGGCCTACTCAAAAAAAAAATCTCATACTCTGAAACTAATAAGGAACCCTACTAAACATCAACAAACCTAACTCTGGCCTGAGAACTACTTGAAGAACTGAATGTCATCCTTGGTTACGAGGTATCCTTACAGAGGCTCTGAATCCCCAGTACAAAATCACAAAAGGCTGATGCAGTTGCAAATATCTACCGAAACCTGGGCTGGCGCCAAATGACTTGACTAAAGTGGAAGATCTTTGACATCAATCCCTGACTCCCTGGTCCAACGCTATGCTGAAGCTATTGGAACGTGTGCTAAAATACCATCTACATTTATCGACATCCTCGCATTGCCCATCTGGGAAAGAATAGAGTCAAAAAAATGTATTTTAGGCTCATCGAAATATAAACACATGACAAGGAGTCAAGAATAGAATTTAGTAAGGATGCCTTATATCCTCCTGAAGATAGGTTACGGATGTTTCCGCACCGATCCGCAAGAATTTACTAGACACTTGGCTCCTATATCAACAAAATAATAAACCTGCTCTCTGATACCAATTTTTCACGATTCAATTTCTCAGCTCATGATGACGCCTACTATGACCCATTAGTAGGCAAACCAACCTGTAGTATGGAACTACTAGTAGTGGACTACCAAGAGAAATGGAGGGAAAATGCAGAATAAATGATATAAGAGACTAAAATACATAAGATAGTCCTAAAACCTAGTGGAATCAATACAAGAGATTTTAATAAAATAAGATTACAAAATGAAGTACTAAATAAATATATTAATATAACCCATAGTTGAATACAACATAGAGATAAGTCTAATACATAGGAAGGAGAATAATGATGCTTTGAATGTCAGGAGCTCATTCTATGTCTCCGAACCATAGCTGCTCTACACGACTCACAAAATAATGGCGATAACCCATACTATAGTCTGCAGGCTATAGAAGTGTAGTATGAGTACCAAACACATGATACTCAGTAGGCAACTGCAGACTGAGCTCCAAATATAATGCAAATATACACAACATGCAAGTAATAATAGAAATACACTCAAATATATAGGGAACTAACTCAGTAAAGCTGAGGAGGTAATAAGGATAAACTATCCTATTCTGGCCATACTCAGGAATCCTAGCACTATGTTGTATATCGCTGGCCAATATACAAATAAAGAAGAAATGAAAGATATGTAATATTATGTAAGTATAAGGAATGAATATGCAAGATGAATACATGATAGAAGGGAAGGATATACGGTAATACCATAACTCCATATATAAATGTATGCCCAGAAAAAAGGTTAATCCAAAGGTAAAAGCTAAAGTAGTCATACTAGCATCTTAAGGCCTCCTAATCAGAATAGGAACTAGTACTAACATAATCAGGATCTCTAATCCATATGTCTAACTATGAGATAATTATACATAATAAATTAGCCATAAAGAAATGAATTAGAGTCATACCTTGAATCTCAGTATCAGTCCAATAATCAAATAATCATGAACTAACCATAATAATAACACAATTTAGTAACCGGCTAGTCTGGATAAACAATACTTAACCAGGCTTTTCATAAACCACTATCGATATAGGCTCGAAAGGTTTAACCAACACTTAACAAACATAGACAGAGCCTATACCTATTCAGCCTCCCAAAAGGCTGATAGATATAGGCAGCACAAAATATACTACAAATAACACTTATACCTATACCTATGCAACCCCCATAAAGCTGATAAACATAGGTGCAACCCGGTGATAGGTAACACGTATGCATGAATGAATACCAAGTAAGTCAATAGTACCAGAACTGGATCATAGTTCCATAAAGAAATCTAGTGTATACACCTCTTCCAGCTCGACGGCTCACTCCGGCATGATAGTGCACGAATAAAGGGACTCCTATGGGGTTTCGTAGTACCCATATACACCAACTAGGTATCGATCAAGGATTTCTAATAACCATCACTATTATCAATCAACCAAGTTTAGTAGCAGTATTACATATAATCATAAATGCATAGGCTAGAACCATGGCTAAAAGAGTGTAAGCCCATAAATCCATTACCTGGGGTAAACTCTGGGGCTATATCAACATGGATGTACAGAAAGGGTCAAAGTCTCTCTCAACTATGGTAAATAATAGTAGTAAAATCGTGAACCTGAATCTATCTTGATAAAATCTCTAAAACATCATTTTCAATCTCAATGCACATAGGTTATTCATTAAGATGGTTCGATTCCCGTTTTAAAGAAATCCATTTAAAAGTGAAAAGTGGAAATAAATCCTTTTTTAGAAAATGAGTATTAAAAATCATATTTTAGATAGAACCATACCATCTACTCTTTTAGAAAGCATTTAGGTACAAAATCTATGCATGCCATCACCAACATCCAAACAATATAACTATAATTATCATAATAAGCATCTAAACATCAATGAGCCAAACCACGTCTTCCACACAATAAATCACTTCTTGGAATCCAACCAATATCATGAACACAACATTGGGCCAAATAATGTACATATCCGACATAACCATAACATTATAATGTGGATAAAACTATCAAAATCCATAGAGTAACGTAACAAACATTATACTCAGGGTCTATTAGTCCTAACTGTGCCTAATATGCTAGTGACCTAGGGTAATAGGATCCTAGAAGAATAATAAGTATTTCACCTTAAGGTTCAACTCTCCTTCTATCTCCCAAACTCATAATTAAGGATAAATCATGATGTTCTATCTAATATCACATCCTAACATCCCTATCTAACATTCAACGTATATAATACACCAACTCATGAAGAAGAATAGACAAAAGCCTACCTCGATGTCAAACTACAATCCTTAAATCACCCATAAATCATATGTCTTGATTTCACGATCCCAAAATGACATCACAGAATCAAAATAAAAATCTACACATTTTTAGGAGAAAAGGAGACCATATTGCTATGTTTAAGATGGGTCTAAAAATGAACCCCAAAAATGCGTTTGAATATAAAAGGGGTATAACCATAATTTTATTTTTAAAATATATTCCTTATACTCATAGAAGTCTACAACTTAAAAACCAAGACAAAATGAGATAAAAATGAGGTTTATATCAAAGAAAAATTATTTTCAAGCTTTACCGGTAAAAACCCAAAATCCATTTTTAAATAGAAAATTTGAAATTTTTTTGAAGATGAAATTGAGGGGAAAATGATAATTATAAGATTAGAAAACTCACCCTTGAAGAAATCTCTAAAACTCCTTTGGAATTTCCCAAATTCGAGCTCTCAAGACCTAAAAATAGTGAAAATGGGGTTTTGATTCTCAACTTGGGTGGAAATCATTAAAATTAACATAGAAGCTCTTGAGAAATGGGTAAAGTAGAGTTGTAAATTGATATAAAATTATACTACATGAATAACACATTGAAAATCATCAAAATTGGAGCTTCCTAGCTCCCCCAATGTAAAACATATGAACTTGGGTCTTATACTCAGCGATGGTCGCTTAAGCGACACTTTGATCTCTTAAGAGACCTAGTAAAAGGGTCAACATGTTACTTAAGTTTTCAAATGGTCTCTTAAGCTACCCAATCAAATGGTTAAAGTTTCGCTTTTGCGAACACACCAACACCAACAATGTCAAACTTATGTTTTACCCCCGAAATAAATTCAGAACAATATGAACATGATCCAATAGGATAAAAACAACAACCATATTTATATATAAATGGTCGAGTCAAAATCTAGGTCGAAAACGGGCCAGCGAGGCCTGCAAATGGAATAAAAAATTAAATCTGTCTCGAGGTCTCTTAAAGGACAAGGAATATATTCTTAAAAGCTTAAAACAAATGGTGCATAAAATGGGGCCTAAATAGGCCCCTAAATTTTAGGGTTTAAAGACCTTATTTCTAGGAATTTACCATGAAATAGGATAGAAATTGATTGGATAAATAATGAGAAATGATCAAGCAGTGTTAGGATAACTTACCTTAGCTTAAATGGATGATTTCACACTCTTTCCTCTCTTAAAGATCTAAAATAGTGTAAAAATAAAGGAGAAAATTAATGGGATTTTTGTGTAAGAAGGGGATTTAATAATAGACAAGTATCGTTCAAGCGTTCACCCATTCTCTTAAGCTACTATCACTAAAGCGTCTCCTCAACTACTAAAATGGCCAAGGCCCTTGGTCAAATGGTCAAGGGAACTAAAATGACCCAATGTCGCTTAAGCGATGACTGATTAAGTAGTCAAATAGATGATTAAGCAGCTGCACCAGCAACTTAAGGCATTATATTTTCTTAGTCCAAAATGGACTCTGACCGGGTACTCAAAATTTGTTCAGAACACCATGCATGCAAACTAACTATGCTGCCACACAAAATTTGACTTTCACGACTCAATGGAACCATCAAAACTTTCATCTAAGATTGTTTAGAAGAAATATAGGGTCCATACCTCTGGTTACATTTTTTAAATAATCCACCCAACAACCCAAAATGAGTCTGAATGCCTTGAGACCTAAATCATGGGTCCCCCTAGCCTAAAATCAACATTTTGGAGCTGATGATACTATTGGAATACTTATATGAGGTTATTTACTAAGATTTTTTGTTCAAGACTAATACCTTAATAGTAATAGCTATAAAATTGAGAAATATTCCTAAAATCTAAATGAACTGTCTGATAACCAAATCGATAGTTCTGAAAAGTCACAAATGACCTGTACCCATTTTTGGAAGGCTCATAATAATGCAAATGTACATAAATTGAGAAAATGATAGAAATAGTCATTACAAACAATTAGCAGAAGAAAAAATCCACCATGATAACTAGAGTTTGCGGATCATAATGGACGTGATTATGCATCATAAAGAACTATGATATGGATTAATGTGTTTCCATTATCTGTATTGGCTAACCAACTTTTACCTTAGGCTTGAATAGATTAGACTTCCCTTAGAATAAGATTACCTTCTTGGAAAATTTTAAATATTTTGATGTATCATACTCCTCTATACAAATTCTATAGGAATTCACTCAAAAGTTTTCAAATAAATGAGTTCCCCATATCAATACTCTCAACTAATAGAATCACTTGAGAAAAAATGCTATATTTTAGCAAATACCTTTTAAGTTAGATCTTGAATTTCATATTTTAATATTTGCTTTTATAAAGTCAGAAAATGTAAAGCTTCAAGTGTTTTATAGTTCCATTAATATTGTTTAATAGATAATATCTGACTAACTATTGAACCTTTCATACGAATGCCTCTTGAATTAATTTCCAATTGATTCTCTAGATTCATTAGTTCTTATACACCCAAACAACGTAGCTCCTCTCTAAATTAATTGCTAGTTCTTTTCAGTGGTGAGAAAATTTCCTATTAATTATTAATGATAATACCCTAAAAACTACATTGTGAAAATAACCTTATATCCTATTAAAATGTAGTAAAAAATAGATAGTACCCTTCAATGGAGATACATAGGAAGTACGAGATCCTCGTTCTTCATAGTTAGTTAAACTAATGCATCAGCAAGTCTTATGGCAATAAACATATCATGTATAAAAACTTTTGAACACCTCATAAAATTTAAAAACGGGATACCATCAATAAGAGTAATAATTAAGTTATCCTATATCAAACTTAACAATGTAAGGTTCATGGACACAATATTAATAAGAGTAAGAATTAAGTTCACCTATATCCTTGATTGTGAAGTTATTTTAGTAACACGTGACAATGGTCAAACTATAGTGGATACAATACGTGTGTTACGAAGGAAGCTAATGATGTTAATTATGTGATGAAATATTTTAGATGAAATTTCTCCCAAGTGATGGGAGACAACAAATGTTAGAAAATAACCTCACTCACCCAGTTGTTGAGTGATGATAGGCGAATTTACACGCCTATAGTGCTATATTTTACCCATATTTTAGCCTTGTTTTGAGAACAAATTATATATTTCATGCACTTTTAGTCATTTTCCCTGTAAGTGAGCTAACGAACATGATTAGAAAAGTTTCAGGTATAAATGATGCAGAATTCAGCATTTTATGGATTACTTGACGCCAAAGAAAGCTTCACGAAAGGAGAAAAGGAAGCTTGGACGCCTAAGGACCAAAAGTGACGCATGGAAACCTGTCCCGGGCTAAAACAGCATTTCTGAAGACTTTGGACACTAGCAGTAACTTAGTAGGATTAGGATAATGATACATTAACCTAATACAATTGGGTTAAGTATTTTATTAGCTTAGTAGGATTTGGTTAAGTATTTCATTAGCTTAGTAGGAATAGGATATGAGTATTATAAATACCCTATCTTGCTAGAGATTTTAAAAGGCATTCATAATTAATTCCTCCTTAATTCTATTACTCTATAACTCTTCCATTAGTTCTACTTTTTATTCTTCTTCAATTCATCTATTCTTAATTTCAGCAACAAGAGAAACGTTACTTGCAAGAAATCACGCCTAACGCCTACCACACTTGTGCTACACGAAATTCTTATTGTGGTATAATAACAATGTCAATTGTGATTTCCTTCGCACTCATGGATAACTAAACTTCTCTGTTGGGGTTATGGAAGCCGAATGAGGTACTATCTATTACTATGAGTTTGTGAGTTCGTGACACGTATGCTGCTTATATCATTATTCTCTTCATCTTAATCTAAATTCTTTGTGGTTGGGAACGCAAGAATACGCCAGTATAACATTTAACTTGTTCAAAAGAAAGGTTATCTGTCTGGAAAAGAGATAATGTCAAGGTAGTAGGGTCCCATCCCCTATTAAAAAGTTAGTGCCCTAACTGGATTAACCTCTTGGAGAATTCGTACCGTTAGACACGCTTTGAGCTCGAAAGAGTTAAAGTGAAATAATCCTCGAATAGGTCGAAAGACGCCTGGGTTTACCATCGAATACAATTCTCTATAAGCACATGCATGTCGGAATTCAACACACTCATAGCCAATAGATACGTATAACTCAGGAGGTGGACATAACCCCAACTTCTCAATTCTCATTGCTTACAATTTAATAACTATTCTTTCTGTTTACTTTGCTATTTCAGTTTTTACTTTAATATTTTGGTTACACATTACAATCCCCCCTTTTTTACGAGACTTGCACTACAAGTCTAGTAATCGTTGCTTACTTGTTGACCAAGCTATTCCCTGTGGGATCAATACCCAACCCATTTGGGTTCTATATTTGCTAACGACCGCTTTACACTCCTACGAGAGCTGTAGATTGAGCGTTATCATTGAGATAACTGATAAGGTGTAGCTATATCAGTATTTTATTAAAAAAAAATACTATATCTATCTTGGAAATCGCCCTAGTGTCATGTTTGTATCTTAATTCTCAGCATGACATGTTTGTGTCTCTATTCATCTCTAATCTGTACATTATGTCTCATGAACTTCCAAAATTATAGACATTTTTTCATGTAAATATAAGCTCTTTGATTTTTATTTTTAAATTCTAACATTTGGAAAAGAGATCAATAAAACACATAATAATGTTGATAATGGGTGTATTTATGCACTCTAATATTGCTATTCTAGCCTATTTAGTCTTGTTTTGAGGATAATTCATGTTATTTATGTGTGATAATAATATAAATAAGCATATAATTGTTCAAGGATATGTTTATAATGGTTAAAAGTGTTTTCAAACAAGTGTGGATTTAAATTGTTCAATTAGAGTTTAGATGAGAAAACTAGTGTTACTAGCTCATCGTTATAGTTAGTATCAGTGGATTCTAGTTTGTTAAATGAGTTACTTATGGTTTGAATATGTAATATTATGTGGAACAACTTATTAAAGTGTGAGACATTCAATTAAAATGATCCAAGAGTCAACAATACATTATACCATAAAATGGTGGAGACTAGTGCTACGCTTGAGTTTCTAACTTGTAATTCTCGATGTTGTGTTGTATTGAGATCTAATCCATGGTGTTTCATTATGTAGAATGTTTGTGGATTTAATTATGGTGATAAATTGATGTAAAAAATAATGTCATGAACATGGAATCAAAAGTTGGACAATGAGCACTTAGCCAATATTTTGGATGCAATTTCCAGTAGTATCACACGATTAGCCCCCGACGCAGGTTCCATAGCTTGATGCTTTGACTTAGAAAAATTTGTGAGATGAAAATTCCAATGAAGGAATGCAATATGACCATGCAACAACCTCTATTTTAGTGCAATTAAGCCCGCAACACGTGATATACTATGGTGCAATTATGCCTGCGCAGCATGCTCCATTTTAGTGTAGACAAGCTTGCATTGAACCCTGTACTCCCATGATCCAATGCATTACCTATCCATATTAGTTCTCAAGTTTTTAGCGCATCACACTCCTACACATGTAAGGATTGGCATACTATGAATATATTACGTACATACTTTATTAAATACCTTAGATCTTGGAACATCTTAGACAAACATTGAAGGCTACTGCATCTTCATTTTAGGTTTTTACGTTCTTTATTTAGATTTTAATTATACCATAACATGTATTCAAGCATTTGGAACATGATTATGAATATTAGTGGCTAAAAACTCCCTTTCCGGGGTTAAAGCCAAGAAATTTGTTTTGGGTTAATTTTTTTTAATTCGCTTATCATATTTGGTTATTTGTTTATCCTTGTTTTTATTATTTTGATGATTTATCACCCTTATAATACATATATTATCGACCTTGTAATCTCGAGAGAGGGAATAGGGAGATAGAACGTAGGGATAAACAAAGTAGAGTTCTTATTATTTTATAAAATAACGAATTCGAATTAGCATCTAGGACGGGGATGTACCTAGAAGTCTTACTTGATTCACATGTTGGATGATAACTCTAAGAACTTAATTGGACTATTAAGTCCCTTCTCAATAAAGTAGTTGTAATGTTTAAATTAGGTAAATGATTAGAGGTCGAGAGACCATGATTATGCGATTAACCATACTAATCAACAACCAAGATAAGCGATCTTATGAATAAAGTTGAATAACATATTATGATTGATCAAAGTGCTTTAACCCTGGGCTTTCTTCTATTAATTTCTCAAGACCTTTATTTTATGCATATTATATTTTACCTTAGTTTACAAATATTCAAAACTCTCTTTTGGTTACTATCACATCACTTGAATCTAAATTGTGAACTGAAATCAAATAGTTGTTAGAACTAGTCCCCGTGAGATCAATATTCGGCTTTTTTTAAGTCCACTATAATACTTGGTAGACCACGTACACTTGCATGTGCGCTTGGATGTTGTCAAGTATTTGACGCTATTGTCGGGGACTTGTAATTTGGAAACTGTTTTTACATTTTATTTTGCTTGTTTGATTTATTTGATGTTTTACTCTTGGCCTTGGTTTTGTATTTGCAGGAAACAGGTTTTCAAAGTAGTAAGTTGTCAAGGGCTTGAGAATTATTTGAACCACGCCCCGAACTTGAGCAACTCTTCTATCAATGAAGGAGATAAACAATCCTTCTCCACTGTATTCCACAAATCAAAGATGATCAAGATAATCCTGCTCTCATGGCTGGTGAAAAAGAAGCCCATAGGATAGTTCGTGCAGTGAAATCCTAGTTTCGATAATTTGGACCTCTCTTTTTCAAAAACCAGTTGTTGAAGGAAGGTTCGATCTAAAGAACAATATGGTACAACAGTTGATTAGCAGTGGATATTTTATAGGGCTTGCTCATGAAGAACCGTAGGTCCACTTGTAGTATTTCACTGAGCTCACTAACACATTCATTCCGACATATGTGAATGTTGATTATGTAAGGCAGACACTCTTTCCCTATTTAATAATTCGGGAAGCTAAAAGGTGGTTGAAATCTGATCTAGCGAATTTAATCATATTATGGGATATCTTAGCCTGAAAGTTCCTCATCGGATCCTTTTTATTTGGTAAGACTGCAAAACTTCATAGTGTGATAGTAAACTTCAAACAGAGGCCAGACGAAAACCTCCATCATGCTTGGGAGTAGATCAAGGCACTTATTTAGGACTATCCACATTATTAATAATTTAATAAGGTACTTGCTCATACTTTTGTAGAAGCACTTAACCGCAATACAAAAAATTTTCTAGACTCAACTGTAGGTAGTCAAGCATTAGAGTTGACTTATGATGAGTTGTACACCTTATTGAACCGCATCCCACAAGGAAATCCAAAGTGGCATGGTGATTCAAGGAGTGCCATAAAAAAAGTTGTAGGAAGTGTTAGAGGTGGACCAATGCACTACTTTTACATCTCAGGTTACTGTATTAAAAAATTTGATAAACACTTAGTTCAGCATCCTAAAAGTGGGAACTACATAGCCTACAATAGTAGTTAATGCATTTCAGTAGACCAGAGGTTGGTTTGAGGTTTATGGAAATAGTAGTTATTCATTGACTATGTCTACTGCAAATCCTGAGTCTGTGATGTATTTCGGAAATGCTTAAAGGCAGAACTATAGCAATGCCTACAATATGATGTAACAAACTCAACCACTGAATCAGCCATGGAATACCCAACAGCAGCAAATTCAGCAACCACGGGCACAAGGAAATCAGTCAATAGCAACTTGCAAGAAAAGATGAAGAAGATTCTAGCTAATTAAACACAGTTGGCTATAAAGAAAAAGAAACGACAAGCAACCACGAGAAGCTTAAATTTATAGTTGGGGAAATTATCATAGACATTAAATACCAGGCTGCAAGGTGGTTTGCCAAGAGATACTAAAAATCCAAAACAAGTTATGGCGATCACTTTGAGGAGAGGTAAAAAGCTTAATGAAGAACCTCCTAAGAAAACTAAGGAGGTAGATGCAGATTTTACTTCCCAACATATTACTGACAAAGCTGTTGAAAACTCAAGGAAGCCTGAGTACTCAAAAAAAAAATTTGTTGAAGAAGTGGAAAAGATCCCACCATTACCTTTCATATAGAGGAATATTAAGGTAAAAGTGGATGCATGTTTCAAGAAGTTCTTTGAAACATTCAGAAAGCGTCACATTAATTTACATCATTTAGATATTTTGTAGAGAATGCCTAAGTATGATATGGACTTAAGGGATATCGTTTCTAATAAAGTTAAACTGCAGGATGTGAAGGAGATAGCTCTCACTAAGAACTATAGTTTTGTGGTTAAGTAAAAAATTCCTAAAAAGGTTAAGCACCTTGGGAAGTCTTCCCATTCAGATTGGCAACAGCGGGGTAGTTCAGGCACTTAGTAAATTAGGGGCAAGCATAAAATTGATGCCCTAATCGTTCTTCAACATATTAGGCTTAGGAAAGCCTATACTGATTTTTATGATACTAAAGCTGGCAAATGAAACCATAGCCCATCCAGAAGGAGTGCTAGTGGATATCCTCATAAAGGTTGGTAGATCTATTATTCTTGTTGACTTTATTGTTCTAGATTTTCAAGTAGACGAACAAGTACCAATCATCTTGGGACAGCTATTTTTAGCAATAGGAGGAGCGTTGATAGATGTGAGAGAGGGTTCGCTCGCAATAAGGTTAGAAGATAAAGATGTGGTATTAAACTGTACAAATCTCTTAACACACTATCCCATTACAAATACTTGTGTATGATTACTATGGTTGAAGGGGATAAGTATGGGGTGGTGGAGTCTATTCCACAAAATTCCTCTTTGGACACTCTCATTGAGCAGCCTAAGCCACAACCAGCTAAGACCGATATGATGCAGATTGATGAGCCTGAAAAGGCTATAGTTGAAAAAGTTGTTGACCTTAAGAGTTCACACTCAAGTGAGAAGAAACAAATAAGAAGATGACCTCCAAGTATGAGGAAAAGGTTGAAAGAATTTTGTTAAGTTGAGTTAGGTCATGCCGCGACACTAAATTAGGCACTGTTTGGGAGGCAACTTAAGTTAAGTAGGTATGTTTTATTTTTTAGTTTTTTAGTTTTTTTACTTCACGTAATTTTTATTTTCTGGAGTCACAGGTTAATAAAAAGTCAAAGTATCGATTAACCTAAGGTAAGGAGCATGGAAAAGACTAAGTGTAGGGTCCCCGGACCTCCTTGATATAGAAAGATTCTACTAGCTAGGACTAGAGGCCTCATGGAGTATTTCTATCGCTACTTTTAAGTATACTTTAGGGATAAAGTAGATTTTTAGGGGGGGATTCCCAGTTTTTAGGGTAAATTTTACATTTTTTGTGTTAGGATTAAGTGAGATATTCTTGTTGGTACGAAAGTTTATTGCATGATACAAGTGTTTTTATGGAAAACAGCATGTTGATTGTGTAAATTACTACTGTTTATACTCCTAGGCTCATGATTATAACTGTTGTACTTGTTGTCTTAAAATTTGAATTCATGCTATTGTTTGGTTGAGTATTTATGATGATCCTACGTGAGCTAAGCAGCATGTGCCATGTGCGTGTAAGGTATTGTATATTCCTTGTTGAATATGATGTATAGAATTTACCTAATGTGTTTGCAAAGTGAAATAAAGAGTGTTGGTTTAGGAGATGATATAGGCTTTTCTTGATAGACTTGTTTTATACCCTCTTTTGACCTACCTTTAAGCGTAATCCTAGTAAGCCTTATTGAGCCTTTAGCTATTTTTTGTGGTAGCCTCATATGTAGCCTAATCCTTTCTTTGGTAGAGCTTAATTTGATTCAAATATCCTAGGCGCTTTAATGAAAAAAATAGTGAGTTAAATAGTGTAAAATTGAAGTAGAAAAAGGTGAAAGAGAAGCCCCAAAGTGATAGTTATTGGGGTGTGAAAAAAATTATTTTTTTATGGTTGGGAGTTAGAGAAATTATTTGAAAAGTTTCCATTTTAGCACAATTATGCTACAATGAACCTATTTTGGCCTTGGTTCAACTTGTACATTGTGCAACTCAACTAAAGCGAATCACTAAAGTTTAGGGTTGCTATCATAAGGGTGCCTAGTGTAAAGTGGGTGTGAAAAAAGGGAAAAATTGAAAGATATGTTCTTAGCATACTCCCACCATAGTTTTTGTGAGCTTAATAAGATGGGGTGACAAAAGTGGTGTAATTTCATTGTTGGAGATTGTTTTTAACTGTATAATGTAGTGTATTAAAGTGCTTGGGGAAGATAGTCACTATTCTTGTCCAGAATAGTTCCTATCCATCCCTTAGCCTGTATTACAACCTAAAAAGACCTATTTGATCCTAAGATTAGCATTCTGATGTTAATGGAGTACTACACTAAGGGCAAGCCTATGGTTCATTATGTGTAACTTATGAATTCCGTGAGAGAGTGAGCATAACTTGGTTCTTGCACAGATTCTGTTATAAATTGAATTAATATGAGTGATTATGGGTAATTCTTTTGTTGTGAGGGGAACATGTTTGATAAATGTGGGTGATTTGTATGATGTCATTTACTAATAAATATGCATAAGTTTTCCACTTGTTGAGTCAAATCGTGAGTCTGGGATATTTGTAACTCGTGTTCTTGAACTATCAATTTTGTACATAACATGTTGAGTATAGAAACTTCCATTCGGTATAGTTATTGTAGTACTAACTTGAGTGTATTGTGGTAGTAGAAGTGTAGAGTCTCCATAGCTTATGATGCTTAAAGTTAAAAGTCGTTCGAGGACAAACAAGACTTTAAGTGTGGGGTGGTGATGATGGGTGTATTTATACACTCTATTGTTGCTATTCTAGCCTATTTAGCCTTGTTTTAAGGATAATTTGTGTTATTTATGTGTAATTATGAAATAAATAAGCATATAAGTGTACAATGACGTGTTTACAATGGTTAAAAGTGTTTTCAAACATGTGTGGTTTTAAATTATTCAATTAGAGTTTAGACGAGAAAACTAGTAGTACTAGCTTGAGCTAGGTGCCGTTCTAGTTAGTCTCAGTGTATTCTAGTGTGTTAAATTGGCTTCTTATGGTTTGAATATGTAATATTATGTGAAAAAACTTGTTTAAAGTGTGCAACATTCAATTAAAATGATCCAAGAGTCAACAATACATTATAGCGTAAAATGGCCGAGATTAGTGCTACGCTTGAGTTTATAGCTTGTAATTCTTGATTTTGTGTTTTATTAAGCTCTAATCCATGGTATTTGATTATTTAGACTATTTTTGGAGTTGATTATGGAAATAAAAAGATGTACAACATGCTGGAAATTAAAGGGAAAATATCACCAAAAGCTTGGAAGGAAAGGCAAATAATGTTACAAGCATGGAACAAAAAGTTTGACGTTGAACACTTAGCCAATAGTTTGGATGCAATTTCCAGTAGCATCATGTGATTAGCCCACGATACAGGTTCCATATCTTTCTTATTTTCCTTATAGAAATTTGTGAGATTCAAATTCCAATTAAGGCATGCGATATGGCCGCGCAACACCCTCCATATCAGTGAAATTAAGCCCGCGATGCATGCTATACTACGGTGCAATTATGCCCGCAAAGCATGCTACATTTCAGTGCAGCCAAGCCTATTACACACTCTCTACTACCATGCTCCAATTCCCGCATCGTCTGTCTATTTTAGTGCTAAGGTTTTGGACACATCACACTCCTACATGGCTAAGGATTGGCATACTATAAATACATTACGTACATACTTTATTAAATACCTAGGATCTTGGAACGTGTTCAACAATCATTGGAGGCTACTGCATCTTTATTTTAAGTTTTTACATTCTTTATTTATCTTTTAATTGTATCATAACATGTATTAAAGCATTTGGATCATGATTATTAATATTAGTCGCTAAAAACTTCCTTTCCGAGGTTAAAGCCAAGAACATGACTACTATTATTTTGGATTAATTTTATTTAATTTGCTTATCATATTTGTTTTTTTGTTTATCCTTGTTTTGATTATTTTGAGGATTAATCACTCTTAGAATACATATATTATCGACCTTATGATCTCGGAAGAGGGAATAAAGAGATACAATGTGGGGATAAATAAAGTAGGATTCTTATTCTTTTATGAAATAAGGAATTTGAATAAGCATCTAGGACAAGGATGTACCTAGAAGCCTTACTTGATTCACATGTAGGATGATAACTTTAATCACTTAATTGGACTAGTACATCCCCGATCAACGATGTAGTTGTAATATTAAAGTTAGGTAAATGATTTGAGGTCGGGAGACCATGATCATGCAATAAACCATACGAATCAACAATCAAGATAAGCAATCTTATGAATGAAGTTCAATAACGTAGTATGATTATTCAAAGTGCTTTAATCCTGGGCTTTCTCCTATTGATTGTCTCAAGACCTTTATTTTACACATTGTTTACTTTACCTTTGTTTATAAATATTCAAAACTTTCTTTTGGTTACTATTGCATCAATTGAATATAAATTGTTAACTGAAATCAAATAATTATTAGAAAAAGTCCCCGTAGGATTGATATTCAGCTTTCTTGAAGGCCACTATATTACTTGGTAGAACACATAAACCTGTTTGTACAGTTGTGCACTATCAAATGATAAATCTATGAATAGAATATACATCCCAAAAAGATAATATTTAAAGCTTTTGGGAGAGGAGAGAGATGATAATTACCAGAAGAACTAATCCACCACGATCACTAGAATTTGAAGATCATAATGGGTCTGACTACACATCATAAAGTGTTATGATATGGATTAGTTGTGTTTCCATTCACTACATTGAATTCCCAACTTGGGCCATAATCCTGAAAAAACTTAGACTTCCCTTAGAATGTAATTTTCTTTCTTGGAGAATAATTTTTTTTATGTATCTTACTCCTCTACAAATTCAAAAGGAGTTCGCTCACTAGTTTTCACATTAATGAGCTCTATATCAATATTCTTAACTAAATGATCACTTGATAAGAACTACTACATTTTAGAAAATGCCTTTCAAGTTAGATCTTGAATTTCATCCTTTAATATTTTCTCTTATAATGTTATAAAATATTTAGTTTCAAGTATTTTGCAGTTATGTTAATATTGCTTAGTAGATAGTACCTGATTAATTATTGAAATTTTCATACAGATGCATTTTAGCTCACTTGCCATTGATTATCTAGATTCATTAATTCTTGTACACCCAAACTACATATCTCCTCTCTCATTAATAATTTTCTATTAAATGGTGAGAAAATTTTCTATTGAGTACCAATGATATTACCCTGTAAAATACCATATGAAACACATTTTCTTGCGAAAGTTTTGTAACAAGAAGATAATTCCCTTTGATGAGTATGCTCGGGAAGTATAAGATCGTTGTTCTTCATAGTTAGTTTAACTAATGCATTCGCAACTCATGTGGCTACAAACATGTAATGTATAATAACTTTTCAACACCTTGTGAAATCAAAATAAGGGCTACCTATATATAATTCCTTCTCTAATCTATAAATATTAATCACTAAACTTTAATCAAACTTAAAAATGTGAGGTTCAGGGATACAACATCAATAAGTGTAATAATTATGCACACCTATATCCTTAATTGTGAATACAATTTAGTAACGATGGACAATGGTCAATCTATAGACACTAGAATATGTGTGCTGTAAAGATAGCAAATAATTTGAATTGTGTGATTAAATATTTCAGTTGAAATTTCTTCCAAGTGCTAGGAGATAGAAATGTTAGAAAATGACCCCACTCACTCAGTTGTTGGGATAACTGATAAGTTACAACTATATGGTATTTTACTTAAGGAAGTATTGTGTTTATCTTGGGGATCACCCTAGGGTCATGTTTACTTCTTAATTCACAGCATGGAATATTTTTGTCTGGCATTTTGATGTGTAAATGGGAGCACTTTGCTATTTAATTTTAGATTCTACCATTTACAAAAGAGAGAAATAAAACTCAAAAATAATGCTCAATCTATGATAGAATATGAATCCCAAAAGACAACGTTCGAAGATTTATGGAGAGGTGAGAGATAAAAATTAGCAATAAAAAATAGTCCTCCTTGATCAATAGAATTTAAGGATCATAATGGACTTTACTACGCATCATAAAGAGTTGTGATAAGGATTAGTTGTGTTTCCATTCATTGCATTGGCTTCCCAGGTTTAAATTTTAAATTTTTTGATGTATCATACTCCTCTATGCAAATTCAAAAGGACTTCGCTTAAGAGTTTTCAAATCAATGAGTCTCATGTATTGGCATTCTCAACTAATATTATCACTTGATAAAAACAACTATATTTTAGCCAATAACTTTCAAGTCAAATCTTGAATTTCATCCTTTAATATTTTCTCTTATAAATTCGAAAAATATTTAGTTTCAAGTATTTTGTAGTTTTGTTAATATTGCTTAGTAGATAGTATCAGGTTAATTATTGAACTTTTCCTATGGATGCCTCTTAATCTTATTTCCATTTGGTTTTCAGATTAGTTGGTTCTTATACACCTAAATTATGCTACTTCTCTCCAATTAATGGCTTGTTCTATTAATTGTTGAATAATTTTCCTACTGAGTATCAATCATAATACTCTGTGAAATACATTGGGAACACGAGATTATATCTGTGAAAGTATTGTAACAAATCATATAATACCCTTTGATGAGTATACTCAGGAAGTAAAGATCCTTGTTCTTCATAAATAGATTAAATAATGCATCTGGAAGTCATTAGGCAACAAACATGTAATTTATAATAACTTTTGAACACCTCGTAAAATTGAAATACGAACTACTAAAATATAATTCCCTCTCTAATTATTAAATATTTATCACAAAATTTCAATCAAACTATAAAAGATGCTCATTTACTAAAAAGTTTTGATTGAAAGAATGTATCACTTCTAATATGTATAAATAAAAAAGGAATATCAATTTCATAATATACATTATTAGTGAGGTCTAAACCACAACATTCTGTTTACACTTCTTGATAAATTAAAGGCTAGAATTGTTCTCATGTGATAATTTTTACTAACATATGATTAGTGATGCACTTGAGAAGTTTGTTACTTAAAAAAGATATCTAACTTGCCACAATATTCTCTTGGTATTAGCGACCAAAGTTCCATTCACATGAAAATTTTCTTCATCAAATTGTAGAGTATAAAATATAAAAAGTTATATTGGAAGATATCTAAAGAAAATTCTCAATTATGCAACAAAGTTTGAAAAACAGTTAAATTTCATCAAGTAGAATTAATTAAGAGGTATGAAACTACAACACTATCTAACATATTAGAGAAAATAAAAAATCATAAACATAAATGTTCTCTAAGAAAACTTGTTTTAAAACCCTAAATTTGCCTACAATCATAATAGATAGGGCCATGATGGCCGTTTTCCAGCCTCCACCAGTGGAGGTTGGAACAACAACACCTTTTGCGAATGAAAAACTGCTAAATATTACTAATTAAAACATAAATAAATCTCCCTATCCACAATACAAACCTATACCTCTTACATATATTTTATTATATGAGGAGCCACAGATTGTACGGGAAGAGAACAAGGTAAATCAGATAATTATCAATGAAAATTACAACTATGCAGTGATAGTAAAGTTCTCATACAAATGGGCAGAGATTCAAGATTTAAAGTGTCCAATACCAAAGCAGTGCTAGTTGAAAGAGGAAGTTAATATAGTATTACCAAGTAACAAATATATATTGATTAGGGATACCCGATTGGATGATTATCCGAGTCTATTATTGATGCCACAAATTTATATCACTCATAATTATTGGTAATATCCCATGCACACTCTTAAATGGGATCTATTGTTTGATCTAGAGGAGGAAACATCAATTGTAATTGCATAGATCTCCTTCCAATCATTACCACCAAATATCTTTGTGAAAGAGGTTGTGTTCTCACGGCAGTAATATTTGGAAATCCCTTGCAAATAGATTTGGTCATACAAAATAAAATGAGGCCAAGCTATTCAAGGTTCAAAGTTGAAGTTAATTTACAAAAATTCTGAATATGATTAATGTGGGAATGAGAATGAAAATTGAAAAAGTAAAAGAAAAACATGTGACAATCAGATATGCCTATGTGCCAAAATATTGTAAGATATGCAAGCTTCAGAGGAAAATGATAAGGAATAATTCATTATTCATCCAAATTTGTATCCTAAGAAGGAGAAAAAAGGACAAGTAAACAAGGATAAAAGAGGAGGACAAAGAGAAGGGCAAACTAGTAGAGAAAAGAGAAGGACAGGAAAGTGTTGTGTCCTATTGCACATACAAGTGTACGTGGTTGTGCAAGTAATATAATGCCCTTTTTGAGTCGAATATCGATCCCATGGTTACTTGATGATAAGAAACTACCCAATTAAAACATTAATAATTATATTAAATAAGTATAAGAACCAATTAATAGTTTGACTTTTGAAATTATGAAGTAAATACAAAAATAACAACAGTATGAAATTTGGATTGTAAACAATATAAGGAGAGCATCTAGGGTTGAGGAATTTACTTCACATTTATGCATAACTATGGTTTCTAGTCAGTGTTGGCGTTTATCGCGATTGTTGATCTACTATGTAGATATTATTAAATGGAAATGGTCATACTATAAATCATATATCCAAATTAATCTCAAGACTACATCGTTGTGTGGGGATGTGAGTCTTTAACTTGAATGCATTAAACTATCTTTCTATTTCATTGATCAAGTGGGTGTTAAGGTATATTTCTACCTAACCATAAATCATCCTCTAAAAATTAGTATCTAATAATTAAAGACATGATCCACACACCATAAATTCGTCATTCCATCCCTATGCTCACATGGTCAATTTTTTTTGGTACTTAGATTTATCCTAAAGTTCATGACGTATTGGAATAGTAAAATAAGAATGTAAGAACAATCACATACTTTATAAACATATAAACAAATAATTAAACCATAATTAAGCAATCATGTTTTTAACATAAAACCTATAATGAGGGTGTTTATACATGCATAGTCTTACAAAGAATTACCATAAATGAGTTTATAAAGTAAGACTACAAGAAAGTAAAGTTAAAGAACAAAGAACCCTAGTTTGGGCTCCTTGATATCTTGTCTCCTCTCCAATTTGTGTATTGATCCAGAGATGGGATAAAATTGTGACTAAATGCTCATTTTATATTATTTTAGGACTTTAATGGGTAGCCCAACATGAAATATATGCATTGACAACTTTGGCCCTCATTTAAAAGGATAAATAAACTTTTTATTTCCCCAGGAATTCCTTCGTGTCCCGATGCCTAAAAATCACATTTTAGGTCATGGAGAACCCTCCAAAGATATGAAAAGGCAGTAAGAGGCATACATAGGGGTCTTGTATCACCCCCCCCCTAGCCTTCCTTTGGGTGTGCGGCGCAAGGGGTGTTCCTAAGTGCAATATTTCACTTTGTTTGGATCCTATCTTGTCGTGCATTTGATCCTTATTTCTCCACTTATTAGGACTTGTTTTTAGGCTTTAATTAGCTTCCAAAACACCTCATATGGCCTTCTACGACATAAAATAACCATCATTAGTTCATACAATACAATAGATCTCACCAAAGTACACTAGAACCAAGCATAGATCAAGCTATGTTTCCTCATTTTAACTCTATTTGATCTTTTTGACTCTAAATATGTTTCAATTTAACCTTAAACACTCCAAACGGGTTCTTTAACACAAAAATACAAAATTAAACCCTTTAATAACACATTAATAACATCAATAAGTCCTAAAAACTAAGCTAAACACGCATAGATAATAATACTTAGGAGTATAAATACATCTAAGATCATCACCCCACACTTAAAGCTTTGTTCGTCCTTGAACAACTCTTTTACATCAAGCATATGTAAGTAAGACTCAAAAATCACTACTAAAACTAAGACACTCAAGCTAAAACTACAAAGACTGTATGAGTAACAAGTTCCACATTAAGTGCCTATTTGGGATTGCTTCTTTCCAAAAATAACACTTATTTTGAAAAAAAAATACTTTTTTTAAAAGAATGGTGTTTGGCAAACTTTCAAAAGTGCTTTTAAAAAAAAGCAAAAACAGAAGCAGAAAATTTCTATTTTCAAAAAAAAGCAGAAGTAGAACAGAAAAATATTTTTTATGACACAAATATCCTTATCACTCATCCACTCTCTCTCAAACACACACACACACATATATATATATATATATATATCTGTTATTAATTAATTAACATATCTTATAAGTTTGATTTTAAAAATTTATAGTTCATATTTACATCATAATTCTTTATTTTATTTTATGATTTATCTATTATTATTATTATTATTATTATTATTATTATTATTTCATTTTCACTCATTTGGTTTAAATAAATTTAAAAATATCATTGAAGATTATGATCGAAGAATATATAAATTTTTATTTTTATTATTATTAATAATAAATGATAAATGAATTATGTACAAGATTAAATGGTATTTTAATAGAATTTGTAAAAAACAACTCAAATATTTAATTTTAAATAACTAATTCATGAAAATGACATATTTGTTACCATGTATTGTACATATATGAATATGGTGATTGCTTATTTATTTTTATTTGATGTTATTAATTAATATTTAAATTATTAAAGTAATATTTAATTTTGTAATGATTTATGTATATAAATATTGATTGAAAATTTTATAGTACGTACTTTTCAAATAAATAAAATAAAATTTTAATTAAAAATATTATAATAGATACTTAAAATAAATTTTCTATATAAATTAATTTTAATAGTAAAAGTCTATTTATACATGTCCTTTTTGGTCATTTGACTAAAAAAGAACTTCTTGAAAAGGTTTATCCAAACACAATTTGTTTATCAAAGGCACTTTTCAAATGAATTTATCAAACACAAATTGCTTTTTTTAAAGCATTTTTCTAAAAAGCTATTTTAAAAAGTGATTCTCAAATAAGCAGTTTTCTAACAGCAAACTCAAACGGGCTCTAAGCATGCTGTTTTACAAATGAAAAACTCATGAACACTACTTCAAAACATCCTAACTTTAAGAATTGAGTCTGCCAAGTTGGCAAACTCATCCATATTGCTCATCAAAGAGATAATACAAATCACCTAACTGTAACACCCTAAAAATGGTCTCGAGACATCACACGGTGCTTGGGACCACAAGTGATCCCAAGCTAACCCTTCTACTAGCATAACTCATATGCAACTGAATAAAATACATAGATCTGAATGAAATAAGTGGAAGATGATTCTTTTCTGAATCTGATCAATACCAAACGAAATTAAAATAATTACAACTCTGCTTTTACAAATAAAATTAGAATCAGATACCTTAAATCTACTGACTTTCTATGAAGTCTCTACTAGTATTGACTATAGGTAACCGGTACATGACCCCCTACTATCCTAAATCAATACGACTAAATAAAAAATATAAAGTATTGCTCAAACTGTATAACTGACTCGAGCCCTTGAATCAAGAGGACTCATCTCCTGCTGACTGGAATCTGCAACTGTCTTAATATAGTACGTGTGCTATAAATCATATCTACATTATGAGACAATGTAGGACATAGACATATATGTGGATCAATACTTTGAGGATGTATTGAGTATATAGGGGTGAAATGCATAAGTAAAATATCATCCCATCATCATAACTTGTAAAACAATACATGCTAAATGTAAATGTCTTACATAAGCTGGAATATCTGAATTACTGAAAATACTAATCATGAGAAGCAAATCATACTTGTAAATCTAGTGAGCCATAACATTTAGTTCTAAAAGATGTGTTATTACTATATCTTTAAATCATACTATCTAAGTGTAGAAAGGACTCACTTCTAGGTCTGAAGTATGAAATCTAAAATCTGTAACTCTTATATTTCTGTAAAGCATAATCTGAGTAAAATGGTGAGCCTTTACACTTAGTTTTCTAAAAATCTAGGAAATACTTTATCTTAGAGCTTAAGAATCTTAAAGGCATAACTTCCAAAACATATGGTTTTATCTTAATACTTTAAATCAATAAGTTGTTGAAGAGTGGGGGACATCTGTAGGGAGGTTCTTCTAACCGACATATACCATGTGACCATCTATGGAGTCTGACATCTGGCTCCCATTAGGTAAGGTTTTTCTACCCTATCCATCGGAATAGAACTTCTATCTTAGTGATCAAAATATGAGTCATCCATGTAAAAGTGGGAATAATCTTAATCCTACAATAGCACGTAGTTTTGGAGTATGAAACCTTGGAATCATACCCAACTCGGTACTAAATAATAATCCCTTCTTATGCTAGAAATCTTAAGAAATCCACTTCAAAATTAGCACAAGGGTTTACAAGAAAACCAATTATGCTTTTATTTCTTTAAATCTCAAGTAATATGAACAAAATGGATTCTTTATCTTAGTTTAGGACCAAAAGGAAAAATCTTTATCAAAATCTGAGAATAATCTTATCTGAGGGTGCTCATAGTACAAATAATCGCAAAATAGAAAATCTTAATTATGGAATAATGAACCATGCATCAATCTCATGTGAAAACTTCTTAAAATTCATGCTTGATAATGTAAACATTCATAAATCAACTTAAAATCTAGAAATTTCAATAATATGCATGGAAATGTAAATATAATCATGTAATTTAACTTCTAAACCATGGGAAATCTTATAATCTTGCAAATAATGATAATGAGTATAAACCCAAACTTGAATTTCATGGAAAATCATATAAATTACAGTAAATTTATAATTAAAATAAATTTTGGGCAAAAGGATAAAAGAATTATCGTTGTTCAAACTCCATATACCTTTATAGATGATTAGATGAAGAATTTAGAGTTATTGACTCCTAATTGAGTTCTTGAAGATGAGGTCTTGACTATCTTGTCTTGAGAATCTTCAATCTAAAGCTTTCTTGGAGAATCTATGGTGAAATTTGATTTGTGGAGAAGGGGCTTTTGGTTTCTAGGGTTTCACTTTTGAAGAGAATGATGAATAATGAGCAAACTTGCTTGGAAAATATGATTAATCTCATGTTTAATACGGATTAGGGCCTTGGGAATTGACCAAAATACCCTCTATAAAATTTTGAATGGAACTGTAAAATGTAATATTATTTTGATTTGGGTGGCCACCGCGATGTGCCACAATTTTGGTGGCTCACTGGAAAAAGATGAATGGGAACTGGGCTTTCTCTATGATGTAGAGCTATCGCGATGCCCTATAGTTTTGCCATTTTGGCCACTAACGCAACGTGCCACTATCGTGTAGGCTTGCTGGAAATTGCCAAATGTTAAATGGGACTCCTCCGTGATACAGTGGAACCACAAAGTCTCACTGTAATTTGACAATTGCCAATTTGCTTAGCTCGCCATAACTCCTTCACCGAGTATTGGATTTAGGAGAATTTCATATCGATGAAAAGTCAAAATCTTGAAAATTCAACATAGATTAAATATTATTCATTTTTGAAGCTATCCCTTAACATTCTAGGAATGAATTTAAGCTTGGAAAAATATGGGGTATTACACTAACCATCATCAAACATATGCCCTAACCATAAGAGAGTCACCCAAATTCACTCACAGATATGGAATTAATCACAAACTATTATGATCTACTTTACGAGTTATGATAGCACCTACCCTATCCCGCCAGTAGGTAAGCTGAACCCTAGCCCAAAGCTAAAAGCAATAGGCTAACTTTGTGGAAAATGGCCTAAAAACCAGAAATAACAATCAAAAACTTCAATAAAAACATATAATAGTAAAGCTCTAATAGATAGATAGAAAATCAACAACCATCCCAAGACTCAGTAATTTCGGTATAAGAGTTACTACCAATAAAGTATGAGTGCTGAATAGTCAAATACAATCCATCTCAAAGATGAAAGACTAGACATAGATAAAAAGAATAATAAGTAGCTAACACTCCAAGAGCTCACCAAATATCAAAAATCAACCCTACATGAAAATCGAATCAGCAATAAGCAACTAGTACTCGAATCTATATCTAAAAGGTATAGAATGTAGTATGAGTACCTCGTCCATTTGTAATCAGTGGGAATCATCATCTTACTAAGATAAATAATGATATAAATATGGTAAGATACCAAATAGAATAAGTTAAGCCAAGATAAAGGGGTAAACCTAGAAATAAGATAAGACACCATTGTACATAAATCAATAAAAGCATACAAGATAAGAATATAACGACCATACGATTATAACTGCAAGATAGTCCCCTATAAGCCAATAAGTGTGAAAAAGTAAATAATCTAACGCAAGAACCCATAAACCTGAAGGGTACAATTAAGGAACCTAAGAAATTGAATAGCTGATACACCCAAATTACAACTTTTTTATGAATGTGTAAGCGGTCGTTGTCAAATATAGAACTCAATGAAAGTTGGGGTCGAATCCCATGGGAAATACTTGTGTAACTAAGTAAGTTGATTTTTAATGGACTGTTGATCTAAGGTTCTGGGATAAAGGGGGTTTTAATGTATTAGTACTATTCTTTCACTCTTGTATCACACCAAGGTCCAGCTACTGAGAGTTAAAGAAAATATAACTTCAATGAGAATAAGATAACTAGGGTTATGTTCACTAAGACGTTCAAGCAGTTAGGGTTGTGAATCTATGGTCAATTTCTAACTTATAATTTCAATTGCAAGAAGTATTGAATTCTAAGGATTTACCCACTTATTTCTCAACCTAATAGGTATTTCACCCTTTACTTCTTTCAAACTTAAAAGATTCATGCATTATTCAATAAAATTCTCATGAGGGTTGATCCCATTAGGGCATTAACCCTTAATCCAAAGGGTAAACCTGTAGATTTCATGTGCATAATATCTTTTCCCAACATCCACTTTCCTGTTCAAATGAGTGGTGTTCATGGGCTCACTTCTCAAGTTTGAAACCAAGAGATGTTATTATAATAAAGAGAGGTTAATACAATTTAGAAAAGTGTTAGAATTCAAATGAATTTACAAACCCAATCAAATCTCTACATCAAGGCTCCCATAACCCTAGTAATGGAAGCTTAGCCACTCATTTCCATATAAGATATCAAAAATATATTGATATTCATAAATAACTTCAAAGGAGTACTTACAAAAGTTACAATATTGTTCTCTCAATCTTCAAAAGAAATGTATAGAAATAATAGTCAGATCTCAAATTTTAGCTTCCAATCTCAAAGAATAGTTTACAAGGCTCTCAATAGAGGAGAAAAGTGTGATACTACTGTCCAAAGTGACGAAATAAAACCTAATACTTAGTATTTATATTATTCTAGGACTGGGGTTTTAAAATTCAAACTCAGAATTGCCACTTCATTCTCGACAGATCAGGTGACGGTTCATTGCTAAGGCGACGGTCCATTGCCTGAACCGTCATGAGACTTCTAGTGGCATAACATTCTATTTCTTGGCGATGGTCTAGGCCGACGGTCCATTGCAGTAGCGATGGTCCATGAAATCATGGGATTTCCAGTGGCACAATATTCTATTTCTTAGTGATGGTTTAGGTCGAAGGTTCATCACAAGGTTGACGGTCCATCGATTGGACCATTGATTGTCATTTTTCTGCAGCTTTGGCTAGTTTTTGCAAGTTGTTCTTCTCGTTCAGTCCTTGTCCTGAAAAAACTAAAACCTAATGTTAAATACGATAATAGTTTCTTAAAAATAGACAATTATCCAAAGAGAAAGGCTTAAAATATTCCATCAAAAGCCAAAACATCAACACCTTCAACTTAAGGCAATTGTTTGTCCTCAAAAAACTCAAGACCAAGATGCGCATATGAACAACTTTTTGATGGGAAATTTGCAGTCAAACCAACACAATCATATAATATATTCTACTGGTATTTGGCTATGTGATCTCAACACATGTGGATCTACTACTGGCTTTCACTACTAATCAGCATATTCACAGCCACAACTATAATACCCTAAACAAATAAGTAGACCAGGTATAATTCAACATGCCCTTATATTCAAAGAAGTCTACCTCACATTATACACTCAAGTCATGGATTAAACTAAGACTCTCACTCTTAGAAAAGAAGTTACAAGCATAGTTCACACCCATAAGCTTGCCCTTATCATCTAATGTTCTTTCATGTTTGACTTGCCAAGATCAAGAAGGACTTTCTAATGGTTATAATGAGTTTTAAGCTCGGTGCAAGACTTCACTCTCCTTACCCTCTTTTTTGTAGCTACTCACCATGATTTTAGTTTCTTTTACTCATACCCAATCTTTATCTTTCATCTGTGCCTCTTGGCTTAATCCTCTTTTTAGAAATAATAGCAGCATCAGCCACCCTCAACTTAAGTTGGTGCAGTTAGTTGAGGTGTACAATATCTATTTATACATCTAACTAGACCAGGGCCGGATGCTACTTATTAAACCAACTTCAATTCACTTTCCTAGGCCATCAATAATCCAATAGTAGCCACTCTCAACTTAGGCGATTTGCCAAAGTAGAAGTGCATAATGTCCAAAATCGAACTAGGGCCAAAGCTAAATATTAACACTTTCTAGAGAGTGAATCAAACTTATTTGGACAGAACAAACACTAACCAGGCTTAACTGGGTTGACAAAGCGAAAAAAATATTTTTGGTGGGTCATTATTTTGGCTAAGTGGACGAGGAAAATAAGGAGGCCTACTATCCTATCTTATTGAGTCAAACATCTGATAACATCCAATGAGCTGAGCAAGTTCTAGGTATAACATTTATGGAAGAACTATGCAAATACTCACACACACAAGCACTGAGTTAATTCTCCTCCTACTAACCCTTAGGATTCATACCACATAGCTATACTTTGCTTCACTTATCATTCTAATGCCAGTTTCAGAGTCACAAATAGTTGCACAACACTTTACCAAATGGTAAGAAAAATAATTATCCAAACATTCAAAATACTTTGTCACAATTACTTATCATTCATATATACATAATGATGCCAACAAAATATAAAATTACTTATATAAATAATCACTTGATGATACTTATGGTACATCACATAAATAAAAAAATGCAAACTAGACATACCGGTACTCCTAACTAAACATGAGGGAAAAGAACATCGGCAAGAAAAACCCCCATGGTACAAGTATCATCCCCTTTCTAAAATGATGCAATGTCCTTAATACATGAAAAGTAAAAACAAAGGGAGGAAAATACTTGTACAACCTCTTAATCAGATGAGGCATCAGTTAAATGGTCTGAGGCTGCTTTGGCCTAATCTTCAACAATATTGACCCCTATGGTGGTAGGGGTCCTTACATCAATATCCTCTATAATTGAAGGGATCTCATGATGGCCAGGGTCAAAAGTTGGCCCCCTAGCTGGGGTCGTACTGGTGGACACTCCAGCCACTTTGTCTTCTACTCTCTTCTTTATTCTCTCCTCATCTCTCCTTGATCTTCTACTATTTTTAATCATATCATGCTGCTCTCTTTCCTCATGTGTCGTGCCTTCTCTTCTTTTTCTCTTTTCAGTATTTCTTTCATCATGCTTATCTACTTGCTTTTTACCTTTATCTTTGATCAATCTCCCCATTAATTCAACAAGCCTTATATCTTTATCACCTATAATCTAGGCTGGATCAAACATGGACTGTTGTGGCTACCATTTCAGTTCTACTATATCTGCCTGATCTTGCCTAAAATCAACTATAAATTTGGCGAAATCTAGAATAAATATGGCATCCAACTTTTTACTGATTCGCTCCTCTATATCATCCGTCCTTAGATGAATGTTCTTGAAAGGACGTACTACAGCCTCCACAATTCTTTCAATAAAAGGTTTAAAATCTTCTCCCCATATAGCTAACTATTTTTCAAACATTTTTTGGGCTCGAACCGCTTTGGCAAAGTTCTCTTGGTTCAGCCTATATTCAGAATATTGGGGTGAGACTAATACAAACTCTGCAGACCCACCCATATGCATTAAAGTTGATCCTGCAGAAATTGTAGAAGGCACATACGTAGTCAGAGGTAATGGCATACCTAAAGGAACCTTAGATATTTCAAGAACTGGTATCGGCTGAATATGATGAATCCCTTGTCTTCTCAATATCTTATTTATGCATTGTCCGAACCTCATTATCAATTCTATTAATTAATGATTTATTTGCCTGCCTGCATAACTTAGTTATCAAACATGGAAATAGCAGTGAACTGGTAGTTCTATGAGCACGTGTAAATAATTCATCGGCAATAATGTGGCCAAAATCCACAGTCAATCCTTCAATCAATGCAACAATAATCACAACTCTATTTATTTCTAAATGGGCATCACTGCCTATTGGCATTAGCCTCAGTCTCATAATTGCCCACCAGAACTTGGACCTAAAGCTTAGAGATGCCATAGATATCTTCACATGGGTTGTGTAACCACGCAGGTTCACCTAGTTCTGTCAATATTCTGTCCATCCAAGGCCTTTGGTTGCTAACTATTAACAACCGATGCTCTAAATCTGGTATTGCACCCGGTATCTAATATTTAGGCTTGAACAAGTACCTATTCAGTGTAAGCTCTGAGATATCTATGTTGATCCCCGCTAGGAACTGTGTCTAAATTGTTCATGTATCTGACTGATGTACCTGATGGACAGTCCTTCTCCAACAACGCTAAGTTGTTGGAAAAAAATTCACTAACCAAATTCGGTCGATACAATCCAAGTGGTTGACTCATCTATGCCAACTCATATATATTGAATCGGCACTCAAGTTCTGGATACTCATGTAGAGTTGTAGTCATATTCTGATATTCCTAAAAAATAGGCCTCTTGACTTCCAGCCTTTTATTTTTCTCGAGCCCTTTGGAGAAATACTTCTGAGCACCTTCAACCTGCCACCTGATGGCCCTCCATAGTTCCGAGTCCTTACGCCAAACTAAGTTTGGGTCCTCCTATTCTAAAACCTCCACTTGGGTGGGGTTAGATGTTTTAAACCTTTCCTCAACTGGGCTTGAGGTTGAACTGCTGCTGCTATTACTGTCACCTTCTTCTTCAGACTGGGAGGATGAAGAAACTAGTTGGCATCTTTGCCATATGTTATGAACTGGTGCATCCGAACCCCGTGATGGTTCTAGACTGGCTCGTTGGCCTATACCCCTACCTCTGGTTAGTGGTATTTTGTTTTCCATATCACCTGCAAGAGAGTCATTTATCATTTAACCAACTCAAACCAGAAGAAAAACAAGTTTTTGACCAGCAACGGGTAGGGCAATGGTCTGTCGGGTCTGCGATAGTCCATCGACCCCAACCGTCGAGTCGATTCCAGTAACTCCAATTTTTGAAGCATTGTGAAGGCTTCAGGAAATGGGTTGTTGGGTGTTCAACGGTCTGTTCTGCAATACGTTGCCTACAATTTTCAACTTTAGGCCTAATTTTGGAATTTTGTCAAACACCTTGCATACACTTAATTTAAATACGATTTTCATGGAGTTTTCATCTATAATACATTGCCACTTTTACTCTTTTTTGTCCATGGTCTAGTCAGACTTCTCCCATGACAGTGTTTGCTAGGTGTTGACTTATTTCATACCCACAAAGATTCAATCAAGATTAAAGAGAATTGTTTCAACATTAAAGACTTCAAATTCTTGTTTTGTTCTTAGTGTTGAATAAAATAGAAAGTGATAAAGAGATCATACCTTAATATTGCAATACTTTATCACTATTCTAACTTACACACTAAACACAGGACACAAGATAGAACTTTACTTTTGTGAAGAACTTTTCTTTGCTTATGATAGAGAGAAACAAAGAAGATAAGAAGTTTAATAGATGGTAAAGGGAAGAGGAGAAGTTTAAGAAGAGAATAAAAAGTCTCAGATACGTTGAATGCATGGAAACTAAATAGTCTCAGGCACTTGAACAGTTGGGGCGTTACTTAACCACTTTGAATTATCCCTTTAAAACCATTTGGGTCGGATAAGAATGAAATATTCAGAAATTTATGTTGATCCAACCCATTAAACTAGGGTTAAGTACGATGGTTCAAGCCACGGTCTATCGCATGTGCGACGGCCCATCGGGTGACCCGTCACCCCCTTTCCAGTGACTTACCTTATGACTCGTTAGCGATGGTTGGGCTGACAATCCATTGAGCTTATGACGGTCCGTCGTCCAACCTGTCACTAATTTTCTAGTAACATGGTTTCTAGCCTTTGTTACGACAGTTCCCATGACGGTCTTTCGAGGCAGCGATGGTCCGTCGGGTACTCCGTTGGTCACCCCAACCTATTTTAGCTTTTGTTTTCCTGCATTGTCAGAACTACGCACTTACGCAAACCCTTCAACTTGCACAAAACAACCAAATAACTTAAACTAATGCTTTAGAACAACACAATGTGGGTAGCCTCCCACTAACACCTAATTTATCTTCGCGGCACGACTCAGTTATCTCGATTACTCAGAATTCATCGAGATAGATGGTAGCAATACTTTTTATAGAGTCCATTGGATCAATATACAGTTTCACACACTGCCCATTAACCTTGAAGACACTTCTATCTTCATTTTTAAGTTCCACTACTCCAGATAAGTAAACTTGGTTAACCAATATACAGTTTCACACACTGCCTATTAACCTTGAAGAAACTTTCATCTTTATTTTTAAGTTCCACTACTCCAGATAAGTATACTTGGTTAAATTTAAATGGGTGAGATTATTTGGATTTGAGCTTACTTGGAAAAAGCTTGAGTCTGGAGTTAAAGAGGAGCACCAAGTCACCTTTCTAAAAATCCTGATTTTTAATTCTGTGGTTATGGTACTTCTTCATTCTTTCCTTGTACAAGTCAGCTCTTTCATAAGATCCAAGATGGAACTCATCCATCTCATTTAGATTCCCTAGTCTCATATTCGTTGCCTCATTCCAGTTCAGATTAATCCACTTTAGTGCCCATAGTGCTTTACGCTCTAGCTCAATCAGCAAATAAAATGCCTTGCCATAAACCAATTGGTATGGTGACATGCAAATCGATGTCCTAAAAGATGTTCTATATGTCCATAAGGCATCGTCCAGCTTCCTATACCAATCTTTCCTGCTAGCATTTACAGTCTTGGAAAGGATAGTCTTGATTTCCCAGTTAGAGTTTTCCACCTGCTCGCTGGTCTGGGGGTGGTATGGGGTAGTCACTTTATGCTTCTTAACTCCATATTTTGCCAAGGCGGCTCTGAACATCTTGTTGTAAAATTGTGATCCTCCATCACTTATGATGGTACATTGGACCCCAAAGCAAGATAAGATATTTCTCTTTAAGAATGCAACAACTCGCTTTCCTTCATTATCTGCTAGAGCCATTGTCAGACCCATTTCGATACATAGTCAATGACAACTAATATGTACTTCATCCCAAATTATCTCATGAAATTCCCCATGAAATCAATGCCTCAGACATTAAATAATTTTACCTCAGCATTTTAGACATTAGCATCTCATGGTGCTTTGAGATGGACCCTTTCCTTTGACATTGATCACATCTCTTCACAAAATCCTAGGCATCTTTGAATAAGTACTTTTCTTGTAGGCCGATCACCTGAATGGTGACCTCTAACTAGATAAGTATGACTCACTTCCATTATATTTAACATATCTACTTCTGGGATGAACCGCCTAATAATGCCATCCTCATACTGCCGAAATAGCTACAGCTCATCCCAGAAATAATGTGTCACATCATGGAGAAATTTTTTCTTTTGATGAAAGGAAAGATTCTCCAATATCACTTAACTTACCACATAGTTTGCAAAGTCAGCATACCATGGTACTTTTTCGAGCGCTGCAACCAATAATTTCTCATTGGGAAAGGAATCATCAATATCTAGCTGATCCTTGACTGCTTGCTTGCTTCAAGCCTTGATAGGTGGTCTGCTACATGATTCTCACATCCCTTTCTATCCTTAATTTCAAAGTTAAATTCTTAAATTAGCAATACTCACCAGAGCAACCTTGGCTTAGCGTCCTTCTTCGCTATTAAGTACCTCAAGGCAGAGTGGTCAGTGTGCACCATACCTTGGTACCCATCAAATATGCCCGGAACTTCTCAAAAGCATACACAACTACTAGAAGTTCTTGCTCAGTCACGGTATAATTCTTTTCGGCCCCATTCAAGGCCTTGCTTCCATAATATATCAGATGGAACAACTTTTCCTTCTTTCGTCCAAGAACGGCTCCAAGTGTTACTCCACTGGCATCACACATAACCTCAAATGGCTTCTTCCAATTGGAGCAACAATAATTTGGGCCTCCACTATTTTCAGTTTAAGGCATTCAAATGCCTTACTACTATCATCATCAAAAGTGAACTTAGCCTCCGTCTCCAAAAGTTTGCAAAGTAGGTTTGCAATCTTTGAGAAGTCCTTTATTAATCTGCGGTAGAACCCCGCATGACCGAGAAAGCTACGTACCCCTTTGACTGAGATAGGGGGAGGTAGTTTCTCAATCACTTCAACCATTTCCTTATAAAACTCAATTCCTTTAGCCAAAATTTTATGACCAAGAATGATGCCTTCCTTCACCATAAGTGACACTTTTCCCAGTTAAGGACAAGGTTGTACTATTTACACTGCTGCAATGCCCGACTAAGATTCAAAAAGTAGAGCTCAAAAGAATCACCAACCACTAAGAAATCATCCATAAAAACCATAAAGGTGTATTTAACCATATCATAAAATATCAACATCATGCACCGCTGAAAAGTGGTTGGTGTATTACATAAACCAAAAAGCATCCGCTTAAAAAAATGTACCATATAGGAATGTGAATGTCGTCTTTTCCTGATCTTTAGAAGAAATTAAAATTTGGTTGTAACCAAAATACCCATCTAAGAAACAGTACTAACCCTCATCTTGCTAGCCGATTAAGCATGTAATCTATGAAAGGCATTGGGAAGTGGTCCTTCAGTGTCTACGAGTTGAGTTTTCAATAATCCATACACATCCTCTACACAGTAACAGTCTTGAGTAGGATCAACTCATTTTTCTTATTAGCCACAAATGTCATGCCCCCTTTCTTAGGCACACACTGAATGGGACTCACCTACTTAATGTCTGAAATAGGGTACACCACCCCTTCGTTTAGCCACTTGATAATTTATTTTTTCTCCACCTCTTACATAGGTGGGTTTAGATGATATTGGTGCTCAATAGTCGGAATATACTCCTCCTATAGCTGAATCTTATGTGTACATATACCAGGATGAATGCCGATGATATCTGCAATCATCCAACTAAATATCCCTTTTATATCTCTTAAGAACAGAGATGAGGGCTTCCATATGTTTCTCACCTAGGTCAGCCATAATAATAACAGGTAATGTATTCCCACTGCCAAGAAACACATACCTCAAGTGGCCAAGCAACTCTTTCAGCTCCACGGTAGGAGGCTCTTCTATAGAAGGCTTAGCAGGTGGACTTTGAAAAATTTTCAAGTTCAAATCCAACTTTTTGGGTGCATAAGAATAAGACCCCATGCCCATTAAGGAACACACAATCTCCTCATAATATTTGATACTGTCATGATCAAAATTCATAAATACACTGGCTAAAGTCTCCACAACAAAAAACTTTTCTATAGGCAGTTTCTACTCCTCCTCATAATAGACATCCACAATAGAGAATACACTTATATCTTTATGTTGTTTCATGGACTAGCATACATCAAATCAAACTACCTCATCATTTAGCCAAAATAGTAGCTTGTTTATCCTTAGGTTAATAAGAATACCTCTAATTGCGAGAAAAGGTCAAACCAAGATTATACGCACCTCAAAATCTACCTCGCAATCAAGAATGACAAAATCAGCCGGAAATATGAAATTGGCCACCTTTACTAATACGTCATATAGAATCCCCATGGGCTACTTCATAGACATATCTGCCAAAACTAGCCTCATGTTTATGGGAGTAGGATCCCCCAAACCTAATTTCTTATACATAACAAGCGGCATTAAGTTTATACTAGCTACTAAATCACATATAGCTTTTGCAAAATCAATAGACCCAATAGTGCATGGGATGGTAAATGCTCCTAGGTTTTCCTTCTTCTGCACCAAAGAGCTCATGTAAATAACACGGAGATTGTCCACCGGCTCATAGCTAACCATCCACTTCTTTGTGACAAGGTCTTTCATGAACTTTCCATACCTGGGCATTTGTTCCAATGCCTCTACCAATGGAAAATTAATTATTAATTGCTTAAGCATGTCCATAAATTTGCCAAAATTTGTATCGTCGGCCTTCTTCTTCAATATATGAGGAAAGAGAGGCAATGGTTTTGGTAGAGAAGTCACCGCTGCTTCCTTTTCCTTGTCTTTCCATTTTTCCAATCCATCAACTAGTTGATGATTAGAAAGAACACCAATGTTATCCTAGTTCTCAGACTCTATAGTATTACTTTCTTCAAGCTTGATATCTTCTTTGATCACCTCTTCAATAGCAGCTTTGCCCATAAAAGGGCCTGGTAATACCTTACCAATCCGTGTGTTGATTGCCATGCAAGAGCCATTATTTTGAGGGTTCTAAATTGTATCATTTGGCAATGTTTCCTCAGATTCAATACTTCTGAGAGTTGGCTTATTTGCTACACCAACTACTTGATAGAAGTAGAGTATGAGTTTACAACGGACTCATGGAAGACAAATCACTCCATACAGTAGTTACCCTAGAGTTGGTAGTCTCAACTCTTTTTAATAATTTCTCTATCATGTCCTTCATGGATATCTTGCCTGAGCTAGTTTCAGCATTATCTCTACTTTTTAGAGGTACATATAGTCCACTCCTATTATTCTTGTTCTTCCAGTTCCCTTGATCTATATCTTTGTAACCATCCTTATCATAATAGTTTCGACCTTAATTTCTTTGGCTATTGCCTCAGAAACCCCTTGATCATTTAGATAGCTTGCCTATTTTTCCAAATCAGAGTCAGCTCTTCCCTGGGATGCAACAGCCTTCACCTTCTCCATTTTTCCAGATAATAGATGATTAGTCAGCAAGTCCATCTGTGTCTTCAAGTGTGCCATGTCTTGGTCACATTCTTCCTTCTTCTTGTGTTGCTCTGTAGTAATACCACCAGACATAGTAAGGCTTACTACCACAGAATCTTTGGTATGCCAAGCTATACTCTGTTTGGTCAACCAATCAAGAATTTCCAAAGAAATTAGAAAAGTAAGGTCAACAAACGACCCTTCTGCAATATTATCCATGACTGGCTTCGTAATAGAGTTTAAAGCCCGATAAAGAGTCTTCATCAAATGAATATTTGTCATGTTATAGTTTCGGCATTGTATTAGATTCTTCTAAACCTCTCCTAGGTCTCATGAAGAGCTTCAGTGGGAATCTTTCAAAAGTTACTAGTTTCATCCCTCAATTGTACCCTCCTATAAGGTGGAAAGAACCTTTCTAAGAAAGCCTCTTTTAACTACCTCCAATTGGTGATAGAGTTGAGAGTCAGCCCATTAAGCCACAATGTTGACTCCCCAGTTAGAGACAATGGAAATAAATATAGGCGAATAGCATTCTGACCCACTTCTGGGTTATCAAAAGAATTGCAAATCATGACAAAGTTTACCAAGTGCAAAATACGATCATCTCCGGGAAGACCACTGAACAACCCGTTAAGATGAAGGAGTTGAATCATCATATTGGTAATATTGAATTTAGATCCAGGTGCTAGAGGTGGAGGAATGATAGCTCCAGTTGCACCTGCTACATCCATTTTATCTTCGTCGGTATTCATATCAAACTGTACTGGTTGTCGATCCTTTCTCTTCTTAAAGGGATGATTTCTATTTACATTCTGATTCACTAGTGCAGCCACATTCTTTTCATGCCTTGTGTTAACAGGATCTCACAAATCATCATCCCTCAAATCATCATCATCAGGATTAAGATAACGCGCCTTCTGGCTATTATTCTGATTAACTGCGGTTCTGGATGTATCGATAATAATGGTGCACCCAATCTCTGTGTACTTGGCATACATAATAACTACCCTGTACAAAACAAAAGTAACAAACAAAACTTAAATTTAGGAAACTTTGACCAAAGGTCAATTAACAATGACAAACTTAATTGACAACCATATTCCCCGATAACGGTGCCAAAATTTGATACACCCAATTTAAAACTTTCTTACGAAAGTTTAAGAGGTCATTGTAAAATATAGAATCCAACGAAGGTTGGGGTCAAATCCCACAGGGAATACTCAAGCAACTAAGTTGATTTTTAATGGATTGTTGATCTAAGGTTAGGGGATAAAGGGGGTTTTCGTATGCTAGTACTATTCTTTCACTCTTATATCACACCAAGGTCCAGCTACTGAGAGTTAATGCAAATATAACTTCAATGAAAGTAATATAACTAGGGTTATGCTCACCAAGACGTTCAAGAAGTTAGGGTTGTGAATATGTGGTCAATTTCTAACTTACGATTCCAATCGAAAGAAGTATTGAATTCAAAGGATTTACCCACTTATTTCGCAACCTAATAGGTATTTCACTCTTTACTTCTTTCGAACTTAAAGGATTCATGCATTATTCGATAGAATTCTCATGAGGTTTAATCCCATTAGGGCATTAACCCTTAACTCAAAGGGTAAATCTATAGATTTCATATGAATCATCTCTTTTCCCAACATTCACTTTACTGTTCAGACAGGTGATGTTCATGGACTCACTTCTCAAGTTTGCAACCAAGATATGTCTTTATAATGAAGAAAGGTTCGTACAATTTAGACAAGTGTTATAAATTAGATGAATTCATAACCCCAATCAACTCTATACATCAAAGCTCCCATACCCCTAGTTATGAAAGCTTAGCCACTCATTTCCATATAAATATCAAAAATATATTGATATTCATAAATAACTTAAGAGGAGTACTTACAAAAGTTACAATATTGTTCTCTTAATCTTCAATGGAAAAGTATAGAAATAATAGTAAGATCTTATGTTCTAGCTTCCAATCTCAAAAAATAGTGTTACAAGGCTCTCAATAGAGGACAAAAGTATGATAATACTAAGTATTTACATGATTCCAGGATTGGGGCTTTAAAATTCAAACTCAAAATTACCGCTTCGTGCTCGATGGATTAAGAGAAAGTTCATTACTTAGGTAACGGTCTGTCACCTGAACCATTGTGAGACTTCTAGTGACACAACATTCTATTTCTTGGCAAAGGGTCTAGGCCGACGGTCCATCGCAATGGCAATGATCCATCACATGGACCATCGTGGGTCTTCTAGTGGCATAAAATTCTATTTCTAGGTGATCATTTAGGTCGACAGTTCGTCGCAGGGTCGATAATCTATCGCCTGGACCATCGCTTGTCATTTTTCTGTTGCTTTGCCCTATTTTTCAAAGTTATTCTTTGCGTTCGGTACTTAACCTGAAAATACTCAAACCTAATTTTAAATATGACAATAGTTGCTTGAAACCACACAATTATACTAAGAGAAAGGCCTAAAATGTTCCATCAAAAGCTAGAACATCAATAGCCAAAAATTATAAAATTATCACGGCACAACGAAGAGTCCATCCAAAGTGTAACATGTTATACATAATTCCTAATGTCGGACATAAAGCGAAACTCAATAGCATCACATCATTTTCTGAGCTTGAACTGAATCTCATATTATAAATATCATTATCAACTATTAGACTCGAACTAAAAGTCATAGTCATAAACTGTATCAATAAACCATTTCAATACACCATACCAATAACCTAACCTTATAGACTATACCAATGCTACATCAAATAAGTCATACCAATAACCATGCCCATAGACCATGTCATTAGTCATATTACAAAGTTATTTGAATAATCGTATCTATAATCGACCTCATATCTATGAGCCATAGCATATCTATAAGTTGTTAGTCATATCTATGAGCCATATCATATCTATAAGACATACGTTATCGACAAACCATATCATATCTATAAGCCATATCATATCAAAAATCCATATTATATCCATGAGCCATATTATATCTATAAGCCATATCATATTTATAAGCCATATTATATCTATAAGCCATATCATATCAATAAGCCATATCATATCTATGAGACATATTATTTTTATATGTTGTATCATATCTATGAGCCATATCATATATATAAGACATATAATATCTATAAGTCATGTTATATCTATAAGTCATGTCATATTTATAAGCCATATCATATCTGTAAGCCATTAACCATTAATCACGTCAATAGCTATATCGTTAAGCATGTCAATAGGTTATATTATTAATCATATTCAGAAGCCATATTAATACTTATATACAAATAAGTCATATCATCTTTTATATACCTATAAATCATATCCTTACTCATGCCCGGAAAACATCTCAATAATCATATATATAGATATAAGCCATATTATTAGTCAATACTCGGAATTATCATCAATATTTTAACATCCAACTAACATACTCAATAAATATGTTCAATATCCTCAAGTACAAACTAAACATTTATAAGGGTACACCAGACGTGAATAAGTGTACAAATCAAAATGTAAGTCTTGGCCTAAGATAGGCTGGAGGGACCCTTTTTTATTCTCCAAAATTCATTTTAGGCAAATTATATCCTAGACTAGGCTAAGGTATCTAAGTTCGTATCTAGATGTTGAGAAAGCCAAAAATATCCCCAAGATAGTAATTATTCCCGAACATGAAAAACTAGAGCAATCCTACCTAAAACAATAAAACTTAAGGATATTTCCGTTAACTTAAGCAACTAAGGACTATCTACCCTAAACATGGATGACTAAGGAATTTTTACCTAGATTAAGAAGCTAAGAAATATCCATTCTAAACTTAAGCCATAAAAACTAAATTAACCTATGACATAAGTAGCTAAGCTAATTAATCCTAATTTACAGTTTCAAGATAGCCTAGATGGCCCACCTAGTCCAAATATCCTCATTCATACTTCCAACACATAATCCCAACCCATATCTAGTATGATATTATAATTAAACTACGAGATAGCTCAATCTATAAAGAAGGTAATCTTAGCCTATCTAGGTGCAAAAGAAAAGCTCGAAGAATCTTCTAAATCATCGATTTTCCTGTTTGAGATCTTCCACAATGTGCCACACCATCATAATCACAATCTACTCATCGAAACGAGAATAATGATCCCCATATTGCACTATTGTTCTTTGAGTCCAAGATTACACAAAAATCTCATGCCTATTTATGAAATCACATATTCAAAACCAACATAAAGTCCCTCTATGCTTATTCTAAAATTATAAAAATCTCCTGCTCATTTACAAAATCACACATTCAAAACAAACAAAACATCCCTATATGATCAAGGAATATTTACCCTAAAAATAGGTGGTTCTGAGCTATAATGGTGCTAAAATTAAGTCTCCAAACTTTTAGGGATTTAGGAAAAGTATGGAGAACTCAACCATGAAAATAAGAGAATCTTTCCACAAATTCAATGGGAAATCGCCTAAATTAATGATACTAAATCCCCACAATCACCCACAATTGATTCTCCCATGAACTCCCACTTTTTAGGGTTTGCGATTCTAGAGAACGGATGAAATTGGTGAAAAATTAGGCAAAGTGGCTATTTATACTCTTCCCAGGTACACGTGTATCGCTTAAGGAAACTTCAAATCATTTAAGCAAAACTTGTGCCATGATACACCAATTGCTTATGATATTAGTAAATTAATTACGCAATACCAGGCTTCCTGATCTAGTGTCACATATGAAATACTACTATAACTTATGACACTGTTATCGCTTATGCGATAGTGCCTACAATGACAAGACATTCGCTTAAGAAACAACATGGGCCACTTAAATAATACTTGCTGGGATTTCCAGATCGCTTAAATGATAAAATGATTCACTTATGCAATGCACTATCACCAGTTGAGACTTGGAGAAGATCTAAGTCTGCGCCAAATCCTCGAGATTCATGCAAAATCTTATACACGCAAATAGAATCTTCTACCGTATTAATATTTGATGTTCTAGACTCAATGGCACCATACAAATCTCCATCTGAGTTCAATTTGATGAAATAAGGGTCCCATACCCACTTGCCATTTTTCTTAACTTCCAACCAATAGTCTAAAATGAGTTCGGGAGCCTCGGAACCCGAATCAAAGTCCATCTAACCTAAAATTGACATTTTGGAGATGTTGGAACTTTTAGAATTGGCATATGAGGTCATTTAACTGTTTTTTTAGAAGTTAATTTGAACCAGCGAAGGCTTTACAAAAGGGAATTGGCTCTAAAAACCAAGCAAACTACCCGATAACCAAACTGTTCATTCCAACAAGTCTTAAATGACTTTGGGCAGCTATAGAAAATCTCTAAATGACAAAAATAAGTGGAAATATAGAAAATGACCTGAAGGATCATTATAATAGCCACTACTAAAAGAACTTTCATCCACAAAAGTAAAGGATTAGGATGTACCTAAAGCCTAAAAACATGAGGATACTAGGTCCGTATCTTGATCTTGATCTCCTAAGTAGCCTCCTATATTGGGTGGTGCCTCCCTTGAAACTTCACTATTGGAATATCTCTAGTGTACAACCACCTGATATCACTAGCCAAAATGAGCACAGGCTCCTCTACAAAGGTAAAATGCTCATCCAACTAAATTGAGTCCAATCTAAGCACGTGAGATGAGTTATAAATGTATCGCCACAACATAAAAGAATAGAAAATGGGATGCACAACAAGAAAATTTGGAGGTAAGTAAAGATCATAGGCTACCTCACCAACTGTGCAAAGAATCTCAAAGGGCCTAATATATCTAGGGTTGAGATTTTCTTTTCTCCCTAACCTCATCACACCCTTTATGGGAGATACATAGAGGAATACCCGATCACCAACTCGAAATATCGCGCATGATGTGTATGATTAGCATAATCCTTATGCCTTCTCTAATCTACCCTCAATTTTTCTTGAATCATCCTGCCTATATCCAACGACTCAAGTGTACCATGGGTTCTAATCTCATAAGTCTTGAACCATCAAATCAAGGAGTGATATCGGCTACTATATAAAGAATCAAAAGGCTCCATCTCAAAGATTGAATGGTAACTATTATTGTATGGAAAATCTCCAAGGCTAAGTGTTTTTCCCACTAACCTTCATAATCTACAACATAGGATCAAAGCATATTATCAAAAACCTGAAGAGTCCTCTCTGACTGCCCATCGGTCTGAAAATGGAAGGTTGTACTAAGATCTACCAAAGTATCCAACTCCACTTGAAATACTCTCCAAAATCTTGAAGTGAACATGGAATCCCAGTCGTAAATGATAGATGTAGGCACACCATAAAAATAGACCATCTCACTGATGTCGATATAAGTCAACCTCTTGGCATTGAAGGATATCTAAATAGGAATGAAATATGTCGACTTGTTCAACCGATCCACAATGACCCAAATTCCATCGAAATCATAGGAAATACGAGGTAATACATTAATAAAATCTATGGTAATCTACTCTTATTTCCACTCGCAAATGGGCAACCTCTAAATCTAACCACCAGGTTAATAATGCTTGAGCTTTACATACTGGCACCATAGGCAATGATCTATAAAGTCCACTACCTCTCTCTTTATGCCACTACACTAATAATATTGTTTCAAGTCTCAATACATCTTATCTGTACTCGGGTGAATAGAATATCTGGAGCTGTGAGCCTCATGCAAGATTGACTAAATCAAGTCATCAACTCTCAAAACATAAATATGGCTACCAAATGGCAAGACACCCTTAGAATCTAGGGAATCCCTCTTGGAATCACCACTCAACACCTGATCACAGAAGATGCAAAGTCTATTATACTTAAACTAGCTATCTTAAATTTACTCAAATAGCGAGGACCTCACCTCTATAGTAGCAAGAATCCTCATAAGGTCTGAAATATCAAGTCATACCATCAAGTTGGATAAGAATTGAATGTCTCATGCAAATAGCCTCTAAGAAACTAAAATACAAACCAAGCTACCCATACTTACTGCCTTCTAGCTACAGGCATCCACTACTACTTTCACCTTGCCAGGATGATACAACATGGTCATATCATAATCCATAAGAAAATCCACCATCTATGTTGCCAAGAATTAAGCTTTCTCTTGGTCACAAGATGTTGAAGGCTACGATCATCCATGAAGATGTCACAATGAACACCATGAAGATAATTCTACCAAATCTTAAAGCGCAAAAACTACCACCACCAACTCTAAATCATGAGTGGGGTAGTTGAACTTTTACACCTTTAGTTGCCTCGATGCATAAGCAATAACATAACCATATTTCATTAAAACACAACCCAAACCAACACCATAAACAAGACAATATATGGTCAATCGTCACCCTCAATAAGAAGATATAAAACAGTTGTTGAAGTGATAAACCCTTTAAGCTTTCCAAAGATAAAATCACGCTCTTCTAACCATTAAAAAGAAACCTCTTTCTGATTCAATCTGGTCATCGATGCTGCAATAGTAGAAAACTTTAAATAAATCATTTATAATAGCCGACCAAACTAATGAAGCTACAAACCTTAATCAAAGATGTATACCATACCCAATCAAAAATAGCCTTAATTTTTTGAGTCTACCATAATCTCATTACTTAGACACCATATTGCCATGGAACGTCATTGACTTAAGGCAAAACTCACACATAGAGAACTTGATGAAAAGTATATGATATCTCAATGTATTGAGCACAATACTTCAATAATGCATATGCTCTTCCCTTGTTGTATCTTGTTTTGATGATGAGTAACTGACTACAAGAGACCAGGTCCCTGGATATTTAAGGCTATAGTACAGCTGGCACACATTGGTATAGTTTTGTTCTCTTGTGTAACAAGTACTGTTTGTACTATTTTGGACACCTGGTCCAATTGTATTTCAAATCTAATCATCACTCAGCTATGCAAAGAAAAAGATATTTCTCTATCAAGTGGTTTTTGAAAATTCAAAAGAGTGAAAAGAGAAAAAGGCAAACACTCAATTTTAGCTCAAGTTCTTACTCTTTGTGTGGTGATAGTGAAATCATTCTTGAGTTAGATATTGGTTTGTAATGAATTACTCATACTATAAGAGTAATGTTTTTTCTGCTTTGAGAGTGCTCAGGTAGAGTTGCCTAAGCTTGATACTAGTTAGAGTTAATTAGTGTTGAGAGAGTGTTGACAGAGTTGTCAAGCTAGGCTTGTAGTAGATTTATTCCAAGTAGGAGAAACCATGAGTTAGGTTCAATAGAGTCTATAATCAAGAGAGTGATTATAGTCAATTTTGGAGATCTTATGCGGTAAGCTATGATTTTTCCTTCCTGGAGTAAGGGGTTTCCACGTTAAATCAGTGTGTTCTTGTATTTTCAGAAAAGTTTTACCTTCCTTAGTTCTTTACTGATTTATTATCTATGACTAAATTTGAGGGACCTGGTCCCTCACTGTGTGGTGTAACCCCCAAGGTTCCAATAATTGGTATTGGAGTAAGTTCACTCTAAAAGGTTTATACCTAGAGTATTCTGGTTATCATGGCTACTTTACTTAATCTACAAAAAGGAGAAATAGTTCCCTTATACAAGAAAGTGACAACAATTAGAAGACTTTTTCCAAAATGCTGGGAAAGCAAAGCATGTTATCACTAAGCAAGGGCTAGAGAGGGGAGAAAGCAAAATGGGAGAGATTATTGACATTGAAGACTTTACTATCTGACTTAAGTAAAAAGGCACTAATATTGCCCTTTTGGCAACAAAGATTGTTAGAGCAATAAAGAAAAGTAGCCATCTTAGAAAAGGTATGGAAAATTTGAAGTTTTTCACAAAGGTGGTAGTTCTAAAGATTTTATTTGGGATTGCCCAATGCAAAAGAAGGATCAGAATCCTAAAAAGTCAAAAAAAGGGATGAAGCTAGCTATAGAGTAAAGAAGGTGTTGGTTCCACGGGAAGACTCCTACATCAAATCTAAGAAATTCAAAGAGTATAGAGATGGTTTCATGCTGAAAAAGAAGATAAGAAAATAACCTATTGTTCCTTACTTTCCCTTATGACAACTACTAAAGATAAAGAAGAAAATGGGGTAGAAAAAGGGCATTATAGAAAAAACTGGTTTATGGATAGTGGTTGTTCAAGACACATGACTGGAAGGATTGATTTTTTTCTGTCCCTCTAGACACTACAAGGGGAGCTTTGTCTTTTGTAAATGGTATAAAAGGGGTATATTCAAGAAGTTAAAAGGATTGGAAAATCACCTCATCTACAATAAAAGATGTGTATTATGTGAATTTCCTTAAGTACAGTCTTCTAAGTGTATCTAAAATCTGTGACAAAGGAAATGAGATAAAATTTTCATCTGATGGATGCACTGTATCAAGCATGAAATCTGGAAGAATTATTCTCAAATCCAAAAGGGTTAAAAATATATATGTGGCTAAATTGGAGCCTGTGGTTGATGTGGAATTAACTTGCTTAAGTATGCAAAGTGTAGATGCTGACTTTTGGCACAAAAGGCTGGGATATGTAAGTTCCTCCTCACTGAACAAGTTGATTTCAAAGAACCTGGTCTGTGGCATGCCAAAGCTGAAATTTTCAGACAACAAAGTTTGTGATGCCTGTGTTAAATGTAAAAAGACCAAATCTTTCTTCAAATTAAAGTAGGTGAGCACTTCCAGGCCCCTTGAGATATTGTATATGAATTTATATAGACCCACTAAAGTCCAAAGTATAGGAGGCAATAAATATGTATTGGTTTATTACAGATGACTACTCCAGGTTCACCTGGACAATGTTTATAAGAACCAAGGAAGAAATATATAAGGTTCTTATAGCTTTTACCAAGCAAATTCAAATGAAGCTAAATTGCAAAATTGTTGAATTCGGATCTAATCATGGAATTGAATTTGAGAAATCTTAAGTTGTAGAATTTTGTGCTGATCATGGAATAAGTCACAACTTCTCTACTCCTAAAAATCCACATCAAATGGAGTTGTTGAAAGAAAGAACAAAACTCTTATAGAGATTGTTAGAACTATGCTGATTGATAATGATCTTCCAAAGAGTTTATGGGCAAAAGCAGTAAATATTGCTTATTATGTGAATAATAGGTGCTTGATTAGATAACTTCTGAATAAGAGTTCATATGAGCTGGTATTCAATAGAAAGCCTAAGCTAGACTACTTTAGACCATTTGGGTACAAGTGATTTGTAGTAAAAAATGGCAAGAAAGAATTAGAAAATTTTGATTCCAAAAGTGATGAATCAGTGTTTGTAGGATACTCCTCAATAAAAGAACTCTCTGTGTTGAAGAAATTATTCATGTGATCTTTGATGAGTCAAGAAAGCAAATAAACTCAGGAGATGTTGAAAATACAGAAGTTGAAGAACTCATTCCTGTTCACAAGGATGATATTATTGTATGTGATGATCAACGGATAAATAATGTAGATAAGAATGATGAAAGTGATGGTGATCCAAGATCTAAGTCCCAGATCCCAGATCTAGTAGAAGAACAACTAGAAGAAACTAGTTAGAATTCAAATGGACTTGATCCCTATGGAATCAATCTTAGAAGGCAAAACTGGAGGCAGAAAACCTCCCATCCCCTTGAGAATTTAACTACACCTTTGAAAACAAGAGTCCAAACCAGTGCTTAAGATAGAAATGTTATGGAATTTTCAACCTTTTTATCCCAAATTGAGCCTAAGAATGTGAAAGAAGCTCTGAAAGATACTGATTGGATCAATGAAATGCAGGAAGAACTCCGACAATTTGACAGAAGTAAAGTCTAACATCTGGTCCCTAGGCCTATTGATAGAGCAATTATTGGGATCAAATATATGTACAAAAATAAGCAAGATAAGAATTAAACTATTAAAAGAAATAAAGCAAGGCTGGTTGTTCAAGTTTATAACCATAAAGAAGGGATTAATAATGATGAGACTTTTTCCCTTGTAGCAAGAATAAAGGCAACAAGAATTCTTGTTGAATTTGCTGCATATATGGGATTTAAACTTTTCAAATGGATGTCAAAAGTTCCTGTCTAAATGAAAACCTGAAGGAAGAAGTCTATGTCAAACAATAACTAGGTTTTTAAGATATAAATTTTCCTCATCATGTGCTTAAATTGGACAAAGCACTTTATGGAAATGAAGCAAGCACCAAGGGTCTGGTATGAGATACTCTCAAAATTTCTCCTGGATAATGGCTTCAAAAGAGAAAAAATAGATAATACTCTATTCTTAAAGACCAAAGGTATTAACTTACTGATTGTTTTGATATATGTTGATGACATAATATTTGGAGATACTTCCATATCCCTATGTGAAGAGTTTTCAAATATAACAAGGAGTGAACTTGAAATAAGTATGATGGATGAGGTGAGCGTCTTCCTTGGGCTACAAATTAAACAAACTTCTCAAGAGACATTGATTTTTCAAGAGAAGTACATCACGGAGCTATTGAAAAAATATAACATAGGAGATGCCAAGCCAATTAATACTCCAATTGAAACCAGCTCAAAAATGGATAGTGATGAAATAGGTCCTTCATTAAATGAAAAATGTGTAAAGGGATTATTGGAGCCTTACTTAACCTCACTGTAAGCAAGTCTGACATTGTCTTCATTGTAAAAATATGTGCCAGATTTCAAGCCTTCCCAAAAGAGTCTCATTTGAAAGTTGCAAAGAGAATTCTTAGTTATTTGAAAGGAACATGGGACCTGGTCCTATATTATACCTTAGGAAATAGTTTTAACTTGATAGGATATACTGATGCTGACTATGCTTGATATTTGGTAGATAGTAAAAGCACTTTAGGAATGGCATATTTTCTTGGATCGTCCTTAATTTTTGGGGGATCAAAGAAGAAAAACTCAATTTCTCTATCTACTGCTAAAGCTGAATATGTGGTAGCAGCTTCTTGTTGTGCTTAATTTCTATGGATACAGTAATAATTGAAAGATTTTGGTATTTTCATAAAAACTATCCCTCTGATGTGTGACAACATAAGTTCTCTAAACATGGCCAAAAATCTTGTGAAAAACAAGAGAACTAGTCATATTAATGTAAGATATCACTTTCTGAGAGATAATATTGAGAAATGGGTTATCTATATGATATTTTACAAGTATGGAGATCAGATAGTAACTATCTTAACTAAGGCACTTCATAAGGAACAATTTGTGAAGAATAGGTTGAAGCTAGATCTGATCAAAATAACCAGACCTATCATATGAATTAATGTTTCCCTACAAAAATTTGCTATGATCAGGAGATAGGTATCCTTGGAAAAGTATGTATTTGTTAGTATAAATCAATATCATACCTTTGTAGGTATACACCCATGGAAAATCTTTGGAAGATAATAGTTGAAGTACGCACAAGTATGAGAATTCACTCAAAGAAAGAGAGGGACCTGGTCCCATATCTCAGGTTAGTATCATGAACATCTATGTTTTTCTTTTTGTTCTATTAGAAAAGGTCGCATCTTCTCTCTCCTTGTCAAAAAATTTGTCTTATCCATATTTGAAATCAAACTCATCTTTGTATTAACTCTATGGTCCCTGCCCAACTTATCTGTCCTAACTATTCAAAGCTAAACCCAATCTTCACTTTCCTTCTGATGAAGATTTATCCCTAAAACTATATTATCCCTCTAATAATATGATGACTAGTGATCCTTGGGTTGCTGAAAACCTCATTTTTTTATCACATAACCCAAAAGGATGTTTGTATGGTCCTAAAAAACAAAATGACAGCCTGAAAATAAAAGTCTCTAAAGTGAAATTAGAAATCCTACTGAAAAGCATAGACTTATGATGGACCTAGTCCCAAGAAGAGGAGAATGAGAGATGGTGAACCTATTAGGGATTCTAAAAGAATAAAAATGAAAGGCAATTGCTAAAGATTCAGAAATTGGGAGATTACAGGTACAAATTCAGCATTTTCAAAGGAGGGTCCAGGGGTCTTTGTAGAAATTAGGAGTAAGAATAATGAACTAAAGAAGAAGGTTACATTTCTAACAATTGAGCTTTTGAGCATGAATATAGATATGAGGATGCCAACCAAAGATTTTTTACGTTGCCTTAAGATAGACTTACTTCTCCAAACCTTCTCCCTAAATCATCCACCTTTTTTATTCCTCCAACTTTTGTGGCTTTATCTAGGGAACATGAAATGTAAATCTTGCACTACAATGATACCTAAACTATTAATATGAGTGAGTTCTTTCTTTTGTGCTCTTTATCTAGATCTACAATATTTCTAAAGTTGTTTTTCATGTTAGTGCTGCCCCTGTGGCCATGAGTTAACTAACCCGTGCTTACTATTACTCTTGGTTTACTGCTTTCAGTTTTCAATGATGCCAAAAGGGGGAATACTAATTTCATGTGGTTGGGACCAGGTACCATGTGTAAATTAAAATGTGTCAGGTGTAAATGAAATCTTAAATTGTAGATATGTATGGCATATTGACAGGGAGAAGGGTGTGATCAGCTACAGAGAAGGTACGAAAGAATATTGATAGAGGGGAAGGATGGATGGTAATTTTTTATATCAAGTGACAACAAGGGACCAGGTCCTTATGTTGTATAATGATGGAAGCATGGTGTTTCATGCTAGGGTGAACATTCATCTTCAGTAGTGGTAATCAAACTGATTAAATATGATGAATATGTATTTATGCTCAAAACACTATGGTTGGTTTTTCATCATCAAAAAAGGGTAAAATTATTGTGTCTTGTTTTGATAATAAGCAGCTGACTGCAAGGGACCAGGTCCCTGGATTTTCAAGGCTATAGTACTTCTGGCATGCGTTTGCACAATTTTGTCTTTTTGTGTAACAAACTCTTCAGGTGATTCTTGTATTATTTAGGACACGTGGTCTAATTGAATTTCTACCCTAATCATCACTCGACTATAAAAATAAAAGGATGTTTCTCTATTAGGTGGTTTTTTTAAATTCAAAAGAGTGAAAAGAGAAAAAGGCAAAAACTCAATTTTAGCTCAAGTTCTTAGTCTTTGTGTGTTGATAGTGAAAATGTTCTTGAGCTAGATATTGGTTTGTAATTGAATTACCCATACTATAAGATTAATGTTTTTTTTATTTGAGACTACTTAGGTAGAGTTGCCTAAGATTGATACTGGTTAGAGTTAATCAGTGTTGAGAGAATCTTAACAGAGTTGTCAATCTAATCTTATAGTAGAGTTATTACAAGTAGGAGGAACCTAGAGTTAGGTTCAGTGGAGTCTGTAATCAAAAGATTGGTTATAATGGATTTTAGAAATCTTGTGAGGACAAGTTGTGGTTTTTCCTTCTTGGAGTAAGGGGGTTTCCATATTAAATTAGTGTGTTCCCGTATTTTCAGAAAAGTTTTACCATCCTTAGTGCTTTATTGATTTATGGCCTGTGATTGATTTTGAGGAATCTGGTCCCTTACTGTGTGGTGCAATCTCCAATGTTCCAACATACCTACTCTTTGAATACACCAGGATGTCATCGATGAACAAAATCCCAAAAGAATCCAAATATGGAATGAACACGTAGTTCGTCAAATCTATAAATGCACCTGGGGTGTTAGTCAACCCAAAAGACATCACTAGGAACTCATAATGGCCCTAACATATCATAAAGGCTGTTTTTGGGATATCTTCCTCCCAAAACCTCAACTGATGGTAACCTGACCTCAAATAAATTTTAGAGAACACCATTGCTCCCTGAAACTGGTAAAAAAATCAATGTGAGGAATAGGATAATGGTTCTTCATCGTAACAAAGATACATATGGATTTATCTTACATATTTACAAACAACATAGGAGCTCCCCAAGGAGACATACTTGGTCTAATGAAACCCTTGCAAAGAAAATCCTAAAGCTGAGAATTCAGCTCCTTAAACTCGGTAAGAGCCATAAATAAGGTGCAATAGAAATAGGTTGGGTGCCCAACTCAAGATCAATAACAAACTCAATACATTGCTTGAAAGAAATACCAGGTAGATCAGTAGAGAAAAAATTAGGAACTTACGAACTATAAGAACAGAGTCAAGCGACATACTCTCTATACCAATATCACGAATATAAGCGAGATAAGGCTTGTAACCCCTCAAAATAAGCCTCCAAGCATGAATATAAGAAATAATCGTTGTTGGCTCATAGATAATAACTCTCTGCCTTATGATCGAGGGTATGCCAAGCATGGCTAAGGTAACGGTCTTAGCAAAATAAGTCAGGGCTACATGATAGTGGGATAACGAGTCTATGACTGGAATCACATCAAAATCCACTATGTCTAATTTAATAAGGTCAACATGAGTATCAAACACTGGAATAGTCACAACACATGATCTAAAAATCCAATCCACTATTAAAGAATCACCCATAGGAGTAGATACATGTGATAACATAGATAAGGAATACCAAGATAACTCTAACCATGGAGCATAATAAGAAGACTCATAAGAATAAGTGGATCACGAATCAAAAACAGCAAAAGACAACTAACGACACACCAAAATCATACTTGTAATAATAGAATCCAAATACTCAGCCTTGAGTCTAGCAAGTATTGCATACAACTAGCCATGCTCACCACTTTGTTGGGATCCTGACCAACCTCCTTCCCTACCTTCCTGAGAACCTCCACAAGCACATTAAGGACCACCTCTATGATTTGCATACCACCTCTAGCTGGGGATGATCTGCCTTGATAGGTGGAACACTATAAGTTAGAGGAAAAATCACTCTACAACAGGGGCACTCTCTCCAGAAATGACCAAAACCTCCACGACCATAACATGTCTCAGGCATGAAGTAAAACATAGAAGATCCAGATGACCCAAAAGAACTACCATAACTAGAATAACTATAATACGAACCACTCAAAAACCACCCATGACCCTGGCCAGGATCTACTAGATTGACCCTAATGCTGAAATGACTGACGCAAAATGTGCCTACCCTAAGAACTACTACCTCTCAATAGGGAGATATTATGACTCCCACCAAACCTACTCTGATATTACAGTCTCTTATCGCTGCTCCCATGGGCCTCGCGATGCATCTCCTCTATACGTTGAGCATGATAAATAACCTCAGTAAAAGACCTACTTGCAATAACTAAACTCTGTATAGACATGAAAAGAAAAAGTCTAAATTCTCAAAAAAAGCAACGAACTCTCTTATACTCAGTAGTCAGATTAAAAGTAGCATGTCTAGACAACTCATTAAATCGAGCCTCATACTCCACAACAGTCATGGATCCCTTCTCTAAACTTGAGATCTGTTCTCTCAAATAATCTATAAGACTGCGAGACATGCACTTCCCTATGAAAATCTCAAAGAGCTGGGTCTATGTCAAGAGTGAGATCCAACTGGCCTGGAATAAAGAAGATAGCACAACCAATGTTGAGCCACCAAGTCTAATTAAATAGTAGCATCATCCATATAAGAGTCTTAACCAGGTCCAAATTATAGAGCGTATTCTCACAAGAAATCAAAAACTCATAAGTATCCTCGCTCGGTGCACCATAAAACCTAGGCAAAGCTAATCATAAGAATCTTCCAAAAATTTTATTCTCCTTGGCAAACATAGCGGCTGGGAAACTACTGACTAAGAAACTATTAGCACATGAGGGACCTCACCACTAGGAGACAGAGCTACAGGTTGTGCCCTAACCAATCCCAAAAGGTGAACCAAAGCATACCTGAGCAGTGTAGAAGAAATAAACCTCAATTGAGCTTGGGTTAGTCCCTATCCCACAACTAACAGGGTAGAAGAATCTTTGGATCAGGAGAAGGATAGGGTTTGGGGAAGGCCCCCTATCCTATCCCCTTGTTAGTGACATATCTAAATGATTTCCAGGACCTATAAGTTATCTATAAACAGTCGTAGAATCCCTAGGTGAGATCTCAGGACCCTTATCTCATATAGAAGTAGCAAGTCTCCTAGCCATTAAAAAAAGAGTGAAACCAAAGGAAAAATTTAGAAACCAACTTAGACTCTTTGTATGAAATGAGTGAAAGTAGTGAAGAACTCCTAAGAATGTATTATAGCCTTCTAAAGATAATAAACAAACATCATCATTCCAAACTGTGAGACTCTACTAGACACTTGCTCTTGTACCACCAATATCAATAAAACCTAGGCTCTAATACCAATTTTTTATAACTTCATTTATGAGTTATGATAGAACCTATCCTATCCAGCCAGTAGGCAAGTCAAACCATATCTTAGAAGTAGAAGCAATAAGTTGACTTGGTGGAAAATAGCCTAAAAGTCATAAATTAACAATCAAAAACTTAAATAGAAATAATACAATCATAAAGGTCTAATAGATAGTAGGAAATCAACAACCATCCCAATACTCAGTAATGTTGGTACAAGAGCTACTATAAAAAAAACTATGAGTACTAAATAGTCAAATATAACCCATATAAAAGAAGAAAGACTAGATATAGATAAAAATAAGAAAAAAAGGGTAACTTAAACTCCAAGATCTCACCCAATATCCAAAATTAACCCTGCATGAATGTCGAATCAGCGATGACATCTTTTTCATGGATCTACACCAAAAAGGTAAAAAAATGTAGTATGATTCTTAAAACCATATTTACTTAGTGGACATTGATGTTCCAACTTTTGACAAAGCATTTTAGGCCTCCTTTTAGGTTAATTATGTGTTTTCAAGCAACCATTGTTGTATTTAACATGGTATTTTAGTGTTTTCAGTAAACAAACTGAGTATGAAGAATAACTTGGACAATCTGAGCAAAATAAAGGAAAATAAGCAGCAACGGCTTATGCAATAAACCATCAACCTTGTGATGAACCATCGGCCAAAAGCAGAAGTCAAAGACTCTAGATATCCTATGAAGATCTAATCAACAAACCATCAGATCTATGAAAAACATCGGTCTAAACCGTCACCAAAATATAGAACATATAATCATTGGAAGTACCACCACAGTTCAGAAAATGGGTCGTCGACCTTGCGATGAACCGTCGCTCTACCCATTGCCCAAAAGTAGAGAATGGAATCACTAGAGATCCAGCGATGGTATAGGAAATGGACCATCGTACCTGCGATGCACCGTTGCTTGACCCGTTGACCATAAAGTGGAAAATTTGAGTTTGAATTTTAAAACCCCAATTCTGGAATCATATAAATACCAAGTATTAGGGTTTAGTCTGGATTGTTTTATCCTTAGTTTGTACTTTCTCCTCTAGTGAGGGCTTTTGAAACACTTTTCATTGGGATTTGAATTTAGAGATTGAGATCTAATTGTCAGCTTTCATATTTTCCATTGAAGATTGAGAAGAACAATACTGTAACTTTTGTAAGTACTTTTCTAAATCTATTTATGAACATCAATATATCTTTGTTTTCTTATATGGGGATAAGAATCTAAACTCCTATAACTAGGGTTATGGGAGCCTTGATGTAGAGAACTATTTTGGGTTGTGAATCAGTTGGAGTTCTAATGACTATAAAAATTACATGAATCCTTCTTCATTATAATGACATCTCTTGGTTGAAAACTTGAGAAGTGGGCCTATGAACACCACTTGTCTAAAAAGAAAGTGGATGTTGCAAAAGAAAGTATTTCACATGAGATCCATAGGTTTACCCTTTGGGTTAATAGGTTGATGCCTTAACAGGATTAATCCTCAAGAGAGTATTATTGAATAATGCATGAATTCTTTAAGTTTGAGATAAGTAAAGGGTCAAACACCCATTAGGTTGAGAAACACGTGGCTAATTCTTAGAATTCAATAATTCTTCCAATTGAATACATAGGTTAGAATTCAATCACAAATTCACAACCCTAACTGTTTGAACATCTTGGTGAGTATAATCCTAGTTTATTCATTCTCATTGAAATTACATTTGATAGCTTTCATTAGTTGGACCTCTATGTGATACAAATACAAAACAATATTGCTACCGTACCAAAACCCGCTTTATTCCAAAACCTTCGATTAATAGTCTAATAACAGTCGATTACTTAGTGAACACAGTATTCCTATTGGGATTCGACACTCAACCCAGTTGGTTTTTATATTTGACAGCGATCACTTAAACTTTCGTGAGAAAGTTGTAATTTAGGCATATCAAATTTTGGCGTCATTACTAGAGAATACGATTGTCAATTATGTTTGTGTTTCTTGCTTGACCTTTGGTCAAAGTTTCCCAAAATTTTAATATTTACTTATTGTTTTTGTTTGTGCAGGGTGATCATCTTGTATGCCAAGTACTCGAAGATCAGGTGAACCTTTATTACCTATTCATCTGGAACCTCAACTTATTGGCAAAATGGATGGTCAAAAAGACCAAAAAAGACTAGCTGCTCAGTAGAAAGAAGCTAGACTAGTAGCCTTGGTAGCTACATAAGTAAACCAGTAGATTGCAGATAATGTAGGCTAGTGATAATACCCAAATGATATGGATCTGGGTGATGATGATTTATTAGCTTCAGTTAATTCGAGACGTCAGATAATTTGCCTACACCGCCAAATATCAATGTCAATAGAAATTGCCTTGCTAGGGTGAGCCCAGAATGCCAAGCCACTCAATTTAATATGGAGGATGATAATGATGACTTGCATGAAGCCAGTGCAACAGGGGCTATTATTCCTCCACCCTTAGCACCCAAAGCCAAGTTTAATATTATAAGCACTATGATCCAGCTATTGCATCTTAAAGGATTATTTGGTGGACTTTTGGGTGACGATCCAAATATATATTTGGTTAATTTTATCTCAACATACAAGTTATTTAACAACCCAGGGGTTAGACAAAATGTTATTTGATTGTGGTTATTTCCATTGTCGCTATCTAGAGAGGCAACTTTATGGTTGAATGGGCTAACTCCTGACTCTATTACTAATTGGAGGCAACTGAAAGATAGTTTCCTAGAAAGATTCTTTTCACCATCAGAGAGGTCACAGTTGAGAGATGAAATAAGCAATTTCGAATAGCTTTCGACTAAAGCTCTCCATGAGACTTGGGAGAGATTCAAGAAGAAACTTATGTAGTGCCCAAATTATCAAATGACCAATGTCCACTTGATTGAGATATTATATTAGGCCTTGAACTTTGTGACTAAGCCAGTGGTAGACAATGCAGCAGGTGGGTCATTTATGGACCTCACCTTCCCTAAAACAGCTGACCTGCTTGATTATTTAACAAACAAAGTAGAGCTTGGCATACCAGGGATTCTCAGGTAGCAACCTCTAATGTATCTATAGGCATAACTATAGAACAGAGGTGAATATAAGAAGGGCGTGATCAATACATGGCTCACATAAAGACACTGATGGATCTTCTTACCAAATATTTATTATTGTGAAAGACAGAGAAGGTTAAAGCTGTAGCATCACAGGGAAGGGCTGACTCTAATTCTAAAAAGGAAGCTAATTACTTGAACAATTAGAAAGGTTTTCGAGGTGGTAGCCAAGGAAACCAAGGTTGAAACTACTATGATAATTCTGGATATAAGGACTATGATTAGGAAATTAGGAGAGTAAGGGTGATAGGAGTGGGTTGTATATCCCTCCTAAAAATTGTGAGGCTGCTACAACTAGTATTGGAAAAATATCCATGGAGGACAAGATGACCAAGCTATTGAAGGGAGCAGAAGCAACAAGTACCGAGGGATGAAAAGTGAGTTATCCTCAATGAAACATCTAGTTGAATCTCACTCTACTTTGATAAAATAGTTAGAGCAGCAAATGAATGAACTTTCTGCTACATTAAATTAGAGGAAAGTTGTCACCCTCCCAAGTGACATAGTGTAGAATCAAAGAAAGGATGGTTCATGTATGGCAGTCACTACTAGAAGTGGTAAGGTATTGAAAATCCCTCTGTGGGCAAGCCTGTGGTTTATATAGTAATAGATGATATTGAAGAAGCAGAGATTGATCATCTGGTGGAGTCTAGAAAATAGGATGAGGTTATTGATGATGCACTATCCAACAAGTAGCAGGTTGATGAGTTAAAGAAGAATAAGGGAAAGGAGGTGGAAGTGGTAGTTACCACTCTTCCAAACCACCTTCTCCATTTCCCCATCGGTTGAAGAAGAAGGCCGATGACACAAAGTTTGGTAAATTCATAGCTATGCTTAAGTAGTTGACGATTAATCTACCATTAGTGGAGGCATTTGAGCAAATGTTTGGGTATGAAAAGTTCATGAAATATCTTGTCACGAAGAAGTGGTCAGTTAGTTTTGAGCCGATGAACAATCTCTATCATTGTGGTGTTATTTCCATAAGGGAGCATTTACTATCCCATACACTATTAGGCCTCTTGACTTTACAAAAGTTGTATGCGACTTTGGAGCAAGAATCAATCTAATGCCATTAGCTATTTATAAAAATTTAGGTTTGGCAGACCCCCACACCTACTAACATGCGATTTGTGATGGCGGATAGGTCGATAAAATAACCTATTGGTATTTTGTATGATGTTCTGGTGAAGGTTGCTAGCTTCATATTTCCTATGGATTTTGTCATTCTGGATTGTGAGGTGGACTTCGAGGAGCCCATAATCTTGGGTTGACCTTTCCTTACAATCAAAAGTGTGCTAATTGATTTGTGAGCTAATGAGCTCTTATTAGGCTGAATGATGAATTTATGCGATTTGATATGTGCCAATAAATAAAGCAACAGAAAGAAATAAGTGTGTTCTCAATTGTTGATGTATATTATGAGGGTAAGCAGGAAGTGCTAATAGAGAAAAAATTTATTGTTAAGCCTTTAGTTACAGTGCTGATGAATTTTGATTGGGGAGGCATTGAGGAGTAAGAAGAGACTGTTTATTCTTTGACAGGAATGGGATCATACTCTTATGCTCCTAAAAAGCTAGATCTAGATCTGAAGAATCGATCAACATCATCGGCTAAGCCATCCATTGAAGAGCCATCGGTGTTGGAATTGGAAGAGCTACCTGGGTATTTAAGGTACGTGTTTCTGGGCAATGGAAATATGCTACCCATAATTATTGCAGCTGATTTAGGCAAGCAGCAAGTGGAATCACTTATTTCAGTGCTTCAGAGGCACAAAAGAGCAATAGGCTGGACTATTGCTGATATTATTAGCATTCCCCCTGGTATCTACATGCATAAGTTACAACTTGAGGATGATTATACTCTAACCATCAAGCATCAATGATGACTTAACCAACCGATGCAAAAGGTGGTTAAGAAGGAGATTATCAAGTGGTTGGACACAAGAGTGGTTTATCCTATTTCCGATAGTGAATGGGTAAGACCAATTCAATGTGTGCCCAAGAAAAGGGGCTTGACTGTTGTTGCAAATGAAAAGATTGAGTTGATTCCTCTCGGGCCTATGAATGGGTGGAGTGCTTTCATGGACTATCATAAACTAAACTCATGGACATTGAAAGATCATTTCCCTGTGTCCTTTATGGACCAAATGCTTGACCGGTTGGTGGGAAGGGGATGGTGTTATTTATTAGATTGTTACTATGGCTACACTCAGATCTATATTGCTCCTAAAGATTAGGAGAAGACTACATTCACATATCTGTATGGTACTTTTGCATTCAAGCGGATGCCATTTAGGTTATGTAATGCACCCGCCACCTTTCAATAGTGCATGATATCTATTTTCTCAGATATGGGTTAGGACACCTTGGAAGTGTCCATGGATGATTTTTCTATGGTTGGAGATTTATTTGAGATATGTTTGGTGAACCTAAGTAGAGCTTTGCATAGGTGTGTGGAGTTCAACCTTGTCCTTAACTGGGAAAAATTCCACTTCATGGTGAAGGAAGGCATTGTGCTCGGTTATTAAATTTCAGCTAAAGTCATTAAGGTATACAAGTAAAAGGTTGTGGTGATTGATAAACTACCCCATCCTATCTCAGTCAAAAGGGTACATAGTTTTCTTAGCCATGTAGGGTTTTACCACAAATTCATAAAGGATTTCTCAAAGATTGCGAACCTGCTTTGCAAACTCTTAGAGAAGGAAGCCAAATTTTCTTTTGATTATGACTGTAGAAAGGCCTTTGAATGCCTTAAGTTAAATCTAGTGGAAGCTCCAATTATTATTGATCCTGATTGGACGAAGCCATTCGAGATTAATGTGATGCTAGTGGAGTAGCACTTGAAGCTGTTTTCGGACAAAAAAAGAGAAGTTGTTTTATCCAATATATTATGCAAGCAAGGCCCTAAATGGGGCTCAAAAGAATTATACAGTGATAGATCAGGAACTTCTAGCAGTGGTGTATGCTTTTGAGAAGTTTCGGGGATATTTGCTAGGTACCAAAGTAGTGGTACACATTGACCACACTGTCTTGAGGTACCTAATGGTGAAGAAGGATGCTAAACCAAGGTTGATTCGGTGGGTATTGCTACTTCAGGAATTTGACTTCGAGGTCAAGGATTGTAAAGGGTGTGAGAATCAGGTGGCTGATCACCTATCCAGACTTAAAGATGAGCAGGAAGTAAAAGACGAGTTTGAGATTAATGATTCCTTTCCAAATGAGAAAGTATTGGCTGCAGTGTTCGAAAAAATACCTTGGTATGCTGACTTCGCGAACTATGTGGTAAGTGAAGTAATGCTGGAGAATCTTTCCTTTCACCATAGGAAAAAGTTTCTCCATGATGTGAAACATTATTTTTGGGATGAACCATATCTATTTTATTAGTGTGTGGATGGCATTATTAGATGATGCATTCTATATGTGGAGATGTTGAGTGTACTGAAAGCGACTTATGCTTCCCCAGTTGGGGGTCACCATGCTGGTGATCATACTGCCAAAAAAGTGCTTCAAAGAGGCTACTATTGGCTTACTTTGTTCAACGACGCTTATTAGTTTGTACAGAGATATGACCAATGTCAAAGGCAAGGGTCTATCTCAAAGCTCCATGAGATTCAAATGTCCAAGATATTGGAGGTAGAATTGTTCGATGTCTGGGGCATTGACTTTATGGGTCCCTTCGTGAGCTCATTTGGGATGAAATACATATTGGTAGCCATTGACTACATGTTAAAATGGGTTTAGGCAGTGGCTTTAGCAAATAATGAAGGGAAGCGAGCCATTGAATTCTTGAGGAGAAACATCTTCTCTTGCATTAGGGTACCACATACTATCATAAGCGATGGAGGATCACACTTTTGCAACAAGATGTTTCGATCCACCTTGGAAAAATATGGAGTTAAGAAACATAAGGTAGCTAACCATATCACCCACAAACAAGTTGGTAGGTGGAAATATCCAATTGGGAAATCAAGGTTATCCTCGCCAATACTGTGAATGCTAGAAGGAAGGATTGGTCTAGGAAGCTGGACGATGCATTATGGGCATATCGAACAGCTTTCAAGACGCCTATTGGCATTTCACCATACCAATTGGTTTATGGCAAGGAGTGCCATTTGCTAATTGAGCTAGAGTATAAAGTGTTGTGGGCACTAAAGCATCTTAATCTGAACTTGAATGAGGTAGGAAATATGAGACTAGGGCAGCTTAATGAGATGGATGAGTTCCATCTCGAAGCTTATGAAAGAGCTGATTTGTGTAGGAAATGAATGAAGAAATACTATGATCGCAAAATTGAAAAGAGGGAATCTTAGAAAGGTGACTTGGTGCTTCTGTTCAACTCTAGACTCAAACTGTTCCCAGGTAAACTTAAGTTCAAGTGGTCAGGCCTGATTAATGTTAGTTAAGTCTACTCATCTGGAGTAGTCGAACTTGAAAATAAAGATGGAAGTATCTTCAAAGTCAACGGGCAATGAATAAGACTTTATATCGGTCCAAAAGACTCAAAAAAAGTATTGCTACTTTCTATCTCAATGAAGTCTGAGTAATCGAGACAACTAAGTCGTGCCGCGATGATAAATCAGGCGCTAATGGGAGGTAACCCACATTGTGTTGTTGTACAATATTGACTTAAGTTATTTTGTTGTTTGTTTTGTTGATTTTGGAAAGTTGAAGGGTTTATGAAAGTGTACAGGTACAACAGTTTAGGGAAAACAGAAGCATAAGGAGTTTTAGGTGACCGACGAATTACTTGATGGACCATCACAATTTCAACGTACCATCGTGGTAACTATCGTAACAAAGTCTAGAATACATTAAACTAGAAAAGTACCAACGGGTTATCCAATGGTCCTCGAATGTTCAACAGCCCGTCACATGAATCTTCACTAATGGGTCAGTAGCTAGGTTCACTGGATTAGGGCAATGGTTTGATCAACGAACAGTCGCATACCCGATGAACCATCGTGCTAACTATCGCATTTAACCCTATTTTAATAGGTCAGGTTAGATCGATTTAAATATCCAAATTTTTCCATCTTACCTGACCCAACATAGTTTTTAATAGATGATTTGAAGTGGTTGTGTAACTCCCAAACTATTCAAAATACCTGAACCCTTTAATTTTCTTTGAAAACTTTCCACTTCCCTCTTTCCCATCTATTCAAAGTCTATCTTTTCTTTGTTGCTCTCAATCACAAGAAACAAAATGTTTGTCTCTAAAACAAGGTGGCATATAGTGTTTTGTTTTGAAAGTGTAAATTCAAAGTAGTATACGACATAACAAGGTACGAATTCCTTTTCACTCTCTATCTTACCTCAACATGATGAGCAATAGAATAGGTGAATAAAATTAAGTGAACCAATTCTCTTCTTATGTTTTGTATTGTCTGGTGATGATGTGAGTTGAAACCTAACATACACTGTCCTGGAGGAAGTCTGAGTAACCCATGGACCAAAAAAATAGAAATATATGGATATGTATTATTGATAAAAATTCCATAAAAATAGTCCTTGAATGAAGTGTATGCCAGGTGTTCGACAAAATACCGAAATGACGCCTGAAAGTGAAAACTGCAAGCAACGGTCAGAGCAACGGATCATCGCATACCCAAAAACCCATTACCTATAACCATTGCCACTTTCTCAAAATCAGTGTTACTAAAATGACTCTAACAGTTTGGGTCAACGGACCATCGCAGTTCTGACGAACTGTTGCCCTAGCCATCCCTGGTCAATAATTGTTTCTATTTTTTGGTGTAAGTCTGTGATCTCACCAGTATCACTTGCAGGTACTATGGAAAACAAATTACCAACTACCAGAGGTAGAGGTAAAGGCTAAAGGGCCAGGCAAGGGCAAGTACAAGTTGAGGATTCATCAGCACACAACACCCGACGAAATCGCCAGGTGATTTCTTCATCCTCCCAGTCTGAAGATGAGGATAAAAGCAGCAGCAACATCAGCTCAATTTCAGTTTTGGTTGAGGAAGGGGTTAATGTATCTAACCCTTTCTAAGAGGAAAGTCTAGAACAAGCAGACCCAAATTTGGTCCGACGTAAGGATCCATAAATGTGGGAAGCTATGCCGTGGCAGATTGAGGGTAATCGAGAGCACTTCTACAAATGATTGGCACCAACAGATAGGGTATACAAAAAAACTACCATTTTTAGGAACATCAGATCGTGACAACCACCTTGCACAACTATCAAGAGCTTGAGTGCAGATGCAATAAGTATGAACTTGCATAGATGAGCATGCCACTTGGGACCTATCAACCAAATTTGTTATATACGTTTTTTGGTAATTACTTGGCATTGCTTGAGAAAGATTTCCCCAAATTTTCATCGGGTGCAGACATGAAAAAACTTGATATAGTCCCTGTGCGAGGAGTTGACATAGATATCTCGGAGCTAACATTAAACAGGTTCTTATTTGGGCCAGAATATCAAATACTAGGGGCAATTCCAGAATTGGAGCACCAAATGTGCACATGAGCTAAATTAAGGTTGTGGTTAGCTAGAGTACTGATAGATGGAGGAGAACCGGCCTGGTTACTTAACCTCCGCGAACGAATATCTAAATCGTCCCTAAGTTTTAGGGCCAAGTTTTGGTGGGCGGTTGTGAGACTAAGGCTGATGCCGACAGGTGGTGATGACCGCTTAGAACTTAGGAGAGCCATGATAGTTGCTTCTTTGGTTTAGGGATTTACTACGGATTTTGGCCACATTATTTCTGATGAAATATTCATTCGTGCTCACAAGAATCAGATTGCATTGCCATTTCCATGCCTCGTCACATAATTGTGCAAGCAAGCGAAGGTCACTTTGATTAGCGGAGTCGATAATAAGATCTAGGAAACACATAAGAAGGATATTAAAAAGATAATGGATGACTCAAAGTTCAATAAGTGATTCAACAAGTCTCTAGCTCAACAAACATCGTCAGACTCCATTCCTGAATCAGCAGAGGGTCCTTCAGGTATGCCATTACCACTTTCTACGTACATTCCTCCTACTAATTCTATAGGTTTAGCTTTGATGCCCATGGATGGAATGGCAGATTCTACATCAGTTCCACCCCAACATACAAAATACACGTTGAACTAGGAAAACTTTGCAAAGGTAATAAGAGCACAGAAAAGGATTGACAAGTAGTTGGCTATATGGGGGGCAAATTTTAAACCCTTTTTTGAGAAAATTATGGAAAAAGCGATATGCCCATTCAAAAATATCCATCTCAGAGTGGATAACATAGGGGAGCAGATAAACAAGAAGTTGGATGCCATATTGATCCTAGACTTTGCAAAGTTGATTGAAAAAGTTAGACAAATCCGAGCTGATGTGGATAAGATAAGTCAGCAGCCACAGCAGACCATATTTGATCCAGTACAGATTCCAAGTGATGAGGATAAAGGACTTGTTGATTTGATGGGGCAACTAATAAAGGACAAAGGTAAGAGAGCAGCAAAAATAGATAAAAAGACTGAGAGAGCTATAAAGAGAGTAGAGAAGAAAAGAAAACTTGCAGACATGACACCAGAAGAGTTGAACGAATACCAGATACAGAAGGCGATAAAAGAGTCGAGAAAATTAGAGGAGAAGAGGAAGAAGAGAATGCAGGATGAAGCTGCAGGTGTTTCCATAAGATCTGCCCCAGTTAGGGGGGAAATTTCAGACACTGTTAGACAGGTGATACCACTAATTTTGGAGGGAGAGATTTTGAGTGCCCCTACCACCATAGGGGCCAACATTTTACCCGGTGAGGATGTTAGAGCCTCACTAAACTTCACAAATGCCTTACATGAATAAGAGGCACTGCAAGTATTTCCACTCCTTTGTACTTAAATTATATGGATTGAGGACAAAGCATTATTTTCCGTGGGGGTGGGATGTGCTTGTACCATAGGGGTTTGTGTTGCCGATATTCTTTTCCTCCCATGTGCTATCTAGGAGAATCAGCATGTCTAGATTGTTATTAAGTTGTTGCATTTTCATTTCTTGTCTAGGATTGAAATTTCTCTTTTCTTAAGTCTTGTTTTGCTGGTAATGTTATTCCATTAAATAAAAGTGATGTTATGTGAGCATAAGTTTGTATATGTGAATGATAAGTAACTAGGGCAAAGTGTTTGTGTATATGTGTTATATAATTAATTCTTCTTTTCCTAGTGGTAAAAGTGTTGTGTGGCCATCTGTGACTTTGAAACTGGCATACGAATGTAAGTAATTATAGCCATATGTTACGAACCCCAAAAGTTAGTAGAATAGGAATTAACTTAGTACTTGTGTGTGTGAGTGTTTGTGTATTTATTACATAGATGATACACCCAAAACTTGCTCGATATATTTGCTGTTGTTTTATTTCTGACTCAATAAGACAGGATCGTTGGCCTCCTTGTTTGTTAGTCCATTTAGCCAAAATAATGAACCACCAAAATTTTTTTGTGTTGTTTTCTGTTGCAACCGTGTTGATCCTTGTTAGTGTTTGTTCTACCCGAATAAATAGTGATTCACTCTCTAGTAAATGTTAGCATTAGCATTGGACCTGGTCCAATACTAGACATTATACACTTTAAATTAGGTAAATTGCCTAAGTTGAGGGTGGCTACTGCCGATTTGTTGCAACATAGGAGGTTGATTCAAGCTAAATTGTGAGTAAGCATCTAGCCCTGGTCTAATTAGATTTCTAATTAGATATTGTGCACTTCAACTGATAGCATTAACCTAAGTTAAGGGTGGATGATATTGATTATCAAAAAAGAAAGAAAAGAAAAGATGTTGTTACTAGGATGGATGAACAGTAGGAGCTGAAATGACTAAATGAAGTTATAGTCTTGGAATGTAGCTACCTAGAAGAGTGAAGAGAGTGAAATCCCATAGTTTTTAAGTCATTTCTCCCTAAATATATATAATCACCGAGCCCAAAACATCATTACTGATCCTAAAAAGTGTTGTTTAATCTTGGTGAGTCAGTTATAAGAAAACATTAGATGATAAGGGTAAGCCTATGCGTGTGCACTATGTTTGCAACTTCTGTTCTGAGGTGAGAGTAGTAATTTTGTCCACAGATTGTTTATATATAATGAGAGGTGGACTTTTTTGGCTCTAAGGGCATGACAGTTATCCTTAGATCACTGATCCTCAATTGTAGATCCTTATGTGTTAGAGCACTTAGCCGAATGGCCAGTTGAACGAATGTAGAGTTGTGTTGATATAACTGTTAAGTGCCCGTCATGATGTTGTTCGTATTTACATCTTGGTGTTGAGTTTGTTTAGGACAAACTATTGCCTTAAGTTAAGGGTCTTGATGTTTCGGCTTTTGAAGAAATATTTTAGACCTTTTTCTTAGGATAATTCTGTGTTTTCAAGCATCCATTATTATATTTAACATGGTATTTTAGCATTTTCAGGATAAGAACTAAGTGTGAAGAATAACTTGGATGCTCTAAGCAAAATAAAGGAAAATGAGCAGTGACGGCATATGCGACGAAGCATCGACCTTACAACAAACCGTCGGTCTAAACCATCGGCAAAAGAACAAGTCAAAGAGTCTCGACATCCTGTGATGCTCCAGGCAACGGACCGTCAGATCAGTGATGAACCGCTGATCTAAACCATCACTAAGATACAAAACGCATAATACTGGAAGTCCTATGATCGTCCAGGCGATGGGTCATCGACCTTGTGATGTACCGTCGCTCTACACGTTGCCCAAAAATAGAGAATGGAATCATTGGAGGTCCATCAATACTGCAGGTGACAGACCGTTAGACCTGCGGTGAACCGTCGCTTGACCGATCGACCATAAAGCAGAAAATTTGAGTTTGAATTTCAAAACCCCAATTCTGAAAACATATAAATACCAAGTATTAGGGTTTAGTCTTGATCTTTTTGTCATTAGTTTCATACTTTCTCCTCTAGTGAAGGCTTTTGTAATACTTTTCATTGGGATTTAAATCTAGAGATTGAGATATGATTGTCAGTTTTCATATTTTCCATTGAAGATTGAGAAGAACAATACTGTAACTTTTGTAAGTACTCTTCTAAATCTATTTATGAACATCAATATATCTTTGTTTTCTTATATGGAGATGAGAAGCTAAACTCCCATAACTAGGGTTATAGGAGCCTTGATGTAGAGAAATTTTGGGGCTGTGAATCTGTTGGAGTTCTAACAACCATAAAAATTGCATGAATCCTTCTTAATTACAATAAAATCTCTTGGTTGCAAACTTGAGAAGTGAACCTATGAACACCACTTATCTAACAAGAAAGTGTATGTTGGGAAAAGAAATGTTTCACATGAGTTGCATAGGTTTACCCTTTGGGTTAATGGGTTGATGCCTTAACAGGATTAATCGACATGAGAGAATTATTGAATAATGTATGAATTCTTCAAGTTCGAGAGAAGTAAAGGGTGAAATACCTATTAGGTTGAGAAACACGTGGGTAATTCTTAGAATTCAATAATTCTTGCAATTGAATACATAGGTTAGAATTTGATCACAAATTCACAACCCTAACTATCTGAACATCTTGGTGAGCATAATTCTAGTTAATTCATTCTCATTGAAATTACATTTACATTAACTTTCATTAGTTGGACCTCTATGTGAAACAAATACGAAAGAATGTTGTTACTATACCAAAACCCCCTTTATTCCGAAACCTTCAATCAATAGTCTGATAACAACCACATTACTTAATGAACACAGTATTCCTTGTGGAATTCGACACCCAACCCAGTTGGTTTCTATATTTGACAGTGACCGCTTATACTTTTGTAAAAAAGTTGTAATTTAGGCATATCATATTTTGGCACCTGATTGAACTAAATTATGATATAAATATGATAATATACCAGATAGAATAAGCTTAGTAAAGATAAAAGGGGAAAATCAATAAATAAGCTCCAAAAGCACTGTACAGAAATCAATAAATGCATATGAGATAATAACATTAAGATTATACCATTATTACTACAAGATTGGCCCCGACAAGCGAACAAGTGCAAAAAAGTAAAAAACACAACGTAGGTCCTTATATTCCTAGAGGGTACAATCAAAGAAACAAAGAAACCAAATATCCATAAATCACCAAATTATCATGCCATAACTAAGATTCTATCCATATAGTATCATCTCATACATAATTCCCAATTCCAAACTTGAATTGAAACTTAATAGTATCATTATCATCATCATCATTTGTCAAGCTTGAACTAAAAACTCATATTATCAAGATCATTATCAATTGCCCAATTTGAACCAAAACACGTATTTATAAACTATATAACAAACCATCTCCCAAGCCATAATAATAACCTAACCCAATACACTATACCAATACTACATCTAAAAAGTCATACCAATAACCATGGCCATAGGCCATGTCATTTATCATATTTATAAGTTATTTCAATAATCGTATCTATAACCCACATAAAAGCTATGATCCATACCATATCTATAAGCTGTTAGTCATATCTATAAGTCATATCATATCTATAAACCACACCATATCTATAAGAAATATCATATGTATAAGCCATATTATTTCTATAAACCCTATTTTATCCATGAGTTATGTTATATCTATAAGCCTTATCATATGTATAAGCTACATCAGATCCAGAAGCCATAAAATATCTATGATCCATATCATATCCATGATCCATATCATATCTATAAGCCATATCATATCTATGAACCATATCATATCTATAAGCCATATCATATGTATAATCCATATCATATCCATGAGTCATATTATATCTATATGCCATATTATATCTATGAGCCATGTCATATCTATAAGCCATAATATATCTTTTAGCCATGTCATATCAATAAGCCACATCATATATATTAGTCATATCATATCCATAAGACATATAATATACATAAGACATATCATATCTATAAGCCATGACATATTTATAAGCCACGCCATATCTATGAGCCAAATTATATAAGTAAGCAATTAAATATCAAGCACATTAATATCTATATCATTAAGCATGTTGATAGGCCATATTATTAATCATATCCGGAATCCATATCAATAATCATATGTAGATTAATAATCATATCTATTGATATAAGCCATATCACTAATCAATACCCTAAATTAGTATCAATCTTTCAATGTATAATTAACATACTTAATAAGTATGTTTAATATCCTCAAGTCCTAAAGAATTTATAAGGGTACACTAGACATGAATAAGTCTACAAAGATAATCATAAGTCTTGGCCTAAGGAGGGATGGGGGGCCCCACTACTAATCACTGAAATTTATTTTAGGCTACTTCTACCCCTGACTAGGATAAGGTATCTAAGTTCATTTATAGATATTGAGAAATCCATAAATAACCCCAAGATTGTAATTCTTCCCAAAAATGAATAACTAGGCAATCCTACCTAAAATAATAACAGCGAAGGTAATTTCCCTTAACTTAAGCAACCAAGTACGATCTACCCTAAATATGGATGACTAAGACAATTTCACCTAGATTGAGAAACTAAGACATTTCCATTATAAACTTAAATTACAAAACCAAATTCACCTAATGCATAAGTAGCTAAGATAATTAATCTAAATTTATGGTTTCAATATAGCCTAGACAACCCAACTAGTCCAAATATCCTCATTCATACTTTCAATACCTAAATACAACCCCATATCTAGCATGACATTATGATTAAAATATAAAATAGCTTAAATTATGAAGAAGGTAAACCTATCCTATTTGGGTGCCGAATAAAAGCTTGAAGAATCCGCTAAGTCACCAATTTACCTTATTGAGAAGCTTTCGCAAGGTGCCATGATATAAAAGTCAAAATCTACTCATCAAAATGAGAACAATGATACCCATATCTCACTATTGTACTTCATGTCCAAAATTATGTAAAAGTCCCATGTGAGGCCCGCTTATGGAATCACACATTTGAAACAATCACAATAGCCCTCTATGCTCAAGGAACATTTACCCTAAAAAATTAGAGATTCTAATATATAATGGTGGTAAAATTAAGTCATTAAACTTTTAAGGATTTAGCAAAAGTATGGAGGAATCTACCATAAAAATAATGGAATTTTACCGCAAATTGAATGGGAAATTGCATAAATTAGTTATACTAAAGCTCCACAATCACCCAAAACTTATTCTCTCAAGAACTCCAAACTTTTAGTGTTTAAGATAATAGAGAATGGATGAAAATGGTGAAAATCAAGCTAAGTGGGTGTTTATACCATTCCTAATTGCACGAGTATCGCTTAAGAAAACTTCGGATCGCTTATGCAATACTTTTGCCCTGGCAAGCTTGTCATTTATGCAATCAGTAAATCACTTATGCAATACCTGGTTGCCTGAGTAAGTGTTATGTATGTGATACTATTAGCACTTATGCGTTAGTTCATATACCGATAAGCCATTTGCATAAGCGACAAAATGAGTTTCTTAAGCAATACTTATTGGGGTTTTCCAGATTTCTTAAGCGATCAAAGGCATCGCTTAAGCATTGCACTATCACCAACTAAGACTTTGAGAAATTCCAAGTCTTTAACAACCCCTCAGTATTCATCTGGAATATCGTATATGAAAATAGACTATGCTACCCTATCAAATTTAACATTATAGACTCAATGGCTCAATCAAAATTTCCCTCGAGGTCATTTCGATGAAAAGTGGGTCCCACACCTACTTGTCATTTTTCTTAACTTCCAACCAATAGCCCAAAATGTGTTCAAAAGCCTTGAGACATGAACCAAGGGTCCACCTAACCTAAAATTGATATTTTAGAGCAGTTGGAACTATCAGAATTGGAATACAAGGTAAGTTATCTATACATTTTGCCCGATAACTAATTTGAACCAGTGAAGGCTTCACAATAGGGAATTGGCTCTAAAAATCAAGCAAACTACCCAGTAAAAAAAATCAGTTTCAACAAGTTATTAATGACTTGGGGCAACTATAGAAAATCTCTAAAAAAACAAAAATAAGTAGAAATACCAAAAATAAATAAAAGAGTCATTACACAAATATTGGTGTAATAATAAAATTTCATTCACTCTCAAAAGGAATTCACATGTCATATAGATGAATCAGAAGCCTGCACATAGTTTAGTACTCTACTAATATTAGAATATTAAGGCTCATAATTAAGTAGGACTTTAAGGGTTGTAATATAGGTTAACAGATAGGTAGGAACAATTTTGGCCGTTAATAGTAACTATCTTCCCTAAGCGCTTTAGTACATCACACTTTACATTGGACTCCTCTCAAATCAACCAATTTTTAACCACTTTTATCTTCCCACTTCTCTTTTCTTTTGCCCCATCTCTTTAAGTATAATGACCCTCTTGGTTATTTCCTTGATTTCTATGTACATCTAATATTTCTAGCCTTCCCATAGCGTCTACAGGTTATTTATGACTTAATAAAATTAAAAATTTTCTTATTGGATAGCTTGTTTTAGTTTTAGGCTCATTCTCTATTATGGAGATTTTATTACTTCGTATTTGGACTTAAACCAAAAATCCTAGATATGACCTCAGATAATAATTCGTATGGTGCCATCAGCTCTAAAATACTAATTTTAAGCTAGGGGACCCTTGGCTTAGGGGCCGAGTCTTTCAAACTCATTTTGGGCTATTAGATGGATTATTTGAAAAAAAATAAACTATAGTTTTAGGCCTCACATTTAGTTAAAACGATCTCAAACAAAAGTTCTAATGGTTTTATTAAGCCTGGAATATCGAATTTCGTATGGTAGCATAGTTCATTTGCACGCATGGATTTTTAAATGGATCTTGAGAACCCTATTAAAGTCCAGTTTTGGACATAGAAAATATAGGTATCTAGTACCTAGTACGACCTATTAAGTTCTTTGGGAGCTGGTTTAGCGCCACGCACTTTAGTGCCCCTTAAACTTCTAAAGCATCCTTGGACAGTTGGCTTGGTTGCTTTAATGACAAGGTGGTTTCTAGGTGGACCCCCCACTTTAGCATCTAGGAGCCTCTTTATTGGTACCAATTCTAAGCTTCTAGATTACTAAAGCGGTTGAGATACTTCTTGAGTAGTAGGCTCTTTAGTGCTAAGGTGTCAGCTTTAGCAGAACCTGGGAGCTTTTAATCCTTTTTTTCCTACATGATTTTTTAAAACACCCCAAACTATCTTCCTTGCAAATTTCTTATGTCTTGAACCTTTTGACTATAATATGACTCACACCATACTAGTCGTATAATATGGTTACGATTTTTGGACCCTAGTCATATGTTGGTAAGTGTGATATTAGCCAAGTTTTGACCTAGATATGAGAAGACTCCATACGAGTCGTATGTTAAAGTGACAAGATGTAGGGTCCAAACCATATATTATCTAGTATTTAGCCTTTCTCGTTCTACTTAGGGTATGACTTGAAGGGTACTAGTCATATGGTGATGGTACGAGTTAGGCTATAGTGTAGTATGTTGGACAGAATATGGTGTCCAACTTTCTAATCAAGTGAGAGTTAAGGGTACCACTTGTATGATGTGGATACTAGTTTAGGGGTCTAAGCATACCCTCTTGTGTTCTTTTTACAATTTTTAAGCTAAGGCTTTTTTGGACAATTCTCACTCCAAGCCCTTAAGACCCCACATCTTATAACTCTTTTTGGACTTTTATTTTTCACTTTATAATATAAAAACACTCTCTAAACACTCTATAAAAACCTATATAGATTGGGCTAGGGTTTCTTAAAGGTGGTCATCTAGAGGCTTAAGGATCTAAATCTCTTTGAAAATCTTCATATCTCAAGAATGTGACTCTTCCCTCATTGTTAGTTCACAAAAATCATGTATTTTAAACATTGTTCATGAATCATTGATGGTGGTTTTAAAAACCATAGTTGAGGGTTTGAATGCATAATGTTGATCATTGTTTTCTCATGTCTAAAATTATGATTATACATGTTTTGATAATGGTTTTGAATATGTGGGTGCTTAGGAATTGTGATCTAAACTAACTGGTCATATTTAACCCTAACGTGATGTTTTTTGACTTGAATTCTGATTTGATAATGGTATTCCCTTAATCTATTTGTGAAAATGCCTTTGAGAATGATCTTGTCATATGTTGAACTATGTTTTGAACTAAGGCATTCGCCTATGAATGTTGATGGTTGGTAAATAGTTTCGTGAAGGTTTTGTTGGTCATAAATTGATTTGAATCATAACCTTGGTGGTTTAATTGTCTAACTGGGTTCGAGTCCCTAAATGTTGAATTGAATTAATATCTTTGTTTAGACAATGGGTTCGAGTCCTAAAGTGGATTAACAATAGTTAAGACATATTGTACACTTGTAAGTGGGGTTGGTATGACGACACCAACTTTTACCTTTGGCAACTAATTGGATTAATATTGGTGTTTATGTGTAATTAATGTTTTAATGGGCTTTAAAGAGGGATTTCTAGTCGGGCCATGAAAGTGGAGTTCAAAGGACTAACACTGAAAACCGCACTAGCTGGTGTGGGTGTCTATATAACCAGGATGTTTGAGTCCCCTAATTGGATATATGAATGAGAGGTTTGAGTCCCCCATATTGTATAAATTGATGGTTAAGTTACCTTAATTATGTTGGAAGGTTCGAGACCCCTATAAAGGACTATACATATATGGATATTCTATAGTTTGTGTGGCTATATAAACTTAGGCCCTTCTATCTTGGGGAGAGTTAGGCCCATATAGCTTATGGGAGCCTTGTTATATGATGGTTATGCTACACAATGCAGGTTAAGTGGTAAAGTAACATGGTGTTCTTGTCTCAATTCTTTTAGATCATGGTATTTATTTTTCATCGCATTTTTAGCGCTTGTTTCAGCATGGTTTAGGGAATAAATTGATTCTTAGTATTACCTTTCACCCACAGTTGGATAGGCAAGCCAAAAAGACTATTTAGACTTTGGAGGATATGTTGTGGCCCGTGTGATCGATTATGGTGGTATTTGGTTTGACCATCTGACTTTGGTTTAATTTACTTATAACAATAGTAACCATTTTAGCATTGGTATGGCTACATTTGATTCATTGTATTATAGGATCTGTAGATCTCCTATTGGTGGTTTGAGGTTTGCAAAGAGGAAATATTTGTCTCAAATTTGGTTCACCATGCTATGGAGAAGGAGAAGGTGATTCTGCATAGGCTTAAGACCAACTAAAGTCACCAAAAGTGCTATACAGATATGAGGTAAAGAGATTTTAAGTTTGAGGTTAGAGATTGGGTGCTCTTGAAAGTCTCTCCCATAAAGAGTGTATTGCAGTTTGGAAAGAAGGGGAAGCTCATTCCCCAGTATATTAGTCCGTATGTGGTCTTGAGAAGAGTTGGAAATATTGCTTATGAGTTTGATTTTCCCTCTAGCATGAGTTCCGCTCATCCGGTAATCCATGTGTCTATGTTGAAAAAATGAATGGGTGATTCTTTATTGGTTGTTTCCTTGGACAACATTAGTATTTCAAATTCTATGTCATATGAGGAGGTCTTAGTAAGGATCTTGGATTAGGAAGTTCTTCGGTTGTGAACGAAAGACGTGGCTTCAGTGAAGGTTCTATGGTGGAACAAAAAAGTTTGAGGAAGCTACCAAGGAAGTAGAAGAGGACATGAAGTTTAAGTATCCACTTCTATTTCCAATTCTAGAAATTTGTGCTTGAGGTATGTGTTATTCTTAGCCTCTATGTTTTCTATCTTTGTTGATGATAGATTGTGAATTTCTTAATGTTTGTTTTCTGGCTTAAAGAAAAGAACAAAGACGTTTAGGGGTTTAATCGTGCTTGTATTACCTCATCCCACCATTCAAGGATGAATGATCCTAAGTGGGGGAGACTGAAATACCCTGAACTTTGGCCCTTTCAAATTTCATAAATCTTGAACCTTTTGATCATCATACAACTCACACCATACTAGTCGTATGATGTGGTTATGGTTTTAGTACCCTAGTCATATATTGGTAAGTGTGATATTGGCTAAATTCTGACCAAGATAAGAAAAGACTCTATACGAGTCGTATGTTCAAGTTATGAGAGGTAGGGACCAAATAGTATGTTGTATAGTATTTAGCCTTTGATGTTCTGCTTAAGGTATGACTTGAAAAGTACTATTCATATGGTGATGGTATGAGTTAGTCTAAGGAGTTGAATAATAGATAGAATATGGTGTCCAACTTTCTGATCAAGTTGCAAGTTGAGGGTACCACTCGTATGATATGTGTATGAGTTGAGGGGTCTAACCATGCCCTCCTGCGATTTTTGACAACTTTTAAGCTGAGGGTATTTTGGATACTTCCCTCCTTAAGACCTTAAGACCCCATATCTTATAACACTTTTTGGACTTTCATTCTTCACTTTACAATATCAAAAACACTCTCTAAAAACATCCATAGAATAATGGACTAGGGTTTCTTTAAGGTGGTCATCTAGAGGTTTAAGGATCAAAATTGCTTGGTAAATCTTCATAACTAGCGCATATGACTCTTCCCTCATTATTAGTTCACAAAAGTCATGTATTTTAAACATTTTTCATGAATCATAGATGATGGTTTTGAAAACTATGGTGGAGGGTTTGAATGCATAATATTGAGTATTGTTTTCTTATGTTTTAAATTATGATTATAAAAATTTTAATAATGGTTTTACACATGTAGGTGATTAGGAATTGTGATTTGAACTAAGGGGTCATGGTTAACCCTAACTTGATGGTTATTAGCTAAATAATGGTTTGATAATGGTATTCCCTCAACCTATTTGTGAAAATGCCTTTGAGAATGATCTTGTCACATATTGAACTATGTTTTGAACTAAGACCTTGGCCTATGAATGATAATAGTTATAAATTGGTTTTATGGAGGTCTTGTTGGCAAAAAAATTGATTTGAATCATAACCTTGAAGGTTTAATTAGATAAATGGGTATGAGTCCCTAAATGTTGAATTAAATTGAGGTCTTTGTTTAGACAATGGGTTCGAGTCCCAAAATTGATTAAAAGTAGTTATGGCATGTTGTACGCTTGCAAGTATGTTTTGTATGACAATACCAACGGGATGCCTTTGGTTTGTAATTGGATTAATAGTTGTGTATATATGTAATGAATGTTTTAATTGGGCTTTAAAGTAGAATGTGTAGCCGGTCCAAAGGACTAACACTAGAAACTGTGTTAGTTGGTGAAGGTGTCTATATGATCGGGAGATTTGAGTTGCCCAAATAGATATATGAATGGGAGGTTCGAGTCCCCCTTATTGTATAGATTTATTCTTAAGTCACCTTAAATATGTTGGGAAGTTCAAGTCCCCTATAAAGTTATATACAAATATGGATATTATCTGGTTCATGTGGCTACACGCACTGGGGCCCTTCCAACTAGGTGAGAGCTGGGCCCATATAGCCTTTGGGTGCTTTGTTATATGATGGTTGTGCTACACAGCCCAGGTTAAGGTTTTCAAAGTGCATGCCAATCCTTGTTCCCTATCCTGGCATGATATATATATGTATGTGACTGCATATGATGATTTGATTTGGTTTTTAATGATTGCATTACTTTATTCCTTATCCTTGAGTTAAATGCTAGAGCTCCAGCCACTACCTATCTCCAAAATCTATATCCCCATGCTATGTAAGTCCCAAAACTCCTTCTATTTTTTTCTACACAGTGATCAGGTGTTAGAGAGGTTCATGAGTTGACAGTAAAGTGGTGAGTTTACATACTTTGAAAGCCTTTGTTTCATGGTCTTTATATTCTATGTCTTAGAATTTGACAAGACTTTGTTTTGGTTTTTATCGGGGGCATGTCCTGATATGTTATTAACTTCAGACTTGTAAAGGCTTTGTTGGATTGCTGTAGACTTGGTTATTTTGGTTAGGTGGATGGGTTTAGATATTTCATGAGGTATGATTAGTCCTTGTTTACTCAATCATGTTATATGTTTGTAAATTTATCCGACATATAAGTTTGTTATGTTGGTTTGATTATCGAAGGGGGTGATCTCTGGTCTGCGTAGGACTTGAGATACCCGTCATGAACATATCCTGGTTTGGCCAATAACAAAGTTGGTGTTAGAGTCTAGGTTCATGATCAATTGGGTTTCCACAAAGTCGTGTTGACTAGTCTTTTTTATGGGTGTGTAGTTCTCTACACTTATAAGAGAGAGGCTACAATACATTTAGGAATATTTTCATTTCTTATTGTCTTTGAGCTATATAGTCTAATGTCTCGAATTCCTTTAATTCCCCTATGCTTACTTTTTTAGATCACGCCTCCCAGAAGATCTAATGTTCATACATACTCTTTTGTCTTGTTAGAGGACAATATGGATAGATCTCATCCAATTTCTGGAGTCCAGACCCAATAAAGGTCACTGCATCTGACTGTACCGATGGTGTCCTTTCTATCCCTACTGATCCGACTCGTGGGGGCGACACTCATACTTAGTCACCTCCCAGAGAGGTTACTAATGGTGAGTTCCAAAGCTCCATCACCTTATTGACTCAGTTGGTGATATCTCAGTCACAACAGTCAGGTTCTACTACTACTGCTATGGGTTCATCTGAAGCCACTAAAGTTGGCCAATTTATGAGGTTTCATTCTCTGATGTTTACCTGTACAAAAGTTGAGGAGGGTCCTTAAAGCTCATTGATGAGATAGAGAAGAACTTTTGGGTCATGCATTCTTTAGAGGTAGAGGGTTTAGAGTTTGCTACCTACCAATTAAAATACATAGCGTATCAGTGGTACAAAGAGTGGGAACAATCAAGAGGTGAGGATGTTGGTTCTGCCTTGTGGGATGATTTCTCTAGTGTGTTTCTGGATCGCTTCTTTCCTCAGGAGTTAAGGGAAGCTAAGGTGGAAGAATTTATTATCTTAAAGTAAGGAAGGATGATATTCAAAGAGTATGCCTTGAAATTCTATCAGTTTTCCAAGTATGCTCTTGAGTTGTTGTCTAATATGAGAGCTAGAATCCATAAGTTTGCTTCTGGGTTATCTTGGGAGTTGATTCTGAAGAGTATGGTTGCCTTGTTGAACAAGGATACGGATATTTTTTGGCTTATGGTTTATATGCAATAGGTTGAGGAAGAGAAAAAGAAGCAGGCTAAACTTGATGAGAGGCTGAGTAAGAGGTCTTGGTTTTCAGAATAGAGTGAAGGCCAATAGTAGAGTGGGAAATGGCCTAAGAGGAAGAGTTAGGGGAATCCTAACTCATATTCGACGACTAGTGCACCCTACCTGAAGCTATCAGGGGATAGATATTTTATGGGTAGTGATGCTTTGAGGGATTAGGGTGCCCAATCTCAAGCCAGTAGGAGCCAATTAGTACCGCCCTACCCTCCTTGTAGATTCTATGGTCAGCATCATTGTGGTCAACATAAAAAGGGAAGAACCAAAGTTTTATATGTGGTTAGATTGGGAATATACAGCAGAATTGTCCCTCGAGAGTTATTTCTAGGACAAATAAGGTTCCTCTTGCCTCTTCATCTTCTTTACACCAAATGGTTCTACTACTAGATCCGACACTGGTCAAAACTGTCTTTATGCTCTAATTACTTATTAGGACTCTGAGACATCTCAGAATGTTGTTACTGGTATGTTAAAACTCTTTTCTTGTGATGTTTACAATTTACTTAATCTGGGGTCCTCTCGCTCTTATGTGATCCTATTTGTGGCTATGTATTTTGGTTTTGGCCTGGAGTGTTTATCGGACCCTTTTTCTATTTCTACCCCGATAGAAGACTATATGGTTATCAGATAAATCCATAGAGGGGGTGTGGTATCTATTAGTAGTAAAGAAACTCTGATAGACTTGATAGAGTTAGACATGGTTGACTTTGATATTACTCTGGGAATGGACTGGTTACACTCGTGCTATGCGTCTTTAGACTGTTAGACCCACAAGGTCAAGTTTAAATTCCTAATTGAGCTGGTTATTAAGTGGGAGGGTGGTTTTCTAGTTCATAAAGGAAAATTTATATCATATCATAGAGATTGGAGATTAATTTTCAAAAGGTGTCTCTATCATCTAGTCCAAGTTAAAGATTCTAAGTTAGAAGGTCCTTCTTTGTATTTTATTTCTGTGTTAAATAAGTTTGTCAAGATCTTCCCTGATAACATTCCTGGTGTCCCTCCTGATAGGGAGATTTATTTTTGTATTGACCTTGTTCTGGACACTCGTCCTATTTATACTCCCCTATATAGAATGGCTCCGGTCGAGTTGAAGTAACTCAAGGAGCAGCTAAGGGATCTTTTAGACAAGCATTTCATCCATCCTAGTGTGTCCCCGTGGGGTAAACTAAGGTTGTTCATGCGTAAGAAAGATGGTTACTTTTAGATATGCATTGATTACCGATAATTGAATACAGTGATGGTAAAGAACAAGTACTCTCTTTTGAGAATTAAAGATCTCTTTGATCAACTTCAGGGTGAGAAATTCTTCTCTAAGAGAAATATCCAATCTGGGTGTTATCAGTTATAGACTAGGGAGGCAGATGTCTCTAAGATTGCCTTTCATACCTGGTATGGGCATTTTGAGTTTCAGGTTATGTCTTTTGGGTTGACCAATGCACCAATGACACTCAAGGATTTGATGAATAGGGTCTTTCATCAGTTTTTGGACCAAATTATAGTTGTCTTCATAGAGGTGAGGAAGTTAAGTTCTCTAAATATGAATTCTTATTGAACACTGTTACATTTTTGGGTCATATTGTGTTTAGTGAAGAGATCATGGTAGATCCTCCGAAAGTTACTGGGGTTAAGAGGTGGCCTAGACCCACGACTCCAATTGATATTTAGAGATTCTTTGGTTTAGCCGATTACTTTAGGAGATTTATGGAAAGCTTTTCGACTATAGCTGCCCCATTGACTAATTTGACCCAAAAGAAGGTTAATTTCTCATGGTCGGATGCTTGCAAGGGTAGTTTTGAGAAGCTTAAAGACAAGTTAACTTAAGCTCAGGTCCTGACTCTACCTGAGGGTATCAAGGGTTTTGTCGCGTATTATGATGCATCTCGGGTAGGTATGGGTTGATACAACATGGTAAGGTGGTATCTTATGCTTCTAGACAGTTGAAGATTCATGAGAAAAATTATCCCATTCATGACTTTGGAGTTTTTGGATGTGGTGTTCACATTGAGAATTTTGCGTCATTAGATGTATGGAGTGCATTTTGATATATTTTCTGATCATAAGAGCTTGTAGTACGTATTAACTTCGAAAGATCTTAATCTCAGGCAAAGGAGGTGGCTTAAGTTGTTGAAAGACTATAATATGAGTCTTCACTACCATCTAGATAAGGTTAATGTAGTTGTTGATGCTCTTAAAAAATTATCCATGAGAAGTCTTGCTCATGTGGATGAGGATAAGATAGAATTAGTGAAGGATATTTACCGTTTGGCTGACCATGGAGTTCATCTCTTAGACTCTGAGGATGGTAGCATATTTGTGAAATAGGTGGCGTAATCATCTCTTTGTTTGGAAATAAAGGAGAATCAGGTGTTAGATCCTCTCTTGATAAAGATCAAGGATAATATGGGTAAGAAGAAGGTGATAGATTTTGAGATCGGCTGTGATGGTATGTTGAGGTACCAAGAAAGGTTGTGTGTTCCCGATGTGGATGGATTTTGAGGTAGGATTTTTACAGAGGTGCATGATTCATGGTATATGGTTTATCCCAATTCAACAAAGATTTATCATGATCTCAAGGAGATGTATTGGTGGAATATTATGAAATGGGATGCAGCCGACTTTATGGCTAAGTGTATGGTGTGTCAGCAAGTGAAGGTGAACCACATGAGGCCCGGTGGGCTACTTCAAGTGATTGAACTACTAATGTGGAAATGGGAGATAATTAATATGGATTTCATTACCGGCCTTCCGCGGTCATAAGATCAGTGTGACTCTATTTAGTCATCGTGGACAGGATGACTAAGTCAGCTCACTTCTTGCTAGTGAGGACTACTTATTCTGTCGAGGATTATGCGAAGTTATTCCTTCAGAAAGTGGTAAAGTAAAATGGTGTTCCTATCTCAATTATTTCAGATCGTGGTACTCATTTCTCGTCACATTTTTGGCACTTGTTTCAGCATGATTTAGGGACTAAATTGATTCTTAGTACGACCTTTCACCTGCAGCTGGATAGGCGAGCCAAAAGGACTATTCAGACTTTAGAGGATATGTTGCAATCCTGTGTGATCGAATATGGTGGTATTTGGTTCAACCATTTTACTTTGGTTTGATGTACTTATAACAATAGTAACCATTCTAGCATTGGTATGGCTCCATTTGAGTCATTATATAGGAGGTATAGATCTCCTATTGGTTGTTTAAGGTTTGAAAAGTGGAAATGTTTGGCCCAAATTTGGTTCACCATGCTATGGAGAGAGTGAGGGTGATTCTGGATAGGCTTAAGACCACCAAATTAACCAAAAGTCCTATGCGGGTGTGAGAAAAAGGGATTTGGAGTTTGAGGTTGGAGATTGGGTGCTCTTGAAGGTCTCTTCCATGAAGGGCGGGTTGCGGTTTGGAAAGACAAGAAAGCTCATTCCCCAGTATGTTAGTCCATATGTGGTTTTGAGAACAGTTGGAAATGTGTCTTATGAGTTGGATTTTCCCTCTAGCATAAGTTCCATTCATCCGATATTCCAAGTGTCTATGTTGCGAAAATCCATGGGTGATCCTTTGTTGGTTGTTCCCTTGGACAACATTGGTATATCAAATTCTATGTCATATGAGGAAGTCTCAGTAAGGATCTTGGATTGGCAAGTTCTTCGGTTGTGAACCAAAGATGTGGCTTCAGTGAAGGTTCTATAGTGGAACAAAAAAGTTCGAGGAATCTACTAGTGAAGTAGAGGAGGACATGAAGTCTAAGTATCCATTCCTATTTCCAATTCTAGAAATTTGAGCTTCAAGTATGTGTTTCTCTTAACCTCTTAGTTTTCTATCTTTGTTGATGATAGATTGCGAATTTCTTAAAGTTTGTATTCTGTCTTAATGTAAGACCCCGCAAACTCATCTTGTAGTCTGAGCTTTAGAGCATGTCATGTGAAGTGTAAATCCGGTCCTAAAAGAATTTAAAGTGATTTCCCATGTGAGAAATACTTTGAAATATGTAGAATTTCCCTAATATCAAATTTTTGTTATGAAGATAATTGAATGAGTTTTCCATCGCTATAAAATTCATACAAATCCGACACTCGACCGAAGAGTTAGAGCCATTTTAGTGAGACAATGTGCCACCTGTCACTTTAGGGCATCGTGGAGTCAGCCGAAATGGCAATTGTAAAATTCCAGTGAGTCTTCGCAATGCCACCGCATCGCGGTATCTTTCCAGTTCGTAACCAAGGTGGCAACATGAGTTCCACCATGTCGCGCCATCAAGCAGTTTCTCAATTGTCCACTTTCCAGTAAGCTGGCACGTCGCGCCAGCGTGTAAAATTGGGATTTCGTTCAGGTTCCATTATTTAAATTTCAGGGACCCTATGGTAATTTCCCTAAAGCCCCAATCAGCCTCTACATGGGATTCAAAACCCCAATAGCCAAAGTTGCTCATCTATTCTCATTACTTTATCAAGAACAAAACACTCTCTCTCAAAGATAGAAAACCTTAACCCTCAAGTTTCAAAAGCAATCTCAAGAATCCTTCCAAGAGTCTTCAAGAACTTCAAGAATCTAGAAAACTAAGGTATGCAGATGTTGATTCTTGGGTCCCTTTCATCCAAGAATCTCAAGAACCCTTTTCCAAATTTTAAAGCTTTTATGTCTATGAGTTTTCATGATTCATGTGAGTTGAAATTGATTTTCATGCTATTATTGAGTTGTGATTCATATTTGCTTATAAGGTTTTCAAGCTTTGACCCTAGTATGTGCTATTCATGTGATGTTCATGCTAAACCCTCTTCAAGTTGCTTGTTAAGTGGTGTGTTTATGTCAATTAAGTGTAGAAATTGTTGAATAAGCAAAGCATGCTCCCCATATGTTTAATAAAATGGTTATGTGAAGGAATTAGCGCTATTCTAGCATATTGATTAGAAATCCCCAATTGTTTACATGTCCATGCATGCCAAGTGTTTGTTGAAATGCCTTAGTGAATGTATTATGATAAGTTGCATGGATTCTTGTCCATGAGTATTCCTTACTGAGCAACTATGAGATATTAGTATGCCTACCCTATACATTTACATGCTTATGACATTCAAGTGATTGACGAAATATTGTATTGATTGTGTTGTGAATGATAGTCCATTGTCATGATATTCAAGTGTGGTTCTGTCTTATTAATTTATGCTATCGAGTCCTGGGGGTATTTATACCCAAAAACTTAGTTGCTTGTCTAAAGCTGAGTCAGTCTCAAGATAATCTCGGTCGTGCTATGATCCATAGAATTCAATCAGTGACAGAATATTTCGGAAAATTCAGAAATCTCAGTACTAGTTCAATCCAGGCTCAGACATCAGTAACTTTAAGACAGAAATTAGAATTCATAAGTATTTCGTCAGATAACGGAACCAAGTGAACTCAGTCAGATCAGTCAAGAAATATGATCAGTAACAGATTCAGCTCAGCCTAAGTTTAGTTAAGAATCAGTTCAGAGTCCTTCAGTTGGGAGTAGTAACTAGCACCGAGCGAGTGCAGGGATGATGGCTTACCCGTTAGAGAGGGAGAGTCGTTAGCAATAATCCGTGTACTCCAAAACTGCATAGCCAGCACAGCACCAGGAGTTACCCATTATATTAAGGCTTGACTATCATACTGCCTTAGGCTTGAGTTCCTGTTCAGGGTCACCCGTTAGAGAGGATTGACTGTACCAGGGGTCTTTACCCGTGGCACGGTATTGACACCCTTCCAGCTGGGGTTATAGTTTGGACCCCACCAGATCAGATTCGGGGCATGTCAGTTAAGTGAGAACTCCCACAGTTATAGTTTCAGTATCAGTCTTTAGAGTAGAACTCAGAAATCAGGACTGTCAGATACAGTCATCAATCTTAGTAAGGAACTCATCTAATTTCATAGATTTATAGACCATCCGCTAGATAGGCTTGGTCTCGCATAAAGTTATTCAGTATCAATACCTATAGAGGTCACCCGTTAGATATACATGATCTCAGTCTCAAATTCAGTTGAGTTTTCATAATATCAGTCCAGTGATCACCCATTAGTTTGGTCAAATATCAAGCTTAGTAAACCTTAATCGTTATTAAAAGATTTAGAGATTACCCTACTAGTTAGGTTTGATCTCAGATTCAGCCATTTGGTATCAATTATCGGTAGGCTCAGTTATCCAGTTTATCAGTATTAATAAGTACGGATATTAGTTTTAGTAGCTTCAGATACATATAATCTAAGTATGTTCAGAAGCCTCAGATTGACAGCATATTCAGTACCAGTTATCAGATTTATTCCCAGTATGCTCAGTCACAGTATGGACAGTATGTTAAGTAGTTACAGATTCTCTATTTATGTTAATCCAGGTCTTGCATATCATTTAGTTAGTTATTGTTCATGCATAAGACCTTACATTTAGACTTACCTCATCTATATACTCAGTACATTCTCGTACTGACGTATTTGCGCTATGGTGTTTTATTTGATGCCATAGGTTTAGAAGCATGAGCCCCAGAGCACCCTTAGCAGTCCAGACTCAGTCAGCAGCAGTAGACGTAGCAGTGAGTCCTCATCATCCGAGGATTTTTCTTATTTCAGTACTTCATTAGATTTACTTTATTATCTGTAGAAGGAGTTAGTTGGGGACATTTCCTATTAACTCCACAATTCAGACAGTTAGAGACTTTTTCAGATAGATGTATTAGTATTCAGTTTTTAGTTTGAGTATTTTAGACATTTTGAACCTTATGGCAAGTTTTCTCCAGCTTTCTGCATTTATTGTATTATATTATGCAGTGCTTACGTATAGATATCAGAAAAGGGTTAGTTTTTGGTCCTTCGGGGTCATGAGCACCGTGTAATAACTAGGGGTAGTCTCGGGTCATTACAAACTTGGTATCAAATCCTAAGGTTCAATAGTGTCCTAGGGAGTCTGCAAAGCCGCATCTAGTAGAGTCTTGTGCATGGGTGTGTTGCACGCCACATTTATGTACAAGAGGTTATAAGATATTTTAGGAACATTTTCTCTTCTTTCAGTATTCATGTCGTGCCAGTTTGCAAAAGCTCAAGTTGAACTCTCAACCTAATCTTGGTCGCTCTTCTATCTGCAGAACATGCCTCCTAAGAAGAGAATAGGGAATCAGTCAGCCCCTCAGCCTATAGATCCTGAGAATGTGAATGTGTTACATGCTGAGTTTTGGGCAGATTTTTAGGTGCTAGCCCAAGCTGTGACCACTAGTGTTCAGGGCAGTCGTTAGGATGTAGCCCCACATCAGTAAGATGGGGGTTCAACCCCAGCTAGAATTAGAGATTTCATGAGAATGAACCCACTAGAGTTCTATGGGTCAGTAGGAGGTGATGACCCACAACTTTATTTTGAGAAGGCGAAGAAGATCACCCAGGTTATGCATATTTCTAAGGAGGAGATTGTAGAACTAGCATCCTATAGGCTGAAGGATATTGCTCATGATTGGGTAGTGATGTGGAAGAAGGGTTGAGGGAAGGATGCAGTTCCCGTGACTTGGCAAGAGTTTCAGGATGTCTTTTTGTATAAGTGTTTCTCGCTAGAGATGAGGGAACCTAAGGTAGAAGAGTTCATGAACCTAAGGCAAGGATCTATGACAGTGAAAGAGTATTGTCTTAAATTTAACCAGTTAGCTAAGTATGCTCTTGATCTGATAGCTGACCCTAGAGCGAGTATGAGTAAGTTTGTGACTGGTGTGTATAGGTTGGTGTTAAAAGAGTGTAGAACTACTATTCTGAATAGAGACATTGCTAGGTTAATAATACTTGCCCAATAGATAGAGATAGATAAATCTAAGAAGAGAAAGATGTCTAATAAGAGGTTCAGAACAGGTAGTTACAACTTTTCTCAAGCCAGGTCACAGGGTGGTAATCATTCTCACCATTGTTATAAAACTTCAATCCCAGCTCGATCTTCAACTAGTGTACCCGCACCAAATTCTAGAGATATTAGTCATGATGGGGCGCTAGGTTCCAAAGCCCATAGTAGTGTTAGAAGTGAGTGCACCTATCTGCTTTGTGGAGAGTGTGGCAAGAACCACCTAGGTGCATGCAGAGCTAATAGTCAGGTATGTTTTAGATGTGGCAAGCCAGGTCACAGAGTGCGGGAGTCTAGAGTGATAGCTCAGAATGGTAAAGATTCACGTCAGCAGGGCACCACTCCTAGTACCGCCAGTGGTCAGCGTCAGAACTAACTCTATTCACTTCAGACTCACCATGATCTAGAAGGATAACCTAACATAAATTTGGGTACGTTATAAGTCCTTTATATTCATGATATGCATTGCTAGATCCCTTACTCCCATGTGAGCGTATGTTTCAGGATGAGTCAGTTAGTAATGCCAACAAGTCAATTTAGCAGTCAGGCAGTCAGATTTATATAGTTCGTTTTTGCATCTTTTCATCTATTCATGTTATCCAAAATCTCATGAATGTAACTATTATAGGGTAGCGAGTCCTAGTAATTTCAAGATAAGTTCAACTCATGAGTGATGAATTAGTATCACCTCTTTGAAGTTCAGTTATGATCCAGTTCGTAGATGCCCTGTGCATTGCCTCAATTTTCTCAAGCATGTCGGTGAAGTAAGTGTTCTTAGAGGGATATAGTGTCTCAAGGGGGAGATACCCTATAACTCCCTAATATTTCCCATTCCTTAAACCTATTCATTTTTAGGCTCAGATCCTCATTATAAGCTTTGCATCAGATATCATTGCATAATCAGTCAAGTATTCATGCATTAGATATGCATGTTTAGTAGAAAATCTCCGCTTATCAGTGTATTCAGTCATGCATTCATGAGGATGACTGAGTCATGAATCCATGCATTAGATATGCATGTCCATTATGAGTATTCAGCTTATGAGTAGCTTCAGTTGTGCATTACATGCATCAGATATGTATGTTCAGTATAAAATCTCAATAAACAGTAGTTCCAGTTATATAGTCATGTTTCAGATATTCTTAGCCAATAAGTAAGTTTAGCTTTCTATTATTCTTAGCTTAATCTCTCATATTCAAGGACGAATGTTCCCAAGGAGGAGATATTGTAAGACCCCACAAACTTCTCTTCTAGTCTGAGCTTTAGAGCGTGTCAAGTGAAGTGTAAATCCGGCCTTAAAAGATTTTGAAGTGACTTCTCAAGTGAGAAATACTTTGAAATATGTAGAATTTCCCCAATATCAACTTTTTGTTATGAAGAGAATTGAATAAGTTTTCCATCGATACCAAATTTGTCCAAATCGTACACTCAGGCGAAGGGTTAGAGCCATTTTAGTGAGATAGTGTACCACCTGGCACTTTAGCGCGTCGCGGAGTCATCCAAAAGAGCATTTGTCAAATTCCAGTAAGCCTTCATAATGCCACCTATTGCAGTGCCTTTCCAATTTATAACTAAGGTGGCAACGCGAGTGACACCACATCGCGCCATCAAGCAGTTTCCCAATTGTCCACTTTCCAGTGAGATGGCGCATCGCACAAGCGTGTAAAATTGGGATTTCATTCAAGTTCCATTATTTATATTTCAAGGACCCTTTGCTAATTTCCCTAAAGCCCCAATAAGTCTCTGCACCGTATTTAAAACCCCAATAGCTAAAGTTGCTCATCTATTCTCATTACTTGATCAAGAACAAAGCACTATCTCTCAAAGATAGAAAACCCTAGCCCCTAAGTTTCAAAAGCAATCTCAAGAATCCTTCGAAGAGTCTTCAAGAACTTCAAGAATCTAGAAAACTAAGGTATGCAGATATTGATTCTTGGGTCCCATTCATCCAAGAAGCTCAAAAACCCTTTTCTAAATTTTAAAGCTTTTATGTTTATAAGTTTTCATGATTCATGTGAGTTGAAATTGATGTTCATGCTATTATTGAGTTGTGATTCATATTTGTTTATAAGGTTTTCAAGTTTTGACCCAAGTATGTGCTATTCATGTGATGTTCATGATAAACCCTTTCAAGTTGCTTGTTAAGTGATGTGTCTATGTCAATTAAGTGTAGAAATTATTGAATAAGCAAAGCATGCTCCCCATATGTTTGATAAAATGCTTATGTGAAGGAATTAGAGCCATTCTAGCATGTTGATTAGAAATCTCCAATTGTGTGCAAGTCCATGCATGTCAAGTGTTTGTTGAAATGCCTTAGTGAATGTATTATGATAACTTGCATACATTCTTGTCCATGAGTATTCCTTATGGAGAAACTATGAGATATTAGTATGCCTACCCTATATATTTACATGCTTATGACATTCAAGTGATTAACGACATATCGTATTGATTGTGTTGTGAATGATAGTCCATTGTAATGATATTCAAGTGTGGTTCTGTCTTATTAATTTATGCTATTGAGTCCTGGGGGTATTTATACCCAAAAACTTAGTTGCTTGTCTAGAGCTGAGTCAGTCTCAAGATAATCTCGGTCGTGCTATGATCCATAGAATTCAATCAGTGATAGAACATTTCGGAAAATTCAGAAATCGCAGTACTAATTCAATACAGACTCAGACTTCTATCACTTTCAAACAAAAAGTAGAATTCAAAGGTATTCCATCAGATAAAGGAACCAAGTGAACTCCGTCTGATAAGTCGAGAAATATGATCAGTAAAAGATTCAGCTCAGTCTAAGTTAAGTAAAGAATCAGTTCAGAGTCCATCAGTTGGGAGTAGTAACTAGCACAGAGCGAGTGCAGGGATGATGGCTTACCCGTTAGAGAGGCAGAGTCATTAGAAGTAATCCCTGTACTCCAAAACTATGTAGCAAGTGCAGGACTAGGAGTCACCCATTATATTAAGGCTTGACTATCATACTGCCTTTGGCTTGACTTTCTGTTTAGGGTCACCCATTGGAGAGGCTTGACTATAGCAGAGGTCATTACCTGTGGTACAGTATTGACACCCTTCAAGTTGGGGATATAGGTTGGACCCCACCAGATCAAATTCGAGGCATGTTGGTTAAGTGAGAACTCCCATAGCTACAGTTTCAGTATCAGTCTTCAGAGTAGAACTCAATAATTAGTACTATCAGATATGTTCATCAATCTCAGTAAGGAACTCAGATAGTGTCATAGATTCATAGACCACCCTATAGATAGGCTTGGTCTCACATAAAGTAATTCGGTATCAGTACCTACAAAGGTCACCGGTCAGATAGGCTTGATCTCAGAGTTGAGTTTTCTCAATATCAGTTCCAGTGATCACCCATTAGTTAGGCCAGATCTCAAATTTAGTCAATCTTAATCGTTATTATAAGATTTAGAGATCACCCTGCTAGATAGGTTTGATCTCTGATTCAGCCAGTCGGTATCAATTAGCAGTAGTCTCAGTCATCCAGTTTATCAATATTAATAAGTACAGATATCAGTTTTAGTAACTTCAGATATGTATAATCTAAGTATGTTCAAAAACCTCAGATTGACAGTTTATTCAGTACCAGTTATCAGATTTAGTCTTAGTATGCTCAATCACAGTATGCACAATATGTTAACTAGTTACAGATTCTCTATGTATGCTAATCCAGCTCCTGCATATCATTCAGTTAGTTATTGTTCATGCATAAGCCCTTACATTTAGCCTTACCTCATCTACATACTCAGTACATTCCCGTACTAATGCATTTGCACTATGGTGTTTTATTTGAAGCCATAGGTTCAGAAGCATGAGCCCCAAAGCACCCTAAGTAGTCCAGACTCAGTGAGTAGCAGTAGACGTAGCAGTGAGTCCTCATCATCCGAGAATGCTTCTTATTTTAGTATTTCATTAGATTTACTTTTTTATCAATAGATTGAGTTAGTTGGGGACATGTCCCATCAACTCCACAATTCAGATAGTTGGAGGCTTTTTCAGACAGGTGTATTAGTATTTAGTTTTCAGTTTGAGCATTTTAGATATTTTGAATGTTATGGAAAGTTCTTGCTAGCTTTTTGCATATATTGTATTATATTATGCAGTGCTCAGGTATAGATATCTGCAAAGGGTTATCTTGTGGTCCTTCGGGGTCATGAGCACCGTGTAACGACTAGGGGGTATTCTTGGGTCATTACACATAAAGAAAAGAATAGAGATATTTGGTGGTTTAATCGTGCTTGTACTGCCTCGTACCATCATTCGAGGTCAAATGACCCTAAGTGGGGGAGACTGAAATACCCTGAACTTTGGCCCTTTCAAATTTCATAAATCTTGAACCTTTTGATCATCATACAACTCACACCATAATGGTTTTAGGACCCTAGTCGTATATTGGTAAGTGTGATATTAGCCAAATTCTGACCAAGATAAGAGAAGACTCTATACGAGTCGTATGTTCAAGTTATGAGACGTAGGTACCAAATAGTATGTTGTCTAGTATTTAGCCTTTGATGTTCTGCTTAAGGTATGACTTGAAAAGTACTAGTCGTATGGTGATGGTATGAGTTAGTCTAAGGAGTTAAATAATAGATAGAATATGGTGTCCAACTTTCTGATCAAGTTACAAGTTGAGGGTACCACTCGTATGATATGTGTGTGAGTTGAGGGGTCTAACCATACCCTCCTGTGTTCTTTTTACAACTTTTAAGCTGAGGGTATTTTGGATACTTCCCTCCTTAAGACCTTAAGACCCCATATCTTATAACACTTTTTGCCCGACATATGAGTATGTTATGTTGGTTTGATTAGGCGTAGGGGGTAATATCTGGTCCACGTGGGACTTGAGATACCCGTCACTGCGAAGCCCTAATTTGGTTCGTTACATTTTTCACCATATCTTTTGCTATTTTCTCTCCAATTTGAAAGCTCCAATAGAAGAAAATGTGGTAAATCATCCATTGAAGCTAAGTTAAGCTAGCCTAACTCCCCCTGGTCATTTTCTATTAATTTTCCTATCAATTTCATCCTATTTTATGGTAAATTCTTAGAAATTTGGTCTTTAAATTCCTCAACTTTAAGGGCTAATTTGAGACCCGATTTGCGTTCCTTTTGTGCTCAACATTTGGTCACACACTCATTGTTCTTTGAGGGACCTCGGGAGAGATTCAATTTTGGATTCTATTTATGAGATTCGCGGGCCAATTCTTGACCCGATCCTTAATGTAGTAATATGGGTCTCATTTTACTCCTAACGATATTTATATCAATATTTTGATAGTGTGGCAACCTTTAGGGATCATGGATTCAAGGCAGATGATTTGTGAGAAATTCAAGAATTTACAGTTCAACATTCAGGTAGTCTTCTATCTAATTTTCTTCATGTTATAGTGTATAATATATGCTTCATGTTAGATAGGGATGTTCGTATGTGACATTGGGTAGAACATCCTGACTTAGACTAATTTATATTTTCGGGTTATAAAAGATTGAATCAACCCTTAAGATCAATTACTTATTATGTTTCTAGGATCCAATTACCCTAGATTGTTAGTATGTTAGACATAGTTGAGTCTAGTAACCCTCTGTGTAAGGTTTACTACTATATTTGGTGGATTATGCGATGGTTATACCGGTTATATATTATTGGGACCAAGTTTGTGATTATGATATTAGTTGGATTTCGGGTGAGTGATTTATCCTTGTAAAGGACGTGGTTAGTCTGTGGACATTTAAATGTTTGTAATCATATTATTTTGATACTGGTGATTACATTGCATGGATTTGGTACAATCATGCTCACTTAATGGTATAATTCCAACTAAAACATGGTTTTACGACTATTTTCCTAAAAAAGAATTTATTCCCACTTTTCACTTTTGAAATGAATCCTTTCATTATGGGAATCCTACCACCTTCATGAATGATTTATGAGCTTTTGAGACTTAAAATTTTGGTTTAGAGATTTTATTGAGATAGATTCTGGTACACAATTTTACTACTACTATTTACTTCAGTTGAGAGAGATTCCGATCCTTTGTACACTTTCATGATGATTTATTCCCAGAGTTGACCCTGGGCAAAGAATTTAAGAACTTATACTATTTTAGTAATTGTTTGATTCTATGCATTTATTATATATATTCCATTTGATCATGAATTATCATTCCGAAGAAGAGAGGACACCGTAGGTCCTATCTTTAAGAGTCGTCGAGCTGGAGGAGGTGTATACAGTAGGTTACATTATGGATCTTGGATCAGTTATGGTAATATGGATTCTACATTGCATTTATCCTTGAATGTGCATTGTCTATCACCAGTATTCCCTATATTTGTCAGCATTATGGGGGTCGCATAGGTATGATTAGTGTTGCTTGGTATATGTTGTGTGCTCATTGGACCTTATGGGTTATAGGTCAATGAAGAAGGTTAAAACTACTCTAGTATAGTAGAGTAAGAAAACATTTAGTATGGGGTAGAAACACTAAATTCTTCCATGCTTATGTGAAAGGTAAATGGATAAAGATGCAATACAATGAAATTCAGACAATGCAAAGCGACAAATAGCAGTTCAAGGAATATATGGAGGCCAGCAATTTTGATTTGATTAACTATTTTCCACAGTTGATCTTTATCACGGAAAATCAAGAGATAGATAATATTCTAACCAAGGATGAGCTTAAGTAGGTGGTGTTCTCACTAAATACTAATAGCGGTAGTAGACTGGATGTTTCTTAGGGAATTCTTCCAATGCAGTTGGTAGATTATTAGTATTGGCATTACTAACTGGTGAAGCATTCTTTCATGGGTGGGAATTACTCAAGTATGTGACTCACACCAATCGAGTGATCATTCCTAAGAATGATGTGGTCAAGAATTTTGGGGATTTGAGGCCTATTAGTCTAAACACTTTTGCTAATAAGATTATTTCTAGAGTTTTACATGAAAGAATAGTCAAGGTGTTGCCTAGATTAATATCTCCTAACCATACTAGTTTTGTAAAGGTTAGGAGTATCATTGAAAATATATTGCTAGCACAAGAGATTATACGGGATTTTAACAAGAGAAACAAGTTGCATAATGCAGTGGTTAAACTGAATATGACGGAGGCATATGCTAGGATGTCCTTGAAATTTCTAGTTAGGGTGGTGAGTAGCTTTGGATTCCATAAAAGGATAATTAATAAGATAGTTTCATGGCCCGATTTCTGAGTCATCATGGAACCTACTTTATCCTATCAGTAGGTAAGCCAAACCATAGCCCAGAGCAATAACCAATCGGCTATATTTGTGAAAATGGAATAAATGCCAGAAATTTGCAAGTACAACACTTACAAGTTTGAATCATGGAATAATAACAATATGAAAGATAAATAAGAGACATAACAACATCCCCTGAACTAGTAGTGTCAGTACAAAATCCACTAATCCAAAAGAATACGAGTATTAATATAGTCAAATATACATCATACTTGAAAATGAAAAGACTAAGCAAATACAGAAACTGGAGAAAAGGTCAGCTCTGGCTCCGTGAGTTGACCTTGTCTCTGAGACCTAGCTCACAAGATCGTAGTGCCAACAACGACAAGTCGTACTTGGATCTGCACCAAAAAGGGTAAAAAAAGTGTGGTATGAGTTCCAAATCCATGGGTACTCAATAGGAATCATTAGTCAATTGAGTTAAATTATAATATAAGTACAACAAAAAATTTAATTTAGATAAATAAGCTTAGTTAGGGTAAGAGGAAAAAACTGGAATAATGCTCCAAATGCTTTAAATAAATGACCAAAACAATAATATTAAGGAATAAATAGTCATCACTACAAAACTAGCCTCCATAAGACAGTAAATGGAATAAAGTAAATAACCCAATGCAGGCCCCCATAAGACCTGAGGGTGCAATCAAAGAGAAGTAATAACCGAAATTGTACTAATTAACCATATCTCAAAATAATAGCCATGGATCTTTACATAAAACATACACCAGAATCAAACCATATCCACAACCATCATAAATAACCCCTCATTTCTAGAGTTGAACCAAAACTCATATCATCATTTGTTGGACTTGAACTGGAATTCATATCATGATTTGTCAAACGTGAATCGAAACTCATATTATGACTTTCTGGACTTAAACCAAAAACTCATATCATCTCTAAAGTACCATTATAGAATAAAGCATCATTTATCTATCTTTCTTAAGCTCTAAAATATACATTTAGATGATATACATGTCTATTAAGTCTTTAAAGAGATAGCAAAAGTCTTGGCCTAAGGTGTGGAAGGACCAAATTCTGATTCCCGAAATCCATTCTAATGCAAATTCTTTCCCAAACTAGGCTAAGGTATCTAAGTTCACTACTAGATATTAAATAAGCCACAAGTTAGTCCTAAGATAATAATTCCACCTAACGAATGAGTATCTAGGTCAATTATGCCTAATTTACGTTTCCTTAATCGGCTAAAAAATCAAACTCAAGCTAACTATTACTCCAAGTCCTAACTTCCAACCCACATCTATCACATTATCATAATTATACTAAAATTTATCCCAATCTATTAGAAAGGTACACCTAAACTACCTGAACGTCCTAAACTACCTGAACGTCAGAGAAAGCCAAGTAAAATTCGCTAAATCAATGATTTTTCTTTTTGATATGCTTTTACTTGATTCCACACTATTAAAATGACAATTACTCATCAATACAAGAATAATGGTACCCATATTGTATTTTTATTCTTCGGGTCCAAAATCACATAAATATCTTATGTGGGGCCCACTTGTGGAATCACACTTTTGAAACCTTCAATGCATCCCTCTATGTTCAAGGAATATTTACCCTAAAAATGGGTAAATTCCTAGTTTAAATGATGCCACAATCTACCTAGCAAGAATCTAGGGATTTTGCAAATAAATTAAGAAATTAACCATGAATTTAATGGAAAATTACCAAGATTTCGATGAAGAAAAAACAAATTCAAGCTTACAAACACCCCAAAATTCCCTAATAAATGCTCCCACAAACTTCTCAGACTCTCTATGGATCCAAGCTCTTGAACTTATGGATAAATGGAGAGAATATCAGGTATGTGTGGGATTTAATGCCTCCCAAGTCAGGTTAAACAAACACTTGACTAGTGGTACCCACTAACCTATACCTTTTGCTTAAGTGGCCTTTCTTTAAGTAGACAGGGCTCTCCTTTAGTGGCACTCAACTAACAAGACTGGTTTATTAAGCAACTGGGTGGCCGCTTAAGCAGCCTCTACTAAAGCAACCCAAGCACCACTTTAGTGGATGCACTAGTTGAGTGGTGCATCTGTTGGGGACTTAGAAAATTCCAAATCTCCACATACCCCTTGGGATTCATCCAGAATCCCATAAATGCAAACAAACTATGCTACCCTATCAATTTTAGCATTTTGGACTCAATGGCATAGTGAAAATTTTCATCTAAGGTTGTTTCAACAAAATGTAGGCCCCACACCCATGGGCTATTTTTATCAATTTCTAGAGCTGATGGAACTACTAGAATTGGCATACGAGGATGTCAAGCTAAATTTTACACCCAACAGCCTGTTTTAACTTGTGAAGACTTCAAAATAGGGAATTGTCTCTAAAAACCAAACTAACTTCTTGCTAACAAAAATGTAAGCTCCAGTAAGTCCCAAATGACTTAGGACAGTTATAGGAATTCTCAAAATCAAAAAAATATGTGGAAATATAGAAAATGACCTGCAGAGTCATATTATCCACTACTAAAAGAACTTTCGACCGTAAAATAAAGTGTTAGGATTTACCTAAAACCTCGAATAGGTGAGGATATTGGACCCACATCTTGCTCTTGATCTCCCAAGTAGACTCCTCTACTAGGCAGCATCTCTAATAAACCCTAACCACTAGAATTTCTCTAGAGCACGACCATTTGACATCCTGGCTAATATGAGCACCGACTTCTCTATGAAGGTCAACCTCTTGTCCAACTTAACTGATTTCCATTGAAGCACTTAAGACTCATTAGGAATATACTGCTTTAACATAGAAACATGGAAAATTAGATAAACAACACCAAAATCTAGGGATAAGTTTAGCTCATAAGCCATCTCACCATCTATGCGGAGGATCTCAAAAGTTCAAATATATATTACTGAGCTTGCCTTTTTTCTTTAACCTCATCATACCCTTCATAGGATATACTTAGATGAATACTCGATCTCTAACTCTAAACCTCAAGAAATAAAGACTACTATCAAAATAAGACTTCTGTATACTTTGAGCTACCCTCAACCTATCCTATGTCACTCTGACTCTATCCATTGACTCCTGAAGCAAGTTAGTACCATGTGGTTTAATCTCAAAGGTTTCAAACTATCCAATCAGAAATCAACACCATATACCATATTAATCCTCAAATTATGCCATCTCAATACTCGAATGGTAATTATTATTATACGTGAACTCTTCCCAAGCTAAGTGTTGCTCCCATTGACCTCCAAAATTCATAACACAGGCTTAGAGCATATCCTTAAGAACTTAATAAACTACTCCGACTGCCCGTTTGTCTGAGGGTGAAAGGCTGTGCTAAGATCTATGTGATTACCCAACTCCTCCAAAAAAGCTCTCTAGAAACTTGAAGTAAATATCAAACCTCATCTTGAAGTGATAAATATAGGTACTCCATGCAATTCTATCTTACAAATAGGTATGGGCTAACCTCTTGGCACAGAAGGACATCTGAATAGAAATAAAATGTGTCAATTTGGCCAACCAATCTACAATGACCCAAATGCTATCAGAACTACGTGATATAAGAGGCAACCCATTAACAAAGTCCATGGTGATTCTCTCCCACTACTACTCGGGAATGGCCAATCTTTGAATTAGGCTGCTAGGCCTCTGGTGCTCAGCCTTCACTTGTCGACATCATAGGAAATGAGCTAAATTTTTTTCCTTATCTTTATTTATTCCACTCCACTAATAATGTTGCCTCAAATTATTAAACGCCTTAGATGTATGTGTGTGAATAGAGTATCTAGAGCTGTGATCCTCAAATAATATTAACAAAACTAAGTCACCACCCCTTGGAACACAAATGTGATCATCATATCTCAGAATACCCTCAGGATCTATGGTAGCCCTCCTGGACTTGCCATTAAGCACCTGATCAAAAAATACATAGTCTTATGTTATCAAATTGGCAACTCCAAATTTGCTCAAGTAAGGTAGACCTCACCTTACAACTAGAAAGAATTATCCTAGAATCTAAACTATTAATTCACATCATCAAGTTGGATAAGGACTAGATGTCCCATGATAATGGAAACTGAGAAATCGATATAGAAACAAGGCTACCCATACTTACTATTTCAGCTCAAGGCATCTGCTACCATGTTTTCCTTTAGCAGATTGTATTAGATAGAGATGTAATAATCCTTAAGCAACTCCATCCATCTAAGTTTACAAGAATTAAACATAAAGACTACTGATGCCAACTCTAAATCATGAGGGGTAGTTGCGCTCGTTCACCTTCTACTGCCTCAATGTATAGGCAGTAACTCGACCCTAGTGTATCAACAAAAAAAACCAAGACAAAAACAAAAGCATTACAATATATGATTGATATAAGGTGGATTTATGTATCTCAGTTTTGCTATATAGGCTTAATTAGTCTTATTTTGAGGATTTCTCTTGGGTTTAATGAGATTCTTCATCTGAATAAGCATCTAAGTGTTATGTAATATAATATAAAGTCCAAAGTGTGTTCATAATGAATTTTGAAGTAAAACCCCAAGTCAGGAATCATTGGATAAGAGCTATTACTCTTAGCTTCAGCTATGGCCCTTACTAGTATTTGATCTTGAAATATAGGTAGTTGTGTGCTCTAAAATATGGTGTTAGATATTGTAGGAAAATTGGAAGTTAATAATTATTATAAAGGAATGCTAAACAATCTAGAAAATAAGTGGAAACAACACCACAGTGCATGGACTTAAAGGACAAAAGCAATGGGCAAGGCTTGATAAAAGTTGGGTAATTTGGTGTGCTTGGCGTGTAACGCTGCCTAGATGCCACGATATGATCGAGGAAAACCATTGTAAATGTTTGGAATGGAAAATTCCAGTATGTTGATGCGTTATTGTCATGCTATTTTGCTTACATAATGCGATATTGGCTTGGCATGCCAATAGTTTAAAAATAGTCTTTTGTATCTAAGTACAAATAGGACACTTAGTTGATGTGTTGAAGATATTTGGAGACCTTTGGACTTGAAAGAAGGATGCAGAAGACTTTTAATAGGGTTTCTATCCTTCAATTTACTTTGTTTATGGATTTTAACATGGATTACACTCTTGTGATTCTTTTTATGTCTATAATCGGCTAAAACCCCTTGTCTGGCGTTAAGTCCATAAACATGATTACTAATACTTTAAATTAAATATGGTTGTGGTTAATTATCATATTGATTATTTGTTTATCCTTGCTATTACTATTTTAAGGACTCACGACCCTTAGAATACATACTATAACTCTATTATGAATCCAGAAGAATAAATGGTAGGGTAGAACATAGGATGAATATAATATCATTGACTGATATTATAATTTACACTTAGGATAGGAATATAATTATGTTCCCTATTTGGTTCAATTAGGAGACGAATACGAAAGAACTTAACTTAGTTTTCATATCCCCGCTCATTGATGCAGTTGTGGGGGCTAAGTAAGTAATTGATTGGAGGTTTTAAAGGCCATAGTCACACCATTGATCCCATGAATCAACAACAAACATAACTAATCTAACCAATAAAGTTCCACAACATAATATGTTTGTTTGTAGAGCCTTAACCTTGGTCATTTCCATTGATTGTTCAAACCTTTACATTATTGCATTTTTTAGTTTATGGTTACTTCTAATTTACAAACTCTTGTGGCTACTTTGTCACTGAATTAATATTAGTAGCGAACAAATCTTGGATAGTTGTCAAATCAAGTCACTAGGGGATTGATATTTGCCTTTTTATAAGGCCTCTATATTTCTTGGTGATACCTCGTACACTTGCATATGCGCCTGGGTGTAAAAATGATGAATCCCTTGCCCTCAACATGAAGAGCCAACATAGAAGTTGAGGTGAGAAATCCCTTGCACTTCCAAAAGCTCAACTCCCACTCCTTGAGTCACTACAATGGAACCTCTTTTCGGGTTAATCTGGTTATTGGCGTTGTAATAATAGTGAAACCCTTAAAAAATAGCCTATAGTAACCGACCAAACTAATGAAGATACGAACCATAGATGAAGATGTAAGTTTGGCCCAATTATGAATAGCCTCAATCTTTTCTGATTCCACCATTATCCCATCCTTAGTCACTTTATGTCCTATAATGTCACTGACTAGAGCCGAAACTCACATTTTGAGAATTTAGCCAAAATCCTATAATCTCTTAAAGACAAGTGGAGCACAATTCTCAAATACTTCATATGTTCCTCCGTACTTCTCAAATACACAAGGATATTTTCAATGAATACGATAACAAAAGAATCTTAATATGTCCTGAACACGTGGTTTATCAAATCCATGAACGTGGTTAGAGCCTTAGTCAACCCAAAAGACATCACTAGAAACTCATAATAACCATAATGAGTCTTGAAGGCTATCTTTAGGATATCCTCTACTCGAATTCTCAACTGATGGTAACCAAACCTCAAGTAAATCTTAGAGAACATTGCTTCTCCCTAAAGCTGGTCAAATAAATAATAAATATGAGGGATAGGATACCAAATATTTACCATCTCCTTATTCATCTTCCTATAGTCAATACACATACATAGGGAACTATTCTTCTTCTTCATAAACAAAACAAGAGTACCCTAAGAAGACACAGTCAGTCTACTGAAACCCTTACCCAAAAGATCATGAAAATGAGAACTAAGCTCCTTAATCTCGGCAGGAGCCATATGGTAAGGTTCCATAGAAATAGATAGGGTGCAAAACTAAAGATTAATAACAAACTCAATATCATGCTCAGAAGAAAGACTAGGTGGATTGGTAGGAAAATAATAGAAAACTTATGAACTATAGGTTCAAAGTTAAGCGAGGGTCTCTCCGTACTAACATCATGAATATAAGCGAGATAAGACTTGACATCCCTCAAAATAAGTCTCCTAGCCCAAACATTAGAAATAATCTTCATTGGCTCATCACTAATAGATCTTTGCAACACAATTGGGGTTTGTCAGACATTTCTAAGGTAACGGTCTTGGAAAAATAATCCAAGACTGCATGATAGGGGGATAACCAATCTAGTCATAGAATCACATCAAAATCCACTATGTCTAACACTATAAGATCAACCTGAGTATAGAACTCTCAAACAACCACAACACATGATATATAAACCAATCAACTATTAAAGAATCACCCAGGAGTAGATACACATAACGATAGAGATAAAGAATCCCCAACAAAACTCTAACTGAAAGGAATAATAATAAGACACATGAAAATATGTGAATCCCATATCAAATAAAGCAAAAGTCCTTGATGGCATAATGAAACTATACTTGTAATAATAGGATATCAAGACTCTACCTTGAGTCTACCAAGTATGACATAAAATTAACCACTCTCGCAAGGAAGTTGGGCGCCTGAATGAGCTCTTTCCCTACTTACCTGAGGATCTCCAAGAGCACCCTGGGGACCACCCTGACGATAATGCATACTAATTCTAGCTAGGGGTAATACTACCCTAATTGATGGAACACTCTAAGAAATTGAAAAAATTGCTTCACGCCTAAGACACTCTCTAGATAAATAGCCAAAGGCCCACCAATTATAACATGCCTCAGGTGTTGTACTGAACCCAAAAAATTTTATTGACCCAGAATAACCATCTCGGCTGGAATACCCAAAAGATGTACCTATTAGAGACTAACCACTACTCTAGACAGGATGATCGCTAAAGCTAGACTTGCATCCATTAGTAATCTAATGTACGGTATGAACGGGCCAGCTAGACAGATCCTGATACTGATAAGGATGACATGAAGGATACCTACCCTGAGAACCATTACCTTTGAATCATGAGTCGCTCTGGCTCCCACTAAAATTTCCCTAGTATCGCAACCTCTAATTGCTGCTACTTTGGGCCTCGATATGTATTTCCTTTATAATCTAAGCATAATTATAAACCTCAACTAAAAATCTTCTAATAACAACCAAACTCCGAGTAGTCATACAGAGAGAAAGTTGAAATCCCCAAACAAAGCATCAAAATAGCTCATACTTGGTCAGTATAATAGATGCAGAATGCCTAGATAACTCATGTAATCAAGCTTTATACTTCATAATAGTCATGGATCCCTACTTCAATCTTAAAATTTGGTCACTTGGAGGATCCCTAAAGCTGTGGGCTATATACTTTTCTAAGAAGAACTCAGAAAACTGTGTCTATATGAAAGATAAAGATCTAAGTAAACTAGAATTTAGATAGCCTCTCCACCAATATTGATCTACTAAATCAAGTTGCAAATTAGTGTAGTCTACACCATAATTCTTAACTAGGCCTAAATTATGGAGTCTATCATCACAAGCAACCACAAACTCATAAGCACCCTCGCCCATTACACTAGAAAACCTAGGTAGAGTCAATATCAAGAATCTACCCAATATCTTATTCTCCAAAATAGACATATCAATTTGAGAGACTACCAACTGAGAAACACTAGCACAAGACGAATCTTAACTCTGGGAATCACAAGTATAGGCTGCGTTCTTACCTTAGTGCCACTTTGATCAGTAAATTACACACCTTCAAATGGTGCACCACCAACTAAACCGAAGAGATGAACCAACACATCCCTGAGTAGTAACATGGAAATAAACCTTGATGAATATTGGAAGGTCCCTAGCATATACTAGATGGGGTGGTGGAATATGCTAGGGACCTTCCAAAATTCATCAAGGTACTAGATGGGGTGGTGGAATATTTGGTGTGGAAGCAAAAATAGGGTCTACTGAAGGCCCCCTATCTTGGTATCCAAATGGGGATGAATATCTTGGCTTTCCTCAACCTCTAAGTCATCCATAATAATATCGGTACAAGATCCACTAATCCAAGTTAATATGATGACTAACATAGTCCAATATACATCAGCCTCAGAAATGGAAAGACTAAGCATATACAGAAAATGGAAAAAAGGCCAACTCTGGCTCTGCGAGCATACCCTACTTTGAACTCTTTCTTTCATGATTTTAGTGTCAACAACAATAACTAATACAAGAATCTGCACCAAAAAGGTATAGAAGTATAGTATGCGTACCACATCAACAAGTACTCAATAGGCATTATTGACCGACTAAGCTAAATCATAACATAAGTATAATAACAAAATGCAAGATAAATAAACTAAGTTAGGGTAAGAGGTTAATCCAGTAATAATTCTCCAAATATTGTAAATAAATAATGAAATAATAATATTAAAGAAAATGGAGCAATTCCTACAAAACTAGCCCCCATAAGCTGGTAAGTGTAATAAAGTAAATTACCAAATATGGGTACCTATAAGCCTAGGGGTGCTATCAAAGAGAATTAATAATCATAATTATACTAATTAACCATATTTCAAAATCATAATGATGGATCCTTCAATACCATAAACAACTGACTTAAACCGATTCTATAACTATCATAAATAACCCCTCATTCCTAAACTTGAATTAAAACTAATTTTATCATTAGTTTGACTTGAACTGTAACTCATATCATAATTTTTTGGACTTGATCAAAACTCATATCATCATTTGTTGGACTTGAATCAAAACTCAGGCCATCTCCCAAGTACCAATCTAGAATAAATAATTATGTATCTAACCTCCTCAATCTCAGAAATATACATTTCGACGATATACATATCAATTAAGTCTACACGGAGATAACAATAGTCTTGGCCTAAGGTGTACTAGAGGGGCCAACTCCTAATTATCGAAGTCCATTCTAACGAAATTCTATCCCGAACTAGGCTAAGGTATCTAAGTTAAATAGTAGATATTAAATAAGCCACAATTTAGTCCTAAGATAGCAATTCCACCTAAAGATAAGTAGCTAGGTCAAATATACCTAATAGTTCCTTAATTGGCTAAATAATTAAATTCATGCTATTTATGACTTCAAGTCCTAATTTCAAACCCACATCTAGCACATTATTATGATTATAGTACAATTTATCCCATTTTATGAGAAAGAAAAACCTATCCTACCTGGATGTCAGAGAAAGTATAGTGAAATCCACTAAATCAACCATTTTCCCTTTTGAGGAAGCTTTAGCACAATGTCACACTATCAAAATGATAATCTAATCATCAATATGAGAACAACGGCACCTATATTGTACTTTATGTTTTGGATCAAAAACCACGTAAAAATCCTATGTAGGGCCCGCTTGTAGAATCAAACTTTTTAAATTGTCTAAGCATCTCTCAATGCTCAAGGAACATTTTTGCACAAGACTGGATAAATTAGAGCTCAAATGATGCCTTAATCTACCCAACAAGAACCTAAGTATTTTTGGAATAAATTATGAAATTAATCATAAATTTATTAGAAACTTACCAAAACTTTGATGAAGAAAGGATAAATTCAAGCTCACAAACACCCCCAAAAATTCCCTTATAAATTCTCCCCCAATTTTTCATACTCTCCAGGGCTCCAAGCTCTAGAACTTGTGGAAAAATTGGGAGAAAATTAGGTAGGCGGGGGATTTAATATGTGATGATTTAATTTTTCATGATTTTTACAAAATATTTATTTCTATGTGATTTGCCCATTTTACCCCTCCCCGTAGTTGCTTCATGATTTTTGTAGGGCATGGGGATGATTAGCATGGTTCTCAATGCTTTGTGGTATCATTTGTGTGAGATTGTGATTTTTGATGGTTAAAAAGGCTTATTAGTTGACTTTGTTCAACATCTTTGGATATTTGTGTCGCGTGGAAAAATGGACTACACCAACAGATCCAAAATATTGATTTTAGGTTGGTAACATGATTGGTGTGATTTTATAACTTCTGTATCTCATTTTGATCCTTCATTTGAAAAATTGCAACATTAGGTTTCATGGGTCAATTTTGATGAAATGATATTTTCTCAAAAATTTGATGTCGTCGTTGAGTCTGGAACATTGAATTTAGTGGGGTAGCATAGTTCTCTTGTGTATACAGGATTCTAGATGAATCCCATGGGGTCCGTGGATTCTCTAAGTTTCTAGCTGGTGCACTTATTTAAGTGATGCTTTAGTTGCTTGAGAGACTTGGCTAGATAGGCAAAATGTTACCTAAGGACACTAGGCTTGCTTAAGGATAGGCTCTTAAGTGATGTTCGGGCTGCTTAAGCAATACTAGCATGCCAGACACCGGTCGCTTAAGTGACAACAAAGTTATATACGCGATTAGGCGGGCTTCGCTTAAGAAATTCCTTTTCTCTTAAGTGATAGCTACCTAAGCGACCCAGTATCCACTTACGCAATGCCTAGGTGGCTTATTTTCCCATTTTTGAGATTTTTACAGCATTTTCAAGGCTTAGAGCTTGGGATTAAAGTTCTTGAGCATTTTATTTCATTTTTTCGGCTTGGGTAAGCTTCAAATCCCTATTACAATTACTTTTCTTTGATTTTATCATTTAAATCTAATTTAAACTCAGAATTAAAGGTGGAATTTGGGAACTTTTGCTTGGAAGGCTCAAATTATCATTTTTTCAATTCAAACCCCAATTTCACTCTGTTTTCACTTGGGTTTTTTTATATAAGTCCCTTTAATCTTGGAAAGTATTTTTTGAGAGAAATTTTAGTTTTAACCTTTTTTTAAAAAAAACCATTTCAAAGGTTTGTTTTGACCCCGATTCGAAAGTGGGCAATATAGATATTGTTGGCTTTCTTTGGTGCATATATTCTATATTTGTGTGTTTTAGCTGATTTTTGAGTATGTGCGTGAAGTGAAAGCTCGGTGATAAAGGATTGTTTATTTTGGGTTTGGGTTTGAGGTAGGTTAGTTCGAGGTAGGTTATGGCTTATCTTTCTTCAGACTGGATTGGGTAGTTAATAATAATGTAAAAGCATGCCATAAATATGGGTTTGTATCTTGGAAAATGTGTTTAGGTGATTTATGTGCCCATGTAGGGGCCTTTGTGGATAATACTTATTGGTTTTGAGACCTTATTTGCTTTGTGCGATTGTGTGGGATCTTAATGATGTTGTAGCCCAGTATTTTATATATGTATGTTTGGTTACACTCTTTTTGATAGCGAAGCCTAGATTTTTGGATTTACATGGAATCAATGATATTGTCTTGCATGTTTTTCTTGTTGGTTGCTAGATTATATTAGATCATGGATGGTTGGTTGTAATAAGTGGATTCTTGGCTCACATGGTTGGTATATTTACTGGATATTAGATATTCTCATTTTGGTTGGTTGTTATCATTACATCAACATATCATATTCATTTATGAAAGATTGGTACCATCGTGGAAATACTAGAAACATTGATTTTCCTGACAGAAAATGTGAAATCTTTAAAAATCTTCTATCGATATATGTGCTGAAAAAGAGTTATAGATATTGGTATTTGATATTGGTTGTATATGGGTTGACGACCCCCTCCCCTCCCCCCATGGGTCCTACCTTGGGAGAATAACTCAGTAAGTATATACGGAGGTTGTGCGACGACCTCATGTATCATTATCATCATCTTCTTCATCGTATTCCATATATTGTGCATATTCCATGATTGTATTTTCTATCCTTAACTTGATATCTATTCATTTTTTCAATCTTCTTATATATTTGTTCTATGTGTATATTTTGTGCTTCCTTTCTCTATTGATATTTGTTATGTGTAGATGATAGAACTGTTAGTGAAAATGGTGTAGGCTATCATTTGGGGAATTTTCTGATTGCAGGTGACATGCCCATAGTTTGTGTTTATATGCTTTATTTTCTACTTTACTCAGTTGGCCATGATACCTACTAGGTACAAGTGGACCATTCTCATCCCTACTGCGCTCTATCAGTGCTGATCTAGGTATGAGTGTACTGCATGGATAGCTAATTTAGGTGGCATTTGTAGTCTATTTGAGGTAGCAGTTTGTTCTGTGCATCCTGAGTTGGCCACTACCTTTTCTCATTTGTACTATATCTTATTGTATTTAGAGACAGAGTCCATTCCTTTTTTGTTATCCTATATATATTCCAACTTTGAGTTGGATTAGTGGTTCTTACAATGTGACACTAGGTTTCGGGAGTTGGTCTGATATATCGATAGTATTTTCTGCTAATATCATATTTGTGTGGTTCGGGATTGCTCTAGAAACCTTGCCTTGGGTTTTATAGTATTGATCTTCCTTTTATATCAGTTTCGATAATAGGCTTACTTGCCAAGGCTTGCCACGACAAGTGCCATCATGACCCTTAGTTTTTGGGTCATGATAAATTGGTATCGAAGAAAGGTTCATCGGTCTCAATAGTGCAAGAACGAGGTCTATAATAAAGTCTCGCGGATCAATATATATACATCCGTATCTATCTTTGAGAGTCTATAAGTTATCTTTGAGAAATTTTCCTTATTTTATTCTATATCTTGCAGAACTTTCATACTTTATTTTCTAAGTCATATTTGACTCTTTTCTATGTAGATAGTGAGAACTAGATACAGTGAAGCTAGAGATTTAGACCCATTATTTGAGGAGAGAGCATAGTCTAGAGGGCGAGTTGCAAGCTATGGACAGTTTCGATACGAAGGACAAGCATGAGGATCTACCCCATTCATATATAGCTCTAGCGGACTCTCCCCTAAGCTTCTTATTGATAATTTTGGAGTTATGGGGCTTACTTCAGTCTCGTAGAGTTCTTCTACCCTAGACTTAGAGGGGTTGTTGATTAGATTGTTGACCCATTTAGATGGTCCTCATGTGAGTACACCTGGTGTTTCTCCAAATCTAAGTATTGTATCTCAGTCTGTACTAGAGTATAGATTATCCTGTTGTACTGACATCTGATTATGGTACTCCACAGATTCCTAGTGTGGTTCCTTCTTCAGTGCTGACATATAAGTATAGTATCTAAGGTCAGAAGTTTATCATTCTTCTATGATGTATCCTCATCTAGTTCTCATCTAACCAGATTTACTATGCCTCCTATTGTTACCAATATAGCTATGTCTTCTAAGGATAAAAGAATTGAGAGATTCACTCATTTGGGTCTTCCTAGGTTCAGTGCTGCTGTATCCGAGAATGGATATGAGTTCTTGATGGATTTTCATAGGAATTTCCATAACCTTGGTTGTCTTGAGTCATGGGGGGGAACTTATACTACTTATCAATTGAGAGATGCAGCCAGAGATTGGTGGAGGTTACTTATTAGTTGCTGACCTCTTGGTTCATCAGAGATGACTTAGGATCAGTTTATAGAGGCTTTTTTTGACAGCTTTGTGCCTTTCAGTTTGAGGGATGGGATGAGATATAAGTTTGATAACTTGGAGCAGGGCTCCATAACTATTGCAGAGTAAGATGACTGATTCCATGCTTTATCAAGATATTCTTATGCCAGATTTCCACCGAGTATAAGAAAAATTAGAAGTTCATGAAGTGGTTAGATATTTCTCTTCAGGATTCTATGACTCAGATGGTAGTGTATGGAGCATCATTTTAAAGTATTTTGGATCATTCTAAGATAACTGCAGCTATTTTTTTAGCATCTCAAGGAAGCACCAAGAAGGTGCGTCGTTAGGGTGGTTTTGAGGTTATGTGTCTTGAGGTAGAGATTTTAGAGGCTTCCAGTGGTATCATAGTAGACTAATCTAGGTAGCCTGGTAGAGTTCAGGTAGTGGGCCTCCAGGTTCAATAGCTTTGGGTGGTCATCATTTGTTTAGCCGTACCTCCTATCATTGAGTCGGGCTACAGGGTTTGTTCTGTGCGTGATGAGATTGGCTATTCGGCCAAGGAACGTCCCCACTATTTTTTTAGATCTATAGATGTGACTGTGTCATGAGCCAAACAAGGACCTTGCCTTGCCGATATCTCAAGTCCACTAAGGACCGAAGACCACCCTTTTACCTAGACAAACGGATCATAACACGTCTAACCACCACTGAATTTTGAACATATAACAAGATAAAAAGTAATACGTTCAATTATATCTATGAGTGTCAACATTCATAAGCATTCTACAGTAATATCCACAAAGCCTCTAACCAACCGAATATCAATAAAACTTGGGACATGCTCCCTACAATAGCCCAAAAGTACATCCAAAGGAATGAGTCAATAACATAAAGAAACTCAAAACATAAAATGAGGTCTTTTGATGTATAAAAGCTCACCACTTTATCTTGACTCACAAGATATCCCACAACTACCTAGTCACTATATAGGAAAAGAAGAAGTATTTTTGGTTCCTGCATCGCGTGGGGATACAATGATCAAAGACGGTTACCGGGTTGAGCACTAGCATATAAGTCATGGATAAAGGAATAAAATAAAGCCATGATCAACAATTTGAAATCAGTCAAAATCCAATGCACATAACTATATGCCAATACATATATATATAAATATCATATGCTGGGGTAGGGAATAAGGCTTAGCATGAACTTTAAATCTTAGCCTAGATTATGTATCTTGACCATCATAAACCATCCCACGGGCTATATAGTCAGTGTCTCCCCCTGGTCAGGCCCTAGTGCGTGTTAGTTGTATGAACCAAAGACATCATAAAAGGTCGGGAAATCCTTTTACCCTACGCCAATCGTAGTACAAATATATATATAGTATGATAGAAGCACATAGTCATCTAGACCAACCCTTATGTCAACAAATGTGAGTTTCCAGTATTAGTCCTTCAGGACTTACACCTTCACGGCTAGCTATCACAACCTCCATTAAGCAATATTAAAATATTTAGCACATAACCCATCCACTAGTTCAATGATTCATTAATTATGGTATCATCAATTGGTATTATCATACCAACTATGGCTTGCAAGCGAATGTCGTTAAGCCAACACTTTGGGAAATCCTTGTACCCCGCTGACTCTATTAAATCACTTGGGGGGTTCTCTGCATCCCACAAGTTTTTCAAAATTATTCTTATCCATTAACCAAATATGTAATGCATTAATTTTAAGAAAGTATACTAAACAAAGTGATTAACCACATTCCAAAACCAATTATACAAATGGGTTGGGGTTCTTATCAATTTTAATACCAAAATTAAGTTACTTGTGGAATCCTTATACCCCAAATTAACTTGTTCAAAATTTTGGGGAATCCTTGTACCCTTAAATTCATTCACCATTCCCATGCACCGCAATGAGTGTACAAACCAACAATTCAATCCATAATAAATAAATAGTTATCATGGGAAAATTATTCAAATAATATATATCCAAAACTCTTAACCCATTATTCAAAACCCAATATCAAACCATGTTATCAACATCTAATTTCATTCCATTAACAAATACTAGTGTAGGGAGAGAGATACATGCCTTAATCACCAAGAGATTTGAAAAAGAAACCACCCTTAGAGCCCTAAATGACCACTTCTCTTGAAACCTTAACATTATCTTGAATGGGGAATTTAAGAGAGTAAAGAGAATGTTTGATATGCTAAAGTATTTAAAATAACCCCTTATTGGTGCTTTATAGATGTAGGGTCTATGTGGGAAAGGATGGAAATTACAAAGATAACATTAAAGAAAAGTTGAGAAAGCCATCGCCCAGTCGTTATGGGTCACCCTATGACCATAGCGACTGACTATAAATCATGGACCTAACTTGCACTCAAGATAGAGCCAACAAGGATATACACTAGTTAACTTATGAAAGGTTCACTATGACTCATAATGAGTCTATACGACTCTTTGAGTCTAGTAATAATGACATCAGAAACATTAGGATAGTTGACTAGTTAGACTATAATTTAAACTATACGCCTCATAATAAATCCAAATGATTCATGAGGTAAAAGTCATACTCAGATCAGATCAATAGGAAAAAATATTGTACAAGCTACAATTGGGGTCTCAAGACCCGTATAGAGACCCTACAACTTGTAAAGAGAGTCGTAGTTTGGGAAGTAAGCTCAAAACTCAAGATTTAAGCTCAGAACTCAAGATTTTCAGAGGACAACACTTGGATTGTTATATAGAGTAGATGTTCTACTAGGGGTATGAGAGGCAGTGGTAGTGATGCCTATGGTAGTATTTGAGGGACTACCCAGTAAGGTGGTGGAAATGGTTAGTGCTATGTTATACCTGCTAGGTTTTAGAAAGAGGCTTCTGATTTTGTTATCACAGGTATTGTCCTTATTTTCTTAGATTTCTATTTTTTTTATTTGGTCTAGGATCAACTTTTACCTATATGTATTCATACTTTTCTTTGGGTTTTGACTTTGCTTGTGAGCCCTTCATGTGACTATCAGTGTATCTACCCTTGTAGGAGACTCATTAGTGGTTGATCGGGTGTACTGATCTTGTGTTGTGACTCTTGTTGGGCATAATAACTGGATAGATCTAATTGTATTAGATATTGTAGATTTTGATGTCATCTTGGGTATGGATTGGTTAGTTCCTTACCATGTTATCCTAGATTGTTATGCTAAAACTGTGACCTTAGATTCACCGAGTGTGCTGAGGATATCATACAAGGGCTTTCTTCTTTTGGGTCCCAAGATAGTGATATGTTTTCTTTAGACTTGTCTCTTGGTTGTGAGAGGGAGGCGTTTGTCTTTTTTGGCTCATATTCGTGATACTAGTGTTTTTTACCTCCTTCTTTGGATTCTGTTTGTGTTGTCTATGAGATCGTGGATATTTTTGATATAACTTTTCGTGGTATGCCTCTAAATCATGATATTGACTTTGATATTAATGTTAAGTCGGGCACCAAGCCTATTTTTGTTCCTCCTTATAGGATGGCCCTAATAAAGTTAAAGGAATTAAAGGATTAGTTGTAGGAGTTGTTGAATAAGGTATTTATACAACCTAGTGTATCACCTTAGGGTGTACCTGTCTTGTTTGTAAAGAAAAAGGATGGGTCGATACGTATGTGTAATGATTATCGATACTTAAACAAGGTGACAGTTAAGAATAAGTATTCTCTTTCTCGTAATGATGATTCATCTAACCATCTTTAAGGTATTTTAATATTTTTGAAGATTGATTTGAGGTCTAGGTATCACTAATGAGTTGGTATTAATGAATCAGGTATTTTGACCATATATTAATGAGCTATTTTTCCAAGATAGCTTTTTAGACTCGATACGATCATTATGAGATCTTGGTCATGTCCTTTGGGTTGACAAATGCCCCAATTGCTTTCATGGTATTAATGAATCAGGTATTTTGACCATATATTGAATCTTTTACTATTGTATTTATAGATAATTTCTTGTTTTATTTCAAGAGTGAGGCCAATCATTAGGAGCATTTATGGATTGTGCTTCAGAGATTGAGGGATGAGAAGTTGTATGCTAAGTTCTCTAGGTGTCAGTTTTGGTTGAAGTCTATTTCTTACTTGAGTCACGTGGTGATCAAGGATGTTATTATGGTCGATTTGACCAAGATTATAGCTCCACTGACCAAGTTGACTTAGAAGAAGATTTCCTTTCTGTAGTTTGATGCTTGTGAGGTAAGCTTTCAAAAGCTTAAGAATCTGTTGACTTCAACTCCTATCTTGACTTCGCCAAAAGAGGCCATGAGTTTTACTATCTTCTATGATTCTTTTGGTATTGAGTTAGGTATTGTGTTAATGTAGCAGCGTAAGGTAATTTCTTATTCTTCTCAATATTTGAATCCCCATGAGAGGAATTTCCCTACCTATGATTCGGAGTTGTGCACGGTTGTTTTTTCTTTAAAGTGGTGGAGACACTACCTGTATGGATTCCATTATGAGATTTTCTCAAATCATCATAGCCTCAAGTATTTATTCACCCAATGATATCTTAACATGAGGTAGTATCGATGGCTTGAGTTTCTTAAGGATTATGACTTGACAATTCTTTATCATCTGAGTAAGGCTAATGTGGTTGTACATGCCTTGAGCAGGAATTCGACTAGCATGGGTATCTTAGCATCATTTTACTTAAGAGAGATCTATGTTCTTTAAGGTTCAATCTTTTTCTAACAATATAGTTAGGCTTGATATTTCTACACTAGGTATGTTTTGGCATTCATGGAGGCTAGGTCTTCCCTGATAGAGCAGATTCAGGCTTAATAGTTTGATGATGTTGGGTTGAGAGTGATTGAGAAAGGTGTTGAGTGGTGAGGCTAAGAAATCCTTGTTTTATCCAGATGGTACATTGAGAATTAGAGGCCAAGTTTGTGTTCCGACAGCGGGTGATGGGATTAGATTAATTTTGGAGGAGGCTCATTGTTCCAAGTATTCCAACTATCCTTGAGTGACTAAGATGTATCATAAGTTGACACAACATTACTAGTGTGGTGGTATGAAGAAGGATGTAGAAGATTTTGTATCTCATTGGATATGTTGCCAACAGATAAATGTCATGCATTTGAGACATGGTGGTTTGCTTTAGGGGTTACCCAGTCCTGAGTGGAAATGAGAATAGATCACCATTTACTTTGTCACTGAATTGCCTCATACTTCTCATAGTTCTGGTGGTGTTTGGATCATTGTGGATCGATTGACCAAGTCTACTTTTTTTATCTCGATTCTGGTTTCTTTCAGTATAGAGAGGTCGGCCTTTATCTATATTCGTGACATAGTTCGTCTTTATGGTATGCTAGTCGCTATCATGTCAAATTGAGATTTCATGTTCATATCTCACTTCTGAAAGCCTTTTCAGGGGGAGTTTGGTACCCATGTTGAACTTAGTACAGCTTTTCACCCCCAAACTGACGTCCAGTCGGAGTAGACTATTCAGGTTTTAGAGGATATGCTCTTCTCTTGTGTTATGGTCTTTGGAGGTCAGCGAGTGTAGCATCTACCTTTGCCAGAGCTTGTGTATTATAATAGCTACGATTCTAGTATTAAGATGACTCTTTTTTGGCCTTGTATGAGAGGCATTGTCACTCTACTACTGGTTAGTTTGAGGTTTCTAAGATTAAACCTTGAGGTACGAACTAATTTGTAAGTATTGATGATAGGCGAATTTACGCGCCTATATCAATATATTTTGCCCATATTTTAGCCTGGTTTTGAGAACTAATTATCTATTTCATACACTTTTAGTCCTTTTTTCTGTAAATGAGCTAACGAACATGATTAGGAAAGTTTCAGGTATAAATGATGCAAAATACAGCAATTTATGGCTTACTTGACGCAAAAGAAAGCTCACGAACGAAGTGGAAAGGAGCTGGACGCCTAAAGGACTAAATCTGCTGCATGGAAAATCTGTCCCGGGCTAAAACAGCATTTCTGAAGACTTTGGGGACTTACAGACACAAAGCTGGATTTTTACAAAGATACATTAACCTAGTATAATTAGGTTATGTGTTTTATTATTCTATTTGGATTATAATTTTGTAACCTTACCCTAGTACATTTGGGTCAAGGATTTCATTAGTATATTAGGATTTGGTTATTTATTTCATTAGCTTAGTAGGAGTAGGATAGGAGTATTATAAATACCCTATCATGCTAGAGATTTAGAGACACATTCTTACAATTCATTCATCTCCTTACAATTAAGACATCTTCCTACAATACATTCTCAATTCTTCATTCTTCTACTCTTAAATTCCACAACAAGAGAATCGTTACTTGCTACGGAATCACTAAAACCACACGCCTAACACCTCTTTTACACGCCATCCACCATGCAAAACGTGATATCCTTCACATTCATGGGTAACTAAATCTCTTAGTTGGGGTTATGGAAGCCGAATGAGTTACTATCTATTGCTATGAGCTTGTGAGTTCAAGACAAGTATATTGCTTATATCATTACGCTCTTCATCTTAAATCTACAATCTTTGCGGTTTCAAACACAAGAACACGCCATTCTAACATCTAACCTGTTCGAGAGAAAGGTTACTTGTCTAGAAAAGAAGACGCATAGACTAACGCCAGTCTAACATTTAACTTGTTCGAGAGAAAGGTTATTTGTCTGGAAAAGAGATAATGTCAAGGTGGTAGGACACCCTTTCCTATTAAAAAGCTAGTGCCGTAACTGGACTAACCTCTTGGAGAATTCGTACCGTTAGACACGCTTTAAGCTCGAGAGAGTTAAAGTGAAATAGTCCTTGTTTAGGTCGAGAGACGCTTGGATTTACCATCGACTACAATTCTCTATAAGCAATTGCATGTCAAGACTCTACACACTCAAAGCCAATAGAGACGTATACCTCAGAAGGTGGACATAACCCCAACGCTTCAATTCTCATTGTTTACAACCAACGTGACAATCTTTCTCTTTTTACTTTATTATTTTCAGCTTTTATTTCATTACTTTGGTTACTTATTACAATCCCCCCTTCTTACGAGACTTGCACCAAAAGTCTATTAATTTTGCTTACTTGTTGACCAAGCTATTCCCTGTGGGATCGACACCCAACCCAGGTTGGGTTCTATATTTGCTAACGACCGCTTTACACTCCCACGAGAGCTGTAGATTGAGCGTTATCAAAAATTGGCGCCGCTGCCGGGGAATACGAGTGTCAATCAAGTTCGTGATAATTACTAGACCCTTTGGTCAAAGATTCTCGTACTTTTACGTTTAGTTTTTGTTTTTGTTTATTGCAGGTTTTTCTTTTAGTGCATGCCCCATACTAGAAGTTCTGGTCAACCGTTATTACCAATCAATCCTGAACCACAACGAATTAGAAGAATGGAAGCACAAGCTGAAATCGACAGGATGGCTGCTCAACACGAGCAAGCAAGATTAGCTGCTCTTGCCGCTGCTCAAGTCCAACAACAAAACATTGATAATCCTGGACGAGCAACAAATCCTGACGATGAAGATTTAGGAGATGACGAGTTGATAAACCCAAGGCATGGCACTGAAGTTGCAACACCTGCCAATCGAAGAGGTCGACAAGCTCGGTACAGATATGATCGCCAACCTTTGCAACCAGCTTTCGACGATGATGATGATGATCTTGATGGTGCCGGAGCCACTGGAGCCATAATTCCACCACCATTAGCGCCCGGAGCCAAATTCAATATCACAAGCACCATGATTCAGTTATTGCAACTCAAGGGATTATTTGGTGGACTAGCAGGCGATGATCCGAATATGCATCTCATCAACTTTATTTCTACATGCAAGTCTTTTGACAATCCTGGTGTTGGTCAGAATGCTATTCGATTACGTCTATTTCCATTGTCTCTGTCTGGGGAGGCAACATTATGGTTGAATGGGCTGACTCCTGATTCTATTACAAATTGGAGGCAATTGAGAGACGCTTTCCTAGAAAGATTCTTTCCGCCATCCAAGAGGGCTCAATTGAGAGATGAAATCAGCAACTTTCGTCAGCTTCCCTCTGAAGCTCTTCACGAAACATAGGAGAGGTTCAAGACAAAGCTAGAGAGATGCCCAAACCATCACATGACTAATGTTCACCTCATGGAGATCTTGTATAGAGCCTTGAATTCAGTGACTAAACCAGTAGTGGACAACGCAGCTGGAGGTTCTTTTATGGACCTTACCTTTGGTCAAGCAAGCAACATGCTAGATCGTATGATGAAACAAAGTAGAGCTTGGCATACCAGGGATTCTGAGGTAGCAAGCCCCACTTTATCTATTGGCATGTCTGCAGACCAAAGAAGAAGAGAAGAAGAACGTGATCAAGATATGGCGCACATGAAAACCCAAATGGATCTTCTTACAAAGCATCTATTAGGGAAGACTGAAAAAGTGAAAGCTATTGCGTCAAAAGGAAGAGACGAATCAGATTCGGAAGAGGAGGCCAACTACTTGAACAATCAGGGGGGTTTCCGTGGGAATGCCCAAGGAAACCAAGGTCGGAACTATTATAACAAATCTGGAGGTAAAGACCAAGGTAGTTGGAAGAAAAATAATGAAAATAGTGGTTTGTACGTTCCCCCTGGTAGACGTGATACCACCACATCTAATTCTATGGAAGACATGATGGCTAAGTTATTGAAAGGAGTGGAAGCGACGAGCGCGGGAGTTAAGGAGGTGATTGACGATTTGGACTCCATGAAGCAATTAGTTGATTCTCATTCCACTTCTATCAAGCAAATAGAGCAGCAATTAAGCCAACTTTCAGCAGCATTCAATCAAAGAAAGGCTGGCACCTTACCGAGCGATACCGTCCAAAACCCAAGGAATGATGGGTCATGCATGGCCATCACTACGAGGAGTGGTAAGGTGCTGGAAACTTCAGCAACAGGCAAGTAAGTAGTTGACGGAACAGCAGACATGGACGCCACACCTAGTGACGCCACTAGAGAAGACGCCGCAATATCCACTTCCAACGTCAAGGACGTTTTGCCTAGTGACGTGCAGCCTGAAAAAAATAAACGGAAGCAAGAGGAGAAGAAAGCCATGGAGAGAACACTTCCATACCCACCACCACCTTTTCCACAAAGATTAAAGAAGGTGGCCGATGACACTAAGTTCAGCAAATTCATGACTATGCTCAAACAGTTGACTATTAATGTCCCATTGGTAGAGGCACTTGAATAAATGCCTGGGTATGCGAAGTTTATGAAAGATCTTTTGACTAAGAAGAGGGCAGCAAGCTATGAGCTGAAAGATGATGTGCATCATTGTAGCGCAATCGCTACCCGATCCATAGTTCAGAAGAAGGCCGACCCCGGAGCTTTCACGATTCCTTGCACCGTCGGATCTTTAGACTTTGCTAAAGCATTGTGTGACTTAGGAGCCAGCATCAACTTGATGCCATTATCAATCTACAAGAAGTTGGGGTTAGGAGATCCTACACCAACTAATATGAGGCTTGTTATGGCGGATAGGTCGGTAAAACGACCGGTTGGTATTCTATGCGATGTCTTGGTAAAGGTATCTTCATTCATATTTCCGGCAGACTTTGTCATCTTGGATTGTGAAGCAGATTCAGAGGTTCCCATAATTTTGGGACGCCCTTTCCTTGCTACGGGAAGTGTGCTCATAGACTTGAGAGCTAATGAGCTTTCATTCCGAATAAATGATGAAGTGGTGCGCTTCGATGTTTGCAAATCAATGAAGCAACCCAAAGATCTAAGTGTATTTTCTGTGGCTGATGTTGTCGTTGATGATGAGGATGAGTTACTTGCTGAAGAGCAAATTCTTGATGATCCTTTGGAGGTTTTGCTCATGGAAGAAGAGGATGATGATGCTGAAATTTCTGAAGATGATATTTGTGCTCTATCGGGATTAGGAACATATCGCTATACTCCCAAGAAGCTGGATCTTGATCTCAAGAATCGACCCACACCACCAGCTAAGCCATCTATTGAGGAACCACCCACGTTAGAATTGAAGGAGCTGCCAAGCCATTTGAAGTACGCATTCTTAGGAAGCGGAAACACTCTTCCAGTCATAGTGGCAGCCGATTTAGGTGAGCAACAAGTTGCAGCTCTTATTGCAATCCTACGCAAGTATATTAGAGCTATTGGATGGACCATTGCGGATATCATTGGTATTCCACCTGGGATTTGCACTCATAAAATTCAGCTTCAAGAAAAGTGCACACCCACCATTGAACATCAAAGACGTCTAAACCCACCAATGCAAGAGGTGGTGAAGAAGGAGATTATCAAATGGTTAGACGCAGGAGTTGTGTATCCTATTTCTGACAGTACATGGGTAAGCCCAGTACAATGTGTCCCCAAGAAAGGAGGTATGACGGTGGTGGCTAATGCAAAGAATGAGCTTATTCCACTCAGGCCCGTTACTGGATGGAGAGTATGCATGGACTACCGCAAGCTGAATTCTTGGACTCTCAAGGATCACTTCCCCATGCCATTTATGGACCAAATGCTAGATCGATTAGCAGGGAAAGGATGGTTTTGCTTTCTTGATGGTTATTCAGGTTACAATCAGATTTGTATTGCCCCCGAAGACCAAGAGAAGACAACGTTTACATGCCCATATGGTACCTTTGCCTTCAAACGTATGCCATTTGGGTTATGTAACGCACCAGCCACCTTTCAACGTTGTATGATGTCTATTTTCTCTGATATGGTAGAAGACACTTTGGAGGTATTTATGGACGACTTTTCAGTTGTTGGTGAGTCTTTCGAAGCATGTTTGGTGAACTTGAGCATGGCATTACAAAGATGTGTAGAGTTCAACCTTGTGCTGAATTGGGAGAAGTGCCACTTCATGGTAAAAGAAGGAATTGTTCTTGGGCACAAGATCTCCGAAAGAGGAATAGAGGTTGATCGCGCCAAAATAGAGGTAATTGAAAAGCTACCACCTCCAATTTCGGTGAAGGGAGTTCGTAGTTTTCTTGGCCATGCTGGGTTTTATCGTAGATTCATCAAAGACTTCTCCAAAATTTCAAGTCCATTGTGCAAGCTATTGGAGAAAGATGCGAAGTTTGACTTTAATGATGATTGCTTGAAGGCATTCGAATGCCTTAAAGAAAAACTCATTGAAGCCCCTATCATGGTAGCACCAGATTGGACGCTCCCGTTTGAAATCATGTGTGATGCTAGTGGTGTAGCCGTTGGTGCTGTTCTTGGACAGAGAAAGGAGAAGTTATTTCATCCTATCTACTATGCGAGTAAGGTTCTTAATGAAGCCCAAAGGAACTACACTGTTACTGAACAAGAGCTCCTAGCAGTTGTGTATGCATTCGAGAAGTTTCGTGCTTATCTATTGGGTACTAAGGTGATCGTTCATACAGACCATGCAGCTCTTAGATATCTAATGACAAAGAAGGATGCAAAACCAAGGCTGATTAGATGGGTATTGCTGCTACAAGAGTTTGATTTCGAAGTCAAAGATAGAAGAGGTTGCGAGAACCAAGTGGCTGATCACCTATCTAGACTTGAGAATGAGTATATGGCGCAACCAGAAAATCAGATTGACGATGCATTCCCTGACGAGGAGATACTAGCGACAACAATGGAGAACTTACCATGGTATGCCGACTTTGCAAATTTCGTGGTGAGTAATGTGTTACCTTCCAATTTATCTTACCACCAGAGGAGGAAGTTTATGCATGACGTTCAGCACTACTATTGGGATGAGCCTTATTTGTTTCAAAGATGCGCGGATGGTATCATTCGACGATGTATATCCCATGGAGAAGTGCCTACTATATTGGAAGCATGCCACACGTCGCAAGTTGGAGGACATCATGCAGGGAATCGAACGGCAAGGAAAGTCTTGCAAAGTGGTTATTATTGGCCTACAATATTCAGAGATGCACACGACTATGTGAGAAGGTGTGACCAATGCCAACGTCAAGGTGCTATTTCAAAACACCATGAAATGCCCATGTCCAAAATTCTGGAGGTAGAACTCTTTGATGTGTGGGGTATTGATTTCATGGGACCATTCGTGAATTCGTTTGGAATGAAGTACATCTTGGTTTCTGTGGATTATGTGTCGAAATGGGTTGAAGCTGTAGCATTGGCCGATAACGAAGGAAAGCGTGTTGTAGCATTTTTAAAGAAGAACATCTTCTCTCGCTTTGGAGTACCTCGTACTATCATAAGTGATGGAGGATCTCACTTTTGCAACAAGCTATTCAAATCTGTATTGGCCAAGTATGGAGTCAAGCAACACAAGGTAGCTACGCCTTATCATCCTCAAACTAGTGGACAAGTAGAGGTTTCCAATCGTGAGATCAAGCAAATTCTTGCCAAGACGGTCAATGCGAATCGGAAGGATTGGTCTCAAAAGCTAGATGATGCACTATGGGCGTACAGGACTGCATTCAAGACACCCATTGGCATGTCACCTTATCAGCTAGTTTATGGGAAGGCTTGTCATCTACCCATCGAGCTTGAATACAAGGCATTGTGGGCATTAAAGCACTTGAATCTGAATTGGGATGATGTGAAGAACCTGAGGTTGGAGCAGCTGAACGAACTAGATGAATTTCGTCTCCATGCATATGAAAGATCAGATTTATACAAGGAGCGGATGAAGAAGTATCATGATCAGCGGATTGTTCGACGAAACTTCCAAAAAGGTGACATGGTATTACTCTTTAACTCCAGACTCAAGCTCTTCCCAGGTAAGTTAAAATCAAAGTGGTCTGGTCCATTTAAAGTCACCCAAGTCTACTCGTCCGGAGTAGTCGAATTGGAAAATAATGAGGGTGTTATCTTCAAAGTGAATGGCCAATGTGTTAAGCCATATATCGGTCCTCTTGACTCGATGAATGACATGGCCATCACTTATCTCGACGAAGTCTAAGTACTCGAGGTTACTACGTCGAGCCACGACAATAAATAAGGCGCTAGATGGGAGGCAACCCATCGTTTTATCGTTTTATTGTTTTATCGTTTTATCGTTTTATCGTTTCGTCGTTTTAGTTTTTTTTTTCTTTTTGATAAATGAAAATCCAAAAATAAGAGTCGTGCCACGACCAAAACTAAGGCGCTTGGTGGGAGGCAACCCATCGTACTAATCGTTTTCATTGTGTTTTGAGCAAATATAGGTGCAAGAAGTATGCAACGAGGAGATTGATTTCAATTGACGATTTGGTCGCATTGTATGGTAAAGTCGGTAAGTTAGGAATGGTGATGCATAAGGCTATGAATTGAGCCTTTCTCACGTCATAATAGGCTTCGAGGAAGGCTAGGCCTTGGTATAAATAGGCGACGAACGATGCACAACCTATTCTATAGCCTAAAGACTCGGAATCTAGTGTGCTATACACAATGCGCCGCCTATTCCTAGGTGTACTTTTGACTATACGCCGCCTATGCTATGGCATTTGAGATACTGAGACCAAATGTCATAGACTATGCGGCGCATATGTCTAGAAATGCCATAGGATATGCGGCGCATATGTCCCATTATGCCATGGACAATGCGCCGCATATGTAAGTGATATGCCGAGGGATATGCGCCGCATATGTTGTGATTTTGTCCCCAAATCCGATTGTAAATGGGTCATAACCCGACCCATACTCCTCTTATATAAAGGGGACTTGTTTTTATGTCACAAACACATTAGAAGCAACCCTAAAGGCGCCGCATATCATCCCAAATCCTCTCAAATTTTTCTTCCTTTGTTCTTCCAATCCACAACAACTTCTCCACAATCTTCAAAGCAAGTAAGTGCTCTCTTATTCTTCATCTATTTATCGTAAGTACTACGTTTCTATGCTTATTATAATTTGCTAAATCATAAGAAATTGGTGGTGATGTTCATGTGATTGGATAATTGTTGCAAAATCGTGTGATTGAATGTATACGTATGGAATTCTTGACTTGTTTCCGACTTGAATTTTGTTTCAATGGCATTGTTATGATACTTGCTGAACATATGTGACTATGAATATTACTTGAGAGTGTGGTTTGGATGCTTGCATGATTAACCATCCCGGCCATCGGGATAAGGTTATAGTGACTATCGACTTAGGAGGTGGTGTTTGTTGTTCGAATAACAATTCCATGTGGTAACCCCTATGTTGTAGTGTTGCTATATGCACCATGAAAGTCGTCCAAATGGCTGCACATAAGTGATGTAATGCTGATTTTCTTTTCGGAATACAATCATAAGACGTATGTCGACGAAGTCTGAGTACTCGACCACTTTCACTCCACTGATTTGTGCTAACAAGATTAAGTGTGGGGTGGTACCCCTAGTGCTTGCATGTAGATTGTATAAAGTGAGATTGTGATGCAACTAACATTATTTCTAGTCTCAGGTACAATGGCACCCAAAGCAAAGCAAGGCAAGGAGAAGGCTACCACGACCCGAAAGGATAAAAAGAGAAGCCGAAAAGACCAAGGAGAATCATCTTCAGCACACCTACCACGCAGAATGTTCGAAATCAAATGGGTTCTTGAGGAAGAAGCCAAGGCATGGTACAGCAGCAACAAAGAAAAGAAATATGTGCACGTCGACTTAATCAACAAGGAGACCTTAGCAAAGAAGGAGCCGCAAATGTTGGCTAAAATTATGGCTTTGAAGCTGGATTTCATCTTCCGTGACATGGGAGAGTGCAATCTTGACTTGACAAGAGAGTTTTATGCCAACTGGTCGCCAAACACAACAGGCAACGAAGTCAAAATTCGGGGCCAAGTGTTACAGCTTACAGCGGATTGGATCAACTCGTTTCTAGGCCTACCTTCGGTTGACACTGCACCATACAAAGAGCTGTACAGCAGGCCTCCTTACAGAGCAATAAGACACATGCTTTGTGGAAGCATATCAATGGCAAGATGGGGCAGACATAAGGAAACAGGCCGTCACAACACATTCCCCTATGCTCCACTAAATAGGGAAGCAAGAATCTGGATGCGCATTGTCAACTCATGCCTTATTCCTGGGACGCAATACACAAAGATATCGAGAGATAGAGTGTGTTTGGTTTATGCGTTGATGACGAATGTCCCTATCAACTTTGGGGCAATCATTCGATCTACCATGAGAAAAGCCAGACTCCACCGAAGGTCCCATTTCACATTCGGCAATTTGTTGATAGCAATGTTGCGGAAGGAGGATATAGAAGAGGAACCAGCTGACCACAAACTCCCACATAACCCAAAGAAGGTTGACCTCACCAAGGTCAAAGATGCTGAAACAACGCATGGAGTCAACCTTACCACTGCGGAGAGACATGCTCGTGACGAGAGTTTCTTCCGTCATCTCTATGGCATGACGAGATTCACTATGATGAGTGGTGGACGTATTCCAACTGCTGAAGAGCTCCAACAGCTGGACCACGACTACCCAATGAATAGGCATGCCCGGGAGATGTGTGGAGTGGGCGTATATTTTGAGGAACCTCTTGATGATGACGTGCCAACTGATGATGATAGACGATTGCCTGATTCTGATGCTGAGGAGAACTCTGACGATAACTCTTATGATGATTCTGACGAAGGGGGTATGACCCCCGACATTGAGGAGGAGTCCAACTAATCAGGTTCTTCGACTTTATTTTCCACTGAGGGCAGTGTCTAGTCTAAGTGTGGGGTGGCAGAATCTGCATGCTATACTTCTTTGTTTGCACCCATGTTTGTATGTTTGCTTGTTTTACTGTTTTTCATTTGACGTTTTTTTAGTTTTTAGGAGTAAAATTTTTCTAGCTACGCATAAAAATATTTTGATAGGCAGCATGAAAATAGAACAAGAGTATGTGCTACAATGTGACTATTGAGACATTTAGGCTCTAGTTGTGACTCATTATGTGATAGTGTGTGATTCAATTCCTTCATTTGTTGGATCGAGAGTCTATATTACTACCAATCAAGTCGACCATGTGCCTTGTGTGTGCGAGATAATAGTATATTCTATGTATGTGGCTGATGCTAGAACTTGCCTCGTATGTATGCAAAGCAAAAATAAGGAATGTAAGTTTAGGATATGATTTAGGCATTTCTTTGGCAACCTATACATGTTTTACCTTCAGTTTTACCTACCCATGAACATCATCCTAGTTAACCCTTTTTGAGCCTTTAGCCTATTTCTTTGACAACCTTGTATGTAAGCCTAATCCATTTCTTTCAAGACCATAATTTGATCCAAAATCCTAAGTGCTTTAAAGTGAACAAGTCATGTGACAACATAAGAGGAAATTGGGTGAGTATGATGCTTTAAATTGCAATGGTGCTTGAATGTGTTATGAAAAAGAAAGTGCTATCATAGGAGGTATGTTGTGAAAAGAAAAAGGAAAAGAAAGCTGAAAAGTAAGTTGTGCTTAAAATTGAAAAACAAAATAGGAGAACAAGGGTGGTAGAATAAAAAAATAAAGAAAGGTTGAAAGAACAAAGTGTCAATGATACAATGTGATGTATTAAAGTGCTTAGGAACTTAGTCACTATTTCTGACCAAAATAGTCCTACCCGTCCCTTAGCCTACATTACAACCATCTAAAGACCTACTTGATCCTAATCTTAACATTCCGACATTTAGTAGAGTACTACATGAAAGGCAAGCTTATGGTCATTAGTTGCTACATATGAAGTCTTTGTGAGAGTGAGTGCAAGGATACTTTGATACCCATGTTTGAAAAATATGTCATTTTTATGAGTGATTATGGGTACTATATTGTGAGACACACATGGTTGATGAGTTTTGGATAGTTGTATATGATTCTATGTACCTTAACGTTTGCATGCGAGTTGATCACCATCACGAGTCTATGCTTGAGGTTAAATTGTTTCTACTGATAATCGGAAAGCTACTCTTTGTTGTTAATTGTTGTGCTTGTCTTGAAGAATGTTTTGTGTTGTTTCTGTAAAAACCTTAAGTCGATGCTTAGAAGGACATGATATGTTGTTCGAGGACGAACAAAGCTCTAAGTGTGGGGTGTTGATGATAGGCGAATTTACGCGCCTATATCAATATATTTTGCCCATATTTTAGCCTGGTTTTGAGAACTAATTATCTATTTCATACACTTTTAGTCCTTTTTTCTGTAAATGAGCTAACGAACATGATTAGGAAAGTTTCAGGTATAAATGATGCAAAATACAGCAATTTATGGCTTACTTGACGCAAAAGAAAGCTCACGAACGAAGTGGAAAGGAGCTGGACGCCTAAAGGACTAAATCTGCTGCATGGAAAATCTGTCCCGGGCTAAAACAGCATTTCTGAAGACTTTGGGGACTTACAGACACAAAGCTGGATTTTTACCAAGATACATTAACCTAGTATAATTAGGTTATGTGTTTTATTATTCTATTTGGATTATAATTTTGTAACCTTACCCTAGTACATTTGGGTCAAGGATTTCATTAGTATATTAGGATTTGGTTATTTATTTCATTAGCTTAGTAGGAGTAGGATAGGAGTATTATAAATACCCTATCATGCTAGAGATTTAGAGACACATTCTTACAATTCATTCATCTCCTTACAATTAAGACATCTTCCTACAATACATTCTCAATTCTTCATTCTTCTACTCTTAAATTCCACAACAAGAGAATCGTTACTTGCTACGGAATCACTAAAACCACACGCCTAACACCTCTTTTACACGCCATCCACCATGCAAAACGTGATATCCTTCACATTCATGGGTAACTAAATCTCTTAGTTGGGGTTATGGAAGCCGAATGAGTTACTATCTATTGCTATGAGCTTGTGAGTTCAAGACAAGTATATTGCTTATATCATTACGCTCTTCATCTTAAATCTACAATCTTTGCGGTTTCAAACACAAGAACACGCCATTCTAACATCTAACCTGTTCGAGAGAAAGGTTACTTGTCTAGAAAAGAAGACGCATAGACTAACGCCAGTCTAACATTTAACTTGTTCGAGAGAAAGGTTATTTGTCTGGAAAAGAGATAATGTCAAGGTAGTAGGACACCCTTTCCTATTAAAAAGCTAGTGCCGTAACTGGACTAACCTCTTGGAGAATTCGTACCGTTAGACATGCTTTAAGCTCGAGAGAGTTAAAGTGAAATAGTCCTTGTTTAGGTCGAGAGACGCTTGGATTTACCATCGACTACAATTCTCTATAAGCAATTGCATGTCAAGACTCTACACACTCATAGCCAATAGAGACGTATACCTCAGAAGGTGGACATAACCCCAACGCTTCAATTCTCATTGTTTACAACCAACGTGACAATCTTTCTCTTTTTACTTTATTATTTTCAGCTTTTATTTCATTACTTTGGTTACTTATTACAATCCCCCCTTCTTACGAGACTTGCACCAAAAGTCTATTAATTTTGCTTACTTGTTGACCAAGCTATTCCCTGTGGGATCGACACCCAACCCAGGTTGGGTTCTATATTTGCTAACGACCGCTTTACACTCCCACGAGAGCTGTAGATTGAGCGTTATCAAGTATTCGGATAAAGTTTTGGTCATTCAGGATAGAATTTGAGCGGCTTAGAGTAGGCAAAAGTGTTATGCAGCTCGCAAACTTCATGCCTTGAGATTTAGTGTTAGTGATCGTGTCTTTATTGATGTTTCGCCCATGAATGGTGTAATAAAGTTCGGAAATAGGGTATTGGTTAGACCTAGGTATATTGCACCTTTTCATATCCTTTGGACTATTGGGGATATGACCAATGAGTTAGCATTGCCTTCAGATTTATCTACTATTCATCTAGTTTTTCATGTTTCTATGCTTTGGCATTACATTCAGGATGAGTATCATATCATTCATTGGGATTCAGTCCAGTTAGATGTGTGGTTATTATTTATTAATAAGATTGTCCCCCTTCTAACTATGAAAGTGGTAATGCCCAAGCTATACCTCAACTCTAAATATGATGAGGTCACTGCCAAATATAGTAATCCAATAAAGGTTGGGCTCGAATCCTAAAGGAATACGTGTAATCGTGGCTCTCAGCTGCTGTAATCAACGGGCAGAACTGGAAAAGTAAATGGGTGGTTGTGAGTAGCAATATCAAATGAGTGGCAAATATCAACTTCGGCTATAATTAGTCGTACACTAAGATTATGATCCCTCTGGCTTCTCAACTTTGTAGGCTTACTGTGCTTTATTTGAACCAACTCAATACCTTGCATTCAGAATTGATAATTTATGTACCATCAATAGTCTTTTAGACGAGTTGATAGATTTCACCCTTTACTTTTTTAGTCTCAGGATGTCGCCTAACCAAAACATATCTTGATCCCTGTTAACTATTACCTTTTGAGTCTCTAGTTATTAGAAGAAAGCTAACCATCTTACTTAGATAATACCTAGTAGCGTGGATCAAAAGCTAAACTTCAAATTACTGTTGTCATTATCTTATCCTAGTCATTACTCCTCTTTTGGAGTAAGCAACACTAATCTAGGCGGGATCCTAAGGTTTGCAACTTCTAAGATAACTATTAAAGTGAAGATAATAAAATGTAAGCATGGGTATTGATTCAGAATAACAATCGCACTTCCCCTACTTCGTTAATCCGCTAGGGTTTCCACAACTCTAGATAAGGGTTTTTAGCTACTTATGCTTGTGAAGTAATCAACAACAGTCATTATTGAAAGCATAAGATGAAATCACAATAATCACAAGTAAAAACCCAAAACCTCAACTGAATTAATCAACCAAAATCAATATAAGAGAATTCCAAGACCAAAATCAAATCTCGGAATCAAAATATGTTTATAGGTATCAAGAGTGCATAACTTCTACTAAAAACACATAAAGGGTATTATTAGTACATGAGGAAACCCTAAAACCAAAGCCTGAATGAAAAATGACAGAAAAGGTTGGTTGCTACATGTGGTCTCCACATGCGGCCAGTCCTTGTTCGCATATGGTATATGCGGCCTGAGGTTAGGCGCATGAGGACACCACATATTCTCAAACCAAAAATTCCTGCAGGCCTACTCTAGGGACTTTGGACTTCTGACACATGCTTTGCCTACATGTGGTCCGTATGTTGACATAGGTAGGTGTCGAAAGTCTTTTTTTTATCTCTTCTTCAATTGCCCCACATAATTTGGTCACGAACAATCCGAAAAGTGTCATGAACACCAACAATTGATCACATAAGTATACAAAAACACCTTTTTTCATCCTTTTCATTAACTTAGCATCCAAAAGCTAGCTTTTTGAAAAACACACCCAAAACGTATCATATCTAACAAAACAACCTCAGAAACATGCATATTTTCCTCATTTTAAGCGTCAAAAGTGCTATATTTCTATTGCACATAAACACCCTCAACTTAGAATGTTTTCATGTCCTCATCCAACAAAAAACAACAAATCAAAACAAAACAACATACGATGCTTAATTAGGAGAATCTTAGTTATTCAAGTCAGTCAGTCAACACTTTAAGATCAAACCACAATACACCCTCCTATCTCACTTTTAAAAACCAACTGTATATAAACATGAATAATAATAATGTGACACAATGGGATCAAGGTATGGCATTACATTAGTAATAGACAACCATGCATGTACAAGTTACATTGCTCAAACACGTAAACAGGTAGAATATAGTTATCTTCCTTCACAACAAAGATGTCCCACACACTCCTATGAAATAATACATGTCAATGTAGGTACAATCAAGATGCAGTCATACTTAGAAGATAAGTTCCAATCAATGTGCATTAAATACCATAAGCTTGCCCTTATTTTCTTTACCTTTGTATTCTGATAGTCAAGTTAGGATCACTATAGGACTTTTCTCGGCTTGCAATGTAGGCTTGGGGGGTTGGTATGGTACATATGGACATATCAAATGACTAAGCTTCCTTGGAACTATACTAACCTTGGGGTCCACTTATTAGCCAATTTTTTTTATTCTACCCTTATTTCTCCTTTTTTATTCTTTATTGCACATTCAGGTTGGGTGTGGTCTTTTATTCTTTTTTTTCTTTTTCTTTTTCTTTTTCTTTTAATTTCCTACCACGCCTAGCCCTACTACCTTTTTATATTATTTGAGCCTTTTACATACCCACTTTACACTACGCATCCCTATGATAGACACCCTCAACTTAGGCGTTTTGCCTGAGTTAAGGTTCATAATATCTAAGAAGGACTACGGACAAAACAAGTTCATTATTATACAAATGGAAAGGTGAAAGGTGTAACAAAAATAATAGGATATAAGACTCAAAACATGGATCAAGGAATACTATTTCATACAAGTAAGCTCATTTAGGCTAAAAGTGGACTAAAATAAAAAAATAGCCTATGATCCTTTTCTAACCGACTATCCTTCATCCTAGGTAAGACTAATCGAGCAAGTTATGAACTCAACATACAAAGGGAACTAAGTATCAACTCACACATACATGGCACAGAGTCAATATTATGAGCTACTACCTATCCAGTTCATGCAACTGTTAGTAAGTGATTATCATGTCCCTAATCTTAATGTCATAAAAAGATCCACAATGTTCACACATATACATTCACACAGTTCTTAAACACAAATTTTTGTAGGGGTATTATTTTTTATCAAAAATCAATCAAAACATGTTAACTTCCCTAAATACTTAAAAAAAACTCCTAATTATACAAAAACAAAACACATTACGACATAAAGTTTAATCTAGACATGCCGATTCTACAACTATACTGCGGTCCAAAGGAAAAGAAGCACGGTAACAAAACTTACAGCGGTTATGGTATACACCCCCACCCCCCAAACTAAAAATAATACATTATCTAATAGGCTAAAATAATTTTAAAAAATAAAGGTAATGAGTACATGCCTAGGATGCACTAAGCACTTGTGTCATAAACATCCCTAGATGGGGGCATTTCAACTTGCAAAGGCGGTGGTGGAGGTTGTACACTACTATAACATGCCCCTACTGCTAAAGTTGCATGCCTCTGGCTCTCAATAACTGCAGAATCCATCTAATTATGTCTAGCCTTTTTAACGGCCTGGTCATATGGAATATCAAGATCCTGAAAGTATCCTATGTGACCTCTCTTGTCCCCAATTAATGGGACCTCTACATCATCCTCCATGAATAAGTCAAATATTTGTGTACGCGCAGAGGTGATTGATGATAGGCAATATTACGCGCCTATATCAATATATTTTGCCCATATTTGTGCCATGTTTTGAGGACAAATTATATATTTCATGCACTTTTAGTCCTTTTTTCTGTAAGTGAGCTAACGAACATGATTAGCAAAGTTTCAGGTATAAATGATGCAGAATTCAGTATTTTATGGATTACTTGATGCCAAAGAAAGCTTCACGGAAGGAGAAAAGGAAGCTTGGACGCCTAAGGACCAAAAGTGATGCATGGGAAATCTGTCCCGGGCTAAAACAGCATTTCTGAAGACTTTGGGGACTTGCAGTAACTTATTTGGATTAGGATAATAATACATTAACTTAGTACAATTGGGTTAAGTATTTCATTAGTTTATTTGAATTTGAATAATGTTACATTAACCTAGTACAATTGGGTAAAGTATTTCATTAGCTTAGTAGGATTTGGTTAAGTATTTCATTAGCTTAGTAGGATTAGGATATGGGTATTATAAATACCCTATCATGCTAGAGATTTTTATTCATTCAGATTCTTACAATCATCTTTCCATCCTTCTATTATACATTCACTACTACTTCTAATCTTTCCATTAATTCTATTTTTCTTCTTCTATTCATCTATTCTTAAATTCCGCAATAACAGAATCATTACTTTGCCTAGGAATTCACGCCTAAACGCCTACCACTCTTGTGCTACACGAAATTAATCATTATTGTGGTATAATAACAATGTCAACCGTGATCTCCTTCGCATTCATGGGTAACTAAACTTCTCTGTTGGGGCTATGGAAGTCGAATGAGGTACTATCTATTACTATGAGTTTGTGAGTTCGTGACACGTATGCTACTTATATCATTATTCTCTTCATCTTAATCTAAATTCTTTGTGGTTGCAAACGAAAGAATACACCAGTATAACATTTAACTTGTTCGAAAGAAAGGTTATTTGTCTGGAAAAGAGATAGTGTCAAGGTAGTAGGGTCCCATCCCCTATTAAACAGTTAGTACCGTAACTGGATTAACCTCTTGGAGAATTCGTACCATTAGACACGCTTTAAGCTCGAAAGAGTTAAAGTGAAATAATTCTCAAATAGGTCAAAAGACGCCTGGATTTACCATCGAATACAATTCTCTATAAGCACATGCATGTCGGAATTCAACACACTCATAGCCAATGGAGACGTATAACTCAGAAGGTGGACATAACCCCAACGCTTCAACTCTCATTGTTTTACAACGTACTAAACATTCTTTCTGTTTACTTTGCTATTTTCAGTTTCTACATTAATACTTTTGTTACACATTACAATCCCCCCTTCTTACGAGACTTGCACTAAAAGTCTAGTAATCGTTGCCTATTTGTTGACCAAGCTATTCTCTATGGGATCGATACCCAACCCAGTTGGGTTCTATATTTGCTAGCGACCGCTTTACACTCCTACTAGAGCTGTAGATTGAGCGTTATCAAAAATTGGCGTCGTTGCCGGGGAATACAAGTGTCAATTAAGTTTGTGATAATTACTAGACCCTTTGGTCAAAGATTCTCATACTTTTACTTTTAGTTTTTGTTTTTGTTTACTGTAGGGTTTTATTTAGTGCATGCCCCATACTCAAAGTTCTGGTCATCCGTTATTACCTATCAATCCTGAACCACAATGTATTGGCAGAATGGAAGCACAAACGGAAATCGAAAGAATGGCTGCTCAATAGGAGCAGGTGAGATTAGCTGCTCTTGCCGCCGCCCAAGTACACCAACAAAACATTGATAACCCTGGGCGAGCAACAAATCCTGACGATGAGGATTTAGGTAATGATGAGTTACTAAACCCAAGGCATGATGCTGAAATCGCAACACCTGCCAACAGAAGAGGTCGTCAAGCTCAGTTTAGGTATGATCGCCAACCCATACAACCAGCATTTGACGACGATGATGATGATCTTGATGGAGCCGGAGCCACAGGAGCCATTATTCCTCCACCATTAGCGCCCGGAGCCAAGTTCAACATCACAAGCACCATGATTCAGTTATTGCAACTCAAGGGATTATTTGGTGGACTAGCAGGCAATGATCCGAATATGCATCTCATCAACTTTATTTCTAAATGCAAGTCGTTTGACAATCCTGGTGTTGGTCATAATGCAATTCGATTACGTCTATTTCCATTGTCTCTGTCTGGGGAGGCAACTCTATGGTTGAATGGGTTGACTCCTGATTCTATTACAAATTGGAGGCAATTGAGAGACGTTTTCCTAGAAAGATTCTTTCCGCCATCCAAAAGAGCATAATTAAGAAATGAAATCAGCAACTTCCGTCAGCTTCCCTCTGAAGCTCTTCATGAAACATGGGAGAGGTTCAAGACAAAGCTAGCGAGATGCCCAAACCATCATATGACCAATGTTCACCTAATGGAGATATTATATAGAGCCTTGAATTCAATAACTAAACCAGTGGTGGATAATGCAGCTGGAGGATCTTTTATGGACCTCACCTTTGGTCAAGCAAGCAATATGCTAGATCATATGATGAAACAAAGTAGAGCTTGGCATACCAGGGATTCTGAGGTAGCAAGCCCCACTTTATCTATTGGCATGACTGCAGACCAAAGAAGAAGAGAAGAAGAACGTGATCAAGATATGGCGCATATGAAAACACAAATGGATCTTCTTACAAAGCATTTATTATCAGGAAAGACTGAAAAGTTCAAAGCCATTGCGTCAAAAGGAAGAGACGAATCTGATTTGGAAGAGGAGGCCAACTACTTAAACAATCAGGGGGGTTTCCGTGGGAATACCCAAGGAAACCAAGGTCGTAACTATTATGATAAATCTGGAAACAAGGACCAAGGTAGTTGGAAGAACAAGAATGAAAAGAGTGGTTTGTACGTTCCCCCTGGTAGACGTGACACCACCACATCTAATTTTGGAAGTATGGAAGACATGATGACTAAATTATTGAAAGGAGTGGAAGCAACGAGTGCGAGAGTAATGGAGGTAATTAATGATTTGTCCTCCATAAAACAATTAGTTGATTCACATTCCACTTCAATCAAGCAAATAGAGCAGCAATTGAGCCAACTTTCAGTAGCACTCAATCAAAGAAAGGTCGGCACGTTACCTAGCGATACTGTGCAAAACCCAAAGAATGATGGGTCATGCATGGCCATCACTACCAGAAGTGGTAAGGTGCTGGAAACTTCAGCAAAAGGCAAGCAAGTGGTTGACAAAGCGGCGGACATGGATGACAACGCAATAGGAGAGGAGTCCGCGGAAGATGTCAAGGACGTCACACCCAGCAACGTACAACCTGAAAAAGTGGAAAATGGAAGCAAGAGGAGAAAAAAGCCGTGGAGAGAACACTTCCACACCCACCACCACCTTTTCCCCAAAGATTAAAGAAGGTGGCGGATGATACAAAGTTCAGAAAATTCATGACTATGTTAAAGCAGCTGACCATTAATGTTCCATTGGTGGAGGAACTTGAACAAATGCCTGGGTATGCAAAATTTATGAAGGATCTTTTGACAAAGAAGCGGGCAGCAAGTTATGAGTTAAAAGAAGATGTTCATCATTGCAGCGCAATCGCTACCCGATCAATAGTTCAGAAGAAGGCCGACCCCGGAGCTTTCACTATTCCTTGCACCGTTGGATCTTTGAATTTTGCCAAAGCATTATGTGACTTAGGAGCCAATATCAATTTGATGCCATTATCGATCTATAAGAAGTTGGGGTTAGGTGATCCTACTCCAACCAACATGAGGCTTGTCATGGCGGATAGGTCGGTAAAACGACCTGTTGGTATTCTATGTGATGTATTGGTAAAGGTTTCTTCATTCATCTTTCCGACAGACTTTGTTATTTTGGATTGTGAGGCAGACTTAGAAGTTCCCATAATCTTGGGACGCCCTTTCCTTTCTACAGAAATTGTGCTCATTGATTTGAGAGCTAATGAGCTTTCATTCCGAATAAATGACGAAGTGGTTCGCTTTGATGTGTGCAAATCAATGAAGCAACCCAAAGATCTGAGTGTATTTTCGATGTCTGATGTTTTCTTTGATGATGAGAAAGAATTACTTGAAGAAGAGCAAATTATTGATGACCCTTTAGTGGTTGTGCTCATGAATGAAGAGAAAGAGGATGCTGAAAATTGTGAAGAAGCTATTTGTGCTCTATCGGGATTAGGGACATATCGCTATGCTCCCAAGAAGCTGTACCTTGATCTCAAGAATCGACCCACACCACCAGCTAAGCCATCTATTGAAGAGCCACCCACATTAGAATTGAAGGAGCTGCCAAGGCATTTAAAGTATGCATTCCTAGGAAGCGGAAACACACTTCCAGTCATTGTTGCAGCAGATTTGGGTGAGCAACAGGTTGCAGCTCTCATTGCTATTCTACGGAAGGATATTAGAGTCATTGGATGGACTATTGCAGATATTATTGGTATTCACCTGGGATTTGTACATATAAAATTCAGCTTGAAGAAAATTGCACACCCACCATTGAGCATCAAAGACGTCTAAACCCACCTATGCAAGAAGTGGTGAAGAAAGAAATTACCAAGTGGTTAGACGCAGGAGTTGTATATCCAATCTCTGATAGTACATGGGTAAGCCCGGTACAATTGTTCCCAAGAAAGGAGGCATGACGGTGGTCGCGAATGCGAAGAATGAGCTTATTCCACTCAGACCCATCACTGGATAGAGAGTATGCATGGACTACCGAAAGTTAAATTCTTGGACACTCAAAGATCACTTCCCAATGCCATTCATGGACCAAATGCTAGATCGATTAGCGGGGAAAGGATGGTTTTTTTTCTTGGACGGTTATTCAGGCTATAATCAGATTTGTATTGCACCCAAAGACCAAGAGAAGACAATGTTTACATGCTCATATGGTACGTTTGCCTTCAAACATATGCCATTCGGGCTATGTAACGCACCAGCCACCTTTCAGCGATGTATGATGTCAATTTTTTCTGATATGGTTGAAGACACTTTGGAGGTATTTATGGACGATTTTTCAGTTGTTGGTGAATCTTTTGAAGCATGCTTGGCAAACTTAAGCATGGCATTGCAAAGATGTGTAGAATTCAACCTAGTGCTGAATTGGGAGAAGTGCCACTTCATGGTAAAAGAAGGTATCGTTCTTGGGCACAAGATCTCCGAAAGAGGGATTGAGGTTTATCGAGCAAAAATAGAGGTTATTGAGAAGCTACCGCCTCCAATTTCGGTGAAGGGAGTTCGTAGTTTTTTCGGCCATGCAGGTTTTTATCGTCGGTTCATCAAAGACTTCTCCAAAATTGCTAGTCCATTGTGCAAACTCTTGGAGAAAGATGCGAAGTTTGAATTCAATGAAGATTGCTTAAAGGCATTCGAATGCCTCAAAGGAAAACTCATTGAAGCCCCTATCATGGTAGTACCAGATTGGTCTCTCCCGTTCGAAGTCATGTGTGATGCTAGTGGTGTAGCCGTTGGAGCTGTGCTTGGTCATAGAAAGGAGAAATTATTTCATCCTATCTACTATGAAAGTAAGGTCCTAAATGAAGCCCAAAGGAACTACACTGTGATAGAACAAGAGCTCCTAGCGGTTGTGTATGCGTTTGAGAAGTTTCGTGCCTATCTATTGGGTACTAAGGTGATCGTTCATACAGACCATGCAGCTCTTAGGTATCTAATGACAAAGAAGGATGCAAAACCAAGATTAATTTGATGGGTATTGCTGCTGCAAGAGTTCGATTTTGAGGTTAAAGATAGAAGAGGTTGCGAGAACTAAGTGGCCGACCACCTATCTAGACTCGATAATGAGCATGTGGCGCAACCTGAAATTCAAATTGATGATGCATTCCCTGACGAGGAGATATTAGCGACAACAATGGAAAAATTACCATGGTATGCCGACTTTGAAAATTTTGTGGTGAGTAATGTGATACCTGCCAATTTATCTTACCACCAAAGGAGGAATTTTATGCATGACGTACAACACTACTATTGGGATGAGCCATATTTGTTTCGACGATGTGCGGATGGTATTATTCGATGATGTATATCCCATGTAGAGGTGCCTAGTATTTTGGAAGCATGCCACACTTCCCAAGTTGGAGGACATCATGCAGGCAATCGGACGGCAAGGAAAGTATTGCAAAGTGGTTACTATTGGTCTTCGATATTTAGAGATGCCTATGACTTTGTTAGAAGGTGCGACCAATTCCAACGTCAATGTGCTATTTCAAAACACCATGAGATGCCCATGTCGAAAATGCTTGAGGTAGAACTCTTTGATGTGTGGGGTATCGATTTCATGGGTCCATTCATGAATTCATTTGGAATGAAGTACATCTTAGTTGCTATAGATTATGTCTCAAAATGGGTTGAAGCTGTAGCGTTGGCTGACAATGAAGGAAAGCGTGTTGTAGCGTTCTTAAAGAGGAATATCTTCTCTCGCTTTGGAGTACCACGTACTATCATAAGTGATGGAGGATCTCACTTTTGTAACAAGCTATTCAAATCCGTATTGGCCAAGTATGGTGTCAAGCAACATAAGGTAGCCACGCCTTATCACCCACAAACTAGTGGACAAGTAGAGGTTTCCAATCGGGAGATCAAGCAAATCCTTGCAAAGACGGTCAATGCTAATAGGAAGGATTGGTCTCGGAATCTAGATGATGCACTATGGGCGTATAGGACTGCATTCAAAACACCCATCGGCATGTCCCCTTATTAACTAGTTTATGGGAAGGCTTGTCATTTACCCATCGAGCTCGAGCATAAGGCATTGTGGGCATTGAAGCAATTGAATTTGAATTGGGATGATGCGATGAATCTGAGGTTGGAGCAGCTGAACGAATTAGATGAGTTCCGTCTCCATGTATATGAAAGATCGGACCTATACAAGGAGCGGATGAAGAAGTATCATGATCAGCGGATTGTTCGACGAAACTTTCAAAAGGATGATATGGTGCTTCTCTTCAACTCTAGATTGAAGCTGTTCCCAGGTAAGTTAAAGTCTAAGTGGTCTGGTCCATACAAAGTTATCCATGTCTACTCGTCTGGAGTAGTTGAATTGGAAGACAATAATGGTGTTGTCTTCAAGGTGAATGGTCAACGTGTTAAACCTTATATCGGTCCTCTTGACTTGATGAATTATATGGCCATCACTTATCTCGACAAAGTCTAAGTACTCGAGGTAACTACGTCGAGCCACGACAATAAATAAGGCGCTAGATGGGAGGCAACCCATCGTTTATCGTTTATCGTTTATCGTTTATCGTCTTTCATTTTTTTAATACTTGTTTTGCTTTTGATAAAAGAAAATCCAAAAATAAGAGTCGTGCCACGACCAAAACCAAGGCGCTTGGTGGGAGGCAACCCATCGTACTAATCGTTTTCATTGGTTTTGAGCAAATATAGGTGCAAGAGGTATTCAACGAGGAGATTGGTTTCAAATGACGATTTGAACGTAGTGTATGGTAAAGGTGGTAAGTTTGGAATAAAGATGCACAAGGCTATGGACTGAGCATTGCTCATGACAAAATAGGCATCGAGTAAGGCTAGGCCTAGGTAAAACTAGTCCACGGACAAGGCAACGCCTATACTATAGCCTAAGGTCTCGGATTCTAGTGTGCAAAGGCATAGGCGCCGCCCATGCTCAAGTATGCTATAGCATAGGCACCGCCTATGCAAAAGCATTTGGTCTCAGAATCTCATATGCCATGCACTAGGCGCCGCCTATGGTCCCTTTATCAATTACACTAGGCGCCGCCTATGCTAGCTTATGCTTTGCATTAGGCGCCGCCTATACCATGCTTAGGCAAAGCTAAAAGCGCCGCCTATGGTCCCTTTTTGTCTCCAAAACCGATTTTAAATGGGTCAAAACCCAACCCATTCTTTTCCTATATAAGGGGGACTTAGTCTTGAAACATAAACACATTGAAACTTGACCTAAAGGCGCCGCACATCCACTCCAAATCATCTCAAAATTTTTCTTTTTGCTCTTTCAATTCACAAGAAACATCTCCAAAGGCTTCAATCACGTAAGTACTATTTTATTCTTCATCTATTTCTCGTAAGTACTACGTTGCTATGTCTATCATGAATTGCTACATCTTGAAGAAATATTGGTGATGTTAAAGTGTTTGAATTGTTGAAGCAAAACCATGTGAGTGAACATGTACGTTAGGATAATCTTAACTTGTTTCCGAATTGAATTTGGTTTTAATTGCATTGTCATACTCTTTGCAAAATTGCTATGGTTATGAACATTGCATAGTCTTGTCACTTGTATGCCTACATGTTTGGCTATTCCGTTCATCGGGATAAGACTTATAGTTGTGTACCGACATAGGAGGTTGTAATTGTTGATAGAAACTATACCATGATGAAACCCCTAGGTAGTAGTCTTCTTTTCCATAACATGAACGTATTGCAAGGGTTGCAAGAAGTGATACATCACTAATTTTCTTGTCGGAATATAGCTCCTTAAACGTATGTCGACGAAGTCTAAGTAATCGACCACTTTCACTTCACTGAGTTGTATCAACGAACCTAAGTGTGGGGTGGTACCCCGATGGCTTGTTTATAGATTGTTTCCATTGAGTTGATGCTAACATGAAATATCGTTTAAATCGCAGGAACAATGGCACCTAAAGCGAGACAAGATAAGGCTACCACATCCCAAAAGGGCAAGAAAAGAGGTCGCAAGGACCAAGGAGAATCATCCTCAATGCAATTACCCCGCCGAATGTTTGGAATAAAATGGGTTCTTGAGGAGGAAGCCAAAGAATGGCATAGGAACAACAAGGAAGGCAAATATGTTCATGTCGACTTGATCAACAAGGACAGCCTAGCGAAGAAGGAACCGCGTATGTTAGCAAAAATCATGGCATTGAATCTGGATTTCATCTTCCGCGACATGGGAGAATGTAATCTTGATTTGAAAAGAGAATTTTACGCCAACTAGTCGCCGAAAACCACGGGCAGCGAAGTCAAGATTCGGGGCCAAGTTTTATAGCTCAACGCGGATTTCATCAACTCCTTCCTTGGCTTACCTTCGGTCGATCCAGCACCATTCAAAGAGCTGTATAGTAGACCTACTGCGGAGAGACATGCTCGTGATGAGAGTTTCTTCCGTCATCTTTATGGCATGACATGGTTCACAATGATGAGTGGAGGTCGTGTTCCAACTGCTGCAGAACTCCAACAGCTGGACCATGACTATCCAATGAACATGCATGCACGGAAGATGTGTGGAGTAGACATATACTTTGAGGAACCTCTAGACAATGATGTGCCGACCGATGATGATCGACGCTTGCCAGATTCTGACGTAGAGGAGAACTCTGATGATGACTCTTATGATGATTCCGACGAAGGGGGTATGACCCCCGACATTGAGGAAGAGTCCGACTGACCAGGTTCTTCGTATTTATTTTCCACTGAAGGCAGTGTCCCATTTAAGTGTGGGGTGGCGGTATTGCATGCTGTACTTCTCTACCGCATCTATGTTTGTTCACTTTGTTTACTTTGTTTTATTTGTTTCGTCTTTTGGTTTTTTGTTGTGTATTTCGTTTTTTTAGTTTAAGTTAAGTTTTTTTAGTAGTAATTTTTTTTTTTACTTAAGCTTCACATAAAATCATTCTAATAGGCAGCATGAGATTATAACAAGAGTTTGTGCTAAAATCATGACTATTGAGACGTTTAGGCTCTAATTGTGACTCACTACGTGATATTTTGTGGTATAATTCCTTCAGTTGTTGGGTCGAGAGTCTAAACTACTTCCAATAAAGTCGACCATGTGCCTTGTGTATGTGAGATTAATAGTATATTCTATGTTTGTGGCTGATGCTAGAACTTGCCTGGTATGTATGCAAAGCGAAAATAAGGAGTGTAAGTTTAGGAGATGATTTAGGCATTTATTTGGCAACCTATACATGTTTACCTTCATTTTACCTACCCGTGGACATCATCCTAGTTAAACCCTTTTGAGCCTTTAGCTGACTTCTTTGACAAACCTCATATGAAAGCCTAATCCATTTTTTCAAGACCATAATTTGATCCAAATTCCTAAGTGCTTTAAAGTATAAAGTCATGTGACAAAATAAGAGGAAATTGGGTGAGTATGATGCTTTAGAATGTATTGGTTCTTGAATTTGTTATGAAAAAGAATTGTTATCATAAGAGGTATGTTATGAAAAGAAAAAGGAAAGGAAAGCTGAAAAGTTGCTTAAAATTGAAAAACAAAAGAGGAGAATAAAAGAAGGTAGAAAGTTTGTTTGAAAGAAAAGTATTAATGATACAATGTGATGTATTAAAGTGCTTAAGAACTTAGTCACTATTTTTGGCCAAAATAGTCCTACCCATCCCTTAGCCTACATTACAACCATCAAAAGACCTACTTGATCCTAAGCTTAGCATTCTGACATTTAGTGGAGTATTACACTAAGGGCAAGCCTATGGTCATCAGTTGCAGCATATGAATTCTTTGTGAGAGCGAGAGAAAGGATACATTTATACCCATGTTTGAAAAATATGTTATACTTATGAGGGATTATGGGTAATATATTGTGAGACACACATGGTTGATGAGTTTTGGGTAGTTGTGTATGATTCTTTGTACCTTAACTTTTGAATATGAGTTGACCACCATCACGAGTTTATACTAGAGGTTAACCTGTTTCTACTAATGATCGGAAAACTACTCTTTGTTGGTAATTGTTGTGCTTGTCTTGACGAATATTTTATGTTGATACTGTGAAACCCTAAGTCGATGCTTAGACGGACATGATATTTTGTTCGAGGATGAACAAAGCGTTAAGTGTAGGGTGTTGATGATTGGCGATATTACGTGCCTATATCAATATATTTTACCCATATTTGTGCCATGTTTTGAGGACAAATTATATATTTCATGCACTTTTAGTCCTTTTTCCCGTAAGTGAGCTAACGAACATGATTAGCAAATTTTCAGGTATAAATGATTCATAATTCAGCATTTTATGGATTACTTGATGCCAAAGAAAGCTTCACGGAAGGAGAAAACAAAGCTTGGACGCCTAAAGACCAAAAGTAATGCATGGAAAATCTGTCCCGGGCTAAAACAGCATTTCTGAAGACTTTGGGGACTTGCAATAACTTATTTGGATTAGGATAATAATACATTAACTTAGTATAATTGGGTTAATTATTTCATTAGTTTATTTGGATTTGGATAATGTTACATTAACCTAGTACAATTGGGTTAAGTATTTCATTAGCTTAGTAGGATTTGGTTAAGTATTTCATTAGCTTAGTAGGATTAGGATATGGGTATTATAAATACCCTATCATGCTAGAGATTTTTATTCATTCATATTCTTACAATCATCTTTCCATCCTTCTATTATACATTCACTACTACTTCTAATCTTTTCATTAATTCTATTTTTCTTCTTCTATTCATCTATTCTTAAATTCCGCAATAAGAGAATCGTTACTTTGCCTAGGAATTCACGCCTAAACGCCTACCACTCTTGTGCTACACGAAATTAATCATTATTGTGGTATAATAACAATGTCAATCATGATCTCCTTCGCATTCATGGGTAACTAAACTTCTCTGTTGGGGTTATGGAAGCCGAATGAGGTACTATCTATTACTATGAGTTTGTGAGTTCATGACACGTATGCTGCTTATATCATTATTCTCTTCATCTTAATCTAAATTCTTTGTGGTTGAAAACACAAGAATACGCCAGTATAACATTTAAATTCTTCGAAAGAAAGGTTATTTGTCTGGAAAAGAGATAGTGTCAAGGTAGTAGGGTCCCATCCCCTATTAAACAGTTAGTGCCGTAACTGGATTAACCTCTTGGAGAATTCGTACCGTTAGACACGCTTTAAGCTCGAAAGAGTTAAAGTGAAATAATCCTCGAATAGGTCGAAAGACGCCTGGATTTACCATCAAATACAATTCTCTATAAGCACATGCATATCGGAATTCAACACACTCATAGCCAATAGAGACGTATAACTCAGAAGGTGTACATAACCCCAACGCTTCAACTCTCATTGTTTTAAAACGTACTAAACATTCTTTTTGTTTACTTTGCTATTTTCAGTTTCTATATTAATACTTTTGTTACACATTACAATCCCCCCTTCTTACGAGACTTGCACTAAAAGTCTAGTAATCGTTGCCTACTTGTTGACCAAGCTATTCTTTGTGGGATCGATACCCAACCCAGTTGGGTTCTATATTTTCTAGCGACCGCTTGACACTCCTACGAGAGCTGTAGATTGAGCGTTATCAGTGATATCTAGACCACTGGAGGTATGACTGAAGGAGTGGCTGCCACATAACTTTCTTTAAGAGAGCATTCCTCTGCTCGCAATATATCTTTCTCTTCCCTCTTCTGGGCTAGATCTGGCACCTCCATCTCTATAAATAAGGTTGTAACCCATCTCTCGAACTCATCAAGATGTGCCTATAAATCAACAGGTAGCTCAGGCAGGGCAACTCTCTATGCGGCCTCCCATTTAGCCTCTGCCATCGCAAATATAGTTTGAACCCATGAACGCATCTACTCTTATAGAGTAGTCATCTCAGTCTCAAAAACCCACAACTGAGCATCAGTGGTACTCTGACTATCCACTAATCTTTGCAAGAATTATTGAGAATATAGTAATCATACCTATAGTAGAAGCTATAATGAATGTGCGGGTAGGCTATAAAGATACGCCAATCGACTCTGAGGTAAATGACTGGGCTGATGAAGTAGTGGCTAGTGTGACCTCTCTCTAAGTACTCAAATCCAGGGCCTCTCTTTGCAACCCTATCTCAATATCAACACTAACACCCACATCGCCTACATGTGCATCACCAGGTTTTGTGGAAATTGATGGACCCTCAGTCTGGGCCCGAGGTACTATGACAAGCTCACTAGATCTCCTAGGAAGGATTGAATATGCTAGATCCTTCATACTCTTTGTCTGTGCAGTGGCTATCAATCTTACCCTCTTATGTACTCCTGGTATCTCAGGTTTACCAGCCTCATCACATAATCTCTGAATCAGGAAAATGAATGGCAGATTAATCATCTCCCTAAATACTCTATTATGTATGTTATGCTAGAGAATGGCTAGAAAATCAATAGCATATCCAACCATTATACTAGCAACTAGGGTTGTCTCTTCCAAGTCAACATACTATCTGAAGTAGGAGGGAATAATTTATATCGAATGAGAAACCACCAAAACTTAGCATCAAAGGTCAAAAACCCTTCTTTATCACACCATGAACCTGTAGATATGGGGACTCATCACCCAAAGGTGAATATAGCTATCTATCCACTCAGACATCTCAACTCTCTCTCATCAATGCTCAACCTCCCGCATAATATATTTATCATCTGTACTTCTTAGTCTACAGTCACACTCTGCTGTGGATACAGTAGTGATATAGTCTGGACCAAAAATGACTTAATGAATAGTCTCTACTGAAAGATCAACCCTAACCCCCTCATAAGGGTCTTATTAAGCTGTGGCTACTCCATATGTCTCATAAGGACAAGATATTTGTGCATTGAAAAAACTATTGTGGAATGATATGATGCATAAAATTCATATACCATAGCCGAGATATAAGAACTGAGTATTCTAGTAATCCACTCTAACTGATAACGATCAAAGAAAGTCAAAAACTATGGTAATCACCTAAGCCCAGATAGATTAATCCAGCGCTCCTCATATATAAGTCTCTTGGGCCTGTCGGTCTCCGATATGTGACTATCTATATCAAATATCCCTTACATCCTCTTTACACACCATCCTATATTTTCCTCCTCAAGAGGTGCCTCAGAGGCATGCGTGGGTATGGGACTTTGTCCCTACTGTACTGATGCCTCATAGGTAGCTTGATCTATGCCCTCCTTAAACTAGGGTATATCTGAGTGGTGGTACCCTCTCAAACTAGGGTACCTCTGATGACTCCTCTTACTCTGCAGCCTCGGATGAGTCTTGGGATCCCTCCTTAGACTGGGGGGTTCTGAGATACTCTCTGTGTATCTGATTCATAATCTACCGAATCCTCATCATCATGATCACTCAATGAGGTAGAATATAGAGGTGATCTTCATTCTTACTTATCTTTAGTCGGCCTAGATTTTCTAGGATGACCTAGATTTTCTAGGATAACCTCAATTGCCAGTACGGCCTCGGTCTGAGACTTGGATCTAGTGAAAGATGGTCGTCTCCCCCACTGTGACTACTCAAGTAGGGTTTATCCTATAGTGCCCAATATAATAGTCTTATCTAAATGAAACTTTTATCATTGCATCACTTTGTGTGTTACACCACCTGCAACCTCTCTAAGTCATGTAATTGAGTACTTCTCCATCGATCTACTAGGATTGGGGCACTCATCCCGCTTCTTTGATGCCTCATCCTTTTTCTTATTAGCAGATTTTGGTATCACATGTACATGAAAAACCATTCGTTAGTTTCAAACAAAAATGAGGGGTTGTAAAAGTTGAAGAAAAACTCAAAATTTAAAAAATTCAATTTTTCCTCAATTTTCACACCCCTATAATGTGCACACACTTATCAAGAATCACTATTTTCAAAGAAAACTAATGTGCTCAACCTTTGGGATTACTCTACTCATTCAAGTTCCACTACAAGAAAAATAGCCTTTAGGGAATGGAATTCTCATCCCTAACAGTCCAATTCTGGTCGCAAATGATCTTTTAGGATGGGAAAATACTGATTGCGGCTAGTCCTTATAGCGTCTTTCACTAAAGGTATATTGCAACGAGGTACTCTGGGTGGTCGTTAAATGTTATTAGAAAGGGTAACATATCTGGTCTCAAAAACATTTTAGAGACCGTATATCTTGTCCCTAATGGATGATTTTCATTTTTAATAAGTAGTTATTTTCTGGTCGCTAAATGTTTTTTGCGATGAGTAACTACCTTGTCCTAAATTAATTTATCATGATGAGAATCTAACTCATCCTAGATTAATATTTAGAGAGAAGTGACTGCCTCATCCTAATTTAACCTTTAGAGACTAGTAACTTAATCAACTTTGATTAATCTTTAGAGACAAGCAAATAACTCTTCTTAGATTGCTACTGAAATCATAAAATTTATATATTTCATTGCTAAATATAAAATTGCTAGTGAAAGTGTCGAAGGATGATAAATATAATTTGAATATTTTCTAAACAGAAAAAATAAATCAATCAACATCCTTAGCTAGAATATGATGTCAATATTTTTAATATTTGCTAAACAGAAAAAAACTTAACCAATTAACATCCCAAACTATATGATGTCAATAGTTTTAATATTTGCTAAACAAAAAAACCTAACCAATTAACATCTCGAGCGAGAATTTGATGTCAAGTATACATAATGTTCTTCAAAAACTAATAATGAACTTGTGTATTCTCTTCACTTGTAACTTCAATCTCCAGAAATTTGTAAGAACAAAATTTTGGAAAGATAATTAATAACTACTGGTATATAATTTAATATACGTAAGAAGCAAAGAATTGAAACATAGAATAAAAATAGATAACTGACCTAGCCAATGGATTAAACAAGTATATAGAGTTGAAAACTAAATCCAACTATGAGATGAATATGAAAAAAGTACTATCTTTCTTTCAATTCATATTATTTGATTCACGAAAAACATAAAATATAAGCATTAACTAGACCAACGAAACTACATAGATGTTTTTTTGGAATGAAGTGAGAACTACTGTAAAATATTAAAACAAGTAAAAATCTAACATAAGGATAAAGTAGTGTTGTATATGATTCAAGAAAAACTGAAGCTTAACAACTAAACAAAGCTAGCATATTCTCCGTGTAAGGGGCATATTCTCTTAGTGTATTCATCGACGCAATCAGTGACTCTTCTTATTTCATGGAATCAGAATAAGCTCAATAGTATGGCTCAAGGTTTTATTGATCATTCTCAAGGCACAAACAGTGCATCTAGTCATGCACTTAAACATGCCGCATAGTTTGACAAGGACAAAATTGGAATCTTTGCAATAGGCTTGTCAATGTATAGAGACTGGAGCCAAATAGAACTTCTAGTGTTAATGAAAGAGGTCATCCATATGAATTAATAAACAAGTGCAAAACACTATGTATGCAATCAAACACATTTCCATTTTGTGCAAAGACTAGCAAAGCATCGCTACAGTCAATAATAACACCTGATAGGAGCACACTAGAATTGAAATCTCAGCCTCAATTTTCACTAAGCATATCAAAATATAACTAAATATAATGTTACAAATGATGAATTAAAAGTCCATCCTATTAGAGATGAAATCACAACTTTTAATCCTACGAAATCAAATTTTCAAGAAAAAGAGGGGAAACGAAAGAACCCTATTTTTATTGTAGGTCTATAGATCCAAAGAGAAAACCAAAGAAAATTTGGATCATGAAGAAGAAATGGTATTTAATAGGTTGGAGAACCTAAAACGTGACTGGCAGTCGATCTTCATTATCTTCCAGGAGGAGAAGAGGTTTCTCGAGGCTTTCAGATTTAGATAGTGAGCTTCCTCCTAAAACAATAAGAAGAATATTAAACTAATGCCTTAGAATTGTCAAGGTACAATTTCTCTTCAGCAAAGAAGTATTACATTCCTTGTTATCATGTTCATCAAATGTGAGAAGTTGTTGCTCAAGCTAAATAACTTTGGTAGATACTATTCTCAAATATAGTCAAGAAAGTAGTGTTGCTGTTATTGGAAGTGATAATCTAGATTAGAGATTTACCGTGGTGGAGGAAATTTCTAATAATAAGATTTTTGAAAAATAATTAGCTACTGATATTGTGGAATCTTGGCTCAGACAACAGATAATAGGTACTTTTCTAGGGAAACAATGTTATTCCCATTGTTGTTTATACATTTTTGAGAAGTTCCTGGTGATTTAATGGCAATTTCAGTTACGTAAATTTTGTCCCATTTTTACTTAGAGTAAAATTGTTCTCTTATATAAAAAATTTCTTTCCAGAGTCATGTAGTCCAAAGTAGTACTTCAGCTCATTGATACTCTTTCTATTCTTGTCTGTTTCTTATAAAATCAAACTTAGTATTTCCATTATATTCCCGTGTTCTAGTAGTCTTTATTATCTTTTAATCTATAGATGCTTTTCAATCTGATATATTGACTGATTTTTAGAATACTTATCTCAGTGTATTTACTGGAAACAAAAAACTAGGTTTCTTACAGAAATAACAAGGATGAAGAAGTGTTGAGGTAGTCCCTCATCTAGTGACAGTATGAAGTAGTCAAAATTTACAAAACTCTCGAGCCTTAGGGATGACACAAGCACTTGTTATGCTAAGTGGAGTTAGTTGTATAAGTGAAAATTCCAAAGGAAAGTAATTAGTTCTAAGTAAATATAAAAATTAACATATGTAGACCAACGAGTTCTCTCTATTTAATAAGACAACCCCCAGTCGTATAGGATTAATTAGACTAATTAGTCAAGAAGGTGCTAGCGTAGAAACCACAAAATGAGAAGGGCACAAGCTTAGTTGATTGAAGGGTTCAGCTACTAGAAACAAAATAAATAGAGAAATAACTTACTCCAACCTAAGAAAGTTGGTCAAGAGATGGAGGAACAATCCCCTTCTTATTGATAACAACGAAATTTTTTTCATTTCCAGCACAACAAAAAAACAGTAGCACTGAATGCTATAAATATTTTCTTACACTAAGATGGAGTAATGGCAAATATCCATTAGCACAACATACCTTGTTCTTAAAGTCAATTATCTTTTATACCCTTTCATTGATCTTGGTTGTATTTATACGCCTAAGCACCATAACTTATCCATATTTTAGCTATGTTTAGAGAACAAAGTATCTAGTTTTTTTATGTTTTTACTCTATTTCTATGTAATTGAGCTAACCGATGTGATTAGCTTGATTTCAGGTATTAATGAGGTATATCAAGACATTATGGGACTATGCAATGCGGATGGCATATGACACAAGAGAGAGTAGCAATCTGGACCAAATGTGGCGCCTAAAAACTTTGTCTAAAACTAGTTTGTCATTTATAATTAGTTCAGGGACTTAGAAGGAAATTATGAGAGAAAAGATTATTAAAACGCTTAATGCTGAATTTTTATTCAATTATTCATTATTTAGTATTTTTTGGAGAGACCGGAGAAGGGCGGCTTAGCCTGGGAGTGAGATAAAAACGTTTTTTCTCTTGTTTTCACTATTCGTACACCATGATCATCTTCTAGTTTTTGGTATGATGAATATATTTATGATGATTTTCGTTTTATTCATGAGTAGCTAAGTTTATTAGTTAGGGTTATGGAAGCCTTGTAGCATACAATCTATTACTTTAGGTTTTGAATTCATTATGCATTGATTTATTTACATCATACTCTCTTCGTTTATCTTGACTTCTCGTGGTTGCAAACATAGAGGATATGCCTTAAAATACAACTTGTTTGAAAGAAAGGTTGGCATTCATAAAAGAGAGTAGTGACAAGAAAATAGGATTACCAACCCCTATTTCATAAGTTAATGCCTTAGCAGGATTAACTACTTGGAGATTTCGTGTTGTTATTTTGGTAAACACTTTTGATTCGAGAGAACTAAAGTGAATTAGTCCTTGATGGCTGAGAAACACTAGAATTATGTTATTAAATACAATACATTTCTCTGTAAGCATAATGCATGTATGAATTCATAAAGCTCAAAGTTAGAAAGTATTGAAAACTACAAGGTGGACATAACCCTAGCATGCCACTTCTCTGAATTTCAATACTACTACATGTATTTCATCTTGTTAAATTGAAACCATTAATTGGTGAACTGAATCAAATCCCCCCTATTTATTTTACAAAAATGAACAATTAAAAGTCAACTAATCTGCATACAACTTAATTAGCACCATATTCCCTGTGGGATTTGACCCCAACCTAGTTGGGTTATATATTTGACAACGACCGCTTACTCTCTCGTAAGAGAGATATAATTTGGGCATATCACCCATCAATAGAATGCCATTCTGAAGCAATCATTGCCTCTCTCTGTTATGCTTTTGAGTAAAAAAAACTGCATTTACTTCACTGAGAAAGAAGAAGGTTTATCAATGGTATGAACTAATCAATACCAAGAAAATTAAAGTAGTGTGAACCTTGAATAACACTATTACCTCTTCTCATATTCAAGAGAGACATCACAAGTCAAAATGTAATAGTTCTCTGCTCGTCTTTTCATGTCTGGATGCCTTGAACCATGATTAAGTACATGGACCTCAACCTAACAGCAATAAGAATTAATGACATGACACACTAAAAAGTATGATAGTTTCTCTGGAACCCCCTACCCCTGAGCAAAAGAAGTAAGGTAAAACAAGTGTATATTTTTTGTTCTTCATCTAGCAGTATGGAATATCATGCATAAGTAAGGACAAGTGAATCTACAGCTAGGTAAGTTGGCATACTTGTTCAAATTCACATGGCTACATGAAATATGCAACATATGCAAACGATTTCTTTGATTAACCCGTATGCTAATGTACCTTCAAGACCTTTAACATGGTTGGAATATTCATCAACTCAATTTATTTTCTAACCAATTAATCCCGAGTATACTAAATAGCCTCCTTCACTGTCTTTGACTATTATTAGATGTGTAGGGTTAAATTTTTACTTTCTCTACCCCAAGTATTGACCTACTATTCTCTTTTTTGTTTTTCAAAGTCCAATGATACTTTTCCTTCTACGCTATCCTAAATTAAACTAACTAAGATAAAAAACTATAAATGTGTAACTAAGAGTGCAAATATATTTGGTAGACAGCGTTCTTTATTTTACTGTCACCTAACCATAGAAGGAGATACATTAAACTAGCTTTCACACATTTAAATTTTATTGGAAAAGTAGCATCTCTTCTATGGAATCACCAATATTCTCCAGTCTATAAGACAACTAATGAGAATTGGATGTTCATTATTCTACTTGGTGATGTTATCATTGTCAATAGCTGACAACTATTTTTAATACGACTATTATATTATAAGAATGTCAACCAATATATAGAAAAGCCAAAGAATAGAATTCCATATACCAAACGAGTGTCTATATCAAACTTGTGATGCACTATATTATCTCAACCATTAAAAGATTAATAGCTTTCTCAAGCTTGAGACTGCAGAGCACCAGCGGCAGAAAGTTGCAAAGAACAAATTTTAATGTGAGGTTTGGGCAAAAGAACTCATAAACAAGTTGCAGAGAATATAATGAATGATGATTAAAAAAACAAATTATATAGTTCATCATGCATGATTCCTCCAAAATATAAGAAGTCATCACAGCATCAAATCTTAGGTGTATTTCTTCCCTAAAACACCACTTAAGTCTGAATAGATCAATGAAGAATTATCTCCTTTTAGAAATTGGTCTGATATATATAACTTTAAAATGCAGGTCTCACTTACCCTAGAGCACCATGTCACAAAGAGAAAAAAGAAACTAGCCAAATAAGAAATAATATTTTGAAGATTAATAGAAGTGGGAGCTCACAACATTCACAACAATGTCAATGTAATGACCCTTCAGGTCATTGTCCATATTTTAGATTATTTCTTTGATAGATCTTCTCTATATCCACCCTAAGTCATTAGTGACTTATTTGAACTGATAGATCAGTTACCTGGCGGTTCCTTTGGTTTCTAGAACCATTTCTCAATTCAAAGTTTCATTTATCATAATTGACCACCTAGCAAAAACTCTAGTAAAAAGACCTTAAATACAAAATCTGACATTGCCAACACATTTGGAATATTGAATCTATGTGGTTACATATTTTATTTGCTTGAAATGAAATACAAATGCATCTCGATGCATTAGCCAAAGCTCAGAACCAAGTTCCAAGCTTTAGCCATGCCTTGCATAGAAACAGATGCCATGACCGCGAAGGTACCGTGTTGTCACGACTGCGGTCAGGTGGAGGGCACGAATGTGCTACCCAAGAACTTGATGGAACCTAATTAAAGGTTGTCTTACCCAAAATTTTGTCCATTTTGTGCCTCCCCCCTAAAGCTACAAACCTTAATAGAGTGTAAATCTTCCAAGTGAGTCTTGTGGGTTGATTAGGAGCTTAAACAACTTGTGAAATTGAATCTAACTACAAATCTGAAGTAAGATTCCTTCTAGTTGGTGTTAAATTCTTTATTTCTAGACCCATAATCCCTAAGTCTTTGAGGCTCGATTGTAGCCACAAATCTAATTGATTTACTCAAATTTCTTAAGGATTATAACTCCCTAATGATAGTTGAACAATGGGTTGGTTTTGAAAACTTATTTTCTGAAGGTGGAACCCACTTGGGGGTTTGGTGTTATTTTTGAACTCATGGAACAATGGCTCTATAATGGGTAGTGTTATTCTTGTTGTAATGCTTAGATTGTATTGTTGATAGATTATCTCGTAGATGAAGAAGCTTCAAGTAAAGGAAAGGCAAAGCTTATTGGTTCATGAATTTCTTGGACTCAAGGTAGGTTAGGCCTACTAGTAGTTAGATTGAGCTTGATTATAGTATAATTGTTGATATCTTGTGAGATTGGGCGGGGTTAAGATGATAAATGGTTGAATGGTGATAGTTGGCAATAGTTGACTTTTATAGGTTATTGAACTTTCAAAGGGTGATGCTTGACCCTTAGACTATAACGTTGGATAGTTATACTAGTATTCTCATGAATAGTAGGAGAACACTTTAGTTACTCTAATAGATAAGAATGATGTTGCTCCTTAACCTTAAGAGTATGTTGACCTAGGTATTGCTTAGTTAGGAAATGACCTTAGTGTTGGACTGACTTAGAAAGAATTCTTGAAGAAGATTTCCCCTATATACTTTGGAAGAATTGGTAAGCCCTTATGGTGTGATTTAGATAACTTAGCCTAATTCCGGGTAGAAGTTAGTCTTGTAATAATGAACCTTGGCATTCTTTGGATTTAGGAGTGGTACTTGACCCGCCTTAAGCTTGAACTATAAAATCCCTTAGAGACCTAGTTACTTTATGAACATCTAAATTATGTTGTTGAGGTTATAACGGTTAAACTTGATTGTCAGATTATGCATATGGTCGATGGTTGGATAATGGATATACTTGATTGATTATCTTGTAGTCATGACATGGATAGCCTTGGAAAGATTGTGATTATGTATAATATATGAATGCTCATGCTCATACTTATACTCATGTTATATGGTGATGATTAGTTGTAAAGTAGGATGGTATATGTATCTTACATCCCTATTACCCTATTATTATAAAATTATGTATGTTTATTGATTTGGCTATATATGATGATGATATGATAAGACCCGGTGGATCTAGAGGATATATTGATATTTTGATGATGCCCGATGTATCCAGAAGAGGTAACAATGTTATGATGATACCAGTTGGATCCGAAGGATATATTGATATTATGATGATACACAGTGAAACCAGAAGAGGTAATAATGTTATGATGCCTTGTGGGGAAACTTTATATGAGTGCATGTTTATATGCTAGTTATGACGTGTGTGGATAAACCATTAGTGTACTCAAGACATGATGTCATCCTTGGAAATTTATACTCATTCTTTGTCATCAACCACTAAATAAGAGGTATGACCCTCGTCGACTCTAATAGGTAACTAGAGGTAATTTATACCTATTATTTGGTTAAGGCTAATTGTATGTGTATTCTTGTATAAGATCAAAGGCTCACCTAGTAAATCTACTTGACTTGAATTAATGGTTATGTTTTGGAATTTATCCTAGTAAAGTGGCTTAAGTGACAACTAGTTATTTCTAATAAATGACTATGGCTCATAGGTTAGAAAACTAGAAAACTAGTTGATCGACCTTACTTGGTTAAAATATGGAAACTAGTCCTTAAGGTTGTGACATACCTATAGTAATAGACTTAGTATGGTATGATTAATGGTTAAGTTGGTATCTAGTATGTGATGCCATGATGGCCTAATTGATGACTTTTATAATAAGAATCCTAATTAGAGAATGGCCTTATGATGGGTAAATAATTAGTAGCATTGGTAACTTGTAGCTTTTCCTTATTTGATGACTAGTAAACTATAGACTTGTAAACTAGTGTTTCATAGATATGGAGATTAGCTAATATAGACTAGACTTGGAGTTCACCAATGAAATAGAGATTAAGTAACTATACAAAAATACTATGGTGATACCATTTTATGGTGCTAAATTGTTGTATTGATATTGAATAAATACCTCGGTAAGAGGCCACGGAGGAAATATGAGCCCACAACTTTTAAGTGAGCAGTTGTGTAACAGTGCCTTGATAAATTGGTGGTATGATCTTTCGGTGTACTCTTTGGTGGTATGGGACACCATGATGCGTTCATATATTACACTTTTTTGGTGTACTCTCTGATAGTATAGGACGTCGTGGAGAGTTCTTTGTTGTGTTCTCTTATGTGTATTTCCCGATAGTATAGGACATCATGGTAAGTTCTTGTGCTTTATATTCTAATGATGGATGGTGTTGATCATGGTAGATACATGGTAGTTATTATATATATTTGGCTTTATGCTTCTAGACTAATTACTCATTTGTATGATGATTATGGTATATGTTTAAATGATACGTGATGTTATTGTCCAAGTAAATTAGTTATTTTATAAAGTAACAATGAAGAAGATTCAGGTTCGATCCTATACCTTGACTTTAAGTTATTGTCTTGCCTTATATCATCCTTATATTATAATTTAGCTCAGTCGGCCAATGATGCCTACTGAGTACCCGTGTTTTGGTATTCATACTACACTTCTGTACCTTTTTGGTGTCGACTCGAGTTCTAGTTTCTGCCATTTAGTCAGGGTCATACTGTGTTGATCGTCAGGAGATAAGGTAAGCTCTTGGAGTTCAAGTTTCCCTCTTTCTCTTCTATCCTTACTTTATCTTTTGTATTTGAGACAATTGTACAAGACTATTTAAGTTTATTAGACTTTGAGTTGTAATTTCTATTATCGAATTTAGAGATGCTTTTGTTCTTATATTATGATGTCATTGGATTGGTATTCAAATGTTAGTTATTTCATTTGTGGAAGTTGTTGTTATATTGTGTTCCTATATAGGGTCCATGTAGGAAGATTTGTCCAAGGTAACCCATTAAGTTAGCTCCAGGTTATGGTGTCGGCTTACCTACTAGTGGATTGTAGTATATTCCATCGCGACTTAAAAATTGGTCCATGAAAAATTGGTATTAGAGCGTAGGTTTTATCGATATTATTAGTACAAGAGCAAGTGTCTAATAGAGTCCTGCCGATCAGAATGTTGACATCCGTTTCTTATCTTCAGGAGGCTATGGGTTGTTCTTAGTAGTCCTTCACTTCTTTCACTTATATCATGCTAATAGTCTAAGTTGGTTTGTTGGATTTTCTTTTGACCTTACTCTTTCAAAGATGTCCAGGACGCGTGCTTCAGTGGTACATGAGGAGGGTCCCAAGACCCACACTCGTGATGTTCCCCTAGTTAAGGATCAGTATGGTCCTCCCTAGAACCTTATTCCTACACCTGAGCTATACTCTCTTCCACCCCAGCCAGCGGTGGGCCAAGGACTATCCCAGGCTCTACCAAGATGCATCCCCTATTCTTTACTTTAGGATGCTTTGGTTCAGCTATTGGGTATTATTGATGGTTCACAGACTATTGGGACAGGAGTATATCCTGTAACTATATCTTCAGGATTTGAGGTTTCGCCTATTTTGATAGTTGTTTAGCCGACAGTCGTTCAGCCATTTGTGACCTAGCCTGCTATCTCTATGGAAGAGCAAAAGACGCTGGGTAGATTCTTGAGGTTGGCTTCACCTAGATTTTTTAGTGATCCTAGAGAGGATGCATTTGAGTTTCTGACTACTTATAAGGATATTCTCTTTGGGTTAGGCCTTGTTAAGACTTATGGTGTTGACTACACCATATTTTAGTTGGACTAGTCTTCTAGACACTGGTGGAAGGGATTAGTGAGCTCTAGAATAGTTAGATCTTCTCCTTTTTCTTAGATTAAGTTCTCTGAGATTTCTTGAAGAATTTTATGCCACACAATATCAAAGATCATTTGAAGGATTAGTTCTCTAGATTTGAGCAAGGTTCTATGACAGTCGCTGAGTATAAGGCTCATTTCCATGAGTTGGCCAGACATGCAACTTTTATCTTAGATACTGAGCATGAGATAGTTTGCTGCTTTGTGAGAGGATTGAGACTTCCTATTTGGATGGCTACTCAATGTTTGGTCACCGTGGGTAGGACTTTACTGAGGTTACTGATCATGCTAGAGCGATGGAGGACATCTAGTGTCAGGGACATGATAAGAGACCCAAGTATTAGGGTAGATTTTGTAGGAGTCGTATTAGTTCCCTATATGAAAGTGGTGTTTCTTATGCTGGAAATCCTTCGCGTCTAGCTTTTTAGCCTCAGAGTTAGATTAGTCAACCAGTTCTGGCAGCTCTTCAGATTTATTGCTAGTGGACGCCCTAGTTAGGGTGGTGATCAGTCTTTGAGAGGTTAACCTGTGGACCATGCTAGGTATGGTAGCTATGCTAGGTCAGCTGAGTTTGTGAGTTCGAGTTCTTCTCATGAGTCTTGTTTTCCTTGTGAACTTCCTTTTTCTTTCTCTAGAGAATAACCTAGTCTTAGGGCGATGGTTGTATCAGCTCAGGGAGATACTCCTATTAGGGCAGTTTATCCCTCAGGTAGAGATAGTTTGCAAGGTTGTAGAGGTGGTTACTAAGGTGCTCTAGGTGGTACTCAAGCAGGCAGGATAGGGGGTCAATCAGGTGTCCATCTAGGTGGTAGGCGTGGTTAGTTTTATGTATTACCTGCTAGACTTGAGGCTGAGACGTTAGATGTTATAGTCACAAGTGTGATTTTGGTATGCCGCAAGTCGGCTCTGACTTTATTTGATCCTGGATCCACTTATTCTTATAGATCGGCTTATTATGCACCACTATTGGACTTAACTAGTTATTTATTATCTGTGTCATTCTGCGTATCTACTCTCGTAGGTGATTGATTAGTAGTTGATCGAGTATTCAGATTATGTGTTATGACAATTGGTGATGTTTGATACTTGTGCTGATCTTATTATTTTGGATATGTTGGATTTCAATGTGATTCTGGGCATGGACTTGTTATCCCACTATCATCCGGTCATGGATTGGTTTTCCTAGACCGTTACCTTAGCCATGCCCGACTTAGCCCCAGTCATTTGGCAGGGAGCAATTAACCGCAAGCCGATAGGGATTATTTCTTATGTTTGTGCCAGATGGCTTATACTAAGGGGTTTTGATTCTTATATCGCCTATGTATGTGATTCTCGTGTAGAGAGTCTGACGCTTTACTCTGTTCCTATTATGTGTGAGTTTCCTAATGTATTTTCTGATGATCTGCCTAGTATCCCTCTTGACCATGAGATTTAGTTTGCCATTGACCTTAAACCTGGCACTTAACCTATATCTATGGCACCCTGTTGTATGGTTCCTGTTGAGCTTATGGAGCTAAACTCTCAGCTCTATAATCTTCTTGGCAAGGGATTCATTAGATCGAGTGTGTCCCTATGGGGAGCCCCTATTTTATTTGTAAAGAAGAAAAATGGCTTAATGCGGATCTGTACTGATTATTGGCAGCTTAACAAGGTGACGGTGAAGAACCGTTATTCTATGCCTCATATTGATGACTTTCTCAACTAGCTTTAGGTCACGGTTGTATTTTCTAAGATAGATTTGAGGTCCGATTATCATCAGTTGAGGATTCGGGCTACACATGTCCTAAAGACAGCCTTTAAGACCCGTTTTAGTCACTATGGTTTCTTGGTGATGTCTTTTAGGCTGACTAATGCCCCAGGCGCATTTATGGACTTAATGAACTGAGTATTTAGACCCTATCTAGACTCCTTTGTTATTGTGTTCATTGATGTTATTCTTATGTACTCAAGGAGTAGTGAGGAGAATGCGCAATATTTAAGGGTTATGCTCTGGGTTTTGTGAGAGCATGTGTTTTTTTTCATGTTCTCCAAGAGGGAGTTTTGACTCAAGTCAGTGTCCTTTCTTGGACTCGTGGTGTCCAAGGTGGGTATTATGGTAAACCCGACTAAGATTTTTGCAATTTATGATTGGGATAGACCTACATCTCCAACTGAGGTTTGTAGTTTTATTGGTTTGGCTGGTTATTATAGGCACTTTTTTTAGAGTTTTACTACCTTATCAGCCCCTATGACTAGATTGACCTGAAAGAAAGTTCTTTTTCGATGGTCTGAGGAGTGTTAGTTGAGCTTTGGAAGCTCAAGGATTGTCTCATTTCAGCCTCGGTGTTAGCTCTTCCAGTTAAGGGCAAGGGATTCATAATTTTTGTGATGCTTTTGGTATTGGTCTTGGTTGTGTTTTGATACAGCATAGTCGTGTCATTGCCTATGCTTCTAGACAGCTTAAGGTGCCTGTGCGCAACTACCCCACTCATGATTTGGAGTTGACGGTGGTGGTTTTTATGCTCTAGATTTGGAGGCATTACTTGTATGGTGTGCGTTGTGAGATTTTCACCGAACATCATAGTGTTCATCATCTTATGACCCAACGAGAGCTTAATGCTCACCATTGTAGGTGGATGAAGTTGTTGAAGGACTATGATATTTCTATCTAGTATTATCCAAGTAAGGCGAATATGATGGTTGATGCCCTGAGCTGCAAGGCGGTGAGTATGGGTAGTTTGGCTTGCATATCAATTTCTCAGAGGCCCTTGGCATGGGAGATCCAGTACTTAGCCAATTTGATGGTCTGCCTCAATATTTTGGATCCTGCGAGGATTTGGCTTAGGTTAAGGTGAGGCCTTTTCTATTTGAGAAGATTTGTGATCGTCAGTTAGAGGATAGTAAATTATGCCTTCTTCATGATCGGGTAGTGAGTGGAGAGTCTTGAAGACACACCATAGATTCTAAGGGTATCTTGATATTTTGGGGTCGTATTTGTGTACCCCGATTTGATGACTTGATTCAGTTGATTTTGCATAAGGCTCATGCTCTAGATATTCTATTCATCCCAACATGACCAAGATGTATAAATACTTGAGGCAACTTTATTAGTGAGATGGTATGAAGACAGATATGGTAGATTTCATAGCTTATTTCCTGTGTTGTCAGCAGGTTAAGGCCGAGCATTAGCGTCCAGGCGGATTGACTTGGAGATTGCTTATTCTCGAGTGGAAATGGGAAAGGATTACCATGGAATTCATTAGTGGTTTGCCTTGTACTTCTCTTGGTCACGATGATATTTGGGTTATTGTGGATTGTTTGACCAAGTAGGTATATTTCATTTCTATTCAGATGACCTTCAGTACTGAGAGATTAAAGTAGATTTATGTCTGAGAGATAGTTCATTTGCATGGGGTCCCTGTGTCTATCATATCAGACTGTGGTTCTGTGTTCACTTCGCAGTTCTGCAGAGCAATTCAAGAGGAGTTAGGTACTCCAGTGTATTTGAGTACAACCTTTCATATCTAGATGGATGGTCAGTCCGAGTGGACTATTCAGGTGCTTGAGTTTATGTTTCGAGCCTGTATTATGGACTTTGGAGGTCCGTGGGATCAGCATATAGCATTGACAGAGTTTGCCTACTACAACTTTTATCATTCCAGTATTGAGATGGTGCCTTATGAGGTTTTGTACGATAGGAGATGTCATTCTCCTTTAGGATGGTTTGAGACTTCCGAGATTAGACATTATTGTACAAAATTTCTTTAGGACTCATTGGACAAAGTCAGGGTGATTCAGTATAGGTGAAAGTAGCCTAGAGTAGGCAGAAGGCCTATGCCAACGGTAGACTCTGTGCCTTGAGATTCAGAATTAGTAACCGTGTGTTTCTTTGTGTTTCACCGATGAGAGGTATGATGAGATATGGGAGAAAGGGTAAGCTTATCGCTCACTATATTTGTCTTTTTGAGATTCTTCGTGTAGTTAGTGAGGTAGACTATGAGTTTGCTTTACCTCTAGTCTTTGCCATAGTTCATCCAGTTTTTCATCTATCTATGTTGCGGAAGTATATTCCTAATCCTTCTCATGTACTTAGATGGGACTCGGTCCAGTTGGATGATCAGTTGACCTTTGTGGAAGAGCCTGTGTTGATTTTGGCTAGTGATATAAGGCGACTATAAACTATGGAGATTTTGGTAGTTAAGGTTCAGTGGAAGCATCGCCCAGTAGAGCAGGCGACTTGGGAGAATGAAAGTGACATGCGGTCCCAGTACCCTCATTTGTTCGAGACTCCAGGTATTTTCTAATCATTAACTTTTAGGGATGAAAGTTCCTTAGTAGTGGATATTGTAATGTCCCTTCAGGTCATTGTATGTATTTTTGCTTATTTCTCCAATAGAGCTTCTCCATAGTTACCCCAAGTCATTAGTGACTTGTCAGAACTAATATATCAGTTAACTGGCGGTTCATTGTGTTTTTAGAACCACATTTTTAATTCAAAGTCTTCATTGGTCCAAATTTACCACCAAGAGAAAACTCTAGTAAAACGACCTTAAATGCAAAATTCGACTTTGCCAATGCATTCGAAATATCAAAATCAATGTGGTTATAGATTTTATTTGCTTGAAACTGACTCTGGATGTATCTCAAGGCATTGGCCGAAGCCTATAACCAAGTTCCAAGCTTCAGCCATGCCTGGCATAGCAAGAGATGCCGTGACCGCAAAGGTCTAGGAATGAACATAGTGTCGTAACCGCGGCAATGCAAATAGCGCTACCTGAGACCTAGATGGAACCTATTCATGGGCAGTCTTGCCCAAAATTTTGGCCATTTTGTGCCTCTCCCTTAAGCTACAAACCCTAATAGAGTGTAAATCTTCCAAGTGAGTCTTGTGGGTTGATTAGGAGCTTAAACAACTTGTGAAATTGAATCTTGCTACAAGTCTAAGGTAAGATTCCTTCTAGTTTGTTTTAAATTATTGATTTCTAAGTCTTTGAGGCTCAATTGTAGCCACACATGTGATTGAGTTACTCAAATTTCTTAAGGGTTATAACTCCCTAATGATAGTTGAACAATGGGTTGGTCTCGAAAACTCATTTTTCGAAGGTGGAACCCACTTAAGGGTTTGGTGTCATTTTTGAGCCCATGGCACAATGGTTCCATAATGAATATTGTTATTCTTGTTATAATGCGTAGATTATATTGTTGATAGCTTGGCTAGTGGAAGAACAACCTTTAATAAAAGGAAAGACAAAACTTGTTGCTTCGTGAGTTGCTTGGACTCAAGGTATGTTAGGCTTACTTGTAGTTAGATTGAGCTTGACTGTAGTATAATTGTTGCTATCTTGTGATATTAGGCGGGGTTTAGATTATAAATGGTTGAATGGTTATATTTGGGATTAGTTGACTCTTATAGGTTATTGAACTTGCAAAGGGTGATGCTTGACCCTTATCCTAGAACCTTGGATAGTTCTACTAGTAGGCTCATGAATATTAGGAGCTCTTTAGTTTCTCTATTAGATGAGAATGATGGTTCTCCTTAACCTTAAGGGTATGTTGACCTAGGTATTTCTTAGTTAGGAAATGACCTTGGTGTTGGGTTGACTTAGAAAGAATTCTTGAAGAAGACTTTCCCTATAGGCTTAGTAGGGAATGATAAGCCCTTATGATGTGATTATGATAACTTAGACTAATTCCAGGTAGAAGTTAGTTTTGTGATAGCAAACATTCGCATTCTATGGATTTAGGAGTGGGACTTGACACACCTTAAGTTTGAACTATGAAATCACATAGAGACCTAGATACTTGATGAACGTCCAAATTATATTATTGAGGTTATAATGGTTAAACCTAGTTGTCAAATTATGCATATGGTCAATGGTTGAATAATGGGCATACTTGATTGATTATCTGGTAGATATGATATGGATAGCCTTGGAAAGGTGGTGATTATTTATATCATATGAATGCTCATACTCATACTTATACTCATATTATGTAGTGATGATTAATAGTAAAGTAGGATGGTATATGTATCTTACATCCCTATCACCCTATTATTGTGAAATTATGTATTTTTATTGATTTGGTTTATATGTATGTTGATGTTGTGATGATACCCAATGAATTCGGAGGATATATTGATGTTATGATGATACCTGGTGAATCTGGAAGAGATAACAATGTTATAATGATACCCATTGAATCTGGAGGATATGTGATGATAGGCGAATTTACACGCCTATAGTGCTATATTTTGCCTACATTTTAGCCAAGTTTTAAGAACAAATTATATATTTCATGCACTTTTAGTCCTTTTTCCTGTAAGTGAGCTAACGAACATGATTAGCAAAGTTTCAGGTATAAATGATGAAGAATTCAGCATTTTATGGATTACTTGACGCCAAAGAAAGCTTCACGAAAGGAGAAAAGGAAGCTTGGACACCTAAGGACCAAAAGTGATGCATGGAAAATATGTCCCGGGCAAAAACAGCAATTCTGAAGACTTTGGGGACTAGCAGTAACTTAGTAGGATTAGGATAATGATACATTAACCTAGTACAATTGGGTTAAGTATTTCATTAGCTTAGTAGGATTTGGTTAAGTATTTCATTAGCTTAGTAGGAATAGGATATGGGTATTATAAATACCCTATCTTGCTAGAGATTTTAAGAGAGATATATTCATTCTTATATAATACATTCTACTTAACAATAACTCTTCTAATCCTTCCATTAATTCTACTTTTTATTCTTCTTCTATTCTTCTATTCATCTATTCTTAATTTCCGCAACAAGAGAAACGTTACTTGCAAGAAATCACGCCTAACGCCTACCACACTTGTGCTACACGAAATTCTTATTGTGGTATAATAACAATGTCAATTGTGATTTCCTTCGCACTCATGGGTAACTAAACTTCTCTGTTGGGGTTATGGAAGCCGAATGAGATACTATCTATTACTATGAGTTTGTGAGTTCGTGACACGTATGCTGCTTATATCATTATTCTCTTCGTCTTAACCTAAATTCTTTGTGGTTGCAAACGCAAGAATACGCCAGTATAACATTTAACTTGTTCGAAAGAAAGGTTATCTGTCTGGAAAAGAGATAATGTCAAGGTAGTAGGGTCCCATCCCCATTTAAAAAGTTAGTGTCGTAACTGGATTAACCTCTTGGAGAATTTGTACCGTTAGATACGCTTTAAGATCGAAAGAGTTAAAGTGAAATAATCCTCGAATAGGTCGAAATACGCCTGGATTTACCATCGAATACAATTCTCTATAAGCACATGCATGTCGGAATTCAACACACTCATAGCCAATAGAGACGTATAACTCAGAAGGTGGACATAACCCTAACTCCTCAATTCTCATTGTTTACAACTTAATAACTATTCTTTCTTTTTACGTTGCTATTTTCAGTTTTACTTTAATATTTTGGTTACACATTACAATCCCCCCTTTTTTACGAGACTTGCACTAAAAGTCTAGTAACCGTTGCTTACTTGTTGACCAAGCTATTCCCTGAGAGATCGATACCCAACCCAGTTGGGTTCTAAATTTGACTGCGACTGCTTTACACTCCTACGAGAGCTGTAAATTGAGCGTTATCAAAAATTGGCGTCGTTGCCGAGGAATACGAGTGTCAATTAAGTTTGTGATAATTACTAGACCCTTTGGTCAAACATTCTCGTACTTTTACTTTCAGTTTTTTTTTGTTTGCTGCAGATTTTTATTCAGTGCATGCCCCATACTAGAAGTTTTGGTCAACCGTTATCACCTATCAATCCTGAACCACAACGTATTGGCAGAATGAAAGCACAAGCAGAAATTGAAAGGATGGCTGCTCAATAGGAACAGGCGAGATTAGTTGCTCTTGCCGCCGCTCAAGTTCAACAACAAAACATTGATAACCCTGGGCGAGCAACGAATCCCGACGATGAGGATTTAGGTGATGATGAGTTACTAAACCCAAGGCATGATGCTGAAATCGCAACACCTGCCAACAGAAGAGGTCGTCAAGCTCGGTTTAGGTATGATCGCCAACCCATGCAACCAGCTTTCGACGATGATGATGATGATCTTGATGGAGCCGGAGCCACAGGAGCCATAATTCCTCCACCATTAGCGCCTGGAGCCAAGTTCAACATCACAAGCACCATGATTCAGTTATTGCAACTCAAGGGATTATTTGGTGGACTAGCAGACGATGATCCGAATATGCATCTCATCAACTTTATTTCTACATGCAAGTCGTTTGACAATCCTGGTGTTGGTCAGAATGCAATTTGATTACGTCTATTTCCATTGTCTCTGTCTGGGGAGGCAACTCTATGGTTGAATGGGCTGACTCCTGATTCTATTACAAATTGGAGGCAACTGAGAGACGCTTTCCTAGAAAGATTCTTTCCGCCATCCAAAAGAGCACAATTGAGAGATGAAATCAGCAACTTCCGTCAGCTTCCCACTGAAGCTCTTCATGAAACATGGGAGAGGTTCAAGACAAAGCTAGCGAGATGCCCAAACCATCACATGACTAATGTTCACCTAATGGAGATATTATACAGAGCCTTGAATTCAATAACTAAACCAGTGGTGGATAATGCAGCTAGAGGATCTTTTATGAACCTCACCTTTGGTCAAGCAAGCAATATGCTAGATCGTATGACGAAGCAAAGTAGAGCTTGGCATACCAGGGATTCTGAGGTAGCAAGCCCCACTTAATCTATTGGCATGACTGCAGACCAAAGAAGAAGAGAAGAAGAACGTGATCAAGATATGGCGCACATAAAAACACAAATGGATCTTCTTACAAAGCATTTATTATCAGGGAAGACCGAAAAAGTGAAAGCTATTGCGTCAAAAGGAAGAGACGAATCTGATTCGGAAGAAGAGGCCAACTACTTGAACAATCAGGGGGGTTTTCGAGGTAATACCCAAGGAAACCAAGGTCGGAACTATTATGATAAATCTGGAAACAAGGACCAAGGTAGTTGGAAGAACAAGAATGAAAACAGTGGTTTGTACGTTCCCCCTGGGAGGCGTGACGCCACCACATCTAGTTCTGGAAGTATGGAAGACATGATGGCAAGAAAAGAGGTTGCAAGGACCAAGGAGAATCATCCTCAATGATATTACCTCATCGCATGTTTGGAATAAAATGGGTTCTTGAGGAGGAAACCAAGGAATGGTATAGGAACAACAAGGAAGGAAAATACAATTATGTCGACTTGATCAACAAGGACAGCCTAGCGAAGAAGGAGCCGCGCATGTTGGCGAAAATCATGGCACTAAATCTGGATTTCATCTTCCGCAATCTTGATTTAACACGAGAATTTTATGCCAACTGGTTGCCGAAAATCACAGGCAGCGAAGTCAAGATTCGGGGCCAGGTTCTACAACTCAATGCGGATTTGATCAACTCCTTTCTTGGCTTGCCTTCAGTCGATCCAGCACCATTCAAAGAGTTGTACAGTAGACTTCCTTATAGAGTAATTCGACACACACTTTGTGGAAGTAGATCCATGGCAAGGTGGAGCATACATAAAGACACCGGACGACACAACACCTTCCCCTATGCTTCTTTGAATAGGGAAGCAAGAATATGGTTGCGTATTGTCAACTCTTGCCTTATTCCTGGGACCCAGTACAACAAAATAACAAGAAATAGAGTGTGTTTGGTCTATGCATTGATGATGAATGTCCCTATCAACATTGGGGCAATCATTCGTTCTACAATGCGAAAGGCCAGACTACACAAGCGGTCCCACTTCACCTTTGGCAACCTGTTGACAGCAATCTTGCGGAAGGAGGACATCGAAGAGGAACCAGCTGATCACAAACTCCCACATAACCCGAAGAAGATTAACCTCACAAAGGTCAAAGATGCTGAAACAACACACGGCGTCAACCTTACTACTGCGGAGAGACATGCTCGAGATGAGAGTTTCTTCCGTCATCTTTATGGCATGACACGGTTCACTATGATGAGTGGAGGTCGTGTTCCAACTGCTGCAGAGCTCCAACAGCTGGACCATGACTATCCAATGAATATGCATGCGAGGGAGATGTGTGGAGTAGGTACATACTTTGAGGAACCTCTTGATGATGATGCGCCGACCGATGATGATCGACGCATGCCAGACTCCGACGTGGAGGAGAATTCTTATGACGATGACTCCTATGATGATTCCGACGAAGGGGGTATGACCCCCGACATAGAGGAGGAGTCCGACTGACCAGGTTCTTCGTATTTATTTTCCACTGAGGGCGGTGTCCCGTTTAAGTGTGGGGTGGTGGTATTTGCATGCTTTACTTCTCTATCTGCATTTGCATTTATTTATGTTTGTTTGCTTAGTTTGTTGTTTTTCGAAATTGGGTTTTTTGTTTTTTTTTTAAATTTTTTTAGTAGTAAAAATTTTATTACTTAGCTTCACATAAAATCATTCTAATAGGCAGCATGAGATTATAACAAGAGTTTGTGCTAACATCATGACTATTGAGACGTTTAGGCTCTAATTGTGACTCACTATGTGATATTGTGTGGTTCAATTCCTTCATCTGTTGGGGCAAGAGTCTATACTACTCCCAATAAAGTCGACCATGTGCCTTGTGTGTGTGAGATAATAGTATATTTTATGCTTGTGGCTGATGCTAGAACTTGCCTGGTATGTATGTAAAGTGAAAATAAAGAGTGCAAGTTTAGGAGATGATTTAGGCATTTCTTTGGCAACCGGTAATTGTTTACCCTCATTTTTACCTAACCATGGACATTATCTTAGTTAACCCCTTTTGAGCCTTTAGCCTCATATGTAAGCCTAATCCATTTTTTCAAGACCATAATTTGATCCAAATTCCTAAGTGCTTTAAAGTGTAAAAGTCATGTGACAAAATAAGAGGAAGTTGGGTAAGTATGATGCTTTAGAATGTAATGGTGCTTGAATTTGTTATGAAAAAGAATTGCTATCATAAGAGGTATGTTATGAAAAGAAAAAAGAAAGGAAAGCTGAAAAGTTGCTTAAAATTGAAAAACAAAAGAGGAGAAAAAGGGTGATAGAATAAAAGAAGGTAGAAAGGTTGTTTGAAAGAAAAGTGTTAATGATACAATGTGATGTATTAAAGCGCTTAGGAACATAGTCACTATTTCTGGCCAAAATAGTCCTACCTGTCCCTTAGCCTACATTACAACCTGTAGAAGACCTATTTGATCCTAAGCTTAGCATTCTGACATTTAGTGGAGCATTACACTAAGGGAAAGCCTATGGTCATCAGTTGCTACATATGAATTCTTTGTGAGAACGAGAGCAAGGATATTTCTATACCCATGTTTGAAAAAGATGCTATATTTATGAGTGATTATGGGTAAGATATTGTGAGACACACATGGTTGATGAGTTTTGGGTAGTTGTGTATGATTCTTTGGACCTTAACTTTTGAATATGAGTTGACCACCATCACGAGTTTATGTTGGAGGTTGAATTGTTTCTACTAATGATTGGAAAACTATCTTTGTTGATAATTGGTGTGCTTGTCTTGACGAATATTTTGTGTTGTTGCTGTGAAACCTTAAGTTAATGTTTAGAGGGACATGATATTTTGTTCGAGGACGAACAAAGCTTTAAGTGTGGGGTGTTGATGTTAGGCGAATTTACACGCCTAAAGTGCTATATTTTACCCATATTTTAGCCAAGTTTTGAGAACAAATTATATATTTCATGCACTTTTAGTCCTTTTTCCTGTAAGTGAGCTAACGAACATGATTAGCAAAGTTTCAGGTATAAATGATGAAGAATTCAGCATTTTATGGATTACTTGACGCCAAAGAAAGCTTCACGAAAGGAGAAAAGGAAGCTTGGACGCCTAAGGACTAAAAGTGACGCATGGAAAATATGTCCCGGGCAAAAACAGCAATTCTGAAGACTTTGGGGACTAGCAGTAACTTAGTAGGATTAGGATAATAATACATTAACCTAGTACAATTGGTTTAAGTATTTCATTAGCTTAGTAGGATTTGGTTAAGTATTTCATTAGCTTAGTAGGAATAGGATATGGGTATTATAAATACCCTATCTTGCTAGAGATTTTAAGAGAGATATTCATTCTTCTATAATACATTCTACTTAACAACAACTCTTCTAATCCTTCCATTAATTCTACTTTTTATTCTTCTTCTATTCTTCTATTCATCTATTCTTAATTTCCGCAACAAGAGAAACGTTACTTGCAAGAAATCACGCCTAACGCCTACCACACTTGTGCTACACGAAATTCTTATTGTGGTATAATAACAATGTCAATTGTGATTTCCTTCACACTCATGGGTAACTAAACTTCTCTGTTGGGGTTATGGAAGCCGAATGAAATACTATCTATTACTATGTGTTTGTGAGTTCGTGACACGTATGCTGCTTATATCATTATTCTCTTCGTCTTAACCTAAATTCTTTGTGGTTGCAAATGCAAGAATGCGCCAGTATAACATTTAACTTGTTCGAAAGAAAGGTTATCTGTCTGGAAAAGAGATAATGTCAGGGTAGTAGGATCTCATCCCCTATTAAAAAGTTAGTGCCGTAACTGGATTAACCTTTGGAGAATTTGTACCGTTAGATACACTTTATGCTCAAAAGAGTTAAAGTGAAATAATCCTCGAATCGGTCGAAAGACGCCTGTATTTACCATCGAATACAATTCTCTATAAGCACATGCATGTCGGAATTCAACACACTCATAGCCAATAGAGACGTATAACTCAGAAGGTAGACATAACCCCAACTCCTCAATTCTCATTGTTTACAACTTAATAACTATTCTTTCTTTTTACGTTTCTATTTTCAGTTTTACTTTAATATTTTGGTTACACATTACAATCCCCCCTTTTTTACGAGACTTGTACTAAAAGTCTAGTAACTGTTGCTTACTTGTTGACCAAGCTATTCCCTGTGGGATCGATACCCAACCTAGTTGGGTTCTATATTTGCTAACGACCGCTTTACACTCCTACGAGAGCTATAGATTGAGCGTTATACATTCATGTCGACTTGATCAACAAGGACAGCCTAGCGAAGAAGGAGTCGCGCATGTTGGCGAAAATCATGGCACTTTATCTGGATTTCATCTTCCGCAATCTTGATTTGACACGAGAATTTTATGCCAACTGGTTGCCGAAAATCACAGGCAGCGAAGTCAAGATTCGGGGCCAGGTTCTACAACTCAATGCGGATTTGATCAACTCCTTTCTTGGCTTGCCTTCAGTCGATCCAGCACCATTCAAAGAGCTGTACAGTAGACCTCCTTATAGAGCAATTCGACACACACTTTGTGGAAGTAGATCCATGGCAAGGTGGAGCATACATAAAGACACCGGACGACACAACACATTCCCCTATGCTTCTTTGAATAGGGAAGCAAGAATATGGTTGCGTATTGTCAACTCTTGCCTTATTCCTGGGACCCAGTACACCAAAATAACAAGAGATAGGTGTGTTTGGTCTATGCATTGATGATGAATGTCCCTATCAACATTGGGGCAATCATTCGTTCTACAATGCGGAAGGCCAGACTACACAAGCGATCCCACTTCACCTTTGGCAACCTGTTGACAGCAATCTTGCGGAAGGAGGACATCGAAGAGGAACCAGCTGATCACAAACTCCCACATAACCCGAAGAAGATTGACCTCACAAAGGTCAAAGATGCTGAAACAACACACGGCGTCAACCTTACTACTGCGGAGAGACATGCTCGAGATGAGAGTTTCTTCCGTCATCTTTATGGCATGACACGGTTCACCATGATGAGCGGAGGTCGTGTTCCAACTGCTGCAGAGCTCCAACAGCTGGACCATGACTATCCAATGAATATGCATGCGAGGGAGATGTGTGGAGTAGGTACATACTTTGAGGAACCTCTTGATGATGATGCTCCGACCGATGATGATCGACGCATGCCAGACTCCGATGTGGAGGAGAATTCTTATGACGATGACTCTTATGATGATTCCGACGAAGGGGGTATGACCCCCGACATAGAGGAGGAGTCCGACTGACCAGGTTATTCGTATTTATTTTCCACTGAGGGCGGTGTCCCGTTTAAGTGTGGGGTGGTGGTATTTGCATGCTTTACTTCTCTATCTGCATTTGCATTTATTTATGTTTGTTTGCTTAGTTTGTTGTTTTTCGAAATTGGGTTTTTTGTTTTTTTTTTAAATTTTTTTAGTAGTAAAAATTTTCTTACTTAGCTTCACATAAAATCATTCTAATAGGCAGCATGAGATTATAACAAGAGTTTGTGCTAACATCATGACTATTGAGACGTTTAGGCTCTAATTGTGACTCACTATGTGATATTGTGTGGTTCAATTCCTTCATCTGTTGGGGCAAGAGTCTATACTACTCCCAATAAAGTCGACCATGTGCCTTGTGTGTGTGAGATAATAGTATATTTTATGCTTGTGGCTGATGGTAGAACTTGCCTGGTATGTATGTAAAGTGAAAATAAAGAGTGCAAGTTTAGGAGATGATTTAGGCATTTCTTTGGCAACCGGTAATTGTTTACCCTCATTTTTACCTAACCATGGACATTATCTTAGTTAACCCCTTTTGAGCCTTTAGCCTCATATGTAAGCCTAATCCATTTTTTCAAGACCATAATTTGATCCAAATTCCTAAGTGCTTTAAAGTGTAAAAGTCATGTGACAAAATAAGAGGAAGTTGGGTAAGTATGATGCTTTAGAATGTAATGGTGCTTGAATTTGTTATGAAAAAGAATTGCTATCATAAGAGGTATGTTATGAAAAGAAAAAGGAAAGGAAAGCTGAAAAGTTGCTTAAAATTGAAAAACAAAAGAGGAGAAAAAGGGTGATAGAATAAAAGAAGGTAGAAAGGTTGTTTGAAAGAAAAGTGTTAATGATACAATGTGATGTATTAAAGCGCTTAGGAACATAGTCACTATTTCTGGCCAAAATAGTCCTACCTGTCCCTTAGCCTACATTACAACCTGTAGAAGACCTATTTGATCCTAAGCTTAGCATTCTGACATTTAGTGGAGCATTACACTAAGGGAAAGCCTATGGTCGTCAGTTGCTACATATGAATTCTTTGTGAGAACGAGAGCAAGGATATTTCTATACCCATGTTTGAAAAAGATGCTATATTTATGAGTGATTATGGGTAAGATATTGTGAGACACACATGGTTGATGAGTTTTGGGTAGTTGTGTATGATTCTTTGGACCTTAACTTTTGAATATGAGTTGACCACCATCACGAGTTTATGTTGGAGGTTGAATTGTTTCTACTAATGATTGGAAAACTACTCTTTGTTGATAATTGGTGTGCTTGTCTTAACGAATATTTTGTGTTGTTGCTGTGAAACCTTAAGTTAATGTTTAGAGGGACATGATATTTTGTTCGAGGACGAACAAAGCTTTAAGTGTGGGGTGTTGATGTTAGGCGAATTTACACGCCTAAAGTGCTATATTTTACCCATATTTTAGCCAAGTTTTGAGAACAAATTATATATTTCATGCACTTTTAGTCCTTTTTCCTGTAAGTGAGCTAACGAACATGATTAGCAAAGTTTCAGGTATAAATGATGAAGAATTCAGCATTTTATGGATTACTTGACGCCAAAGAAAGCTTCACGAAAGGAGAAAAGGAAGCTTGGACGCCTAAGGACTAAAAGTAACACATGGAAAATATGTCCCGGGCAAAATCAGCAATTCTGAAGACTTTAGGGACTAGCAGTAACTTAGTAGGATTAGGATAATAATACATTAACCTAGTACAATTGGTTTAAGTATTTCATTAGCTTAGTAGGATTTGGTTAAGTATTTCATTAGCTTAGTAGGAATAGGATATGGGTATTATAAATACCCTATCTTGCTAGAGATTTTAAGAGAGATATTCATTCTTCTATAATACATTCTACTTAACAACAACTCTTCTAATCCTTCCATTAATTCTACTTTTTATTCTTCTTCTATTCTTCTATTCATCTATTCTTAATTTCCGCAACAAGAGAAACGTTACTTGCAAGAAATCACGCCTAACGCCTACCACACTTGTGCTATACGAAATTCTTATTGTGGTATAATAACAATGTCAATTGTGATTTCCTTCGCACTCATGGGTAACTAAACTTCTCTGTTGGGGTTATGGAAGCCGAATGAGATACTATCTATTACTATGAGTTTGTGAGTTCGTGACACGTATGCTGCTTATATCATTATTCTCTTCGTCTTAACCTAAATTCTTTGTGGTTGCAAACGCAAGAATACGCCAGTATAACATTTAACTTGTTCGAAAGAAAGGTTATCTGTCTGGAAAAGAGATAATGTCAAGGTAGTAGGGTCCCATCCCCATTTAAAAAGTTAGTGTCGTAACTGGATTAACCTCTTGGAGAATTTGTACCGTTAGATACGCTTTAAGCTCGAAAGGGTTAAAGTGAAATGATCCTCGAATAGGTCAAAAGACGCCTGGATTTACCATCGAATACAATTCTCTATAAGCACATGCATGTCGGAATTCAACACACTCATAGCCAATAGAGACGTATAACTCAGAAGGTGGACATAACCCCAACTCCTCAATTCTCATTGTTTACAACTTAATAACTATTCTTTCTTTTTACGTTGCTATTTTCAGTTTTACTTTAATATTTTGGTTACACATTACAATCCCCCCTTTTTTACGAGACTTGCACTAAAAGTCTAGTAACTGTTGCTTACTTGTTGACCAAACTATTCCCTGAGGGATCGATACCCAACCTAGTTGGGTTCTATATTTGACTGCGACCGCTTTACACTCCTACGAGAGCTGTAGATTGAGCGTTATCAATATGTTAATGTTTTGATGATACCCGGTGAATCTGAAAGAGGTAATGATGTTATGATTCCATGTGGCTCAACTTTATATAAGTCCATGTTTATATGTGAGGTTATGTCGCGTGTGGGTAAACCGTTGGTGTACTTGAGACATGATGCCTTCCTTGGTAATTGATAATCATTCTTTGTCATTAACCACTAAATAAGAGGTGTGACCCTTGTCGACTCTAATCAGTAACTAAAGGTAATTTATGCCTATTATTGTGTTAAGGCTAACTAGTATGTGTAATCTTTTGTAGGATCAAAGTCTCACCTAGTAAATCTACTTGACTTGAATTATTGGTTATGTTATGAAATTTTGTCTAGTAAAGTGGCTTATGTGACAACTAGTTATTTCTAATAAAAGACTATGACTTGTAGGTTAGAATCCTAGCAAACTAGTTGATAGACCTTACTTTGTTAAAATATGAAAACTAATCCTTAAGGTTGTAACATGTCTATAGTAATAGACTTAGTATATTTTTTATGAATGGTTAAGTTGGCATCCAGTATGCAATGCCGTGATGGCCTAATTGATGAATTTTATAATGAGAATCCTAACTAGCGAATGGCCTTGTGATGGGTAAATAATTAGTAGCATTGGTAACTTGTAGATTTTCCTTGTTTGATGACTAGTAAACTATAAGACTTGTAAACTAGTGTTTCTTGAATATGGAGATTAGCTAATATAGAAAATACTTGGAGTTCATCAATGAAATAGAGATTAAGTAACTATATAACTATGCTATGGTGATATCGGTTTCATGGTACTAAATTGGGGTATTGATAATGATTGTAGACCTTGATAAGAGGCCATGGCGGAAAAGTGAGCCTGCAACTTTTGGGGGAGTAGTTGTGTGATAGTGCCTTGATATATTTATGGTTTAATCTTTTGGTGTACTCTCTGGTGGTATGGGACGCCGCGATGAGTTCTTGTATTGCATTCTCTTGGTGTATGCTCTGGTGGTATGGGACACCGTGACGAGTTCTTTGTTGTATTTTTTGTGTGTACTTTTTGGTGGTATGGCATATCGTCGTAAGTTTTAGCGCTTTATATTCTAATGGTCGCTAGTGTTTATCATGGTAGATACATGGTAGTTATTATGTATATATGTTGCTTTATGCTTCCAGAATTATTACTCATTTGTATGACGAATATGGTATATGCTGATATGATACGTGATGTTATTGCCCTAGTAAATTAGCTATTTTATGCAGTGATATCGAAGAAGATCCAGGTTCGATCCTATACGTTGAATTTAAGTTATTGTCTTGCTTTATATCATCCTTATATTATAATTTAGCTTAGTTGGCCGATGATGCCTATTGAGTATCCGCGTTTTGGCATACATACTACACTTCTGTACCTTTTTGGTGCAGACTCGAGTTCTAGTTATACCTGTCTAACGGGCCGGGCCGGTTCAACCCGGAACCGGCCCTCTCAATTTTGTCGGGTTCCGGGCCGGTTACGGGCCGGTTTTGGCCTTAACCGGTCCGGGCCGGGCCGGGCCGCACAGTAAAAATTTTAAAACCCACCCGGAACCGGCCCACTTAACCCAACCCGCTAAAACCCGGTCAAACCCGGTTAAAAACCGGTCAAATCCGTCAAAAAATTAAATAAAACATCAAAGATACACTATATATACACTCGATATACACTATATACACTTCATATACACTATATATACACTCGATATACACTATATATACCCATGAAGTCATAATTCTTCAAGTTTGAGGTCGTCGTTGGGCTATGGTTCCATTCCTTGGTTTCTTATTTCTGCTCTATACATGTATACGTTAAACATACACGTCTATAGAAGATCGATTCACATATATACACTCTATTCTATGTATATGTAATACTTTACTACATTATATATACATTACAATATGTATAGATATACTTATATACTAATTTATAAAACATATACACATATATATGCACCATTCAATATATATTTACTAGTTTAAATAAAATATATATACATGTATACGTTAAACATACACGTCTATAGAAGATCGATTCACATATATACACTCTATTCTATATATATGTAATACTTTACTACATTATATATACATTACAATATGTATAGATATACTTATATACTAATTTATAAAACATATACACATATATATGCACCATTCAATATATATTTACTAGTTTAAATAAAATATATATACATGTATACGTTAAACATATACGTCAATAGAAGATCCATTCACATATATACACTCTATTCTATGTATATGTAATACTTTACTACATTATATATACATTACAATATGTATAGATATACTTATATAATAATTTATAAAACATATACACATATATATGCACCATTCAATATATATGTACTAGTTTAAATAAAATATATATACATGTATACGTTAAACATACACGTCTATAGAAGATCCATTCACATATATACACTCTATTCTATGTATATGTAATACTTTACTACATTATATATACATTACAATATGTATAGATATACTTATATACTAATTTATAAAACATATACACATATATATGCACCATTCAATATATATTTACTAGTTTAAATAAAATATATATACAAGTATACGTTAAACATACACGTCAATAGAAGATCCATTCACATATATACACTCTATTCTATGTATATGTAATACTTTACTACATTATATATACATTACAATATGTATAGATATACTTATATACTAATTTATAAAACATATACACATATATATGCACCATTCAATATATATTTACTAGTTTAAATAAAATATATATACATGTATACGTTAAACATACACGTCAATAGAAGATCCATTCACATATATACACTCTATTCTATATATATGTAATACTTTACTACATTATATATACATTACAATATGTATAGATATACTTATATACTAATTTATAAAACATATACACATATATATGCACCATTCAATATATATTTACTAGTTTAAATAAAATATATATACATGTATACGTTAAACATACACGTCAATAGAAGATCCATTCACATATATACACTCTATTCTATGTATATGTAATACTTTACTACATTATATATACATTACAATATGTATAGATATACTTATATACTAATTTATAAAACATATACACATATATATGCACCATTCAATATATATGTACTAGTTTAAATAAAAAATATACACATGTATACATTAAATATACACTTCTATAGAAAATATATAAACATATACATTAAATATACATTAAATATACATGAAATATACATTAAATATACACTTTTTTTTCTGTTGCCGGGCCGGGCTGGGCCGGTTAACCGGCGGGCCTGGACCGGGTTGGTCCGGGCCGGGTTAACCGGGCCCAAATTTTAAAAAAAATCGGACCGGGACCCGGTACCCTAAAGCCCTAGGGCTTTCCGGGCCGGGTCAAACCGGTCCGGTTTGGTGTTATGTGCCGGGTCGGGCCGGGTCGGGCCGGGTCAGCCCGGCCCGTTTGACACCCTTAGTTCTAGTTGCCGTCGTTGAGTTGGGGTCGTGCTGTGTTAATTGTCAGGAGATAGGGTGAGCACTTGGAGTTTGAGTTTCCCTCTTTCCCTTCTATCCTTTGTCTTTTGTATTCGAGACAATTGTACCGGACTATTTGAGTTTATCAGACTTCGAGTTGTAATTTTTGTTGTCGAATTTAGAGTTGCTCTTGTACTTATATTATGAGGTCATGAGATTGGTATTCAAATGTTAGTTATTTCATTTGTGGAATGTTGATATATTGTGTTCCTATATAGGGTCCATGTAGGACAATTCCACCAAGGTAACCCATTGCATTAGCTTCGGGTTACGGTGTCAGCTTACCTACTGGTGATTTGTAGTAAGTGTCATCATAACTCAAAAATTGAGTCGTGACAGTCAGCCAGCTGATCAGCCAATTATTCATACAACTGCACCAAAACAATAAATTGGCACTAGCACCAGTAGGAAAGGAAGAATATATCAACAACAAAATTATAATCTGTATTATATTGAAATGGCAAAATAACCTTCTGGACCCCTGTACTATGTCGATTTTGTAAGTTGAATACTTCTACTTACATGTTTGTCATCTGAACCCTTCAACTCAATAAAATTCAATATTTTAAACCCTTTGACCGTTGACTTAATCTATGTGGTATTAAAAGTGCTGACTAGGCTAAAACGTGTGTAGTCACGCGCGTCTGAGGGAGTGGGGCACATTTTTTCAGCTTTTTAAATTTAAAAATAATTTTAAAAATTAAAAAAAAAAAAAATTAACATTTTTTTAGCTTTTTAATTTTAAAAATATTTTAAAATATTTTAAAAATAATATTTAAAAAAAATAAAATAAAAAAACACCCTCCCTCCCCCAGCCCCGTTCAACACCCCCCACCCCCTCGCCCACCGTCCCCCCACCCCATCCATCAATCCACCACCGCCCCCCACCCCATCCACCAGTCCAGTCCACCATCACCCCCACCCCATGTACCAGTCCACCACTGTTCCCCACCCCATCCAGCACCCTCCCCGTCCCCCACCCCGTTCCCCCTTCCTCTACCCTCTCTTCATCCCCCACCTCGTCTTCCACGCTCCCCAAGTAACACAACCACCACCATACTAGCGCTCCGCCGCCCCCACCCTACCCGACTGCAACATCACAAAAACGATGGAATCAATTCAAACCAAACACCATGGAATCAATTCAAACAAAAAACCTCAAATTTCAATTCCATTTCAATTTTACCATGGAATTATAATCTACTAACAAAATCTCAAAGACATAAGTTACTCTTAATTTAATTGATCAAACAAATTCAAGAAAAAGAATACAACCAAAGATGTTCATTACTTTACCATGAAATCACCTGCTAACAAAAAAAAATCTAAAATTTCACACCAAATAACTAAAAATCTAAAATTTCATCTGCATTTTTTGATTCATTAGAAGTAGAATAAAGAAAAGAAGAGAAACACAAGAGAAGAAAAGAAGAGAAGAGAAAGAGAGTAGAAACGGAAGAAAAAAGAGAGAAGGAGAAGAATCGGGGAAAGAGAAAGAAAAGGGGAAGAGAGAGAAGAGGGGAAGAAGGTGTGGGGATTGTTTTTATTTATTTATTTAGTTATTTATTTTAATATTTAATATTTTTATATATAAAAATGACGTGGAAGATGACATGACAGCTGACGTGGCACGAATGTATTACACTCACCAAAAAAGTGTTTAAAATATTACTTTTTTGTGGGTTCAAGGGTCCAGAAGACAAACATGTAAGTAGAGGTGTTCAACTTACAAAATCGACATAGTGTAAGGGTCCAGAAGGTCATTTTGACTACTAAAATTGTAGAAGAATTCTTCGTCAGCGTTATTCTTGCAACCATCTTCAATATCTCTTTATCTGGCTCATTACCCATAACTACAGGAGTCTTAAATTTTTCAACATTTATTCAAGCAGTAAATATGAGAAAGAAAATACTAACTGTGATAAAAACAATCAATAATATCACCAACATAAAGCATATCGAGTTAAACATAAATAAAATTAATAACAAAAAAAGTATAAGTAAAGGCGAGTAATGCAGGTGTTTTGAATTTATATTTCAGCATCTAAAGGATCGCATATCCTCTCAACATGTCCCTACTAATGAGGTATCTTCTGGTACAATACAAAGATAGAAAGAAAAGCAAGAGTTCAGTTGTATCTTCACAAACAAAGGGTAGGCTACGAAGTCACTAGAATAAATAATATAACCATGAAAAAAGACTAAAGTCACGATAAAGATCAAAAGCCACTAAATGCATGTAGTTTTGAAACTTCGCGAATAGACATCCATAGTTCTAGAAGTTGTCTGTCCTGTACTTTACAGGCTATGGTGAATTGCTTTCTCCATTGAATCAGGTATCTGTATGCACATCATACATGAAAACAATAAGGACAAGATAAACAAAATGACTAGTAAAACCAGAGACTGAAGGAAAAAGATTGTTACTGGAAAAAATGAATCAGCAATCTGGTGAATCTGAACAAATTGAATGCTACAGTTTTTTTGTTTCATTTCTGCACCGAACAAGTAAAGAATCCTCTTGGTTGTTTCTATAAGAGCTCGATATATTTTTATCAAATGCATCCAACATTATGAAACTCGAAGCATCCATGTATTACGTGTGTCCAATCTACATTGTGTTTATTAAACAAAAGGCAGATTTACAAAAGGTTTACCACAGAGACCACTACCCTCAAAACTTAAACTAACAATGATGTCAAACTGCCAAATGCACAACTATTAAATATGCAAGCTAAAGTCAAAGATATCAATAAACTCCAACACAGACAAATCCAATTTATTGCATAATAACATCAAGTGAGTTTCCAAATGCTATATCCATCGATGAGTTGGAGATATTTAATGTAAACTCGACATGGTCCTATTGCAATGAGTACATTTTTCTATTTAAAACAAACTTAGAACTACTTTTCTCCAAGCAACCAATATTAACTGAAAAGAATATCATGATTAATGTAGCCACTAATTATGAGCAATGCATGAATTTGGATTCACAACATAATTGTCTTGCAATGTATCACAAAGCAGAATATGCATTATCTGGATTTCACTTCAATATGATTCATGTATTGACTTTTTCTTTCTTTGATAATTCAACATCAGTTTAGGAGAAAAATCATTTCAAACCAAAAACTCACATACAGATTTCATAATATAATCAAATTATCAGTTATTGAGATACACGTATAAGCTTTTGCATTTGTCCTTGTTAGCTTGAATCACAATGAACACAACAAACCCACTTGAAATGTATATTAATCATCAAGAAAGGATGTTACAGAAAAAGTGACACTAGCTCTGGAACTTGAAACACGCAAGAGGTATACATCAAATCGACATGAAAATTGATTGCTGGTCTTCAAGAATCATGAGCACATAAAGTGTCCACACATGTAGATGCCTCTAAAGGGAACTGCTTACAATTTCCCGCGTACAAATAGCTTAAAAAATTATGAAAAGCCTCATATCCAACCTTACCAGAAGGCAAAACATCGATCATAGAATAACTTGGCTTACCTTCATTTCCACAATTCTCCGGTAAAGTGGTGAAGTATTTTTGTACTTTTTGCTGATGTTGTTAAAGGCAAAGGTACTCTGAAGCCTTGAAATGAGGTGCAAAATATGTTGACCACTCTGCCTCGCTTAGTCGGCGCATCAGTGTTGTCATAAAGACTCTAAGGCTACTTTCCATTGTAGATGGATTAAGAAAATCACACTTAAATGTTTACGTTTTTTTCTACAACCAACTTAAAGATTTTGTTGACTTCGACATCAGGATTGTGAAACATTTTGTTCAAAAATTCAAGAGGAAGAATAAAAAGGATATTAGTGGTAATCTTAGAACACTCAGGAGATTCAGAACTGCATGTGAAAGAAATAGAGGACACTTTTACACACTGCTCAGACCACCATTGAAATTTACTCTATGTAAGAGGGTATTGATTTTTACTCTATCATCACACATTCCAGGTTTGAGGAGCTTAACATGGATTTGTTTAGGACGTGTATGGAACCAGTTGAGAAGCGTTTGACAAATTACTAAGATGAGAGTACAATTTGTGATGTCGTTCTGGTTGGTGGCTCCACTAGAATCCCAAAGGTTCAACAACTTATGCAGGAGGTCGTTCCTTATGGTGCTGCAGTGTAAGATGCAATTTTGAGTGCTGAAAGTAGCAAGAAGATGTAGGACCTTTTTTGTTGGATGTTATGCCTCTTTCCCTTGGTCTGGAAACTGTTGTTGGTAGACGGAGGTGTCATGGTTGTGTTGATTCCCAGAAACTCCACTATCCAACCAAGAAGGAGCAGATCTTCTCAATCTACTTTGACAACCATCCTGGTGTGTTTATACAAGTGTATGAGAGTGAGAGGACAAGAATCGGGGACAACAAGGTTCTTGGAAAATTGAACTCCTCAACATCTTTCCTGCCCCAGGAACAAATGAAGTATAAGGATTGAATCTTTTGGCATTACTGGTTATTTCTTATCTCGGGACCAAATTGGTTATTGGACAGTGAAAATAGTATCAGGTGTCCATGACACTATTGTTAAATGTGCATGAAGCACCAATAGGATGAGGAAAGAATTATATTCCTTGTGAGGAACCTGGATCAAGGCTCTCTCATACGAATGTTAAACTACTTTCTAACCCTTCAAGTGGGGTATCGAGTCTTTAAAGGGGGCATTGGCATAGTAGAAACTAGACTTTGTTATATCATAGTCTCGTTTGTTCATCTCTTGATATGTGTGGAGAAGCCAAATGACTGAATCAAAAGGGATTTTTTATTAACCTTTAACCTTCCTATCGATTGCTATAATCAACTTGTCGCCATCTTGTTTCAAGGTTTAGATCTGTTAACACTATCATCTCTCAAATTTTTGAGATGAAAAAACAGGGAACAAATCTAATTGGAACCAAGAATGTTACTAATAAGCAAGTCATAGCATCATATTTGAGTATCAGTATTCTATAATCAACGAACACAAGTGGTCATATCTTTTTCCAAATTTAAGTTATACAACATACAATATAAACAACAATCCATATCGGATAATCAGTTATTCTAGATTACTTGCTCTCTTTTACATTTCTAACTATATAAGCAGTTATCTGTAGTAAAGTAAACCTTTTCACTGATAACAAAAAAATATTTGCTTAGTGGTTATCAAGAATACCATATCAAAGTGTGTAACCATCTCGAGGATTCTTCAAAAAACTCTCTCTACATCCATGAGATAGGGGTTTCCTTGGGTATATATGTTGTTACTGTTGTTGAGCAGTATGCACAACGTGGAATGGAGATTTGAAAATATGATTTATTGGACAATGTAAAGTATAAGAATAGTAAAATCGACCACAACATTCAAATTAATAGTTGAAAAAAGATAAAAAAAAAAATCCGTAATGCGCTAGAAATCAAATTTCAAACTTAGAATCCGGTTATTTGAACACTCAAAAACAAAAACTAAAAAGCAGAATAAGTATAATATAACTCAATTAGTAACTATCTCATCCCAAAGGGAAATAAATAAAGCTATTGAACACTATAAAAGAATTGAAAAACTGAAAAAGCTACAACCTTTACACAACCTAAAATAGTGATAAAAGTAAAGATAAAGGCAAGAATGTTCAAATTAACTAAACCAAAAAGAGGCTATGTAATTAAATATTTATCAAATAGAGAAAAAAAATATGATGTGAGTTCAGTACTTCAGAGAAATAAAAGAAAAAAATTGATCAAAAGAGGAGGAATACCTCAAATCGAGTTCTAGAAGATATAAATTGGAGATTAGGGCAGAGCTAAACAGACCAAGGAGCTGAAATTCTTTTTGGGGGTTGAAAAGGAGCTGAATTCAAGAGTTGTGACGAACCTCGGATCCTCGATGTAGAGATTAGGGCTGGTTTGCGACCTGTGCAGCACCGTTTTGGGGAAAAATACGATGCTAGTTTGCGACCTACACATCAACATTTTGGAGAAAAATAGGATTTTCATTTCTTTTTTAGAATTTCACTTTTATTTTGCTGCCCAAATTTTTGTTAAAATTAAAAAAGTTAATTTGTTTTAATGTTTTAGCATTAACTTGGCGGTATATTCTCTCACTCTTAAGGCCTTGGATATAATTTTGGAACATTTGCATCCAGTTACCAAGTTTTTTAGGGACCATATACAATACCTTTGCTATAAAATACAGAATTAGAGATGAGAATAATATCTCATTCCAATATATATATTTTTGGAGATGAGTTTATTCACTTGTACCTAAATATTATTTTTTAGGGACCATATACAATACCTTTGCTATAAAATACAGAATTAGAGATGAGAATAATATCTCATCCCAATATATATACTTTTGGAGATGAGTTTATTCACTTGTACCTAAATATTGGTCTTAAATAAGGCTTTTTTCTTATAGTGGAAACTGTGTATGACATGTACTGATATGCTAGGATTACATGAACACGGTCGCCTCTAGCTCTATGCTGGTCTCCATAGAGTGCTGCTCGACGCCCTTCCATTTCTCTCTACTCAGCTAGCTCTGCTTCTCTAGTTACTCTCTACGCTTCTACCATTGCCCTTTTCTCTGATTCAGCTTGAGCTAAAGCTCACCAGTTTGACGATCAACAATATTTGTACTCCTTCGGTAGGAGGTATAATATCATGAATCCTTTATGGATTTTCAACTCTTTTTAGCTTAGACATCCTACTAGGTTTTTGTAGGATCCTCTCTGTATTCGGATTGACTGGGCATAAGGGACTGCCTCTACTCCGTGTGCTCGGCATATGTCGGCATATGCCCAACTAATAACATAAAGAAGAACTAGAAATTCCAAAACTACGATGACTTCGATCCATAAATCAACGTTGTGCTCCCCAACAACCACACCAATTTCTTGATGACGTCCGAGCAACACCTACTTTTAGATGATGGTACAGTCGTTGTCAAGATATAGTAACCCAACTAAGGTTAAGGTCAAATCCCAAAGGAACATGTGGCTTTGCAAATCTTAGTGGTTGAATTCTATAGGCAAAAAAGGAAAATGAGGGATTTGTTTGTAGTAGTCTCGAGCAAAGAACAATACTAACTTGGTTGAAAATCAGTCGTAGGTGAACACTAGTATTGTGTTCCCCCTGGTATCTCAACTCCATAGGCTTATCGTGAGTTGTTGAACCAACCCAATACCTTGCTTGCAGAATCGATAAGTTATGTACCTTCTACAATATTTTGGACAAGTAGGAGGATTTTACCCTTTACCTTTTGAGTCTCTGGGTGTCGCATTACTAACCCTTATCTAGAACCCAGTTAACTATTACCTTTTGAGTCTCAAGTTATTAGATGAAAGTTAACGATCATTCACTATATTTTATTGTGTGCAATAGATCGACAATTAACTCCAAAATTATTGTTGTATTTATCTTTTCCTAGTCTTTACTTCTACTTTTTAGTAAGTGGCAATATCTAGGCGGGATCCTAATGTGTGTACCCATTAAAAAATAATCATAACGAAGATAAAGCAATGCATGGCATGGGTATTGGTTTAGATCAACAATCACACTTTCTCTACTTCATCAATTTGCTAGGGTTTCTACAACCTAGGGATAGGTTTTAACCGCTCATGATTGTGAAGAAATTAATAACATTAATATTGGAAAGCAAAGATGAAATCACAATGATAAGATGAAAGAAAACCCACAACCGTAAACTGAATAATCAATCAATGTCAATATACAAGAAACCCAATATCAAAGATGGATCTTGAAATCAAAATATATTTCAAATTGTTAAAAGTGTGTCACTCCTACTAAAAAGTACATAAGGGGTATTTATAGTACAAGAGAAAACCCTAAAAATAAAGTTCAAACAAAATAGAATAAAACAGGGTCAGTAGCTACCTGCTCTCTATACCTGTAGTTTGGCAGGGAGTAGGTGGCACCTACGATCTATCATAGGGTGTAGGTACAGATCACAGGTTGCAGATGGATCACTTCCTGCAATTCGTCTCTCAGGGTTTCAACTTTCTAGTAGTCGTTTTGTGTACCTACGGTACGTAGGTCCTACCTGTGGTTTGTGGGTCAACTTAGTAAGTATCAGGAGTCAGCTTTTCAGCTCTTCTTTGATTCTCGAACATTCTTCAATCATGATCAAGATGGAAAACATCCAGAATCACTCCAAAAGTTTTCAAAAATACCTTTTTCACCTTTTTTCACGAACTTATCATCCAAAATATAGTTTCCTCCAAAACATGTTAAAAACAGATCATATCTAACAAAAATTTCTCAAAAATATTCATATTTTCCTCGTTTTAAGCGTCAAAAGTGTTATATTTCTATAGCACATTAACACCTCTTAACTTACAATGTTTGCATGTCCTTAGGCAACAAAAATACAACAAAACAGAAACGATGCTTAACTACGAGAATCTAAGCTATTCAAGGCAGTCAATCATCACATTAAGTTCAAATCACAACATCCCCCTCCAATCTTAATTTTCAAAATCAAATGTGTATGAACATAAAGTACAATAATGTGACATAATGGGATTAAGGTATGACAGTTACATTAGAAACAGACAACCGCTCATATTTACAAATTACACTACCTAAACAAGCAAATAGCTAGCAACATGACTCAAGTGCTCTCACAACAAAGATATCCCACTTACTCATGTGAAATCATGCATGCAAATGCAAGAACTGTCAAGAGACAGTCACACTCACTAAAGAAGATCCAATCAATGCATGTCAAATACCATCGATGCCTGTAATGTAAGCTTGGGGGATGGTACGATACATATGGACATGTGAAGTGACTAAGCCTCCTTGGAACTACCCTAACCTTGGGATCTCACTTATTAATCAATTTTCTTTTATTCCTGTAATGCCCCAAGAACCTATCCCAGGACGTCACATGGTGCTCAAGGCCACAAGTGGCCTCAAGCTAACCCTCTAAACTTGTCATCACTTTCAGAACTCATTATAGCATAAATCATGCTAAGATAAAGAGGAATAACCATGGCATGAGCATACCGAAACATGAAATAATACTGCCCTGTACAAATAAAATACTAGAATCTCTGTACACGCTGGTATACTAGTCTGACAAAGCCTCTACTACATAGGACTGAGGAGCCATTGGGACAGATCCCCAACTGACTCGTACTGAACTGAAAGTAAACAACTATCTATTAACAAGACAAAATTGGAGACACAGGTCCTCAAACCATGAGGACTCACCAACTGCAGAAGTGTAGCGGAAGGTACTCAAAGATCACTGTCGCTGTTGAGACTGAGCACCTGAACCTATATCACGAGGAAATATAGAATACAAAAGAGTATGGGGGTTAGTAATTGGGAATGTACTGAGTATGTGGAGGTGGATGCAACATTTTAAATAATATCATAAATGTATGAGAAATCATGCATGCTGACAATAATCATTATCTTCGCTTGAATTATCTGAAATATTATTTCCATAAATCATCAGTAATGACACTTGTTTCATAAATCTCATAAATCATTTAACTCAACTCAAACTCTCTAACTCGTGACTCAGAGTGACTCAGTAACTCAAGATACTTATATCATTATGGACATGGGAGTTTCTTATAACCGATATGACTACACCATGTGAGCCGCATGGAGTCCAACGTTTTGCCCTCCTAAGGAGAGAACCCCACATTGACAGGGGTGTTGTACTCTTGCCAGGGAGTACAACCTTAATCTCATCTTCACAATCTCATACTTAGCCTTTGGCCCACAATCATCAACTTCAATCCTATGGTGGTATGTAGTTTCGGGGAAATACCATATTTCCCGCTCGGTGCTAAATACTCCTCCCAGACTCAGCTCAGAACTCGTTAGGAAATCCACCTCAATCAATATCAACTCATGGGTCTATCATAAAGACCAAAACATAAATATATCTTATTTGTAAATCATAAACATCTTGTGGATTCCTAACTCGACTCAACTCAACTCAACACAATCTTTCTCGGCATCAAATACATTTGTTTATCAAGTCATTTCAAATATCAAAAACTTTATGGAAACATCACAAGGCTCATTCTTGACTCTCAAGTTCACATATCAATATACATTCAATAGTTAAATTTCTCATGAAAAGGCATAACTTATAACACTTGTCTCCAATCGTTCAAAAATCATAAATTCATATTAAGAATATTCAACTCATGCCACTTGAGTTAAATTGCCTAGAAATCATCAATACGTAATGATAATATACAGCTCATGGAATAAACCCTCAATTTAGGAAACATGATGGTGAAATAATCATAAATATCAAACTTCTTCAACTCAAATCTCATAAATTATAATTAAAGAAATTTGGGTGTAAACCCACTTGCAAAATCATGTAAATCAGTAGTAGAAATTAAACCTTTAGGCACAAGAACAAAGGAGTGTTCTTGTTCAAACCCCACATACCTTAGATTTTGATTTTGAAGATATAGAAACTTGCTTGAAACTTATTTCTCACACTTTTAGACCAAGACCTTGCTGCCTTTGACTTGAGGAGCTTAGTTCTTGAACAACTTGAAGAAATTTATGGGAGATTTCTTGAATTTCTTGGAGATGATTTGATTTTTGGGTTTGGAAGAAACCCTAGGTTTCTAGAGAATTCTTGAAAAAATTTTGGAGAGAAATAGAGAGAAAATGATCTTTTCTTCTCTACATATATATATATATATATATATATATATAAGACCACAAGGAGCGGAAATGACCAAGATGCCCTTTTGAAAAATGCTGAAATTTGTTGATCGGGGCCTATGACGGTCCGTCAGAGGGACTGATGGTCCACCAAGTCGTCCGTCACTCGAACCCCAAAACTGAAATGTTCTGCCTCGACGTGACGGTTGACCTGACAGTCCGTCAAAAAAGTGATGGTCCACCAAGTCGTCCATCACTTGAGCGCCAGAAATGAGACATTCTGTCTCGGTCTGACGGACACCTTAACGGTCCGTCAACTTTGTGACAGTCCACCACTTTGACCGTCACACAACATCCCAAAAAGAGAGTTATTGCCTTGGCTTGACAGGACACTTGCGGTTCACCAAGGACCTGACGGTCCACCAGGTCGACCGTCAAACCTGGGCTATCCGATAGCATTCAGTAAAACGGCCATAACTCACTCATTCGATGTCGGATTTCGATGAAATTGGTATTGATGGAAAGCTTATTCAATTCTCTACATGACAAAAAGTGGAAATTAGAGAAATACAACATGTTTTAAACATCAATCACTTTGGAAGTCATACATATCCATTCAAAAGGACAAATTTAGGCTTAAGGAATGATCGGGGTATTACAATTCCACTCTTATTTATCCCTTTTATTCTTTTATGCACATTCAAGTTGGGTGTGCTCTTTTATTCTTTTTTCTTTCTCCTTTTCATAATTTTTTTCTTTTTTTTCTCTACCACACTCAACCCTACTTTTTTTTTCCTCCAATTTTCCCTTCCTCATGCACATTTTACACTATGCACCCCTATGATAGCCACTCTCAACTTAGGCATTTTGTAGGTGTTGAGGTGCACAATTTCCAAGAAGGACCTGGGCTAAAATAGGTAAATTGTAATTCAAATGGGAAGGTGAATGATGAAAACATGAAAAATAGGCTTACAAAGCTCAAAATAGGGATCAAGGGATACAATTTACACATGGAAGGTCATTTAGGCTAAAAATAAACTAAAATAAAAAATTACATATGATCCTTTCCTAATTGACTAACGTTCTACTTAGGCAAGACTAACAAGGCCAGTTCTGAATTCGACGTACAAAGGGAACTAGGTAGTATCTCACACTCACATAGCACATAGTCAATATCACCAACTATTACCTATCCAGTTCATGTAATTATCAAAAAATAGTTATCATGTCCCTAATTCTAATGTCATAACAAGATCCATACAGTTCACACATATATACATCAACATAGTTCGAAAACATAAATTTTTGAAGGAGAATAAGAAATTAGTCAAAATATGACTATTGTCCTAAATGCTAAAGAATCTCCTAATTACACAAAAACAACACGAAACGAATAAAAAAAATAATACAACACACAATTATCCTAGACATATCGGTTCTACAACCATAACATGATCGATAGAAAAAGAAGCACTGCACCAATAACCCGCGATGATATGGTATGCCTACCCCCAACTAAAAATTATGCACTGTCCTCAATGCGCTAAAACAAAGTAAACATAGGGAAGTGGGAACATACCTTGAATGCACATGTGCCTACATCAAGAGCATCCCCAGATGGGGCATATAAGCTTGCGAAGGCGGTGGTGACGACAGTGCACTACTTAATGATGCGCCCGCTGCTATAGTATCATGCCTTTGTCTATTAATGAATGCAGTCTCTAAAGAATTGTGTCTGGCCTTTTGAAAGGCCTCCCCCTCTGTCACAATAGGATCTTGCAAATTATGTAAGTGACCTCTCTTGGTCCTAACTTCTAGGACCTCCTTATAATCCTTTGCAAAGTCAAACTGCCTTGGTACATATGAAAGTAATATCTGGACTATAGTGGGTATCATCGAGAGAGTAGTTGTTACACAGCTCTCCGCAAAAGAGCATACCTCTGCTCGTAAGATATCAAAATTCTCCCTCATCTGAACTAGACCTAACGCACCTATCTCTATATATCGGGATGTAACCCACCTCTCCAGCTCATCAATTCTTGTTTAAAAATTAAGTTATGACAGTGCGACTCTCTAAGCAGCCTCTCATCTAGACTCGACCTGCTCAAATCTAGTCTTAACTCTTGATCTCATCTGCCCAAAGAGGGTAGTCATATCAATATTGGTAACCTTCAATTGAGCTGCTATGGACCTCTGGCCATCCACTAGTCTCTGCAAAAACTCACTGGATACAGTAATCATACCTTTCATAAGAGCTGTAGTAGATTAGCAAGTAGGCTTTGTAGATGCACCAACTGACTCTAAAATAGAAGACATGGCTGAAGAAGTAGTATGTGTCCCCTTGCCCTGTGTACTCAAATTCGGAGCATTTATTTGCTCTCCTATCACCATGTCTATACCAACAACCGCATCATCTATATACGTCTCATTAGGCTCTGCGAAAACTATCAGGCCTATGGTACTTTTGCCCTCTGTCTAGATCTCCTAGAAGTTCCTGGATGTGCAAGACCCTTGATGGTCCTTGTTTTCGTAGTCGCGGTCGCAAATACCCTCTTATCAATAACTGGTAACTCATGTACACCCGCCTCATCACATAGACTCTAGATAATACGAAGAAATGACAGGTTAGTCAGCTCAACAAAGGCTCGATCGTGCAACAAAACTTAAGGATGGTAGAAAAATAAATATCATAGCTAGCCATCAAGTAGACAACTAACGCAACTTTCTCCTACGTTAATGTGTTATCTGAAGCAGTGGGTAGCAAGCGGTATCTAATCAGCAACCACCAGAATTTGGCCTCCAGTGTCAACAGGCCCTTCTTGATCATATCTTGCCCCTAAATCCATGGGTTCTCATCACCCAGTGGTTAAATGTTTGGCTATTCATGATCTGAGGTGATTTTATACATTTTTGTATCATTATTCTAGCTTATTTCGCCTTGTTTTGAGAGCAATTCGTGTGCTTAACGTATTCATATTGATATAAATAAGCATTTAAGTGTCCAAGTTCGTGACTATGATGTCCAAAGTATTTTTTAAACAGTTTTGTATTTAATTGAGTAGAGTTCAACCCGAAAAACTAGTTTTACTAGCTTGAGTTAGGTGTGTGTCTAGTTGGTTCCGCTGGATTCTAATGTGTTTAATTTATTCCAAATATTTAAATGGTGAAATTATGAGTGGAATAACTTGTTTGTAATGTGCAAAACTTAATTTAATTAAGTAAAGAGTCGAAATAATTATTGAAAAATCATTGCGAATATGTCTTATCCTAGCTCTTGTTTTAATTTGTTGTTAAGAATATTATGTTGTTTTAATCTTTAATATGTGGTGTGTAATATTGTAGGAGGCTTTGTGAATTAAATTCGATGATATATTGATGATAATAAAGCTCAAAATTTGTGAGAAATACACTACAAAAGACATGAACAAAGGATAGAATATTTCACACTTAACCAAAATTTTTAACGCAAATTTCAATGAGATGATTGAAGTCAACGTGTCGCATCAATGTGACAACACATTGAGCAACGCGTCGTGTTGATAGAATTATTTTGGTCAACTTTAAAGCACCGACACAGCTGGAGCATTTCCGATTTTCAATATAATTGCATGGCAAATAAACGGGAGAAAGTGGGAATCTTTTTGAAATTCGTGCAGCACATTAATTTAAATCCTAATAAAATTAGGACCATTATATTATAGTGGATAGCTGGTACCAATTTGGTAACCATTGGACAACTTTTAAACAATATATATATATTCCACTGGACAAGATTAAAAAGAGGATGCCTGGCATTGTTTTGGAGAAAATACGAAGGAGCTGTAACACGGTTTATTAGGTTTCAATTTTATTTTTAATTTTTAATTTTTTATATCATGTATTTAATTATTTGAATTGTGATTATAAATATTAGTGATTAAAAATCTTTTTTTTGGGTTTAAAGCAAGAACATGATTACTATTATTTTGGATTAATTTCAATTATTTTTGTTTATCATATTTGGTTGTTTGTTTATAAGAAAATGCATCATTTCTTCCCCTCAACTTGTCGCCAAAACTTAATTTAGCACTTAAACTTAACTTATAATTATTTACCCCCTTAATAACTTTCAACTGAATTTTTTACCACCCTAATTGTTGACGTGGAGATTTTTTAAAAAATTAGCGCGTAAATAGCTTAAAAACGTGAAAAAGTTACATCCACCTTTTAAATTTTATAAAATTTCTTTCTTTATATTTATAGATATATAAATATAAATAATAAGAAGAAGAAAACATCTTCTTCAACCCCGCCCCTCCTCCCCTTTCGTTCCCCTCACCCCCACCCCATCCCTAGCACATCATTATAACATTGAATTTAATTTTTTCTTCTTTTCAACAATAAATCAGAATATTTGTCAATTTCTTGTTAATTTTGATTGTTAAAAACGTTGAGGGAGTTAGAATTGAAGATTGAAATATTATTTTAATGGAGGAAAAATCTTAAATTGATTTGAGATTGTATGTATTGATGTGTTTTTGTGATCATGTACTTGTATTTAGTCCATTATTGGATTTGCTCAAGTTAATTCAAGTCAATTTTTCATTTGATGAAGAAAAATATTCATTGAAAAACTTACAACAATGGAGAAAGGAGGAGAAAAAGGGATATGACTATTTGAAGAAGAAGGAGGAACGGGGAAGGGGGTCTGCTGAAGAATAAGAAAGAAGGAATTTGGGTGGGATTGGGGCTGTGAAGAAGAAAGGGAGGCGTCTGCTGGAGAAAAAAAAGAAGGAAGTGGGGTGGGCGCGGGGGTAAGGGCTGTGAAGAAGAAGGAGCGAGTTGGGGAAAAGGAGGTCTATTTAATATATATATATATATATATATATATATATATATATATATATATATATATATATATATATATATATATATATATATATATATATATTATATATTTTAAAAAGATATATATTTTATATATATGTATAAATAGTACTATATATATTTTTTTCTTTTTTAAAAATAATATATAAAAAGTATGTGTGCGGGATTACTTTTTTTAAAAAAAATTATAATTTCTTACGTGGCAATGACATGGCACTGATTTGGCAATGACTAGACGCGTGTGTAGAGCACTCTCCGTTGTGAGAGTGGAATTTTGATTTTGAGATTGAAATGAATTCACTTGAATGTTAAGAGGGGTAAATAATTGCCCGATTAGTTTAGGGTCTAAAGTAAGTTTTGGTGACAAGTTGAGGGGGAATTTGATGTATTTACTCTTTGTTTATTCTTATTTTAATTATTTTAAGAATTTGTGACCCTTAGAATACATATATTGTCAACATTTTGATCTCGGGAGAGGAAATAGGGAGATAGAACATGGGAATAAATAAAGTTTGAGTTTTTATTCTTTTGTAAAATAAAGAATTAAACTTAGCGTCTAGGACAGAGATGTACATAGATGCCTTACTTGATTCAAACGTAGGATGATAGCTTTAATTAACTTAATTGGATCATTATATCTCCGCTCAACGATGTAATTGTAATCTCTATATTAGGTAAAAGATTATAGGTTGGGAAACCATGATCATACAATTAACCCTATGAATCAACAACCACGATAAGCAAGTTGACGAATGAAATTCAAAAACATAGTATGATTGTTCGAAGTGCTTTAACCCTGGGTTTTTTTTCATTGGTTGTCCCAAAAATTTTATTTTTTTTGCATTTTTTATTTTACTTTTAATTTATAAAATTACAAACTATCTTTTTATTTATTTTTTCTCAATTAGTTAAACTAGAATTAGATAGGTGGCGAACGCAAGTCCCTGAGAGATCGATACTTGGGCTTTCTTGAATCCACTATATTACTTGGTTGATCACGTACACTGGCGTGTGCGCTTGGGTGCTGTCAAGTTTTTGGCGCCGATGCCAAGGACTTGTTATTAGGCAACTATCTTATTTTTAGTTTTTCTATATTGAGTTATAAATAGTTTTAATTTAGTTTTTTTTTATTTTTCTCACACTCTTCTCGAGATGTCAGTTTAGGATAAATGGTTTTTGAGTGATGGCAATTCTTGTTGTTTTTGTGGAGGACACCACCTTGTGGCTTATTGTCTAAATGTTTATGAAAGTGCGTGGACGGAACCTTCACAATATGATGCGGATAATTCGAGGAAGTCTGAGTACTCGAAAACTGATATTGTGAAAATTATTAAGGAGACACCATTGTCACTATGTCTACAGTGGCTAAGCAAAGAAATATATGGGGGATATTAACCAATGTGTGGAGAAAACACAAGAATCACAACCACTCAATTGTCATCTTGATTTTGAGACTGAAATTGAGAAAGTGAATAAAAGTGAGTGTGTAGTAGATTGTGTAAATTATGAAGTAGGATTGGTTAGGCCACATTCGAAACACTTTTTTACATTATGTTTAGATGATGTCTTGTCTGTGGAATCATTTAAAATGGTGGAAGAGTGTGAAGATAAGGAACAAAAATCCTATATTCTTGATTTTACACCGGACAAGCAATATAAAAACACACCTTACTTCAAGGTCGAGTGGTTTACCATGCATATTCTATTACTTGGTTCATTAATCTTTGTACCACTACCCTATGAGCAAGGCAAAAAGATAGATGCGATGTTGGGGTGAAATTTATATCCTCAAGGTGGAGGAAAAAGTTGATATGAGTCATGTCGCGATACTAAATTAGGAGCTTCTTGGGAGGCAAACCAAGCTAAGGTATGTTTTCTTTTTAATTTTTAGTTTTTATTTCACGTAGTTTTTATTTTTGGTTGAGTCACAGGTTAATGGAAAGTCTGAGTACCATAATATTGAGCTTGAAGCATGACAAAGATTGAGTGTGGGGTCTCATGGATCCCATTTATGTTTGAAGATGCTACTAGCTAGGCCTAGAGACCTCAGGGAGTATTTCTATCTCTTACCTTTAAATTTATTTTGTGGACAAAGTAGATTTTTAAGTGAAAGTGAGATATTCTTGTTGGTGCTATTTTTTATTACATGATGCAATTGGGTTTGTTGGTAAAAGCATGTTATTGAGTGAATTGCTATTTTTGAGACTCTTAGGCTCAAGTTTGTGACTCTTGTATTTTTTGGCTTAATTTTGAATTCATGCTATTGTTGGGTTAGGAGTCTATAATGATCCTAATTGAGTTGAGCATGTGCCATTTTCGTGTAAGATTTTTTGTATATTCCTTGTTGCATATGATGTCTAGAACTTGCCTGGTGTGTGTGCAAAGTGAAATAAAGAGTGTGAGTTTAGGAGATGATTTAGGCATTTCTTTGATAGCCTTATTTTTTATCCTCTAATTGTCCTACCCTTGTGCATTATCCTAGTTAACCCCATTGAGCCTTTAGCTTTTTCTTTGGTAACCTCATATGTAGCCTAATCCCCTTTTTTATAGATCATAATTTGATCCAAAAAACTCTTAAGTGCTCAAATGAAAAAAAAAGAATTTTGAATTAGTAAGGAGTTTGAGAAAATTGAAGAAGAAAAAAGGTGAAATTGATGCCCCAAGGTAATTGTTATAGGTGTTGACAATTGATGTATGGTGGATTGATGTGATATAATTGATATAGAAATATTGTCATGATTGTGAAAAAGAGAAAAATTGATTCTTATGGTAATAAACTATCCGTCCACCAAGTGTTTGTGAAAATGCTTAAAAGAGATGGGGCAAAAATAAAAGAATAGATAGACAAAAAAATGGTGTAATTTGGTTGTTGGAGATTGATTTTAAATGTATAATGTAGTCTATTCAAGAACTTAGAGAGGTTAGTCACTATTCCCAAATAGTTTCTACCCATCTCTTAGCCTACATTACAACCCCAAAAAGTTCTAATTGATCCTAAACTTTACATTCGACTATTAGTGGAGCATTACATTAAGGGCAAGCCTATGGTTCATTGTGTGTAACTTGTGAATTATTTGTAAGAGTGAGCGTAATTTGATCTTGTACCTATTATGTTATAAAGTGCATTATTGTGAGTGATTATGGGTAACTCTCTTGTTGTGAGGGGCACATGATTGATGAATGTAGATGATTTGTATGATGTCCTTGATTGAATGACAAGCATGAGTTTGCCATGTATTGAGTCAATTCTTGAGGTTAGGATGTTTTGGAGTAGAATTTATGAGCTTTCAATAGTGTAAACAACATGCTTTGTGTAGAAACTTGCATTCCGTGAAGTCATTGTAGTACTAGCTTGAGTGTCTTGCATTTAGTAGAAGTGTAGTGTCACCTCAGATTTTTATGCTAAGTGTGAAGAGTTGTTCGAGGACGAATAAGATTTTAAGTGTGGGGTGATGATCTGATGTGATTTTATACACTTTTATATCATTATTCTAGCTTATTTCGCCTTGTTTTGAGAGCTATTCGTGTGCTTAATGTGTTCATATTGATATAAATAAGCATTTAAGTGTCCAAGTGCGTGACTACGATGTCCAAAGTATTTTTTAAATAATTTTATATTTAATTGAGGAATTTAAAGTTCAACCCGGAAAGCTAATTTTACTAGCTTGAGCTAGGTGTGCGTCTAGTTGGTTCCGTTGGATTCTAATGTGTTTAATTTTTTTTAAATATTTTAATGGTGAAATTATGAGTGGAATAACATGTTTTTAATGTGCAAAGCTTAATTTAATTAAGTTAAGAGTCGAAATAATAAGTGAAAAATCAATGCGAATTTGCCTTATCCTAGCTTTTATTTTAATTTGTTGTTGAAAATATTGTGTTATTTTAATCTTTAATATGTGGTGTATAATATTGTAGGAGGCTTTGTGAATTAAATACGGTGATATATTGATGATAAAAGGCTCTAAATTCATGAAAAATACACTACAAAAGGCATGAGCAAAGGATAGGACTATTGGACAGTAAAATTTTCGAGATCGAAAATAAATAATCGAGAAAAGAAAAATATTGCAACAATCAGTTTATTGATTTCAATGCGAGTGTTACAATCTCTATGAATCCTCTGATTCGCCTTTTCAAATATAAATTCAAGGGCGTCGAGTTTGATCTTGAATTTGAACTTGATTTCTTGATTTGAGGGACTTGATCTTGACTTGTGCTTGAATTCAAGGGTTTTTAAGCTTGTTCTTGAATATTGTGGTCTTGATCTTGAATCTTGATGGACTTGATTTGAATGCTTGAGCTTTTTAGAGAAATTGCGAAGTTTGATTCACGAGCTTTCTCTGTTCTGGGGGTCTTTTCAAAATTATGAGAGGCCCTATTTATAGTTGTAGGAAAGGAAGAGTCATGATGAATATGGACTTCCTTTGACCAATTCAATTTAAGTGATGTGGCGCCTTTTTATGAGCTTTTATTTCATGGGTCTACTGCATCATTTTGACATATGGCACGGTCCTATTGGCGCCTTCACTTGACTTGGCATGCCACGTCATTTGACACATGACATTTATTTGGGCCTCGAGAATATGACAATATCTTGGGCTTAGTAAAGTGGGCTCATCATTTGTAGCCTAAATTAATGGACTAACTCAATAAATATTGGGCCTTATTTAAATCAATACATATTTGGACTTAAATAATTAATTCAATTATATTAATCCATAATATTTATTTGGGACTAATATGTTTTGAATTAATATAATCCAAATTTCATATAAATTTTAATTTAATAAAATTTTGTTGCTCACAAAGTGCTCCTACTTCAAGACTTGTCGAATTATTTAAAATTTTATAGACTAGTCTTGAAGTAAAAAATATCATGAACCAATATATATCATACCAATCATGGAATAATTATTGAACCGGAACTACATATTCTTTATTCTTTTATATATGTGGAATAATGGCTCACGTATATAAAACAAAATAGGGAAAGGGTGTGTTTAGATGCTGATGTCACCCTTCCTTTTCTTTGTTTTGATGCTTATTCGGACAGCAATATTCCATTGCCGCCTTCCTTTTTATTCCATTCAGCCCATGACTAGGATAGATTAGCAATGTATTTTCTTTTAATTGTCTTAGATTCTAACACCTGCTAACCGATACTTTCTAAACCAATTGGATTAATCTAATTATAATAATATCCTTCTCTTGGCAGGCATTCAAAACATAATCCTTAACGGATTTTATTTCCTCCACCGCCTTAATAGGTCACTTTTAACACGGAAATTTAGTGTTCCACTTAATCCGGTCCTCAAATCTTTTCCTTCTTAATTAGAACTTGTATATATCCTTTTCAAATTTAACAAGGATTAGGGGGTAAACCGCCCTGATGTAGACTATAAATAGAGTCACATCACATATTATTTTAATACTGTATCTTGGGAATATTGTAGGAGCTCTACACTTGACTGACAACAGTGGTGAGGTAATTTCTTTTTCCTTTCTGTTATCTTCTATTTATTTTGCTTCCCTCTTTTTTTGGTAGGGTTGAAACGAATAGTAATGTGCAATAATCGACTTAGGGTGCGAGAGTTTAACTTTGCCTCAATATATTCTAAGACCGATCAATTTGACTCCAACATGGTGGCTTTGCAACAATCGGCTTAGGGTGCGAGAGTTTAACTTCGCCTCCGTACACTCTAAGACCGACCAATTTGACTTTAAGATGGTGGCTTTGCCACAATCGGCTTAAGGTGCGAGAGTTTACCTTTGCCTCCATACACTCTAAGACCGACCAATTTTACTTCAAGATGGTGGCTTTGCAACAATCAGCTTAGGGTGCGAGAGTTTAACTTCGCCTCCGTACACTCTAAGACCGACCAATTTGACTTCAAGATGATGCCTTTCCAATAATCGTCTTAGGGTGCAAAAGTTTTACTTCGCCTCCGTACACTCTAAGGCCGACCAATTTGACTTTAAGATGCAAACTTTGCAACAATCGACTTAGGGTTCAAGAGTTTAACTTTGCCTCCGTACACTCTAAGACCGACCAATTCGACTTCAAGGCGGTCCCTTTACATAACAAATCCATCAGAATGCCAGCTTACGGTGCAAAGGACAAATCTTGTTCATCTTAAGGCATGGAAATTTTTCATATACTTTAAAGATAAATCTGTGAGAGGCCAGATTAAGGTGCAAAGGGACGAATTTCGTCCACCTTAAGACATGGAAATTTTTATATCCTTTGAAGGACACATAAGAGGCCAAATTAAGGTGGAAAGGGACGTATTTCGTCCACCTTAAGGCATGAAAATTTTTATATCCTTTTAACGATAAACATGTAAGAGGCCAACTTAAGGTGCAAAGGGACAAATTTTGTTCACCTTAAGGCATGAAATTTTGAGATCCTTTTAAGGATAAACTCGCGAGAGGCCAGCTTAAGGTGCAAAGGGACAAATTTTGTCAACCTTAAGGCGTGGAACTTTCGATATCCTTTTAAGGATAAAACCATTAGAGGCCAGCTTAAGGTGGAAAGGGATAAATTTTGTTCACCTTAAGGCATGGAAATTTTGAGATCCTTTTAAGGATAAACCCGTAAGAGGCCAGCTTAAGGTGCAAAGAGACAAATCTTGTCTACCTTAAGGCATGGAAATTTTGGAGGCCTTGATTTGAAGCCTTGGAATTTTGTCAACTTTCACTCCTAAATTTGGCGTTTTGAGTGGTTCAACTTCCAAATTTGAGGATTTTGGAGACTTTATCTTATGTGAATGAAGCTCATATTTCATTGGAGTTTTCCCCTCATTAAGCCACCAATACTTGGAGTGAGTCCAAAATTTATTTAGAATGTTTTCATACTTGGTATCCATATGGTAGATACTACAGGAACATATTTTTTTTGACACTCCTGCAACTGAACTCAGAATGAAATTCCAAGCGCCTACGTACCTCAATAAAGAGGATCAAGTCGCAATGTAGTTCTGGGTGAGTGTTTTTTTTTGTGTCCTAACTTTTGCCTAGGCCACCTCTTTCGAGCTTTTCAACCTAGTGGACTTCCATTTTTTTAAGCCATACACAGTTTATACTCTTGCGGGCCAGGAGTGGACATGCAGTTTATACTCGTGCCTTAAGGAGTGTACATGCAGTTTATACTCATTCCTTAAGAACTGTACATACAGTTTATACTTATGCCTTAAGGAGTGTACATGTAGTTTATACTCGTGCCTTAAGGAGTGTACATATAGTTTATACTCGTGCCTTAAGGAGTGTACTACATTATAATCGTGCCTTAAGGAGTGTATACGTAGTTTATACTCGTGCCTTAGGGAGTGTACATGCAGTTTATAATCATGCCATAAGGAGTGTACATACAGTTTATACTCGTGCCTTAACGAGTGTACATGCAGTTTATACTCATGCCTCAAGGAGTGTTATCTTCTTTTAAGGATAGTACTTCTTTAAGAACTTGGCGATGATGGGGCCAATCCTCACGCCATCTGCATCGACAAGCTTGTAAGCACCGTTTGAATATGCCTCTTGTACGATATATGGTCCATCCCACTTTGGGGTAAATTTCCCCCCAGACTTATGAGAAGTAATAATGGGCCTTCTTACTACAAGGACTTGATCTCCAACTTAAAAGCACCTTAAGCGAACCCTTTTGTTGAAAGAACGAGATAACAAGTCTTGATAATATTCAAGATTTTGTTGAGCCTCCAGCCTCTTCTCGTCAAGAGCTTCTAACTCCGGAAGACGCAACTTAACATTTTCTTCATCAGTGAGCCCTTTTTGAATGGTCAGTCTCAAAGAAGGTATTTGATGCTCAAGTGGCAGAACTGCTTCAACTCCAAAAACAAGTGAGTATGGGGTTGCTTACGTCGGTGTACGGTAAGTTGTCCTATACATCCACAAAGCTTCTTCCATATGTTCATGCCAGTCTCGTTTGGATTTGGAGATGACTTTCTTCAATAAGTTGCATAAAGTCTTATTGAATGCTTTGGCGGCAGCATGGTACATAGAAGATTTGCGTTGCTTGAAACCAAAAAGGTCACAAATTTTGTTCATCAGCTTGTTATCAAATGACTTTCCATTATCAATTATTATGTACTGAGGGATTCTAAAGCGGTAGACAATATTCACTCGGATGAAGTTCGCAATATTTTCTTTCTTTACTTCCTTGAGAGCAACAACTTCAGCCCATTTTGAGAAGTAATCTGTCGTGGCCAAGATGTATAAGTGTCCACCAAAAGACTTTGGTAGTGGACCAACAACATCCATTCCCCAAGCATTGAATGGCCAAGATGCTATAGTTGGATATAGCACTTCTGGAGGTTGATATATGAAATTTGCATGGAATTGGCAAGCTTTGCATCTTCTAGAATAGTTCAAGCAAGCTTCACCATTATTGGCTAATAATATCCCATCCTTTTAATGTAAAATGGAGCTTCGGTCCAGACTGATGTGATCACAATGTGATGCCCTGGAAAAAAAAATTCCATTAAGATCTCGAATGAAAATATGTTGAATTCTGTTCTTTATTGTGATTAATAATTTTTTTGTGTGGAATTTCTGGATATACGACCTGTTATCGCGTAGAGCATCAAATAAGCTTTCCAACGATATGTGGATCATCAAAAATGGACACTCGAGCGATGAGTTATGATCATTTTGATCTACCCATTAATAATGGTGAACAGTAAATGTGCAGGACAAAAATACTAAGGACAGATGAATTTTAAGGTCAACTTCAAACGATCATAACTCCTTGTACATAATAATCTGGGTGAGATACTATATATCAACAGAAAGCTCTGAAAGTCCTCTTTCCAATGAAATTGGTTTCATCCAATTTGGCCATCGGAGCAAAACGTTATGGTCGATCTACTTCAGCCTATTAAAACAGTCCACCAAAGGACAAATTTGACATTATTTGATTTTTAAGAGTATTTTGGTCGTTCTCACTCCAATCCATCTGGGTAAACCATGGATTTAAGTCCATTAAGAGCATTCAATAGCTCATTTTTCTCTAAAATTTCCTAAGGCTCAAACCCCAACCCTACTACTCCAAATTTCATCCTTCTATGTCTCTTGATTGAATCATAGAAATTTTAAATTGATTTGGGACTCGAGTTGATCATGTTAAGGCTTCGAGTAACACCCTTTATTTTTGTGAATAATGTTCTGGAGTTGGAAGTTCATATTCATCTTCCATTTTTAGGTATGTGGGGTTTTGAACAAGATTATCCTTTCAATCTTGTGCCAGGTATTTTTGTTGAATTACATTGACATGAGATTTTACATGTTTTACCATGAATTGAAAATATGGTTTTATATATTATATTATTTTCCATGAGCTATGGGATTATGTCATCCGATATGTGTATGATGTTGAGATGGAATTATGTCCAAAAAGTATTTGATTATGAGAGTATGATGATTTAATTTGTTAAGCCTTGATTTATACTATCATTCTACTATTTCCTTATTATGAATTTATAATTTATATTGGAAATTCTATATCCCTACTATGGGTTGATGTCTCAAGTAACTTTAAATGAGAGCTAGATGGCAAATTGAGAAATGTTGATATTGAAGTTGTAATGAGTCTTGGTATTTTTTGGATGGTTTTGATGAGTTAAATTGTTGAAAATATTATGTATTGAGTCTTCATATCCTTGTCCAAATGTCGAGTCGATTATGGTTCAATGCATTGATACCTCGTTGATGTTGAGGAAGATTAAAATATTTTGAGCTAAAATGTGTTGAGTTAGGAATCCACAAATTGATATGATTTGATAAATGAGAAAGAGATTTGATTTGGTCTGTATGATAGACCCTTGTGATGTTGTGGTGGATTTCCTAATGCATTTTGAGATTGTCGGGGAGTAGTACTTAGCATTGAGAGGGAAACTTGGTATTTCCCTAAACCTATGTGCCACCGTAGGGTTGTTTGATGATGATATTATTGGCCAGAGAGCCCGATTGTGATTATTGTATTTTAAAGGTCGTACTCCCTGGCAAAGAGTATGACCCTCCCGCCAATGGGGGTTTCAAATGTTAGTATTCCACGTAGCTCACATGGAATTGTCGGTTATAGAAAACTCCCCTGTGCATAAGAGTCATGTTTATTGAAATACCGAGTCACTCCAAGTTTTGATGTGGTAAGTCAAGTTGCCTATGATGATCTATAATGATTTATGAGGTTTTTCTCCTACATTTCTTATCTAAGATGTTATGAGTTGCATGATTCAATGTCACTCAAGCCAGGTGTGGCATTATGGTCCGTATGTACGTTTTTATGAAATTTATGATATTATTTATATTTTGCATGCGCTCCCACATACTCAGTACGTATCTTGTGCTGACCTATATATTTTTCTATGGGCTACATTCTTACCATGATGTAGGTTCAGGTACTCAGCCGCAGTCGCGACAGTGATATTCGAGTGCCGCATCTACGTACCTTCAGTGGTGAGTCCTCATGGTTCGAGTACCAAGTTGCTAGTTTTGGTGCTGTTGTTTTGTGATCCCTTTGGTCTGTTGAGTCAATTGGGGGTTTGTTCCAATGGCTCGTTGATTTTATTATATAGAGGCTATGTCAGACTAGTGTATTGTTAGGTTAGTTTGTGTATAGACATTCTATATATGTACAGTCTAACAATATTCCGTGCCATGTGTGATGTGATATGATATGTACTTATATATATAACCTTAGCGTAGCATGTATGTTGTTGTGTTGAAACCTAAGGGTAGTGTTTTGGCTTAAAAGGTTAGCTTGAGGTTACGTGTAGCCTTGAGCACCGTGTGGCATCTCGGGATGATATTTTGGGGTGTTACAAACTTGGTATCAGAGCCTAAGGTTGTGAAGAGTCCTATGGTGTCTGACAAGCCGCGTTACGTAGAGTCTTGAGGATCGGTGTGTAGCGCGCCACACTTATGATCAAGAGGCTGCGGGGCATTCTAGGAAAAGTCATTTCTTTCTTTCTACAAGAGTCTATCATGCTTACAACTGTTTCCTTCTGCTGTTAATTCGTGTGTTCTTTTGACAGAAAATGCCTCTACGTCGAGTGTGCGAAAACAACAACCAACCTCAACCCATTGATCCGTTACATGAGAAAGTATCCTATGCCAAATTTTGGGCAGCTTTTTAGATGCTAGCCCAGGCAGTTACCGCGAATACTCTGGCCAATGCTCTACTTCTGCAGGAAAATAATTCAGCAGCAGCACGAATTCATGACTTTATGCAGATGAATCCGCCAGAGTTTTATTGGTTGAGAGCAGGTGAGGACTCGTAGATGTATATTGATGAAATGAAGAAAATTGCACAAATTATGTATGTGACCGAGAAAAAAAGTGTGGAGCTGGCTTCTTATCGGTTGAAGGATGTTGCCTATGACTGGGTGCAGATGTGGAATAAGGGTAGAGAGGAAGATACCGCTCCGGTGACTTGGTAATCATTCCAAGATGCTTTCTTGGATAGATTCTTTCTTCTTGAGTTACGGGAAGCTAAGATAGAGGAGTTTATGAATTTGAGACAAGGATCCATGTCGGTTAAGGAGTATTTCTTACGTTTAATCAGCTATCAAAGTATGCTCCCAATATGATGGCTGACTCGAGGACTAGTATGAGCAAGTTTCTAACTAGGGTATCGAGTTATGTAGTGAAAGAATGTAGATCTGCTATGATCAAAAGGTAGATTGATCTTCCTAGATTAATGTTTCACGCCCAACAGATTGAGTCAGATAAGATAAAGGAAAGATAAAGAGTAAGAGGGATTAAGAGAGTCAGATCGAAGCAACAGGGGTCTAGTCAGACTAGATTCTCCGGAGGAAGTCGCCCTCAGTTTCAGAGATGTCCATTTATACCTGTGCTTTCCTCATCTAGTGCTCCTATATATCGGGGCAGACCGGAGATCGAGAATAGGTTGGTACCTTCCAGGTCTTAGGACAGTGTAAGCAACCGGCCTCATCCTCCTTCGTGTGCTAAGTGTGATAAAGACCATTTTGGGGAGTGTTATATGGGGCAACGGGGCTGTTTTAGTTGTGGCAAGTTAGGCCACAAACTTAGAGACTACCCGTATGCCAAACAATAGAGTCGTGATGCCCGTCCCCAGAGTCAGGCTACCAGTGTGCCGCCTCCCGCAGCCCGTCCAGTTCCTCCTCAGGGTGCTTCATCTAGTACTATTGGCGGTCAATGCCAAAATCGTTTCTATGCTATACCACCTCGTCAAGAGCAGGAAGACTCTCCCGATGTTGTCATTGGTATGCTTCATGTTTTCTATTTTGATGTCTATGTGTTGATGGACCTCGGTTTAACTTTTTCTTATATGACACCTCTGGTTGCTGTAAATTTTGAAAAGGATCCTGAACTAATTTCTGAGCCTATTTTGGTTTCTACTCCGGTAGGAGAGTCTGTCATTTCTAAGCGGGTGTATAAGAAATATCCCATTACTGTCTTTCATCGGGTTATGTATACTGATTTGATTGAGCTAGATATGGTTGACTTTGAAATCATTCTAGGTATGGATTGGCTTCACTCATGCTATACGTCTATTGATTATCATGCCCGTGTGGTTAAGTTTCAGTTTCCTGATGAACCTATACTCAAATGGTCCGGGAGTTCTGTAATTCCTAAGGGTTGTTTCATATCCTATCTCAAATCTAAGAAGTTGATTTCCAAGGGTTGCATCCACCATTTGGTTCGGGTTAAAGACACTAAGTCTGAAACTCCGACCATTCAGTCAATTAATATTGTTAATGAGTTTCTTGATATCTTTCTGAAAGATCTCCCTGGAGTACCTCTTGATAGAGAGATAGAGTTCGGAATTGACATTCTTCCCGATACTCAGCCTATTTTTATTCCTCCATATCGCATGGCTCCCATGGAACTTAAAGAGTTGAAAGAGCAATTGAAAGATCTTTTAGACAAAAGCTTTATCAAACCTAGTGTGTCCCCGTGGGGTGCACCTGTCCTATTTATGCATAAGAAAGATGGTTCTTTGCGGATGTGTATTGATTACTGACAGCTTAATATGGTTACTATCAAGAATAAATATTTGTTTCCTCAAATTGATGATTTATTTGATCAATTGTAAGGTATGAGCTACTTTTTGAAGATAGACCTAAGATCCGGTAACCACCAACTTAAGGTTAGGGAATGTGATATCCCTAAGATAGCCTTCCGAACCCGTTACAGTCATTTTGAATTTCTAGTGATGTCTTTCGGGTTAACTAATGCTCCAACGGCTTTCATGGATCTTATGAACCGTGTATTCTAGCCATATCTGGATTTATTTGTAATAGTGTTCCTTGATGATATTCTTATTTACTCCCGAAGTGAGGGTGATCATGCGGATAATCTCCGAATCTTGTTGGAAACTCTTCAAACTCATCGGTTGTATGCTAAGTTTAGTAAGTGTAAGTTCTGGTTGAACTCTGTAGCCTTTTGGGTCATGTTGTTTCTTTCGAAGGTATTAGAGTTGATCCTCAAAAGATAAAGGCTATAAAGAGTTGGTTTAGACCTATTTCTCCTTCTGATATCCAAAGTTTCTTGGGTCTAGCTGGTTATTATCATCGTTTTGTTGAAGGGTTTTCATCTATTGCGTCTCCTATGACCCGTTTGACCCAAAAGAAAGTGAAGTTCCTGTGGTCCAAATCTCGCGAGAAGAGTTTTTAGGAGTTGAAGACTCGACTCACTTCAACCCCTGTGTTGACTTTGCCTGATAGTGTTGATGTTTTATGGTGTATTGCGATGCTTCCAGAGTCTATTTGGGTTGTGTATTGATGCAAAAGGGCAAGGTTATAGCTTATGCTTCCAGGCAGCTAAAGCCTCACGAGAAGAATTATCCTACCCATGAGCTTGAATTAGCTGTCGTAGTTTTTTCTTTGAAAATCTGGAGACATTATTTGTATGGTGTCCATGTCGACGTCTTCACGGACCATAAGAGCTTGCAGTATGTATTCACCCAAAAGGAGTTGAATCTTAAGCAGAGATGATGGTTAGAACTGTTGAAAGATTATGATATGAGCGTGCTATATCATCTGGGCAAGGCCAATGTAGTAGAAGATGCCCTTAGTCAGAAATCCATGGGTAGCATAGCACATGTGGAGATTGGTAAGAAGGAGTTGGCCCGTGAGGTACATCGTTTGGCTAGATTGGGGGTTAGGTTGTTTGGTGATGTTGAGGGTAGTATAGGAGTGCAAAGCGGTTTCGAATTCTCTTTAGTTTGGGAAGTGAAGGAGAAATAAGACAGGGATCCTACCTTGGTCAGGTTAAAAGATTCAGTTAAAGACCAAAATGTTGAGGTTTTCTCCCAAGGGGGAGATGACGTTTTGAGACTCCGAGAAAGATTATGTGTTCCTGATGTTGATAACTTGAAGCAGAGGATTATGGTGGAAGCGCATGGTATGCGATACTCCATCCATCCTGGTGCTACCAAAATGTACCATGATTTGCGGGAAATCTATTGGTGGAATGGTATGAAGAGGAACATAGCAAAATTTGTGGCAAAGTGTTCCACGTGTCAACAGGTTAAAATAGAGCATCAAAGGCCCAGTGGCGTGATGCAAGAGTTTAGCATTCCTACTTGGAAGTGGGAAGAAGTGAATATGGACTTCATAGTTGGTTTGCCTCCTTCTCACCGCCATCATGATTTGATTTGGGTTGTCGTAGATCGACTGACAAAATCAGCTTATTTCTTGCATGTGCATTCATCATATACAGCTGAAGATTATACTAGAATATATATTCGGGAACTCGTCAGACTTCATGGAATCCCTTTGGCTATTATTTCTGATAGAGGTACTCAATTTACCTCTCAGTTTTGGAAATCTTTCCAGAAGGGTCTCGGTACCCAAATTCGTTTAAGTTCTGCTTTCCATCTGCAAACAGATGGTTAGGCCGAGCGAACTATTCAGAATTTAGAAGATATGTTGAGGTCTTGTGTGCTTGATTTTAAAGGTAGCTGGGATGAACACTTAGCATTAATCGAGTTTGCTTACAATAACATTTTCATGCTACTATTGGAATGACCCCATTTGAAGCTTTGTATGGTAGAAGGTGTAGATCACCCATTGGTTGGTTTAAAGTTGGTGAGGCTGCTGTGACTGGACCGGATGCGGTTTTCGAGGCCATGGAGAAGGTTAAGTTAATTTGGGAATGGTTGAAAACCACTCAAAGTTGTCAAAAATCATACGCAGATGTAACGAGGAAAGACCTTGAATTTGATGTTGGTGATTTAGTGTACTTGAAAGTTTCACCTATGAAAGGGGTGAAGATATTTGGGAAGAAAGGAAAACTAAGTCCCCGTTACATTGGTCTCTATAAGATTGGGATCGCATTGGGAAGGTAGCGTATAAGGTTGAATTACCCGCGGAGTTATCTAACGTCCATCCAGTTTTCCATGTTTCTATGCTTAAGAAGTCTATTGGTGATTCTGTTGTGATTGATCCTTCCAAAAGCTCGGGTATTCAAGATAGTCTTTCATATGAAGAGATTCCGGTTGAGGTTTTTGACTTTCAAGTTCGTAGGCTAAGAAACAAGGAGGTTCATTTGGTTAAAGTGCTTTGGCGAAATCAATCCGTGGAGAGTTCTACTTGGGAAGCTGAAGCGGATATGAGTGCCAAATATCCCCACCTCTTTCCTACGAATCCTGAGCATGTCAAAGGTATCGTTCTCTTTTGATTTAATCCTTATTGCTATGTTTATCTTGACTTGTGCGTTTTCTACGATATCCAAAAAAATCTAGAATGGAGTATATGCTTGGGCAAGATGATTTTTCTCTATATACTTATTTTTATAGTATTCTTGACCTACCTATCAACATTCTAGGATGAATGTTTCCAAGGGGGAGATAATGTGATGCCCCAAAATTTTTTTTTCCATTAAGATCTCGGATGAAAATATGTTGAATTTTGTTCTTTATCGTGATTAATAATTTTTTGTGTGGAATTTCTGGAGATGCGATCCTTCATCGCATAGAGCATCAAATAAACTTTCCAATGATATGTGGATCATCCAAAACGGACACTTGAGCGATGAGTTATGATCATTTCAATCTGAATGTCCTCTTTCCAATAAAATTAGTTTCATCCAATTTGGCCATCGGAGTAAAAAGTTATGGTCGATCTACTTCAGCTTATCAAAACAGTTCACCAAAGGACAAATTTGACATATTTGATTTATATGGGTATTTTGGTCGTTTTCACTCCAATCCATCCGGGTAAACCATGGATTTAAGTCCATTAAGAGCATTCAATAGCTCATTTTTCTCCAAAATTTCCTAAGGCTCAAACCCCAACCCTACTACTCCAAATTTCATCCTTCTATGTCTCTTGATTGAATAGTAGAAATTTTAAATTGATTTGGGATTCGAGTTGATCATGTTAAGGGCTTCGAGAAGCACCCTTTATTTTCGTTTCGGAGTCAGAAGTTCATATTAATCTTCCATTTTTAGGTATGTGGGGCTTTAAACAAGATTATCCTTTCGATCTTGTGCCCGGTATTTTTGTTGAATTACATTGACATGAGATTTTACATGTTTTACCATGAATTGGAAATATGGTTTTATATATTATATTATTATCCATGAGCTATAGGATTATGTCATCCGATATGTGTATGATGTTGATATGGAATTATGTCCAAAAAGTATTTGATTATGAGTGTATGATGATTTAATTTGTTAAGCCTTGATTTATACTATCATTCCACTATTTCCTTATTATGAATTTATAATTGATATTAGAAATTCTATATCCCTACTATGGGTTGATGTCTCAAGTACCTTTAAATGAGAGTTGGATGACAAATTGAGAAATGTTGATATTGAAGTTGCAATGAGTCTTGGTATTTTCCGGATGGTTTTGATGAGTTAAATTGTTAAAAATATTATGTATTGAGTCTTCATATCCTTGTCCAAATGTTGAGTCGGTTATGGTTCAACGCATTGATACCTCGTTGATGTTGAGGAAGATTAAAATATTTTGAGCTAAAATGTGTTGAGTTAGGAATCCACAAATTGATATGATTTGATAAATGAGAAAGAGATTTGATTTGGTCTTTATGATAGACCCTTGTGATGTTGTGGTGGATTTCCTAACGTATTCTAAGCTTGTCGGGGAGTAGTACTTAGCACCGAGAGGGAAACTTGGTATTTTCCCAAACCTATGTTCCACCGTAGGGTTGTTTGATGTTGATATTATTGGCCAAAGAGCTCGATTGTGATTATTGAAGTTTTAAGGTCGTACTTCCTAGCAAAGAGTATGAATCTCCAGCCAAAGGGGATTTCAAACGTTGGTATTTCATGTAGCTCACGTGGGGTTGTCGGTTATAGGAAACTCCCCTGTCCATAAGAGTCATGTTTATTGAAATACCGAGTCATGTCGAGTTTTGATGTGGTAAGTCAAGTTGCCTATGATGATCTATAATGATTTATGAGTTTTTTCTCCTACATTTCTTATCTAAGATGTTATGAGTTGCATGATTCAATGTCACTCAAGCCAGGTGTGTCATTATGGTCCGTATGTATGTTTTTATGAAATTTATGATATTATTTATATTTTGCATGCGCCCCCACATACTCAGTATGTATCTTGTGCCGACCCACATATTTCTCTATGGGCTACATTCTTACGATGGTGTAGGTTCAGGTACTCAGCCGCAGCCGCGACAGTGATATCCGAGTGCCGCATCTACGTACCTTCAGTGGTGAGTCCTCATGGTTCGAGTACCAAGTTGCTAGTTTTGGTGCTGTTGTTTGTGATCCCTTTGGTCTGTTGAGTCAGTTGGGGGTTTGTCCCAATGGCTCGTTGATTTTGCTGTATAGAGGCTATGTCAGACTAGTGTATTGTTGGGTTGGTTTGTGTATATACATTCCATATATGTACAGTCTAACGATATTCCATGCCATGTGCGATGTGATATGATATGTATTTATATATATATCCTTAGCGTAGCATGTATGTTGTTGTGTTGGAACCCAAGGGTAGTGTTTTGGCTTAAAGGGTTAGCTTGAGGCTACGTGTAGTCGTGGGCACCGTGTGGCATCTTGGGATGATATTTCGGGGCGTTACACACAAACTCCCGAGTGCGCTTCTTGGAAAGCTTGAATTGCTTCTTCCTCTCCCAAACACCATAAGAGCACTCCTTCAAATGATCTTTTGTACAGTATGTCTTTGTAGTAAAGGAAGCGAGGTGCACGACGGCGAATGTCAGTCTTTCTCCTTGGATCTTCTTGAAGTATCCCATAACATAAGTAATCAATGATAGGTTATCGCCAATCTTTTTTTACAGCTTCAGACACGGCAACGAGGTATTCAACCTTGTTTTCCACATCCTCATCTGATGGTGGTACTACCTATTCTTGGCGGATAGTAACTCCGGTCTGATTTGGAAGACTCAGGGTTGAGGCCAAAGCAGCTAGGGCATCAGCTTGCTTATTTTTCTTCCTTGGCACATGCTGTAGGGTTAGTTCTCCAAGCCATCCCATCAACTTTTGTGCATATTCATGATATGGTCTTAACTCAGGCTTCCGGACTTCATAGCTTCCCAATAGCTGCTTTATCACCAATTGATAGTTGCCAAAAACTTGTAATTACAATTGCTTCATGTGAATAGCCATCTCTAATCCAAGTATGATCGCTTGATACTCAGTATCATTATTGGAGCAACGATTCGTCAAGGTAAAAAAGTAGGGGATGACCTCTTCTTGTGGAGTGACAAACACTATGCCGGCACCAGCTCCATCTCGATATGCAGCACCATAAAAAGAAATCTTCCATGAGGATCTAACTTCAATAGCCATTGCATCTTCATCAGGGAGTTCATCGCTCAGCTCCCAGTCATCTGGTATTGGGTGATCTACCAAGAAGTCAACCAATGCTTGTCCTTTTACAGCTTTTTGGGGAACATACACACTCTCAAACTGTTGAAATTAAAGGTACCACCTTGCAAGTCGGTCACTTAGGACTGGTTTTGACATCACAAACTTGATGGGATTTTCCCTAGACACGAGACAAACAACATGAGCTTGAAAGTAGTGTTTCATCTTTTGGATAGAGAAAGCCAATTCCAAACATAACTTTTCAATTGGAGAATATTTTTGCTCATTTGGTGTCATCATTCTGCTCAGATAGTAAAGTGAGTTTTCTTTGCCTTCACTATTTTCTTGAGCAAGTAGTGCTCCAACTGACTTCTCTTGTGCCGCGATGTTGAGTATCAATGGCTTCCCAGGTATGGGTACCGCAAGAACTGGTAGCTTCATTAAGTATGATTTGATACTCTCAAAGGCATTACTACAAGCTTGGTCCCATTCGAAGAGAGTGTCTTTCTTAATGGGACGACTAAATTGTTGACATTTTCCAGCCAGGTTTGAGATGAACCATCTTAAATATGCTAGCCTTTCTTGAAGGATTTTTAACTCATGAATATTTTGAGGCTCAGGCATCTTCAAAATTGCATCGACCTTGTCTTGATCAATTTCAATTCCTCGGTGTCGTACAATGAAGCCAAGAAATTTTCCATAAGTAACTCCAAAGGCACACATCAATGGATTCATCTTAAGTTGGTATCTTCAAAGTAACTCGAAAATTATTCTTTGGATTTTAAAGTGGTCGTCTCTCTTTCTTGAATTCACCCCTAGATCATCCACATAACATTCAACATTTTTATGGAGTAGGCCATCAAAGATGTTCTCATAGCCCTTTGATAAGTGGCACCAGCGTTCTTCAAACCAAGAGGCATCACCTTGTAGTAATAAATACTTTTGGACGTACGAAATACAGTGAGTTCTTCATCCTTTGGCACCATATGAATTTGACTGTAGCTGGATGAACCATCCATGAAGGACGTTGCCTCATAACCAGTGGCGGAATCAATCATCAACTCTGGTATAGGGATTGAAAATTCATTTTTAGGGCAGGCGTTGTTGAGATACCGAAAGTCAACACAAACTCGAATTTGGCCATTCTTCTTCCGTACTGGAACAATACTTGAAATCCATGTGGGATATTTGACTTTTTTAACTTTATTTTCAATCAAAGGAACAAACTCTGGCCTAAAGCGCCTTTGGGCTTGCTTAATAGGACAAGCACCATTCTTGACCACCAACTGATGGACTGCTACTTTCGGATCTAAGCCAGGCATTTCCTTATTGCTCCAAGCGAAGACATCCATATATTCTTTGAGTATGTCCATAAAATGGCTTTTTCCTCTACTTCTAGAAACGCACTCAAGTAAGTTAGTCTTGGATCTTCATTAGTTCCAAGATTAACTTCCTTCAGGGGATCTATTGTGGCCTTTACTTCTTCTTCAAGTTGAGATGGAGCATCTCCAGCATCTTCCTCCTCTTGAGGATCATCATCATTGATGGATATGTAGTTACACCAGAAAGTATCTTACATCTCTTTATCAACCTTTATTTGAGATGAGACCTCATTCTCATTTTGGATCGTAACATAATAGGAGTATCTAATACTTCTTCATTTTCCTCACGTTCCTTGGTATACACCACCGTATGAGTTTTATATTTTAACACCTCATTGCATGAAATTACCAGTTTCGTCTGCCGCTTCATTCTAGAAGGAATCAAACTTTGGAAATCCTTCCATATTCTAAGTGAAGAGTGCATCAACTTGCTTTGATGACTCCTCTTACGTTTGTTGCTTTTTCTCTTATTTAGAGATCCTAACCTTTCGAATACAGAAGTTCTTGCAGTTGATTCTCCAAGTCGGTCAAAGACAGAATCCCTCTTGTCGGATGCAGTGGACTCTTCTTCTATAGTTATGTAATTGCTAATCGCCCTTTTTATGGAGATGCGAATTGGAGGTGGCTGCGTATATCCTAGGCCTTCACGTGCTTTCCTGGTTGTAACTTCTGACAGAACTTTGCCCAACCTTGATGGCTTATTTGGATTGTATCCAGCCTTTACAAATAGCTTGTATGCATTTGGATCGAAGCCATCCTTCATACGTTTCGTAGGGAGTGTCATATCTTGTGGCAACTTTTAAACCACAGACTCTTCAAGAAGTCTTGAGGATAGATTTATTGCATCAATCTTCTTGATAGGTAAAGTTAGCCCTTTTAGCACATTATCTTGGGAATCTGATGGGTGATATTTTTCTGTCCTTACCTTTAGTACGTAACGAAGAACGGGAGTTGCCTTTTTTCATCGAAACGACACCTTCTTTATTTGAAGTGGAGAGAGGCTTATTGGTGGTAACTTTTTCGATAATCACCGCAACCTTCTTAGATGCAAGATCATCATACTTGGTCTTGGTGACATCTTCAACCTTTTTCTCATCCACAACATGTTTTTTTAAGTAGAATTTTGTATCGGTAAAATGTGACTCAGCTTCAGTGAATGGCTTGTTATCAGCAACTATCTTTTTTTCTACTCCGCCTTCGAGGTACTTCAAGCATTGATAGTAAGAGGATGAAATAATTTTGTTCCCATGCACCCAAGGCCTACCAAGCAATATATTGTATGAAGTTTTGGCATCGATCGCATGCATCAATAGGTTTGATTGAAAATCATCCATACTAATCCCCAACTTGATACATCCCATGGCCCTCTGGCCCCCTTGATTGAAGCTTTGGATCATTGTACGGCTTTCGTCAGTTTGCTAGTAGCGATACCAAGTTCTTTTATAGTGTGGATAGGCAGGATGTTGACTCCAGACCCCTCATCTATCAAGATTCTATTGATATTCTTTCCTAGAATTTGACCCACCATGTATAAGGTACGGTTATGTAGGGCCTCACCAAGCAGAATATCATTATTTGTGAATGTAATTTATCTATCACACACATGTGCCTCTTTGCCAAGAGTTTCAGCAAGCTTTCCGGAAGGTGAAGGAATCTCCATGGGTAGATTCTCAACCTTTGCCCCATCTTTGGCGGTATTAAAACAAGATGCCTCAAGGTTGACTTGGGCAGTCTTTACACGAAACCAACTCAGTAAGAATTCCTCTAAAGTCACCAGACACTGAGATTTTTGGTGGTGAAGCTCAGTCATCCTCGTCTTCTTTGGGAATTCAACTAACTTCTATTTCCTTAGTTTCTTTACCATTCTTCTTTTGCTTGGCTGCTCAGATGACTCTTTTTGCAGACTCATCCTCCTGTGTCTGCAATTTGTCACCAGAGTCCAACCTTTATCATTGCCTTCATCAACTGAAGGCCTGTCAGGCTCTAATATTTTCTGATTATGCTCTTCAAAATATATTTGGACTGGGTCGAGTGATCCAAAAGTAATAGAGATTTGATGGGAACTGGTCGTCTCATTATCAAAGAAGATCTTCTTCTCTTTTGCCAGTTGCTTGACTTTATCTGTAAAGATAAAGCACTTTTCCAGAGGATGACTTATGAGCCTATGATATTTGCAATAATTAGGGTCATTGGTCCTTCCAGCTTCATTGGGACACTTCATCTCTGGGAGTTCAATGAGCTTATGCTCAAGGAGTTCATTGAAAATCTCAGAAACATCAAAATCAAGGAAGGAATTTTCCTTTTCTTGCATCTCCTTTAAAGTTTCTTGATTCGACGTGCTCTAGAAGTCGTCTTCACACTTTTCTTCTTACTTACCTTTGTGGTGACCTTCATAGGAGACACATCAACATTCATAGACTCCTTGTTTTCATTTTTGGGAACAAGCTTGCCCCATCTTTTGGGTTTCTACTTTTTCTTTCACCTTTGAGGGTCATGAATAAGCGCTCCTTTCTTTCCAACAGAAGACATGCTCAACTCCATGTCGTGAGCACGAGTATTTAACTCTTTAAAGGATTTTGTTTTAATTCCTCGCAAGATATAGAGAAGTCCCCAGTGCATTCCTTGGATGCACATCTCTATTGCAGAAGCTTTACTGAGCCTATCTTTGCAGTTTAGACTCGTATTTCTCCATCGATTGATGAAGTTGATTGACTGGCTCATCCTTTCTTTGCCGAGTATTTGTGAGCTCTATCATGCTCACTGTACGCCTTCTGCTATAAAACTAATTTAGGAACTCGTGTTCCAATTGCTCCCAACTATCGATGGAGTTAGGCTTAAGGTCTGCATACCTATCAAACGCATTTCCCTTTAGAGAATAAATAAACAGTTTGACAAGATAGTCACCGTAAGTTCCAGCATTATTATATGTCTCGACAAAGTGTGCGACATATTGTTTTGGATTACTTTGCCCTCAAATTGTTGAAATTTGGGGGGTTGATAGCCAGCAGTCATTTTGAGGCTGTCTATTCTTGCAGTGTAAGGCTTGGCATATGCAAGGGAAGACTTGGTGACAACATCATACTTGTCTTTGAGGGTCTCTTCAATAAATTCCCTCAATTGCCCAATCGGGATCATTCCCTTAGCAGAAACTTGCATCTCTTTAGTTGATGGTGTTTGTTTCACAGGATTTTCTATCTCATGAACCTATGGAGCTTTTCTCGGTGCATGGATAGATTCTCCATCTATCAAGCCTTCCACCCTATTCACTATCTTATCAATCCTAGCTTCTTGATTCTGAACATAGTTGGTCAGGCCTTCAATTGCCTTTGTCAGATTCGCAAGTTGTTCCTCCATAGACTGGCATCAGTTACCATTACTTGCATGATTACTGGAGACATTTGAGAGTAACATGGATTATCACATAAGTTGATCCTTGAAGTGCTCTTCTTCTATGGTGTAAGTGGAGATGACACATTTGTTGAATGATCATAGCTCTTTGCGCTAGAGTATTTTGAACCGGAATGCTCAAGTAGAGCTAGAGTCTTCTTGAGCGATTCCGCAACACTGCTTTCTCTTTTTGAAGCACTTGAATTGGACTCTGCTCTTCTTGAGGTTGAAGATCCAAAAATTAAAGTCGGCACGGACGACACTGGATGCGTTTGTTGTCCTAGCAAGCCTGCCTTGCTCCTAGTAACATCTCCTAAGCTTCTGAAAGTAACACCAAGGATACTTTCTACTTCAGTAGAGAACTTTGAGTCAGTAGCCTTGGAAGCAGTTAATTGAGAGTTGACCTTCTTGGAAGCGATTTCAGTGTTGTTGAACTTTGCAGTTGGAAAAGTTGAGATGAGAGGTAGAGATTGTCCCACTGGGCGTGCCAGAATTTGTTGGAAAATAAAATTTTTGAGATCAAATATAAATAATCGAGACAAGAAAAATATTGCAACAATCAGTTTATTGATTTCAATGCGAGTGTTACAATCTCTATGAATCCTCTGATTCTCCTTTTCAAATATAAATTCAAGGGCTTCGAGCTTGATCTTGAATTTGAACTTGATTTCTTGATTTGAGGGACTTGATCTTGACTTGTGCTTGAATTCAAGGGCTTTTGAGCTTGTTCTTGAATATTGCGGTCTTGATCTTGAATCTTGATAAACTTGATTTGAATGCTTGAGTTTTTTAGAGAAATTGCAGAGTTTGATCCACGAGCTTTCTCTTGCTACTTGTTAGAGTTCTGGGGGTCTTTTCAAAATTATGAGGCCCTATTTATAGTTGTAGGAAAAGAAGAGTCATGATGAATATGGACTTCCTTTGACCAATCAGATTTATGTGATGTGGCGCCTTTTTATGGGCTTTTATTTCATGTGCCCACTGCATCATTTTGACATGTGGCACGATCCTATTGACTCCTTCACTTGACTTGGCATGCCACGTCATTTGACATGTGACGTTTATTTGGGCCTCTAGAATATGACAATATCTTGGGCTTAGTAAAGTGGGCTTATCATTTGTAGCCCAAATTAATGAACTAACTCAATAAATATTGGGCCTTATTTAAATCTATACATATTTGGACTTAAATAGTTAATTTAATTATATTAATCCGCAATATTTATTTGGGACTAATATATTTTGAATTAATATAATCCAAATTTCGTACGAATTTTAATTTAATAAAATTTTGTTGCTCACAAAGACGTTTACACTTGAATAAATTTTTAATTACAAATTCCAGTAAGACGACGCAAAGTCAACGCGTCGCATCGATGTGCCAACGTGTTGAGCAACGCGTTGCGTTGATAGAATTATGCTGGTCAACTTTGAAGCACCGCTACAACTGGAGCATTTCCTATTTGCAATATAATTGCATGGCAAAAAAAGGGAGAAAGTGGAAATCTTTTTGAAATCCGTGCAGCACATTAATTTAAATCCTAATAAAATTAGGATAATTATAATTATAGTGGACAGCTGGTACCAATTTGGTTAACATTGGACAACTTTTAAACAATATATATATTCCACCGTACAATATTAAAAAGAGGACGCCTGGCACTGTTTTGGAGAAAATACGAAGGAGCTGCTACACAGTTTATTTAGTTTTAATTTTATTTTTAGTCTTTAATTTTTTATTTCATGTATTCAATTATTTGAATTGTTATTATGAATATTAGTGGCTAAAAATCCTCTTTTCGGCGTTAAAATCAAGAACATGATTACAACTATTATTTTGAATTTATTTCGATTAACTTTTGCTTATCATATTTGGTTGTTTGTTTATTCTTGTTTTAATTATTTTAAGAATTCGCGACCCTTAGAATACATATATTGTCAACCTTTTGATCTCGGAAGAGAGAATAGGGAGATAGAACATGGGAATAAACAAAGTTTAAGTTTTTATTCTTTTATAAAATAAAGAATTAAACTTAGCGTCTAGGACATGGATGTACATAGATGCCTTACTTGATTCAAACATAGGATAGAAACTTTAATTAAATTAATTGAATTATTACATCCTCACTCAACGATATAGTTGTAATGTCCATATTAGGTAAAAGAATATAGATTGGGAAACCATGATCATACAATTAACCCTATGAATCAACAATCACGATAAGCAAGTTGAGGAATGAAGTTTAAAAACATAGTATGATTGTTCGAAGTGCTTTAACCCTGAGTTTTCTTTCATTGATTGTCCCAAGAATTTTATTTTGTACACATTATTTATATTATTTTTAATTTGTAAAATTACAAAGTCTCTTTTTATTTATTTTTTCTCAATTAGTTAGACTAGAATTAGATAGGTGGCGAATGCAAGTCCCTTAGAGATCGATACTTGGGCTTCCTTGAAGCCACTATATTACTTGGTAGACCACATACACTTGCGTGTGCGCTTGGGTGCTGTCAATATACCTAGCCATCTCAACCCCCTCAGCTCTGTGCTTAGCATCCCGCATAATATGATAATCACGTGCAATCCTAAATCTATGTCTGCACTCAATTGTTGTTAAAAGAGTAATATAATCTGGGCCAAATATGACTCTACGGATAGTCTTCTCTCTGATATCAACTCTAACCCTTCTGACTAGTGTGTGATCAAGATGTAGTTGTCGTTCAAATTTGATAAAGCCTGGATAATGGCACATGGGAAGGACTGCAGTGGCTCGGTGAAATACATATAATTCCCGAACTATAGTTGGGCTATAAAAATCGAGTGGCCTAGTCATCCACCCTAGCTGATATTTGTCGGATGTTGCCCATAGTTGTGGTACTCTCTCTAGCCACGATAAGTCGACCCGACACTTCTCATAAAGAAATTATGTAGGCCTTCCTAGCTCCAACACGTGACTATAAAGATCATAGATATGTCACATCCCTACCATGCACCACCTCAGATGTCCCTCAACGGGAGGTGCATCTGAGGCATGTGCGGGTATGGGTGTCTTCTCCTGCTGTGCATCATGGGGAGCCTGTGTTGTACAATCATCAGACTGTGGCACCTCTGTCTATTGTGTATGAGTGGCGGTACCCTTCTCAGACAAGGTTACTACTGATGGCTGCTCTTGCTCAACCTCATTAAAATAATCCTGGGATCCATCCTTAGACTGAGGGTATTGATCAACCTATATTGTAGCCTCAGACTTTGTTTCCTCATCAACATGATCATCATCAGTTGGAGGAGTATATGACGGTGATATCCTCACTGACTTTATCCTTAGCTAGGCTGCAGCTGACTGAGCAGCCTGGCGAGTCTGTCCTCTCGTGACTCTGTGTGCCACTACCACTGTAGAATCCATACGACACTGCCTCGCATACTCCTCCACGTAATCACTAAGCTCTAGAGACTTTACCTATCTCCTTGAAAGGTTGTCCTTCTTTTCTTTAAGTGCCATATTAACTTAAAAAACTAGCTGTCAGATTCCAAAAAAATTGAGGGATAACAAAAGTTGAAGAAAAACCCAAAATTCAAAAAGTTTGAATTTTTCCTAAATTTTCACACCCCTATAACCTATTTGAAATCCCAATATGGCCAATGTATAAACACAAATCAATAATAATGGTTGAAAATCAGTCGTAGGCGAATACTAGGATTGTATTCCTCTTGGCATCTCAACTCCACAGTCTTATCGTACGTTGTTGAACTAACCTAATACCTTACATCCAGAATTGATAAGTTATATACCTCCTATAGTCTTTTGGACAAGTAAGAGGATTTCACCCTTTAACTTTTGAGTCTCAGGGTGTTACGTTACTAAACCTTATCTTGATCCCAGTTAACTATTACCTTTTGAGTCTCAAGTTATTAGATAAAAGCTAACGGTCATTCACTATATTCAATTTTGTGCAACTGATCGACAATTAACTCCCAAATTACTGTTGTCTTTATATTTTCCCTTTCACTATTTCTCTTTGGAGTTAGTAGCAATATCTAGGTAGGATCCCAATGTGAGAACCCATTAAGAAATCAATCACAATGAAGATAAATCAATGTATGCCATTGCTATTAGTTTTGATCAATAATTGCACTTCCTCTACCTCATTAATTTTCTAGGGTTTCTATAACCCTAGCTATGGGTTTTATCTGCTCATGATTGTGAAGAAGTCAATAACATTTGCATTGGAAAGCAAAGATGAAATAACAATGATAAGATAAAAAAAAGTGCACAATCGTAAATAAAATAATCAATCAAAGTCGATATATGGGAATCCCAAGGCCAAAGATGGATCTTAAAATCAAAATATGTTTCTAAGTGTTAAAAGTGTGTCACTCCTACTAAAAATAATGCCCGAGCGATATAGGAGAAAATAGGGTCGATGGACACCTGCTCTCTATACCTATGGTCTAGCAGGGCACTGGTGGTACCTACAGTCTGGCATAGGGCGCAGGTGCAGACTACAGGTTGCGGATGGATCACTTCCTATAAGTCGGCTCTTGGGATTTTGACTTTCTAGTATCTGTTTTGTGTACCTACGGTCCATAGGTCTTACCTGTGGTCTGTGGGGTCAACTTAATAAGTGTCAGGAGTCAGTTTTTACTTCTTCTTCAATTCTCGAACATACTTTGATCAAGATCAAGCCGAACAACATCTAAAACATCCATAATCGCTTAAAATTTGTCAAAATAACCTTTTTCTAGAGCTTATCTTCCAAAAATGGTTTCCTGAAAAACATACCTAAAATAGATCATATCTAACAAAAAGGCCTCAGAAACTTGCATATTTTCCTTTTTTTAATCATTGAAAGTTCTATATTTCTATAGCACATCAGAAGGGATTTCAACGACAACAACCTTCATCTGTTATAGAGTATAAGAAGAGGTGTAACTGTATGGATTCTTTCTAGATGTGAGCAATGTCGAATGGGGCACAGACTTCCACAAAATTTTTCAAGTGTAAGTTTGTGTCTTCATGAACTTGACCCCTAATGATTCCTTTGATTTGAATCATTTATAGAATTACACTTGTGATGTGGAAGACCCCGTTCCCTTCATTTGGTATGATGTGGATGGCACTAGAATGCCCCGCATCGTGGAGATGGTCTTTATCACCAAGGAGACCATCAAAGGTCCTGATACTACTTGCATAATCACTTATTGTGGCATGGACACTATTAAAATCACCTATTAAGAAACCAAAACAACAACCAAAATAAATAATACACACTATGGGTAAGCCCAAAGTCACTATCAACACCACATAAGTGAAAACTAAGTTTCACTCCTTGGAAAAAACATCGTTTTGATCACGCTCACCTATACTATTACTTTGGTGTAGGACAATCGTTGTCAGTATAATAACACAAATTTTGTTGGGGTCGAATCCATGAGGCGTGTAACTAGTATTCGATTCCCATGTATTGTTAAAAGCTACTACTTATGTACACGCAATGTAATTATAGAATAAAACATAAATTAAAATAGGGGGCATATTTTTGAAGGTTTTTTGAACAAATTCTAGTTAAGCTACCAATTTAGAGAAACAATTATAGATAAGATTCCAATATGAGAATAATCTTGGGATTATGTCTTCCTAGGAATAAATAGTGCATGGGTACATGAGAAATACATGCAATCTCTAGTTAATGAATACATGGGTTGGCTAGGTTATGGGTTTTGATGTTAGTTTTTCAACTAAACTCCAAATTTAATACCCATGGATCCTTTTGAATATCTCGTGGGTATAGCAAACAAATAACCCAAAACCTCAATTAGGAATCCCTATTTATAGGAATATTCTCAAGACGTAGAAAATTCACAATTCATCTTTATTTCTAATATGGGATATAAAAGATTACCCACATCCCTCTTTCAAGGATGAAGTGGGATTTTGGGGATTTCACCAAAAATTTCCAACTCAACAATAAATTATTAGTGAAACCCAACATCATTAACCAAGAATCTACACTAACAATAAAGACCCACACATATTTGCACGCTTTTCAACATAACCCCAAGATAGATGTTTAGCTATTCATGAAGTTTGATAAAATAAATATACCCAAATTTACATTCAAAGCTTACATTGAAGATACAAGCAAGGTGTTCTAAAATTCAACTTCAATTACAACTAAATTCACTTGGAAAAATAACCACAATCTTGTTTCCCAATTTAGTAGGTTTTACAATAAAAAAAACTTGAATTCTAGTTCAAGATATGCAAAAGTGAAAGGGTTTTTTCCCTTTGAAGGATTGGAACCAGCTGTGGGAAATTATGAATCTTCCCCTGGGCTATTTTCTGCTCCATTGCGATCACCAGAGCTTGATCGCGATCGCATATCCTGCAATTGCGGTGAACCTATTGCAATCACTAGGTTTGACTGATTTGGGATGGGCGCAATCGCGACCTTCAGACTACGATCCCGGTAACTGAGGGTCATTTTCTTCTCCGAATTTTCCAGCCATTGCACTAACTTTTCCCATTTTGTTCTTTTTTCAGCTCACTTCACTTATTTTTCTTTGTTTAACTGTAAACATGCAAACCATGAAAATTAGTGCATTCAAATGGCAATTTTGACTCATTTACACGATTTAATCATAGTAGCGTACACAAATTTATATGTAAATGATTTGTAAAGTTACCACTCATGAAAGGTTACAAGAATTGACCTTAAAAAATATAGGCACTGTGCTATAAATATGAAGGCAAATGAGCCTGACTATCATAAATGCAACATTGATGGTCGTGATCATGAAGAAGAAGACTGTCTAGATTGGGTCAACCTTTCATTGTGAATTCAAGAGAAGGTCGGTGAATGCAACAATCAAGATTTTGGCCCTTTGCAAACACAACGTATGCCTCATGAATGCAAAAGGTAAATTATCCTTGCACCAGCTGTTGCATATCAGCAATTTCCTAAGTCTAGGTTTGATATTTTTTCCAAACCCCGTGTGCATAAACACACTATTCTACCATACTAAATTTGACATTCTAGACTTAACAAAACCATCTAAATTTCTATTCTGAGGTTGTTTAATCAAAATATGGGTCCCATGACTATACTTTTTTTGGTAAATAAACAAATTTTATCTAATACAAAAAATGTTCATACAAAATAGCCAGGTAAGGGAAAACCCCTGTATCTCAAGCAAAATAAATGACTAACTATGCTAGACACTATGGTATAAATAAATCAACAAAGTATTAGACAAAGGAATAAAAGACTTGATAAATGTAGTACTCCTATCAAGCCTTAGCTCTAGATGGATTCCGAAGAACTTTGATTATTACACTTATTTAGCTATTGCAAAATAGGTTGCTTGTGCCTTAGCTCACCACCTCTAGTATATAGGAATAAATCTACTTCTTTGCATACCTTGTCAGGTTCATAATTCCCTTACTGGAATCATAACAATTTTGTTCTCTCCAGATCACATGAATCACCAAAGCAAAGATACAACTAATAATATCACCCTTGTGAGCCCTCTTTTTTTGTCTATTTAACCACCCATTGCACCTCTTTCTGCCATTGTCCCACAGACTTATGCACTCCTGTCAAACATAGAAGTTTATGCCAAAGGTGTTGAGTGGTTCTATAGTCAAAAAATAAGTTTTCTTTTGTCTCATTGACAATTTTGCAAAATATATAGGTAGGGGGAATCACAACACCAAACTTTAATATTCTTTCTATTATGGGCAACATCTTATGTGATTCAAACCACAGAAAGAACTTGAGTTGAGGATGAATAGCTGGATGCTAAGTTAAGCTCTTTCAAAGTGCTTCAAGAATTGTTGGAGTTAGGTTAATGTACATCTTATTTATAGAGAATTTGTTCTTAGTTACCACAATCTACAGTCTTTCTTCAACTCCACCATTTAGAGAACTAATATTGAGGAGAATTTTCATGGTTTCAAAGATTTTCCTAGTGACCCATGTAGTATTCTTGGTAACAAGATAGTATTCTGCTACTTCCTACTTATATTAAAGATATGAACCCATTTCACCCATAAACAATCCCTTTTTGTAGCAGGAGCCTAAAACTACTCTATCACGACAACCTTGTTCCACCTGAACATATTTAATGCATTGAGACCAATTGCTTCTCTTGGATGACATACCTTATCCCATGAGACTACAACCCTTTAAGATAGCTCAACTAATCCTGTCCACAAAAAAGTTCTTAAAGAACCTTTAATAAATTTCAGGATTTTTTGGGGGAGCACAAGGATTTATGGCCAATAAGTTTGAATACCAAAGATCACTGCCTTTATAAGTTGTAATCTTTCTGTATATGTAAGAATTTTTACTGTCCAACATGTAATCTTTTCAATAGTCTTTTCAGCAAGAGGCATACACTAGTTTGTTGTCACTTTTTTTAAGAGAAAGGCACACCTAAGTACCTGCATGTTAAAGAAACCTCTATAAAACCCAACTCCTTTATAATTGATTGCTTAGCTTGACATTGAACTCCACTCATATTGATAGAGCTTTTTTATGTATTAGCCTGGAGACCTATCACCTTAGAAAATTTAAAGAAGGCTTCAAATATTAGCTTCACGGAAGTTACATCAGCCTTGCAAAACTTCAAGAGATCATCTACAAAGTGTATATGCATAACCCTAAATTCATACACCTAGGATGAAACTTAAATAGAGGATGATAATGTATCACATTAGTTCTCTTTAAAGATACTCTATTGCAATCATAAAGAGGTAGGGTGATATAGGTTCACCCTATCTGATACTTTTTTTACAATGAAATGGCTTAGTTGACTCCATTAATGACTAGAGAATAAGAGATAGAGGTAATGCATTCCATGACCCACTGAATGATCTTGAAAGGAAACCAAGATTTATAAGCATGTTCTTCTGGAATTCCCCCTCAATTGAGTCATATGCCTTTCTTAAATCTACTTTCATCACACACCTTGGAGATACCTCTTTTCTAGAGTATCACTTTAAAAGTTCATGGATTAAATTATCAATAATGCTCTTTCCTTATATAAAAAAAGATTAAGAGGGACTAATGATAGTATTAATCACACTCTTAATTCTTTTAGTGAGTATTTTAGTGATGAGCTTATAGAAGGGAGTACAATAAGTTGTAGGTCTATAATACCTTACATATGTAGGTGCATTATAGTTTGTCACTAATGTAAATAATATACTACTGAATGTTCTGCATAATTTACCAAAGAAGAAGAATTCAGCAACAACATTCCTCACAAAGTATTTTCTCACTTCCTATTGTTGAGTAAATAATTTCATTGGACATCCTCAACCCAAGAGATTTCTCAGCTAGCTTATCTTTTAAAACATATTGGATTTCCTCTATTGTCACTTCTTTAATTAGAAGGCATTTCTAGTGGTGGGATAGGCATGGACCTATTTTGATTACATCAACATCTAGGCATGGAAGTTCAATTACAAAGGTGCCCATTTGTTTTGTGAACACATAGATAGACTCTTGCTCAACCAATTCAGGGTAAGTAAGTTTAGTACCTTATTTAGGTACATAATTGATATAGTATTTCTATAAGCTCTAAGCTTACACTGAGAATGAAAGTATCTTGTGTTTGCATCACCATATTTTATCCAAGTTGATCCTGATTTTTCCTAAGATCTTGTTCCTCTACATTAATCCATTTAATAATATCTTCCTATAGTTACCTCTCCTTATCAATCAAAGTTTGGTCATGGGGATGTAAGAGTAGCTAACTTTGTACAATTTTCAAAGTTCCCTTAGCAGTTTTAAGCCTTTGATCATAGGAGGCCAGGTAAGTACTCAGACCTTTAGCCACCTATTTAAATAGTTTTAACTAAAATAGAGCCTATACATATGTCTACTGTTACATTGTTTAACATGAGTTGTATTCACAGAACCAGGGAATTCAAGGTATTGTTGTACAATATGTAATCGCTTAAAACACTTAAGGTAGATATTTGTCATAGCTTTGCTTTCCAAAAAGATGGGAGTAAGATCTGAAATCCAAGGATTTAAAAATTCTTCCTCTACCTAATTATACCTCTATAGCCACTAGAAGTTTCCAAAAGCCAAGTTAATTTTAGAATACACCCATATGGATACATCCTACTTATTTTGAAAGTCGTAATTCTAAGCTTTTTACCTCATATAAGTGTGTTTTAAATCATCAATACACTCCTAAAAATCCTAAACTACACATGGTGTAACAATTAAGCCAGTTCTATCATTTCTCAATAGCACATTATTTAAATCACCCCTCAACAACCAAGGCCCCTGCATGGTTCTTGCTAGCAACACAAATTTTTTCCATAAAAGAAACTATTGATGAAATTCATTTATAGCATATACAACATACTAAAGGGTTGAAATGATCCAGTGGAGTCTTCCATATGACAGTGGACAAATTATTCCTAGATCTGAAGGACCTATAATTTCACATGCCCCTTCCAAAGTAGCCATATTCTTCCATTTAAGCCCATTGGGTAGTTGCAGCTATGGTTCCACCCTTGAATCAATTTCAGTAAAGTAGATTTAGATTTATGATCCTTTATTCGAGTTTCAAAACATCCAAGCACATCCACTCAATACTTATGCAAAATGAGTCCCGCCACTTTTTTCTTAATGGGCTGATTTATGCCCCTAATATTCCAAGTAGCAATTATCATAGAGGTTAAACCCATGTCCATTTCCATCCTTGTTGACATGAGCAAGGATAGGTAGAATTTAACTACTAATCTATAACCTAGCACCATTAGACTACAACATATCAGAGCCATCAGTTTTACCATTAATTATCTATCTGCTAACCTCAGATGAGGTTGAAGGAAATCCTCACCTGGGATTGGTGTAATGGATTTAGGAAATATGCTCTTATAATCATCCTCTTGTATAGGATCCAGTCTTGGCATGAGTCTCATTGATGACTTCTGCGACCTCAATTTTATCTTCGTTGTTGAGGCATTCCCTTGTACTCATCTCCTTTAGGTTCCTACTCTTGTTTAGCCTAATAATGCTCCATAATATTCCCAAATTTCATGTAATAGTAAAAATAGTGAGGTTTCCACTCATAGTCAACCCTTTGTTGAAACTCACCTCCAGGTGTATTCAGCATACTTGTATCAACTGATGGTTATGAGGCATCAGTTTCTACTAAAATACGTTCATATGGAAGTCATTGAATCTTTGTCGTAACACCATCAATGTATAGGTGTTTTCCCATATCATTTGCTATTTTAATTAATGCTTCAATTGACTAGTACCACATAGGTAGACCAGGAAGCATAATCCATAAGGGATATATTGTGAGACAATTAGGTTGAAATTAAAAATTCAGCTCCCACGCACGCACAATAAATGGCTTATTATGAAATGTATATGGACACCCATCATTATGCTATCACAACCTCCTGAGAGGCTGTAACACCCCGAGAGTACACCTAGGCATCACATGGTGCTTACAGTACCAAAGAATCAGAAGCTAACCCATGAGCTGGTACCTACTGTGAGCACTGAATAACATAATCATAAATGCGAAAGAATAACTGATATGCTATAAGGTTTTAATATCTGAAACAAATACTAAATTATGAATCTGGAGAAATAGCTATCTGAGTCTAAATAAATACTAAAATCTAAGATAAATTGAATAACTAATTGACATAACTATTGAAGTATGAATACTGAATAACTGACTATAGTGTCTGAAAGCCTCTAAACTGAATAATTATGTGTTGATGGGACAGGCCCCAACTAACTCCAACTAACTACTAGACTGAAAGCATGAAATAAAATAATCCATCCTCGAAATATGAGGACTCACTACTGCTACTGCTGAGAGTCTGAGAAGTTTAAGCGCGATCCGAGAACTGGACATCATAACCTATGATATAATACACTATAGTGCAAAGAGAGGTATGCGACCAGTACTTTGAATGTACTGGTATGCTAAATGAGGTAGGCTGACATACATGGATTCATGAACAGGAATTAAAACTGACTAAATATACATATAAAACATGAAGTACTAAATAGAGAGCATGAAATCTGTAGATACTAAAAATATATGAAATTTAAAAATACTGTGTATGCATGAAATTCTGTAAATACTAAAGGTATCTGAAATTTGTAGATACTGGGGATTCATGACAAAACATATAATATGAACTAAATAAAAGTTTGTAAATTGAAATAACTGATATTTGTAAGCCTTGGTCAATTAACACTGAGACTAAACTACTAGTCTGATTATTAGACTGAGACTGTGGGAGCTATCATCTAACTGACATGCCCAAATCTGAGCTAATTGGGGTCCAACCTATAACCCCAATTGGAAGAGTGTTATTACCATGCCACGGGTACTAACGCTGGATATGTGGATCCACTACACTGAAGTACTGTCCTGAAGGACTAAGGGTATCAAGGCTGATCTGACTGGTGACCCTAATGAGAAAGTTAAGCCTAAACTGACGGGTGACTTGTCATATCCTATGCAGGCTATGTAGTTCTGGAGTTTATGGACTGATAGTAGAGTCTCTGCCTATCTGAAGGGGAAGCCACCATCCCTATACTCACTCGATGCTAAATCCTACTCCCAACTAAATAACACCGAGTTACTGACTATTTCTGAGTTTAACGGACTGATCTAGTAATGCTCACAATGTATTCTGAAGTTATTTTGAAGATACTGACACGAGACTAAGTAAATAGCAATGATCTTCGGGTATTTAATACCTCCAGGACTCAAAACCAATAACAGTAAAACAACACTAAAGCTTGGAGGACATAACATAAAGGCTTTTATTGAATATTCATTTTTGTAAGCATTTTATCAAACACTTGATATGCATGGTGTATATAGAGCATGGGAATTAGTTTAAAACTTATAGTAAAGCACTACTTCAACACCATTATCACAAATCATGAATTAAATCAGTGGACAACAATATTCAAACATATGGGGTGTAGTAATAGACATCAATTTCGCTAAAACATGGTATAGTACAAGATTCATGGAAATTCACGGTTTAATCATAATTTAAAATCAAGATAACCTGAAAAAAATCAAATCTTGCAATTTAAATCGGATATTTGGACTCCATGGGTGAAAGGAACCCATGGATGAACATCTAACAGACTTGAGTTAATGAATTTGAGAGGGTTGATGGTGAGTTCTTGAGATTTAGTCTTGAATTTGAGAGCTAGGGTTTCTTGTTCTTGAGAAGAGGATCTTAATTTGGAAGGGAATTGAATAAATGATGATTATTTAGGTCACTTAGGGGTTAAATCTCATGTTTTAGGTTGATTAGGGCCGTGGGAAAAGACCCAAATACCTCTAAACAAATTAAAAAAACTCAACTTGAAAACTGAAGATCCCAATTTTTGGCTATGGCGTGATGCGGTGCAATCGCACCGGGCAATTGAAAATCGACAATCCTTATTTTTTCCATTGGTGAAACGCAGAGATATTACGCCAAGCCTTTGGAATGCCATTTTGGCCACCTCTGCGACGCGACATTATCATGAAGGTTCACTGGAAATTACCAAAAGTGAACTGGATCCTTCGCGCGGTGCGCCAATATCGCGGTGCGCCAATATCGCGGTCCCTTACTGGAATTGGCAATTGTCATTTATACTACCTCCGCGATACGGTAGTGACCAAAATGATGGTGTTTTATGACTGAAACTTAAAATCGCCATAACTTCTTACTCGGTTATCGAATTAAGACAAATTTTATATCATTGGAAAGCTCGTTCAATTTCCTACGATTTGGTGGGATCTAAACTAAAAAATAATGGGTATTTCAAAAATTTTAGGTACGGATACTGACGTACTGAGATTTAATTTATGCTAGGGAAATATGGGGTATTACAGAGGCAAGATGAAAGATGAGGTAACACTCATCATCAGATAGGATTTGTAGGATTTGTATATATTTACATAATGTTGAAACATAACTTTCCATCTTTTTATGAAAGGAGTATCCCAAACAGACAACCTATAAGAGTAGTTTTTCTGTAATCCTCTCAATATTTGAGGCCATCTATGTCAATTGTCATGATTTTCTTACTATCCTTAGTGTTCGGAGAAACATAAGCATTAGCTTTCCCATTAATTACCTGCAGATTATTTTGATATTGTTTGATTGCACCAAGAGAAGGTGGGTGTACCACATTAGATGCGCCTGAGAATTAGAGTCGACGATTAGCTTATCTAGAATCCCCAATATCTTATAGTCATATTGATCTATTTGAATCTAATAAGTCAATTTTACCTCTTTATCCTCTAGAATAGACAAGAATTTTTTAGAGAGGTAACTCCAAAATGTAATTTGGGTGAAATTAGATTTTTTGCTATCCACTAGTGTGACAAGTTTCATCAGAGATGAAGAAGAAGAACAAGCCATTTTTGAAGAGGTGTATGTTAGCAAAGCCTTGCTAACATGCGTCGAGATAAAATCATGCTCCTCTAAAGTTCTAGTTGGCTGATTTTTTGCTTCACATACCTATAGTTTCTTATTAACAAAATTCTACCCTACCATTTAAAATGAGTCTGGATGCCTCGGGACCTGAACCAAGGGTCCCTTATGGTAAAATCAATATTTCAAAGCTAATGGAGCTGTTGAAATTCTCATCTAAGGCCATTTACTAGGAGTTTTGGTTTGATACCAATTCCGTAAAAGTGAAAGATCCAAAATAGGGGAATGTGCCTAAAACTCAAATGAACTATCCTCTAATTGTCAAAAAGTTATGACAATCATAAATGACTTGCAACCTCTATGGGAATCCTCAAAAAGCCAAAAACACATATGAATCGGGAAAATAATCTAGAGTGTCATTACAATATCTATTACCAAAAGGACTTTCATTTGTGAAATTCAATGGATAGGAAGAGCCTAAAAGCTTAAAAAGACGAGATAGTGTGCCTGCCTTCTTCAAGTAAACTTCCCTAAATAATCTCTAAGAAGAACCAATTATTCTAACGGATTTTTGCTATGGATATCCCTCTTTCATCCAACTTTCTTACTTTACTTTTCAAATAGCCCAAAACTCATCTTCAATAAACAACTAACCTCCAACAGAATCAAGAATGATTGATGCACGAAAACCTAAACTAAACATATTGAAACTACGCCAGACACACTAAGAAAATACTCAACTAATCTAAAGATAACCCAAGGCATGATTCATACAACCAACTCTGATTTCCCAATCTAACCTTCTTCTACCTTTTCAAACTTTCTCTCTACTAAAATATCATTTGATCCTTTAACACACAATCACATCAGAACCGACCTTGAAGAACTGTAGTTGATCCACCAAAAATCTATAATGGAAAGCATAAAAATAAGACCATAAGGTGCTACCTAAATACTCAAATGGTGATGAGCAGCGTCTGAGATCTCTTTCCAAGACACTAACTGGTCTGGGTGAACCTCGAGATCAACTGTTATATGTAACAAACATAAACTCTTGAAGCTAAAGGATCCTTCCTAGAATGCCTCACCAACTGTTGATGAAATCATGCTAAGCCCAAGTTGAGCACACTCCTTCTATTGAGCAAAAAATTGAGATTCTAACTAAAAATTGCAAACTAAGGACAAAAGTAGTAGAACAACGAACTATCCTTTGAGAATTTATGAATCATAATCTATTTGAACAAAATAAAATTGAGCCGGTATATATTGAACCTACCTAGTCAACTTGTAGATGAAGTCTCAACTAAGTTAAATTTGTAATGGAGGATGAAACAAAGCTATATAACCCATTGCTAAAATCTCAACACCGAAGCTGAACGACTCAAATTCCACTGCCCAAACCAATATCATTGACGAATAAGCACCACAAATTCCAAAATCTATCATAACCTTTAAGACTCCCTTCAAAGAGCCTCATCTAATACTTGATCCAGTAAATCTCAACTAAGGCCAAATGCCCTAATGAACCTCACTATAAAAAAATAAAGCATATATCTGCTATTCTCTTTAGAGTCAAGACTTAAATATTGTCGAAGATAATAACCACAATTAAAACAAACCATATGCTAAAGATATAAGAAATAAATCCATATATTCTAGAGGGAATAACACATCTATGCATAACTAAGGACTTACCAAAGCTACAAAGAATACTAATGATAGCCAAATCTAAGAAATTTAAACAAAAAAAGATCTTAGCCTAAATTTAATCAACTAATACCCAATCCATGATGACAAATACTTAATTCTAAAGATATCCACTTTGGATCGACAATGATACACAAGTACATAATACTTGGCAGAAGCATCCCATGAAGTCATACTAGGCCAAATAACTACTGAAAATAAGAATTTCCTAAATTCACCCATTTACACTAGCTATAGCTCATATAAATCATAAACCACATCATACCAAGAATGGATTACCTATATCAACACCAACACATAGATCAAGAACACTATCAAGTAATGAATATGCCAAATCGAAAAGGCAAACCTCAAACTGGTCAATCTTCAAAATGGGCCATGGAAATGGCTGCCAATGTTAGAATCATAACAAAACTACAAAAAGACAAACCTACCTTCATTTTCACAACCCACTAAAAAATTGACCTTGCTTCATAGTAGAAAGAAACACCAACCAACCAAGGTTGTAGTCAAACTAATATGAATTGGAAGAAGGGTAATGTTACCTAGAAGAAACTAGTCTAGCAGTCTATCAAGCAAGAATCAATAGAAATAAAAATAATAATAATAGAAAGAACAACATAAGGTGCAAGAGGTACCATAAATAGAAAACATAACCAATACCAATCTAAGGTCATAATAAGGTCAATATGTCGAAGAGGAGGGACTTAAACTTGAATTGTACACCCCTTGAAAATCACAATATTGATCCACGCATTCCACTACTAAGAGAATTCATCTATAGGGGCAGTCAAATAACCATAAATCCACACAAAGACATACAAATATTAATTAATATTGTAGTTAAGACATATAAGCATTAATGGGTATGGAAACCCCAATTCAACTCAAGTAGGAAGTAGATAAGTAGATAATAAGTTGAATCAACAACAATATTGATTGATTCCAAATTCATAGTCCTGAAGTACCAAAAAGAGTGTATCCAAACATGGACTGAGTCTCTAAGTCACCAATTGAGGCACTAAGTGCACTACCTCTAACTGAAGATGCCATGACTCTATAAAATTGATCATAGTGAACTGAATGACTAAAAATTCCATGCTATGAACACTATTTGGACCAGTGACCATCTCACTGTAGTCGTAAAAAAACCACTAAAGCTTTATCTTAGAATGAAACATGAGTTGTCCTAATTGGTTGACCAATTGATGCCTGGGACACTCTCTACTGAGCGACACTACCAACATTTTAGTCCTACTACCACCCTTGTAAAGTGTGGCCTAAAGTATCAAAAAGTGTGACCTTTGATCAAAGGCTACACTTTTGGACTTTAGGCAACACTTTTTAGGGGGTGGCCTAAAAGGGTATAACCTTTGACTTTAGGCCAAACTTTTCAAGTGTTCCTATATCAGATACATTTAAAAAGCATGGCCATTAAAGTACAAAGGCCACGAGTTGCAACTTCTCATTGGCTATACTTTTATCTGATAAAGCTACACTTTTAAGTGTTGCCTTTACTTTGTTGTTGGGCACACTTTATAAGTGTAACCTTGTATAGCACCTCTATGACAACACTTTTATAGTTTAAGCATGTCTTCTTTTAATGTGTGGAAATTGTCTAAAATTTGGTAGTTAAAGCCACATTTTACAGAAATAGGTTCAGGCCTAAGAAATAATTGTTTCGGTCCAAATGTATACATATATCACTAATAATATTACATATATACATACATATATATAATCTCACAGATCAATTTGCTAATAAATAATTCAAATGCATAAAATTGCAATGAACTTCAAAAAACATGTCTTTTAACACACTTACTAATTAGAAAATAACATTTTAAAGATTTGTACTAAGTTTCACACAAAATAAAATATATTTAAACATATATAAAAATATTTTAAAAATTAATCATCATTCACTTCAATCTTGATCAAGTTATGGCAGCCACTATTCAAATTTGATCACCTGCATTGTTCCTACACATTCAAAATGCACAAACAATTAGACAGAAAAAATATGCTTGACAAATATTCAAATATTTATTCAATTTGAAATGAGGAAGTATGTGAATCAAAAGTTTATTTAATTTATTATAAAGTTAAAAGTTCAGGATTTAAGTTTCTTGTGAATTTGAAGGATAAAATACCATTTCATGCCGAAGCATGAGTTGAGCTAGAAGAATTTAAAAGAATTTTTCAACTTATTTCTTGTGCATTACTCACATCTGGTGAAGGAATATTAGATCCTTCACTCCATGGTATATTTTGGAAATTCAGTCCAGGATTGTTTTGCACCAATTAACTAAAAAATATTGCATTTCTTCTCTCATTTCACTTATTTCTTTATTTAGAGAATTGACTTCATTAGCATACTTTTGTTTAAGCTTGTTTATTTTCTCTTTTTTTTTCTAGAGAAATAGATGTCAGTGATCTACCAAAGAATTTAAGTCAACCAGACATTTCCTTTCCAAACACTGCATTGAATGCATCATCTGGTGTTTCCCCAACATTTTGATGATTCTAAGGTCAAGCCTATAAAAAAATATAAACAACCAATATGATATAATGGTTGTTGAATATGAGAACTGTAAATTATATATTTTTCTCTTTAACAAGACGTTGTTGATAACACATGGGTACTTACAGGGAAAATAGTAACAACAACAATGCAATGCAGTAAACAACACAATCAGTAGTAACATAGATCGTGTAGGAAAGGAAATTAATTAGTGTAGTTACAAGAATTTGAGTTCTCATTGAAGAACATAAACACATCAGCCAATGACTTCAAGGTATGATAACTGAAATAAGGTATGACAACTGAAAGAAAGATTTAATGTTGGATAGAACTAACTTTTAAGTTTAAGAAAACCAATACACTTCTAATACTTTAGAAGTGGGCAGAGTGGATCACTTGGTGACAAATGAAGTGACACTAGCCGAAAACACTAAGAACATGATCATATAATAGAAATAGTCAGTAGATTCTGAATAAGAAAACCTCACATCATCTGCATTCAAACTAAATGTAACATTGAGTTAAGATATGCCCAAACTAATGTTATAGAAATACATATGGTGTATCAAATAAATAAAATTTCTATATTCCACAGATGTAGTGAAGTATTAGTCTTATATGTAGATCGTAGATGAAAATATAAACATGATAATGGATGAAACGGGGAGGGCTAATGGCTATATAGTAATTTTAATTCACATGTACACTCAGTAATACAACATCATGAAACTAAATGAATCATTTTCCTTTAGAATATAATGTTTCTAATACTTGTTTTTTAATTAGAACTTTAAAATGTTGCTAGTCCAATTATATCCAATTTATGTTGTCGTCATCAAACTAGAGATGTATCGGATGACAACCACTAGTTATTTTGGTTTCATTATCAAAGTCTACCTTTCCACAAGTAGCCAATAAACATCACTCCCATTTGAACCTAAGAATACATTCGTAATGAGCTATCAATAGCTTTAGTTATGAACTTATGATGATTGATAATTTCTAGAGAGTATCCATATAATTTACATAAACAACACAAACACTATTACAAAGATCAGGTTCGAAAATTATGATAAAATACATTGAAGATAATTTATACTATGGCTTGAAGTATAAGACAGACAACTAACTAAGGAAACACTAAGCAAAATCCAGATACCACTATAGGAGGCTACTTGTTGGAATGCAATTAATAATAGTATTATTTTATTAGAAAGGCAAAGGTACTTAAGTTGGTAATCTCACCTCAGACCAACTTTGAAGCATGGCAATCTCATACTCATTGTCGATATTCACCTCAGACCAACTTAAGTTGGCAATCTCATGTCACCGAAAAAGCCCTCACTTTCAAATCTCACCTCAGACCAACTTAAGTACCTATGTTTTTTCCATGTATTGCCATGTTACTACTGTCATTTATATACATTTCTAGTATTCATATTTCCACAGGCAGTTCAAAATAAGTCATGGATTGAATTAAGAGGAATTAATGCAGTTGGTTCCAAAAGAAAGTCACTTCTGCACTTTGGAGAGTAGTTCAAAATATATGCCCAAATTTATAGGTATGAACACATATTCATGTATTTTAATTAAAGCATTAAAATGTTGTCAGTCCAATTATCTCCATTGCATATTATCGTCCTCAAACTATAGATGAATCGGATGATAACCACCAGTTATTTTGGTTTCATTATCAAAGTCTACTTTTCCACAAGCAACTAATAAACATAATTTCCATTTGAACCCACAAAAACCTTTAATAATGAATTGCCAATAACTTGAGTTATGATGATTGATAATTTCCAAAGAGCATCTATGTAATTTACATAAACACCACAAACACTATCATAAATATCAGGTTAAAAAATGATGATAACATGCACTGGAGATAATTTATACTATGGCTTGCAGCACTAGATGGACTACTGACTAAGGAAAGACTAAGCAAAATTTGAATACCTACTGAGGAGGCTACCTGTTTGAATGCAATTTATAACAATGTTATTTTATTTGAAAGGCAAAGGTACTTAAGTTGAAAATCTCACCTCAGACCAACTTTGTAGCATGGAAATCTCATACTCATTGTCGGTATTCACCTCAGACCAACTTAAGTTGGCAATCTCACCTCACTCAGAAAGCCCTCACTTTCCAATCTCACCTCAGTCCAACTTAAGTACCTCTGCCTTTTTCATGCATTGCCACATTACTACTGTAATTTATATGCATTGTCTATATTCCTATTTCCACAGGCAGTTCAAATAAGTCATGGGGATAATTAAGAGGACACAATGAAATAGGTTCCAGAAGGAAGTCACTGCTGCACTTTAGAGAGCATTCTGAACATATACCCAGATTTGTAGATATGAACACATACTAAGATTTCTGACCCGAGTTCAATTACTATAATAGATGAATCATGGAAAAATATTTCTAGTTGTCATAACCCACTCAAATATAGTCTACCATAATCAAATAATGTCTATCTCAATACTGAAACTTAGTATAACTAACACCAAACACAAAAGCACACAACAAAAAGGATAACACCCTGCCAGCTAATTCAAAAATAAAGACAACCACAATATAATACTATAAACTATCTATTAAAGACAATAGACAAGACCAAAACACTACGAGCAAAAAACTCCACATGCAGACAAAGCACTCTTCCCTAATGTTAGAGACAATCTCCTAACCACTAATCCACGTCCTCCACAACTTCTTATCAAGGGTCATGTCTTCCAATTGAACATAATCAATTCTCTACATCTCTATTTATCCTAATTTCTAATTTTTTGACATAATATTCAGCTATTTGGATGAAATAGTAGAGCTCAGTTAGTCCAGTTTCTCCAATTAAGGTCTTTACTTATTCCTAATTGTACTTGTCAAGGGACCCAACCTTGTTGATTAACTGCAATACAGATAAAACTAAAATGAATAGATCATATTTAAGTCCTCACGTAATCCCTACTTTTTTTAATCTTATATTCTTCTTGCAAAATAACCTAAAATGATTATATTGGCTATAATAGTTGGAGCTGGGAAAACTAAGATCCAATTGCCCAAACTCCTTGACAATATAGGAGTTTTACATGTGTTTCCAAGAATACAAGTATAGGACATAATATTTGTAATGAGTTCTAGCAAAATTTGAAGGACCAATAGACTAAAAATAGCTCCCACTACTAAGGAAGCATACATAACTGTGTTTTCATCGACCAAGCATTTGACAAATTACTTAATCTCAAAATATGATCTCCTTCAAACTTTGATATTAGAAGATTCTAGCGTAGATATACTTTCTCATTAATTAAATCAAATCAATTATTGACATAACACTCTCTTATTGGTCCCTATTAATTTAATGAAATTATTTTAAATAACCCATCAAAAACTCTAAACCCCCCATTATATTACCCGACCCGGTGGATGAAAACAATATATCCCAACCAATTGTAACTCCTTAAGAAATCAAAACAATTTTCTCTATACCAAATACACTACTTGAGTTGGCCATTGTGAAGAAATCGATTCTTGTATTTTGCTATTTGTGTATGTATTCTACCTCTTTAATCTCCAAGGCAATTTAATTTATTCCTATTTTTCTATTTTTGGACTACTATATAGTAGCTAGGAAGATAAAAGTCTTATTTGTACTAGAAAGTATGAAATAGGGTGTGGTTAACTCCATTTACAAGTGACAATACTACATTTTTGGTGCTTCAGAACATTGATATCAATGTGGAATTTATCCTACTGTTACATATAGTGGTTTGGGTCATTGTTTTCCCTTGCCCATTCTTTATACAACATACACACAAAGCAGATCAAACACACACACACATAAGAAAAAAAGATCTTATTTGTAAAGTCACTTCTTTAGAGAGAACTTAAGTTGCAAATTCTTACATTTCACATGGCTGCATAGGATCAACAAAGAATAATGCAATTAGCATAAAACGGTCTGATGGGAAATTCCATATAAATTTTGGGAGTAGCTTCTGAAAATTATCTTCATATATCTATTTGAACATGAAGATGATGTTTTCTCAAGTTAACTTATATTAATACTCTCTTAATTTCAATTTTGTCTAGCCTATTTTTATTTGACGCAAAATTTAACAAAGTAGAAAGGCCTTTTAAATATGGAAATTTTAAATAAATGATATGTTCAATGTATTAAGAACGAAGAAATTACAATGGGGGAGTAGTTTGTTTTTCAATTTCAATTCAATCATTGTTCAAACCCTACTTAGTTCATTTTCTTCTTCTTTCAGAATGGGATCTATCACATAAAGATTATCTAAACTTGGAGTTCTTTCTCTATAATGAAAACTGCAACCCGTTCAAAGTGGAAGTCTGAGATTGTTTGGACACTAAGAAGATGGGCTGCTATTATGCTCCAAGGACCACCCCATAGTGTAACTTTAAGCCCATAAAAAAGACCACAATAGGGAAAGTGAATACAGGTTCACTTCCACCAGCCAGCCAAGTATTCTTACTAGCGAAGAATGATAATGCCATCTCATTTTCCATCAATAGGCCAGCATCATCAAGGACTCGACAAGAGAAAAATGAACAAGAAGAGATGCTAGCATTCACCAAGGTATATTATGACGATAGAAAGTATGTAAGTTTTGATGTATTTATTATCATGGACAAGAACGTGAACACGAATGAGCTTAATGAGGCAGAGTTCGCAGGAAGCTATACTAGCTTGCCACATGTTCATACTGATAATAATACATCATCTAATTTAGCAAGTGTTACATTCCAACGAGCAATCACTGAACTATTAGAGGACGACACCTAGTTTTAAAGGTTAAATCTTGAACAAGATATTTTAACCAACTAATCTAAACAAAGAACATCTTCCTATAGAGTCATGCCTTATTGTAAGATTTTCCACCTTCTTCAATTCATATGGGATTACCCCTTATCATCAGATAAACTTTAAACTCGGCAAAAGAAGACAAGTATCATCTCAAAAACGATCTCCACTAGCTTAACAAGTTATAACTTTAACAAGCGTAGAACTCATAATATCAAATGCCAAAAATAAATTGAAAAATAACAATGCTCCTAGTAACTCTTTCAAAGCCTTCATTGGTGATTCTTAACATTACTCATTATCACATCTATTAAGATTTACTTAGAACCATACAACTAGGTAATATCTATAATTAACCATTAAAAATATGTTTTATCATTGCGATAGAGGAAACAACCACACAAATCAAAGATAGAGAGAGGTTTTATTATATTTCTCTTCACCTCCCCCATCCTTCAATTTCCCAAACCCATTGGCCGGAGCCGCCTTATTCCAAGGATAAAAAAATTACACTATTTAACTATGTCAGACTTTTTGTTTCATGTATTATATACCATATGGTGACCCTCATTATTTCCTAAGTGCGTCTATATTTTTTATACTTTGACAACCCTTAGTAAAATTCCTTGCTCCGCGACTACTCAAACCAAAAATACAAACCCAACTGGCTTCCAGCTAAAGAGTATCTTAGTGTATCGAACATAATATAAGAACAATCCCATAACATAATAAGATTTTCTTATGCTGTCAATTTCTTATATTTAACAGAAAAAAGACCAGTCAAATAAAATAAGTTATAAAAGGAAAGGGATAAATACTGACATGTTTACAAGGGATGACAAGTTTCTTGAGCTTAAGAATGCGAGTAACAGAAAGCTTTGAGAAATCTCCAATATCAGATTCAAGTTTTTTAATATGGGTCTCTACTCCCTTCCTGACTCCATTCAAGAACTCTAGAATCCCCACACTCATTGCAACCACCATCCAAAATTATGTTTTTTAGAGAAAAAAATAAGAAATATACCTCAAAAAAATTAATTCTTTGTAGAAGTGATAAAAGTAAGGGTTACATAATTCTATCGAATTTATATTGCTTCAATTCCCAAATTTCACTAATTCACTAATGAGATAACTTACACAAACGAGTATACAATACTCTTGGAAGAAATTTGTAATGACTCGAGACTACCCCCTAGTCATCACATGATGCTTATGGTCCGAAGGCACCACAAGCTAACCTATAAGCTGGTACCTGCTATGAGCACTGAATAATATAATCATGAATGCAGAAGAATACTAAAATGCCATAAGGTTTTAATAATGAAAAGACTATTGAATTATGAATCTAGCATAATGCTGAAATCTGAATAATCTTAGTAGCTAACTAAAGTGTCTGAAAAGCCTCTAAACAAAATACCATGAGTTGATGGGACAAGCCCCCAACTAACTCTACTAACTACTGAGATAAAGACATGAAGTAATATAATCTATCCTTGGATGATGAGGACTCGCCACTGATACTGTACTGCTGATGATCTGAGGGACTAGGTGCGATTCGAGAATTGAGCGTTAGCACTTATGATATGTTACATCATAGCATGATAGAAAGGTATGCAATTAGTACTTTGAATGTACTGGTATGCTAAATGAGGTAGGCTGATATGCGTGGTTTCATAAATAGGAATAATAATAACTAACGGATTATATATGTAATACATAGAGTACTGAGTAGAGAATATGGAATCTATATGAACTAAAAATATAGAGAAATCTATAAGTATAGAGTATGCATGACAGTCTATAAATACCAAAGATACATGAAAATCTATGGACACTAGGGACGCATGACTAAGCATATAACATAGACTGAGTAAAATCTGTAAAATTAAAAAATATTGATATATGTATCCTTTGGTCAAGCAACTCAAAGGCTATATAACTGAACTGAGACTATAACTAAGACTATATCTGAGATTGTGGGAGGTATCATCTAACCGACATTTCCCAATTTGAACTAATCAGGGTCAAAACTATAATCCTAGTTGGAAGGGTGTTAATACTGTGCCATGGCTACTAATAATGACTATGTGGATCCACTAAACTAATATAATATCCAAAGGACTAAGGGAGTCAAGCCTGAACTGGCGGGTGATCCCTGCAAGATAGTCAATCCTAATCAGACGGGTGACTACTTATATCTTATGCTGGCTACATAGTTCGGGAGTATATGGACTGCTACTAATGACTCTACTGATCTAACGGGGAAGCCTCTGTCCCTGCACTCGCTCGATGCAAAATCCTACTCCTAACTGAAAGACATTGAGATACTAGACTATTCTGAGTTTATTGACTGATATGTGACTATTCTGATAATTCTCATAATATAATCTGAAGACTATTCGGTAATATACTGAGATTAGACTAAATAAATAGCTATGGTTTTAAGGTATTTAATACCCCCAGGACTCAAAACAACAATACTGAAAACACACTAAAACTTGAAGACCAAAACATGAAGGCTCTTATAAAATAAATCACTATTGTAGGCATTTTATCAAACACTTGTAGTTCATGGTTTAGAACAATCATAAGAATGTCATGGAATTTGTAGGAATAGCATGAATTCATCATAATAGCATTAAATCATGGTTTAATTCAATAAATAATAATACTAAAACATGGAGGATTGAATAATAACAATAATTTCATGATAACATGGTATAAAATCAATAGTACATGGAGATTCATGGATGTAATCATAATTAAAACATAATAACTTGAAAAATTATAACTTGGTGATTAAAATAGGTTACTTGGGCTCCATGGATGAAAGGGATCCATAGATGAACATATAACATACCTTAATTAATGGATTTCTTAAAGTTATTATTGAGTGATTAAGGATTGACCTTGAATTTGAAAGCTAGGGTTCTTGATTGGGAGAGAATCTTTTTTGATTTGAGGAAAAAGTTATTAAAATAATGAAATAATAGGTTAATTAGGGTGAATTTCGTATTAAAGGCCGACTAGAGTGAGGAGAAAAAGACTGCAATGTCCTCAAATTTAAAACTCAAAATTATTGAAAAATTCCTAATTTTGTAAGCTGACACGACGCGGCGCTATCACACCATATCATTGGAATTGGACAACTGGGAACAGAGGTCCTGGTGCGATGCATAGAAATCGCGATGCCCTTTTGATTCTGAAATTCACCCTTAGTGCAACACACCATTATCGTGACAGGACACTGGAAAAGGAAAATTGGGATTTCGACTGATAGCATGACGTAGTGGTTTTGTGGAGCTTTACTGGAAATTGAAAATCATCATTTATGCTGGCTCCGTGATGCACTAAGGGTTAAAATGACGGTGTTTAACAACTAAAACTTAAAATCTCCATAACTTTTTACCCGATTATTGGATTTAGGTGAATTTTATATCTTTCAAAAGCTAATTCAATTTCCTACGCAGTGGAAGGCTCTAAACTATAAAATAATGAGTGTTTCAAAAATTTTATATATGAATACTCATGTATTTAGACTTAGAATATGCTTAAGAAATACGGGGTATTACAATATGTCCCCATTGGGATCATTCGTCTTCAAATGAGACTGGTTAAGCTGAGGGAAAACTGATGAACTAAGCTTACACATTGAACATGCATATCTGATGCATAGAACACGTGACTAAATTGATTCATGAATGCACGATTAAAATAAATAAGATATAGAACTGAAATTGAGCATGATATAGAGAAATCTTAAGAAGATTAGTACCTTATATTGAATTTGGATTCGTGGAGAAAAGATGAGGGTACTTTTTCCGCATATCTACTTCTTCTTCCTATGTGGCTCCCTCAACGGACTGATATTATAACACCCCTATTTTCTGAACCAGAATGCTACAAGTGCTTATGACACCGAGGGACCACAAGCTAATCCATGACTGATATCTGTACCTGTACATTGCATAACATATATGTAATATGCAGAAAATATAAACAATAGATCATAAGGTTTAACTAAAATAATTATAACATCCATGTGGGTGAAAAATACCCAAGATAACTAAAGTTTGAATCAAAACTGAACTAAATCTGAACTGTATCTAAAAACCTCAAAGTACTGACTGAATAAATAGTTGAAGGAACATGTCTCCAACTAACTTCGTAAACTTAAAACTAATTGAAATAATAAATGAATCAAATCATATCATTCTCGAATGAAGAGGACTCACTGCAGCTTTGTATACTAGAATGTGAATGCTACGGCTGGTCTGGAACTCGTGTCTCTGAACCTATGGTGTAACATGAAAAGAAAGCACTATAGCACAAATGCATTAGTACAAATGGAGTACTGAGTATATGAGTGATGTAGGCTAAATGAAAAGGGCTTACATGCATGAGCAATGCTAACTGACCGACTAATATGAATATGAGAGTGCAAACATACAGGCATAATAACTGGAAATGTAAATACATAATAGTGGATTTGTACTCCTATACATGATTTACTGATTTCTGACATGACTGAAACTATGGTTCTGTCAACATGGGTGACTGTGTCTAACAGTCCTGGATCTGATGGAACTATTTGAGTTCCGTACTATAACTGAATTTGAATGTATCTGGCAGTCCTGGTATATTGATATCTGAAGAACTATCTGAGTCCTTTTACTAAGACTGAGCCTGAAACTATGGGAGGTAGTTGTTTAACCGACATGCCCTAATAATGCATATAGCTAAGTTGGGGTCCAATCTCTGCCCCGACGGATGGGTGTCAATATCGCACCACTGGTAAAGACAGTTGTGAGTGACCCTCATCTGGCAGGTACTCAAATGAGAATGGTGGGAATGCTAAACTGACAGGTTAAGCCACCTCATCAACCCTAGTCTGACAGGTTAAGATGTCTTAACCTACACTGGCTACGTAAGGATGACTGCTAAGAATCACACCCTAAACTGGCAGGTGAGTTCCAATCCTTGGGTTCACTCGATGCTAAATTCTACTCCCATCTGAAGAGACTGAACATGATTTAACTGAATGTACATGGACTGAGTAACTGACTTCTATTGACTAATGGAATAGCACTACTATTTGAGATTTTGCTGAGATCATGAGATTTTGGAGGTTTCCTGAGTCACATGACTGATTGAGTTCTATAGATTATGGCTTGACTAAGATTATTGGGGTAACATGACTTGGATCTAGGCACACAAGTATATTTTTTGGGTACAAATACCCCCAGGACACGATGGAAGGAAACTGACAGACATGACATGACTTGATCATAAGATTGGAGTTCACAATTCATAATATCATAAGTAGGGGATAATATACCACATGTAGTTTTCAACATCTTGCGCATGGTAGGGAGTTCATGGCATATATATCATGTACATATTGTATCACTTCATTATCATAAATGCTTCATACCACAATAATAGCAACAAAACAATGACATGGAATTCATATTAAATTAAATAATTAACATGGACTTGCCATGTAGATAATGTGGGACCATATAAATATGAAATTTCTAGCATTCTAAGCATTTTATTAAACACCTTGCATGCAATCTTTAAGGCATAGATGTGTTCATGAATTTCACCATATTAAACGACCCAAATTCATGGTTTCTAACTACATGATCATAACCTTCATGAAAATCCATCAAATTACTACTCTATAGCACAAACAACAGCCACCAAAATGAATACAATCATATCCCCAAAAAAGATTTATGATTTGGTATTTAAAGATTGATTCTTGAACTCTACAAATGAAAGGAATTCGTGGATGAACACTACGCATACCTGACTCAGGGTTCTTGCCATTTTTGAACTTGAAGGGTTTGAAATCCTTTGATTCTTAAAAGGGATTGGGTCTTCTTCTTGGAGATTAAATTTAGAGAGAAATCCTAGTTTTTGTTTGTGAAATAATAATGAGCAAAATGGCTGAATTCGGACTCAACTGGGTATATATAGGCGAGTGGTTAGTGACAAAAATACCTCTATTAAAACGACCTGGAAATAAACTAAACATGGCGTGTGACGGTTCAAATGATGGTATATCAGACACTTGATGTTTTTTCACTTAGCTCATCAGAAGTGGACCAAAAATGGGGTTCACTGGATAAAGGTTGACGGCCTGGATGATGGTTTGTCACAACTTTGATGGTCCGTAAACTCGTCTGTCTGTCCTTATCTAGTCCGTGGCTCAACTACCTTGGCTGTGATGGTCAAAGTGGTGGTCCATCACTTATATGGTGGTTCATAACCTTGGCTGTCATACCTGAGCGTTTTCGATAGTTCCAAGTAAAATATTCATAACTTCCTCGTCTGATGTCGGATTTGGACAAAATTGGTACCATTGAAAATCTAACTCAATTTCCCACGTGATAAAAAGTGAAAATATCAAAAATACCACATGTACAAAGATAGGTTTGCATTTTAAAGTAAGTCCTAGCATCCTTGAGATGATTTCTAGCTAGGAAAAAGGCACAGGTATTACAATATCTCCCCCTTGAGAACATTCATCCTCGAATGGAACTGACTGAGAGGGGAAACAATAATCTAAACATGAGTAGCTAGAACATGATCTTATGACTGACAAAGTGAACGCATTATACTGAACATGCATATCTGATGCACGTGTAACTGATTCATGAATGCATGACTGAGGTTCTCACATTGAGAATGCGTATCTGATGCATGATTATGTACTAGAATGATACATGTATGCATGGATGAATATACAATGGTACTTGACACCAAATTTTTGATGGAACATAAACATAAAATGAAATATCAAGTTGTATTGAATGCTGAACATGAAACTGAATAAGCTTAAGGAGGACTGTTACCTTGAGCTTGATCTTGGTTGGCAGAGAAAAGGTGAGGGTACTTGGTGCGCATGTCTGCTTCTGCTTTCCAAGTATCTCCCTCAATGGACTGATTTCTCCAAAGAACTTTGACTAGAGGAACTTCTTTGTTCCTCATCCTACGAATCTAATAGTCTAAAATTTCGACTGGAATCTCTTCATAAGAGAGGCTGTCCTGGACATCAATATTTTGAATAGGGACTACAACTGTTGGGTCACCTATGTGCTTTTTGAGCAAGGAGACATGGAAGATCGGATGAACTAAGGCTAGATCTGAAGGAAATTTGAGCTCATAAGCTACCTTGCCAAAGCGACTAAGAATCCTGAAGGGACAAACATAGAGGGGACTGGGTTTCCTTTTCTTGCCGAAGCTCTTCACTCCCTTCATGGAAGAGATTTTGAGATAGATATAGTTATTGAACTCAAACTCAAGATCCTTTCTACGAATATCTACATAAGACTTCTTTCGTCTTTGAGCAGCCTGAAGTCTCTGTCTGATCAACTGAACTTTCTCTAAGGCGTCGAATACCAAGTAAGGACCAATAACTGAGGCCTCACTAACTTTGAACTAAATGACTGGAGATCTACACCTCCTACCATAGAGAGTTTCGAATGGAGCCATCTAAATACTGGAATTATAACTATTGTTGTATGAAAACTCAATCAGAGGAAAGTAGTCATCCCAACTTCCCTTGAAATCAAATACACTCGCCCTTAGCATGTCTTTAAGAGTCTGAATGGTCCTCTCTACTTGGACATCTATATGAGGATGAAAGGAAGTCTTGGGATGAACTTGGGTACCAAGATCCTTTTGGAACGCTTTCCAAAAGTGAGAGGTGAACTATGTACCTCTATCTGAGATAATAGAAAATGGAACTCCGTGTAATCTGACCAACTCCCTGATATAGAGTTTGGCGTAATCCTTGGCTGAATAAGTGGTACGAACTGGAAGAAAATGAGTTGACTTGGTCATTCTTTCTACAATGACCCAAACCGAATCATGCTGATGATGAGTTCGAGGAAAACCTATCACGAAATCCATGTTCACTTCTTCCCACTTCTAAGTAGAAATGGTGAACTCCTGCATGGACCTACTAGGTTTCTTATGTTCAATCCTAACCTGCTAACATGTAGAGCACTTAGCCATAAACTCTGCAATATATCTTTTCATCCCACTTCACCAATAGATCTCCTGCAAGTCGCGGTACATCTTAGTGGCCCCTGGATGAATAAAGTATCGCGCAATATGCGCCTCTGCAAGAATTTGCTGCCTCAATTCATATACACCTAGAACACACAGATGACCCTGACAGTGAAGAACACTATCTCCCCCTTGGGAGAAAGCCTCTACTTTCTGATTCTGAACTGACTTTTTTAGCTTGACAACGCTAGGATCCCTGTCTTGCTTTTCTTTTACCTCAGAAACTAGAGATGACTCTGAACTACTCTAAACACATACACCACCCTTTAAAGAGTTGACTAAGCGAACACCTAGTCTGGAAAGCTGATGAATTTCTTAGGCTATCTTCTTCTTACCATCCTCTACGTGAGAAACACTACCCATGAAGAGTTTACTAAGAGTGTCGGATACAACGTTGGCCTTGCCTGGATGATAAAGAACACTCATATCATAATTTTCCAAAAGCTCTAACCACCTTCTCTGATGAAGATTGAGATCTTTCTGAGAAAAGATGTACTGGAGACTCTTATGATCTGTGAAGAAATCTACATAAACTCCGTATAGATAATGCCTCCAAATCTTTAAGGAAAATACTACGACTTCTAACTCAAGATCATGAGTATGATAATTCTTCTCATGGGGCTTTAGCTGTCTAGAGATGTACACTATGACCTTACCATAATGCATGAGGACATAACCTAAACCCACTCTGGATGCATCACAATGGACTAAAAAACCGTCTGAACCATCTGGAAGAGTTAGAACTGGGGTTGAGGTGTGTCGAGTCTTCAACTCTTGAAAACTCTTCTCACAAGAATCTGACCACTAAAACTTAACCTTCTTCTGAGTCAATCTGGACATAGGAGATACAATAGAAGAAAATCCCTTGAAAAAGCATCTGTAATAGCCAGTCAAACCCAAGAAACTCCTAATATCTGATGAAGAGACAAGGCGAGGCCAGTTTCTTACTACTCTGGTCTTCTAAGGATCTACTCTAATGCCATCACTGAAAATAATATGACTAAGGAATCCTACTGATCTTAGCCAAAATTCACACTTACTGAACTTGGTAAATAACTGATGATCTTTGAGAGTCTGAAGAACAATTCTGAGATGGTCTAAATGATCACACTCTGTGCGAGAATATACCAGAATATCATCTATGAAGACTATGATGAACATGTCCAGGTACTGATTGAACACCCGGTTCATCAAGTATCAAGTCCATAAAAGCTGCAGGGGAAGTGGTAAGACCAAAGGACATGACTATAAATTTGAAGTGACCATACTGAGTACAGAAAGCTATCTTTAGGATGTCACGTTCTACAACTTTGAGCTGATGATAGCCTGATATGAGGTATATTTTGGAGAAATAACTGGCACCCTCAAGTTGGTCAAACAAGTCATCTATTCTAGTATGTGGATACCTGTTCTTAACCATGACTTTATTGAGCTGACGATAATCAATACACATCCTGAGAAAATTATCTTTCTTGCGCACAAATAAGACTAGTCCACCCCATGGGGATACACTGGGCCTGATGAATCCCTTATCTAAGAGATCCTTCAACTGATCTTTCAGTTCCTTGAGTTCTGCTGATGCCATTCTGTATGGTGGAATAGAAATAGGCTGAGTATCTGGGAGAAGGTCTATGCCGAAGTCTATTTCTTTTTCGGGAGGAATGCTTGGAAGATCTTCGAGAAAGTTGTCTGAATATTCATTAACAACTGGAATTGATTCAAGGCTAGGATATTCAGAACTAAAATCTTTAAAATGCATGAGATGATACACACACCCCTTAGAAATCATTCTCCTTGCCCGAAGGTAGGAAACAAGCTGACCCCTGAAAGATAAAGTACTACCCTTCCACTCTAGGACGAGCCCATTCGGGAACTAAAATTGAACTATCAGAGTTCTGCAGTCGACTATGGCATAGCAGGAATGAAGCCAATCCATGTCAAGAATGATATCAAAATCAGTCATCTCTAATTCAACTAAATCTACTGCTGTGGATTTTTGAAATATCATAACGGGGCAGTTCCTGTATACCCGCCGAGCTATGATAGTTTTACCAACTAGGGTAGAGGCTAAAAAGGGCTCTACTAAAATTTTAGGACTAATTCCTAAATTGCCTGTTGTGTCTGGAGTAGCAAAAGACAAGGATGTGCCTGGATCTAGTAAAGCGTAAGCATGACCATAGAAAATCTGTAATGTACCAGTAACGACATCAGGAGAATTTTCCTGTTCTTGTCGAGTCTGAAGAGCATAGAGTCTATTTGGGTGTTGCCCACTAGTATCACTGGAAGTGGCACCCTACTGGTTCAGGAGATCGGACTGAGCTGTGGAATGATTTTGTTGACCCTAATAACTGGACTGAGGACAATCTCTGACTCTGTGGACTGGTTTGCCAAAACTAAAACAAACATCACTACCGACTCTGTAAACACCCTGGTGGTTCTTACCATAAGTTTGACATAGGGGATTAGTTCGGGCATCGCCGACACTGCCCTGATATTTAGAGCCGGGTGCTCTACCTTTGAACTTAGGAGATGGAGCACTGACTGAACAATGAACTAGAGCTAATGACTTGGGATAAAACTAGGAATGATTTCCTACCTCTGATTTGGGCTGAGCAAAACTAAAATTGGTTGATCTTTCTCAAACTTCTACTGTTTGTACCAAGTATGAGTAAAATCTTGTAACTGGTATGTGACTAACTTGACGCTTTGAACAGATGTAACTCCCATGATGTCAACGACCTTTTGGACTTGGTCAATGAACTCCGAGGGTCTTCATTAGACTTAGACCCAAAGAAAGATGGAAGGTTCACTCGGGTGAAGTCCCGAATTCTAGCTGCTATGGAATTGGACGGAATAACTGGTGGTCGTTCATTCTAGGAAACCACAGACTGAGCAAGTTTTATGAATGCGGATCTAAATTTTGCATGAGAAACATGCTTGGCCAAAGGGTCTTTGGGCAAAGGAGCTGGTTGGTTTATTCTCTTTGGAGGCATATTCTGAAATAAGAGAAGAAAGAATTAGACTGAGAGTTTAACTTGAGATTATGCTCACTAGCACGACATGAATACTGACAAAAGGGAAACTGTTCCTAAAACATCTTATAGTCTCCTGTACATAAATATGGCATGCAACACACCCATGTACAAGACTCTACTAGATGTGGCTTTTAGACTTCCTAGGACTCTATTGAACCTTAGGCTCTGATACTAAGTTTGTAACACCCTAATTTTCTGAATTGAAATGCTACACGATGCTCATGACCCCGAGGGACCACAAATTAATCGATGACTGATATCTGTACCTATACATTGCATAACATATATGTAATATGCGGAAAACATAAACAATAGACCATAAGGTTCAACTAAAATAATTATAACATACATGTGGGTGAAAAATACTCAAGATAACTAAAGTCTAAATCAAAAGTGAACTAAATCTGAACTGTATCTGAAAGCCTCGAAGTACTTACTGAATAAGGAGTTGAAGGAACATGTTTCCAACTAACTTCATAAATTGAAAACTAAATGAAATAATAAATGAATTGAATCATATCATCTTCGAATAAAGAGGACTCACTGCAGCTCTGTATACTAGAATGTGAATGCTACGGCTGGTCTGGAACTCGTGTCTCTGAACCTATGGTGTAATATGAAAAGAAAGCACCATAGCGCAAATGCGTCAGTACAACTGAAGTACTGAGTACACGAATAAGGTAGGCTAAATAAAAAGGGTTTACATGCATGAGCAATGCTAACTAACCGACTAATATGAATGTGAGAGTGCAAACATACATAATAACTTGAAATGTAAATACGTAATAGTGGATCTGTACGCTAATACATGATTTACTAATTCCTGACATGACTGAAACTATGGTTGTATCAACATGGGTGACTGTGTCTGATAGTCCTAGGTCTGATGGAACTATCTGAGTTCCATACTATAACTAAATTTGACTCTATCTGGCAGTCCTGGTATACGGATATCTAAAGAACTATCTGAGTTCTTTTACTGACACTGAGCCTGAAACTATGGGAGGTAGTTGTTTAACCGACATGCCCCAATAATGTATATAACTAAGTTGGGGTCCAATATCTACCCCGACTGGAGGGGTGTCAATACCGCACCACTAGTAAGGACAGTTGTGAGTGACCCTCATCTGGAAGGTACTCAAATGATAACGGTGGGAACCCTAAACTGACAGGTTAAGCCACCTCATCAACCCTAGTCTGACAGGTTAAGATGTCTCAACCTACGTTGGCTACGTAGTTCTAGAACACAAGGATGATTGCTAAGAATCACATCCTAAATTGGCAGGTGAGTTCCCATCTTTGGGTTTACTCGATGCTAACTTCTACTCGTATATGAAGAGAATGAACATGATTTAACTGACTGTACATGGACTGAGTAACTAACTTTCATTGATTGAAGAAATAACACTACTATCTGAGATTTTGCTGAGATCATGAGATTTCGTAGGTTTCCTGAGTCACATGACTGACTGAGTTCTATAGATCATGGCTTGACTGAGATTATCGGGGTAACATGACTTGGATCTAGGCACCCATCTATATTTCTTGGGTATGAATACCCCTAGGACTTGATGGAAGGAAACTGACACACATGACATGACTTGATCATAAGATTGGAGTTCACAATTCATAATATCATAAGTAGGGGATAATATACCACATGTAGTTTTCAATATCTTGTGCATGGTAGGGAGTGCATGGGATATATATCATGTACTTATTGTATCACTTCATTATCATAAATGCTTTATACCATAATAATAACAACAAAACAATGACATAGAATTCATATTGAATTATATAATTAACATGCACTTGTCATGTAGATAATATGGGACCATGTAAACATGAAATTTCTAGAATTCTAAGCATTTTATTAAACACCTTGCTTGCAATCTTTAAGGCATAGGTGTGTTCATGAATTTCACCATATTAAACGACCCAAATTCATGGGTTCCAACTACATGATCATAACTTTCATAAAAATCCATCAAATTACTACTCTATAGCACAAACAACAGCCACCAACATAAATACAATCATATCACCACAAAAGATTTATGATTTGGTATTTAAAGATTGATTCTTGAACTCTACGAATGAAAGGAATCCGTGGATGAACACTACGCATACCTGAATCAGGGTTCTTGACATTTTTGGACTTGAAGGGTTTGAAATCCTTTGATTCTTAAAGAGGATTAGGTCTTGTTCTTGGAGATTAAATTTAGAGAGAAATCCTAGTTTTTGTTTGTGAAATAATAATGCGCAAAATGGCTGAATTCGAAATCATTTGGGTATATATAAGCGAGTGGTAAATGACCAAAATACCCCTTTTAAAATGACTTAGAAATAAACTAAACGTGGCGTGTGATGGTCCGACTGACGGTTTGTCAGACACTTGATGGTCCGTCACTTAGCCCGTCACACGTGGACAAGAAATGGGGTTCACTAGATAAGAGTTGATGGCCTGGATGACGGTCTGTCACAACTTTGCTGGTCCGTCAACTCGTCCATCAATCCTTATCCAGTATGTGGCTCAACTGCCTTGGCTGTGATTTTCAAAGTGGCGGCCCGTCACTTATGTGGTGGTCCATCAACTTGGCCGTCATACCTGGGTGTTTTCGACAGTTCCAAGTGAAACATCCATAACTTCCTCGTCTGATGTCGGATTTGGACATAATTTGTACTGTTGGAAAACTAACTCAATTTCCCATGCGATAGAAAGTGAAAATATCAAAAATACCACGTGTACAAAGATATGTTTTCATTCTAAAGTAAGTCCTAGCGTCCTTGAGATGATTTTTAGCTAGGAAGAAGGCACGGGTATTACAGATTCTGCCAAAGAACTTTGACTAATGGAACTTATTTGTTCTTTTGTCTACGAACTTGATGATAAACAATTTAAACTGGGACTTTCTCAAGGGAAAGATAGTTTTGAATATCTACACTTTCTAAGGGAACAAGTACAGCTGGATCACTAATACACTTTTTTAACAAAAAGACATGAATCACTGGATGTACTAAGGCTAAATCTGAAGGCAACTCAATGTCATAAGCTACCTTTCCAAAAATACTAAGAATTCTAAAGGGATCGATATATCGGGGGCTGATTTTCCCTTTCTTGCCAAATATCCTCACTCCTTTCATGGGAAAGGTTTTCAAGTACACGAAATCACCGACCTTAAACTTAAGATCCTTTCGCCTCACATCTACATACGATTTCTGTCAGCTCTAGCCAACCCTAATCCTTTCTCTAATAAACTGAACCCTATCTAATGCATCAAATTCCAAGTCAGGACCTAATACTATAGCCTCACCTACTTCAAACCAACCAATTAGAGATCTACATCTCCTACCAAAGAGAGCCTCAAACGGAGCCATATGGATACTGGAATAATAGCTGTTATTGTATGCGAATTCAATAAAAGGAAAGTGGTCATCCCAACTACCTTTAAAATCAACTGTGCGTACTCTCAGCATATCTTCTACATTCTGAATAGTCCTTTCTGCTTGACCGTCTGTCTGAGGGTGGAAGGCTGTACTGAGATGGACTTGGGTACCAAGACCCTTTTGGAATGCTTTCCAGAAATGAGAGGTAAACTGGGTACCTCTATTTGAGATGATAGATAAAGGAACACCGTGCAACCGAACCAACGCTATAAGATAGAGTTTGGCATAGTCCTCGGCTGAATAAGAGGTATGGACTGGTAAGAAATGAGCTGATTTGGTCATCCTGTCTACAATAACCCTAATAGAATCATGCTGATAATGGGTACAAGGCAAACCTATCACAAAGTCCATAGTCACTTTCTCCTATTTCCTAATGGGAATATTGAACTCCTGCACTGACCCACTAGGCTTCTAGTGCTCAATCTTAACTTGTTGGCATGTAGAGCACTTAGCTACAAACCTTGAAATATCCCTCTTCATCTTACTCCACCAATAGATCTCCCACAAATCGCAGTACATCTTAGTGGCCCTTGGATGAATAGAGTAACGCGCACCATGCGCTTCTACAAGAATTCATTGCCTCAAATCATCTACTCCAGGCACACACAATCTACCCTAACAACGCAAAACACCATCTTCCTCTTTGGAGAATACCTTCACTTTCTGGTCTCTGACTGATTCTTTTAACATAACTAGATTGGGATCTTTCTCTTAGTTTTCCTTTACCTAAGAAACTAGAGATAGTTTTATGCTACTTTGCACCTACACACTACCCTCTACTGAGTCGACTAAGTGGACACCTAGTCGGGCAAGCTGATGAACTTCCTGAGCTAACTTCTTCTTACCATCCTCAACATGAGCAACACTGCCCATAGATAATATACTGAGAGCATCAGCCACTACATTGGCCTTGCCTAGATAATACTGAACACTCATGTCATAATCCTTCAATAACTCTAACCACCTTCTATGACATAGATTCAAATCATTTTGGGAGAACACATACTGAAGGCTTTTGTGATGTGAACATATCTACGTGCACCCCATATAAGTAATGCCTCCAAATCTTTAAGGCAAACACTACAAATGCTAACTCAAGATCATGAGTAGGGTAATTCTTTTCATGGGGTTTAAGCTATCTGGAGGCATAGGCTATAACCTTAGCTCTCTGTATGAGGGCACAACCCAAACCTACTCTTGATGTATCACAGTACACAACAAAACTATTTGGACCATCTGTAGAGTCAAGACTGGGGCTGAGGTGAGTCAAGTCTTCAACTTCTAAAAACTCTTCTTGCATTAAACTGACCATTGAAACTTAACTTTATTCTAAGTCAATATAGACATGGGTGATGCAATAGAAGAAAACCCTTAAACAAACCAATGGTAATAGCCAGATAAAACCAAGAAACACCTGATATCTAATAGAGAGATGGGTCTAGGCCAGTTTCTCACAGACTCAGTCTTTTTAGGATCGACTCTAATGCCATTATTAGAAATAATATTGCAAAGGAAACCTACTGATCTTAGCCAAAATCACACTTACTAAATTTAGCGAATAGCTGATGAGCTCTAAGAGTCTGAAGCACTACTTTGAGCTGGTATGCATACTCATTTTTGCTATGGGAGTAAATGAGAATGTCATCAATGAAGACTATGATGAACATGTCCAAGTACTGCTTGAACACTCGATTCATCAAGTCCATGAAGGTTGCTGGGGTATTAGTAAGACCAAAGGATATGACTAGAAATTTGAAGTGACCACACTTAGTTTGGAAAGCTATTTTTGAAATGTCACATTCCCTGACCCTAAGCTGATGATAGCCTGATCTAAGGTCTATCTTGGAAAAGTAGATAGCACCCTATAGTTTGTCAAATAAGTCATTGATTCTAGGAAGTGGATATTTATTCTTGACTGTGACCTTGTTCAACTGACGGTAGTCAATAGACATTCTGAGAGAACCATCTTTCTTACGCACGAATAGAACAGGTGTGCCCTATGGGGAGATATTGGGTCTGATGAATCCCTTATATAAGAGATCCTTCAATTGTTCTTTTAGTTCTTTGAGTTCATCTAGAGCCATTTTATATGGCAGAACAAATATAGGTTGAGTATCTGGGAAAAGGGCTATTCTAAAGTCGATTTCCCTTTCAGGAAAAACTCCGAAGAGATCTTCAGGGAATACATCTGAGAATTCCCTCACTACTAAAACTGACTCAAGAGTTAGAGTTTCTGAGTTAGAGTCTTTGACTCACATAAGATGGTAAATACACCCCTCGATATCATCTTTATGGCTCTAAGGTATGACATCAAATGACCCCAAAGAGTTGTAGTACTACCCCTCCATTCAAGGACTGGTTCATTTGGGAACTGAAAATAAACTATTCTATTTCTATAATCAACTGAGGCATATCATTAGTGGACCCAATCCATGCCAAGAATGATGTCAAAATCCATCATCTCTAACTCCACAAAATCAACTAAGGTAACTTTCTGAGATATTGTGATCGGACAGTTCCTGTATACCTGTCTGGCTACAATAGAAACACTTACTGGTGTAGATATTAAAAAGGGCTCTACTAGAGTTTCAGGACTAACTACGAAGTTGATGGATCTATATAGAGTTACAAAAGAAAGAGAAGCTTCAGGGTCTAGTAAAGCATAAACATGTAAGTGAAAGACCCAAAATAAACCAGTAACTATGTCAGGAGAATTTTCTTGACCGTGGCGGAACTGAAGAGAATATAATCTATTCGGACACCGACCACTGGTAGCACTATAAGTGGAACCCTGCTGAGTTAGGCGACCGGATGGAATTGACAACTAATGGGATTGGCCCTGTTGGTGCACATCCCAACCCTTCTGAGTAACTACCCGACATTTCCAAATCCGATGGCTTGGCTTAACACACCCAAAGCTGTAACACCCCGTATTCAAGTACGTGTATTGGCATATTCAAGTACGTGTATTGGTCTTATTTATATGGAATTAATTTTTATTTTATTTTATTTATACCAGAATTTGCCCATCGATGGTTCCATACGAAGGTTATTGAATAAGCTTTCCAACGATATAAAGATTTCCAAAAATGGATAGGTTTCGAATATAATCGAGCACGTTCGAAACTATAAAATAGTGGCCGGGATATTGGGAATAGTAAATGTGCAGGAAAATTTCCTGCACACAAACTACTGAGGCCAGCTAATTTTTTGGGTCAACTTTGAATGATCATAAATCCCTTAATATAATGAACTGGGAGAGCTTCAAACTATGAAAAGAATGATCTTTGAGTTTTGTTTCCAATGCAATTGGTTTCATCCAAATCCAATGTCTGAGTAAGGAGTTATACTCGTTTTATTTCAGCCTCTCAAAATAGATTTTTAGGGCCAACTTCAAACGATCATAACACCTTGTACAGGACGAACTGGGTGGCCTACTTTATATGAAATGAAAGCCCTTTGAATTATATTTCTAACGATACCAATTTCACCCAAATACGATATCGTAGCAAAGAGTTATGGTCGATCTACTTTAGCTTATCAAAACAGTCTACCAAAAGGACAGATTTGACATTATTTAAATTTTAAAGGCACTTTGGTCATTCCCTATGATATTATGGACGGGAATATGTGTACATATACATGTATATGAGTTTAAAAACTCATTTTCATCATCAATCATTGAGAAAGAACAAACCCTAGCCAAATTTGACCTTTAAATTACTTTTGATTCAACCGTGGAAATTCCAAAGTAATCCGATAACTGCGTTTGTCATCTCGAGAGCTTCGAACGGCACCTATTATTTGTGCAAACAGGATTGCATAATCAAGAGGTGAATTCTAAGGTATGAATATTGTTTGCCTTTGTTCTCTTCCATATGTATATGTGTGCTAGAGGATTATATGTATTGGTTGTTATTGAAAGGTGATGAAAATAGGGTTATGGACTATTTTGTATGGTTTGGTTGTATTGAATTATGGAAGGTGGTTATGGTAATTGAGTTATGGAAGGTGGATATGGTGATATACCATTGAATTGATGATTATTTATGTCTATGGCTCAATTTGGTTTAATGGATTGGTTGGAAGGATAAATGAATCCAAACTTAATATTGGAGGATATTGTATGAATATGCATGGCATGTGAATCTAATTGGAGTATAAGAGGGTTAAAGTGACACCCTATATGGTGTAATTAAGGGTTACTACTTAACCACTAGTTTGGTGAATTCAAATAATTGAATTGTGACGTTTGGTCGCTAATACTAGATTGCTATATATGTTCATTGTAGATAAGTAATCCGAAAAGATGAGAAGTCCATTTGAGACTAGTATTGAAGGTTGACAGTCAGGTATGTAAAGAATACTCTATCCATATCTTTGGCATGAAAGTGAAAAATTGTTCTATTAAGAAAGTTTCCAAAGTTATTCAATAACATGTGATCCATAATCATTTTGTATAATGTCCTAGGTTACCAATGAACTTGTTTCCACCCTACAAGATGTCAAGACATTTCAATACTTACTTGTTTTTCAAATCTTACATATTTATTGCACTAATGAATGTCAGAAGGTATCCGGTTACTCGAGTAAGATCCGTGTGCTATTAATGACTCCAAAACGTTTCATTGATATACCAATAAGTTCCTTCTTCATTGTTATGGCATTGATGACTCCAAAATACTTAATTGATGTGCCAATGAGTTCTTACTTCATTGTTATTGCATTGATGGTCTATTTATATGTCTCTTATTGATGTATCATTATTTCAAAGTATCAAAAATATGGTGGCTACCGAAATAACAATCTCAAAGATTAATCAAACAAAGTGATGGAAGTTTTCTGTTATCGGGTGGTATCCCAGGGGCATAAGCCTATTATGGGTCGATCCCTAGTTATGTGTTTATGGGTGGTATCCCAGGGGCATAAGCCTATCATGGGTCGATCCCAGTTGATATGTACTGGAGGCAGCCTAATGGTCACAGTATAGTACAGTAATGATTACAAAGATGATAAGAACGAAGGCAAAGTGATTGAATAAATACAATGTACAGGTTGTCACAAGTTTTAGTTAGTGTGGTCCACTCCTATTATGATTTATTCACTTGTTTCTGATTTCTATTGAGCTCCTATATAATATGTGATTATCTACAGCTTTACATACTCAGTACATATTTCGTACTGACGTCCCCCACGGGGGACCTGCATTTCATGCTGCAGGCACAGGTACCTCAGCTCATACACCGCACAAGTAGGAGCCAGGATATCCAGCTATTTTTGGTGAGCTCCAGTTTGCTTCGGGGCTTTCCGTGTCATATTCAGACACTTTTGATATTGTATAGAAGTTAGTTATATGCCGGGGTGTGTCCCGACCTTAGTTAAACTCTGTGTATTGTTTAGAGGCTTTGTAGACCTAATGTACAGTCAAGGTGGTATTTTGTTAATAGACGTGATGGCTCCAATGGTCAAGTACTGTATATACATATATATGTGTGCTCGAGCTTATACAAGTGATTATTTCATTTTATATGCGACATGATGTTGTCCAAATTTTGGGTTGTCATAGAGGTATGCATGGGAAGTATAAGTTTATGAGATGGTTCTCCCGAACCTCCTCGGTTACGGGTGCCAGTCCCCCCCAATAGGATTTGAGGCATGTCAAAAGTGGTATCAGAGAAGTTCGTCCTAGTGAGTCTACAAATCCGTGTCTACGTAGAGTCTTATTTATCGGTGTGTCGTGCACCGCATCTACAAACAGAAGGCTATGGACATTTAGGAATTGTTTCTTTTCTTTATGTCTTAGATCGTGCGATAGAGCCTATATTGTATATGAAGTCATAGTTGACCACTGAATCCATTTGTTTCTCTTATTATAGTAATGATGCCGGTTACCAGAAGCAAGAATACCGGTAAGCAAGTAGATGTGGCTGCCGGAGAGGGGACTAGTAAGTCACCCACTATACCAGCTAATTAAAGTGAGGCTCCAGCTGAGCATGCATCAGAAACTTCCTCGAGTCCGAAAGAAATAAGGGGGAGGGAAACTATATCCGCAGAGCCACCTATTAATGTTGTTGATCAAGATCTTAGAAATGCAGTGCAACTTTTGACTCATATAGTTGCTGGGCAAGCTCAAGGGCAAGCCATTCCTATCACGGGTCCTAGTGGTACAGATAGGGCAGCTAGCCTTCGAACACAGGATTTCTTAAGATAGATCCTCCCAGGATCAGATCTTAACGAGGACCCACAGGACTTTATTGATCAAATTCAAAGGGCCTTAGATGTTATGCATGTAACGGGTAGAGAGACAGTGAAGTTAGCGGCGTATAGATTTAAAGGGGAGGTTATATATTGGTATGAAGACTGGAAACGATCTAAGGGTATTGATGCACCCCCAGCTACTTGGAAAGAGTTCAAAGAGGCATTTCTTGATCATTATTTTCCATTCGAGATTCGTCAGGCCCGTGCAGATCAATTTTTAAATCTTCGCTAGGGGAATATGAGCATGAGGGAGTACAGTCTCCGATTTAATTCTTTGTCGAGATATGCTCCTAATGTTGTAGCTACTATGGATGACAGAGTTCATCAATATGTGGATAGGCTAGATCCATATCTGGTTAGAGATTGTACTATTGCCGCTTTGAACAAAGATATGGACATAGCGAGAATCCAAGCTTTTGCATACAAAATGAAAGATCAGAGGCAGAGGAGAAGAACACAGGAATTAGAAAAAGGATATTCCAAGAGGGCCAGATCTACAGGGCAGTTCATGGCATCTTAAGGAGGGTTCAGACCACAGTTTTCTACTAGACCACCTAGGCCATTATCTTCTTATTCTGTAGCTAGTGCCCCACCACAGTTCCAAGGGTCCAGAGAAAATCAATTTGGGCGTAGAAGTGAGAGTCAGAGTTCGCGGATAGTAGGATACCAAGGGCAAGGAAATATGAGCCAATCGAGACCTCCTCGAGAGCCATGCAACAAATGTGGAAGGTATCATTTGGGCGCATGCCGGCTGGGGACCAATGTTTGCTTTTGGTACGGTATGTCGGGCATATGATGAGAGAATGCCCACGAAGGGGCATAGGAGGTATGGCACGACCTACGGGGTCATTTGTTGTATCATCATCATCAATGCCTTATTCAGGAAGGGGTGCACAACCAATGGGTTGTGTTAGAGGTGATAGAGAAGCCACAAGTTCTAGCGGGGCTCAAAATCGTACGTATTCTCTAGCGGATCGACAGAATTTAGAGGCTTCCCCAGATGTGGTTACGGGTACGTTGTTTATCTTTTCATTTGATTTATATGCCTTAATTGATCCCGATTCTACATTATCTTATGTTACTCCATTGGTTGCTGGAAAGTTCAAAAGAATACCCGAACTGTTAGTTAAGCCATTTGAATTATCCACACCGGTTAGGGAATCTATTATAGCTAGAAGGGTTTATCGAAACTGCATAGTAACTGTTTGTGGTCGTGATACGATGGCTGATCTTGTGGAGTTAGAAATGGTAGATTTTGATATTATAATGGGTATGGACTGGTTGGCGTCTTGTTATGCCACAATTGATTGCTGCACAAAAAAGGTATATTTCTATTTTCTAAATGAATCAGTCCTTAAATGGAAAGGTGAAATTAGCACACCAAGAGGTAGATTTATTTCTTATTTTAAGGCGAGAAGAATGATTTCCAAGGGATACATATATCATTTAGTTAGAGTAAGGGATACAGAAGCGGAGCCACCAACTCTTCATGCTGATCCGATGGTAAATGAATTTTCTGATGTATTTCCTGAAGATCTTCTAGGTTTGCCTCCTGAACGAGAAGTAGAGTTTGTATTGATGTAATACCAGGCACCCAACCAATCTCCATTCCTCCGTATAGAATGGCCCCAGCAGAATTACGAGAATTGAAAGAGCAATTGAAAGATTTGCTAGAGAATGGATTCATAAGGCCTAGTATGTCCCCTTGGGGAGCACCAGTGTTATTTGTGCGCAAAAAGGATGGCTCACTGAGGATGTGTAATGATTATCGACAATTGAATAAGGTGACTATTAAGAATAAATATCCTCTCCCAAGAATTGATGATTTATTTGATCAGTTATAGGGTGCCAAGTGCTTTTCTAAGATTGATTTAAGGTCAGGTTACCACCCAGTGAGGGTCAAAGAGAAGGATATACCCAAGACAGCTTTCCGAACATGGTATGGTCATTACGAGTTTCTAGTTATGTCATTTGGGCTAACAAATGCACCCGCAGCTTTTATGGATTTGATGAATAGGGTGTTTAAGCCATTCCTGGATGTATTTGTGATAGTTTTTATAGATGATATTCTTGTTTATTCTAGATCAGAAGAGGACCATGCCAATCACTTACGACAGGCATTGCAGACTCTTCGTGATTGTAAGCTTTATGCAAAGTTCTCTAAGTGTGAGTTTTGGTTAAAGTCGGTGGCATTTTTGGGTCATATTGTATCTAGTGAAGGGATAAAGGTTGATGCTCAAAAGATAGAAGCTGTGAAGAACTGGCCAAGGCCCACAACGCCTACGGAGATTTGTAGTTTTCTCGGGTTGGCCGATTATTATAGAAGGTTTGTTAAAGACTTTTCTTCCATTTCAACACCCTTAACCAAGTTAACCCATAAAGCATCCAAATTCCAATGGAATGATGCCTGTGAGAAGAGTTTTCAAGATTTAAAGAACAAGTTGATTTCTACACATGTGTTGGTACTTCCAGAAGGCACCGAAGGGTATACAGTGTATTGTAATACTTCCAGAATTGGTTTAGGATGTGTATTGATGCAGCATGGTAAGGTAATAGTATATGCTTCTATACAATTGCGGCCACATGAGAAAAATTATCCTACACACGATCTTGAGATGGCAGCAGTTATTTTTGCTTTAAAGATATGGAGCCACTACTTATATGGGGTTCATGTTGATATATATACTGACCATAAGAGCTTGCAATATATTTTTAATCAAAAGGATCTAAATTTAAGGCAGCGGAGGTGGCTTGAACTATTAAAGGACTACGATATTGATATCTTGTACCATCCAGGGAAAGCAAATGTGGTAGCTGATGCGTTAAGTCGTAAGGCTATGATGGCGCCTATAGAAAGCCAAGGGATGGTTAAAGATCTTCACCAGTTAGCTAGTTTAGGAGTTCGCCTTTTTGAAACTCCGAATAAATAGCTTATCGTACATAATACTGCGGAATCTTCATTAGTAGATGAAGTGAAAGAGAAGCAATATACAGATCCTATTTTATTACAGCTTAAGGAGAATGTTCAGAGTGGTGCGACCAAGGCATTTGAGCTTACGTGAGAAGGAGTACTTCAGTGCCAAAACCGATTGTGTGTGCCGGATGTAGACGGGCTAAGAAAGAAGATTATGATAGAGGCACATTTTTCAAGGTATTCCATTCATCCAGGATCAACCAAAATGTATCAAGATTTGAAAGATATGTATTGGTGGAATGACATGAAGAAGAGCATTGAAGAATTTGTAGCTGAATGTCCAAATTGTCAAAGAGTTAAAGTTGAGCACCAAAAACCCAGAGGTTATATGCAATACATTGATCTTCCAAGCTGGAAGTGGGACATGATCAACATGGATTTCATTATTGGTTTACCTCGTACGTCCCGGAAGTTTGATTCTATATGGGTGATTGTTGATAGGCTTACCAAATCCGCACATTTCCTACCAGTTAGGACCACTTACACAGTTGAAGAGTATGCGAAGCTGTACATTAAAGAGATAGTCCGATTACATGGAGTGCCAATCTTTATTATATCAGATCGGGGAACCAAATTTACCGCAAACTTTTGGAAGTCTTTTCAGAGGTGTTTGGGAACACAAATGAAGTTGAGTACAACTTTTCACCCTCAAACAGATGGACAAGCAGAACGTACCATCCAAACACTTGAAGATATGCTACGAGCTTATGTAATAGATTTTAAGGGCAACTGGGATGATCATTTACCTCCTATGGAGTTTGCCTACAATAATAGATATCATTCAAGTATCAAAATGGCACCATATGAAGCTTTATATGGAAGGAAGTGTAGATTACCAATAGGATGGTTCGAAGTGGGTGAAACTCTTTTATTCGGACCGGATCTTGTTTATCAAGCCATAGAGAAGGTTAAAATAATTCAGCAACGACTGAAAATAACCCAAAGTCGACACAAGTCATATGCGGATAGTAGAAGGAGAGGGCTAGAGTTTTCTATAGGTGATTGGGTATTTTTAAAGATATAACCAATAAAAGGGTAATGATATTTGGCAAGAAAGGGAAGTTGAGTCCACGTTATATAGGCCCGTATAAGATCACTAGAAGGTTTGGACAAGTTGCATATGAATTAGAGCTACCCCAAGAGCTCTCATTAGTACATCCGGTATTTCATGTGTCAATGCTTCGAAAGTGCATTGGAGATCCACACATATCACTTTTACTGAGGATGTGCAAATTACGGAAGATCTTACCTATGAGTAAGTGCCTATTGCTATTCTAGATCGCCAAGTTAAGAAGATGAGACATAAAGAGATAGCATCGATGAAAGTACGTTGGAGAAATTGTCAAAGGTAAGAGATTACATGGGAAGCTGAGGAAGCAATGAAATCTAAGTACCCTCATTTTTTCAAAGATGAAGAGGAAGTTCAAGAAACGGAGTTAGAATATTAACAAGTAAGTTTTTTTTATATATGCATAGTATTTATGTGATGATGTAAATGTTAATGATGGACTTGAACTTTTTTTGGTTGAATAACTACGCTAACATTCGAGGATGAATGTCCTAAAGGGGGGAAGGATGTAACACCCCGTATTCAAGTACGTGTATTGGCGTATTCAAGTACGTGTATTGGTCTTATTTAAATGGAATTAATTTTTATTTTATTTTATTTATACTGGAATTTACCCGTCGATGGTTCTATACGAAGGTTATTGAATAAACTTTCCAATGATATAAAGATTTTCAAAAAAGGATAGGTTTCGGATAAAATCGATCATGTTCGAAAAATGGTGGCCGGGATATTGGGAATAGTAAATGTGCAGAAAAATTTCCTACACACAAACTACTGAGGCCAGCCAATTTTTTGGGTCAACTTTGAACGATCATAACTCCCTTAATATAATGAACTGGGAGAGCTTCGACCTATGAAAATAAATATCTTTGAGTTTTCTTTCCAATGCAATTTGTTTCATCCAAATCCAATGTCTGAGTAAGGAGTTATACTCGTTTTACTTCAGCCTCTCAAAACAGATTTTTAGGGTCAACTTCAAACGATCATAACACCTTGTACAGGACGAACTGGGTGGCCTACTTTATATGAAATGAAAGCCCTTTGAATTATATTTCTAACGATACCAATTTCACCCAAATACAATATCGTAGCAAAGAGTTATGGTCGATCTACTTTAGCTTATCAAAACAGTCCACCAAAGGACAGATTTGACATTATTTAAATTTTAAAGGAACTTTGGTCATTCCCTATGATATTATGGACGGGAATATGTGTACATATACATGTATATGAGTTCAAAAACTCATTTCCATCATCAATCATTGAGAAAGAACAAACCCTAGCCAAATTTGACCTTTAAATTACTTTTGATTCAACCGTGGAAATTTCAAAGTAATCCGATAACGGCGTTTGTTATCTCGAGATCTTTGAATGGCACCTATTATTTGTGCAAAAAAGATTTCATAATCAAGAGGTGAATTCTAAGGTATGAATATTGTTTGCCTTTGTTCTCTTCCATATGTATATGTGTGATAGAGGATTATATGTATTGGTTGTTATTGAAAGGTGATGAAAATAGGGTTATGGACTATTTTACATGGTTTGGTTGTATTGAATTGTGGAAGGTGGATATAGTAATTGAGTTATGGAAGGTGGATATGGTGATATACCATTGAATTGATGATTATTTATGTCTATGGCTCAATTTGGTTTAATGGATTGGTTGGAAGGATAAATGAATCCAAACTTGATATTGGAGGATGTTTTATGAATATGCATGGCATGTGAATGTAATTGGAGTATAAGAGGGTTAAAGTGACACCCTATATGGTGTAATTAAGGGTTACTACTTAACCACTAGTTTGGTGAATTCAAATAATTGAATTGTGACATTTGGTCGCTAATACTAGATTGCTATATATGTTCATTGTAGATAAGTAATCCGAAAAGACGAGAAGTCCATTTGGGACTAGTATTGAAGGTTGACAGTCAGGTATGTAAAGCATACTCTATACCATATCTTTGGCATGAAAGTCAACAATTGTTCTATTAAGAAAGTTTCCAAAGTTATTCAATAACATGTGATTCATAATGGTTTTGTATAATGTCCTAGGTTCCCAATGAACTTGTTTCCACCCTTCAAGATGTCAAGACATTCCAATACTTTCTTGTTTTTCAAATTTTACATATTTATTGCACTAATGAATGTCAGAAGGTATCCAGTTACTCGAATAAGATCCATGTGCTATTAATGACTCCAAAACGTTTCATTAATATACCAATAAGTTCCATCTTCATTGTTATGGCATTGATGACTCCAAAATACTTAATTGATGTGCCAATGAGTTCTTACTTCATTGTTATTGCATTGATGGTCTATTTATATGTCTCTTATTGATGTATCATTGTTTCAAAGTATCAAAAATATGGTGGCGACCGAAATAACAATCTCAAAGATTAATCGAACTAAGTGATGGAAGTTCTCTCTTATCGGGTGGTATCCCAGGGGCACAGGCCTATCATGGGTCGATCCCTAGTTATGTGTTTATAGGTGGTATCCCAGGGGCATAAGCCTATCATGGGTCGATCCCAGTTGATATGTACTGGAGGCAGCCTAATGGTCACAGTACAGTACAGTAATGATTACAAAGATGATAAGACCGAAGGTAAAGTGATTGAATAAATACAATGTACAGGTAGTCACAAGTTCTAGTAAGTGTGGTCCACTCCTATTACGATTTATTCACTTGTTTCTGATTTCTATTGAGCTCCTATATCATATGTGATTATCTACAGCCTTACATACTCAGTACATATTTCGTACTGACGTCCCCCACGGGGGACTTACATTTCATGCTGCAGGCATAGGTACCTCAGCTCATATACCGCACAAGTAGGAGCCAGGATATCCAGCTGCTTTTGGTGAGCTCCAGTTTGCTTCGGGGCTTTTCGTGTCATATTCAGTCACTTTTGGTATTGTATAGAAGTTAGTTATATGGCAGGGTGTGTCCCGACCTTAGGTAAACTCTATGTATTGTCTAGAGGCTTTGTAGACCTAATATACAGTCAAGGTGGTATTTTGTTAATAGACGTGATGGATCCAATGGCCAAGTATTATATATACATATATATGTGTGCTCGAGCTTATACAGGTGATTATTTCCTTTTATATGCGACATGATATTGTTCGAATTTCGGGTTGTCATAGAGGTATGCATGGGAAGTATAAGGTTATGAGATGGTTCTCCCGGACCTCCTCGATTACGGGTGACAGTCCGCCCCAATAGGATTTGTGGCATGACAAAAGTACACATAACTACTTACTCTACACTCTCTCTGATGGTGTCCACCATACTTCTGACATAAAGGATTTGTACGAGCACTGCTAACACTGACCTGGGCCTTAGAGTCTAGTGCCCTATCCCTATTGTCATTTTTGAATTTAGGTACTAGAGCACTAGCTAAAGAGGGTACTGGGGCTGAAGACCTTTGATAAAACTAAGGAGGGATACCACCTTCTGACTTTGGCTAATTAAAATTAAAACACCCATCCTAGCTCTCTTGTTTCCTTTCTCTTTCTCCTTAATGTTTTGCTCTTCTATCTATTGAGCATGGACCATCAACCTAGAAAAGTCCATCTCACTAATCAACATTGTGGTCCTACACTCCTTAACCACACTATCAGATACGCCAGGCACAAACTTACTCATCTTAGATCTGTTATCAGCTACCACATGAGGAGCATACCTAGCTAACTGAGTAAACTTGAGGGAATAATCCCTCACACTCATGCTTCATTGCCTCAAATTTATGAACTCTAGCACTTTAGCATCTCTCAACTCTAATGGGAAGAATCTATCTTAAAAAGTCATGGAAAATTCTTCCCATTCTATAGGCCCTGCATCTACACCCATATTAATCTTTCACTGCTTAAACCAACTATGGGCTATATCTTGTAATTAATATGTAGCCAACTCGGCACTCTGACTAGACATCATCACTATAGCATCCGTTACCTTTTGAACCCAATTTAAGAACTCCTTTGGATCCTCTTCAGACTTGGATCCCGTGAAGAGGGAGGATTTATCCATGTGAAATCTTGAATTCTAGTTATAGCAGTATTGGCTATTGGGTTGGATGGAATAACAGCTGGCCATTAATTCTGTGTTGCTAAGGAGTTTGCTAAAGTAGAGAACGCAACTTTGAATTTTGTGTGAGAGACATGCTCGTTTAGAGGATCTGCCTGGATGGGATGAGGGGCTAGCTGAGTTCCTGTTATTCTTTTGTTCTTCTTTGGAGGCATATTCTGTAAATGGAAAGGAAAAATGGATTAGACAGGGAGTTTAACTTGAGATCATGCTCACTCGCACAGCATGAATACTGAAAAATAGGAAAACTTTCCTAAATGCCTTATAGACTTTTGTTCATAAGTTTGGCGCGCTACACGCCCATGCACAAGACTCTACTGGAAAGGACTTTCAGACTTCGTAGGACACTTTAAAAACTTAGTCTTTGATACAAAGTTTGTAACAACCCAAGACTACCCCCTAGATGTCACACGGTGCTTATGATCCTGAGGGACCACAAGATAACTCATGAGCTGGTATCTGCTGTGAGCACAGAATAATACAATCATAAATGCGGAAGAATAACTGAAATGCCATAAGGTTTTAATAATGAAATGACTACTGAATTGTGAATCTGGCATAATGCTAAAATCTAAACAATCTGGATAGCTAACTGAAGTGTTTGAAAAGCCTCTAAACTGAATACTATGAGTTTATGGGACAAGCCCCTAACTAACTCTACTAACTACTGAGTTAAAGATATAAAGCAATATAATCTATTCTCGGATGATGAGAACTCACCACTGCTATTGTGCTGCTGATGATCTGAGAGACTAGGTGCAATCTGGGAATGAGCATCAACACCTATGATATGATACATCATAGCACAAAATAAAGGTATGCGATCAGTACTTTGAATTTACTGGTATGCTAAATGAGGTAGGATGATATGCATGGTTTCATGAATAGAAATAATAATAACTAACTATTTATACATGTAAAACATAGAGTACTAAGTAGAGAACATAGAACCTGTAGGTTCTGAAAATATGGGGAAATCTATAAATACCAAGTATGCATGACAGTTTGTAAATACTGAAGATACGTGAAAATATATGGACACTGGGATGCATGACCAAGCATATAATGGACTGAGTAAAATCTATAAACTGAACTACTAAAAAATATTGATATCTGTATGCTTTGGCCAAGCAACTCTAAGACTACATAACTGAACTGAGACTGTAACTAAGACTATATCTAAGACTGTAGGAGGTATCATCTAATCGACATTCCATAATTTGAGCTAATCGGGGTCCAAACTGTAACCCCAGTTGGAATGGTGTTAATACCATGCCATAGGTACTAACAATGGTTGTATGGATCCATTAAATTGATATAATTTTCAAAGGACTAAGGGTGTCAAGCCTGATCTGATGTGTGTCCCCTGCGAGATAGTCAAGCCTAATCTGACGGGTGACTACTCATATCCTATGCTGGCTACATAGTTCTAGAGTATAGGTACTCCTACAAAGACTCTGCCTATCTGACGAGGAAGCCGCCATCCCTACACTCGCTCGATGCTAAATCCTACTCCCAACTGAAAGACACTGAGATACTAGACTATTCTGAGTTTAATGACTGATATCTAACTATTTTGATAATGCTCATAGTATAATATAAAGACTATTCTGTAATGTACTGAGACTAGACTTAATAAACAACTATGATTTTCGAGTATTCAATACCCCCATGACTCAAAACAACAATACTGAAAAGAAACTAAAGATTTAAGACAAAAACATGAAGGCTCTTATCAAATAAATCACTCTTGCAGGCATTCTATCAAACATTTGTAGTTCATGGTTTAGAACAATCATAGGAATGTCATAGAATTTGTATGAATAGCATGAATTCATCATAATAGCATTAAATCATGGTTTAATTCAATAAAGAATAATATTAAAATATGGAGAATTGAATAATAACAATAATTTCAAGGTAATATGGTATAAAAATAATAGTACATGGAGATTCATAAATGAAAACATAATAACTTAAAAGATTATAACTTGGTGATTAAAATAGGTTACTTGGGCTTCATAGATAAAAGTGATCCATGGATGAACATATAACTGTAACGCCCCGACTATCTGAACCAGAACGCTACACAGTGCTTATGACCCTGAGGGACCACAAGCTAACCCTTGACTGATATCTATTCTTGTACACTACAATATACAACGTAATAGTGGGGAAAACATGAATATGTATGCCATAAGGTTCAACTGAATAAAAATCTGTCAAAACATAATATCTATATGGGTGAAATATACCCAAAACAATTGAAAACTAAATCAAATCTGAACTAAATCTGAAAGCCTCTAAGTACTATATGAATAAGGAGTTGAAGGAACATATCTATCTCTAAATAACTCCATCTAACAAAACTGAGCTGAAATAATAAATGAAATAAAATAATATCATCCTCGAATGGATGAGGACTCACTGCAACTCTGCGGTTGAATGCTACTACTGATCTAGAGCTCGTGTCTCTGAACCTATGGTGTAACATGAAAGAAATCACCATAGCACAAATGCGTCAGTACAACTGGAATACTGAGTATACGAGTGAGGTAGGCTAATGAAAAAGGGTTTACATATATGAACAATGCTAACTGACTGGCTGATATAAATGTGAGAGTGTAAACATACATGCATAGTAACTGAGATCGTGAGTACGTGATAGCTAGATCTGTACACTAATACATGGTTTACTGATAGCTGACATGGCTGAAACTATAGTTCTGATAACATGGGCGATTGTATCTAACAGTCTTAAATCTAGTGGAACTATCTGAGTTTCGAACTATAAATGAATTTGACTATATCTGATAATCATGGTATACTGATATCAGAAGAACTATCTGAGTTCTTTTACTGAGGCTGAGTCTGAAACTGTGGGAGGTAGTTATTTAACTGACATGCCCCATATGTGCCATTATGGCTAAGTTGGGGTCCAATCTCTGCCCTGACTGGAAGGGTGTCCATACCGCGTCACTGGTAAGGACAACATGTAAGAAACCCTTATATAATAGGTAACTCTAGTGAGAACGGTCGAAACCCTCATATAACAGGATAAGCCACCTCATCTACCCTTATATAACATGTTGCGATGTCTCAAATTATGCTGGCTACATAGTTCTGGAACGCGAGGATGACTGCTAAGAATCACACCCTCATATATAGGTGAGTTCCCATCCTTGGATTCACTCGGTGCTAAATCCTAATCCCATCTAAGGAGATTGAACATTACTTAACTGACTGTACAGGAGTGGAACTTACTAAATTCCATTGACTGATGGAATACTACTGATATCTAATAACTGACTGAGACCATAAGGTTTCCTAATTCACATAACTGACTGAATTCAACTGAATCATGGTTTGATTTTATATATCGTAAAACATGACATGGCTCTAGGCACATAACTATAGTTTTTGGGTACGAATACCCCCACGACTCGATGTAAGAAAACTAACACAACATGACTGACTTGATCATAAGATTGGAGTCCATAATTCACATTATCATTAATAGGGAATATTATACATCATGTAGTTCCTCAACAAATTAAGCATGGTAGGGAGTACAAAGCTATATTTCATGTGCATATTGTATATATCTATTATTATACATGCTAGATACCACAATAATAGCAACACATAAAAAGCATGGAATTCATATTAAAGTATATAGCTAACATGGACTTGTCATTTAGACATCATGGAACCATATAAACATGAATTTCTAGCATCCTAAGCATTTTATCGAACACCTTGCAGGCATTCCTCAAGGTATAGGTGTGTTTCATAACTTGCACCATTTTACACCATCTAAAGTTCATAGTTTTCAACTAACAAACATATATATTCCATGAAAACACCTCTAGATATCATCTTGAAACTTAAACAACAATTATCAACATGTGCATGCTCATATTACCACAAAAAGTTCACAAAATAGTATTTAAAACATGGTTCTTGAGCTCTATGAACGAATTGGATCCATAGATGAACACTACACATACCTGACTCAGGGTTCTTGACATTTTTGAACTTGAAAGGTTTGAAATGCTTCGATTCTTGAAGAGGATTGGGTCTTGTTCTTGGTGATTAATTTTAGAGAGAAACCCTAGTTATTTTCTGTGGAATAACAATGAGCAAAATTGCTGAATTCGAACTCATCTGGGTATATAGGCGAGTGGTAAGTGACCAAAATACCCCTGTTAAAATGACCTAGAAATAAACTGAATGTGGCGTGTGATGGTCTGACTGACGGTCTGTCAGACACTTGACGGTCTGTCACTTAGCCCATCAGACATGGACCAGAAATGGTGTTCACTGGATAAGAGTTGACTGCCTGGATGACGGTAAGTCACAACTTTGATGGTACGCCAACTCGTCCATCAGTCCTTATCCAGTACGTGGCTAAACTGCCTTGGCTGTGATGGTCAAAGTGGTGGTCCATCACTTATGTGGTGGTCCGTCAACTTGGCCGTTATACCTGGGCGTTTCTGATAGTTCCAAGTAAAATGTCCATAACATCCTCGTCTAATGTCGAATTTGGATAAAATTTGTACCGTTGCAAAGCTAACTCAATTTCCCAAGTGATAGAAAGTGAAAACCTCAAAATTACCATGTGTACAAAGATAGGTTTACATTTCAAAGTAAGTCCTAACATCCGAGAGATGATTTCGATCTAAGAAAAATGCACGGGTATTACAATATCTCCCCCTTGATTGCATTCGTCCTCGAATGGAACTGACTGAGAAGGGAAACAATAATCTGAACATGAGTAGAGGTTCTCATAATGAGAACGCATATCTGATGCATGATTATTTATTGGACTGATACATGTATGCATGACTGAATATGCAATGGTACTTGATACCAAATTTTTGATGGAACATGAACACAAAATGAAATATCAAGTTGTATTGAATGTTGAACGTGAAACTAAATAAGTTTAAGGAGGATTGTTACCTTGAGCTTGATCTGGGTTGGCGGAGAAAAGGTGAGGGTACTTGGTACGCATGTCTACTTCTGCTTCCCAAGTAGCTCCCTCAACGGACTGATTTTGCCAAAGAATTTTGACTAGAGGGACTTCTTTGTTCCTCATCCTACAAATTTGATAGTCTAGAATTTCAACTGGAATCTCTTCATAAGAGAGGTTGTCCTGAACATCAATGTTCTGAATAGGGACTACAACTGTTGGGTCACGTATGTACTTCTTGAGAAAGGAGACATGGAAGACCGTATGAACCGAGGCTAGATCTGAAGGCAATTCTAGCCTATAAGCTACCTTGCCGAAGCGACTGAGAATCCTGAAGGGACCGACATAACAGGGACTGAGTTTCCCTTTTATGCTGAACCTCTTCACTCCCTTCATGGGAGAGATCTTGATATAGACATAGTCATTGACCTAGAACTCGAGATCCTTTCTACGAACATCTACATAAGACTTCTGTCGGCTCTGAGCAGCCCGAAGTCTCTCTCTGATCAACTGAACTTTCTCTAAGGCGTTGAATACCAAGTTAGGAACTATGACTCAGGCCTCACTAACTTCAAACCAACCGACTGGAGATCTATACCTCCTACCACAGAGAGCTTTGAATGGAGACATCTGAATACTAAAACGATAGCTATTGTTGTATGTAAACTTAAAAAGAGGCAAGTGGTCATCCTAAGTTCCCTTGAAATCAACTGCACACGCCCTTAGCATATCTTCAAGAGTCTGAATGGTCCTCTCTGCTTGACCATCCATATGAGGATGAAAGGTGGTACTGAGATGAAATTGGGTACCGAGACCCTTTGGGAATGCTTTCCAAAAGTGAGAGGTGAACTGTGTACCGCTGTCTGATATGATAGATAATGGAACACCGTGTAATCTGACCAACTCCCTGATATTGAGCTTGGCATAATCCACGGCTGAATAAAAGGTACGAACTAGAAAAAAATGTGCTGACTTGGTCATTCTATCTACAATGACCCAAATTGAATCATGTTAATAGCGAGTTCTACGAAAACCCGTCATGAAGTGCATATTCACTTCTTCCCACTTCCAAGTAGGAATGGTGAACTCCTGTATGGAACCACTAGGATTTTAATGCTCTATCTTAACCTGCTAACATGTAGAGCACTTACTCATAAACTCTGCAACATCTCTCTTCATCCCATCCACCAATAGATCTTCTACAAGTTGCGGTACATCATAGTGGCCCCTGGATGAATAGAGTATCGCCTACCATGCACTTCTGCAAGAATTCGCTGCCTCAAGTCATCTATACCTGTAACACACAGACGACCCTAACAACGAAGAACACCATCTCTCCCTTGGGAGAAAACCTCTACCTTCTGATCCTGAACTGACCCTTTTAGCTTGACAAGGCTAGGATCCTTTTCTTGCTTTTTTTTCACCTCGGAAACTAGAGATGACTCTGAACTACTATGAACACATACACCACCCTCTAAAGAGTTGACTAAGCAAACTCCTAGTCTGGTAAGCTGATAGATTTCCTTGGATATCATTTTATTGCTATCCTCAACGTGATAAACACTACCCATGGAGAGTCTACTAAAATCATCGGCCACAACATTGGCCTTGCCCGGGGGGTGATAAAGGACACTCATGTCATAATCCTTCAAGATCTCTAACCACCTTCTCTGATAAAGATTGAGATCTTTCTAAGAAAAGACATACAGGAGACTCTAATGATCTATGAAGACATCTACATGAACTCCGTATAAATAATGCCTCCAAATCTTTTAGGCAAATACTACGGCTGCTAACTCAAGGTCATGAGTAGGATAATTCTTCTTATGGGGCTTTAATTGTCTGGAGGTGTAGGCTATGACCTTACCATGCTGCATGAGGACACAACCTAAACCCACTCTGGATACATCACAATATACAATGAACCCATCTGAACTATCTGGAAGACCTAGAACAGGAACTGAAGAGAGTCGAGTCTTCAATTCCCGAAAACTCTTCTCGCATGAATTTGACCACTAAAACTTGACCTTTTTTTGAGTCAATATGGACATGGGAGATGCAATAGAGTAAAATACCTCAAAAAACCATCTGTAATAGCCATCCAAACCCAAGAAACTCTTGATATCTGATGGAGATACAAGGCGAGCCCAATTTCTTACTGCTTCGGTTTTCTGAAGATCTACTCTAATGCCATCACTGGAAATAATATATCCAAGGAATTCTACTAATATTAGCCAAAATTCGCACTTACTGAACTTGGAGAATCACTGATGATCTTTGAGAGTCTAAAATAATTCTGAGATAGCCTGAATAATCACGCTCGGTGCAAGAATAGACAAGAACATCTATAAAGACTATGACAAATATGTCCAAGTAATGCTTGAACACATGGTTCATCAAGTCCATGAAAGCTACAGGGGCATTGGTAAGACAAAAGGACATGACTAGAAATTCAAAGTGACCATACTGAGTACGAAAAACTATCTTCAGGATGTCACATTCTCTAACTCTGAGCTTATGATGGCCCGATCTAAGGTCTATCTTTGAGAAATAACTGGCACCTTAAAGTTGGTCAAACAAGTCATCTATTCTAGGAAGTGGATACCTATTCTTGACCATGACTTTGTTGAGCTGGCGGTAATCAATACACATCCCGAGAGAACCATTTTTTTGTGCACGAATAAGACTGGTGCACCCCATGGGGACACACTGGGCCTGATGAATCCCTTATCTAAGAGAGCCTTTAACTTATCTTTTAGTTCCTTGAGTTTTTCTGGTGCCATTCTATACGATAGAATAGAAATAGGCTGAGTGTCTAGAAGCAGATTAATGCTGAAGTCTATTTCTCTTTCGGGAGAAATGCTTGGAAAGTTTTCAGGAAAGACATCTGAATATTCATTAACCACTGAGACTAATTCCAAGCTAGGATATTCAGAACTAGAATCCTTAACATGCACGAGATGATACACAGACCTCTTAGAAATCATTCTCCTTGCCCGAAGGTAGGAAATAAGCTGACCCCTAAAAGATAAAGTACTATCCTTCCACTCTAGGATGGGCTCATTCAGGAACTGAAATTGAAATATTTGGGTCTTGCGATCAATTGTGGCATAGCAGGAATAAAGCCAATCAATGCCGAGAATGGCATCAAAATCAGTCATGTCTAATTTGACTAAAGGGCTTTGCTAAAATTTTAGGACTGATTCCGAAATCGCCTGCTATGTATGGAGTGACCAAAGACAAGGATACACCTGGATCTTGCAAAGCATAAACATGAACAAGGAGAATCTGTAACTTACTAATAATGACATCAGGAGAATTTTCCTAATCCTGTCGGGTCTGAACAACATATAGTCTGTTTGGGCGTTGCCAACTAGTAGCACTGGTAGTGGCACCCTACTGTTTCGGGCGACCAAACTGAACTATGGAACAATTTTGCTGACCCTGAGGACCTGGCTAAGGATAGTCTCTAACTCTGTGGCCTAGCTTGCCACAATTGAAACAAATGCCTTGACCCGCTCTACACACACCCTGATGGTGCTTACCGCAAGTCTAACACTGAGGATAAATACGAGCACTACAAACACTGCCCTGAGATTTAGAGCCTGGTGCTCTATCTCTATTTCTATCTCTAAATTTTGGCGCTGGGGCACTACCGCAGAAAGGAGCTGGAACTGCTAATTTGGGATAAAACTGCGAACAATTTTCTCCTTCGAATTTGGGCTGAGCAAAACTAAAACTGCCTGATCTTTCTCTTTTGTTCTGCCTCTCCCTAGTTCTAACCTTCTACTCCTCTATATTCTGGGAATGGGTCATGAGCCTGGCTAAAGTCATATCTCTATTTAGCATCGTAGACCTACACTGATTTACCATGCTATCATTCACCCCTGTCACGAACTTGCTCATCTTAGCCCTGTTGTTTCTAACCACATAAAGGGCACATCTGGCTAGCTGAGTGAATCTTAGAGAATACTCTTTAACCATCATATTTCCCTGCCTGAGGTTGATAAACTCAAGAACTTTGGCTTCCCTCAGCTCTTGGGGAAAGAATCTATCTAAGAAAGCCGTGACAAATTCCTTCCACTCTATAGGACCTGCATCCTCTAACCTCTCAGACTTCCACTGTTTGAACCAAGTGTGAGCAACATCATGTAACTGGTATGCGGCTAACTCGTCTCTCTGAACAGAAGTAACTCCCATTGTGTCAATGACCTTCTGCACTTGGTCAATGAACTCCTGAGGGTCTTCATCAGACTTTGACCTGAAGAAAGATGGAGGGTTCATTCGGGTGAAGTCCCAAATTCTAGCTTCTGTAGAATTGGCCACTGGATTGGCCGGAATAACTGGTGTCCATTCATTCTGGGTAGTGACGGACTAAGAAAGTGTGGTGAATGCGGCCCTAAACTCCGCATGAGAAACATGCTCGTCCAAAGGATCTTCGGGCTAAGGATCTGGCTGGTTTCTTCTCTTTGGGGTCATATTTTGAAATAAGAAAAGAACAGATTCAACTGAGAGTTTAACTTCAGACTATGCTCACTAGCACGACATGACTACTAAAATAAGGGAAACTGTTTCTAAAACATCTTATAGCCTCTTGTACATAAATGTGGCGCGCAACACACCCATATACCAGACTCTACTAGATACGACTTTCAGACTTCCTAGGATTTTATTGAACCTTAGGCTCTGATACCAAGTTTGTAACACCCCGATTATCTGAACCGGAATACTACATGATGCTTATGACCCTGAGGGACCATAAGCTAACCATTGACTAATATCTGTACCTGTGCACTGCAATATACAATGTAATAGTGCAGAAAACATAAACATGTAGGCTATAAGGTTAAACTGAATAAAAATCTATCAAAACATAATATCCATATGGGTGAAAGATACCCAAAACAACTGAAAACTGAATCAAATCTGAACTAAATCTGAATACTGAATCTGAAAGCCTATAAGTACTATCTGAATAAGGAGTTGAAGGAACATATCTCCAACTAACTCTATCTAAGAAAACTGAGACGAAATAATAAATGAAATAAAATAATATCATCCTCGAATGGATGAGGACTCACTGCAACTCTGCGGCTGGATGCTACTTCTTATCTGGAGCTCGTGTCTCTGAACCTATGGTGTAACATGAAAGAAAGCACCATAGATTAAATGCGTCAGTACAACTAGAGTACTGATTATACGTGTGAGGTAGGCTAATGCAAAAGGGTTTCATGCATGAACAATGCTAATTGACTGACTAATATGAACGCAAGAGTGTAAACATACATACATAGTAACTGAGATTGTGAGTACGTGATAGCTAGATCCTTACTCTAATACATGGTTTACTGATAGCTGACATAGCTGAAACTGTAGTTCTGATAACATGGGCGACTGTATCTAACAGTCGTAAATCTAATGGAACTATCTGAGTTCTGCACTATAACTGAATTTGACTGTATCTGACAGTTCTGGTATACTGATATCTGAAGAACTATCTGAGTTTTTTCACTGAGACTGAGTCTTAAACTATGGTAGGTAGTTCTTTAACCGACATGGCCCATATGTGCTATTATGGCTAAGCTGGGGTCCAATCTCTTTCCTGGCTGGAAGGGTGTCAATACCGCGCCACTGGTAAGGACAATATGTGAGCAACCCTCATATAATAGGTAACTCTAGTAAGAATGGTGGGAACCTTCATATAACAGGTTAACACACCTCATCTACCCTCATATAATAGGCTGCGATGTCTCAACCTATGCTGGGTACATATTTCTAGAACGCAAAGATGACTTCTAAGAGTCACACCCTCATATATAAGTGAATTCCCATCCTTGGGTTCACTCGGTGCTAACTCCTACTTCCATCCGAAGAGATTGAACATGGTTTAACTTACTGTACATGAGTGGAACTTACTAAATTCCATTCACTAACGGAATACTACTGATATCTAATAACTGACTGAGACCATGAGGTTTCCTGAGTCACATGACTGACTGAATTTTACTAAATCATGGCTTGATAATGTATATCGTGAAACATGACATGGCTCTAGGCACACAGCTATAGTTTTCGAGAATGAATACCCCTAGGACTCGATGGAAGAAAACTGACACAACATGACTGACTTGATTGTAAGATTGGAGTCCACAATTCACATTATCATTAATAGGGGATATTATACATCATGTAGTTCCTCAACATATTAAGCATGGTAGGGAGTGCATAGCTATATTTCATGTGCATATTGTATATCTCCATTATAACACATGATTCATACCACAATAATAACAACACGTGAAAAGCATGGAATTCATATTAAAGTATATAGCTAACATGGACTTGTCATTTAGACATCATGGAACCATATAAACATGAATTTCTAGCATCCTAAGCACCTTGCATGCATTCTTTTAGGCATAGGTGTGTTTCATAACTTGCACTATTTCACCCCACCTAAAGTTCATAGTTTTCAACTAACAAACATATATATTCCATGAAAACACCTCTAGATATCATCTTGAAACTTAAACAACAATCATCAACATGTGCATGCTCATATTACCACAAAAAGTTCACAAAATAGTATTTAAAACATGGTTCTTGAGCTCTAAGAACGGATTGGATCCATAGATGAACACTACGCATACCTGACTCAGGGTTCTTGATGTTTTTGAACTTGAAGGGTTTGAAATCCTTTGATTCTTGAAGAGGATTGGGTCTTGTTCTTGGTGAATAATTTTAGAGAGAAACCCTAGTTTTTGTCTGTGGAATAACAATGAGCAAAATGGCTGAATTCGGACTCATTTGGGTATATAGGCGAGTGGTAAGTGACCAAAATACCCCTGTTAAAATGACCTGGAAATAAACTAAACGTGGCATGTGATGGTCCATCTAACGTTCCGTCAGACACTAGATAGTCTGTCACTTAGCCCGTTAGACATGGCCCAGAAATGGTGTTCACTGGATAAGTTGACGGCCTGGATAACAGTCCATCACAAATTTGACGGTCCATCAACTCATCCGTCAGTCCTTATCCAGTATGTAGCTTAACTGCCTTGGTTGTGAAGGTCAAAGTAGCGATCCGTCACTTATGTGGCGGTCCGGCAACTTGGCCGTCATACCTGGGTGTTTCTGACAGTTCCAAGTAAAACGTCCATAGCTTCCTAGTCTGATGTCGGATTTGGACAAAATTGGTACCGTTGGAAAGCTAACTAAATTTTCCACTTGATAGAAAGTGAAAATCTCAAAAATAGCATGTGTACGAAGATAGGTTTACATTTCAAAGTAAGTCCCAGTATCCTTGAGCTGATTTCTGGCTAGGAAAAAAGCATGGGTATTACAATAACATACCTTAATTGATGGATTTCTTGAAGTTCTTGGTGAATACTTGAGGATTGACCTTGAATTTGAGATCTAGGGTTCTTAATTAGGAGAGAATCTTCTTTGATTTGGTGGAAAAGTTATTAAAATAATGAAATAATGGGTTAATTAGGGTGAATTTCATGTTAAAGGATGATCGGGGTGTAGGGAAAAAGATTGCAATGCCCTTAATTTAAAACTCGAAATTACTAAAAAAATTACCAATTTTGTGAGCTAGCGCGACGCGACACTATCGCGTCGTGTCACTGGAATTGGACAACTGGGAACTGTGGGCTTGCCGTGATGCGGAAGAATTGTGGTGCCCTTTTGATCCTGAAATTCATCCTTGACGTGATGCACCATTATCGCAATAGGATACTGGAAAAAGATCATTGGGATTTTGACTGACGGTGCAATGCGGTGGCTTCGTGAAGCTTCACTAGAAATTGACAGCCGTCATTTATGCTGGCTCCGCGATGCGCTAAGGGTTAAAATGAAGGTGTTTAACTACTAAAACTTAAAATCTCCATAACTTCTTACCTGGTTATCGGATTTAGGTGAATTTTATATCGTTGGAAAGCTAATTCAATTTCCTACGCAGTGGCAGGATCTAAACTAGAAAATAATGAGTATTTCAAAAATTTTATATATAAATACTCATGTATTGGGAATTAGAATACGCTAAGAAAATATGGGGTATTACAAAATTGCTGTAAGAATCTTATGTTAGATTTTACAGAAGTGACAATGGATGAAATTTTGCGAAAGTGATAATAAGTAAATTGCTGCTTCAATTCCCCGATTTCTCTAATTCACTAATAAGGATAAAATCTTGACAAAATTTTACCTCAATGTTATTATGTTTTTTGATTATTATTTTTTGGGTAATTAGAAATGGGATGGAATAAAATATATTAGAGGGAATATAATTTTTGTGTTAAAAATATTGGAGGGAATGTCTCAATGTCATATTTTGATGTAAATTTTATAAAAAGTTATGAGACAACACTTATAAATTATTGTTTTAAAATAATAATAATAGACACATTTAAAAGTTTAACCATATTTGTAAAAGGTTTTGCCAATTATATATTGATATGGCAACACTTATAAAATTAGTGTGTCTTAAAGCTAAAACTTAATTACTGTACTGATGACATGAACTCTTACTGTCACTTTCATATGTATAAATACATGCCCCCTCTATACCCTTTCCATAATCAACATCCTGAAGCAAAGTAGACTTAACTATTATCAAATGTTCTATACCAAACGAAGTGGTAAAGCTAATACATCTTATGCTTTAAGATATAGAATAGGAGTTTGACTGGCCCATATTAGAAATCAAATCACATACTAATAAACTAGTAAAGATACCTATCGGATGATAACAAACCCAACTCTGTCCTAAGGATCACTCGATGAATCGGGCACCACCACGAATTATTAAGTTCCCACAATGAGACTCAGAATCCCTAACACAAAATCTTGATGAACTAAGGTAGTCAAAAACTCTATCGGAGCATGGGTTGGCCCAAATTCATTGGATGATACTGAAGATCTTCGACATTAATCTTTAACTCCCTAGAACGACACTAACCTAAAATTCTAGAAACGCATGACAAAGTCTCATCTTCATTTATTGGTAACCACATTCCATTAATATGGGAAAGAATAAAGTCAAGAAAAGTACTAGAGATTCATAAAAATAGGGGCACAAAATAGGGATACAAGAATAGGATTTTTTTAGAATGATCTATAGGCTTCCAAATATAGAATACAAATATCTTTGTACCATTTTGTAGGACTATACTAATAAATTTGATCTTGTAACAAAACACCGGTAAACCTGTCTCTAATAATAATTTGTCATAACCTAATTTCTCATGTCATAATGGCACCTACTATAACCCACTAATAAGTAAGTAAACCCCTAATCCAGAATAACTAGAAACAAACTTTTAAGAAAATAAAAAAAAACGAAAATTGATCTAAATGAAAGAGTAATATAGAACACAACCCCAATGACCTGGTGAAATTAGTATAAGAGCTTCAAATACAATCAGAGAACAAAGTGAAATACAGAATAATTATGCATGTACAATTCATCTCAAGAATATAAAATATAGATAAGTTTAATTAATACAAGGGAGAACATGAATACTCCAAATATCAGGAGCTTAACCCTAAATCTCCAATTCATAGCTCCTCCGCATGACACATACATCAATGATAAGAACTCATATTTGATCTGTGGGTTGCAAAACTGTAGTATAAGTACCAAATACGTGGTACTTTTTAGGAATTGGCCGACTGAGCTCCTAAGATAATGAAAATATAAATAACATGTAAGGCAGAAGTGTAACTACAGCCAACTATCCCAAAAACTAAAAACAATATTAATCCTAAATAGAGCAGAAAGGGTAAACTATCTTATTCTAATAGTAATCAGGAACTAAACCTAACCAAACCCACATAATCCACAAAGGTGAAAGCAAGCACTCAACAAATAATAAACATAGCTTAAAACTACAAACCCCCTTAAGGCCGATTAATATACACACCAAATAATTACACTAGTCATAGGAAATACATATGAATAAATGAGTGTACAAAAACCAATAGTAAACCATATCAAGTCTGAATGCCAAATATACCAAGTGTATACACCTCCTCAAGCTTAGTAGCTCATAAAGACAGGACCTATGGTGACCATCCTTCTTTGGCACTGTGGTTCATGATTGAAGGAACCATAGAGAACTCGAGATATTCATATACATTACCTGGTCTAGGAATAGGACTTCGAATGATCATTATAATCAATCTACTCCATCTAGTACTGGATATATATATAAACTATTATTAAATGAGTGTAAATTTGAAAATCCATTACTCAAGATCAAGTTTAGGACTAATCGACATAATAACATAGAAAGGATCAGAAAATCTCAACCAAAGTAAATAGTAGTGGTAAGAGAGTGGACTAATAATGGTCTAGAATTAATATTTGTCTAATTTCTAAAGTATCACATTTGTTTTGAAAGTTCATAATTCATTAAATAAAGTGATATTATTTCCTTTATAGAATAAACCTATTTTTATAGTGAAAATGGGAATAAATTCCTTTTTAGAAAATAATAGTACAATCAAGGGTTTGGCTAGAATCGTACCACTAAGTAAATGTAAATGCGCGTAAGAGTATGCATGCCATCACCAACCTCCAAGCAACATGACCATAGTCATCTACATATCTATAACTATAACCACATATTTTTGAAGGATAAAGTTCTAACCTGGTATCCAACTAGTACTGCAACCATGACCTCGAACCCATAATATACAATTTGATATAATATTAACACCTTAACCTATAGACTAAGGTTAATAAAGCCATAAAGATACTATCAAGATCTAATTATGGAAATATCACCCAAAATACTAAGTCAAATAGTACGTCTTATAACTAAGTATCATTAACATCAATCTATCGTTAATTATGGATATAATCATGGGTGATAAAATACTAAGACCATACAACTATTCTAGTCTAAAGAACGGGTCACATCACTACTCTTAAGATCCTAAATAGGTTAAGTCAAGATATAATAGTCATAATATCATCCTAATACCCCTACATAGAATGCAATTTATACACTATACAATATATTTTAGAAAATTAGATCTAAGCCTACCACGATGCCGAACTACAGTCTTGACCATCCATATGTTGCTTGCCTTTGTATCATGATCGTAAAAGTGATGTTGCACTATAAAAAAGTAATCTATACATTTAAATGAGTAAAATAATACCCATATTGCTATATAAAACTCCAGATCCAAAATCATGTCAATAGTGGCCTCGTAGGGCTAGCTAACGAAATCCTAAAATTGAACTTATCAAGACATCCCTTGAAGGACAATGAATGCATGCTAAAAAGTTAAGCGCAGGTAAAGTATAAATCGAGGCCTGAATCATCTGGAATGATATTGAAAAAAAGGTAAAATAAAAATTAAATGGAGAAATTTGTCTCAGAAGTTACAAGGAAATTAATGAAAAATGGTTACTTCATCATCCCCCACAAAACCCTATATCCAATCAATGATTTTCATCATTTTTCTTTAGCTCCTAGGGCTAAAATAGAAGAAATGGGTGATGAATAATGATGAAAGTTGGGAATACAAGTTAATATACTGCTAGGGCAATTTTTTTGGAATGCAAGGCTGAAAGGTCGTGAATGCAAAGCTCATAGGAATTACCCTTTACAAATTCGAGCACTATGCCTCAAACACGAAGGAAAATTATTTTATCTATCATGAATGTGATGTTAATGTTCGCGATTACAAAGAAAGAGAAGGGCCAGATCAGGTCAAACGTCAAGATCTTGATCCTTTACGAATGCATACTTTACCTCATAAACCCAAAGGGTAAATTACCTTTCCATGAGATTTTGCATATTAAGAATTTCCTAAGTCCAAATTGGATTTTGATCAGGGGTTCGGGATTAGCATACTTATTAAAATTTAATTGAATTAAAATCTCTTAAATTACTCAAAGTTATATTAACATCAGAAATAATAAAACAAAATGTAGAAACACCTAAACATGCCGATTTTATCTATGATTGTGTAGCCAAGAGAAAATAAACACGATAATTAAAACCCTTGATTATGGTACACCCCTACCCCAACTTGAAATCATGAAATGTCCCCATTGCATGACTCATATAATAACATAAAATCAAGGGTAAAGGACATACCTAGTGTGCCCTAGGAACCAACAAAACTCTTATCACATGGGGACACATGTGTGTCCCTCACAATTTCCTCTTTAATAGTAGCCTCAACTGTGGCTGGAACACTTAGATTCTAGTTGGCATCGGTGGCAGATGGTGCACTCAAAGTACTAGGGAAAAAATTCATACCTCCACCAACTTTCACGTCCACCTCCGTGGTAAGTGGGATCCTATCATCCTCTGGAATAACTGCCTCAAAGTTCAGTTTGACTTTTATCTCCTTTCTTCTTATCTTCCTATTCTTAATAGATTTTTATTGGCCTTCTTTCTCAACCACATCTCTCCTCTCCCACTTTTGAGCCTCTGAATCACTAACCTCTCCTCAATATCTATATTATCAACATCCTAGGCAAAAATATAAAATCAAGCACTAAGGACTCCACATCAATCATTAGAGATGCCAGTAAAGGCATAGGTGGTGAAAGAGGTACAATATCCCCTCTCTCTACCAAAATACAAATTGTTTTTTTAACTCTGTCAGGTTTTCACCAATGTCTGACAAATAAGGTTCCTAAACTTCGTCTATCCTAGCCATCATTTGGCTCTCAAAACTATCTACCAATGTAAGGACAATTCTTACAACACTTTATATCTTATAACTTACATAGCGCTTTACCCCAAGCTCAAGATTCTTTATTATGGCATCATATAATAGTAAGTTCATCATAATCTCCTTAAACAACAAAGTTGGGATCAGTGTTTAACATGTGAAAACCAATGGTTGACTATGAAAAAATACTAGTAGTGTTGAGGATGATGAGACACTGCTATCAGATATCATTAGATCACTACATAGGGCAACCCCCAATAACTTCAGGAATCTCCAAGACTCTAATAGAAGAAATCTATTTATGCATATCGTTCATTAATGCTATGTTTATAACTTTCATAGGTTGAATAAGTCTATACACAACATTAGTAATTGAGACTTGTCCATCTTGTATCAACTGAGTCAGAATACAGGGGAAAGAAAATATGGTGCTAAACGATAAAACCATATCTTAGATATCCTCTATAATGATCTGTGGGATAATCCAATCCACTTCTAAAACTTGGGCTGCCACCAAGCAAGCATTAGTTGTACCTAATATGTTATTATTAGATATGGGTGAAATTTAATTCCTTATTAAAGACCACCATGCCTTTGTGGCAAGGTTTAAGTTATGTTTATAAATAGTAGCCTCATTGACCCATGGGGCATTTTCTCAAGCTTCAGCAGTGTAGCTCACCAGTGACCTATAGTTCAAGCATTTGTCATCAGTAGTAAGTTTCTTTACTTTTCTTAGATTATTATCTGGAAATGATATTGTAATGCCCCGAGATCCTATCCCAAGATTTCACACGGTGCTTATGACCCCAAAGGACCACAAGCTAACCCTTTTTCTAATATCTGCACCTTTACAATACTTAATATCTAAAATAAATGCGAAAACTGGCTATAAGGTTCAACACATCTATACATACTGAAAACTAAAAACTAAATACTAATATATCTGTCTGAAAAGCCTTTAGACTTTTTGAACTGTGGAGTTGATGGGACATATCCCTAACTAACTCCGTCTACTAAAAATATAAACAAAGTCTGATGCCATAACAGTAAACTTAGATTCGTCCTCGAAAGAAAAGGACTCATTGCTACGACTACTGTTGCTGACTTGGACTGAACTGCTGAGGAAACTTTGGGTCCTATGCCTCTGAACCTATGGTGCTAAATAAAACACCATAGCACAAATGCATAAGTACAGGAATGTACTGAGTATGTAGATGGGGTAAGGCTAATTGCAAGGGCTTATGCATGCATAATATCTAAACTGAATAATCATGATAATGCCGTATGAGAACACATACACATATATGAATGCATAGACCATAGTCACAATCATCATAACTCTAGAGACTGAAACTGGGGTACTACCTTACTGTAGACTAAACTCACTACTGACACTGAGATACTAACTCATTTGATACTGATGACTGAGAAATTGGATGTACTTACATCGATGACTAAATTCTAAGCTTACTTCTCTCGACTAACAAGATTAAAGATCAAACTCTCTAATGGATGATTAAGTAAGCTATTATCAATGGTAAGGAAATGATCATACTTGAATCAGACAAAAAGAATACTTAATTGAATCTGAGACTATGATCGAGCCTGTCTGGCGGCATATCTCTGAATATGATATTAAATAACTATATATGAGACCAAGCCTATCAGACGGGATGGTCCATGAATTAATAGAACTATCTGAGTTCCTCAAAATGATAGATGATTGTATCTAACAGTCTTGATTTCTGAAGATTGATATTGAAACTGAAACTGTAACTAAAACTATAGGAAGTAGTTACTTAACCTTACTTAACCGACATGCACCAACCTACAACAGGTGGAGTCTAACCTATAACCCCAATTGGGAGGGTGTCAATACCGTACCACGGGTAAAGACCCCTCTCTGGTCAATCCTCTCTAGTGGATGACCCTTATCAGAAAGTCGACCTAAGGTAATATAATAGTCAAATACTCTCTCTTTGGAGGTGACAGCATTTTCCTAATGGTGACTCTTGTATCCTACGCTGGCTACGTAGTTATGGAGGTCAAAGTTTGCTACTAATGACTCCGGCCTCTCTCTCTCGCTGATGGGAGAAGCCACCATCTTTTTCTCACTCGGTGCTAGTTTCTACTCCTAATTGAAAGACTCTGAACTAAATTCTTAACTAAACTGAATCTAATAAAGATCATGTTTCTCAAAAGACCTAACTGAGTTATGCTGAGATCACTTAGTTCTACATCTGATAGAATACTATTAGATCACGGTACCTGACTGATGATACAGAGCTTGAATATATTATTCGAATCACTTTTGAGATTAGAATTGAACACTTGAGTACTATTAGATCTGAGATTATTTCAGGAATAAGGCTAGATTAATAGAGCTACGGAGATTATAGAGATAATTGAGATTACTGAGTTTTCTTAAGTTTTGCAATTGTCTGAGGATACAGAGTTTATAGTTTACTGAGTTTTGAGAATCATGGCTCGACTAGAATTATCATGAAACTGACATGGGCTCTAGAAAACAACTAAGTTATCGGGTATAAATACCCCCAAGAATCGATAACATAAAATAAAGCATAATTATTCCTCCATCATCACAACCATTCATTCATCATCATTGTCATAATCATTTATTCATCATACAGTTATTCATTCATCATCATTATCATAATCACTCATTCATCATCACAGTCATTCATTCATCATCATTATCATTAAAGCATCTCTTCAAGTATTTAGGAAACATAACATACCTTCACCTTTACAATCATTAAGGCATCGCGTCAAGCATTTTGGAAATATCAACATATACTAGTGTAGGGAAACATGCTACTAGATTATACTTTCTTCAACAAGGTCCTACCTCAAGTACTTCACACTTAAATCAGTCTTGACATGTGTTTGGACATCACATAATTTGGGAAAAACTTCATACTATCATGTCTCAACTTACTTGCTGACCACTTGGCGTGTATTAAAAGCTTAGCATATATCAAAGAACACATAATTGGGGATTTTTCTTCGATCACATCTCCACTTGTTCACTAAGGTCCTTCAAAAAACACTAGACATGCACGGGTTCATACTTATTTGAGGATTTCCCACTATCATGGAATAATTCATCCACTTGGGCATTTTATCAAACATTAGGCATGCATAAACTAACTCACAATTTGGGGTTTCATCTTCAACATACTACAATGGCCTTTTTTTTGCTTTACCTAACCTTTTATCAACCTATGGGGCATATACTCCACTTATTCCACCATTTCTACACCTAAATATCATGAACACATCACATAGAAAATAACATAAGGAAAATTCATCACAAATATCACATGAATTCCACATACAAGGGTCAAAGCTCATAAATATTATAAAAAACATGAATCAAAACTCAACATCAGCTGGAACATCAATTTCAACTCACATAAATCATTAACAACTCATAAACATAAAATCCTTGAGTTTTAGAAAAGGGTACTTGATCTTCTTGGATGAAAGGGACCCAAGAATCAACATCTACATACCTTAGGGAAACTCTTTTCTTGAAATCCTTCGGAAGATTTCTTGATTTCTTTAGATCTTTCTTGATCTTTGTTGAAGAAGAAGAGAGGATTTTGTTCTCTTTTAGAAACCCTAGTTCTTAGTGAAAGAAGAGAAAATGAGGCTAAAATCCCTTAGCCGGGTATTTATAGAGGTTGGGGATAAGGAGAAAAGACCAAAAAGTCCTTAGAATTATAAACTGTAAAAACCCGATTTTACATGTTGGAGCAACGTGCTATAATCATGCCAGTTCACTGGAAATTAGACAATTGGGAAACTGCATGACGGCACAATGCGGTGGAAATTGAGTTGCCATATTTGGTTGCGAACTGGAACTATACCGCGATATGGTGGAATCACGGAGTTTCACTAAAATTTGACAATTGTCATTTTGGCTGGATCCGTGACGTGCTAAGGTGCCAAGTGGTACAAAAAGTATTTCATACTTGGAAAGATATTTATAAAACTTTTAGACTCGAATTTCCACTTTACTGAATACACTGTAAGGCTCAGACTAGAAGAGGACTTTATAGGGTATTACAAATATTCTAGGGTTTCCTTAATAGGGACAAGTGTCTCTCCTAATAAGTCCCTTGAGATGGCCCAAAAAATGTCAACCTATACATCTCTGACTTAAATAGTATCAAGACATGGCTATTTTTCATATCTTTTCCTTTCGTGAGGGAGTCATAGTATTCAACAGTATCGTATATTTAGCATAAAACTCCCTCACCATATCTGAATCATAACTCCATAAGGGTATTCGCATATACTCTAACTCATACCTCTAGAAATATTGAACGAATTCTAGCACCTACTGGAGTGAATTAGTTAGTACCCCGAGCTCTTCATGAATGCTTCTCTTTTGTTTTTGCCCAAGTCAGTTTTAAAAACACCGTCAATATAATATTCCTATGAGTTAGGGGGTAACCAAATTCATAAATTAGCTCCTCTTAAAGCTAGTGAAACAACAACACCAGAGGGTTTAGAGTTGGTGTTTTCCTCCCCCATAAAGGAAATTACAACTTTTTCATCTTCCACCTACCATGCGGGGTGCATTTATTTTCCTCTTCAAACTGAGAAGGCTGATGGGGTTGGCTGCCTCAACTAAGGAAGTAGATGTGGCATCTCAAGTTTGTTCTTTTTCTTTTGATTTCTTTCTTATGGTCTAAGGCGAGTGCTTTTTATTTGATGAAATTATAAAATATCATACCTTATTCATACTTGAGGATGTACCTCACTCTCTAAGATTAGAGGTGTGTCCCTTAGTGTCTACTTCTTGGAGATACTGATGGCTAACTTCTTCTATGTCTTTGGTGCCATTGTACCTATATCGAAAAGAGTTAGAACTAAATTTTTAAAAATCAAAATAGGTAAAAAAAAAAAGATTAGACAACCTTTTCTCTAATCATACAATGAAGGTACATTCATACATTGATATTACAAGAAAGGTTCATGAGACCTAGAAACTATGTCACATCAGACGAGCACATATCATGATTATATGTTTATCTAATGATCATGGAATGTATTTATCTGATGAACTCCAGATACTTAAGACTTAACCTCCCATAATGATCCAATCGATAATCGTAGGCCGAAACCATAATCGTATGTTATGTTGTGATATTTGCTAATACAAATAAAATTTACGTATAGACTCATGGAACCCAAACTAACCCATTTTTACCTGCATAGACCAACAGGCTACTAATGATGGGTCCTCAAGACTTCCCCATGCCAAACTTTGACTTGAAGTAACTTATTTTTTATTAAAGTAAGAAAAAGTGGTGAAATACATATGAGTTGTTGATGAGAATAGCAAAAAACATGAGATATTTAATTTTTAAATTGCAAGAAACACGAGGTTGTAACCTTTAGCTCATGTATAGTTCAGGTTTATGTTGAAAACTCTTAGAGATTTTATAAAGGAAAAAGTAGGTGCAATTTTTGAAGGTGTATTTCTTTGTTTAAACACTTGGTTGGGATGGGTCACGGGTTATAAAATAGATGGTCTTGATCAGTTGACTTAATAGTACGATCGTGGTTAGATACAATGATCATTTATTCCTTCCACAAAAGTAGGTTAGTATAGGTGCAAGACTTACCTAGCAACCTATAAATCTTAAGGATGATTGTTGTTTGTAACCACAACCATTCCTTCAATTCATAGATCCTTCCTGCTTTTAGGTTGCAGGAGAATGACCAAATGATTGGTTATCATGATTGTGACATCTAAGTATAATCATGATAGCCAATAGTAGGATAACTCCTAGATGGTTTTTCCTTATGACTTAGCTCAAATGTTCTCAGATGATTGAACCCATATGGTGGATTCTTCCCATGGTAGTACAATCCTTTCATGGGTTCAGTTTATCAGACAAATTATCTTTTGCTTCTTTCTGTGTGATCTATGCACCCTTAAAATACATTAACCTATAATGCATAAAGTACAAAACATGGGTTTGCTTCCAAGAAGCACTTGATTTAACATCGAGGCATGGTGTGGCTAAGATGGGTAATTATACATCATTAACTAGCCCCTGGTTTGCCTCCCATGAATCACCTAATTTAATTTTGTGGCATGATCCAACTACTTTTACTACTCAGACTTTGTCAAGGTTAAATCTTTCATATATCTTTATTTCCATCATGGTGCCTACATACTGCTTGACACACTGGCCATTTACCTTGAATAGGTTGATGCCATGTCCTTGAAGCTCTATTACACCATACGAAAAATCCCTGACCATAGTTAATGGTCTTGACCATTTGGATATTAGCTTGCCGGAAACATACAAAGTCTCGAATTATAAAGCAAGACCACATCATTAGGTTAGAATTCTTGTTTCTATATCTTTTGATCATGGTATAACTTCATTTTTTTTATAAGTATGAGCTTTCATATGCATAGAGAAAGAGTTCATCTATTTTATTCATATGTTCCAATCTTAATTTTGGTGTATCACAGCTCTCAAGGTTAAGCTTTTTCAATGCCCATAGTGCCTTATGATTATGTTCGACAGGCAAGTGACATGATTTTCCATAAGCTAGATAACATGGAGATAAATCTAAGGGAGTCTTGTATGCTTTCAGGTAGGCCCATGATGTATTGTTTAACTTCCTATCCTAATAAGTTATATTGTCATTCATAGTCTTCACCAAAATAAATTTTATCTCCCTATTAGAAGCCTCAACTTGCTCATTTGTTTGAGGATGGTAATGTGTTTCCACCTTATGTTTTACACCATATTTATCAAGTAAAGCCTTGAATAGATGATTGCAAAAATGTGAGCCTCCATCACTGATGATAGCTCTGGGTGTGCTGAAATTAGAGAAGATATTCTATTTTTGAAAGGCTGTGACACTCTTACCTTTACTGTTTGGACATGTAATTTCTTCTACCTATTTAGAAACAATGTCAACAACTACTAAGATTTACTTCATCCCATGTGAGCTCACAAATGGATCCATAAAGTCAATGCTCTAGACATCAAAAAATTCTAGCTCAAGGATTATCGTCATTGGAAGTTCGTGTCTGTGTAAGATATTTCATTGACTTTGATATTGTTCATAAGATCTAACATAGTCATACGCATATTTGTAGATAGTAGGCCAATAATTATCACATTGCAAGATTTTTTGTGCAATTCGTGCACCTCCATAATGATCCCCAATTGGAGATGAATGGCACACCTTAGAGATACTCATCATTTCTACCTTAGAAATACATCCCCTAAGCATACCATCAGCACACACTCAAAACAAGTATGAATCATCCCAAAAAAACATTATCACATCATGCATGAATCACTTGTGCTACTGAAACACCATATCTTCTGGGATGAGGTCAATTGCCATATAGTTGAATAAATCGGAAAAACAAGGGATTAAGTCTTGTGATGCTGCTAAAACTTTTTCATAAGGAAAAGTATCATAAATCTTAATCTCATCCCATAATTTTGACATTGCCTCTTTCTTGAGGCATGATAAATGATAGGCCACCTAATTTTTGATTTTATTTTGATTCTTGACTTAAAAATCAAATTCCTGCAATAGAAGTACCCATCAAATAAACCTTTAATTTGCATCTTTCTTTACCAAATTATATCTAAGAGTGGCATGGTCAGTGTGTACAATGACTTTGGTCCAAATAAAGTAAGACCAAAATTTCTTGAATGCAAACACCACTGCCAATAACTCTTATTCGATCATAGTGTAATTTTTCTGAGTAGGATTAAGTGCTTTGCTAACATAGTAAATTAGGTGTAGTGTCTTCTCTTGCCTCTAGCTTGGTACTTCTCCAAGCACCACACCACTAGTATCATATCACCTCAAATGGAAATGTACACTCCGGAGACACAATCATTGGGGATGAAATTGACTTCTCAACCCGAACAATCAAAATCCTTACGACACGCATCAATTAAATAAAAACTTCAACTCCTTCTGTATCAATTTGCAAAATTGACTTGCAATTTTAGAGAAATCCTTAATGAACCTATGTTAAAAACTTGCAAGTACTAAAAAGCTATAAAAACCCTTTATAGAAATTATTGGAGGCATTTCCTCAATCACCTCAATCATAGTCTTGTAAGCCTTAATCCCCTTTATACAAATGTTTTGCCAAAGTACTATCCCTTCTTTGATCATAAAATGACACATTTCCCTATTAAGCACCAAGTTCCACAATTCACATCTTTACATGGCATTTGGAAAATAAGCTAAAACATCATCAATGAATTTCCTAAAACTAAAAAATAATCCATGAAAACCTCGATAGAGTTCACCGCTATGTCAGAGAAAATGGACATCATACACTGCTGAAAAGTTGCGAGAGCATTACATAGAATAAATGACATTATTTAAAATACAAATGTCCCATATAGACACGTAAAAATGGTATTTTATTAGTCATTGAGATCAGTAGGAATATGATTATACCTCAAATAACCATCAAGAAAAAAATTCCATCCTATACCAGTAAGAGGGTCTAACATTTTATCCATAAATGACATAGGGAAGTGATCCTTCTTGATCCATGAATTTAGCTTCCTATAGTCTATACAAAATGGTCATCCAATGACTGGTCTTATAGAAACTATCTTATTGGTAAATATGGTGATTCCACCCATCTTTGGGGACATATTAGGCTAGGTCACCCATCTATTATTAAAAATCAAATAAACCACACCTACATCAAACCACTCAACAATTTCTTTCTTCACAACCTCTTGCATAGGTGGATTCAACCTACTTTAATAATCAGTGTTATATATATAATCAAGATTCAAGTTATATCTTATGAGTACAAATCCCAAGTGGAACTTCAAAAATATATGTGATGGTACATCCAATGGACCTTTTGAACCTCTGCAAAATAGACACTAAGGCCTCAATATACCACTCTAATAAATCAACTACAATAATAACTAGCACGGTATTATTGGCCACTAAAAATGCATAAGATAAATGCAAAGAAAAGGCCTTTAACTCTTAAAATAGAGGCTACTCGATATGTGGTTTAGTTGGCAGGGATACTCTATTCTTCAGGTCAAGATCCAACTTTTTTGGTAAATAAGTGAAGGAAACCCTAGCCATAATTGCATTCACCATCTCTTCATACTCATCATACCATAACTGTCAATATTCATTATCATAACGGACAGTGCCTCAACACCGAATCTCTCCTCAGTAAGTGCTACTAACTCATCTTCATCTATAGTATCCATCCGAAAAACCACATGCATATCTTTTGACTGATTTGTAGATTGGAATATATTAAAGGTGACTTGTTCATCATTAATTCATAAATTTATTAGCCCCGTCTCTATGTCAACCAAATTTCTACCCATAGATAGGAAAGGCCTTTCCAATATGATGGGGACTTTAAAGTTGACCTCATGATCAAGAATGACAAATCAGATGGAAATATGAAAGATGCTACCTTTACTAGCATATCATATAGAATACCTGTGGGCTTCTTCACAGTGTGATCTACCATTAATAGTCTCACGGAAATCCATTTAGGTGACCCCAATCCCAAATACTTGTAGACAACTAGGGAAGTTAAATTAATGCCAACACAAAAATCACATAAGGTCCGTGCAAAATTTGAAGACCCAATAGTACAAGGAATATTAAAAGCTCACAAATCTTTATTATTTTTTACTAAAAAGCAAGTAGCAATGGTGATACAATGGTGTACATTATTTGTAGGCTCAAAACTATCCTATTCTTTGTCATCAAATCTTTCATGAATTTTTTATAGCCATACATTTGCTCTAGAGCTTCCACAAGAGGTTTGTTCACAGATAAATCCTTCAACATAGAAATAAACTTCTAATATTTTCCCTCTTTGGTTTTCTTCCTAAATATTTATGACAAAAGGTGGAGGGGGTCAAGGAATGGTCTCCAATACTGGTGTGACCTTCTTACATTTCCATTTATTGTCCATAGCCTCTTTATAAACATCTAGAGTCTTTTGATATTCCTCTTTATTTACTACTATATACTCTATTTTCATTTGGGCTGTATTATCAATGACAATGGGTTTATTCCTCAAGTGATCAACCATATGCATAGGCGGATCAATAGTAGTCATACCACTCTAAGTAGTAATATTTAGACAATAACTATCATTCTTAGGATTATGAAAGGTGTTTCTTAGAAGTATGCCTAGTTGATGCAGTTTTAATTTAGCAGTCATCTACCAAAACTACTGCTCAAGATGCTTAATAGCAATTGTATATGTCTCTACCTTTTGCCTCAAACTAGAATTATCTACCTTGATTTTCTTAAGGAAGCTCTCCTGGCGCTTCGACCCAAAATTCAGTTTGTACAACAAAGCTTCCATCCTTAAGTTTCAAAAATCAACATTACAATTCCCTGTTAGAACATAAAGACCACTTTTGTCCTTGTAGTCATCTTTCTGCACTATTACTACTCCTATCCCTATACTCATTATAGTTGTCTCCATAATACTTCTAACCTTAATTTACTTTCCTAGAGTTATAGTTTTCTTGGTTAGGCCCTTGTACCTTGGCTCAAAAACTTATCACCTCTCTGTCAAGATATTTTTCTTCCTTTTTAAAATTCAAATATTCATATATGGGAGCCTTAACCATTGAACCCACTGTATTTACATTTTTCGTTCCTACAACTAAAATTTCTTAGTGGTAAAGACAATCTCAGTACTTGGCTATGCCACCTCTCGAGCCACTCTATTAACTGTGCTCACTGCTGATTGGAGGCTCCAATACATAAGTATTGGATGGTTGGTTTTAGTAATTTGGTCTAAGATTTTTGAAGCTTACCACCATCATAGATCTATGCAGAATCCACTAGTAATAGTATATGCTACAACCTTAGTATTAATATTCAAGGCTTTATAGAAGATCTCCAGCAATTTCATTCCTGTAATTTTGTGATTTGGCATACATTGAAGCTTCTTCTTGAACCTTAACCATGTCTCATATAGTTCCTATAAATGCAACTATAAAAAAATCATATATGTCATATTTCAATTACATCATTTGAGAGGGTAGAAAAAATCGATCCAAGAACTAAGTCTTCTACTTGTTCCAAGTAGTGATAGATCGATGAGGTAATTTACCTAAACATAGAGTAACTTTTCTTGCCAAAGATAATGGGAATAATATCAGTCGTATCGCCTCCTAACTCACCCTCGATAGATTATATAAAGTGCAGAAGCCTACAAAGTTTATAACATATATGTTTGCATTATCAGTAGGCAATCCTACAAATACGCCAGTTAGATTCGATAGCTGAATCATCTCACTCGTGATATCAAACTTAGTACCTTAGTCAATTCTAAAGGAATGATTGCGCCTAATACAAATGGCTTGACATACCCCAAATCTTTTTCAGGAATATCATAAATAGGTCGATATTGTTGGAAGGGATATTGTCACCTATTTCTTCTCAGTCGGTTCCTATCATTTAGTGTCGTTAAGTGATCTGTCCTCTCTTGATTAATCCTTCCTTTCTTTGATACTCTCGAGCAGCTTCTTGCTAGAATTTTCCTCAGCCATTAGTCGAGTAGTGACATATTCTATAGTTTTCTAAACATTATGCTGGAGTGGCCGATTCACAACTACAGGGTTAAAATGATCCTGTAGGTCATTTCCATAATTTATATGCATTTCTAATATTTTGAGCCTTCCTACAGTGGCTACAGATCATTTTTTTACTTGCTAAAATTGTCGTTTTAGTTATCAGAAAGTTTGTATGGGTTTTAGGCTCACTTCCCTATTTTAGAGCTTCACTGTTAAGGAATTGGTCTAGAACCAAGATTCTAGAAAACAACTTTCGATTAGTATTCTGACATGCCATAAGCTCTAGAACATTGATTTTAGGGGGCCCTTGGTTCAAGTTGCGAGGCTTCCAGACTCATTTTGGGATATTAGGTAGATTATATAAAAAATAGAACTATAGGTGTGAGGCCCACATTTAGTCAAAACAATCTCTAATGAAATTTCTAATGGTTTTATTAAGTACGAGATATTGAATTTAAATAGTATCATATTTTTCTTACACATACGGGGATTCGAATAAATTTCGAGAACCTTTTCGTATTCCATTCTGGACTTAGTATAATTGGGAGCTTGATATCTGGTTTGATAGCTTTAACAGTTAAAGAGCCGCTTTAGAAACCCTTAGCCTCTTTAGCAGTGTTGGCCATTTGGCTAAGGTCAGCTTTAGCAATAAGGGATCGCTTAAGTGGACAACACTTTAGTGGTTAGTAGTCCACTTTAGTGGTACCCGTGCCCTTGTGCCAGACAACTTTAGCAGTTGAGTAGCCACTTTAGAAACATTCACTTAAGCGATTGGGTGACCGCTTTTGTGACACCTGTGGATTATTTAATCCCCTTTTCACTTGATTTTCCATCCATTTTCTCACTATTTTTCCCCAATTTTGAGAGCTTAAAGAGAGGAAAGAGTGCGAATAACCATTCAAGCTAAGGTAAACTAGCCTAACACTCCCTGGTCATTTCCTATTATTTTTCACATAAATTTCTATCCCATGTCATGGTAAATTCTGAGAAAATAGGTCCTTAAATTACTAGAATTTAGATGCTTATTTAGGCTCCAATTTATGCAACATTTTTGCTCAACTTTTGAGCACACATTCCTTTTCCTTCAATGGACTTCATGACATATTTAATTTTAGATTCTATTTGTGGGCCCCATGGGCCTATTCTTGATCCAAATTTTGACTTGACCCTTTATATAGGAATATGGGTCTATTTGTACTCCTAATGATCTGTAGATTATTATTTTGATTGCACGAATGAATTTCAAGATCGTGGAGCAAAGAAAGATCATTTTTTGATGAATCAAGGATTTGCAGTTCAATATCAAGGTAGGATTTAGTCAAATCTTCTTCATTAGATAGTGTATTATATATATTTCATGTTAGGAAAGGATGATAGGATATTATGTGTAGGATACCATGAAAAATCCTAATTTATTTATTTGGGGGTAGAAGGGTGATTTGACCCTTAAGATGAAATATGTATTATAATGATACAAGCCTCTCACCCCAGATTATAGACATTTTGACAACAGTTGATGCTAAGTACCCTTTAGTAAAAGGTTTATCTTCTGACCCAATTTACGAGTCCTAATGGCACATACTAAATCCCTCCAGTGGGTATGCGATACCATAATCCATAGCTAACACAATGGGTTAATTTTGTGGGAAATTCCCAATCCTAGGCAAATTTCAAGAACACAAATTCAAAAATAAACAGTGTTCTAAATAGATTAAAAATGTCAATACAAGAAACCAACCCAGGACCTGGTATAGTCAATACAAGAGCATCTAATGATAATAATACAACTTTAAATGTTTAGAATAGTCAACAACCATTATCTCAAAATAAAAAAGTGAATGTAAAGATAGAGGGGAACTAGGTGAGTCAAACTCTAAGAGCTCACCCTATCTCCAAAAATCAATCACCGCACAAACATTGATGAACGACGTCAACTAGTACTTGGATTTACACCAAAAAGGTATAGAAGTGTAGTATGAGTCCCAATAAATTGGGTACTCAGTAGACATCATAGGTCGACTTAGTTTAATAATGATATAAGTATGATAAAATGCAAGATAACATAACTAAGTCAAGATACAAAAATGAACCTAAATCATCTACAATCCTTCTTTACTTTATAAGTAAGCTACCAGAATGATAACATAACATAATATAACACAAGCAATGAAAAACTACAAAATTGGATCCCATGCGCCAATTAGTTAAAAAAAGTAAATAGCTCATCACAGACTCCCATACGCCTGGAGAGTACACTCAAGGATAGAATGAAGCAATTAACCAACATTATAACTAACCTTCATTGTTATTTAACCATCATTCCACAATGTACCACATAAACCAACCTTATAAACATAACTTACTAGTCACCATTTATTACCTAACCATCTCTTATTAACTAATTCATTTAATACCTAGCACTATATAACCTCTAATAATTAATTATAAACTAACCATCATTTGTCAACTAACCATTTTACCACAAGTGTCCATTTATGAGATGCTATATCACAACTATTTCCTCATTTTCCAACTTAGGCAAATTGCTACCTTTAATCTCATATCTCGGTATCGTCAATCATAAAAGCTATACTATCATAGTATAATATGCATATCAAGACTCAAACTAGTAAATATTATTCAATAGTCAGACTTGAATTGATAATAATAATAAATAGCTAGACTCGAACCGATAAATATAATCTATAGTTCCATAATCATCTTTCGAATAATATATCTATCTATCTATATATATATATATCATAAATATTATCATCAACATGTATAAATATAGCAAAACCAATGGGCGTCAATCCCAATATTAATAAACATACTAATTAAGTAGAAAGATTTCCCAATATTAACTCAATACACATTTCCAAGAGTATAATAAGTGTAAAAGGTTTTACCAAAGCTAGCATATGTCATAGCCTAAGTGGGTTAAGAGTGCACTTTTAATCCTTAAGTTCCATTTTAGGTAAATTTCTACCCGAACTAAGCTTAAGGTATGTAAATCCACTATTTAGATGTTAATAATCCACACTTAGACCAAAGATAATGATTTGCCAGAAATACATTAGCTAAGTCCAATAGATACTAAGACAACATTCATGGGTGTAAGCAACCATTGCCAAACTTACCCTAAACATGAGTAACTGTAGAATTTACTTAATCTTGACTGATCTAAGGGATTTTCATGTTTCACATATGGAATGAAGTCCAATTCACCTAAAGCATTAGAAAGTGAGATAAGTGTTCAACTTTATGGTTTCAATATTGCCTAAACGGTCCAACTTTCCAAAGTCTTGCATTTTATCAATCCAACACCAAAACCCATGCCAAACCTAACAGAGTATCATAAGAACACTATGAAATAGCTCAATCTAATAAGGGATAAAACCTAGCCTACCTCAATGCTAAAGAAAGCTCAATGAATGCTAAACCACTATTTTTTTCTTTTGAGAATCACCCTCAAGATGCCAAGCTATCAAAAATACATTCTACTCATCAATACTAGAATATCAATACCCATATTGCACCACTGTTCTTTACGTCCAAAAATTACCTTTAAAATCTCCATGTGGGTCCCACTTATGGAAATCTTATTTTCGAAACCAACCCAACATTCTTACAAGCTCATGGAATCATTACCCTAAAAAATGTGTGAAAACCAAGATAAATTGGGGCTAAAATCAAACCCTAAGAGTTTTGGATGTTCGATCCAAAAATCATGAAATTTCACCAAGAAAGGGGTGAATTCTTACCTCGAATTGAAAGATAATCGTGAAAATAAATGTTAATGAAGCACCTCTAAAACTCGAAAACTTTTTCCAAGTTTCCATAAAGATCTTGAGATTCATCCAAAATCCCATATACGTAAATAAACTATGTAACATACCAAATTCGATGTGACTCAATAGCGCAATTGGACTTTCAATTCGAGATCAGTTAGACCAAATGTGGGTTCTACACCCATATTTCATTATCTTAACTTTTTGACCAATTGGTCGAAATGATCTCAACTGCCTTGGGACCCGAACCAAAGGTCTACCTAGTCTAAAATTGATATTTTGGAACTTCTAGCACAATCAGAATTTGTATTCGAGCTCATTTTTTTGATGTTTTTTCCTGGTGGCAATTTAGAACCAACAAAGAGTTCAAAAAATGAAAATGGATCAAAAAATCAAAAGAACTGTCTGATACGCCCAAAGTACACCTCTTTTATGGGGGAGTAGGTGGTTGTTGTCAAATATATAACCCAACTAGGTTGGGGTCGAATTCCATAGGGCATATGGTGTTAATTAAGGTTATTTATGATTCAATCGAGTAATAGCTAACAGCTTCCTACAAGTAGGGGAGTTTTTAGAATTCAAACTCTTGTGACAATTTACTTTGTTATAGTGACCCAAAATCAATGCTTTAATATTTCAAAATATTGATATGGTAAAAACTAGAGTTGTGTTCACTATGAGTATTGATACCTACTGAAAAATAGTTGTAGCAAAGATTCTCAGAACATACAGGAAACAACAAATTATCACTATCGACGATTTATCCAAATGTATTTTGACCTAGTTTGATGCTAAATTACCTAATTCCTTCAAACTTAGGAAATCTTCATATTTAACCTGATTTTATCTTAAGTTAGTTAAACTTGTTACAACGTTAATCATTAGATGGGATTTTAACGTTTCCAAATACCCATTGATAATTCACTTTCTCTTAATTGATTTCTTCATTAAAGCAAACTAATATGAGGTTTAACTTATTGTTTGCAACCAACAGATAGACTCAGGAAATATCTATAATCTCATGAACTCAGTTAGTTGTTGGATATCAGTAGTATTCCGTCAGTCAACAGAATTCAATAACTCAGTCCATGTTCAGTTCAGTAAATTATGTTCAGTGTCTATTCAAATGGGAGTAGATATTAACACCGAGCAAATCCAAGGATGGGAACCCACCTGTTATATGAAAATGTGATTCTTAGAACCAGAACTATATAGCCAGCATAGGTTGAGACATCATAGCCTGCTATATGAGGGTAGATGAGGTAGATTAGCCTGCTATATAAAGGTTCCCACCATTCTCACTAAAGTTACATGTTATATTAGGGTCACTCACATGTTGTTCTTACCAGTGGTGCGATATTGAGACCCTTCCAATCAAGGCATAGATTGGACCCTAATTAAGCTATAATACATCATTTGGGGCATGCCGGTTAGATGACTACCTCTCATAGTCTCAGTATTAGTCTCAGTAAAAGAACTCAAATAGTTTTTCAGAATTCAGGACTGTTGGATACAGTCAACTCAAATACAGTATGAAACTTAGCTAGTTTCATCAGATTCAGGACTGTCAGATACAATCACTCATGTTTTTAGTTATCAGAATTCAGTCATTAGTCATGTTAGTCATCAGCATACTCATGTTATCACGATTTCAGATATAGTTACTATGTATACAAACATGTATTCTCACGTTCATATTAGTCAGTTAGCCGGTATTGTTCATGCAAACGAACCCCATGTAACCAGTTTACCTCATATGCATACCAATACATTCAAAGTACTGACGCAATTGTGCTATGGTGTCTTATACCACAGGTTCAGAGACACAAGCTCCAAAGCATTAGTAGATTCCAGGTTTTAGCAGTCAGAGTTAGCAGTTTCCTCATCTCTCAATGACATGATCATCATTTTATTATCTCAGTAATTAGTTTATTAGTTAGAGTTAGTCGAGGACATGTCCCATCAACTTCATACTCAGATAGTTCCGTTAGCTAGAGGCTTTCCAGACTATTTTGTTCAGATAGTTATTTTAGTTATTTTGGGTATTTCATATCCCGTTTAGATGTTATGTTTCACTTCAATTATGTGAACCTTATGGCCTTTCAGTTCATATTTCCTTATTATTCAGTATCTTATGCAGTATAAAGGTACAAATATCAGTCATGGGTTAGATTGTGATCCTTCGGGGTCATGAGCACCGTGTAGAATTTCGGGTACCAGATTCGAGGTGTTACAAACTTGGTATTAGAGCCTAAGGTTCAATAGAGTCCTAGGAAGTCTGAAAGCCGCATCTAATAGAGTTTTGTGCATGGGTGTGTTGTGTGCCACATTTATGTGCAGGCTATAAGATGTTTTAGGAACAACTTCCCCTCTTTTAGTATTCATGTTGTACCACTGAGAATAATCTCAAGTCAATCTCTCAGTCTAATCTGTTTCTCCTTTTTTTCTACAAAACATGCCTCCTAAAAGAACAAATGAGGATCAGCCAGCCCCTCAGCTCGAAGAACCTTTGGGCAAACATGTTTCTAATGCAGAGTTTTGAGCTGTATTCACTACTCTTGCTAACTCAGTTGCTACTCAGAATGAGTTACCAGCTGTCATTCCAGCCAATCTAGTGGCCAATTCAGCTGCAGCCAGTATTCAAGTTTTCACCTGAATGAATCCTCCATCCTTTCTCGAGTCTAAGTCAGATGAGGACCCTCAGGAATTCCTAGATCGGGTGCAGAAGGTTACAGACATAATAGGGGTTACTCCTAGTAAGAGTGGTGAGCTAGCTGCATATCAGTTGTAGGATATTTCTTACACTTGGTTCAAGAAGTGGAAGTCAGAAAGGGCAGATGATGCAGGGCCAGTTGAGTGGGAGGAGTTTGCTTCTGCTTTCCTTGATAGATTCTTTCCCCTAGTGAGTGCTGAGCTAGCTGCATATCAGTTGCAGGATTTTGCTTACACTTGGTTCAAGAAGTGGAAGTCAGAGAGGGCAGATGATGCAGGCCAGTTGAGTGGGAGGAGTTTGCTTCTACTTTCCTTGATAGATTCTTTCCCCTAGAGCTTAGAAAAGCTAAGGTGTTAGAATTCATCAACCTCAGGCAGGGCAATATGACGGTGAAAGAGTATTCTCTTAAGTTTACTCAATTAGCTGGATAGGCCCCTCACGTGATTACAGATAATAGGGCAAGGATGAGTAAGTTCGTTTCAGGGGTGAATGATAGCGTGGTTAATGAGTGTAGATCCGCCATGCTGAATAGTGACATGACTTTAGCCAGGCTCATGACTCATACTCAACAGATAGAGGAGCAAAAGATTAAGATGAGGGAGAAGTAGAATAAGAGAGCAAAGATAGGTAGTTTCAACTTTGCTCATCCTAAGTCAGAAGAAAAAAATCATTCTCAGTTTTATCCAAAGTCATCAAGTTTTCAGAGAGGGTAACAAAGATAGAGCGCCAGGCTCTAAGTCTCAGGACAGTGTTAGCAGTGCCCGCACCTATACTCTTTGCGAGACTTGTGACAAGCACCATCAGGGTATTTGTAGAGCTGGCAGTGGTATTTGTTTTGGATGTGGAAAGACAGGCCATAGAGTTCGAGACTATCCTCAGCCAGGTCCTCAGGGTCAACAAAATCGCTCCTCAGCTCAGCTCAGTCGCCCAAAGCAGCAGGGTGTTACCTCCAGTGCTACTAGTGGGCAACGCCCAAATCATCTCTATTTTTTTCAGTCCCAACAGGATCAGGAAAATTCTCCTGATATGGTTACTGGTACGTTACAGATCTTTCATATGCATGTTTACACTTTGCTAGATCCGGGTGCTTCCTTATCTTTTGTTATTCCCTATACAACATTTGATTTCGGAGTCAGTCCCGAAATTCTAGCAGAGTCCTTTTAAGTCTCTACCCCAGTGGGTAAAACCATCATAGCCCGATGGGTATACAGGAACTGCCTAGTTATGATATTTTAAAAAGTTACTTCAGCAGACTTAGTCGAATTAAAGATGCCTTATTTTGATGTCATTCTTGGCATGGGTTGGCTTCATTCCTGCTATGCCACAGTCGACTGAAGAAATAGAATAGTCCAGTTTTAGTTCCCAAATGAACCCATCCTAGAGTAAAAAGGTAGTGTATCCACTTTCAGAGGTCAGCTTGTTTCCTACTTTCGGGCAAGGAAATTGATATCCAAGGGATGTGTCTATTATCTTGTTCATGTTAAGGATTCCTGTTCTGAGACTCCCAGTCTTGAATCAGTCCCAGTAGTGAATGAATATTCAAATATCTTTCCCGATGATCTTCTAGGAATTCCTCCCGAAAGAGAAATAGACTTCGATATTGATCTTCTTCTAGATACTCAGCCTATTTTTATTCCGCCATATAGAATAGCACCAGCAGAACTCAAAGAACTGAAAGAATAGTTGAAGGATCTCTTATATAAGGGATTCATCAGACCCAGCATTTCCCCATGGGGCGCTCCAATATTACTCGTACGCAAGAAAAGATGATTCTCTCAGAATGTGTATAGACTACCGTTAACTCAATCAGGTCACGGTCAAGAACAAATATCCTCTTCCCAGAATTAATGACTTGTTTGACCAACTTCAGAGTGCCAGTTATTTCTCTAAGATAGATCTCGGCTATTATCAGCTCAGAGTTAGGGAATGTGATATTCTGAAAATAGCTTTCCAAATAAGGTATGGTCACTTCAAATTTCTAGTCATGTCATTTGGTCTTACCAACGCCCCAGCTGCTTTCATGGACTTGATGAACTGTGTGTTCAAGCAGTACTTGGACATGTTTATCATATTCTTCATAGATGATATTCTGGTCTATTCCCGCAGTGAGCGCGATCATGCAACCCACCTCAGGAAAGTACTTTAGACTCTCAGAAATCATCAGTTATTCGCCAAATTCAGCAAGTGCGAGTTTTGGCTAAGGTCAGTAGCATTCCTTGGTCACATCGTCTTCGTTGATGGCATTAAAGTAAATCCTTACAAGATCGAAGTAGTAAAAACTGGCCTCACCCTATCTCTCTATCAGATATTAGGAGTTTCTTGGGTTTGGCTGGCTATTCCAGATGGCTTGTTGAGGGATTTTCTTCTATTGCATCCCCTATGCCCAGATTGACTCAGAAGAAAGTTAAGTTTCAGTGGTCAGATCCTTGCGAGAAGAGTTTTCAGAAGTTGAAGACTCGACTCACTTCAGCTTCAGTTCTAGATCTTCCAGATGGTTCAGATGGGTTCGTAGTGTATTGTGATGCATCTAGAGTAGGTTTGGGTTGTGTCTTCATGCAGCATGGTAAGGTCATAGCCTACTCCTCCAAACAGCTTAAACCCCATGAGAAGAATTATCCTACTCATGATCTTGAGTTAGCCGTCGTAGTCTTTGTCTTGAAGATTTCCTTCCATTGAGTCCTGGGGGTACTTGTACCCAAAATATTAGCTATGTGCCTAGATCCATGTCATGTTTTCACGATACTCTCAGTCAATCTATAAACTCTTAGACTTCAGATAGTCTTATGACTCAGGAAAAATCTCCATGATCTCATGACTCAGTCAGTTATCAGATATCAGTAGTATTTCATCAGCCACAAAAATTTAGTAACTCAGTCCATGCTCAGTTCAGTTTAACAAATCATGCTCAGTGTCCATTCAGATGGGAGTAGGAATTAACACCGAGTGAACCCAAGGATGGGGACTCACCTGTTATACGAGGGTGTGATTCCTAGAAGCAATCCTTACATTTCAGAACTATGTAGCCAGCATAGGTTGAGACATCGTAGTCTGCTATATGAGGGTAGATGGGGTGGCTTAACCTATTATGTGAGGGTTCCCACCGTTCTCGCTAGAGTTACCTGTTATATGAGGGTTACTTACATGTTTTCCTTACCAGTGGCGCGGTATTGACACCCTTCCAATCAGGGCATAGATTGGACCCCAATTTAGCTATCATAGCACCTTTGGGGCATGCCGGTTAGATACTACTTCCCACAGTTTCATGTTACAGAATCAGGACTATCAGATATAGTCAATCAGTCTTAGTAATAGAACTCAAATAGTTTTTCAGATTTCAGGACTGTCAGACACAATCAACTCAGATACAGTACAGAACTCAGTTCCATCAGATTTAGGACTGTCATCTACATTCACCCACGTTATTAGTTATACTCAGATACAGTCACCTATGCTATCAACATTATTCAGATATAGTCCTTCATGTTATCAGTCATATCAGTCACTAGCATGCCACGTTATCAGTACAAACTCAGAAATCACAAAATCACATTATTAGTTACAATTACGTACTTATGCATATATTTTCACGTTCATGTTAGACAGTCAGTTAGCATTATTCATGCATGCAAACCCTTGCATATAGCCTACCTCACATGTATACTCGGTACATATGTACTGACGCATTTGCGCTATGGTGCTTTTATTTTATGTTACACCATAGGTTCAGAGACATGAGTTCCAGATCAGCAGTAGATTCCAGATTCAGCAGTCAGACTAGAAGTGAGTCCTCATCCTTCGAGGACATAATGATTTTTTAATATCTCATTTATTAGCTTATTAGTTGGAGTTAGTTGGGGATATGTCCCATCAACTCCTTATTCAGATTCTTCAGACAGTAGAGGCTTTCAGACTAGATGCAGGCTAGATACAAACTAGATACAGACTATCATGTTCAGACTTCAGTATTTTCAGTTTTGTTTTGGGTATTCTATTACCCCACACAGATGTTACGTTATTCAGTTATGTTCATGATCAAACCTTATGGCCTTTTAGTGCATGTTTCTGCATTATTATATTATCTTATGCAGTATACAGGTACAGATATCAGTCATGCATTAGCTTGTGGTCCTTTGGGGTCATGAGCACCGTGTAGCGTTCCGGTTCAGCAAATCGGGTAGTTACAAATACCTGTTATATTAGGGTCACTCATATATTGTCTTTATTAGTGGAGCAGTATTGACACCCTTCCAATCAGGGCATAGATTGGACCCCAATTCAGCTATAATACATTATTTAGGGCATGTCGTTTAGATGAATACCTCCCACAGTCTTAGTCTCAGTAAAAGAACTCAGATAGTTCTTCAGAATTCAATACTGTCAGATACATTCAACTCAGATACAGTACGGAACTCAGCTAGTTCCATCAGATTCAGGACTGTCAGATACAGTCACTGACGTTATCAGTTATCAGAATTCAGTCATTAGTCATGTTAGTCATCGGCATACTCATGTTATCACGATTAAGATATAGTTACTATGTATGCAAGCATGTATTCTCACGTTCATATTAGTCAATTAGCCAGTATTGTTCATGCATATAAAACCCATGCATTCAGTCTACCTCACATGCATACCAGTACATTCAAAGTACTGACGCATTTGTGCTATGGTGTCTTATACCATAAGTTCAGAGCCACGAACTCCAGAGCATCAGTAGATTCTAGATATCAGAAGTCAGAGTTAGCAGTGAGTTCTCATCTTTCGAGGACATGATCATCATTTTATTATCTCAGTAATTAGTTTATTAGTTGGAGTTAGTTGGGGACATATCCCATCAACTTCTTACTCAGACAGTTCCGTCAGTTAGAGGTTTTCCAGACTATTATGTTCAGACAGTTATTTTAGGTGTTTTGGATATTTCATACCCCATTTAGATGTTATGTTTTACTTCAGTTATGTGAACCTTATGGCCTTTCAGTTCATGTTTCTGCATTATTCAGTATATTATGCAATATACAAGTACAGATATCAGTCATGGTTTGCTTGTGGTCCTTCGGGGTCATGAGCACCGTGTAGCGTTCCGGATATCAAATTCGTGGCGTTATATTTTCCGACATAGATTTTCTCTTACGGTGAGACTTTATTCTATCAATTTTCTTCTTATTCAAGTTTGAAGGACTGGGAGAGTCCTTCATGTGTAACAACATATATGAAAATTCCGTAAAGTCATCATCTTTAACAATAAATTTGGGGTCGAAATTGACCCCTTTACCAGCTAATTTTAGCTTGCTTTTACTAGAGATTTTTTGTTTCATGTCCTGCATTTAATGCAAGAATCACCAACTAAATTTCTATTTTTGATAAAAAACCCAAATTTATGAAGCATAGTAAAAAGAAAGAGAAAATTTGGGAAAGCTCTTCTGTAAGTAGTCGTTAAAAGACTCTTTAATGTGTAAGAGGATCAATTTTGGACCATTTAATGTCTAAGAGGATAAATTTTGGGCCAATGGCTATTTAGGGAAGTGGACCAACTGACTATCCATGTCCAACTTTTTAAAGGTTTCAAAATGGTCAGCGCATGTCCTTTCCTAAAAGTCTAGCCATTGTTGAGCTTAACCGTATTTCTATTTGGGCCAACATTTTGGATCTAACAGTCCGCAAAGAAGAGAGATCTTTGGGCCTAAACAGGGGACCCCAAAACAGAGTCTGTCCGAACCCCTAGAGCTTCTCGTCTTGTGTGTACACAGAACATAAATCTATCTTTCACGGCACTGCTGACCGCTGAGTAAATGGAAGACATTGAAGATTTACTGGTGGGTCCCGGCGCCGGAGTGCCTCCTGGGTTCCGGTTACCGTTGAAGGCAGCCGTTGGATTCAACCCAAAGCAAAGGAAAAAGAACGGTGTAACGAAGCTAACACTGGTCCAAGACTCTCCTGCACCTAAAATACCTGGCACTCAGGTGTCTCTTTATTTAAGATTTTTTTTAAATTTTTTTGAAGAATTCCTGTTACACAATGATTGCTTTTGTAGTTAGTCTTGTGTATTTTTGTTTGATAATGATCTATTTGTGTGCATGTGAATGTTGCAGACTATTTACATCAAGACATTTGGATGTTCTCATAATCAGGTATACTTGTGTTCGGTCAATTATGCACATGCTTATAGAAAAATGATGGTTTTGATACTTATCTATACTTCTTATTATTTATCTAAACTTTAACTTCCTCAGAAAGACTTTGCTTGAAAGTTGAAATGTGACTTGTAAGAAAAAAAAGTACTTGGGATTAATGTGCAAAAAAAAAAAAAAAAAAAAAAAACTTTAAAAAGTACTTGGGATTAGTGTGCAAAAAAATAACTTACTTCTACCTTTGTGAGGTAGAGATGTTGTTCTCGATATACCCTCGACCCTCGGCTTCTCAAAACATGGTTTGAAAGAAATGCAAGAGTAAAAATTTAGGATGAAATTATTGAAGTAGTTAGAGACTCCAGACTAGAACTCTGTGCTAACGCTTGACTACCTTCTAATCGTCCACCCTAATTCTCAACCTCCATACTCTCTTATTTAGGGTCATTGACCTTGGTAAGATCAAATGTGTCATGTCTTGTTTATGCACCTCTCTCCGGTTCTTTCTTGGTCTACCTGTACCTCTCCTCAAACCTATCATCGCCAACCTCTCGCACCTCTCCTCTCAGGCATGCATCTGTGCTCCTCAACGTCACATGCTCAAATTATCTCAGTCTCTCTTCCCGCATATTTGGTCCACCTCGTAGGCTACTCCAACCTTACCCCGTATATCTTCGTTCCTAATTTTATCTCTTGTAGGTTAGTGGAGGTCGCGGATTAGGGTAGAAGGTTAGTGCGTGTGTGGGTTGTAACTAGTAGTCAGGGAGCTCTGGTGTAGCCGGGTTAGTAAGCCTACGACTGTGTCTAGTGGTAGGAGCCGCTAGTGTATGGCTTATACTAGGGGGTGACCTTTTCTTATTTCTTATTTCTTATTTCTTATTTCCTGTTTTTTAATTTCATATCGCTCTTATTTTCGTGGCTCCCTTAGCTCTATTTTTATTATCTCTCATTTCTTATTTTGGTTATACCACCCATTTTGTTTTAGGTATTACTATGACCTTGTTAACCATTCATTATCTTGAGCCGGGGGTCCATCGGAAACAACCTCTCTACTTATTCGGAAGTAGCGGTATGGACTGCGTACATTTTACCCTCCCCAGACCCCACTTGGTTGGATGGATTACACTGGGTTTGTTGTTGTTGTTGTTGCAGTATGCTGACACATCCATCTAAGCATCCTCATTTTCGCTATTTTTATCTTTATACATGTGAGTTCTTGATTGACCAACATTCACCCGTGCAACATGGTCAGTGTCAGTCTAACAACCACTCACTCTGTAGAACCTACTTTATCACATAGGACACCGGTTGCGAGCCTCACTTTCATCCACCCTACCCCGATACAATGTACTACATCGTCATTGATCTCCCATTTTCTTGGATTATAGACCCAAGATAATTGAAGTTTTCTCAACATCCCCATCTGCTTCTTGTGATGCGACACTAAACTTGTACTTCATATATTCTATTTTAGTCCTTCTCAAAAGCCTTTAGACTCAAGGGTGTGTTTGCAAATCTTCAGTTTATCATTAACTATGTTGCGCATCTCGTCAATCAATACTATGTCGTCTGCATATAAAATGCACCATGATACTTCCTTTTGAATATGATGTCTCAATTCATTTATCACCTAGGCAAATAAGAACGGGTTGAGAGTTGATCCCTAGTGTAGCCCCATCGCGACTGGAAATGTTATGACTCTCCTTCCCCTGTTCTCACTAGGATATTGGCTCCAGGTACATGCCCTAAATCACCCTAATGGACACCACATATGTACTCCAGGAATCTCCCGAAAATGAACACCATATGTAAGTCTTTTGTCCTCTCAGTGTACTGCTCCCCTCCTTAAAAGGTGAATAACTTCCGTTGTTGATCACCCTGCCATGAATCTGAAATGGTTCTCGGGAATAGATACGTTCATCTTCATCTTCATGCCGATCACCCTCCCCCAAACTTTCGTAGTGTAGCTAGTAGTTTGATATCCCTATAGTTGCAAGGTAAAGAAATCCAGATGCCAGATAATAAATTTTGTAAATAAAGGAGAATAAGACCTTGCAGCCTAGTTTGGAAACAGTCTAAGTGGCATCTTTTTGTGTCGAGGAAATAGAATTTCAGGAGGACTAACAGATATATTATTATACTGCTTTTCCTACCTCTGTTAAGCTCTTGGTGAGTGCGTTCTGCTCCAAAATTTTAGCAAGACTAGTTGGAAAATGCAGGTCTGTTTCTGAATAAGTAAAGCTTGGGATTTACATGTATATCTGCTTTCTGAATGTTGAAAGAGAATTTGGAGTTCCCTGATAGTACATTGAAATGAGGGGACCTTAAAACTGCTATACCCAAAAAAATGAACATAAGCAGTTTTAATAAAGTAATTTTATTAATGAATCACGGTACTATGATAGTAGTGCAGATACAAATAGCAGAAAATCTGTAGAGGATGAATTTGAAGAAGTAAGATACTCGTTTTGTTCATTATATCTTACGGTATTTGACTAGACATGATTTATAGTATAAGTTCAATTACCACCTTAAATCATGTTTTTTCAAAAACACAAAAATTAATGATAGTAGAAGCAAAATATTACCGTGTTGTTTGAGAAGTCTGTTTGATAGAGAGAGCATCACAACAAAAGTTCATATTTGAGAATATTAATTAGTTTGAAATCTTGAAAGTTGTATGCACATAAAATGGTGTCAAAACTTTTGAGAACTTCTCAAAACAGAACATGTCAGAAAGTTTGGAGCACAGGAAGAACTGATTTCAAGCTAAGGAACCCATCAAAGTTCATGAATCTTTGTATAATAAAACAGGTTGTTTGTTGAGAAATACGGAAAAAACGGTCAAGGGGTGGCCTACTAAGGATAGTTACTGAATATTATTGCCTTCTAGAATAAAGTAAGAATATTATGCTTGACCAGCTAATATCTGGCAAAATCTGCATGATTTTTAAGTGACTGATAGTAGCAAAATAAGAAATCTTTTCACTTGTTCAGAGGTAACAAGCCAGCAAGCTAAAAGCTGGAAATTATATAGGATCACTTAGTTGGACCATTTCTAACTTCTAAGAGGCTGAAGGATCCTTCATCTATTTGGCTCAGCTTTTGTTACTAAATGTAAGTTCCTTTTACATTTGTTTTGATTGTCTTATTTTCCTGATTCTGTAGAGTGATTCCGAATATATGGCTGGTCAGCTTTCAGCGTTTGGTTATGCTCTGAGCGATAACCCTGATGAGGCAGACCTCTGGATGATAAATACGTGAGACGTTTTTCTTGTTTTCAGTATGCATACTTGTCTTTGGTTTTTGTGAAAAAATATAAGAGAAAATATTATTGAATTGTTGTAAGTACATTATTACATTGAGACCCTATTTGTTGACACTACATTTCAATTCTTTTCCTAATAGGACACTACATTACAATCCCTTTTCAAGTAGGATTATATATGCTATTCCTATTCGTACTCATATTCTAACACTCTCCCTCAAGCTGGTGCATAGAAAATATATGTACTAACCTTGTTATGGATGTAACTAATACGAGGATCGATGAGGGACTTGGTGAAGATATCTGCAAGAAAACTAATACAGACTGCTTTGGACGTCTGCTTTGGACGTCTAGGAGACCTCAACTGAAACGAAACAAACTGACAAAGTGATCTGAAAAGTAGTAAACATCGTCGGAAAGTCAATGTGTCACTGGAAAATTGTCGAAAACTGGTATAAAATATAAGGGTCATCTTGAAATCAAGAGATGAGTAGATCTTGAACAAGATAGTCACCGAAAAACTGGCCGGAACATACTCACGCGCCAGATTATTAGATTTGATGGTTGAAAAGTGGTCACCATTTGAAAAAAAATTATATGGTAGGATTGGAATGATGACACGACCCTACTGAGAAAGAAAATTATATGAGTAAAGTCGGAATGACAGCGCGATCCTACTGAAAAAGAGAACTTATATGGGTAGGGTCGGAATGATGGCACGACCCTACGCAAATCAAATATGAGGAGTCACCATAAAGACGCATGGAACTACGCAAATTAGATCTAAGGAGTCATCGGAAAAGACACACGATGCTATGCAACTCAGATATGAGAAAGTAGTTCGAAAAGATGCACGGTACTACGCAAATTAGATATGAAAAAGTAGGGAAAAGAAGTGTGGTGGCCTAACTTTTGCTAATATGATCATTGGCTGGACGGGCGGAATATATGGGTTATAGCTGCCCGCCAGCAGCGGAAGCTCTTTGATTCTCTACCAAGATCGTAGAGGCTTTGATACCATGTGAAAAAATATAGGAGAAAATATTATTGAATTTTTGTAACTACATTATTACATTGAGACCCTATTTATTGGCACTACATGCCAATCATTTTCCTAATAGGACACTACATTACAATCCCTTTCCAAGTAGGATTATATATGTTATTCTTATTCCTACTCATATTCTAATAGTTTTCATCTGGAAATAAGGAACCCTTGTTCAGTTTCAATTTTAAGTTGAAACATTTGCATAGCTATAAAAAAATACTCCCTCCATTTTGAAAATAATGACCTGTTTTGACCTGACACGAAATTTAAGAAATAAAGAAGACTTTTGAATTTTGTGGTCTTAAATTAAAGTTATGTGAAATGTACCAAAATGCCTTTAATCTTGTAGTTTTAAACATGCCACGTGGAAAGTTGGAAGTAAAGTGTTGCCAAAAAAAGAGAGGGTCATGCTCTTTGAAACGAACTAAAAAAGAAAGTAGGTCATTCTTTTTGAAACAGAGGGAGTATTTGTTAAAAGGCTTCTGATTTCTCCGCTACACTGCATCTATTTCGTCTTCACCACCTAATTGAGGATGATATATCTGTCATGACTCAATTCCACCTTAAGCCGTGATGACACCCAAATGTCACTAGCCGGTTGAACCATGGCAATTCGATAAGCAATACATTACATAATGTCTCATGACACAATTTATCTAAACCGTAATTACACCTTACCCTAGCCTGTTAGGAAAAACCCAAAAACATTTCAAGATCAGACCATGAAATTTAAGAGATGTGAGTTTAAGTATAAAGCAAAAGATACAGTACTAATTGTCAAAAAAAAAAAAAAGTATAAAAGCAAAAGATACCAAAATATTACAAATTTTAAAATAGATATAGTGCAGAAAGATGAAAACACCCCGCAAATCTGGTAATACCAGTCATGAGCTTCTACGAATAGTTTAATACAAATGTCTCATAAAAAATAACTCTGTCTAGATAATAAGACGATGTAGAATAAAAGAGTCTTTAACTACACAAAAAAAAGAATAAACAGAAGTCTCTAGGGTGCTGCGGATGGGGTCAACTCCTCATCACTCACTCGCTCGACTGTTGCTAGGGTAAGAATCTGCACAAAAAGTGAAGTGTTGTATGAGTACACCAACATGTACCTACATGTTGGAATGAATATACTCACTTAAATCCCCTGTATAGTGAACAAATAATCTTGACAGATAATAAGCATTAAAACAGCGTGAGATGGTATGTGCAAATACCACATAATCAAGATTGATGTTCATCTGTCTAAGGAGGATTAAATGGGTGAAGCCAGGGGACATAAAAGGACTGCTAAACTGCTGGAACAAGGATGACAACGCAGCCAAAAAGGAAACATAGAAGACTGTCTCTGCATGCATTTAGTGGACAACATGGAAAGAAAGGAATAGTAGATGTTTTGTGGACAAACAGTGCAACGTGCAGGAGTTAAGATGAATTGTTTAGCTCTGTCTGATTTTTGGCGTACACAAAAATTAATAGCTAAACGCAAGATATTTTTGATGTTTTAGACTATTTATAGGAACAACAAATAGATGTTCAAGCGGTAAGTTGTAATACTTTTGAAGGGGGACTACATATTTATGCCTGTGGATATGTAGATTAACTGTTACTATTCTAAAAATAATATGTGTGCAGATACAACATTTAATATGAAATCCACAAATCATGAGTTAGAATCGGGTAGGAATGATAAAGAATCCACCTTTACTCAATACCAACAATACATCTATACAGTGACTCATGAGAGATAAATCCTTATCCACATTTGGCACAGACAACTCGCCTGCATAATCCGTGTAGGAGAGTTTGAGTGTGGAAGCAGTGTACTCATGCCCCTGAGCATCTAGGTGTGACTACAAAAATGCAAATATAATGCATATGTACATGGCATGATAATAGCTAAAATATAACCAACATACATGTAGCTCATAATGTTAAACTATACGTTGCCCAACATTATTTCTAGCTTGAATAGGATGCTCAAGTAATCATGACGCAAAAGTAACACATAAAACATGTATATAACAACCTATACTCATATGGAATTTATAACTCTAGCATCCACATATACATATACGGTACCCCCGCATACATAATATATACAAAATCAAACCAATTTGGGAAAATTTCCTTATTGAAGGTCAAAACCTTAACTTACTTCGGTTTGAAGTTGCCTTAATTTCATGAATCGTCTTTCCTTGTTCCAAACCAACCTCCAGATCTAGATCTATTAAAAAAAGACTCTACCAAATAATATGAATCCCTTGATGTCAATTTCAAATTTTAGACTAGGTTGAAGTCAAAGTAAACCTAAGAAGTCAACCCTGGGCTCATGGTCAGATCCTGAAATCAATTATGTTTCTGAGTAACCCATAACTGTATGAGTCTAAATTTACAATTAGATTTTCAGTCTGACCTCAAATCGATATTCAAATCCTCAAATTGTTCTCTCTTAAACTTGGGTAAAAATCTGCCTACGCTACCTTTCAACAACAACATACCCAGTGAAATACCATAAGTGAGGTTTGGGGAGGGTAGCCTGTATGCAAACCTTATTCCTACCTCGTGGAGGAAGAAAGGCTGTTTTCGAAAGATCCTCGGCTCAAGTGCAACAAATCAAAGAATTTTTTTTAAAAAAGAGCTGCCCGGTGCATTAAAATTCCCGCTATGCAAAGGGTTCAGTGAAGGGCAGACCACAAGGGTCTATTGGACGCATCCTTACCTTGCATTTCCGTCGAAGGCTGTTTCCACGGCTTGGACCCATGACCTTCTGGTCACATGGCAACAACTTTATCTGTTACTTCAAAGCTCTTTTAAAAAAAGTCCAGATCTGTCTTCACCACTGGACAATGCAGAAAGAGATGGCTGCCATTTTCCCCTTCACTATTGCACATAAAACATCTGCTACTTAGTGACATTCCTCTTCTCTGTATTTTGCTTTGATTTAGGCATGCATCATGAGTGCTCAGCTAAATAAAACAACAGCCGTTGTTAGGTTCCTTGATCTTCCACAACAATTTCCATGGTCAATTAATAGGGTTTTCCCCCTCTGTTAAATATCTTGTAGCATGAATTAAAAGATAATTGTTCATTCTTTTGACTAATCCAAATAATGCCTTCAGGTATCGCCTCACTTAAACCCACCTTCCCAGATCAGCCAGTAGGAGAGTCATTCAAGGGATTTCCCAATCAAAACAACTTCTAAAAGCTTATGCCTCAGCTGGTTCCGCTCCAACATTATGAGACCAAGTTATCTGCATTGGAAGGGAAACGATAAAGGTCCAGATAATTGATCATCAAAGTCATGCATTATTGCATCCTACCCAAGCGTCTTGCCAAATCCTTGTATGTCTGCTATTTCCAACCTTGATCTTTATGTTGGCTTCGAAAACTTGTCATAAGCTGCAGATGTTTTTCCACAGTCTTACCCCGTGAGAAGTATTTACAGATCTAGTGAACCATGCGCATTGTCACCATATTTATCAAAGATATACTTTCTCCATAAGCTCCTTGCCTCTTTGTCATATCTCCATAACCACTTCATTCAAGCTGCACTCGTGTGTCTTCAAATTCTAATGCCAAGACCACCGCTTCTTTTGTCCTTGAAAACTGGTCCCACTTTACCAAGTGAAAGGCCTTCTTTTCCTTATTTCCATTCCAGCAATAACCACCTCTTTGGGATACAAGTTTCTCTTTTTGCAGACGATGTAGTTCTGATTGACGAGACCCGAAAGGGTGTGAATGACAAATTAGAGGTGTGGAGACAAACTCTTGAGTCTAAAGGGTTCAGGTTGAGCAGAAGCAAGACAGAGTATTTGGAATGCAAGTTTAATGACGTGAGGTTGGAGGACGAGGTGGTCGTGAAGCTGGACTCGCAGGAGGTATGTAAGAGGGATAGTTTCAAGTATCTCGGGTCCGTGATACAGGGTAACGGTGAGATTGACGAGGATGTCTCGCACCGTATCGGGGCGGGATGGTTGAAGTGGAAGCTCGCGTCGGGGGTGTTGTGTGATAAGAAGGTGCCGCCCAAGCTTAAAGGCAAATTCTATAGGATGGTAGTCTGTCCGGCCATGTTGTATGGAGCGGAGTGTTGGCCAGTTAAGAACTCCCACATCCAAAAAATGAAGGTGGCGGAAATGCGGATGTTGCGCTGGATGTGTGGGATGACTCGAGGGGATAGAGTTAGGAATGAGACTATCAGGGAGAAGGTTGGTGTGGCTCCAGTGGAGTGCAAGATGCGGGAAGTCCGATTGAGTTGGTTTGGACACGTGAAGAGGAGGGACACGGATGGCCCGGTTCGTAGGTGTGAGAGGCTAGCGTTGGATGGTTTTAGGCGGGGTAGGGGGAGGCCGAAGAAGTACTGGGGTGAGGTGATTAGGCGGGATATGGAGCAGCTACAGCTCACCGAGGACATGACCCTAGATAGGAAGGTCTGGAGGGCGCGAATTAGGGCAGAAAACTAGGGCCAGTTTGGGGCGTTAGGGTAGGGAAGTATTTGGTGGGGGTTTTATTCCTGTTATTCTTCCTATTCTTATTTTTATTCCTATTTTCTAGTCTTCTTCTTGTTATGCTTTCGGTGTTCCATATTTTATTACGAATCTGGGTGCTTTCCGATGTTTCCTACTACTTATGGGTGCCGTATTTACGTTATGAAATCCTGTTCTGTGCGTTACTTTATATTTGTGTGGTGTCTCGTGTCTTGAGCCGGGGGTCTATCGGAAACAGCCTTTCTACTTTTTCAGAGGTAGAGGTATGGACTGCGTACATCTTACCCCCCCAGACCCCACTAGGTGGGAACACACTGGGTTTGTTGTTGTTGTTGTTGTAGGTAAATATATATTAGCCAATGTCCTTTTTATTGTTTGGTTAACAGTGGTGTCTAGCCAACTTGCGCACAAAGAATGGTTCAGTGTCTTAAATAGCGAAAATTAGCAAGCCAAAAAAAAAAAACACTCGCCTTTTATAAGTCACTACGCTTTACCCATAAGAAGTGATGACTCTGGCTTGCATCACACCATTGGTTTAGCGAGAAAATGATCGCATCTTATGAAAAGGGAGTCATCACTTTCTTTTTTGTACTCGAATCATGTTATTGGTGTTGAGTTGCTCCAATGGCAAGCGCACTCCACTTCCACCACAAGGTTGTGACTTCGAGTCACCAAAGGAGCAAAGTGGGATAAGAGGACACTGTTGACTCCTTGATAAAGGGGGATTTGGGGATGATGATATCGAAAAAATCATCAGGTTATTGATGTTTTTCCACAGATACAGAGGTCACTCATGCCTTGGATCTGATTTAAGTCATATTAGTTTTAGTTTTCATGTCAATGCAAATGTATGCACCATCTGTTATCCACCCTTTTCGCTTCGTGTTTTTCATGAATTTTATGCTTACTCCCAAAAGTAGGGGTCGTTATGCTAGTCCAGCATCATGCACAAAACTTCACAAATGTCTACAAATAATTTTCATGGTTGCATACATACGCTTAGCGGGTTATTGCTGGTTGCTGTAGCTCAGGCTTCTAAATGGAACATTTTCTTTATTATTTGGTGAACTAATTTAAGGGTTTTAGCTAATGCACTCTCATATGATGCAGCTGCACAGTCAAATCTCCTAGTCAGTCTGCCATGGATACTATTATAAGTAAAGGCAGAAGTGCAAAAAAGCCATTGGTAGTAGCAGGTTGTGTCCCACAAGGAAGCCGTAATCTTAAAGAGCTTGAAGGAGTTAGTATAGTAGGAGTTCAGCAGATTGACCGTGTGGTTGAGGTTGTGGAAGAGACTTTGAAAGGTCATGAAGTTCGGCTACTAACCCGGAAGACATTACCAGCACTTGATCTTCCAAAGGTACTAATTTGAAATAATTTTCTATTTATATGAGTTGAAACCTTTACCAAACAAAAGAAAATATCTGTTTTGAGTTTAAGACCAGCTTTGATTTATTACAGTAAAATCAGTTTCCATATTTTGTCCCCACTCAATTTATTTTCTATCTAATCCATTTGGATATATCTTACAGGTGCGAAAGAACAAGTTTATTGAGATTCTTCCAATAAATGTTGGTTGTTTAGGTGCTTGTACTTATTGCAAGACGAAGCATGCCCGTGGTCATTTAGGAAGTTACGCAGTTGATAGCCTTGTAAGTTCTCCAATATAAGAGTAGAAAAACCTATATGTTGAGTTTTCTAGCTTTTTGATTTAGAATCTGAATTTAGGTGGGCCGAGTCAAAAATGTCATTGCTGATGGAGTGGGGGAGATCTGGCTGAGTAGTGAAGACACCGGGGCATATGGTAACTTTTAAGCTTTTGTTTTCTTCATTCAACCTTTGGAAGAAGGGAAGTGGGTGGGACATTTGTGTGGCTGTAAAACTTTAAAACTTCTGGTCTTAAACATGCCATAACATTTGTGTGACTGTAAAAATTTATCATTAAAGTAAAAAATGGAAAATTCAAGCTAAATTGTTTTCAAATTTAGAAAGAGAGTCAATTCTTTTTGGAACGGACTTATAAGGAAATAGTTCTTTTTAGAATGAAGGGGTTAACAATTATCAAGGAAACCAAAAACTGAACATGTTTGAAACTTGTTTCCTTTATACCTACCTATCTCGAGTAACTTCGTACATAATATCTTGATTTAGTCAGTACAGTAGTATTGGCAATACACTCAAGCTGTCAACGGCTTTCTACAAAAAAGCAATGTGAGAATGTATTCTTTTATCTAAGCTTCTTCACTGTGCCTTAACTTCCCCATCGTAGACGATAGAAAAGCAATAGTTGTCGATAATGCTAGTCTCGTGACATATTTTAAGTGTAGGGCACAAGCCTAACAGTCTTAGTCTATCAAGAATGTAAAGCACTTTTGTGTTTCTTAATTTTGCAGGTCGTGACATTGGAGTCAATCTTCCTATTCTATTGAATGCGATAGTTGCAGAGCTTCCTCTGGATGGAAGTGCAATGCTCCGAATTGGGATGACCAATCCTCCTTATATTCTTGAGCACTTGAAGGAGATAGCTGATGTCTTATGTCATCCTTGCGTATATTCTTTTCTTCATGTGCCAGTTCAGTCGGGTAGTGATTCGATCTTGAGTGTAAGTTTGAATTGCATAATATCAGTCCATTTTTAACTTTCTTTTTTGGTTTTGGACAATCCTTGTGAAATAAACCCTATGCTCGCCCTCATAAAGTAATGTTATTGCCACAAAAATTGTATATCTTAAACTCTCTTTTCTCTGTTCGTCAATTTCAGGCAATGAACCGTGAATACACTGTAGGTGAGTTCAGGAAGGTGGTGGATACATTAATGGAACTGGTCCCCGGGATGCAGATTGCAACGGATGTAATTTGTGGATTTCCTGGTATGTCTGCTCATCTTGCTGCCTATTAAGATGGTGTCAGTAAGTATGTGGACCTGATTCGTGTCTCCACAAGATATAAGCTATTTGCTTGGACTTTCCAAAAATGTTGTTGTACCCGTGGTGGATCCTCCAAAAATGCGATATTGGAAGATCTGACACGCACCCTTGCATTTTAGTCCGAGCAACATAGGTTAGAAGCTTAGAAGCTTAGAGCCTGTTTGGAATCTTAACATATTGCTTTTGGCTTATTTTTTTGTTATTTTTGGCTTAAAAACAAGTGCTTAATAGCAATTTTTATTTTATTTTACAGAAGTGCTTAAGAGTTATTTTGGCTTAAAAGCACCTAAAATAAACCAATCCAAACTCTCTTAATCTTCCAAGTAGCCATTCCACGAATTCCCAAGTCCCCTCCCAACCCTTGGAATCAATTAAATTGAAGCGTGATTTTAGAAGATTTTTTCCGAATGAGGAAATGAAACAGCTTTCTTTCTCCTTTTATTACAAAAACTTGTTCTTTTTAATTCTCACAACTTCTGTAAATATGGCGAAATTCCATTTGTTTGTTTTTTTGGTCATATCCATATATTATTATCATCAGATTATTCTGGAGTGTTTGGAGCCCATAGACTTCCAGTCTGATATATTGTGCAATTTTTTTTTTTTTTTTTTTTTTTTTTTTTTTTTTTTTTATGATTTTGCCAAATCATCAAGAGTTTAGCCTTAGACCTACATTTGTTTTGATCAGTTCGGCTGCTGGAAAGACCTTGCACCAAGTGTGTCGTTTCATATAGTTTGTTACCATTGTCCTCACATTGCAGGTGAAACTGATGAAGATTTTGCTCTGACAGTTGACCTTATTAAGGACTACAAGCTTGCTCAAGTTCATATATCACAGTTCTATCCTAGGCCCGGTATGTTCTTTTTCAGTTTTTCAATTGTTATTTGTATGTACCACACTGGAAAATAAAGGAAAAAAGATTTCCTTTTACTTTGGATCCACTCTGAAGAGATTGCAAAAGGCTCTAGTTTTGGATCAACAAGTGAGGGATGTGAAGCTATTTCTTTGCAGTACATTCTAGATAATTTTATTTTCAAGTGCACTTGAGGATATGCATGTGATGCATGGATTTCAATTACTTGCTTGCTATCGGGTTATATGCAATAATTTGGAACTAAATGCAGTTGTACAGACATATATCCAGTCATCTATTGTTAAAGACTGATCTATGTTAGGCACTCCTGCGGCAAGGATGAAGAAGGTTCCTAGTAACGTGGTGAAGCAACGGAGTCGTGAATTAACTGCTGTATTTGAGTCCTTTACCCCATATACTGGAATGGAAGGCAAGATAGAGAGAATATGGATTACCGACATAGCTTCAGATGGAGTTCATTTGGTAAGCATGATAGAGCCAGTTATCTGGACAACTGCCATTGTTTCATAATGCCATTTTGACTCTTCTAAAGCCCTTATTACAATTTAGATGCGGTTGTTTGGCTGGGACATGATGGGTTTCCTGTGTTCTTAGTAAATTCATTTATTCAAAAGTATAATAGTTGGTGAAAGTTTTAACCATGTATCACAAATTAATTTTCAGGTAAGATCAACGAGCTGAAGATAAACTTTGATCATACTCATGCCTCAATCTCCTACTCGTATTTCCATTTGTGTGTGTGACAAGCAAGTATATTTTTCTACAAAAGAAAATCGAGAGTGCTCAAATTCTTATATGCATTTTATAATACTTGCCAATAATACTGCTTTTCATTTCCTGAATGAATTGTCGTACGGTTTTGCATGTTAGATGCAAATGGCTTCACTCCCATGAGTAAACCATGAGTAACCCTCTTTTTCCCCCAATGGTCTAGGTGGGACACACTAAGGGATACATCCAGGTGCTGGTGATTGGTCCAGAAAGCATGCTGGGTACCTCAGTTATGGTGAAAATAGCATCTGTAGGTAGATGGTCAGTTTTCGGAGAAGTGATTGAGATCCTCTGCCCAAATAGTAAGGATGTCCGCTCACACGAGTGTTTTGATGAAAGGAGCTCCCCCTGTGCCCTTTCAGAAGAAGCTTGTGCCCGTTCAAAAGAACAAGAAACTTTCACTGCAACATCTGGTTGGTGCAGTCAGTGCCCAACTGGGGAATCAACAACCTTGCTGAAGAATGATCTTCAGCAAGATAACCATAGGAGCAGAAACCTAACCGGATGGTTTCTGAGGAATCGTAAGAATCAGTCTTCCAAAAAGATGGACTTAACTAGCCTGGAATCTGAGGAGAGGCAGATACAGGATTTAGGTCGCCCAAGCGCTTGGAGTCCTGTTGATATGGCTCTTCTTAGTGGAATATTATTGAGCTTGTTCGCAATTGTAATTCTATTTTTGAATCTTGGATCTAGGAGTTTATCATCTAAGTAAATCAATTCTGTAGCTTCATTTTTTTTTTCATAAGTTGCAAGAGGGCAGAGTTTGACATTGTGGTTTGTTTTGTGACAGTAGAAACAGCTAACCTGACACTTTGCGGTGATAGTAATTTCTATGCTGTTTTTTTCTCTTGTAACCAGAAAAATTGGGACTGCCAATGAAACCAATTTGAGAATTTAAGATGGGACATCCCATCAGGTTTGAATTTGCAATTCTTTTTTACATCTAAACAGGTACAAATAACTATATTCTACAACCTCATGGAGGACTTGCGATCTAATACAGGAGCTTGATGAATGTGGGACATACATTAGGTAAGTAAGGATTCTGGGGAGTGGGGTTAACAAGGGAAACAGCTCACATGTGTGTCTTCTGTGGTAGCCTTTTGTCCCCACTTATTCACTGAACTCATCTCTCTATTTTACAACTTGAATGCATATCAGAGGATCTTAATCACTTCAACTTGAATAAGGTGAAAATTCTCTCGTGTAACCAGAAAAATTGAGACTGCCAACGAAACCAGCAGCCTTTTGTCCCACTTATTCACTGAACCCATCTCTCTATTTTACAACTTGAATACATATCAAAGGCTCTTAATCACTTCAACTTGAATTAGGTGAAAATTTACCAGCACCTCACAAAAGCATATCAGACTTGGATGGTAATCTCTTGAAGAAATTCACAGGTACTGATGGCAGCTTGCTCCTGAATCGTGGATGGCGCAACCAGTAAAGGCCTATGAGCACTGCAACTACTTGGAATGGAGTAACATATAGAAACACAGCCCAGATCAATGCTAGGATGATAAATATAGCAGTAGCCCTTGGATCCCGCCAGCTTAGTATGGCAAGAGCCCTTTCACCTTGAGTTGCCAAATCTCCAACTACAGTTTGCACCCTACCAGCCACGCTCCTCAGCCGATCATACCTCATTCTCACGACGTCTGTTGGCCGGGAAGTAGGGAATGTATCAAATTCTTCATCCAGTTCATCTGGGTGAGCATTTTCAGCCTGCGAAAGACGAGCATCCATGTGGGGTGGAGCTCTAGGCCTAAATCTATAGTTCCACAAGCCAATTACAAACAGGTAGAGGAAAATTGTTGGCAGAATGAGTTCTGGGTAGCAAACCAATATCAAAAAGAGCACGTGGACAAGGATAGTCGTCAAAGGGTTTTTCCAGTAGCAAATGCCATCAAACCATCGACAAACTGCCGAAATCCCAGAAAGCAGTGACATTATGCGAAAGAAATTAGCTTTGCTTCTTCTGAGGCTGAACATATGGTAATCCACATCCAGCATATACTCCACAACCTCCCTTCTGAGAGGTGGCTCAGCCCTGGCCAGCCTTGCAGCCACTATCTGCATTGCCTGGTGGCGCAACCAATCAATGTGCCTTACGGAAATGGGTTGCACATAATGCATTTTCGGGAGCAATGGCCTCCCATATTGTGCTACCATGTTCACCCAAGCAGTACAAGTGAACCTTATCGCCAAATGAAGTTCTCCATGTTTCCTTAAACCAGAGGGTGTAAGAACCAGCAATGGATAAAAATGTGTATAGATCCGATCAGTTTCCAAAGTGGATAACCTAATTCTCACCTTACCAATCCTCTGATCTGTAGTTTCATCTTTGCCATTGATGTGACAATTGTCGAAAACCCCAATGGTGACAACGGTACATGGATCAAACACTTCCCAAGAGAACTGCTCGTTCCATCGAGGAGCCAGAGTGTCGATGAGTGTTCTTGTTCGAACCCATTTATTCCCATACTTAGCAACACAATATGAATCAGTGATTCGACCCTCTTTACCTTTCATTGGCAGCAGATTCTTGGCACTGAGAATACCTAATTCAAGAATTCCAATACTCGCCTTTCTCAAGTGCTTTGATGATGGTTGAAGATCACTGCTAAAATGTGTAGATTCATCAAGAACATGGTAACCAGCATCTATCCAAATTCGAAGGTGAATCTTGCTGGAGAACTTCACTTCTTTCTTCTTCTCATCATCATCTGCTGCATGAGAGGGCTTCAGAAGATTGAACCATATAGCATCTGGTAGCTTAGAGGTATCAACTCTAGTTGCAATATTTCTAACAGATATCATAGCCCTGCCAATCAATTCGTCTTTTCCTGGTCCAACTCTATCGGCGACATCTATTATCAAATACTCCTCAAAAGGCTCAGATGCAACAAACATTAGCTCCTCATTCCACACGGGGTTAATGTGTCTCATCGGTGAGGGCTTAGTAGTCCTTGCCTGGTGCCCAAGCTGTAACTTGACATAAGCCTCGAGCATCCGGCTTCTATCTGATGGAACAAGATCCTGAGCTTCAATAACATGAACTCTTAGATAATACAGTTTAGGGGAGAAATAGACTTTGGAGCGTGTATTAACCAAATTTTGTTGACTAGCCATATGAGCATCAGAATGCCAAGCCTCGGGAAAAGCCTCATCCGCTTGGGTTCCCATCCAAACAGCAAGCATGATTTCACCTTGTGGAATCTTTTCCCCTTTCTTATTGACCAACCTGTACCATTGTGGAGCTAAAGGACTGTCTGGGGGAACACGAAGCGGGACTTCAGCAATATCAAACATAACTTTGCCGACAATATCATCTTTACCAAAATCTTTATCTTTTACAGTAACTTCAATCAAATTAGATTGCAGTCTTTCTTTAGAGAAGGCAAAAACACTGTTCCATACAGGATACTGATTCTTCTCATAATGCCTTGTAACACCTTTGTAATTTCCAAGTTTGACCTCAACATAAGGATCAAGACTCCCTGATATATCCATAACTGGAAGATCCCTTGCCTTGACTACATTAATATACAAAAAATGCATTTGTTCCACTAAATCATAAGTACTAGCAGTCTTATCTCTACCCCAATATCCCATTCTTGCAGCCAAAGGTGGTCTAGTTTCCACCAACCCAAATTCAGGCCTTGGACCACCACCACCCATTTGCATCTGCATTACGTTACTAGCCATAGGTGGTCCAGCCTTTGCAAAATCAGCCCTTTTCTCCGTCACCACCGGAGGAGGAGGTGTTGGTGTTGGTGCCGGCGCAGGAATAGAATGAAAAGTTCTTACCTCTGGTTCTTTCTTCTTCTTCTTCTTGTTGATTTCAGTCTCCTTCGTGTACTGTTCTTCAAAGTTGGTATTAATTTCTTGCAATGGAGGAAAAGGGGTTGTCCTATCTTCAACAGTATTCACATTCTGCTGCTCAGTATCCACCACCGTTGGCGATGGAGTGGCATTATCACCATCAGTATTCACATCAGCAACACCGACAGAGCCATGAAAAGCATAAATTCTTAAGGCAATATCACCCTTGATATGGGAAAAAAGGCCTCTTTTATCAAGTGGGTATCTCTGAACTAAAGCTTCAGAATCAGAAAAGGGAATAGAAGCACCAGAAATCTTGACACGGCCAAGAAAATTCTTGTGGTGTCCATGTCTTTGGTCATTATAAACATAGACAGAGATTGTCTGGTTTTCAAGGTCTCTTGGGTTCTTGATGTTGAAGACAAGTTTTTCATTCCATTGGGGGTTGAGATCTTTGGTTTTAGTTTGGGTTCTTTGGCGTTGCTCATCAAAGTCTACTTCAACAAAAGGACTAGCTGAGCCTTGTCCATCTTTAGGCATCAGATCACTTGCATCAAGAACTTCTACTGTTAACTTAGCCATCGAACAGTAAAAAAGGAAAGTTTTGGTTCAGAAGAGTAGAAGCTAATCAAGAAATAATGGTTGGTAGAAACAGGGGAAAAGTGTTATGGAGTAGAATTGAAGGAAGTCGGAGAAAGATGGAGAAAAGGGTAGGCGGTGAAGGAGATAGTGCAAAAGAGTTGTAGTGGGTGGGTGTGGGGGACCTAGGAATTAGAGCGTGTTAAATTTTGGTGGGTGTAGGGCTGTCAAAATCTTTGGTCTTGTAGTATATCTCTTTTGATTCTAAGTAGGTGTTCGGCCAAAATCAAAAAAATTTATTAGAGTTGGAAATTGAAGTTACAATTGGTGTTGGTTAAAGTAAAAAAAAAAAAAAAAAAAAAAAAAAAAAAAAAATATTTAGAGTTGAAATTGGAGTTAAGCGTTAAAAGTTGGAGTTTTAAATTATTTTTATTATAGATTAAAATTATTTTAATTTTTTATGAAATAATTAATAGGTAAAAAATACACATTCAAATATAATTTAAATTTTAAATTATATTTAAAACTTTTATAATCGAACAATACAATTTCATTAAAGTAAATTTTTTTAAAAAATAAAAATAAAAAATTCTCATCGTCAAACATTCTCTACATTGTGACACACAGCAACATAAAGGGAAAAAAAAAGCAAAAGTACGCATATCTGAAAGGAAAAATTTCAGAAATAGTAACTATAGAACCTTAATTGTAGCTACAGTTTTATAATTACGAAAAATATCAAATTATATTTTGTATTTAAATAAATTATTGCTATACAAATATGATTACAACAAGATTTTTACTCAAATTAATTGAGTTAAATAAGGAATAATTATTCCATCTAATTAAATTTTTATAAATTACTCTTATTTAAATTAGTAGATTCTTTTTTCAAATCAAATTCAAATATGAAGATTATTTTCATGATCTTCAAAATTACTTTTTCTTGTTAGTTTTTTTTTTCTTTATCTTTTTTTATTTTAATTTATTTTTCTTTTCTATTTTTTTTCCACTTTATTTTCTCTCTTCTACTTCTTTTTTTTCCTTTTTCAATTTTTTGTTATTTTTTTCTTTTTTCATTTTTTTCCCTTTTCTCCTCTTCTTCTCCTCCTCCTCCTCCTCCTCTTCCTCTTCTTCTTCCTCTTCTTCTTCTATTTTTTTTTTCGCTTTTGTTTTTACACTTCTATTTCTAGTTTCTCTTTCTCTTTTTTTTTTTCCTTTTTCACTTTTTTTTGAATTTTTATTTTTTGTTTTTTTTTCTATTTTTTTTACTCTTCTATCTTTATCTTTTATTTTTAAAAGACAAATACCTATATCATAGATACATATTCAAAAAATATATAAAATAAATAGACATACAAATTTGCATATGTATTTAAGATAAAAAAATATACATATATATCTGCATATGTATTTACAGAAATACATATCCGACTCACATGTATATATAAACATACAGGACACAAAATCTCTATAACAAAAATGACAATTATATACATATACATATAGGTAATAAAAAAATACATGATACATATCTTAAACAGTAAAAGAAAATGAATAAGTACATATGTTACCCTCTAAAATGACATAGTATGTACAGTTCAAAGACAAATCCAACGCCGTATAGAATACATATAGATCTGCATATGTACTTACAGAATACATACCTGATCCATATATATATTCTTATTTTATATGAGCCAGCTTTTTATTTCACAAATACATATAAAGATATATAGTATAGTTATGTTTGTTACAGTTTAATATGAATATGATATGTATTTCGTAAATACATATGTATGTTTTGTACTGAAATACATATCCAGATCTATATGGCTATGTATTTTGTATGTTTTTTGAATATGTGTATGTGATATACATATTTGTATTTTCAAAATAAAAGTTAGAGATAGGAGAATAAAAAACAGAAAAAAACAAAAATATAAAAAGAAAAAAACGAAAAAAGAGAAGTGAAAAAAGAAAGAAAGAAAGAGAAATAAAAGTGTAAAAAAAAAGAAAAAAAGAAACAAAATAAAATAGAAAAAAGAAGAACAAAATGAAAATAGAAAAAGAAAAAAAAGATATGAGAAAGAACAAAAAAAGAAAACGAAAAAGGAAAAAAAGAGCAATAGAAGAGAAAATAAAGTGGAAAGAAAAATAAAAAAGAAAAAAAATAAAAATAAAAAAATAAGACGATAAAAAATAAGATGAAAAAAAACTAATAAGAAAAAAAAGGTAGAGATATAAGAGAGTGAAAGACAGTAATGATGTTTTATATTGAAATCTTGAAGATCATGGAGATAATTATCTTCAAATATGAGAAATGAAAAAAAAAAACAAAAAAAAAAATAAAAAAAAATAAGAGAAATAGAAGAGAGAAAATAAAGTAAAAATAAAAAATAAAAATAAAATAAAATGATATAAAATAAAATAAAAAAGGGTAAATGATATGACTATATTTGAGGGAGGTGAAATAGTGGAGTAAAAATAGAAAAATATAAAATAGTGAGAGTAAAATATGCACTTACCTAGTTAATGAGTAAAATAATGTTACTCTTGCTATAAACTGTAATTTTACAAAAGTGTTGCTATTTATTGTAATTATAGTCTTAAGTATGTTACTTTTTGTAATTTTCATTATCCAAAACTAGTGGCATAGAAATTACATGGTATAGCCTTGGGTAACTTTGAATTTTTGACCCCAATAAGAAAAATCTTTAAAGAATAGTCTTTCTTCCTTTTAAGTATAGTACAAGTATAATTTTGTCCTTCTATATCTCAAATATTTTTAAACTTTTCATATTCATTTGTCTCTGAAATTCTATTTTTATTTTTATTATTTTTGCTTTTTTAGTTTTCATTAATTTTATTTTCATGTTTTAATTCATTTGTCTCAATCTTTATTTTTTCTCAAACATTATCTATGTCATCATTTTTTTTCCTTTTTTTTAATTCATTTGTCTCAACCTTTATTTTTTTTTAATTTTTAGTTTTTATCATTTCTCTTTTTTTCTCCTCATTTTTCTCAAACTTTATTTTTATTTTTTTTCCTCTTATTTTTATTTTTCTCAAATTTTTTAATTCTTCACTTTTTTCTTAATCTTTTTTTTTCTTCTTCTTTTTTTTTATTTCTCTATTTTGTTTGATCTCTTTGTTTCTTTCCTCAACTTCTACTATATTTTGCTAATAAATAAAAAATTAGATAATCAGCAAAGGGATTTTTTTTTTGGCATCAAAATAAATTTAAGGGCATGAATTGTTGTTAGGAAGTTCTTTGGGATAAGTTTTGCCTCTAAGACAAAAATTATAGAACAACTCATAAATCAAGGCACAATGTGGTAGTGTCAAGTCTTCCTTGTGGAGCATAACTTATGGTGTGAAAATCCTTGAGTTAAGTCTTGCTTCTAAGGCAAGAGTTATAGAACATCTCATAAATAAAAAAAATAATGTGGTAGTATCAACACTTGTCGATTGAGCGTAACTTGCTCTTTTGGGGGGTTCTTGGGCTAAGTTTTGTCTCAGAGGCGTAACTTGTTGGCTAAGTCTTGCCTCTAAGGCAAGAGTTATAGAATATCTCATAAATCAAAACATGATGTGGTAGTGTCAACTCTTGACCGTGGAGTGTAACTTACTGCTTGAAAGTCCTTGGACTAATTCGAGCCTCTAAGGTAAGAGTTATAAAACATTTCACAAATCAGGACATAATGTGATAGTGTCAACTCTTACCCATGAGGCATAACTTATTGTTTAAAAGTCCTTGATTTATAAAATATCTCATAAATCAAGGCACAATGTGGTAATCTCAAATCTTGTCCATGGAGAGTAACTTGTTGTTTAAAAGTCTTTGGTCTAAATCTTGCCTCTAAAGCAAGAGTTATAGAACATCTCATAAATCAAAACATAATGTGATAGTGTCAACTCTTACCCATGCGACGTAACTTATTATTTGAAAGTCCTTGGGTTAAGTCTTGCCTCTTAGGCAAGAGTTATAAAATATCTCATAAATTAAAACACAATGTGGTAATGTTAACTCTTGCCCATGGGGCACAACTTGTTACTTGAAAGTCCTTGATCTAAGTTTTGTCTCTAAGAAAAAAGTTATAAAATATCTCATAAATCAATATACAATGCGGTGGTGCCAACTCTTGCCTATGAGGCATAACTTGTTAATGGTCCTTAGGCTGAGTCTTACCTCTAAAGACAAGAGTTATAAAGTATTTCATAAGTAAAAAACACAATGTGTTAGTGTTAACTTTATACCAATATATGTAACTTGTTTGAAAATTCTTGGGAAAAGTCGTGCCTCTAAGGCGAGAGTTGAAGAACATCTCATAAATAAAGGCATAATGCTGTAGTGTCAACTCTTGCCCGTGGGGCATAATTTGTTATTTGAAAGTCCTTGAGCTAAGTCTTGCTTCAAAGGCGAGAGTTATAGACCATCTCATAAATAAAGACATAATGTGGTAGTGTCAACTCTTGCCCGTGGGGCATAATTTATAGTTTGAAAGTCTTTGAGCTAAGTCTTACCTCTAAGTCAAGATTATAGAATATCTCCTAAATGAAGATATAATGTGGTAGTGTCAAATATTGCCCGTGGGGCATAATTTGTAGTTTGAAAGTCCTTGAGCTAAGTCTTGCCTCTAAGACAATAACTGTAAAACATCTCATAAATGAAAACATAATGTGGTAGAGTCAAATCTTACCGATGGGGAATAATTTGTTGTTTGATAGTTTGATGAGTGGTTATTTTACCATTCATTTTCACTAAACATTTGTAAGTATTTCCTTAATTTGAATGCATAAATGAGGCGTATTAGTAAGTAACTACACTAACATCCACTTTATATAGGTACAAAGTCGATTGGGTTAAAAGATGTAGGTTGAAGCTTATACGATCTAAAGGGAGCAGGAAAAGTGTAGCTGAAGACTTAGAAGAGGGCCTCAGGTATCGCGGTCACGGTCTGCACACCACGATCGCTATCGGCTAAGCAGGAGATTTACCTAACCTCAGGTAATACGGTTGTGGTCAAACAAATGCGATTGCACTCGTTGAAGTTTGTCCAACACAACATGATCGCTCAATCATAGTCATGATCGTGGTTAAGCGATCGCAGACGAAGCCCAACGATCGCAGTCAAGTGAGAGAAATAAGTTAAGGGTATTATGGTAAATTAAAAAGATGAAGTAAGACTTAAAGGGAGAATTCAAAAACACTTTAGAGAGTGGAAGAACCCTAGGAGAAGAGAGAGTGAAAATTAGATTCTTCAAACATTTTTTTCTATTGTAATTATTATCCCAAGGGAAAGTTAGTGAAAATGAAGTTTGGAAGTGAAGATTATTTCACTCTCTCTTATTTTGAATTTCATGCACTATATGGTAAAATTCTTTTCTCCTATATAATGAGTATCTAACTTCTTTAGTCTTAGGATTATGTTGAACTAGAGTATAAATTGTGTGTGGGTATTGTTGTGTCTGCATGATTGTTAGTTGTTGAGTAAGGATTTCACCATTGCTTGAGCTTATGAGTTGGAATTTGTTGGGTGAAAACCCCAAATCTCCAAATGGGTTAGAAACCTTTTATCATCCTTGAAAGAGGGATAAAAGTGAATATAAGGTAACCCATAACATCCTTGAAAGAGAGTTATAGGGGAACAAGGCAATGATGGACAATTAAGCCTATGGTGTGTTCCTTTTTTGCAATCTTAGAAATAAGTGTACTAGGGGTGTAAATCATGTCAAGAGGATCATCCTAGAAATAGGGATGCTTGATTGAAGTATTGGGTGATTACAAATCTCTCACTTGTTAGGTGTTCGAAAGAGCCAATGGGTGAAATTATTGTGGTTTTATCAAAATATTAACCATAATGACCTGCGATATAGCCTATCCTTTAGTCAACAACTAAATTTCATGCTAAACCATCAATAACCCACATACTTTTGACTTTAGGTAGACGTAATTCCAAGATTTCCCCCAATATTGATGCTTAAAACAAAATTGTCATCTCTTGATCATTTGCCAAAGTTTGTACTAAAAATTTTCCAAACAAATCCCCCCATTTTATTTTATATTTCATTTTTGTTAGCATTCCAGATAACCTCGTAGTAATTTGAACACCCATAAGGTTTGAAGTCTATAAGTCACTCCTTGAGATTTGACCCCAATTTAAATTGAGTTACTTGAGAATGACCACCTCACCCCTCAATTATGGGAGCGAGTTGAGCATTATCAAAATGGCGTCGTAGCCGGGGAGTGAAATGTAGATTTCGCTTTTGTGGTGTCATTCTTACTTCGGAGTATCTGAAGTGTTGTAAGTTCTTTATTTGTTGTTTTTGATCTTTGAGTAGGTAATCATTATTATTCCTGAATCATCACGAGTCACGGGGACTCGATTTATATTGAGATTGAAGTTCATGAAAGTGCAATTCTCATTCCCTCCACCGAGGATCATGGAATATTTTATGTTACAAGAGTGATGATGAAATTACTCCACTTAAAGGGACTCTTCGGGGGGTAAAGCTCATGAAGACCCGAATGTTCACTTAAAGGGTTTTGTGGAAGTTTGTAATCCGTTCAAAGTTGCATATATATCCCAAGAGTTCATCTGGTTATGCCTTTTTCAGTTATCTCTCATGGTAAAGGCGGTGCTATGGATAAGGTATTTACCCGACGGATCCATCACTTCATGGAAAGTCTCAAAAAAATCTTCTTAGGTTAATACTTCCCACCATTTAGGAAGTTAAAGTTGAGGGATGAGATTGTTGATTTTCTCCAATACCACAATGAATCATAGTATGATGCTTGGGGACGATTTAAAGAAACACTTTTGAAATATCCCACTATGAGGTGCCGGAGAAAATGCTCCTCTAAATATTCTACAGAGAATTAGATCAATGAAATAAGGTTGTTGTGGATAACGCATCAGGTAGATCATTCATTAACTCACCATACAGAATTATTTCAAAAGTCTTGGACCAAGTGGTAATTTGGTGTAGATGTTGGGACATAGAGGATGCTGAGGTGGCCATGGGGGATCCCTCCTCGACCTTTGTATGCAATGATAGGAAAAATAGAGACGAAAATATCGATGATAAGATGAACAACATGATGTCTTTTCTCGAACTCCTTATTGAGCATGTGTTGGGAGACTCAATGGAAAGTGTAAGTGTGATAAATTTGATAGAAGTTGAAATTTGTGAAGATAAGAAAGAAGAGAGGATTGATGGTAATGTAGGGATGACACCTAAGATCTCGGAGGGTTTCCATCTGGATTCGTAAGGATAAGATAGAAATCAAGGTCGAAATCGAGAAAATCAAAGCATAGCATATTTTGAAGGGAGAGAGGTGATCAATACAAATATTTTGATACAGATCTTGAGTAATGTTGAGAGAATCGGAGAAATGATAATAAAATGCGATGTGAATTCTCCATGCTCCACCAACTAGTTGTGTCTCAATTATTTGCTATCCAACAACTTACAACAAAAGTGAGGGAAATATCGAAATATCTAATGAAGAGGCAAAGTGAAGAAATATAAAATGGGGAGGTGAAAAAGCCAAAGACTAAAAGACCCAAGGTTGAAGAGTCAAATCTAAATGAGATGTAGATGAGAAAGCCAATGAATAACGAGTGTCAAATTGTTTCTATACCTTCAACCCCCATTCATCCTCCTTGACAAAATGCCTAAGAGACTAGAAATTATGTAATATGACTCAATTATGACTTAAGTGAAGGATTCATGTTTTACCCTTATGTTTAAATGACTCCCATGCTATTGATATGCAATGTAGATGTTTGTTGGAATGATCATGATGTTAGAGTATGAAATTATGACATTGAGTATATGCTCAATTGATATAGGGCCTATTACGTGGGAGGAGTTTGTCACTGTATTATTATATAGATTCTTTCCCCAAGAGCTGAGGGAAGCTAAGGTGTTAGAATTTATCAACCTCGAGCAGGGAAACATGACGGTGAAAGAGTATTCTCTTAAGTTTACTTAATTAGCCAGATATGTTCCTCATGTGGTTGCAGATAGTAGGGCCAATATGAGTAAGTTTGTTTTTGGGGTGAATGATAATGTGGTCAATGAGTGCAGGTCTGCAATGTTGAATAGTGATATGAACATAGCCAGGCTTATGATCCATGCTCAACAGATAGAAGAGCAAAAGATTAAGATGAGAGAGAGGAAGAATAAAAAAGCAAGGACAGGTAGTTCAACTTTGCTCAGCCTAAGTCACAGGGAGGAAACCGTTTTCAGTTCCATCCTAAGTCATCCATTCCAGCTCCTTCTTCAGCTAGTGCTCTAGCTCTTAAGTTTAGGGATGATAATAGAGTTAGGGCGCCAGGCTCTAAGTCTCAGGGCAGTGTCAGCAATGCCCGAACTAATCCCCTTTGTCAGACTTATGGTAAAAACCACAAGGGTACTTTCCGAGCTGACAGTAATGACTGTTTCGGATGTGGCAATCCAGGGCAAGCCAGGCTACAGAGTCAAAGATTGTCCCTAGTCAGGTTATCAGGGTCAGCAGAATAGTTCCTCATCCCATTTCGACCGCCCAAATCAGTAGGGTACCACTTCCAGTGCTACTAGTGGACAACGCCCAAACAAAATTTATGCTCTCCAGTCTCGACAAGATTAGGAAAATTCTCCTAATGTAGTTACTGATATGCTATAGATCTTTCACTTGTATATTTATGCTTTGCTAGATCCAGGAGCTTCCTTGTCTTTTGTTACTCCTTATATAGCAGTTGATTTCGGAGACAGTTCTGAAATTCTTGCAGAGCCCTTCTCAGTATCTATCCCAGTGGGTAAAACCATCATAGCCCAATGGGTATACAGGAACTGCCCGATTATGATATTTCAGAAAGTCACCTCAGCAGACTTAGTCGAATTAGAGATAACTGATTTTGATGTCATTCTCGGTATGGATTGGCTTCATTTCTGTTATGCCACAGTCAACTGTAGAAACAGAATAGTCCAGATCTAGTTTTTGAGTGAAGCTATCCTAGAGTGGAGGGGTAGTACTTCAGCTTTCAGAGGTCAGCTTATTACCTACCTTCGGGCACGGAAAATAATATCAAGGGATGTGTCTATCATCTTGTTCATGTTAAGGATTCTAGTTCTGAGACTCCCAGTATTGAATCAGTCCCAGTTGTGGGTGAATATTCAGATATCTTTCCCAGAGATCTTCCAAGAATTCCTCCCGAAAGGGAAATAGACTTCGGCATTGATCTTCTTCTAGATACTCAGCCTATATCTATTCCGCCATACAGAATGACACTAATAGAACTCAAAGAACTGAAAGAGCAGTTGAAGGATCTCTTAGATAAGGTATTCATCAGACCCAGTGTGTCCTGATGGGGCGCACCAATCTTATTCGTGTGCAAGAAAGATGATTCTCTTAGAATGTGCATTGATTACCGTCAGCTCAATAAAGTTACGGTCAAGAACAAGTATCCACTTCCCTAAATTATCGACTTGTTTGACCACCTTCAGGGTGCTAGCTATTTCTCTAAGATAGACCTTAGATCAGGCTATCATCATCTCAGAGTCAGGGAATATGACGTCCAAACAACAGCTTTCCAAACTTGGTATGGTCACTTCAAATTCCTAGTCATGTCCTTTGGTCTTACCAATGACCCTGTAGCTTTCATGGACTTGATGAATCGTGCGTTCAAGCAGTTCTTGAACATGTTCATCATAGTCTTCATAGATAATATTCTTATCTATTCTCGTAGTAAACGTGATCACGCAGACCATCTCAGAATCGTACTTCAGACTCTTGAGATCATCAGTTATTCACCAAATTCAGTAGGTGCGAATTTTAGCTAAGGTCAGTAGCATTCCTTGGTCATATCATTTCCAGTGATAGCATTAGAGTAGATCCTCAAAAGACTGAAGTAATAAGAAACTGGACCAGACCTGTCTCTCCATTAGATATCAGGATTTTCTTAGGTTTGATTGGCTATTACAGACGGTTTGCTGAGGGATTTTATTCTATTGCATCCCCTATGTCCAGATTGACTTAGAAGAAAGTTGAGTTTCAGTGTTCAGATCCTTGCGAGAAGAGTTTTCAGGAGTTGAAGACTAGACTCACCTCAGCTCTAGTTTTGGCTCTTCCAGATGGTTTAGACGGTTTCATAGTCGATTGTGATACATCAGAGTAGGTTTGGGTTGTGTCCTCATACAACATAGTAAGGTCATAGCCTACGCCTCCAGATAACTTAAACCCCATGAGAAGAATTATCCTACTCATGATCTTGAGTTAGTAGCCGCAGTATTTGCCTTAAATATTTGGAGGCATTATCTATACGGAGTTTATGTAGATGTTTTCACAGATTGTAAGAGCCTTCAATATGTCTTTTTTAAGAAAGATCTCAATCTTCTTAGAGAAGGTGGTTAGAGCTCTTGAAAAATTATGACATGAATGTCTTTTATCATCTGGGAAAGGACAACGTTGTGGCCGACACACTCAGTAGACTGTCTATAGGTAGTGTTGCTCATGTTAAGAACAATAAGAAGAAGTTAGATCAGGAAGTCCATCAGCTTGGCAGACTAGGTGTTCTCTTAGTTGATATAGAGAAGGGTGATGTATGGGTTCAGAGTAGTTCAGAATCATCTCTAGTTTTTGAGGTGAAATAAAAGTAAGATAGAGATACCAGTCTCATCAAGTTGAAAGAGTTAGTCAACGATCAGTAGGTTGAGGTTTTCTCCTAACGAAGAGATGATGTATTGCATTGTCAGAGTCATCTGTATGTTCCAAGTATAGATGACTTGAGGCAGCAAATTCTTGCATAAACATATGGTCGTGCTACTCTATTCATCCAAGGGCCCCAAATATGTACCGCGACTTGCGGGAGATCTATTGGTGGAATGGGATGAAGAGAGATGTGGCAAAGTTTGTGGCTAAGTGCTCTACATGTCAGCAGGTTAAGATAGAGCATCAGAAGCCTAGTGGGTCCATACAAGAGTTCAATATTCCTACTTGGAAGTGGGAAGAAGTGAACATGGACTTTGTGATGGGTTTGCCTCATACTTATCATCAGCATGATTCGATTTGGGTCATTGTAGATAGGATGACCAAATCAGTTTATTTCCTTCCAGTCCATACCTCTTATTCAGTCGAGGATTACACCAAACTCTATATCAGAGTATTGGTTAGATTTCACGGTGTTTTGTTATCTATTATCTCAGACAGAGGTACCCAATTCACCTCTTATTTCTAGAAAGCATTCTAAAAATGTCTTGGTACCCAAGTTTATCTCAGTACAGCCTTCCATCCTCAGACAAATGGTCAAGCAGAAAGGACCATTCAGACTTTGGAAGATATGCTACGAGCATGTGTAATTGATTTCAAGGGTAGTTGGGATGACCATTTGCCTTTGATTGAGTTTGCATATAACAACATCTATCAATCCAATATTAAGATGGATCTATTCAAAGCTCTCTATGGTAGGAGGTGCAGATTTCCAGTCGGTTGGTTCAAAGTTAGTATGGCCTGACTTAGTATTCGATGCCTTAGAAAAGTCCAGTTGAATAGAGAAAGACTCCGAGCTGCTTAGAGCCAATAGAAGTCTTATGCCGATGTACGCAGAAAAGATCTCGAGTTTAAGATTGGTGACTATGTTTATCTAAAGATATTTACCATGAAGGGAGTGAAGAGATTCGACAAGAAGGGAAAGATCAGTCCCCGATATGTCGGTCCCTTCAAATTTCTCAGTCGTTTTGACAAAGTAGCTTATGAACTCGAATTGCCTTCAGATCTAGCCTCAGTTCATCCAGTCTTCCAAGTCTCTTTGCTCAAGAAGTGCATAGGTGACCCAGTAGTTGTAGTCCCTATTCATAGCATAGATATTTAGAACAACCTCTCTTTCGAAGAGATTCTAGTAAAAGTTCTTGACTATCAGACTCGTAGACTGAGGAACAAAGGAGTCCCTCTAGTAAATGTTCTTTGGTAGAATCGGTCCATTGAGAGAGATACCTAGGAATTAGATCCATATATGTGTACCAAGTATCCTTACCCCTTCCCCTCTAATTCAGATTCAACCCAAGGTAATAGCTTTTCTTAAGCCTTTTAGTTTCATGTTCAGATTTCAGTTAGAACTTGGTGTCCAGTTCATGTTTAGAATTCCATTATAACTTGGTATCAATTACCATTACATAGTCAGTCATGCATTCATATGTCAGTTTAGTCATGTATTCATATATCAGATATGCATGTTCAGTTTGATGAGAAACTCATCTTATCAGTACTTAAATCCGTTATTCATGCATCAGCTATGTATATTCAGCATGATACATTCAACTTATCAGTTAATTCAGTCATGAAATCACATTTTAATTGTTCATGTTCAGCATATACTTCAGTGTATCATTTTCCCCATCTCTGTCAGTTTCATTCGAGGACGAATGTTCCCAAGGGGGAGATATTGTAATACCCCGTACTCCTACCTAACTTAAATTCATCTAAAAAATGTCAAAGACATGCTTTAAATATGAATACACTTTTATATATGTTTAATTTTTAATATTTTCACTTTTTTTTGTGTGGGAAATTCAACAAGCTTTCTATCGATTCAAAATTTACCCAAATTCGACACCCGGGCGAAGAGTTAGAGCCTTTTTAATAAGACAGTGTATCACCTGATCCATCAGCATCGCAAAGCTAGCTTAAATAGCAATTGTCAATTTCTAGTGTTGTTTCGCTATAGTGGCGCGTCGCGCCAATGGACCAGTTCATAATTGTCCTTTTCTAATGTTCCAACTCGATACCACCGCATCGCAGTGAGATTTCAGGCCGCGTCCAAGGTGGCAACGCGAGTGTACTGCATTGTGCCACCATGCAATTTTCCAGTTGTCACTTTTCAGAGATACGGTGCGACAGCACTGAGTCGCGCTAGGGGTCCAGATCACAAAATTTTCACAAAAATTAAAAGACGTGTCCAGGATTAAATGGGTCTTTTCCCATTATTTTATTCCACCCAGATGCGGGATTTAAGCCCTAAAAATGTCCTTAGCTACTTATTATTCACTGTTTACCCAATATGAAGAACATTATCTCTCAAGAAAAACAAAACCCTAGCCCTTGAGAATCAAGGTCAATCTCAAGAAATCCATCTAAGAACTCCAATAACCTTAAAGGTTTCCTTTCTCAGGTATGCATAGTGTTCATTTATGGATTTCTTTTATCCATGAAGCCCAAAAATCAAGTTTTAAACTATGAATTGTGATATTCATGCAATATGTTGATTATGTTCATGTGGTTGTTATTGTTGTATGATTCTCAAGTTGGAATCTTTATGTATTTTTATGAAAATATGTTAGCATGTTAGTTGAAAATCATGAATTTTAGTTGGTTATGATATGTTAATTTGATGATTATGCCATGCCCTAAGTCATGCACTCTAAGTGTTTTAAAAAATGCCTAAGTGACTAGAAATTATGTAATATGACTCAATTATGACTTAAGTGAAGGATTCATGTTTTACCCTTATGTTCAAATGACTCCCATGCTATTGATGTGCAATGTAGATGTTTGTTGGAATACACATGATGTTAGAGTATGAAATTATGACTTTGAGTATATGCATTCCTACCATGTATAAGATTATGATAACCATGTACTTTATGAAATCCCCAACTTATTGTATTATGGATTGTTGATGTTGGTCGTGTATTCAAGAATGTCATGCCTTGTCAGTTTCCTTCTATCGAGTCTGGGGGTACTTATATCTAAAAATTTAGCTATGTACCTAGAGCAAGTGTCATGTTTTTCACGATATCCTCAGTCAAGCCATGTTCAGTAGAATTCAGTCATGTGACTTAGGAAAGCTTAGTAAACTCAGTAATCCTAGTAATCTTAGAAAGCTTAGTACTTCAGTAATCTCAGTAGTATTATGTCATTTAGCGGAACTCAATGAACTCAGTCTAGTTCAGTTCAGTTGATCATGTTCAGTGTCTATTCAGATGGGAGTAGGATTTAGCACCGAGTGAACCCAAGGATGAGGACACACACTGACAGTTGAGGGTGTTATCCTTAGAAGAAATCCTTGCATTCTAGAACTATGTAGACACCATAGGTTGAGACATCAACACTGGCAGATGAGGGTTGATGAGGTGGATAAACACTGTCAGATAAGGGCCCTACCGTTCTCTTTTGGGGATACTTTCAGATGAGGGTCACCCACAACTTGTCTTTACCAGTGGCGCGGTATTGATAACCTTCTAATTAGGGTTATAAATTGGACCCTAACCTAGCTATATTTATTTATTTAGGGCATGTTGGTTAGATGACTACTTCTCACAGTTATAGTTTTAGACTTAGTCTCAGTAATACAACTCAGATAGTTTTTCAGAATTTTAGGACTGTAAGATACAGTCAACTCAGAATAGCATAGAGCTTAGTTAGTTCCATCAGAACCTAGACTATCAGATATAGTCGCTCAGTATCAGTTATCAGTAATTCAAGTTATCAACAATCAAATTCAGTATTCAGTACCATTATGAATTCAGTCACAGTTACCTATTCATGCATATATTCTTACGTTCATGTTATGTAGTCAGTTAACACTGTTCATGCATTTGAACCCTTTGCATTCAACCTACCTCACATGCATACCAGTACATTCAATTGTACTAACGCATTTGCGCTATGATGTTTTATTCTATACCATAGGTTCAGAAGCACGAGCTTCAGAGCCTCAATAGTATTCCCATTTTAGCAGTCAGAGTTAGTAGTGAGTCCTCATCCTTCGAGGATATGATCATTACTTTATTTCTCCATTACTAAGTTTATTTCAGTAGTTGGAGTTAGTTGGGGACATAAAAGTTTAGAGGCTTTCAGACTATAATGTTTTTAGACTAGATATTTTCAGACACTGTTTCAATTTTGGTATTGTCGTACCACATTATTCAGATATGGTTTTATAGATGTTTATCAATTTTGAACCTTATGGCATCTTTCAGCTTGCTATTCCTGTATTTATATAGTATATAATGCAGCGTTCAGGTACAAATATCAATCATGAGTTAGCTTGTGGTCCTTCGGGGTCATGAGCACCGTGTAGAATTTTGGGTACCAAATTCTGGGTGTTATAATTTATCCGGTCAATTTTGTGATTGTGGATTGTGAAATAGACGTCAAAATCCCCATTATCCTTGGAAGGCCATTTTTGAATATCGGGAAGGCATTGGTAGATGTGGAGTTTGGGGTGATGAATTTTAGATTGTATGGTGAAATAGTGACCTTTAATGTATGTAAAACCATAAAAGAATCAATGGACCTATAAGTCATTTCGTTAATCTATGTTGTTGATGGTGACGTGTAAAACCATGTCGATGTGAGCTTGTTGAATGACCCTTTAGTTAGTGTGCTTTGGAATTATAGTAGAGAAAAAGTGGAGAAGTATGATGAAGTGGTGGCTTCTCTAATCAGGCTTGGGTTTCACACCAAGAACCCTGTTAAATTAGATCTTGATCTAAAAAATCATGTAAGTCCTCATGCAAATCCATCCTTGAACCTTCCAAAATCGAATTAAAACCTTTACTACCTCATCTCAAATATGTGTTCTTAGGAGAATATGAAACTTTGCCAATCATTATTAATAGTGACTTAAATTCCTCTCAAGTGGAAGCATTGGAGTTGGTAGTAAAAAAATCCATCTGAGCCATTAGGTGGACAGTAGCGGATATTATCAGCATAACTCTCGGCATATGCTCAAACAAATTTAAACTCGAGAAAGATCATATACCAAGTGTATAGCACCAAAAGAGATTGAACCAACCCATGCAAGATGTGGTTAAAAAGGAGATTATAAAGTGGCTCGATACGGGGGTGATCTATCCTATATCCAATAGCACATGGGTGAGCCTGGTTCAATGCGTTCTAAAAAAGGGTGGTATCACGATAGTCGAGAATGAAAAAAATAATCTCATCCCCTCCGATCGGTCACTGGATGACGAATGTGTATGAACTACCAAAAATTAAACTCATGAACTGAGAAGGACCATTTTTCAATGTCATTTATGGATCAAATGCTAGATAGGCTTATTGGTAGGGGGTGGTATTACTTTTTGGATGGTTACTCGGAATATAATCAAATTTGTTTTGCTTTGGAGGACTAAGAAAAGACAATTTTACTTGACTATATGGTACGTTCGAATTCTAATGAATGACTTTTGGGTTGTGTAATGCCCCAACAACCTTTCAATGTTGCATATTATCAATATTCGCAGATATGGTTGAAGACTCCATAGAATTATTTATGGACGACTTAGTATTAGTGGGAAATTGTTTCAATTCATAGCTCGAATACTTGAATAAGGTACTTGAAAGGTGCGTGGAAACAAACCTTGTCTTGAATTGGGAAATGTGCCACTTTATGGTCAAATAAGGAATTTTCTTAGGTCACAAGATCTCGGGAAAATTCATTCAAGTTGATCAAGCCAAGGTTTAGGTAATTTCCAAGCTTCCCCCCCATTTTCGTAAAAGATGTTCAAAGTTTTCTTGGCCATGTCGAATTCTATCGTCGGTTCATTAAGGATTTCTCCAAGATAGGGAACCCCATGTGTAAAATTCTTGAGAAAGAATCTAAGTTCAAAGTTGATGAAGTATGCTCAAATCCTTCGAGTATCTTAAGGAATTGATCATTTCAGCCCCAATTTTTGTAGCTTTGAATTGGTCATCTCCATTTGAGGTAATGTGCGATGGAAGTAGTGTTGCATTGGGTGATGTGCTAGGGAAGAGTAAGGACAAGCTTTTTCATCCTATCTACTACGCTAGAAAAGCCTTGAATGACACCCAACGCAACTACACCATCACTGAGCAAGAATTATTGGCAATTGTTTATGCCTTTGAAAAGTTGTGGGCCTATTTGTTAGGCATGAAGGTGGTGGTGCATACAGACCATTCCGTCCTCAAGTATCTCATGGCAAAAAAAAAAGAAAAACCACATTTAATTAGGTGGATTTTGTTATTACAAGAGTTCAACTTTAAGGTGAAAGATCGAAAAGGGTGTGAGAATTATGTCGCCGATCATCTCTCTCGACTCAAAGAAAATAATAGATGCATAGGGAAATAGAGATTGATGATGCTTTCCCCGATGAATTGATCATAGCCATCAAGGGGAGAAATACACCATGGTATACTAATTTTGCCAACTATATAGCAAGTGGTGTACTTTTTGAAGGACTGAGCTACCATCAAAAGAAATGATTTATATTTGATGCAAAGCGATATTTCTAGGATGAGCCAGTTTTATTTCGAGAGTGTGCCGATAGAGTTATTAGATGATGTTTTATGGATTCTAAAACAAATGACATTCCGAAGGCTTGTCATGCATCTCCTTACGATGGTCATTATGGAGGAATTCGAACTACCACCAACATCCTTCAATGTAGATTCTATTACCCTTCGATGCATAAGGATGCCATTGAATGGTTGAACTCTTGTCATAATTGTCAAATGCATGGTGGTATTTCAAGAAGGTACGAGGTACCTCTCAAACCCAACTTGGAGGTAGAACTCTTTGATGTATGGGGAATCAATTTCTTGGGCCCTTTTGTGAGCTCCTTTGGGAATAAATATTTTGGTGGCAGTCGACTATGTCTCTAAATGGGTGGAAGCCATCGCACTCACTACTAATGAGAGACATATGTTACCTCATTCCTAAAAAAATATTTTCACAAGGTTCAGCACTCCTCGGGCCATCATTTGTGATGGATGTTTGTATTCTTGCAATCGGATATTTGGTGCTCTTCCTGACAAGTATGAAGTTAAACACAAAATCACTACCCCATACCACCCCCAAATGAGGGATCAAGTATAGGTGTCGAATCGCAAAATTAAAGCCATACTAAAAAATACGGTAAATGTAGGCCGTACGAATTGGGCGAGGCAACTAGATGAAGCACTTTGGGCCTATAGAATGGCATACAAAACCCCAAAAGGTATGTTGCCCTATCAATTGAAGTTTGGTAAGGCATGCTATTTAGCCGTTGAACTTAAGCATAATGCTTTATGGGCTTTGAAGAAATTAAACATGAACTGGGAAGAAATATTCGGGGCACAGGTGACACAACTCCATGAGATAAAAGAGTTCCAACTAAAGGCTTATGAGAGTGAAACTTTGTATAAGGAGAAAATGAAGAAATGACATGATGCTAGAATATTGCAGCGAGAATTTCATGAAGGAGAGAAAGTACTCCTCTACAACTCCCCCTTGAAACTCTTCGTGGGAAAGCTCCGCTCAAAATAGTCGAGACCATTTATGATTTCTAAAGTGTATTTGAGTGGTGCAGTCGAGTTGGAAGACAATAAAGGGAATAAATTCGTAGTAAATGGTCAAAAGGTGAAACACTATAATGAGAGCATCTTCGTAGCGGCTAAGGTGGAGTGCATGACTTTCAAAGATGCTATACAGTAAAAGGAGAAAGTTGTGCCACGACGTTAAATTAGGTGCTTGATGGGAGGCAACCCATCCTTAACTCATTTTTTTGTTTTGATACTTTGTAGGTCTTTCAACATAAATAGTGTACCTAGAAAAACAATGGAAAAATAGAGCTAGAAAGTTGATAGTTGTATCAAAAATGAAAAACAGAGGAAAAATAAGACATTTCACTCTCAGTTACCGCGATCGCAGTTATCAGACCGCGATCGTGTCAATGCGACCATGGACCTGTTATTGCATTCGCAACATCAGATTCCTACGATGCTTGTTCTCCATGGGAGCCTTTCTCGTCCCTTCTTTTAGTTTAAATTTTAAATTTACTTCAGTGAGGGTACTTCACGCCTTTAAGTTGGTGTGTTTTAGTGAGGATACACAGGATCCCCTAGATATGAATAAACTTTACCTAGTGAACGATTGAGTACCAACTCAAAAATGCAAGGAAAGTTTGAGCACCTGTGGCATTTTATGTTGTAAAGTTGGAATTACTTTTGACACCATTGGCAAAGTCAGAGTAGCCAGGGTAATTTGCACATTTTGAGCTTAAATGTGAGACTAAAGGTTTGGTTGTAACCATAGTTTGTCAAAATTGTGCATGGTGCTAAGGCAAAATGAATAACCCCCTCAGTCCAAAATTTTGAAAAATCAAGGGCATGGACATGAGCAATTGTGCAATAAAACTTATTATCTTTTGGTGATTTCATAAGTTGTTGAGTTGTAAATAATGATACATGCTCCAATTTTATCTCTCACAAGAGGGACAATTGAACCTCTTTGGCAAATTTTTCATTCCATGTGTGGTGAGCTTTTTGCATGCATCTCGTGTATACTTGTATTATTTAAAACTTACTCTGTTAGTATTTCAAAGCTAATGTTGATTGCATTTGGTTAGAGAAATGATCTTAGGACACCTTTGTGATTTTGGAACCCACTCTAGCCTAAAATTCCTACCCTTGCATAATTATGATCCCTAGTACCCACTTCGAGCCTTTGTACCTTTCTTTGGAAAACACGTTATAAGCCGCAAACCATTATTTTTATCCCTCTTTTGAACCATACCCTCCTTGAACTTGAAAATGTAATGTGAGGATCAAAGCTTAAGTTGGAGGTGGTAAAGATTGATGAAAGTAAGTTTGGCGCCAAGAAGATATAGTTATATGCCTAACGTGCCTAAACTTTGAAGAGAAGTAAATAGAATAGGAAAGATTCAAAAAAAGGAAAGAATTGCATGCAAGTTGGAAAAAAAGAAATAAAAGAAAAGTGGTGATCAAAGAAAGCGAATTGTAGGCATTAAAATAGAAAAAAAGCAAAGAGAGTGGCCTATAGTTGACAACGAAGATCGAAAAGAGTGACGTAGACGTTCAAGGAAAGAATTAGCCATGTTGTTCCCAAGTAATATCCTGCCCTAACCCAAACATTCGTTTCAAGCTTAGAAAGTCCTTCGAGATCTCCAATCACTTACTTTCTTTGTAGTGGTGATTGAAAATAGGGGCAAGCCTATGGTGTGACACTTATTGCATGAAGATTTCTTTTGTGAGGGAGAGAGTTATGCACTTAAAATTCCTTGTGCAAATTTTGTATCTCTATGTGCTAAATTTTTTTCTTGTGAGATTGGCATGCGAAGTAAGTTGAAGTGGGTAATTTTTGTCGTCTCCCGACCAATAAGGCAAATAGAGTATAGCTAAAATTATGGTAAAAAAGGAAGCCACCTCTATAGTATTGGTTGTTGTTTCCTAGTTTCCCTTCAACGTCTTATGCATCATTGAGTATTGTGTTTTATGAAGAGGAGAGTGATAAAATTAGCCTAGCGCATGTGCATAGAGCTACTTGTGGTTACGACTAAAGTTGGAGTCATTATGGCTTTTGAGGCATAAATTTTGGGCATAAATAATTATGCCTCATGGTAAGAGGTGGTGTTTCTTGAGGACAAACAAATACGCTAAGTTGAGGGTATTTATGATTGGTGATTTTACCATTCATTGTCACTAAACATTTGTAAAAATTACCTTAATTTTAATGAATAAATGAGGTGTAGTAGTAAGTAAATGCACTAACATCCACTTTGTGCAAGTACAAAGTCGATTGGGTTGAAAGATGTGGGTTGAAGTTTATAACGATCTAAAGGGAACAGGAAAAGTGCAGCTGAAAACTCAGATGAGGGCCTCAGGTAACGCGATCACGGTCTACATATCGCGATCGCTGTTATCTAAGCAAGAAATTTACCTAACCTCAGGTAACGCGGTTGAGGTCAAAGAAATGCGATCACGCTCATTGAAGTTTGGCCAACACAACACGATCGCTCGATCATACTCGTGATCGCAGTTACGTAATCGTGGTTAAGCGAGAGGAATGAGTCAAGGGTATTGTAGTAAATTAGATAGCTGAAGTAAGACTTAAAGGGAGAATTCAAAAACACCTTGGGGTTAGAAGAACCCTAGGAGGAGAGAGAGTGAAAATTAGATTGTTCAAATTTTTTCTTATTCTATTGTAATTATTTTCCCAAGGGGAAGTTAGTGAAATTGAAGTGCGGAAGTGAAGATTATTTCACTCTCTTATTTTGATTTTCATGGATGACTACATGGTAAAATTCTTTCTCCGATCTAATGAGTAGCTAACTTCTTTAGTCTTGGGATTATGTTGAACTAGAGTATAAATTGTGCGTGGGTATTGTTGTGTTTGCATGATTATTAGTTGTTGTGTAAGGATTTCACCATTGCTTGAGCATATAAGTTGAAATTTATTGGGTGAAAACCCCAAATATCCAAATGGGTTTGATGGGTGAAAGCCCCAAACTCTAGAAACCCTTTATCATCCTCGAAAGAGGGATGAGTGAGAATATGAGGTAACCTATAACATCCTTGAAAGAGGGTTATAGGGGACAAGACAATGGTGGACAATTAAGACCATGGTGTGTTCCCCTTTTGGAATCTTAGAAATAAGTGTACTAGTGGTGTAAATCATGTCAAGAGCATCATCCTAGAAATAGGGATGCTTGATTGAGGTATTGGGTGATTACGAAACTCACACTTGTTAGGTGTTTGAAAGAGCCAATGGCTGTAATCATTGTGGTTTTATCAAAATATTAACCACAATGACCTGTGATCTAGCTTATCCATTAGTCAACAACTGATTTTATGCTAAACCATCAATAACCCACATACTTTTGCCTTTAGGTAGACATAATCCCAAGATTTCCCCCAATATTGATGTTTAAAACAAAATTGTTATCTCTTGATCATTTGCCAAAGTTCATACTAAAAATTTCCAAACAAATCCCCCCACTTTAATTTATATGTCATTTTTGTTAGCATTTCGGATAACCTCGTAGTAATTTGAGCACCCATAAGGTTTGAGTTGTATAAGTCACTCCTTGAGATTCGACCCCAATTTAAATTGGGTTACTTGACAAAGATCGCCTCACCCCTCAATTATGGGAGCGAGTTGAGCGTTATCATAGTCCTGGAGCTAAGTTTTGCCTCTATGGTAAGAGTTATAAAATATCTGATAAATTTAAACACAATGTGGCAGTATCAACTCTTGTCCTTCAAATATAACTTGTTGGTTGAAAATCATAAGTTTTGCCTCTACAATGTGGTAGTGTTAACTCTTGCCTATGAAACGTAGTTTGTTGTTTGAAAGTCAAAGGTCTTGCCTTTATAATGTGATAGTGTCAATTCTTGCTCATGAGATATAATTTGATTGGAAGAAATTAAAGAAAAGAACAAAAATAATAAAATTATGAAAAAAGAAGACAATAAAAAAAATATTAAAAAATAAAAATCAAAGAAAATGTAGAAGTTGAGAGAGAATTAAAAAAAAAATAAAGGTTGATAAAAATAAAAAATAAAAAAGATAAAATAAAAATAAAGATCGAGAATTTTTATTTAAAAAGAGGAAAAAAATAAAAATCAAATAATTTTTTTTTTATTTTATAAAAGTAGATGTTGAGAGAAGTAATGAAAAAAATTGTAAGGATTGACAAAACTAAAAAGAAAAAAAAAGAAAAATAATCAAACTAAAATAAAAAAGAAAAAAAAATAAGTTGAGAGGAAAAAAAAATAAAAAAACAAGGGTTTAAAAAAAAAAATTAAAAAGAGAAAATAAAAAATAAAAATCAAAGTAAAATTAAAAGAGAAAGAAAAGTTGAAATATGAATAAGTATGATGTTGTTATTCATTATAGGGATCAACAACACCAACAAATTCAGTATATTCCCACATAGTGAGGTCTGGGGAGGGTAAGATGTACGTAGTCTATACCTCTACCTCTAAAGAAGTGGAAAGACTGTTTCCGAATTCATTATAGGGATCATTTACGTAATTTACTCCATTGATCAAGGATAATTTTTTTTAAAAAATATATCATTTAATAGCTGAAGGCTATTTTTATGAATATTTTTTATTTGGGGTCAAAACTTGAAAGCCACTTTATTTTGGGGCTATTCCTGTAGTTTTTCCATATCGCCCTTACTAAGAATGAGCCCAATATTTATATCTTTTTATTTTAATTTATGCAACACATTTTGTTTTATAATTTGTTAAAAAATTGTCATTTTTTATTTTTAGAAATATTTTGTTTTTATGATTTTCGTTTTATTTTTTAATAAAATGTTTTAGGATCACACAAACTTTAATGTGTATTTATACTTCAAATTTTTAAATACATTTTTTAGTTATTTTATGCTTCTTTTATTTGTACCGAATAAAAATTAAAATTTTGATCACTCGAATCTTAGCTCATAACAGTGATATAAGTTTTTGTTTGATTCCAATCATTTTGATCTCAATAAGCATACAATTTTCATACTCCCGTTTTGACACAGATATGATTATTGCAAAGTACTTCATCCAACAATTTTTAATTTATCATTTTAAATCTATTTATCCTTGTTATTAAATATTGTTTGTAATCTATACTTAAATAACTTATAATAACTAATTAGAAGTGATATAGTAAAATTATTACAAAAACTACTTGTGAAAAAAATAAGTGGGTCTCATATAAATTGTTAAGTTAATTTAAAATTTCAAGAGTTAACTTATCATTTTGTGTCCATTTTACATTTTTATGAAATATTATTAATTTTCTAATGTTTAGATGACCTATAATAAATTAATTAGGGATGATATAGTAAAATCACGATTGAAGCAGCAAAGCAGACATGTCTTAGATGACTTATAGTAATTAATTAGAAGTGATATAATAAAATTACTTTAAAAAATACTTATGAATTTTTTTTAAGTAGACCCCGTATAAAATGTCAAGTTAAATTAAAACATCAAGAGTTAATTTATCACTTTATGTCTATTTTACCTTTTTATTAAATATTATTGATTTTTTAATACTTAAATGACTTGTAATAGTTAATTAAGGGTTATATAGTAACGTTGCGGTTGAAGCAACTGAAACATGCATGTCATAAATAATTATTTTATTTTTTAATTAAATTAAATTTTTACAGCATAAATATCTTATAATAATTAATTAAAAATAATATAATAAAATCACGATTAAAACTGATGAAGCAGAGATGTTGACCATGAGCTAATCTGCGTGAGATAGACTAAAGGATAATCTAATTTGGAACTTTCGTAATCATAAAGCTTTACCCTATGAGGTTAAATCTTTTTATTTTTGGGTCTTAGGGTTAAATCTTTTTATGTGAATTTAAATTAGTTAAATTATAAATGCCGGTATTTGGTATCTAACATTAAATTGAAATTTAATAAGTTACAATTTGAAAGGTTAAATTTTATTGTATTCCCTTCTAGATCATCTGATTAAAAATTTCTCTAGCATATATTAACGAATAGTTGTTACAGGAATAAATAGTAATAGACCTTGAATTTTGAAATCATAGGTGTTCAAGAGGTTCGAGCACCCATATTGACACCTAAAAATTTAAGATTTTGTCTAGAAATCAAATCACTCAACTATCTTTTTGGTTTCAATGGTGTTTTCTTACATCATATACCAATTTTTATACTGTGGACGACAGAATTTTATTAAATTGAAATCCATACGAAATTTGAATTATGTTAAATTTAAAATAGATTAGTCCTAAATAAATATTGCGAATTAATATAATTGGATTAATTATTTAAGTCCAAACATATATGGATTTAATTAATGTTCAATTTTTATTGAGCTAGCACTTTGATTTGGGCTACAAATGATGAGCCCACGTTGCTAAGCCCAAGATATTGTCATATTCTAGAGGCCCAAATAAGCGCTAGGTGTCAAATAATGCGGCATTCCAAGTCAAGGGAAGGAGCCAATAAGACCATGCCACATGTCAAAATGATGCAGCAGACCCAATGAAATCAAAGCCCATAGAAGGCGCCACGTCACTTGAATTTGATTAGGCAAAGAAAGTCTATCTTCATCATGACTCTTTCCTTTTCACAACTATAAATAGGAGTCTTATAATTTAGAAAAGGACCGAAAAATCTAATAAGAAGCAAGAGAAAGCTTGTGAATCAAACACTGCAATTTCTCTATAAATCTCAAACACTCAAATCCAATTCATCAAGGTTCAAGATCAAGACCGCAAAATTCAAGAACAAGTTTAAAAGACCTTGAATTCAAGCACAAGTCAAGATCAAGTCCATCAAATCAACAAATCAAGTTCAAATTCAAGATCAAGCTTTAAGCCCTTGAATTTATATTTGAAAAGACGAATAAGAGGATTCATAGAGATTGTAGCACTCACATTGAAATCAATGCATTGATTGTTGTAATATTTTTCTTGTCTTAATTATTTATTTTCAGTCTTAAAATTTTACTGTCCAACAAATTCTGGCATGCCCAGTGGGACGATCTCTACCTCTCATTTCAACTTTTCCAACTTCAAAGTTCAACAAAATTGAAATGACTTCCAAGAAGTTCAACTCTCAATCAGCTAGTTCCAAGGCTGTTGATTCAAAGTTCTTTGCTGAAGTAGAAAGAATCCGTAGTGTTACTTTCGGAAGCTTAGGAGCCTTCACAAGGATCAAGGCAGGCTTGCTAGGACAACAAATACATCTAGTGTCGTCCGCGCTAACTCTAACTTTTGGACCTTTAACCCTAAAAGGAACGAAGTCCAATGCAAGTGCTTTAGAAGGAGAAAAGAGGGTGGCGGAATCGCTTAAGAAGACTCTAGCTCTACTTGAGTATTCCGGTTCCAAATAATCTAGCGCAAAGAGCGATGGTTGTTCAATAAATGTATCATCTCCACTTACACCGTATAAGATAAGCACCTTAAAAATCAACTTATGTGATAATCCATGTTACTCTCCAATGAATCCGGTGATCATGCAAACAATGGTCATTGGTGCCTCGTCTATGGAAGAGAAGCTTGCGAATTTGACAAAGGTAATTGAGGGCCTGACCAAATATGTTTAGAATCAAGATGCTTGAATTGATAAGATAGTGGATAGGATGAAAGGCCTAATAGACGAAGAGTCTAACCATGCACCTGGAAAATCTCCAGCGAATCACGAGACAGTACATTCTGTGAAACAAACACCACCAACTAAAGAGATACAAGTTTCTTCTGAGGGAATAATCCCGATTGAGCAATTGAAGGAATTCATTGAAGCGACTCTCAAAGACAAGTATGATGTTGTCACTAAGTCTTCCCTTGCGTATTCCAAGCCCTACACTAGGAGAATATATAGCCTCAAAATTTCTGCTGGCTATCAACCCCCTAAATTTTAACAATTTGAGGGAAAATAGAACCCAAAAAAGCATGTTGCACACATTGTTGAGACATGTAATAATTCTGAAACTTACGGTGACTATCTTATCAAACAATTTGTTCGTTACCTAAAGGAAAACACCTTTGATTGGTATACGGACCTTGAGCCTAACTCCATCGATAGTTAGGAGCAATTGGACCATAAGTTCCTGGATCTCTTTTATAGCACAAAGCGTACAATGAGCATAGTAGATCTCACAAATACTCCGCAAAGAAAGGATGAACCAGTCATTGACTTGATCAATAGATGGAGAAATATGAGCCTAAACTGCAAAGACAGGGTCAGTAAAAACTCTGCAATAGAGATGTGCATCCAAGGAATACATTGAGAGATTCTCTATATCTTGCAAGGCATTAAGCCGAAATCCTTTGAAGATCTAGTTACACGTACTTATGACATCATATCACTACTGGAAAGAGAGTAGCACCTATCTATGACCCTCGAAGGGGAAAGGATAAGCAGGAACCTAAAAGGTGGGGCAAGTTTGTCCCCAAAAATGATAACAAAGAATCTATGAATATTGATGTGTATACTGTGAAGGTCACCATGAAGGTGAGCAAGAAGAAAATCCTGAAGACTACTTCTCGAGCATGTCTAAATCAAAAGTTAACTTTAAAGGAGATGCAATAAAAGGAATACCCTTTCCTTGATTCTGATGTTGCTAAAATTTTTGATGACCTCTTTGAGCATAAGCTCATTGAACTCCCATAGATGAAGTAGACCAATGAAGCTAGAAGGATCAGTGACCCAAATTATTGCAAGAATCATAGGCTTGTGAGTCACCCTCTGGAAAGGTGCTTTATATTTAAAGACAAAGTCATGTAATTGGCAAATGAGAAGAAGATCTTCTTTGATGATGAGACCACCAGTTCTCATTAAATCTCTATCACTTTTGGCTCGATCTAGTCTAAATATATGCTAAAGAACATAATGAAAAACTATTAGAGACTGACAGGTCTTTAGTTGATGAAGGTGATGATTAAAGTTGGACTCTAGTGACTAGGTGCAGAGACAGAAAGGCGAGTTTATGAAAGGAGTCGTTCGAGCAGCCAACTAGAAAATGATGGTGAAGAAACCCAAGAAATAGAAGTTGGTTAAACTTCTGAAGAAGATGAGGGTAATAGAGCTTCACCACCAAAAACCACGGTGTCTAGTAACGTTGGAAGAATTCTTATTAAGTTGTTTTCTTGAAAAGATCGCTCAAGTCAACCTTGAGGTATTTTGTTTTAATACTTTCAAAGATGGGGCAAAGGGTGAAAATCTACCTATGGAAGTTCCTTCATCTTCTGAAAAGCTTGATGAAACTCTTGGCCAGGAGACACATGTGTGTGATATAAAAATCACATTTACAAATAATAATCTTCTGCTTGGAGGAACCCGATATAATCGTCCCTTGTACATAGTAGGTCAAGTTCTAAGAAAGAAGATAAATAGAATCTTGATTGATGAGGGACCCAGAGTTAATATCCTGCCTATCCGTACCATGAAGGAACTTGGCATCACTACTGAGGAACTGACCGAAAGCTGTATAATGATCCAAGGATTCAATAAAGGGGGCCAGAGGGCCATGAGAGCTATCAAGTTGGGGATTCGTATGGATGATTTTCAATCAAATGCATTTATGCATGTGATCAATGCCAAAACTTTATACAATATATTACTTGGTAGGCCTTGGGTACATAAGAAAAAAATTATCTCATCCTCTTACTATCAATGCCTGAAGTATTTCAAAGGCAGAGTGGAAATAAAGATAGTTACCAATGATAAACCATTCACTGAAGTCGAGTCACACTTTGCCGATCCAAAAGTCTACTTAAAGAATTATGTTGTGAATGAGAAAAGAGTTGAAGATGTCGCCAAGACCAAGTGTGATGATCTTGCATCTAAGAAGGTCGCGATGACTGTAAAAAAGTCACCACCAGGAAGCCCTTCTTCACTTTGAATAAATAAAGCGTCGCACCTATAAAAAAGAAGCCAACTCCTATTCTTTGCTACGTACCAAAGGTAAAGAAAGAGAAAGATCACCCATCTGATGCCAATATAATATGCTAAGGGGATAACGTTACCTATCTGGAGGATTGACACAATAAATCCATTCTTAAGACTACTTTGAGAGTCTATGGCTCAAAATCTGTCACTAGATATGACAATCCCTACGAAGCATACGAAAGAGGGATTTGACCCAAATGCGTACAAATTATTTATAAAGACTGGATATAATCCTAATGAGCTATCAAGGTTGGGAAAATTTTTATCGGAAGGTACAACCAGGCAGGCACATGAAGGCCTAGGATACACGTAGCCACCTCCAATTCGCATCTCTATAAGAAGGGCAGTTAGTAACTACATCACTACAGAAAAAGAGTCTACTGCATCTAACAAAAGGCCTTCTGTCTTTGACCAACTTGAAGAATCAACTATAAGAAATTCTGTGTTCAAAAGGTTGGGACCTCTAAATAAGAAGAAAAGCAACAAACATCAGAGAAGTCATCAAAGCACGATGATGCACTCTTCACTTAAAATTTAGAAAAATTTCCAAAGTTTGATTTCTTCTAAAATGAGGCGGCAAACAAAACTGGTGGTTTCATGCAACGAGCTGCTAAAATTAAAGTCTCATACTGTGGTTTATACCAAGGAACGTGAGGAAAATAAAGAAAGTATTGGCTTCTCATATCATGTTATGACCCAGAATGAGAAAGATGTCTCATCTCAATGAAGGTTGATGAAGAGATAGAAGATTCTTTTTGGTGTTATCATATATCCATTAATGATAATGACCCCCAAGAGGAAAAAGATGCTGGATATTCTCCAATGCAACTTGAACAAGGAGTGAAGAACACAATAGATCCCTTGAAAGAAGTTAATCATGGAACCGATGAAGACCCAAGACTAACTTACCTGAGTTTTTTTCTAGAGATGGAGGAGGAAATCTCTTATATGGGACATACTCAAAGAATATATGGATTTATTTGCTTGGAGTTACAAAGAAATGCCTGGATTAGATCCAAAAGTATCAGTCTATCAGTTGGCGATCAAGACGGGGCTCGTCCTATTAAGTAAGCCCAAAGTCACTTTAGGCTAGAGTTGGTTCCTTTGATTGAAAATAAAGTTAACAAACTCATTAAAGCTTGATTTATTTGTGAAGTAATATATCCCACGTGGATTTCAAGTATAATTCTAGTAACAAAAGAAGAATGACCAAATTTGACTTTGTGTCGACTTTTGGGATCTCAACAACGCCTGCCCTAAGGATGACTTTCCAATCCCCATACCAGTGTTGATGATTGATGAAACCACTAGTTATGAGGCAATGTCCTTCATGGATGGTTCATCCGACAATAATCAAATCCGTATGGCACCAAAAGATGAAGAACTCACTGTATTTAATACGACCAATGGTATTTATTGCCAGAAAGTGATACCTTTTGGTTTGAAGAACGTTGGCGCCACTTATCAAAGGGCTCTGCAAAATATCTTTGACATCCTGCTCCATAAAAATATTGAATTCTACGTAGATGATCTAGTAGTAAAGTCAAGAAAGAGAGGCAACCACTTAAAAGACCTAAGAATGGTGTTCGAGTTACTTAAAAAATATCAGCTTAGGATGAATCCCTTAAAGTGTGCCTTTGGAGTTACTTTTGGAAAGTTTCTTGGCTTCATCGTGAGACACTGAGGAATTGAAATTGATCAAACCATGGTTGATGTAATTTTGAAAATACCCGAGCCTCGAAACATTCAAGCATTAAAAAGCCTTCAAGAAAGGCTAGCATATTTAAGGGGGTTCATCTCAAACCTGACTGGAAAATGTCAACCATTTAGTCTTGTCATTAAGAAGGAGACTTCTTTCGAATTGGACCAAGCTTGTAGTAATGCCTTTGAGAGTATTAAATCATACTTAATGAAGCCACTGGTTTTTGCGGCACCCTTTCCTGGGAATCCATTGATACTCTACATTGTGGCACAAAAGAGGTTAGTAGGAGCACCACTGGCTCAAGAAAATAATGAAGGAAAAGATAAATCTCTTTACTATCTAAGCAGAATGATGACACCAAATGAGCTAAAGTATTCTTCAATTAAAAGTTGTGTTTGGCATTGGCTTTCCAATTCTAAAGATGAAGCACTACATTTAGGTTCTTGTTGTTTGTCTTGTGTCTAGGGCGAATCCCATCAAGTTTCTAATGTCGAAACCAATCGTTAGTGATCGACTTGCAAGATGGTACCTTTAATTTCAACAGTTTGAGATTGTGTATGTTCCCCAAAAGGCCATAAAAGGAACAAGCATTGGCTGACTTCTTAGAAGACCACCCGATACCTGAGGATTGAGAAATAAATGATGAACTTCCTGATAAAGATGCAATGGTTATTGAAGCCATACCCTCGTGGATGATGTACTTTGATGGTGTTGCACATTGAGATAGAGCTGGTGCCAATGTGGTGTTCGTCACTCCACAAGAAGAGGTTATCCCATACTCTTTTACATTAACAAACCATTGTTCTAATAATGTTTCTAAATATCAGGCTTTAATACATGGACTTGAGCTGACATTTGACATAAAACAACTACAATTACAAGTCTTTGGTGACTCCTAATTAGTGATCAACAGTTTTTGGAAAGCTATGAAGTCAGAAAGCCTGAGCTACGACCATATCATGATTATGCACAAAAGTTGATGGGGTGTCTTGGAGAAGTAACCCCCTAACATGAGACAAGGAGTGAAAATAAGCAAGACGATGCCCTAGATATGTTGTCCTCAACCCCGACTCTTCTAAATCAGACGCGAGTTACTATCTGCTAAGAATGGCTAGTACTGTCGACAAATGAGGATCTAAAAGATAAGGTTGAATACCTTATTGCTGTGTCTGAAATTGTAAAAGAAGTTTGGAAACAACCTATCATTGATTACTTATGTTATGTGATACTTCTAGAGGATCCAAGGAGAAGGATTGACATTAGTCGTCGTGAACCTCTCTTCCTTTAAAATAAAGACATGCTATATAGGAGATCATTTGAAGGAGTACTCTTGCGATGTCTGGGAGAGGAAGAAACAATTTAAGCTTTGCAAGAAGCGTACTCAAGAGTTTGTGGATTGCATCAGTCTGGATTGAAGCTCCATTTTCACATTAAAAGGATGGGATACTACTGACCAACGATAGTGGAAGATTGGTTGGACTATTCTAAAAGATGCTATGCTTGTCTACTCCATGCGAATTTCATACATCAACCTCCTGAAGTATTACACCCAACTGTAGTATCCTCACTATTCAATGCTTGGGGAATAGATGTTGTTGGGCCACTACCAAAATCTTCTGGTGGACACTTGTACATCTTGGCCGCAATAGACTACATCTCAAAATAGGCCAAAACTATTGCACTCAAGGAAGTAAAGAAAGAAAATATTGCAAACTTCATCCGCGTGAATATCATCTACTACTTTGTAATCCCTCGATATATAATAATCGGCAATGGCAAACCATTTAATAATAAGCTGATGAATAAGATTTGTGATCTCTTTAGTTTCAAGCAACACAAGTCTTCTATGTACTATGCTGCCGCCAATGGTCTAGCTAAAGCATTTAATAAGGATTTATGTAATCTATTAAAGAAAGTCATCTCCAAATCTAAACAAGACTGGCATGAACAAATGGAAGAAGCATTATAGGCATATAGAATGACTTACCGCACACCGGCAAAAGCAACCCTTTATTCACTTGCTTTTGGAGTTGAAACAGTCCTACTATTTGAGTGTCAAATACCTTCTTAGAGACTGGATATTCAAGAAGGGCTCGCCTATGAAGAAAATGCTAAGTTGCATCTTGCAGTGTTAGAAGCTCTTGATGAGAAGAGACTAAAGGCTCAACAAAATTTTGAATGTTACCAAGCCCGTCTATCTCGATCTTTCAACAAAAGAGTTCACTTGAGGTGCTTCCAAGTTGGAGATCATGTTCTTAAAGTAAGAAGATTACTTCTCGCAAGTTTGGGGGCAAATTCACCCAAAGTGGGATAGACCATATGTCTTACAAGAAGTATATTCAAATAGTGCATACAAGCTTGTTGATGCAAATGAAGGGAAAATCGGTCCTATCAACGCCAAATTCTTAAAGAAGTGCTATCCTTGAAGGAAGATGACACTCCTTAAGGTATGAGCATAAATCGTACATCCACTCCTAGCTTGAAAGAGTATAAACTATGTACGGTTTTAAAACATATCCGCTAGGTTAAAAACCTCAAAAGAGGCGGCCTAGGTAAAAGATAGGACACAAAAAAACACTCATCCAGAACTATGTTGTGACCTTATCCTCTTCACTGAGGTACGTAGGCACTTGGAATCTCATTTTGAGTTCAATTGCATGAGTGTCAAAAAATATGTTCTTGCAGTATCCGCCATATGGATACAAAGTATGAAAATATTCTAATCTTGAACTCACCCTATGTATTGGTGGCTCAATAGGGGTAAACTCCAATGAAATATGAGCTTCGTTCACATAAGATGAAGTTTCCAAACTCCCTAAATTTGGAAGTTGAGCAACTCAAAATGCCAAATTAGAGAGTGAAAGTTAACAAAATCTTCAAGTTTTTAGATCAAGGCCTCCAAAATTTCCATGTCTTAAGGTGGTAAAAGTTTGTCCCTTTGCATTTTAAGATGGACTATCCTTACAAGGATCTCAAAATTTTTATGTCTTAAGGTTGACAAGATTTGTCCCTTTACACCTTAATTTGGTCTCTCACGGGTTTATCCTTTTGGGTTTATCCTCAAAAGGATCTCAAAATTTTCATGCCTTAAGATGGACAAATTTTTCCCTTTGCACCTTAAGCTGGCCTATCCTTAAAAGAATCTCAAAATTTTCATGCCTTATGATGCACAAAATATTTCCCTTTCACCTTAAGCTGACCATTGAAAAGGGCCCGTACTTTAAGAAGACCATTGCATAAGTGCATCAATGAAAGAGCCCATACTTTAAGAATATCATTGCATAAATGTATCCATGAAAAGGCCCATACTTAAAGAAGACCATTGCATAAGTGCATCAATGAAAAAGCCTATACTTAAAGAATACCATTGCATAAATGTATCGTGAAAGGGCTTATACTTAAAGAAAATCATTGCATACCATTGCATAAGTGCATCAATGAAATGACCCATACTTAAGGAATACCATCGCATAAGTGTATAAGTGAAAGGGCACATACTTAAAGAATATCATTGCATAAAGTGCATCAATGAAAGGTCCCATACTTAGAGAAAACCATCGCATAAATGTATCGGTGAAAGGGCCCATACTTAAAGAAAACCATCACATAAATACATCGATAAAAGGGCCCATACTTAAAAGAAAACCATTGCATAAATGCATCGATAAAATAACCCATACTAAGAGAAGACCATTGCATAAATGCATTGGTAAAAGGGCCCATACTTAAAGAAAACCATTGCATCATCAAGCAAAATCTTTCGGTCTTAAGGTGATGGAGGTGAAGTTAAACTCTCACACCTTAAGCCTATCACACCTCTTTTTTACCAATATATATATATATATATATATATTTTAAAGTTTTGAAAGGGTTTTTATTATTAAGTGAAAAAAGGAATATTTGTTTCGAAAAAGGATTCTTTTACATTTAAACTCAGAGTCACCACTTGACATAAATCAAGTGTACCAAGTCACAGTTGGAAAATCCTTTTTCAAAATGCTTTGAATCCTTAAAATTGATTTACTAACAGAGATTCCTACTAAGGAATTCTGTTGACAGAAGGAAAGATGTTAGGCACCCCTCGATCCCATGGTTCAACCACGGTCGCTTCGTGGAGTATATCGGCTAGTATGACACTATGAAGTGAATACACCAAAGCAAACTCTTTTGGTCTTAAGGTGACAGAGACGAAGTTAAAATCTTACACCTTAAGCCGATGTCCACCGTCTTCAAGAAAAATCATTCGATTTTAAGGTGATAGAGGCGAAGTTAAATTCTCGCACCTTAAGCCGATGTCCACCGTCTTCAACCAAAATTATTCGGTCTTAAGGTGATGAAGGTGAAGTTAAACTCTCTCAACTTAAGACGATTGTTGCATATTTTCTTCAACCCTACCAAAAAAATATAGGGGAAATAATAAAGAAAGTAAAAACATAAAAATAAGGGATGTTACCTGTCAGAGCGCGACGACTTTGAAAGTTGTATATCACTAACTTAGATTGAGACAAGATATTTTAATGAGAATAAATTTCTCAGAATCTAGTTTGCATCAATCAAAATACTCTTTGGTGGTGATGGTCCCACACCAAGATATAAATTATTTGGTGAGGCGACGCAAATCTGGAATCCTCTGTCAGATAGCATATAAGATCGAATTTAAAAATTCATATAGAATAATCCAAGAAGTGTCAAAATTCAAATTTTGGATATGTTCTATATGCATGTTTCCTACATCTATATAATTAATTGTATCATGATTTTGATACTCCCACATTGAGATATAATTTTTTTGGTGACATCGCATAAATCTGAAATTATTGATGCATCAAAACTCAACACTGATTTTGGGATAGTACCTAAAATAATCTCGCAGGAATTAAATTATGAGTTCTGGATATACTATATATATTTATCTCTAGTTTTACAAAAATCAAGCGGCTTAGAATTTCATCATTCCTGCTTCAAGATATGAAAGTTTTAGTAAAGACGCACAAATCAGAAATTTTCAGCATGATAAAATTTTGGGCTAATTTCAAAAAATTATCAAGAATTATATTGAAGAAATTTAAATTTAAATTTTGGATATGTTATAGATATCAAAGTCTAGTTTCTGGAATATCAAACGGTTCATGATTTCAATATTTCTACAATAATATATGAATTTTCTACCACTAATATACTATGCTAAAAAAAGTGGCGAAAATAAAAGAAAAATAGGAGGGAAAAAATTACCTCAATATTATTCATGGCTTAATCCAAAATTTATATTAAAAAGTGGAGAACCTACATTCTTTTATAGATTTGTATGCTGGATGTTTCTTTTATAGAGTTATAGGATGGATGGTTCCTTCTCCAATTGGAAGAGCTTCGATCTCCAATACAAATTCAAATTGGAGGTTGTTTCCTTCTCTCATACAAATTTAAATTGGAGGTTATTTTCTTCTCCCATACAAATTCAAGTTAGGGGTTGTTTTCTTACCAATACAAATTAGAAGAGTTTTCATCTCCAATATAAATTCAAATTGAATGTTATTTTTTTCTCCCATACAAATTCAAATTGAGGGTTATTTCCTTCTCTAATATAAATTCAAATTCGAAGAGTTTTATTCCTGATTAAGTAAGGTGGTAAAGAGTTTTCCAAAATCTATTTGGAATGAGATATCATGCCACACCAATGGTTCTTACGTGTAGAGATTCACAAGAGATTTTTTCAGAGGCAATATCAATATGTAAATTGCATGTGTTCAGCTTTATGAAAATCTTTGAAGCACGAAGAAAGCATGTTTAAATAAATCATACTTCAAGTCTAGTCTCAAAAGGATTAAATATCTCGACAAGTCTTGAAGTAGAGGGCATTTTGTGGGCAACAAAATTTTATTAAATTAAAATTCGTACGAAATTCAAATTATGTTAAATTCAAAAATAAATTAGTCCCAAATTAATATTGCGGATTAATAAAATTGGATTAATTATTTAAGTCCAAACATATATGGATTTAATTAACGTTCAATATTTATTAAGCTATCCCATTGATTTGGGATACATATGATGAGTCCACGTTGATACTAATCAAACCACAGAGGCACAAAACTACACAAAACAATTCAAAAATTCAAAGGTACCCGAGGACCCTTTTGAGGGCAAGTTTCGGCCAACAACTACAACATAAGAATACAAGATATAAGGTGTATTTTTCACAAAAAACAGCAAGAGCACGTGATGAACAAGATGATAATAATAACAATAACCAACAGTTTCAACAACATAAGAAATAACAACAAAAGATTATACTAAACAAATGGATAGGTAGTGTGGCATACAATATTACAAGATCTTAGAACCAAGGTGTGTATCAAACACCAAGACCCTTAAAACATGTAATCCTAACACCGATACTTTTAAATGGACACACGAGGGACGTCAATCCCCCAAGCACCCAATGTTTCTAAGCCTTGAACAAACAATACAAGTGAATCCACACTTGGTTGAACCTTGTTTTGATTTTTCCTCTTAAGGTAGAGAGGACTTTGTGTTTCAAGTGTTATCTCACTTATAATATCATGAAAAAACTAATGAAAGAAACCCTAAATTGTTCTATTTATAGCTATTACAAAATAAGATGTGAAATATCCAAATAGACCCTTTAGTAAAGAGTGAATAACAAAGGTGCCCTTAGTGTATTTATGAATGGTTATGGTGTGTATTTGGGCCCTCCTTTGCACTTCACTTGCACACTCCAAGTCTCGATTCAATTCACTTTTGCACTCATCCATCTTTGTGGTTGTGCCCGTACCACACGTTGTTAAGCCCGAGATATTGTCATATTCTAGTGGCCCAAATAAGTGCCACGTGTCAAATGATGTGGCAAACCATGTCAAGGGAAGGATCCAATAGTACCATGTCACATGTCAAAATGATGTAGCAGACCCAATGAAATCAAAGCCCATAGAAGGCGCCACATCACTTAAATTTGATTGGGCAAAAGAAGTCCATCTTTATCGACTCTTCCCTTTCCACTTCTATAAATAGGGATCTCATAATTCAAAAATGGACCAACAACTCTAATAATAAGCAAGAGAAATCTCATGGATCAAACACCACAATTTCTCTACAAAGCTGAAACACTCAAATTCAGTTCATCAAGATTCAAGATCAAAACCGTAAAATTCAAGAACAAGTTCAAAAGCCCCTGAATTCAAGCACAAGTCAAGATCAAGTCCATCAAATCAACAAATCAAGTTCAAATTCAAGATCAAGCTTTAATCCCTTGAATTTATATTTGTAAAGGCGAATAAAAGGATTCATAGAGATTGTAACACTCACATTGAAATTAATAAATTGATTATTGCAATATTTTTCTTGACTCGATTATTTATTTTCGGTCTCAAACTTTTATTGTTCAACATATATATTTTTATGTAGTTATATCTAATTTGCATGAGTTTTTACGGATGTTGAAGCACCGCAAATTTACATATAGATCCGGCTCTTCTAATACAATAATCCCAGACATAAAATTTTGCACAAAGTTGTCTAATTGGACTTTTTAGACTCCACAGTGCTGACATTTTGCAATAAGTTATACAAAAAATTATACGTTATTACGCGAAATGAAATATTAAGTAAAAAGCATATATTATCTAAACATAAATAAAAATAATTAAAGATGAAAGACACTAAATATAATTAATTCCCACATTAAATAATCTCATAATATTATTTAGGAAAAAAGGTTCAAAATATACTCAAAGTTTGGTGAAATTTGTTGTAACACGTTTGAACTTTGTGGGGGTCCTATGACCCTCCAGAACTATTTATTAGTATATTTTAGTAGGGGTGTGCTTCGGTCGGTTCAGTTCAATTTTATGTATTATCGATTTTGTTTATCGGTTATTAGTTTTTAAATATGCTAAACCAATATCCAAATCAATAAGATATTTTTTATTGGTTTTCAATTTATCGATTTTTAGTCCTTAATGGTTCGATTTTCGATTTAACCAATTAGAAACTATGCATAAAATAGAAATAGTAGCAACTAACAAGAAAAGAAATGAAATCATAGTTGCAACAAAAATCCAACATGATGTGTTTTATTTTACAAGAATCTTCAAACTTGAATAGGTTTTCGGGAAATCAAATAGGTTTGTAGAAATAAAAGAGAAATATAGAGTAGGTTATATATATATATATATATATATATATATATATATAAAGTAGGGGTAAAGTGTAATTTAAAATATTCTTATTGGGTCATCACTTTACCCAATAACCCAATAAAAAAATTCGAAACCGAACCAATAACCCAATAAAAAAATTATAAAACCATTAAAAATTGTTAATCTAATAACTATAAACCAATAACATTTTTATCGGTTCGGTTTATTGGTCGATTCGATTTTTCCATACCCCTATATTTTAGTGACATTTATAAACTAATTAAGAATAAAATATATTAATAAATAAATAAATAAAAAAGTTAAGTGCAAATAAATATCAATAAAATATGCTAATAAATAGTTTAGGGGGGTCATAGTACCCTCGCAAAGTTCTAGGTACGTGTTATAACAAATTTTGCGAAAGTTTGAATATATTTCAAATCATTTTTTCTATTATTTATCACAAAATGATTCGTTGAATTATCATTCTTGCATAACTCATTCGTGAAGCAAACAACTGCCAAGTGAGAAAGGACAACATAAATTAGGAAAACCTTGTTCAATCGTGTTCTTTCTATGTATTTGATTATTCATTAATTAATTTAAGAAACTTGAAATCTTTTAGTACTACCAAAAAGGGACATCTACATCATAACGCACTATCTAGGACGATAAGATTATGAGATTCAAATTTGAGTAACACTCCACCTTATAATAATATATAATAATTAGTAGGGAGACATCCGTCCAGTACCCGAACCAATAATAAAAAGTCATTTATGAGGTTTATAAAATGCAAATTGTTATAAATGTATTTACATTATAGTGAGTGTCTATTAATATCTATTTGATGTCTATTAGGATTTGATGTATTTGTCTTTTAGTGTGAAACTAGGGGTAAATTCCCCTATAAATAGAAGGGCTTCCTTCATTGTAAATCATCCCCCAAGAAAAGAAATAAGAATTACTCTCTCCATTCTCTCTACTCCTCTTCTTTATTCTTAGTTAGTCATAACACGTTATTAACACGAGACTCTGCCAAACAAGGTGAGATTATAAATCTGAAGGATTTCAAGGTTAGTAATTCTTTATGTTATCTTTCTTTTGCTACTACTAATATAATTATTATTGGATTTGAGGTAAAATAATTGGTTTGGAACCATTTATATTTTAAATTTATTCTGCAAGAACAATATTATCAAAAATGATGATAATATGTTGGGCTCAAGTCCCATCGATTTATGCCTAAGACGCCTTTATATGGATAAGATGTTGAGTTTGAATCTCAATACACCATATTGATGATATTATGATTGCTAAGGCAAAATAATGGGTGTTTAATAAAAGGTCATGAAACATATTTCATTAATATGCTCTATTCCATGAAGTAAATATGGTAGCATAAATCTGAAAGTTGACAACTTGCTTCATTGTTGAAAGAAAACAAGTGATTGAATGCACGAATATAAGCGTGGAGAGACAATATGATAATAGTCATCAAAAGTGATAATATTTTTACACGCTTATTATGATTATAAGATATGATAGAGAAAAATTCTCTACATCATATGAATGCCTCAATTTGCTTTTGAAGTAGCAATATGATGAAAGAGGTTATAAGATATATAAGCTATCATAATTTGATAGGCTTAAGACACTTTTATATTCCATTTAGGGAATGAGAATTTTGATTATTATAAGCACAGATCCATTCCCTGGGGTGAATGTGATAACATTTAGTGAAGCTTATTAATATAAACGTGTACTCGATTGTGATGGTATGACAACTCACCTCCAAAAGAGGCAGAATAGCTGATATTTGTTAATATAACTTCTGAAGTAGTAAATCTGAAATTTATTCATATAATAGTAAATCTAAAATTTACTTAAGCAAAAACACATATCATGGTATACTTGGAGTTTACTAAATTAAAAGTTCATAAGTTGACATGAACGATTATGATATCACGAAGATGTGCATACTAAGTATTGAATATATATTGAAGAATTAGAAAATTCTTCATGAACTTTAATGTTGCTTATTCTCATGATAAGTTGGTTGGACCAACTAATTTTGGGATTGAATCCCTTAAAATCTAAAAAGAATAAAAGGTGAATAAGGGCTCGTTCACCTATCATGTGATATGTTGAAAAGATGCATCAATAAGATGATCACATATACATTCATGGTCAACCAATGTTTGACAGTCATAAAGTTATTTGTTCAATATAAGTTGAGCATAATTTTTAGATTATGTAATCAAGACAATTCATCTTTATGATGATGGTTTAGCATTGAATGCCTTCCATAAATAGCTGAACCATTACTAATGAGAACAAAGTTTCATGTATTGGTATGAAATATGATATATTGCATACAATAGCACTTGTATGCATTAGACTAATATATTTTGATTATTTTTTCCCTCTAAATTGGTTCAAGGTCAGGAACTAAGTATTCCATCTAATAGTTTTGATGTGCGGTATACGATTAATAAATATACCATGATGCACAAAGATGGATTCCTCAAAGAAGATGGAGGATGTATGTTAGTTTTTCTAACATAAGGGAGAGATTATAAGTAACTATGAAAAATGAGGAATTATCATCAGATCCTCATTCAAAAGATAATTCAAGTCAAATGCTAAAAACATCTCATATTTAGCTGCAAGTGCTCCTATTTTGTATCCTTAAAGGATAAAGTCTATGCATGCGTGAAACATGATAGACCAATCGGTTCCAAATGAAATAATCCTTGAAAAGGATAAAGAGCAAATAATCATGATAAGAAGGCAATGTGCTCTTGAAGAGCCTACGACATAACACTTCATAAGACCTTATGAGAGACACTTCATGAAACCTTATGAGAGGTTTAGTTACCTAAAAATAATGAAGTGATGAGATCTCAACATGTTATGTCGCATTGTGAACCGATTAAAAATAAGAAATTGTCAATGATATCTTTGATACAATATTGACGTAATATTGTAAAAAATTATGAGGATCTGAATTCTACGTTAATTTAAGCATGCTGACATAGAAACATTTATCAAGTGACCTGAAATGATGTATTTTTGTAAGAATAAAACTTATTTGATTTGCAGTCCAAACACTTGAAGATGTCACATTTGACATGTTGGATATTGTTACTTGACAAACATCTATATGAAAATTCCTAAAGTATTCAAAATGCCTAAAGCATATAAAGTTTCTGGAAAATTTTTTATTATCCTCATAAGATATAATTTGATGATTTGAGTATCATTGAAACTCTTGGAGAGTTTTCAAAAACAATAGAGTATTTGGTTAAATGAGAAACATAAAAAAATTGAATAAGGATCCATTTTGACCTCAAGAAAAGAATGAGGAACTCCTTGGTTATGAAGTACCATATCTTAGTGCAATTGATGCACTAAAGCATCTTGCAAAACTACAAGGCCTGATATATATATTTTTTTCCAGTTAATTTGTTAGCAAGTTTGCAGTCCAGATTTTATTGGTCATGTTGATTTTGGGTACTTATCTGACCTACATAAATCTCGGTCTCAAATAGACTATGTGTTCATATATGGTGGTACTACAATATCTTGGAGATATACAAAGAAGTCTATCGTATCCACTTCATCGAATCATGCTAAGATAATAGTTATTCATGAAGCAAGCCGAGAATGTGTATGGTTGAGGTCCATGATACATCTCATTCAAGACAAATATGGTGTGAAATATGATAATCTACTCATAATTTCATACGGAGATAATGCATTATGCATAGCACATCTTAATGGACAATTCATAAAAGGAGATAGAACGATGCACCCATCATCAAAGATTTTCTACATACATGAGCTACAAAAGAATGGTGATATCAACATTCAACATATTCGTTTAAGTGACAATATGGATGATTTTTTCACCAAGTCTCCTCCAATTGCAACTTTCAAGAAGATGGTTCACAAGTTCGGGATGCAAAGGTTCAAGGATGTTCTCATTAGGGGGAGTTAATACGTGCTGTACTCTTTTTCCCTTACGAGATTTTGTCCCACTAGGTTTTCCTTGTAAGGTTTTTAATGAGGCAACCAAAATGTGTATTGTTAGAGATGTGTACTCTTTTTCTTCACTAGATTTTTTCCCCATTGGGTTTTTTCTACTAAGGTTTTAACGAGGAATATTATATATCTAGACATTCAAGGGGGAGTGTTATAAATGTATTTACATTATAGTGAATGTTATTAAGATCTATCAAGATCTATTTGATGTATTTGTCTTTTAGTATGGAACTAGGGGAAAATTTTCATTATAAATAGAAGGGCTTCCTTTATTGTAAATCATCCATCAAGAGAAGAAATAAGAATCACTCTCTCTATTCTCTCTACTCCTCTTCTTTATTCTTAGTTAGTTCATAACACAAATAAGATAATGATGTGTAGTTTATAAAAAAATAATAAAACATTTCATAAAAGTAATTAATAGAAGCCTTTAGGGTGTAATATCTAGACCTCAAAAAGTACCAAAACTTACAAATTCTTTTAACCACAAACTAGTTTACCAACTCTTTTGGTGTGTTATAGCATGTGTAATCTCTCACATATATCCCCTTGTATTTGTATCATTCTTATGTCAATATGTACTGTGTTGGTGAAAAATTCTATTATTTCTAGTCTATCAAGTATAATAATCCGTTGCTTCCCAAGAAGCCACTGTGATTTCATTCTTAAATTGACTCTGCCTCCTTGTGTTGATCGATAAAAGAGTAGCATTCACATGTGGCAGCCAGATGCAATTGTGTCTATTATTTCTAAGAGCTCATGAAAGTATACACAGTCTCATCAAGTAATATAGTGGCCTTTTACAAGCCAAGTATCGAACCCTCAGAGACTTGTGTTATCAACTATCCCAAACTAGTCCGGATATTTAGATTAACTCAGTGCTAATATGACCATAAGATTGTTTGTGAGTAAACTAAGACTAAACTTAATCATGCGGTAAATCAAAGGTTCTTGAACAACAGTGGAGAGAAACCACGTTTAAGGCACTACGAACAATCATACTACGTTATATAAATTCATTCGTTTGGTTAATTATCTTGGTTGTTAGTTCCCGGGGTCTATACTATGAATATGACCGTTTGAACTTTTAATCAATTATTTACTTAACCTTTGAACCGTTTGAACCTGTACTTGAACCAAATATCACACATAGGTATATTCATATCCTAAATGCAAATTATAACTCTATTCAGTTAGAAGATTACAATTCTATTCTATCTATCTCACGTTCTATCCTCTTGTTCCTCCTTTCGGGTTCACAAAATTATACATGTAACCTAAGGGTCGAAAATTCGTAATATGGTGATAGAAAGGTTAAATAAACAACCAAATATGATAAACAATCAAACCACATCTATTCATAACCGTAATACTTATGTTCTTGGCCTTAACCCCGAAAAAGAATGTTTAGCCGATCATGGACGTAATCGTAATTATAAGAGATAAATACACGATAAAATCCAAAAGTAAACTAAAGTAAGGGAATAAAAACCCTAATTGAAGCGTTCTATAGCCTCTCTTCAAGTCCCAAGGTATTCCAAGGTGTGAAACATAACCACTAAGTGTCCTATTTATACTAGGACGACAAAAGCCGATTTTGACTTAAGGCGAGCCACGCTAATATCGCTCCATATAGGCAGCGTGGCACGCAAATATTATGCCATATAGGCAGTGTGGCATGCCAAAAATATGGTAAGATACTAGAATTTTTTATCAAGGAAGTCTCCAAGGGAATTTTACATCCGTATCGCGGCACCTAGCCAGCGTGGCACGCCAAGCACATCAAATCGCCCGACAGTGATCAAGCCTTGTCCATTGTTTTTGTCCTTTAAGTTCATGCATTGTGGTGTTGTTTCCAATTTTTTTTATAGATTTTTTAGCATCCTTTTATGTTCATAGTCAACTTATCAATCTTCCTACAACATACAAACACCCCACATTACAAGCCTAGTAAAGGTCATAGCTCGAGCTAAGTGTAATGGTCTTTGTATTACTCATTAAGCACACAAGAAGTCCTCAAAACAAGGCTAAACAAGCATACATAATGACACTGAGGTGCACAAATCTACCTCAGATAATCACCCCACCTTTAAAGCCTTGTTCTCCCTAAAGAAACTCTTTACTCTAGGCATTATAATCTGGGAAGACTCCACACTTCTATAATAAGCAAGACACTCAAGCTAGTACTACAATGACTACACAGAATACAAGTTTTTACCTTAAGCATGTTACATACATAATTGAAAACTCATGAACACTACTTTCAAAACATCCTAACCTCAAGAATTGACTCACCCAGTTGGAAAACTCATGCATATTACTCAATCAAAGAGATCATACAAATCACCCAACTATCATTAAACATGTGCCATCACAACAAGAGAGTTATCCATAATCACCCATAATCACTCATGCAGATGTAATTTATCACAGAATGGGTACAAGAATAAAGTTACGCTCACTCTCACAAAGAATTCACAAGTTATAAATGATGAACCATAGTCTTTCCCTTAGTGTAGTACTCCACTAATATATGAATATTAGGACTTAGGATCAAATAGGTCTTTAAGGATTGTAATGTAGGCTAAGGGACGGGTATGAACTATTTGGATAAAAGTAATGACTAACTTTACTAAGCACTTTAATACATCACATGAACATTAAGATCTCTATATTAACAACCAATTCACCACTTCTCTCTACACCTATCTTTTGTTTTGCACTATTTCATTAAGCTAATTCACATACACTGTAGAAGGAGCATCTATGAATACATTATTTAATTTTGAACAATCTTCATTCTTTCCTTTACATAACTCCCAACAACAACACATCAATTTTCAACACCAATAGCTATTTCTTGGGGCTTCACTTTTACCTTATTTCTTTGTATTTTTCACTCTTTAACTCATTAAGTTTTCATTAAAGAGCTTAGGAGATTTGGATCAAATTAAAGTCAAATAAGGGAAACATGTTATTTATGAGGCTACCAAAGAGTAGGCAAAAGGCCCAACAGGGCTAACTAGGATTATGCACAAGGGTATATAAAAGAAGATATAAAATATGGCTATTCAAAGAAATGCCTATATCATCTCCTAAACCCATATTTTTTGTTTCACTTTGTGCACACACGAGGAAAGTTTTAGAAATCAAATTCAACAAGGAATAGATAAAACCCCACTTAACATATGGCACATGCTCAACTCAAATTTGTTGACTCTGAAAATCAACTGGCAGGTATTTTTACAAAACCATTACTGGAAGGAAGATTTTGTTTTCTCAAAAAAGATTTGGCATTCTCACCACTAATGATTTATGAGTCATATTTTTTGACACAAATCTTTTACTTAGTCTAATTTTACCTATTTTACCAAAAAATATTTTCTTAAGGGAAGTCATCATTAACTTCACTATTTCCCATGCCTTCTCCGCCGCCTTTTTCCTTCCCTATGTATTGTACTTTCACCTCCATCAGTCCCCTTTCACTTCACGCCTCTTTATCTTCTCCTCCGTTATCTTTTCTAAACAGTTGCCTCTTACCCTCCTGCTTTTGCTCTTCTTAACAGGATCTTCTCATCTCTCTCCCATTCTTTAAATATCATCCCTTCTCTCACTAATAACATAGACTCGCTCCATTGATAACATATTTAGAATCTCTTTCAATGATCCTATTTTTTTCTGAGTCCTCGATGAATCCTTATCTTAATTCACTCTCCTCAAGAGATGGAAACCCTCTTCTAGCACAGTCTCTTCTGTCAAAAAACATTATCCAAACCCTTCTAACTCCCTTCCTCTAGAAAAGATGCACCAATTCTGGACAAACTCTCATAAAGAAAAATTTCACTTCTTTAAAAATCTCTCCATCATACTTGGTCGTATCGTCAATCTTCATCAATTGAAAGATACCTTTTGTAATATCAGTCACTTTTTCAAGTTTCAAGATCTATCCTTGCTTTTTTGCCTCTATGGACCTATAGTTTATGAAGACACTCTTTGTATGTTTTGTGCTAATCTCCGACATTCCTGTGAATTTGGGACTTTTAAGCCGGGCACAAGAATTATCTTGAACAACTTCCTATTTGAAAAGGTTTTTGATACTATGTTTTCCAATATAGTCCATTTTATGAATAGTAACTGGCCTAAGAACTTTGAAGTGGGCTTTGAGAAAGCCAAGAAATTTTTGTCTGACCCTGACTCCGTGTCAACCAACTTTGGTCCCCTTCCATTATGTTTCAAAGTTTGCATCATGGCCTATTTTATTGCTACCACTCTGATTTTTCGGAAAAGATCCCTAACCAGAATCACTTTTCGTGATCTTTATGTTGTACTGTCTTTTTAAGAAGATCAAAATAAATTGGGCAACCTGGATACGTGAGTACATGCTTGAAAGTGTAAGAGAAGTTCATGCCTATGCCATTTTGCCATACGGGCTGCTTATCACCTGGATTATCCTATTATACTTCATCGATCTGTTTGCTTATCCCTCTATAGAAATTGCTGCAACTTATGATTCAAAAATATTTGTAAGCTTGGGGTATGTCCTGGTGGAAGATGAATGATGCAAGAAGGAGTCTGCCCATGCTAAGGCTGAACCTCCAAAGATAAGTAAATCTATTTCTAACTCCTCTACCTCTTTGTTGAAGGAACTCGAAGAACTTAAGCAACGGATCAAAGCCATTGAAAAAGGTGTCATACAACTCTAGGAGTCGACTACCATACTCCTGGACCATGGGAAAAGTCAAACTCTAACATAAGTGTGGTTCGACTGACACTCAGTGGGCTAAAAAAAGGAGTCAAGTTGTTCTCTCAAGTAATCTCTCACCTGGACTCATTCAAATCCCAAGTCTTTTCCTCAAATGGTGATCAGGCTGTCTCTGTTCATTAACTCCTACTCCCCTTTTGTCAAAATATTGAAAAATCGTATGACAAGTTTTGTCATAATATGTATAACACCCTAACATACTTCCTGGATAAATGGTGAATTGTGAGTTTTTCTTCAAAAGGGGGTCTTGTCCCTTGTGTTGATGGGTTGTAAGATAATCTTTACCATACTATTTGCCACAACTTTTTTTGTTCTGCTTCGTTAATAGATTATGATTTTCTATGTTTGTCTATTACTTCTCATTGTTGTTCTATCTATATGTTTTATTTTCCCCTGCTATTGTTTTTTATTTTTCCAAAAGGGGGAAAGAGAAAAAAACATCAAGAAATCAGGAAGCATCCATCAGTCAGGTGGAGGAAGTCGACTTTTGATACACAAAGGCTGACTGATGCCCAACAAATTTAGGAATGAAGAAATGCTTACATGTCAAGGGGAGCAAGTCGACTTTCAATACATAAAGTCCGACTGATACCTAATAAACTTAGGACAATAGAGATGCTTACAAGTTAGGGGGAGCAAGCCGACTACTGTGATAGATAGGGAAGTTAACTGATGTTTATGCTTGTTTGTCCTTATAAAAAAGGGGGAGATTGTTAGCCTCCTATATTTAAGTTTTAATAATTCCCAACTTATGTGTGAAACTTTATAGGATATTGGAAGATACAAGGGTATCTCACCCAAAGATATAGAGTATCAACATGGAAGCAAGTAAGAGAGACATCTCCAAAATGAAAGAACATCCAATCATAAAAAGAGGATCCTCACATTCAAAAAGTATGGCAAGAAAATTAATAAAATATCTTGGAAATGGAAGAAGGATCACAATCCCAGAATCACGGCAGACTAAATTAATTGGGGCATAAAACAAAAGGTAGGAAGGATACAATCGTTAATGGACATATATGATATGGACATATATAATTATGGAAACTGCACCACGTATGGACATATCTGATATGGACATACATTATGGTGGCATCCCTCAATCAAGGAATCATCCAAATCCTTGATTAAGAAGAAATCTATTAGGTTTCCTAACATAGGGTAACGATTGGAAAAAGGTGGACACCATAAAAGTAGAGACAAAAGGCTGAAGCATGCTCACAACTTCAAGATAAAAATCTCAAAGTGTCTCAATATTAGTGTCATAAGGCTTTGTAATCTTTAGCTTACAATTATTATAAAATGATCAGGATTGAGTTAACTTTGTGATATAAACTAAAGTTGTGTTACAAGATCTAAAGAGAAAAATAAGTCTTCAGAACTTGTTTCTCATCATTGTACTTGAAGCCAATAGTAAAAGATGTAAGGAAATGTTGAAACCCAAGGGGACTTTAAGTAGGAACCACATTGGTATTTCCAACCTAGATAAATCTTAGTGTCTTTACTTTATGTTTGATTACTTATCTGATTAATTATTTTAATTTTAATATGTCTTGTGAAGTGTACTGATCTCCAGGTGAGTCGAATGTGAAGAGTGAGTAGTCAAATAAAAAAAATTACCAATTCACCCCTCTTGAATTTCAAGTATTACCATAATTTAGGTTTTGTGCATTGCCCACATAGTTGACAGATTCAGTATTGGCACCACACATATCTGCAGAGTGGAGAATGTTGCCACAAATCTCACACCATGGTAGGGTCTACTGTATTGTATTGTATTGACCTGTGCCAGTGTCTGTTGTATACCCAACTTGCTGAATTGAGTCATCTTCTGATTCTGCATAGCTGAAAGTTGGGTGGCTAAGGCTATATGCTATCAACTTTGATCATACATGCAGCTTTTTTAACTAAAATTCACGAGGTATCACCATACCAATATGGATTTATTTGTGAAATATAGTTTAACAAGGTGTATAGATTATCATATTTTTTTTCCAATTCTTGACCACCTGCAGCTGAATCTAGCAAAATTTTTGTATTATGATCAAGAGCTTCTACAAAGGTGTAAGCTAATACCTAATTGGACTGCTGATGATGTGGACATTCCCAATGGAGAGCTTTGAAACTATCCCAAGCATGATACAAGTTCTTATTTGGCCTCTACTTAAATTTCAAAATCTCACTGCAAAGTCTCGCAGTTTTGCCAAATGGGAAGAAACAGATGTGAAACTTCTGGGAAAAGTCATCCCAAGTTATGAAGGAAGCTGTCGGCTTAGTGTCAACCACTTCTTTGCTTCCCCTAAAAGTTAAAAAAGGGAAGAGTGTCAGCCTTACATAATCAGTTGACACACCTGTAGGAATAAATGTGTCACTGATCTCCATAAAGTTTTTCAAGTGGACTTGTGGATCTTCATGTGATAGCCCGGTAAACTGTCCATTATTGTGCAGAATTTGCACCATGTTCTGCTTCAGTTCAAATCTACCTGCAAGAGTGCCAGAGGTAACATTAGTTTTAAGTGGGATTGGAACTTCGTGGTCATCATTTGGGCTAGTGGATCCTCATCCATGGGAGAAGGAATGTCTTGTTCCTCATGAATATTTTAGATACAGTAGAGAATGACTGCTTTTCTCCTCTGTTGGTGAAAGCGTTGCTCAGGCTTGGGGTATAGTTCAACTAATTCCCGATACCATGCTAGCCTACTAGATTTTTAACCCGTTGCCTACGAATTCTAAACTCAATACCAAGTTAAAAGAACCAAGGAAGTCCAAAAAGTAAACTAAAACTATGACAATTGCTAAATTACAAGTTCTCGGCAATGACGCTAAAAATTTGTTGCGCCCAAGCAAACACACAAGTGTATGTGGTCTCACCAAGTAATATAGTGTCCTTTTACAACCCAATTATCGATCCCTTAGAGACTTATGTTAACAACTATTCTAAACTAGTCCAACTATTAAGATTAACTCAGTGCTAACATAACCACAAGATTGTTTGCGAGTAAACTAAGAGTAAACTTAACAATGTGGTAAATTAAAGGTTCTTAAACAACAATGAAGAGAAATCAGGGTTAAGGCACTACAAAAAATCATAGTACATTATAAATAAATAAACATCCAAATATGATAAACAGCCAAAAAAATCAACTCATAACCTAAATACTCATGTTCTTGGCCTTAACCCTGGAAAAGGATGTTTAGTCGATCATGGATGTTACCGTAATCACAAGTGTTAAATACATGATAAAATCCAAAAGTAAACTAAAGTAATGGAAAAAAACCCTAATTTAAGTGTTATACAGCCTCCCTTAAAGTCCCAAGGTCATCCAAGGTGTGAAACATTACAACTTAGTGTCCAATTTATACTAGGACAATAAAACCCAATTTTGACTAAAGGGCATGCAACACCAATAGCGCTCTATATAGCAGCGTGGAATGCCAAAAATATGGCAAGAAACTGGAATTTATAATCAAGGAAGTGTCCAAGGGAATTTCACGTCCATATTGGTGCACCTAGGCAGCATGGCACGCAAAACACATCAAATCGCCTAACTTTGATCAAGCCTTGCCCATTGCTTTTATCCTTTAAGTCCATGCATTGTGGTGTTGTTTCCACTTGTTTTCCAGATTGTTTAGAATCCCTTTATATTTAGAGTAAACTTATTAAGCTTCATACAATATACAAACACCCTATATTAGATCAAAACACACCTATAATTCAAGACAACTGCCTAGTAAAGGTCATAGCTCAAGCTAAGTGTACTAGCTTTTGTCCCTTGATTCTAACCTTAGTTTTTTGACTCCAAATTCATTATGAACACACTTAGAACATTATATTGACACAAAGTAACACTTATATACTTATTTATTGCAAGAATTACTCATTAACCACACAAGAAGTCCTCAAAATAAGGCTAAACAAGCATAGATAATGACACTGAGGTGCATAAATCCACCCCATATCAATGTCTTTTCCTTGTCAGCATTACCCAAATAAATTTGTGTCATCTACTTGGATATTAAGTTTGGAAGTATCTTTCCTTTGTATCAATAGATACATTGTGATAAATTTAGTCAGTGAAACAAATAGTGAAGTCTAGTATGTATATTAAACATTGAGTGTGACAGTATAACAGTAGATTGGTGTGTTAAACAATTAGACTGCTATATTCTTCAAGTTTTAGATCATGCATTATCCCCTCAATTTTGTTCCAATCTTCTTATTATCTTCTCAAATTTGTTTTAATAATCTAGAGAATTACTAATTGGGCCTAACTTTAATTGATATAACCCTACGTTAAATGTTTTAAGTTCTAACATCAAGAGATACAAAATATGTTTCTCAGGTTTAAAAGCCTGCTTTGTCTCTATTAACTAATACATTATGCATATTTGTCACGACCTAAAAATCCAAGGGTCGTGATGGTACTTGTCGCGGTGAACCTTGACAAGTAAGCCTATCACATAAACTGATACAAAAGAGAAATTAACATTCAAACTCTAAGGCAAAGCTCCTAGAACAAAGCCGAACCATAACCAATACAATGAAAGTAGAAAGAAGCATAAAAAATAATGTCATAATTCCCAAAACCTGGTGTCACAGTGTAAGAACTACTAGTACAACTCAAGAAAATACAATACATAGGAATAACACTATCTCCGTATAGTAATAAGGAAATAGTCTAACAAGAAGAGGTAGTAGTAGACTCCGAACACATGAAATCCATCGCTACCTCATAAACCTCCAAATGTCACCCGAATAAACCAATGTGGGGAATACTTGAACAAGTATCTGCACCAAAAGGGCACAGTAGGAGTGAGTACAATCAACTTGTACTCAATAGGTATCATTGGTGAATTGAGCAAAGTGGATAATAAACCATACAAAATACACACTAAGGGCACGCCACTTGCAATTAGAAGAATGTCGCATAATGGAATCTCACACCGCTTGCACTAACAGTTCTATAATACCCATATATATTGCAACAAACACCAGAAAGGATTACAAGTAAACATTATACCATATATAAGTAAAGCACAGGAAGGACAACATATACAAGAACATCAACTACAAGTAAAGAAGGATATAACAAATGAATAGGTTACAAGTTAAGGCAAAAATACAATCACATCACAAGAATAATAATAAAGTAAATACAATGAAAATGATGATGATGATGTTGATGATAATGTAATGCACGAGGTCATCAAACAACCTGCTAGACTATCACATAACCTCCGTATACACCTACAGAGCTAAATCTTTCCGACGTAGGACCCATGGGGGGTTCATCAATCTGTATACAATCCATTTCCATATCTACTCCCCAGCACATCCCTCAGGGAGGTTTTCTAAATATGTCACCTTTTTTGTTAGAAAAAGTCAGTGTTTATCAGTGTTTTCAATATTTCCACGGTGGTACCAATGTTTTATGGATATACATGATATGAAGATGTAAATTTCACAATCAACCACAATGAGTATTTCCATACCCAACCAATATACCAACTAAGTAAGCCAAATATTCAATCAAAATTTCCAACCATCCGTGAAAACCAACATGACTCATATGGCAATAGAGTATGAACACATCACAATACCTAATTAGTACAACAATAGGCTTTTCATCAAATATGATATGATTATTTTCATGTATATAGGCTATCAACATCACATAGGACCCCACACGATTACACATAACACATCATATCCCAAAAATATCAAATACATCATATTAGGCCCCACACGAGCACAACACAATAAGATTGCCATTTTTCATGATTAGTTCCCACACCCTTAACATGTTTTTGTTTCAAAATTAAATACCCAAATTAGTTTAAAGACGTTAAGCTCTAAGATTAAAAACACACCCAAATGAACAAGTTTTGAAATCAAGGTTTAAATTGGAGAAATATAATTTTTAGGTCTTACGGGCCGAAATACTAAATTCCATACTTAAATCCAAGTTAAAACAAGAAACAAATGATAAAAATTGAAGGAAATAATTAAAATATGTGTTTTGAAGCTTACCTAAGCTTAGAAGTGGAAAAAGTTTCTCAATATCACAAAACCCTAAGATCCAAGTTTCAAAAAAGGTAAAAAATTGTGAAATATGTGTGTTTATATAACCCAAGCATTGCGAACGTGGACTAGGTATCACGATCGCGGTACTTGGCTGCATACCTAATTGCAATCACAACACTAGCTTCATGATCGGGGGTGCACCAGCTGAGTAGTGCACCAGTTGGGGACTTGGCGTATTCTAAGTCTCTGAGGGACTCTCGAGATTCATTTGAAATTTTGTGAATGCAAATAAGCTATGCTATCTTATCAAATTTGATGCTCCGTATTCAATGAAGGTATCAGATTTTTGAAAAAACATCATAGAGTTGACCCCCAAAATCCAAAATTACAACTTTCCAAATCAAGAGTCAAAATAAGATTTAGTAGCCATAAAACCACAACAACCATGTCACCATTCTAAAGTTGACGTTCCAAATCTGCTAGTGTAGTCCGTTTTGCTATCCGACGCATAGATCAAAAGATGTTGACTGAAGTTAACTATAAGGCTCTAGAAGCCACCAGAGACCATAATATCAAATAAAAACACCAAAATGCTTTGGGAACTATGTCAATCATCTTCATATGCTAGAAATACCACAACACAACCACAGGGAGGGGTAAAATCGTCAAATCACATAGAAATACACATTTCACATAATTCAACAAAATTTTAGTTGTTACATTATCCACCACTTAAAATCTTGTTTGTCCTCGATCTAAAGGAAAGAGAAATACCTAAATCAACAAAAAGCTAGGGATAAGAACTATGCATATAAGACTCGACCTCCCAAGTAGCCTCATCTATAGGTTGATGCCTCCACTAGACCTTAACTATAGGAATAACTCTAAAGCACAATTGTCTAATATCCCTAGCCAATATGGAGATCAACTCCTCAACAAAAGACAAACTCTTATCTATCCGAATTAACTCCCAATGAATGACATGAGACTCATTCAGAATGTAACATCAAATCATAGAAACATGAAAAACAGGATGAACAAATGATAATTTTAGGGGAAAAGCTAACTCATAAGCCATATCACCAAAAATATAAAGAATCTTAAATGAGAAAATATACCTTGGGATAAGTTTTCCCCTCTCTCCAAACCTTATCACACCCTTCATAGGTGAAACTCTAAGAAAAACACAATCACCAATACCAAATCTTAAGGCGTAAAGTCTATGGTCTGCATAACACTTCTGCCTACTCTGAGCCGCTCAAAATCTACCCTGAATGATAAGGACTTTATCCAAAGAATCATGAAGCAAGTATGTACCTTATGGTCTAACCTCAGAAACTTTAAACCAACCCAATGAAGAGAAACACCGCCTACTAGATAAATCTTTAAAAAGAGCCATATCAATACTGGAATGGTAGCTATTATTAGACACAAACTCTGCTAAGGATAAATGCTACTTCCACTAACCATCAAAATCTATCACACAAGCATGGAGCATATACTTCAAAACATGGATAGTCCACTCTGACTAACCATTAGTCTGGGGTAAAATACGGTGCTAAGATCAACCTGAGTACCCAACATATCATGAAAAGTCTCCAAAAGTGAGATGTAAACACAGAACCTCAATTTGAAATAATAGACACTGGCACACCCTTAAGTCGTATAATATCATGAATTTCGTGATGTGATATAGAAATATAGAACTTTCAATATTTAAAACTATGAAAATATGCAAGTTTCGTAGGATTTTTTGTTAGATATGATGCATTTTAGGTATGTTTTGCAGGAAACTAGGTTTTGGATGTAATTTAGAAGAAAAAACAAAAATAAGGGTTTTGGCTACCTGCCAAGTCAATTTTAGGTATATGTGCTACATACTTAGTGTATGTGAGCAAAGTATGTCGAGAAACTGAAGTTCTAATGGTTAGCTGCAAGAAAAAGCAAGAACTTCAACATATAAAGTCAACATATGGACCATATTTTATACATACGAACCGTATGTAGAGTTAGTATGTGCTGGGTTGGAGAAAATATAGAGAGTTAAAGTTCAACTCCAGAGGCCAGGAACCTACAAAGTCAACATATGGTCCATATGTTTAATATATAATATATATATGGACTTAGTCTACAAAAATACAAAAGTCACGAGAGTTGAAGATCCAAGATTCAAGGGTCACAACATATAATGTACAATATATGGTCAGTATGTTCAACATACAAATCGTATGTTGACTTTGTAAGTAGCCATCGACTTTATTTTTTTTTTCATTAGGGATTTGATTTTTAGGGTTTCCATGTATTCTATAAATGCCCTAATGAAATATTGTATTGGGGTTACTTACTCTTGATACTCACAAACATATATTCTAATTCTGAGATTCGTCTTTGGTCTTGGAATTGATTTGTATTAATTTTGGTTGTTAGTTAAGTAGAAGTTTTGGGTCTTTCAGTTGTTGATTATTGTGTGATTGTTTAATGCATTCAAATATGAGTTCATTTAATTGTTACCCAAACATGAGAAGCTAATTTCCCTTAGCTAGGGTTGTGGGAACCCTGGCTACATAACAAAGTAGGGAAGTGTTCAATCCTTTTAGACTATTGTTACCACACATACTGGGGTTTCCTTCACTTTTATTAATTTCTTTATGGGTTAACACATTAGTTTCCAACCTGTATTTACTATGAACTTAAGAGGGAGGTATAGATTAGGAAAAAGAAATTACAACAATGATTAGGGGTTATTTGTCAAAATATGCTTACTTGTACTATCTTCTTAAGCTAGTTAACTCTTATCTAATCAACTTGATACCGAGAGAAGATAATTGTAACTAGAGTCCAAGATAAGGGTTAGTAAGGTTACACTCTAAGACCAAGAATATGAATGAATTTTACCAAATAGTGTCGAGAGTTGGTTGGTGATATCTATCTTACTAGACTCTACCTGTGCTGCAGTTGTATAGTTTGATTAAGCACGAGAAGCTTACTAAGTTAGAATCTAGGGGAAACACAATCCTAGCGTCTATCTATAATTGAATTACAACCAAAATCAATATTAGTTACTTGTTTGATATTGTCACTATAAACCCCATTTACTTTTTAGTTCTGCTAATTGACTATAGCAGTTAAGAGCTACAATTCCACGCATTCCATTGGAATTCGACCCCAATATTTTTTGGGTTACTATATTTGACAGCGACAACATGATCTTCAGATTGAAGGTGTAGCTTGGGTGTATCAAATTTTGGTACAGTTGTTGGGAATATGGTGTTGAGTTATAAATTGAGGTTGTTGTAGTTTATCTGTCTTTTTATTTTTGTTCTTAGTTGGGTGTACGCTGATGTATGGATAACACACGGAGCAGACATAATCCCTTACTCCCACTGAATTCAAATCTAGATAGGATCCTGGAAGTATCTAGTAGGATAATAGAGCTGATAATAAATGATATTCTTTAAGGGGTTCATGATTGTACACACCAGGTGCCTCCCCATCCTCTTGAAGAAGTTCAGGACGTTATTGATCGATAGACTGAGGAGCTATTAGCACAAGATTCTAATCAAAAAAGGGAAGAAGATGCTCAATGCATCGATCGAGATGAAGAGTTAGCTGTACAGAGATTGAAAGTAGACCATAAAGCAATACTTGGTGGTAATTAGAATAAAGTTAGAGGTAGTTATATTTAAGTGATCCTAGTATATCAGTATTTGCATCCGTATGAGAATGATGAAGAGGACATATGGTAAGTTGAGCCAATAGAGACTAGAGATATTATTCATCTTGTTTTGCCCCCAGACATTAATTTTTACATAACGATTGTAGTCATTCAACTCTTAAATCTAAAGGGTGTATTTACGGGTTTGCCTATAGATGACGCAACCATGCACCTTACAAATTTCATTGTGATTTAAAGTTTGTACTTAAATCTAAGGGTAAATTAGGAGGCACTTAGATTGAGGTTGTTACCTTTCTCGCTTATTAAAGAAACATCTTTATGGCTAGGGGAACTTCCAAGAGGATCTATCACTACGTGGAATGAGTTGCATAGGCAATTCTTGAACATAGTTTTTTCTCTATCTAGGATGTTACAGCTGAAGGATGAGATTTATAATTTTAGGTAGCTGTAGTCATAATCTATGAGCGAGGCTTGGTTCAGGTTCAAAAAGAAGCTGAGTATGCTACCCAACCATCAAATTTTAGGGACAAACTTACAAGAGATATTCTATAGAGCCCTGACTATCAGATCTAGAGCCATGGCAAACACTATTTTTGGAGGAGCTATTATGAGACTATGCTGGAAGGTAGATTTGGATATCTTAGATCAAATCTATCTCACTAACTGAGGATGGAAAACTTGAGAGGTTGTGAGAGGGTCTAGCTCTTGTGCTATTAGTACCTCCTATGACCAAAAAGTAGCTTGTGATTCAGTAGAGTAAGAACTTACATGGATAAGAATTGATCTTGGGTTATTAGCAAAGTGATTTACAACAACAAGTTCTGAGAAAGTGAATATAGTAAGAGGATAGGGTTAAACTTCCAAAGCTTATGAGTTAGAGTTAGAGGAGAAAACAAAATATTTAGATTATCAGTTGGAGGGTTTTCGAGACCAAGGGCTAGGAAACCAAGGTTAGATGTATTATGACAGATATAGAGAGCATAGTAGAAAGTAATATGGTAACTAGAGATGGAGAAATGATTATAAGGAGAAAGGATAAAGGTACGTTCCACCTAGTAGATGAGATACAAAATCAAGAATGGAAGAAATATTGACCAAACTAGGGAATGCGCAAGAAATTCAAGGCTAATATTTTGGGTTTAACCTAGAAGTTTGAGTCTTATGAAGCGGCTATCAAGTAGTTAGAGCATTAGTTTGGGCAGATTTCTACCACTTTGCATTAAAGGCAAATAGGTACCCTTCTTAATGACAGTGTAAAAATCCTTCAACCTTTGTTTAGTATCAGGATATTAATACTAAGAGTGGCGACCCTTTTGATGATCACTCTATACCTACTACTGATAAGATAAAAAAGGTTAGTATTTTTGATGAGCCACCTGGAGCAAAATTTGAAAAGCTAACCTATAGTAATGATGCTTATGAGAGTGTGATGGTAATGAATGGATCACAGATGAGCCCAAAGATAAGGTGTAAAATGGCAACGTGATTTCTCATGCATTATTAGTAGAAAAGAGTGGGGACCTAGGGGCAGTCACTATCCCATGTTCTATTGGGCCTTTTGATATCAAACATGCTCTTTGTGATCTGGAGTTGGTATAAATTTAATGCCACTGATGGTATACAAGGTGTTAGGAATGGGACCACTAAAGCCCACATCTAAGAGTTTGCTAATGCCCAATTCTTCTATGAAGGAACTGATGGTTTTTTTGTGTGATGTAGAAGTAAGGGTGGCATCCTTCATATACCCAACAAATTTTATGATTTTAGACTGTGAAGAGGATGACCAAGCTCTGATTATATTGGTTAGACACTTCTTATACAATGATTGAGTATTGATTGATATGGACTTGGAGGAGATCACTTTCAAACTAAATGATAAAAAAATAGTTTTTAATATGTGTATGACAGTGCAACATCAAGATAATATGTGAGTGGTGGTAGTGGTAGATTTTGTAGCTGATGACGTGGTTGCAGAAGATGTGCCTATTTAGGAAAGATTAAGCATTGAAGCATTAGTATCCATGATTATGAATTTTGAGAGTAATGTGATAGAAAAATATAATGAGATGGTTAGTGTATTGCAAATAAGAGGTTCTTACATGTATGCCCCTAAAAAGTTGGATCTTGATCTGAAAGACAAAATCACACCGCCTGTAAAACCATCGATAGAAGATCTACCAATATTGGAATTGAAGGACCTTCCATCTCATTTGCTGTATGTATTCTTGGGGGCCAATAATTCTTTACCAGTAATTATTACAGCAGATTTGGTAGGATCACATGTGGAAGCGTTGATATCTATATTGTAGAAATTCAAGAGAGATATTGGGTGGATCATTGTAGACACTATGTATATGTCCACATAAGATACAACTTGAGCTAAATAACTTTCCCAACATTAAGAATCAGAGGCGATTGAACCTTTTTATGTGGGAGGTTATGAAGAAAAAATAATCAAATGGTTAGAGATGGCATAGTTTCCCCATTATAGACAGCAAATGGGTTAGCCCAGTTCAATACATGCTAAAGAATGATGGAATCACAGTGGTTCCCAATGAAAAGATTAAACTACTGCCCATGAGACCAGTGATTGGTTGGAGTATATGCATGGATTATAGGAAGTTGAACACTTGTACTCAAAGGTCCATTTTTACATGCCCTTGATGGATCAAATGCTATATAGATTAGTAGGTAGGTGTTGGTATTATTTTCTTGATGGGTACCCGGGTTACAATCAAATCACTATTTCTTTTGAGGACCAAGAAAAGATGACTTTTACCTGCCCTTATGGGACTTTTACATTCTAAAGAATGTTGTTTCAGGTAACGCAATGCTACTTCCACCTTTCAGAGATGCATGATGTCCATATTATCTGACAATGGTAGAGGACACAATCTAGGTATTCATGGATAATTTTTCAATGGTTAGGGATTCATTCGATGATTGTTTGACCTATTTGGCCAGTGTACTGCAGAGGTATAAAGAATACAACTTGGTGTTGAATTGAGAAAAATGTCACTTTATGGTGAAAGAAGGTATTGTTCTCGGGCGCAAGATCTCCAAACATGGTATTGGAGTGGATAAATATAAGAATGAGGTAACTAAAAAATTATCACCACCAGCATCGATCAGAGGCATACAAAATTTTCTAAAATTGCAAATCCTTTGTGTAAGCTTTTATAGGAAAGAGGTAAAATTTGTGTTTGATAATGCGTGTCTCAAGTCCTTTAAATGCCTTAAGGAGCGGTTAATTTCAGCACCTATCATTGTATCTCTTGACTGGTCTACACCTTTTGAGGTCATATGTGATACAAGTGGAGTGGCCTTAGATGCTTTCCTAGGCCAAAGAATAGAGAATATCCTTTATCCTATCTACTAACAAGCAAAGCTTTAAACCACACATAGAAAAATTATACAATTACATAGTAGGAGTTACTTGACGTAGGTTTTGACTTTGAAAAATTTTGGTCTTATTTGATTGGGACTAAGGTCATAGTTCACATCGACCATGCAATATTGAGGTACTTGATGTCAAAAAAAAGATGCCAAATTGAGATTGATTCATTGGTTTCTTTTGCTACAAGAGTTTAATTTTGAAGTGAAGGACTGGAAAGGCATAGAAAACCAAGTTGTAGATCATTTGTCGAGGCTTGAGGATGATGCAATGCATAAATTAGGTGATGATATTGATATAGATGACACTTTTCTCAAGACCTAATTCCTTGGTTTGTGAATTTTGCCAATTATTTGGCAAGTGATCTTATCCCAGAAGTCTTATCTTTCCAGCGGTGACAGAGATATATGTATGAGGTAAGGTAGTTCTTATGGGATGAGCCATATCTATTTAGGGTTTGTGTTGAAGGTGTGATTTGGAGATGTATTCCAGATATGGAGACAATAAGTATTCTAGAAGCTTTTCATTCCTCACCCGTTAGGGGTCATCATAGTGGTACACGCACAACTCACAAAATTCTGTAAAGTGGGTTTTACAAGCCTACAATTTACAAGGATACCCATGATTTTGCGCAAGCCTATGACCAATGTCATTATCAAGGCAATATTTTACGGCGCCATGAACTTCCCATGACTATTCATAAATTGGAGTTATTTGATGTGTTAGGGATTGATTTTATTGGTTCGTTCATAAGTTCCTATGGCATGAGGTATATTATGGTAGCAATTGACTGTGTGCCAAAATAGGTGGAGGCAATTATGCTTTCAGACAATAAAGGTAGAAGTGTCACCGCCTTTTTAAAGAAAAGTATCTTTTGTTGATTTGGCACTCCACGTGCAATTATTAGCGATGATGTGTCTCACTTTTGAAACCAAAAATTTAAAGCCCTTCTTGATAAATATGGTGTAAGGCATAAAGTGGAAACACCTTACCACCCTCAGACAAACGGGCAAGTTGAGGCTCCAATAGAAAGATCATGTCCATATTGGTAAAACCTATGAATTCCAATAGAACTGATTTGTCAATGGAGTTAGATAATGCATTGTGGGCCAACTGAACCACTTCTAATATCCTAATAGGTGCCTCCCCATATCAGCTCATATACGGCAAGGCATGCCACTTGCTAGTTGAACTTGGGCGTAAGGCACTATGGGCATTGAAAAAGCTAAATTTTGATTGACGTGATGCACCTAACTTGAGGTTGAGAAAGATGATTGAGTTAGATAAATTAGAACTCCATCATTATGGGAGCTCTACCATATAAAAAATAAAGAATAAAGTTGAATCATGACAAGAAGATCGATAAAAATATGTTTAAACTCCATGATTTGGTATTGTTGTATAATTCAAGACTTAACTTGTTTCCTAGCAAGTTGAAGTCTAGGTAGTCCAAACCATTTACCATGGTTAGGGAATTACTGTAGAACTAAAAGAAGATGGGGATATCCCATTCAAAATGAATGGGCTGCATATGAAGCACTATTTGTGAAATTATGCAAAAGTGAAGGTCATTGATGAGATCAACCTAGGTAAAGTCTGAGTAGCTGAGGCAGATGAGTCGTTCTGTAATGTTAAATCAGGAACTTTTTTGGAGGCAACCCAAGGTACACAGATGCCTAGTACATGCCAGGTATATCCTTATTCCCTTTGTTATATATTATTTTAGCTCATTATGGGTAGTGCACAGTCTTTTAGTTGGGGGTGGGGTATACCATAGCCGCCACAGGTTTTTGTTGCCATGCTTCTTTTTCTTTCGGCCATGATATGGTTGTAGAACCGGCATGTCTAGGGTAAAATTTATGTTTTATTGTGTTTTGTTTCGTATTATTGTGTTTTTGTGTAATTAGGAAGTTTTTTAAGTATTTAGGGCAGTTGTATGTCTTTGCATTGACTTTTAAGAAAAATGATACCCCTCCAAAATTTTATTTTTGAATTGTGTGACTGTATATATGTATGAGCATTGTGGATCTCTTTATGGCATTAGGATTAGGGAAATGATAATCATTTTATAACAATTCCATGTATTGGATAACTAGTAGTTTGTGATTTTTTTCTATGCCATATGTGTGAGATGCTACTTAGTTCCCTTTGTATGTTAAATCCAGAACTTGTCTGGTTAGGTCTTTCCTAGGTTGTAAGATAGTTGGTTAGGAAAGTATCATTGGCCATTTTTTTTATCTTAGTCCACTTATAGCCTAAATGACCTTCCATGTGTGAATTGTATAGCTTGATCCCCAATTTTGAGCCTAATAGTCAATTTTTCTTGTTACACTTTTCGCCTTCCCATTTGTGTTGCACTAACCTATTTTGGCTCGTTCCTCCTTGGACATTGTGCACCAGAACTCAGGTAAATTGCCTAAGTTAAGGGTGGATATCTTAGGGGTGTGTAATGTAAAGTGGGTGTGCATAAGAGTAAAATGAGAGAAAAAGATAGTAGGGCTGGGAGAAATAAGAAATAGAGAAAAATAGTAGAGAAAAGTAAAAGAAATAGAAAAAGAAAAGAAAAATTATGAAAAAGTGAAAAAGAAAGAATAAACACCACACCCAACTTGAAATAAAGAATAAAAAGGGAGAAATAAGGATAGAATAAAAAGAAATTGATTAATGTGTGGACCCAGAGTTAGGCTGCATTTATTTTTTTAAGATTCAGAGGTCTGAATCTGAATGCACATCTGAATTATTAAGATGTTGGCTCTAGATCTGAAAACTGAATGATTAAGATTGTTTTTATTTCAACATCTGAATGTGCAAAAAAAATTTATTTGTGTATATAATAAAAGAAAAAAATACAATTCAAATAAAAAACTAATTATATATTAGAAAAATATGTAATTTAATACAATAAAATTATTATTTAATTGAAAAAAATATTTATATTTGTTAGTGATAGTGGAGATGGTTAATAATGGCGGTTGCAGTGACAATGATTGATGTTAGTGATTAGTAATGTTGGTGGTTATAGTTGTGATGGTTGGTATTGTAGTGACGATTATGATGGTGGTGGTTGATAGTGGTGGTGGTGGTTGTGATGTGATGTTGCTTGATATTAGTAGTTGGAGGTATTCATTATGATGGCTGAAAAATAAATGCATGATGGTTTGATAATAAGTTGGTGCTAGTTGGAGATGTTTTTAGTTATGATGGTGGAGATAATTATTAGTAGAGATAAATTATGGCGATGGTAGTGGTTGAAGTGATAGTAGAGGTGGCGTTACTAGTGACAATGGTGGTGGCGGCCAAAGAATGTATGGAGGCTGTGATGTATTAGTGGGTAGTAAGCGGTGGTGCTAATTGTGATAGATGAGTTGGTCAATAGTAGAGATTGACCGTTAGTGGTTGATGATAGTGGTGTTGTTGACGGAAGTGGTGGTGGTGAATATAATCAGAATGATAGAGGTAGTAGGTGTGGTAGCGGTTTACAATAGTGGTTGGTAGTGATATTTGTTATCGATGGTGGTTTTGATGGTAGAGGTGGTGGTGGGTGGTGGTTGACAATGGTGGTGGTGGCGGTGGCAGAGGTGGGTAGTGGTGGTGATTGATGATTATGAATAGAGTAGCGGTGATTATTATCCAACACTAAAATTCCTCTTCAGACCTATTAAGATTTGATTCTAGATCTGAATGATTAAAACTTATTCAGACTTATTAAGAGCTAAAATCTTAATAAAAAACAAATGCACTTAATGGTCTGAAGTCTGAACCATTCAAATTCAGACCTCCATTAAGTGCAAAAAAATGAGCCCTTAGTGTAGTGACAAGGTAGCTTAGTCACTTGATATATCTATATGTACCATACCAGCCACCAAAGCTTAAATTACAAGCCTAGTAAAGTCCTATAGTGATTCTAACTTGACTATTCAAAAACTAAGGTAAAGAAATAAGGGAAAGTCTATGGTATTTGATGCACATTGATTGGAACTTATCTTTTGAGTGTGAGTGTCTCTTGACTTTCCCTGCATTGACATGCATTATTTCATATGAGTGAGTGAGACTTCTTTATTATGAGGTCCCATGAGTCATATTTCTATCTGCTTACTTATTTTGTGTAGTGTATCTTGCATATACATGTATGATTGTCTAATGCTAATATAATGCCATACCTTGATTCCATTTTGTCACATTGTTGTGCTTCATGCTTGTACCTAGTTTTGAAAGGTTGACATAGGAGAGGGTATTGTGGTTTGAGCTTAAAGTGTTGACTAACTTTCAGGGATAGCTTAGATTCTCCTTATTAAGCGTCGTGTTTTATTTTGTTTTGTTTTATAGTGTTGTGTTACCTTCGGACATGAAAAATTTCTAAGTTGAGGGTGTTGATGTGCTATAGAATTATAGCACTTTTGATGCTTAAAACTATGAAAATATGCAAGTTTCTTAGGATGTTTTGTTAGATATGATGCGTTTTGGGTATGTTTTGTAGGAAACTAGGTTTTGGATGCAAGTATGAAGAAAAAGAAGAGAAATAAAGATTTTGGGTACCTATAAAGTAAATTTTGGGCGTATGTGCTACATACTTACTGTATGTGAGCAAAGTATGTTAAGAAACTGTAAGTTCAGAGGTTAAGCTACTGGAAAAAGCAAGAACTTCAACATACAAAGTCAACATATGGACCGTATTTAGACTTAGTATGTGCTGGGATGGAGAAAATACAAAGAGTTGAAGTTCAATTTCAGAGGCCAGGAACATACAAAGTGAACATATGGTCTGTATGTGGACTTAGTCTGTACAAAAATGCAAAAGTCCAGAGAGTTTAAGATCCAAGATTCAAGGGTGGCAGCATACAAATTCCAACATACGGTCCATATGTTCAACATCCAAATCGTATGTTGACTTTGTAAGTAGCCACCAACTTCATTTTTCCTTTTTTATTTTAGGATTTGATTTTTAGGGTTTTCAAGTATTCTATAAACATTCTAATGATGTTTTCTATTGGGTTTATGCACTCTTGATACTCAGAAACATATATTCTGTTTTTGATATCCGCCTTTGGTCTTGGAATTGATTTATATTGATTTTGATTGTTAATTAAGTTTAAGTTTTTGTTTTTTCAGTTGTTGATTATTGTGTTAGTATTGAATGCTCTCAAATATGAATTCCTTTGATCATTGCACAAACATGAGCGGCTATTATCCATTAGATAGGGTTATGGGAACCCTGGTTACATAACAAAATAGGGGAAATGTTCAATCCTTCTAGACTATTGTTGCCTCATGCATTGGGGGTTCCTTTACTTTTATTTATTTCTTAACGGGTTCACACGTTAGGATCAAACCTATATTCACTATGAACCCGAGAGGTATGTAGATATTGGGAAAAGGAAATCACAATAGTGCTTTGGGGTTAATTGGCAAAATATTCTTACTTGTACTATCTTTTTGAGACAGTTGACTCCCATCTAATCAACTTGAGACCGAGAGGATATAGTTATAAATGGGGTCCAAGGTAAGGGTTAGTAAGGAGACACTCTGAGACCTAGAGGAGATTATTCAAATTTACCAAATTGTGTCGAGCGGCTGTTAGTGATACCTATGTTAGCAAACTCTACCTGTGTTGTAGTTGTATAGTTGGATTGAGCATAAGAAGGTTACCGAGTTAGAAGCCAGAGGAAGCACAGTCCTAGTGTCCGTCTATGACTTAATTACAACTAGAATTGATATTAGTTACTTGTTCAATATTGTCACTTCAAACCCCCCATTTACTTTCCAGTTCTTCCGGTTGACTATAGTACTTAATATCCATAATTCCACGTATTCCATTGGGATTTGACCCCAACCTTTGTTGGGTTGCTCTTCTTGATAGCGACTGCATAATATTTAGATTGAAGGTGTAGCTTGGGCGGGATCTTGTAGATATGGGTCAGCCTCTCAGCAGTGAAAGAGATTTGGACCCAAATGAAATAAGCAGACTTGGTCAATCGATCCATGTGATCCAAACACTATTAGAAACATGCAAAGTGCGAGGCAAACTAGTTAAGAAGTCCATAGTGATTTGTTCCCACGTCCACTCATTAATGGGTAACCTCTAAAGCACTCCATTAAGTCTCAAATGCTCGTCCTTCACCTTCTGGCAACATAGGCAATAAGCTACAAAGTCCGCTACGTCTTTCCACATACTACCTCACCAGTAATGCTATCTCAAGTCACGATATTTCTTGGTCACTTCCGGATGGATGGTATACCTAGAACAACGGGCCTCCTCCAAAATAAAAAATCAATCTAATCTAGTCACCCACTCTCAGCATACAAACTTGGCCACCAATCCTAGAAACCCTATTTAAATCAAGTGAGGCTTCCTTAGCCTCACCAGTCGACACCTTATTCCAAATCAACCTCAATCCAACATCATCAAACTAATGATCTCGAATCTGCTCCGTAAAAGAAAACCTAGGCTCCACAAATTCCAATACACGCCCAAGTATGGAAATATATATCCTAACTATCTGGTTAGTTAAAGACTGAACGTCTAAATCAAAGGCCTTTCCTAGGTCAAAAGATATGCCAAGCTACCCATGCTAGTCTACTTTCGGCTCAAGGCATCTGCAACCTCACTAGCCTTACCTGGATGGTAGAGAATAGTCAATTCATAATCCTTAAGCAACACAAGCTAACAATACTGGCTCTTATTAAGATCTCACTGGGTGAAGAAGTATTGAAGGATACGATGATCTGAGAAAATCTCCCAATGGATTATATAAAAGTAGTGCCTCCACAACATTAAAGCAAAAACAAGCACACACAACTTGAAATCATGGGTAGGGTAGTTCTTCTCACGGGGCTTCAACTAAATATAAGCATACACAACCACTTTACCTTCCTGCATCAATATAGCACTTAACCCAACACCTGAAGTATCACAAAAATGGTGAACCTCATGCCCTCCTTAGACAAGGTCAAGATAGGTGCTGAAGTCAACAAATCTTTGAGCTTTTGGATGCTCGCCTCATAAACATCAGACCACTGAAAGGAAATATTCTTCTTAATCAACTTGATCAATGGAGCTACATGTGAAGTAGGCCTAGTCCAATCATGAACCACTGCATTCTTGGCTAGATCAGCCATAATACCCTCTTTAGTCACCACATGACCCAAGAAGGATACAGACTCTAACCAAAACTCACACTTGGAGAACTTGGCATAAGACTTCTCATCCCTCAATATCTGAAGCATAATCTGAAAATACTCCTCATGATCGGTCTCACTCTTGGAATAAACCAATATATCATCTATTAATACAATAACAAAGAAGATGATATACAGTCAAAACACCTGGTTTATCAACTTCATGAATGGAGTTGGGGAATTAGTCAATCCAAAGGAAATGACCAAGAACTCATAAAGATTGTATTGATTCTGAAAAGCTATCTTTAAAATATCAGAATCTCTAATCTTCAATTGGTGATACCCGAATCTTAAATCAATCTTTGAAAACACTATGGAGCCTTGAAGCTGATCAGTCAAATCACCAATATGAGGAAGAGATTACTTATTCTTGATTGTCACCTTGTTCAACTGCCGATAGTCGATACATATCTGCATAGATCCATCCTTCTTCTTCATAAACAAGACAGGCGTACCCAAAGGTGATACACTAGGTCTGATAAATCCCTTATCCAACAACTTCTGCAACCGATCTTTCAATTCTTTTAACTCAGCTAGGGCCATCCTATAAGGAGGAATAGAAATGGTCTTGGTGCCCGACTCAACATCAATATCAAATAAATGTTATAATACGGAGGCATACTAGGAAAATTCATAAGGAACACTTTTATAACTCGCGAGCAACAAAAATAAAATACAAAAAGGAGGTGAAACAATATTTGTATCACAAATATGAGCCAAGTAAGACAAACATCCGCTTTCAACCAATCAATGGCGCTGAATATAAGATATGACCCTCTAAGGACCTGAATGAAGTGCACCCTTCCAAGCTATCCCCAACAAACCCAACGAAGCTAGAGTCACAGTCTTAGAAGAACAATCTAGGACAATATGGTAAGGAGCCAACCAATCCATACCTAAGATGACATCGAAATCAACCATTTCTATGACAAGCAAATCTACCCAAGTATCACGCACAAAAAAAGTCATAATACAGTATCGATACACCCAATCCGCAACTAAAGAATCTCCTACTGGGATAGATATAGGAATAGGCATAGCAAGAGGATCACTAACATAATCAAAACTCAAAGCAAAATTGTAGATAAATAGGAAAAAGTGAATCTTAGAGATCAAATAACACAGATACAGATCTAAAATAAATGGGGACAATACTTGTTATCACAATATCAAATGCCCCTACCTCTAGTCTTGTGGGTGTAGCATATGGATAACCAACTGGCTGAGTCACCCTGCAACCACCACTATAAGCTTCATTACTTCTTTCTCTCGCACCTATGGTAGAACCCCTTCCTGCTATAACTGAAAATTAGAGTAGGTCCGCTCACCCGACAGGGAAAGTCCTTGTCCAGATAGCCAATCTCATAACACATAAATCAACCTCTATGACCCAACTCATCAGAAGAAAGTACCACAGAGACTAAGGGATCACCATAAACTTTTGAACTAGAGGATCTGCTACATGAACCCTGTAAGTTTTTCTTCACTGTCCTACCATGATACCTACGAGAATCTCTAAATTCTCTACCTTTAGAAGTGTGACATCTAAACTCACCAAAATAATGCACTTTCTTGGTGCCTGCCTGAGATGCTTGAAAAATGCCCGCAATCATCTTATCATGATCTACTATACTCTGAAAAGATACTCTAAATACCACCATTTGAGATGTAGCCAACTGAAGAGAAACATTGAACTCCTTCATGAACTTTTGAATTTTTTTAGACTCGATGGCAATGCTGGAATAAGATTATCTAAATAAGGCATGAAAACGTGCATCATACTCTGCAACATCCATAGAGCCCTACTCCAGGCGAATAAACTCATCTCTTATCCAATCCCATAGACTGTAAGGCATAAATCTCTCCAAAAAGGACTCTCCAAATTGATCCCATATCATCTCAGAAGAATCAAAAGGTCTGCAAGTAACAATAAATCTCCACTAATCTCTAGAAATATCTCTCATATGATAAGTAGTATAGATAACCCCATATGACTCAGGCAAATCCAAATTAACCAACTTCTCTCAAGAATCAATCAAAAACTCATAGGCATCCTCGCCCATAACACCACTAAATCTAGGAGGACCTAAATGAGTAAACCTCTTAAATCTCTTCCGATCCTCAAAAGAAATAACTATAATTGCAAGAAGAGGAGGAATGGGGAATCTGGTAGGCCGGGATCCCATCTAAGGAGGTAACATAGTGTTACAACTCAAACCAAGGCCTAGCCATGACAGGTATCTAAGTCCACCGTGTACTAGAGACCACCACTGAACTTAACCTAAGTAGCACAAACTACCTAACAATGATCAAATTCTAAACATATAACAAGATAAAATGAAATAAGCTCAAAGAATAAAAGATATGTCTTTATTCGATAACCAACAACTGACCTTAAAATAACCAACCAATACTACCCAAGTCAATAGTAATCTAACAAAGCCTATATGCAAAGAAAACCATAACTAAACTTGGTCGGGACATGTCCCTGACCCTGACAATAACAATGATAATGTTAATGTATAAGCTCTCATTTCTAGTCTATGAAAGGAACTAATGAAATATCCAAGTCTTCCAGAGAATGAAAGCTCACCACTTTACCACAACGAAATCGATGAATCAAGCCTATCTACTTAACTCTGCATGAGAGAAGTAGAAATAACTCTGGTGCTTGTATCACATGGGGGATACAATATCTAGAGATGGTTAATAGGATGAATACTAACATGTAACTTGGAGAAAGGGGACAAATAATATCAAGTCAAACCATTTGAAATGCCATATGAACCATATCATAATATATATATATATATATATATATATATATATATATATATATATATATATATATATATATATATATATATATATAAATAATATGAAAGGATAGGGAACAAGGTTTAGCATAAAGTAAAATATTATCCTAGACTATGCATCTCAACCATCATAGTAGGCACCCACGAGTTATATGGGTTCAGCTTTCCTTGTTAAAAGGGCCCCAATGCGTGTTAGCTGCATGAATCGAAGAAAATTCAAGGGAAAGATAAAGCTTTCAAGGCAACTAGCCGTCCTAAAATATATATCAAGCGTGACATGTGCACACAGATCATCAAGACCAAACCTCATGTGGAAAACATGGGTTTCCAGTGCAATTTATCGAAGACCCAAACCTTCACGACTTTATTACATAACCCCATTAAGCCTAATTTAAAGCAAGTTTCACATGACCCATTTATTAATCAATGAAACAACCACTAAGACATACCATGGGTATCGTCATACCCAAACACATGCATGATTTTCTCGATGCCATAACAATCACATTAAAACTTGAGGGAACACCTCGCCTCCTTTGTTTATTAATTTCAAAATCTTGGGGGAACTACTTGACCCCCTTATTGATTAATATAGTCACACCTCTTTTTTACCAAAAAAGAATATATTTTAAGTTTTTAAGGGTTTTATTATTAAAATGACAAAAAATGAATTTTTTTTAGAAAAAAGATTATTTACATTTAAACTCAGAGTTTCCACTTGACATAAATCTGGTGTGCCAAGTCACCTTTGAAAATCCTTTTTCAAAATGATTGTTGACACTTTAAAACTGGTTTGTAAACAGAGATTCCTACTGAGGAATTCTGTTGATCGAGGGGAAGATAAATTTACAAGCCCAATTTAAAGAAAGTTTCACATAACCCATTTATCAATCAATGAACCAACCATTAAGGTACACCATGGGTATCATCATACCCAAACACTTATAAGCTTATCTCTGTGCCATAACAATCACATTAAAACTTGAGGGAACGTCTTTCCCCCTTTGTTTATTAGAATCAAAATCTTTTGGGAATATCTCGCCCATTCGTTCATTAATATGATAGCCAACAAGGATTTTAAAATCCAAGTTCATGGGTTTACCAATTATGCAATGAATTAGCATAAGTGGGAAGTCAAACAAAGTGATAATTTTACAATTCAAAACCATTTACACAAGTAGGTTGAGGAAACACCATTATTCAAAACCAATTCAAATTTTTAAAACATTAATTTGGGGAAACACCATGACCCCCTAGTATATTCACCATAACCATATGCCCCACAAGTTCAAAACCATTAATAAAGTACCAACAATGCATAATAAATCACGAAAAAGTAATTCATGAAGCAACTATGTCAAAACCCTCAACCATGTTGGAAACCCACATTCAAAACCATTCAATTGAATCAATTTAATACATTCCTTTCACAAAATAATAATTAGGGAAGAGTAGCATGCCTGAAATACCAAGTTTGTTTTATGGGAAGAATTCAACCCTTGAGCCCTTGGATGACCTACTTATTGAAAACCCTAACTATCTTGACCTTGAAGTTTTTGAGAGAGTTTGGAGAGTGTTTAATTACATAATGAATGAGAAATAACCTCTTTGAGTGCTTTATGAATGTGGGATTTTTCTTTGGGTAAGAAGAAAACTGTCCAAAGTGCCCTTAAATTAAAAGCTGAAATTTTGTTGTCAGTGACTACGGGTCACTATACGACTCGTAGCGATCCATTATGACTTGTCACCATGAGTCGTATCCAAGACAGCTTCTAGGGAACACACACACTGTTGACCCTATGACTCACCTAAAACAACTTGTAAAATGGGACACTATGACTAGTAGGGTTCAGTCATAGTCAACATAATAGGCATTTGGGTATATACTAGACATCTTACAATTTATATGCAACAAACCATAAAGAGTCCTCACGACTTATAGTGATCCATTCATACTCAAAGCATAAGACTTAGCCCCACATACTGGTCAAGATATAATTTGGATACAATGACTTGTCAAGACTCTCTACGACTCATAGGGTCAGTTGTAGTCAAGACAGTGAGGATAAAATTTTAGAAATTTCCAAGGACCAAAAATTCGGGGTGTTACACATATAGAAAGGCTAAACTCCTGATTAGTTTTCAAATCCAAGGACCAACATGGACCCAACACAATAAGATAGCCATTTTTCATGATTAGTTTCCATATTCTTAAATTGATTTTGTATCAAAATTAACCACCCAGCTCGGCCTGAAAGAAGTTAAGTTATAACCTAGCTCGAATTCCAAAAATTAGAACAAAAGCCTTCAATCCCAAAGCCCAAGTCCTCACAAATGGTCTCAGAATTAACTTAAGCATGAAAATATAGAATCTACGCATTAAAAGAAAGCCAACGATACCCATATTGTCATTTTAAGTCGGGGTTAAAGTGGACCTCAAAAATGAGTTTTGAAAAAATTTAGTTGTCAGTGACTACGGTCACTATATGACTCATAGGGATCCGTTATGACTTGTCACCATGAGTCGTATCCAAGACAACTTCTAGGGAACACACATACTATTGACCCTATGACTCACCTAATACAACTCGTAAAATGGGCCACTACAACTAGTAGGGTTCAGTCATAGTCAACATAATAGGCATTTGGGTATATACTGGACATCTTACAATTTATATGCAACAAACCATAAAGAGTCCTCACCACTCCTAGTGAGCCATTCATACTCAAAGCATAAGACTTAGCCCCATATACTGGTCAAGATATAATTTGGATACAATGACTTCTCAAGACTCTCTACGACTCATAGGGTCAGTTGTAGTCAAGATAGTGAGGATAAAATTTCAGAAATTTCTAAGGACCAAAAATTCGGGGTGTTACACATATAAAAAGGCTAAACTCCTAATTAGTTTTCATATCCAAGGACCAACATGGACAAAACACAATAAGATAGCTATTTTTCATGATTAGTTTCCATATTCTTAAATTGATTTTGTATCAAAATTAACCACCCAGCTCGGCCTGAAAGAAGTTAAGTTATAACCTAGCTCGAATGCCAAAAATTAGAACAAAAGCCTTCAATCCCAAAGCCCAAGTCATCACAAATGGTCTCAGAATCAACTTAAGCATGAAAATATAGAACTTACGCATTAAAAGAAAGCCAACGATACCCATATTGTCCATTTTAAGTCGGGGTCAAAGTGGACCTCAAAAACGAGTTTTGAAAAAAGAAGGAAAAAATCATAACTTTATTTCAAAAAATATGTTTTACATATTTTTAGAAATCTATAGCTGAAAACGCAAGCAAAAACGAGGTCCAAATTGAAGAAAAAAACATTTTCAAACTTTATTAGGTAAAAGTCCCAAAAATCCATTTAAAAATCAAGAATTGAAGTTCTTTTGAAAATGAAATTGAGAGAAAACTGATAATTATAAGATTAAAAACTCACCCAAGTGAAAAAGGTTTGAAGTCGAGGTTTAAATTGGAGAAATACAATTTTTAGGTCTTACGGGCCTAAATACCCAAATTTCATACTTTAATCCAAGTTTAAAACATGTAATAGATGATAAAGATGGAAGCAAAAAATTCAAATAAGTGTTTTGGAGCTTACCCAAGCTTAAAAGTGAAGAAAGTTGCTCAAAATCATGAAATTCTAAACTCCAGGACCCAAAAATGGTTAAGAATGATGACACATAGGTATTTATATAACCCAGGCATCGCAATCACGGACCAAGTATCCCGATAACGATACCTAGCTGACAGGGATATCACGATCGTGGAAAGGGTGTAGCGATTGTAACACTTATCATACATGCACAATCATGATCGCGACACTAGCTTCGCAATCGTGGGTGCACCAGATGGGGACTTGGTGCATTCCAAGTCTCTGCGGGCTCTTCAGAATTCATTAAAAATCTCGTGAACGCAAACGAACTGTGATACCCTATCATATTCGACACTCCAAACTCAATGTTGATTTGGATTTTTCAAAAAAATCATTTCCACAGAGTTGACCTCCAAAACTCAAAATCACAACCTTCTAAATCGAGGGTCGAAATGAGATTTTAAAGCCATAAACCACAGCAACCATATTACCACCCTAAAATTGCCATTTCGAATCTGCTGGCATAGTTTGTTTTTCTATCCGATGCATAGATCAAAAGATGTTGAGTAAAGTCAGTTAGCTATAAGGCCCTCGAAGCCACCAAAAAATACAATATTGCATAAAATACACCAAAATGCACTGAGGACCATGTCAATCATTCCCACACTCTAAAAATACCATAACACATTCACAGATAGAGGGTATAATGGTCAAATCACACAGAAACACACATTTTACATAATTCATCAAATTTTGAGTCGTTACAACATTCTCAATGGTAAATTAATATGCAGGCATCCAGATGATCAACCAAGTCAATAACAGGAAATATAGATCAAAGCCACATTTTTCTAAAGCTGTTTATAAAATATAAGATGCATACCACATGAATTCTTTAGCTCCCACTTATAAATGTTAGTGTTGGTGATTATCATTGGAGAATAGTATTTTGTTTAACACCGATGATGATGATTATGCTTGTAAATCCACCAACAGCTTCATCTTTTTCAAATCTATATAATAATATGACATTCACTTTAAAAATCAAAATAATTTGTGTGCATAGCTATTTGTAAATTGTAAAGCAATATGTGTAGTTTTAACATTACAAAGAGATTTTGTGGAGGTGTGAAACTCATCATATCAACTGATGAAACAGAACATACCAAAAAGTTTGAATTCATAGCTAATAACAATGATTCTATTGGTATTTAGCATAGTTTATAAACACCCTTCTACATATAACATAAAGTGATTGAAAAATACAAAGAAAAATAGTGAAGTTTTGGAGTAATGTATATCAGCTTGATCTTGAAACAACGATAATGTCCTTTGGTCGACAAACAACTTATTGATTCTTCTGGATTAGATGATGACTATCACTAAAGTGTAGTAATAAACAATCATACTTATAAAGAATAAACATTTGTTGTGACCTTATACAAATAAATTCAACTGATCTATTAACATAATTAATAACCAAAGTTTAAATAGTTTTTGAAAAATAAATCAACCGAATTATGAGCTAGAAGTCATAACAGAGTACAAATCTAAACCCTTAATCTGAGTAGATAATCCAGAATTTTGAGAACAAAGCCTTTTATCTAGGATCAATCACCTCTTTTTAATATTTCTTTAACCTATACCTAATATATTCCTTTTTAAATAAACTATTGTCAACCTTTTGCATCTTCTTACTTTAGCGTGACCTTAAATGTCAGGATCAAAGTGATATAACTTGGGTATATTAATCTTTTCATCCAAGATTTGGCTCATAGATGTTAGCATAGGTTATCTTGGAATTATCTAATACACAAAACAATGATTTATTGCAAGATGAGAAAATGGCTAGACATGAAATCTAAACCTTTCTATCATCTTAATCGTTGATCACAACCATAGAGTTATAGAACAATTATAAAATTTTACACAAATTGCCTTCACAAAGTTATCTGGAATAGGATAAATAAAACCCAATATATAATCCAAAAATTTAAAATGTAATAATAAAAAATTAAAGATGATATAATATAAGATAATTTTTTGACAAATAAATTATACCACAAAATAGGCAACATAGCTTTGTTGTTCTTGTTTGTTGTTTAACTGAGGAGATGTAATTCAAATTTATGGAGCCATTAACAGAAAAACATAGGATAATATCAATAACAACGAGCAACACAAAAAAGAGAACAATAGACAAATCTTACAAAAGTTATGATACTATTTAAGTTGAATAAAGGACAAAGCCATAGAAAGAGGAGGTTGCTAGAGCAGTGACGCAATGGAAATTACCTTTTAGGAGAAGAAGAAAAAATGATGAGTGATATAAAACCAAACCTTTTAGAGTGATGAGATTAGCTCTAGGGGTTTTATTTCTAGAAAGTTTATTACTTGAGCATCAATTTCACCAGATTTGGAACTTTTTATGCATCAAAAGAATTATCATACTATTCTATTTTAAATAGAAGACTAGCATAAAAGAAGTACCATCCAATTTTAGGAAATTAAATCCAAAATTATTGTTGTCTCGAACACTACTATTTTTGGTTTATCCAATGTTATACCTCCATGTTATATTATTCATGCTCCAAATATTTAAAACATGACATGATAAAAGAAAGAAAGAGTGTGTATGAATGTGTATGATATTTCTACATTTGTTGATACCTAATTCTAGGGTAGCCCTCACTTCATGCTATGGTCTTGGACAATCCTCAATTTTCTTTATATGGTCTTGATCAATCCTTATGTTAACTTTAAATCAATCCAATGATGAGTATAAAAGTTATAATAGAATACAAATCTGAACCCTTAATTTGAGTACATAATTCAAAATTTTGAAAATAAAGACTTTTATCTAGGATCATTGAATCACTTATCTTTAATATTTCTTTAACTTATGCCTACCTCTATTCCTCTTCCAATATACTAGCGTCAACCTCTTGTATCTTCTTACCTTAGAGAGGCCTTAAATATCAAGATCAAAGTGATTTAACTTAAGTATATTAATCTTTCCATCAAAGATTTGGCTCATCGATGTTAGCATAGGTTATCTTAAAATTATCTAACACACAATACACTAATTTGTTGAAGACCCATGTTGTTTTCTGGACAATCAAGTCAAAGATCCGTCATTACTTTCACCAAGCACTTGACCTATAACTTAAATTTGTCCACCTTAATTTTAACCCTATTTTCACTTCTCAAAAAACAATTTTTAGCTCAAATAATCTATCAATTCAATACCTACTTAGATATCAAGGAAACCCTCTACTCGATAATCAATTTGCAGCTCAAATCCTCTATGAATTATCTAAAAAACAACAAATATCCACCTTCATATAACACAAAGTGATTGAAAAATAAATTCAACCTAGTTATGAGCCTAGAAGTCATAACGTAATATAAATCTAAGTCCTTAATTTGAGTAGATAATCCAAAATTTTGGGAATTATAAAAGTTGAGAACTAACTATTGACAGTACAATGACGAAGAAGACAAATGCAGAAGATTTCAAGTAGTCAGAGAGAAATCAATGAATAAGTTGGTAAATACAAAGAATAATGGAGAAGTTTAGGAGTAATGTATATTGGCTTGACCGTGGAAAGATGGTAAGGCCCTTTAGTTGGCAAGCAGGACAACGAAAAGCTCCTCTATCTCCCTCTTATAATATAAGATAAGAATAATAACAATAATATTTTTTTTTTTATTATTATTATTATTATTATCATTTGTAGTAGTAGTAGAACTATTATGATTATTATTTTTATTATTTGGTGTTTTTGACTTTATATGATATTTTCTAAATAAACTCTTGTATTTTGCTTATGTAATTTTTAATTCTTAATTTCTTTTTTCATATGAATTTATGAGTCAGTACTCAGTGTTTAGATTTGTATTGTAAAATGAGATATTTCACTTTGAGTAAAAATTATTTTTCTCCTCAAATTTTAATTTAAAAATCAAAAATATATTTCACCACTTTAAATAATAGATACCCTCTCTCCTTCTAATTCAAATAAGTATTTTAAATACTTATGATAGCTTCTAAATTATCAATCTTTATGTTTTCTATTTTTATAATATATATATATATATATATATATATATATAAAATATTAAATATGAGCAAAGGCTATTTACTAAAAACAAATAGAAAAGAAAACAAGATGGTTCGTCTGGTCAAATCGACTTGAATCCAACAAATAAATTAGGCAAAATTAGAAATGAAAACCTAATTTATACAACAGGAAATGGAAGAAATCTTAAGCTCAAGAAATTATTGAACTTTCTCAATCCAGTCAAAAAGATCAACTTATCTCTTAGATCAATCAAGTTGTTGGTGCCATTGATGAACTTTCTAACACGAAATTCAGTTCAGAACCTCCATTAATCATTTGTCAATTTGTGTTAAAGAAAGAGCTTGGGTGTATTACATATAGATGCTTCAGATCTCACAAACATGAAATCAATCTCATTGAAGAATTCTTCAACTCTATATCTGCCCAAATATATAGTAATTTAGGTATGTTCAAACCAAAATTCATTTTCAAATATCGATGTCGAACACTAAATTAGCTAAAAACTTTCTTTTTCGTTCCCATCCCAGGAGGTTGAACCTCAAATAAAGTTGATACCATTTCTAAATAAAATAATTTACGAAATCCATTTTAGCCAACCCTTTAACACCATTACTAAAGCAAAAAATTTACAAAATTCATTTTTAGCTAATCCTTCAACTCCAATCGCAACTCCGAAGTGAAGAATGTGATTAAAATATGAAACTCAGGTACCAAATCCTAATTTATATTTTGATTTTTCTTCTCAATCCCATCACCTCTTATCAATCATCAATTTCTATTTTGGCACTTTATGATACGAATGTTAGTGAATAAGTTCTTTTCCAAGTTGACAATAACTTTTCCATAGGCTGGGACATCTTGTATTGAATTATATGTTTTACTTGGTGTACCTGCAAAATCAAAATATTAGTTAGCAAAATTTTGCCAAGCTATTTTCCACTCTGAATATGTGTTGCACCTTCACAAGTATTATTTCTTAGCATATTAATTTGTTTGGACCTCCACCTAGATATTGTTTCTTAGCATATTAATTTGTTTGACTTTCATAACTATACTCTATGGGACTTCCCAGATTCCATCTAATACCTTTTTCATTGTCAAAGAATCAATTTCAAGAATGAGTAGTAGAAAATTATTGACCACAGAATACTTTAGTCCATGTCTTAGAGGTATTGCTTCAACAAGTAAAATAGAAACTTCTCTAACTCCTCTAGTATCTATATAAATAAAGTCCCCATTTCCATCTCTAATACAGAAAGAACTAGAACTAGGACCTATATTACCCTTTTTGGAACTATTATAATTTCACTTAACCCCCTCTCAACTTCTGGTAGCTTCCAATAGATGATGTTCTGATGTATTATAGGAGTATAATTATCCAAAAATCTAATCATCATTGGACAGTGAGTAAGTATCTCTTTTAGATAGGTATATACACTTACTGCTAACAAATACAGGTTTCTATTATTTTTTAATACCATAGTTTGAATTGACATCCTTCCTCCATGAGAGGTAATGTTCTACCCTTCCAAATTTTCTATAAAATAGAATCAGGAATAACTTTAAACAATGGTGATATATGGATTTTTGATGATGAGCAGCTAACTATAAGGGACCTGATGTTTATGGTACAGTACAACTGGCACGCGTGACTGCACAGTTTTCTCCTCTTATATAACAAACTTACAGGTGTTTCTTGTACTGATTTGGATAGTGGTTCCAATGCTATTTCAGCCCTAATCATCACTCGGCTATAAAAGGAAAAAAAGGCCTCTTCATCAAATGGGGTGTTTTGCAATTACAAAGAGTAAAGAGTGGTAGCAAAAACCCCATTTCAACATTGCTCAATTTCTTAGCTGATTATGTGTGCTTAAGTAGAAACTGTTCTTGAGTGAGTATTGATTTGTAAATTAATTACTCATGTTATAAGAGTAATAAAATTTTCTCTTTGAGTCGGGAGTTCTTAGGTAGAGTTGTCTAAGTGTGATACTGATTAGAGTTAATCAGTGAAGAGAGTCCTTGACAGAGTTGCCAAAATGAGCTTCTAGCAGAGTTATTACAAGCGAAATAAACCTAGATACAGGTTTATTGAAGTTTGTAATCACGAGTTTGATTATAGTAGATTTGGAAGCGTTTGTGAGGGCAAGTCATGGTTTTCTCTTCCTTAAGCAAAGGGGGTTTCCATGTTAAAATCTTGTGTTTTTACTCTTCCTGCAGTGTGTTTTGATTCCTAGTTAATTTTCTGTATTTTCTTATGATTGGCCTTGAGGGACCCGGTCCCTCACTGTGTGGTGCAACCCCCAAGGATTTCAAAAATTGGTATCAAAGTGAGGTCACTCTAAAATTCTTACACCTAGAGTGTCTTGGTCACTATGGATGCTTTATCTAATCTAGAAGAATGGCAATATACCGCTAGACCACCAAGATTCTATGGGCAATATTATCGATAGTGAAAAACTAGGATGTTTGACTTAATTATGTCTGATGATAGTGAACTAATGGACATAATCCTTGATGGTCCTCATGTTCCTGTTAAAGAACTCAAAGAAGAGAAATGACAAGAACGGTGGTAAAATGCAGGAGAGAATATGATAATAAAGATAAAAGAAATATTAAAAAGAATGACAAAGCCAAGAAACTGTTAGTATGTGGCATAGGTTCTGATGAATACAATAGGATCTCATCTTATGAAAATTCCAAGTAGATCTAGGATTGCTTAAGGACTGCTCATGAAGTCACTATTAATGTGAAGAATTCAAAAGTAGACATACTGACTATTCAGTATGAAACCTTCACTATGAAAGAAGGAGAAACTATTCAGGAAATGGATACAAGATTCACTTCTATTACTAATGAACTAAATTGCCTAGGAGAAGTGCAATGCCCCAAAAATGGTACCCAAAATGCTACATGATGCTCATAACCTCGAAGGACCATAAGCTAACCCATAACTAATATCGTTACCTGAAAATTGCATAATATACTGTATAAATGCAGAAATAGCACGCTAAAACATGCCATAAGGTTCAAAACTGATAAACATCTGATAAAACCATATCTGAATAATGTGGTATGAAAATATCAAAACTAAAACAATGTCTGAAAACATCTAGTCTAAAAACACTGTAGTGTGAAAACCTCTAAACTTTCTCAATAAGGAGTTGATGGGACATGTCCCCAACTAAATTCAACTACTAAAATAAACTAAGTAATGGAAAATAAAGTAATGATCATGTCATCAGAGGATAAGCACTGCAACTATAATAGTTTATAGGCAACTCAACCTCTTGATATATGTTGTTGGGCTTTAAGTACTCAACCTTCACTTGCTGACATACCATACACTTAGCTGCAAAGTTAGGCATATTTATATTTATGTTGTTCCACCAATAAATCTCCTTTAGGTCATGATACATCTTTTTCAAGCCTCGATAAAATGTATACCTTGACTCATGAGCCTTATTTAAAACTCTTTCCCATCGCCCATCAATATCAGGAACACACAATCTACCTTGGTACCTCAAGATACCGTCTCCACTAATCTCAAATGCCATGACCTTCTTCTTACCCATATCATTCTTATTCTGCATCAATATAGGTTCCAAAATCTTCTTCTTCATCACCTCTGCACTAAGAGATGACTTTATGACCTTTTGTATAATCATACCTCCATCTTCATAATCTAAAAGATGAACTCCAAGATTATCTAACTGATGAATGTCCTTCACCAATATTTACTTCTCCTCATCCACATGGGATAAGCTACCCATGGAAAACTTGCTAAGAACCATATTAGCCTTACCTGGTTGGTAATGAAGACTCACATTATAGTCCTTGAGCAACTCAATCCATTTCTTTTTCCTGAGTTCAACCCCTTCTGGGTGAATACATACTGCAAGATTTTATGGTATAAATAGATATCAACATGAACCCCATATAAATAATAACATGAAATCTTGAAAACAAACGTAATAGCCACCAACTCTAAATTAAGATTTAAATAATTCCTTTCATAAACTTTTAGCTACCTAGAAGCTTAGGTGACAACCTTAATATACTGCATTAAGACACAACCTAGTCCCCCACGCGACATATTACAATAAACAATAAACCTATCAGTACCCTCAAACAGTCCAAAATTTGAGCAGAAGTTAACTTATCCTTCAGCTACTCAAAACTATCCTTGCAAGCATTAGACCATAAAAACTTTACCTTTTTCTGAGTCAGCTTAGTCAATGGATCAATAATAGGCATAAATCTTTCCACAAATCTCTTATAATACTTGACTAAACATATGAAGCTCTAAATATCAGTTGGATGTATGGGTATAGGTCATTTCTTAACCACCTCAACCTTTTATGGAATTGCCATGATCCCCTCACTGAATATAACGGGACCTAGAAAGGTCACAACATTCAACCAAAACTTAGTCCTTAAAAACTTAAAATATAATCACTGATCTATAAGAGTATGCAACATACTCAGAGGTAATTGTCATGGTCCTCTCCACTCTTAGAATATACCAGGATGTCATCAGTAAATACAATCACAAATAAATCCTGGAACTGTCTGAATACCTGGTTCATCAAGTCTATAAATATAGCTAAAGCATTATTCAACCTAAATGACATCACCGAAATCTCATAATGACCATATTGGGTTCGTGTAAGATCCTACAAAATTTCTAAGCTTGATTTAGTCCTTTAAGCTTGTCAAGGGGTCCCAAACTTAAAAAGTTATAGCTAAGTTTCCAGACATAGTTTATTTTTATCCTTCAAAAGTTTGCAATCTTATTTCGTGACCTTAATGTCCTTTAATGGTCTATAATTTTGGTAATCCATGATCAGGAAGGTCAATAGGCGTTCCTAGAAAAGTTTTGAATTTTTTGGACCTTATTTAGCCCATGTTTGGAAGTCCAAAATAGTGTACCAACGCAATCTTGATATGCTGCATCACCTACTGCGTTGGTTAATATTGTTACCATAATGCTAGTAAAAATTCCTAAGACATGGCGCGATCATGGAGCGATGCATCGAGTATTGCGTCGATGCCATCGACGCGCCGCGGTGACAAATGAGTTAGTGCCCAGTTTCAGTCATTAAATGACCACATCCTTAAGGGTAATTAGGTTATTTTCCCCCAACCTTCAGCCCTTATAACACAAAATTTAGCCCTCTTTGGCTAAATACATTCATTATTTCACAAATGCTCAAGAACAAGAAACCCGAGATGATTAATTTCAATTCAAGAACTCAAGCTTTCTTCCATCAATCTTTAAGAAATTGTCAACTAAGGTATGTAAAGTGTTCATTCAAGGGTCCCTTTTCACCCTTAGAGCTTAAGAAACCCTTCCCAAACTATGAATTTTGAATTCCATGTTGTGGGTTGATTGTACATATATTTACGCCGTGATATATAGAGTTGCATTCACTATATTGCTAATTCAGTTGATGCTCAGAATGAATGGCTAGCTGCTATTCCTGCTAACCCAGTGGCCAATTCTGCTACAGCTAGAATTTGGAACTTCGCCCGAATGAATCATCCTTCTTTAACTGAGTCTAAGTCAGATGAGGACCCTCAGTAGTATCTTAATTAGGTGTAGAGGATTACTGATATTATAGGGAGTGACTGCTATCTAGAGTGCTGAGCTACCTGTATATCAGTTGCAGGATATTTCTCATACTTGATTCAAACAGTGGAAAGTAGAGAGGGTTATAGATGTAGGGCCTATTGATTGAGAGGAGTTTGCCACCGCTTTTCTAAATAGATTGTTTACCCTAGAGCTAAGAGAATATAAGGTATTAGAATTAATCAAACTAAGGCAGGTAAATATGACAGTAAAAGAGTATTCATTCAAGTTTACTCAACTAGCTACATATACTCCTCATGTGGTGGCAGGTTGCAAATCTCGAATGAGTAAGTTTGTGTCTGGAGTGAATGATAGCGTGGTCAAAGAGTGCAGGACTACCATGTTGATTAGTGAGATAGACTTAGACAGTATAATGATCCATGCTCAGTAGATAGAGGAGCAAAATAATAAAGAAAGAGAAAAGTAGAACAAAAGGGCTATAATAGGTAGCTTTGATTTCAGTCAGCCTAAGTCAGAGCTTGGGAATCATTCTCAGTTCCTCCCAAAGTCCTCAGTTCCAACTTCTTCCTGAGCCAGTGCTCCAATTCTTAAGTTCAGGAATGGTAACAAAGATAGGGCGCCAGGCTCTGAGTATCAGAGCAGTATTAGTAGTGCCCAAACATATCTTCTTTGTCAACTTGTGGAAAGAACCATCAGGGTATTTTCAGAGTTGGTAGTGTTATTTGTTTTGGATATGGCAAGCCATGCCACAGAGTCAGAGATTGTCCCCAGTCAGGTTTTTTGGGTCAACCTAACCATACCTTAGCTCATTCTGGTCTCCCGAATCAAAAGAGTGCCACCTCCAGCGCCACCAGTGGGCAACACCCAAATAGACTTTATGCTGTTCAGTCCCTATAGGACTAGGAGAATTCTCCTAATGTGGTCATGGGTATGTTAAGGATATTTCATATACATATTTATGCTTTGCTAGATCCAAGAGCTTTCTTGTCTTTTGTTACTCTTTATATAGCAGTTAATTTCGGAGTCAGTCCCGAAATTATGGTAGAGCCCTTCTTAGTATCTACCCAAGTGGGTAAAACTATCATAGCCCGACGGGTGTACATAAACTATCCGGTTATAGCATTCCCAAAAGTCACTTCAGCAGACTTAGTAGAATAATAGATGACAAATTTTGATGTCACTCTTGGCATGGATTGGCTTCATTCCTGCTATGCCACAATCAACTGCAGAAATAGAATTGTCCAGTTTAAGTTTCTAAATAAACCCATCCTAGAGTGGAGGGGTAATACTTCAGCCTTTAGGGGTCATCTTATTTCCTACCTAAGGGCAAGGAAAATGGTATCCAAGGGATGTGTGTATCACCTTGTTAAAGTTAAGGACTCTAGTTCTAAAACTCCCAGTCTTGAATCATTCCCAGTAGTGAATAAATATTCAGATGTGTTCCCAGAAAATCTTCCCAGAATTCCTCTCGAAACGGAAATAGACTTCGGCATAGACCTTCTCCTAGATACTCAACCTATATCTATTCTGCCATACAAAATGGCACCAGCAGAACTCAGAGAACTAAAAGAACAGTTGAAGGATCTCCTAGACAAGGGGTTTATCACATCCAGTGTGTCCCTATGGGGTGCACCAATTTTATTCGTGCGAAATAAAGACAGTTCTCTCAGAATATGCATAGACTACCTTTAGCTCAATAAGATCACAGTTAAGAACAAGTATCCACTTCCCAGAATCGATGACTTGTTAGACCAACTCTAAGGTGCCAGTTACTTCTCTAAGATAGACCTCAGATTAGGCTATCATCAGCTCAAAGTCAGAGAATGTGACATTCCAAAAACAACCTTCCGTACTCGGTATGGTCACTTTGAATTCTTAGTCATATCATTTGGTCTTACCAATGCCCCAACAGCTTTCATGGACTTGATGAACCGTGTGGTCAAGCAGTACTTGGACATGTTCATCATAGTCTTCATAGATGTTATTCTTGTCTATTCCCCCAGTGAGCATGATCATGCAGACCCTTTCAGAATAGTATTGCAGACTCTAAAAAATTATCACTTATTCACTAAATCCAGTAAGTTCAAATTTTGGATAAGGTCAGTAGCATTCCTTAGTCATATCATTTTCGGTGAGAGCATTAGAGTTGATCCTCAAAAGACCAAGGCATTAAGAAACTTTCCTAGACCTATCACTCCATCAGATATCAGGAGTTTATTAGGTTTGGATGGCTATTACAAATAGTTTGTTGAGAGATTTTCATCTATTTCCTCCCCTAAGTCCAGATTGACTCATAAGAAAGTCAAATTTTAGTGGTCAGATTTATGCGAGAAGAGTTTTCAGGAGTTGAAGACTCGAATCACCTCAGCTCTAGTTTTGACTCCTCCAGATGATCCAGATGGGTATGTCGTGTACTGCGATGCATCCAGGGTAGGTTTGGGTTGTGTCCTCAGGCAGCATGCTAAGGTCACATCCTACGCCTCCAGAAAACTTAAGCCTCATGAGAAGAATTATCCAACTCATGATCTTGAGTTAGTAGCAATAGTCTTTGCCTTACAGATTTGGAGGTACTACTTATATGGGGTGCATATAGATGTGTTCACAGATCACAAAAGTCTCAAGTACATGTTCTCACAAAAAGATCTTAATCTTCGTTAGATAATTCATTAGTTAGCCATACTAGGTGTCCATTTAGTTAATTCAGCTGAAGGTAGTATGTGGGTTTAGAATAGATCAGAATCATCTCTATTTTCCAAAGTTAAGGAAAAGTAGGATAGAGATCCCAATCCAGTCAAGATGAAAGAGTAAGTCAATGATCAGAAGGTAGAGGTTTCCTCCCAAGAGGGAGATGGTGTTTTGCATTGTCAAGGTCATCTGTGTGTGCCAGGTGTTGATGACTTAAGGTAGCGAATTCTTACAGAAGCGCGTGGTGAGCGTTACTCTATTCATCTAGGGGCCACTAAGAAGTATCACGATTTGCGAGAGATCTATTGGTGGAGTGGGATGAAGAGAGATATTGCAGAGTTTGTGGCTAAGTACTCAATATGTTAGCAAGTTAAGATTGAGCATCAAAAGCCTAGTGGGTCCATGAAGGATTTCAGTATTCCTACTTGGAAGTGGGAAGAAGTGAATATGTACTTTATGATGGGTTTGCCTCGTACTCGTCATCAGCATGGTTCAGTCTGGTCATTTTAGACAGAATGACAAAATTATCTCATTTTCTTCTAGTCCATACCTCTTACTTAGCCGAGGATTATGACAAACTCTACATCAGAGAGTTGGTTAGATTGTACGATGTTCTGTTATCTATAGTCTTAGATAGAGGTACCACTTCACCTCTAATTTTTGGAAATCATTCCAAAAGGGTCTTGGTACCCAAGTTCACCTCAGTATATCCTTTCATTCTCAGACCGATGGTCAAGTAGAAAGGACCATCCAGATTTTAGAAGATATGCTACGAGTGTGTGCAATTGACTTTAGGTGTAATTGGGATGACCACTTTCCATTGATTGAGTTTGCATACAACAACAATTATCATTCCAATATTCAAATTGCTCCATTCAAAGCTCTCTACAGTAGAAGATATAGATCTCCTATCGGTTGGTTCGAAGTCGCTAAGGCCGTAGCGGTAGTGCCTGACTTAGTCATCGATACCTTAGAAAAAGTTTAGTTAATTAGAGAGAGGATCAAGTGTAACGCCTTAAAAATGGCTCCCAAAGCGTCACACGGTGCTTAAGGCTACAAGTAGCCCCAAGATAACCCTTTGAGCCATTTTCATACCATTCAACACTCATCGATAGGATTACCATATCAAACATCAAGATATTCTCCATAATATCATAATTCAAGATAAAAGAGATGCGGAAAGTAACAAAATACGACCTCTCCACAAGACTGATAAATCTAACCATCTAGTCTGACAAGCCTCTACTAAACTGTATAACACAGAGCCATTGGGACAGACCCCAACTGACCCTAACATTAGGGAATAAAATGATAACTCAAAATAAAAGAGTGAAATCTAAAATAACCAGTCCTCGAACCATGAGGAGTCACCACTGCATAAAATGTAGACCAATGTGCTCGAAAAATCACGTCAAGCTTGGGAATGAGCACCTGGACCTACATTATAGGGAAAATGTAGACCACGTACGAATACATGGGTTAGTACCATGGAATATGGACCGAGTATATGAGGGTGTATGCAAGTTTTCATAAAAGTCCTATATCACAAATATTCATAGGAAAATATGTATGCTATAATAAGAGACTCACATAGCTTGAAATAAAATCATCATAATCACCATAGAGTAAAACACATCTGTGAAAACATGTGAGTCATCATAGTAAAGCCCAATCACTTTCATAATCATTTTCAAGTCCTCAAAATGAGTAGCTTTCATAACAATTCTCTTTAAGATATAGAAATATTCATCAAATTTTTCAAAAATGACAACTTTCTCAACTCACACTTTCAAACTATTAAATTTTTTATCTCAATCAGAAGAATACACACACACACTAGGAGTATCTTACAACCAACATAAACCATGTGAGCTACATGGAGTCCAACGTTCAACCCACGTTGGGGAGAGCTGTCCTATCCTTTCCATCGGAGTAGGACCTTAATATTTTATTCACTAGTGATCAATATATCAATCAACTTTAGGCTCACATCCTACGGGGGCACGTAGTTTTAGAAAAGTACCAATCACAAATATACCTCCCACTCGGTGCTAAAGACTACTCCCGGACTGAGCTCAGATAATTTCAAAAGAAAATCCACAGCAACTCAATTCAACAATTCATATCGGGAGCCATCATGCTACCCCTTTTAAATAATAAATCAACATGTGAATTTCTTTTCCCATTCGAGTTCAAAAATAACTCTTTCAAGACCAAAATGTCAAATCATTCAAATATCAAGGTGTGTATAACACATTACTTTACCAAAGATCATAATCTCAAAGAGGGTTTAAATCCCATATATCCACACTTGAGCAAAACATTTCAAGATTCATACTTTGTATAGCAAACAAGTATAAATCATATGAAAATCTAAAAATTCAACTTGAAACATGATATTAACATCAAAACACAAGGAATTTATCTTTAAGACATCACAAAAATATCATAGTTTCTTGAACAAGAATATAGGATAATAGTTTCCATCTCAAATTCATAATTAAACAAGTAAAATCATGTATCTTTGTAAAATAATACAAATTTTTGGGCACAAGAAGTAAAGGATGTTTTTGCTGAAAACCCCACATACCTTTATGGTAACAGATTTGTTGAAAGATTGGACCTTCAATGTTGATTGTGCAACCCTAGTTATTTCTCTTCTTTAGTGCTCTTGGATGATGAACTTAGATTGATAATAGGGTTATGATGTGTTTAGATTCTATTAAATTCGTAAGGTTAAGTTTAGAGGTGTGCAAGGAGTGCCAAAAGACTTAATTGCCCTCAAAATAACTCAAAACGGAGTGTTTTTATTACCTGAAACACAAAGTGTGCGCCACATTGCTTATCATATACATTTACGTGTGCGCCGTATTCCTTATCGCACACATTTAAGTATGTATCGCATTATTATTGCACACATTTAAGTATGCACCATATTTCTTATCGCACACCTATTCCAGTAGCCATGTGCGATTGGTTAGGCGATGTACTCTACTTTGCATAGCCATAACTCCTTGCTCGTGTGTCGGATTTTGATGAAATTGGTAGCGTTGGAAAGCTAATTCGATTTTCTATAACTTTATGGGTAGAAATATGCAGAAATACCATATATTTATCAAGTTATGATCATTTAAAGATGACCCTTGTGAATTCAAACACTAAAACTTTATGGATTTCGAAACTCTTAGCTTGATCTACCTTGTGACTCATATAACCACACTTAACACATCATAAGCTCTCTTATAACTAGGGTACTATTGGTAATTCATGTGCCCAAATATAGCTTACAGAATTGGGGGTTTCACATGTATGAACAATGGTTCGCTTCTAGCTTAGGAAAGTGCGGGGCATTATAATATCTCCCTTTGGGGACATTCGTCCTCAAATGACGCTGGGTATACTAAGAGTAAAGAGAAAACGAAGGGTACACAGCTGAAGTAACTTGCTAATCTTTTCTCTACTTTATTCTATATTTCGGACATAACAAGGAGTGCATGACTCATGAAATCACAGCTGAGCAGTATAAAATAACTGCTGAACTATTGCAATTCGGCATAGAAAAAGAATGATTTAGAGCAGAATGGTACCTTCGGCTTGATCGAGGCTTGTGGAAAATAGGTACGAATACTTGGATAGCATATCCATCTCAGTTTCCCAAGTTGCACCTTTAATAGATTGGTTTCGCCATAACAACTTGACCAAGGAAATTTCTTTGTTCCTTAGTCTTCGAACTTGGTGATCTAAAATATCAATAGGAACTTCTTCAAAAGAAAGACTATCTTGCACATTAGGGTTTTCTGAAGGATCTACAATAACACAATCACCAATGTGTTTCCTAAGCATGGAGACATGGAAGACAGAGTGAACAGAAGATAACTCTAAAGGCAACTCGACCTCATATGCTACCTTACCAACACGGCTAAGAACTCTGTAGGGGCCAACATAACGGGGACTAAGTTTCCCTTTCTTCCCAAATCTCTTCACTCCCTTCATGGGTGAAATCTTTAAATATACCAAGTCACCAACTTCAAATTCAAGATCTCTTTTCCTCACATCAGCATACGACTTCTGATGACTCTATGCGGTTTTTAGTCTTTCTCTAATCACTTTGACTTTTTCCATAGCCTCAAAGACCGAATCAGGACCACTCACGACAGCTTTACCCACTTCAAACCAACCTATGGGTGACCTACATTTCCTCCTATACAAAGTCTCAAATGGAGCCATGACAATGCTTCAGTGAAAACTGTTATTGTAAGCAAACTCTATCAACGGTAAATGCTCACCCCAACTCTCCTTAAAGTCAAGAGCACACACTCTCAACATATCCTCTAAGGTCTGGATGGTCCTCTCAGCCTGACCATCTGTCTTCAGATGGAAAGCAAAACTCAAATGCACTTGGGTACCAAGACCCTTCTGAAAAGCTCTCCAAAACTGCGAAGTGAACTGAGTACCCCTATCTGAAATGATGGACAAGGGAACTCTATGCAATCTGACTAATTCCCGAATGTACAATCTAGCATAATCCTCAGTAGTATAAGAAGTATGCACAGGCAAGAAGTGCGCCCACTTAGTCAATCTATCCACAACAACCCAAACCAACTCTAGAAGCATCACAATATACTATAAAACTGTCAACACCATCATGCAATGTCAAAACAGGGGCTGAAGTGAGTAGAGTCTTCAACTCCTGAAAACTCTTCTCACAAAAATCGGACCACAAGAACTTTACTTTCTTTTGGGTGAACCGGGTCATAGGAGACACTAGAGAGGAGAAACCTTCAATAAAATGACAGTAATAGCTAGCTAGACCTAAGAAACCTTAGATATCAGTCAGAGAGATAGGTCTAGGCCAGTTTCTAACAACTTCTGTCTTTTGGGGATCAACTCTGATACCTTCGAAAGAAATGATATGGAGCAGAAAAGAATCTGAACTCAACCAAAACTCACACTTGCTGAATTTGGCAAACAATTGATGGTTTCTAAGAGTTTGGAAGACAATTCGGAGATGATCTGCATGTTCATTCTCATTATGGGAGTACACCAGAATATCGTCAATAAATACGATAACAAACATGTCAAGATATGGTCTGAACACTTGATTCATGAGGTCCATGAAAGCTTCCGAGGCATTATTTAACCTGAAGGACATAACAAGAAACTCAAAATGACCATAGTGAGTTCGGAAAGCTATTTTTAGGGTGTCACACTCCCTAACTTTGAGTTGATGATAGCCGGATCGAAGGTCTATCTTTGCGAAGTAACTTGCACCTTGCAATTGGTCAAACAAATCGTCTATTCTAGGAAGAGGATACTTATTTTTGATAGTTACTTTATTCAACTGGCGATAGTCAATACACATACGCAGGGAACCATCTTTCTTTCTCACAAATAACACAGGAGCACCCTAAGGAGAAACCTGGGCCTTATGAAACCCTTATCTAACAAATCTTTGAGTTGCTCTTTCAACTCCTTAAGTTCTGCAGCTGCCATACGGTAAGGAGGAATAGAAATGGGCTGAGTATCGGGAAGAAGATCGATCCTGAACTCTATCTTTCTATCAGGAGGTATTATTGGGAGATCTTTCAAAAAGTCATCAGAAAACTCATAGACTATGCTAGCTGACTAGAGAGTTGGAGTCTTAGACTTAGCGTCCTTGACTCTAACTAGATGATAAATACACCCCTTGGAAATAAGTTTTCTAGCTTTAATATATGAGATAAAATGACTCTTGGGAGATACAGAAATCCTAAACCACTCAAACACAGGTTCATCAGGAAACTAAAACTTGACCACTCAGGTACGACAATTATAGAGGCATAACAAGAATAAAGCCAGTCCATACCCAGAATAACATCAAAATCCACCATGTTTAACTCAATCATATCATCTAACATGACTCTATAAAGGACTACAACAGGATACTTTCTATACACTTTCTGGGCAACAATCGAATCACCCACTGGGGTAGAAACTAAGATAGGCTCATGAATATTTTCAGGACTCATTTCAAAATTCACAGCAACCAGAAGTATAACATATGAAAAATTGAACCCAAGGTCCAAAAAATCATACCCATCAAATTAAAGTATACGAAGCATACCAGTAACAACATCGAGAGAGTCCTCCTACTCCTGGCGAGATGGAAAAGCATAGAACCTATTTTTTCGCTGACCGCCAGCAGTGCTAGAAGAGGTGCCCTAAGCTAGGGCTGGGCGAGTCACCTGAACTGGAGCACTAGCAGTCTGAGTCTGAGGGCGATCATCACGATGCCCTTGCCTGGCATATGGGCACTCTCTAAGTTTGTGACCCAAGTTACCACACCCGAAACAACCTTTCTTCTCACCCCAATACTCACCCAGGTGGGTCCTACCATACTTAGGACATGGAGGATAATTTGTCTTACTTCCAACACTGTACTAGGACCTGGCTGCATATGACCTGCTACCTTGCTCCTGCCTACCCCTAGGTATGGGAGCACTAGCTGACGATAGTGCTGGTGTATATGAACGGTTATGAAACGGAGAGAGATTCCCTCTCTGCGATCTAGTTTGACCTTGTCCGTGCTGCTCGAACCTAGCTCTCTTATTCCCTCTTATTCTATCCTTCTCCTTGATCTTGTCTGCTTTAATCTGTTGGGCATGAGTCATCATCTTGGAAAGATTCATGTCACTATTTAACATAGCAGACCTGCACTCCTTAACAACATAGCTAGACACTCCTGTCACAAATTTACTCATACTAGCCCGATTATCAGCTACTAAGTCAGGAGTATATTTGGCCAACTGATTGAACATCAGATAGTACTCTTTAGCAGTCATAGAGCCCTGTTGTAAGTTCACTAACTCCTCTACCTTTGTCTCTCTTATCTTTAAAGGAAAAAACTTATCCAGGAATGCATCCTGGAACTCCTACCAAGACGTAGGGGCGGCATCTTTACCTCTACCCTTTCTCCAAGCAACTACCTAATCATAAGCAAGGTCATTCAACTGATATGCTGCCAACTCCACACTATGCTCCTTAGGGACATGCATCACCTGAGTAATCTCTCGTACCTTCTCCAAGTACAATTGTGGATTCTTATCTGGCTTGGACCTATAAAATTCCGGTGGATTCATCCGCATAAAGTCATGGATCCTCACAGTAGCTGATTCACCTCCCTGCTACTGTGGAGTTGGGGTCGGATTGTCCTGAATATTTGCAGTGACAGCTTGGGCCAGCGCCTGAAAGGCTACTTGAAATTTGGCATGGGACATATTTTCACTTAGTGGGTCAGCAGGCTGGGGTTGCTGACCATCGTTCTTTCTTCTAGCTCGGCAAGGAGGCATATTCTAAAAGAGGAGAACACGAATTAATAGCTGAAAGGAAACAACTGTAAGCACGATGGACTTCTAAAAGAAAGAAATAACACTTTTTCCTAAAATATCTCGTAGTCTATTACTCATAGATGTGATGCACTACAGACCGATGATTAAGACTCTACTTAACGCGGCTTGCCAAACTCCCTAGGACTCCAATAACCTTAGGCTTTGATACTAAGTTATAATTCCCCAAAAATGGGTCCCGAAGCGTCAGATGGTATTTAAGGCTACAAGTAGCCCCAAGCTAACCCTTTGAGCCATTTTCATACCATTCAACACTCATCGATAGGATTACTATAATCAAACATCAAGATATTCTCTATACTATCATAATTCAAGACGAAAAAGATGTGGAAAGTAACAAAATATGACCTCTTCATAAGACTGATCAATCTAACCATCTAGCCTGACAAGCCTCTACTAAACTGTATAACACAGATCCATTGGGACAGACCCCAACTGACCCTAACATTATGGAATAAAATGATAACTCAAAATAAAAGAGTGAAATCTAAAATAACCTGTCCTCGAACCATGAGGACTCACTACTGCAAAAGATGTGGACCAATATGCTCGGAGAATCACGTTAAGCCTGGGAATGAGCACCTGGACCTACATTATAGAAAAATATAGCCCACGTATAAATACATGGGTCAGTACCATAGAATATGGACCGAGTATATGAGGGTGTATGCAAGTTTTCATAAAAGTCCTATATAACAAATATTCATAGGAAAATATGCATGCTGTAATAAGAGACTCACATAGCTTAAAATAAAATCATCATAAACACCATAGAGTAAAACACATCGGTGAAAATATGTGAGTCATCAAAGTAAATCCCAATCACTTTCATAATCATTTCAAGTCATTAAAACGAGTAGCTTTCATAACAATTCTCTTTAAGATATAGAAATATTCATCAAATTCTTCAAAAATGATAACTTTCACAACTCACACTTTCAAACTATTACATTTTTCATCTCAATCAGAAGAATACACACACACACTGGGAGTCTCTTACAACTAACATAAACTATGTGAGTTATATGGAGTCCAACTCCAACCCACATTGGGGAGAGCTGTCCTATCCTTGCCATCGGAGTAGGACCTTAATCTCTTGTTCACTAGTGATCACTATATCAATCAGCCTTAGGCTCATATCTTATGGGGGTACGTAGTTCTAGGGAAGTACCAATCACAGCTATACCTCCCACTCGGGGCTAAAGACTATTCCCAGACTGAGCTCATATTATTTTAAAAGAAAATCCACAACAATGCTGTTCAACAATTCATATCGGGAGCCATTGTGCTAGCCCATTTTCATAATAAATCAACATGTGAATTTCTTTTCTCATTCGAGTTCAAAAATAACTCTTTCAAGATCAAAAGGTCAAATCATTCAAATATCAAGGCGTGTATAACACATTACTTCACCAAAGATCATAATCTCAAAGAGGGTTTAAATCCCATATATCAACACTTCAGTAAAACATTTCAAGATTCATACTTTGTATAGAAAACAAGTATAACTCATATAAAAATTTGGAAATTCAACTTGAAAATTGATACTAAAATCAAAACTCAAGTAATTTATCTTTAAGACATCACAAAAATATCATAGTTTCTTGAACAAGAATATAGGATAATAGTTTCCATCTCAAATTCATAATTAAACAAGTAAAATCATGTATCTTCGTAAAATAATACAAATTTTTGGGCACAAGAACAAAAGAATATTCTTGTTAAAAATCCCACATACCTTTATGGTAACAGATTCATTAAAAGATTGGACCCTCAATGTTGATTGTGCAACCCTAGTTATTTTTCTCCTTTAGTGCTCTTGGATGATGAACTTAGATTGATAATAGGGTTATGATATGTTTAGATTCTATTAAATTCATAAGGTTATGTTTAGGGGTGTTTAAGGAGTGACAAAAGACTTAATTTCCCTCAAACTAACTCTAAACGGAGTGTTTTTACTACTTGAAGCACTAAGTGTGCGCCGCATTGCTTATCGCATACATTTACGTATGCGCCGCATTGCTTATCGCACACATTTAAGTATGAGTCTCATTGGTTATCGCACATATTTAAGTATGCACCGCATTGCTTATCTTACACCTATTCTAGTAGCCATGTGCGATTGGTTAGGCGACACACTCTACTTTGCAAAGCCATAACTCCTTGCTCGGGTGTTGGATTTTGATGAAATTGGTATAGTTGGAAATCTAATTCTATTATATCTAATTTGGTGGATAGAAATATGCAGAAATACCACATATTTATCAAGTTATAACCATTTAAAGATGACCCTTGCGAATTCAAACACTAAAACATGATGGATTTCGAAACTCTTAGCTTGTACTTCCCTAAGTGACTCATATAACCACACTTAACACATCATAAGCTCTCTTATAACTAGGTTACTCTTTGTAATTAATGTGCCTAAATATGGCTTATAGAATTAGGGGTTTCAGATGTATGAATAACGACTCGCTTTCTAGCTTAGGAAAGTGCGGGACATTACATCAAGATAACTTAAAGCCGATAGAAATATCACATAGATGTGCGCAGATAGGATCTTGAATTTGAGATTGGTGATTATGTATACCAAAAAATCTCTCCCATGAAGGGAGTAAAGAGGTTCAGAAAGAAGGGAAAGCTCAGTCCCCAATATATCGATCCCTTCAAAATTCTCAGTCGCTTTGACAAAGTAGCTTATGAGCTCGAGTTGCCTTCAGATCTAGCTTTAGTGTATCTAGTATTTCATGTCTCCTTGCTTAGGAAGTGAATAGGTGACCCAGCAGTTTTATTCCTTGTTGAGGGCGTATATATCCAAAACAGTCTCTCTTATAAAGATATTCTAGTTGAAATCCTTGACTATTAGACCCGCAGACTGAGGAACAAAGAAGCTCCTCTAGTCAAAGTTTTTTGGCAAAATTGGTCTGTTAAGGGAGCTACTTGGGAGGTAAAAGCGGACACGCAGATCAAGTATCCTCACCTTTTTCCACTAATTTAGACTCAGCCCAAGGTAATGGCTTTCCTTAATCTTATTCCGTTTCATGTTCAGATTTTAGTTACAAACTTGATATTCAGTTTCATGCTCAGTTTTTTATTTCAAACTTGGTATCCTTTACCATTGAATGTTCAGTCACATGTTCATCAGTCATTTAGTCATGAATCAGATATGCATAATTAGCTTATCAGTACTCCCATTCATGCATTCATGTATCAGCTCAATCATGAAATCATGTATCAAATATGCATTGCTCAGTATGAATCTCAGTAAATCAGAAATATCAGTCATGTAATCATGTTTTAGTAGTTAAAGTTCAGTATGTACATCGGCTTATCATTTCTCCCATCTTAGTCAGTCTCATTCGAGGATGAATGTTCCCAAGGGGAGATATTGTAAGACCCTATAAAATTTCTAAGATTGATTTAGTCCTTTAAGCTTGTCAAGGGGTTCCAGACTTAGAAAATTTTAGCTAAGTTTCCAAACTTAGTTTATTTTTAGCCTTCAAAAGTTGGCAATCTAATTTCGCGACCTTAATGTCCTTTAATGATCTATAATTTTTGTTAATTCATGACCAAGAAGGTGATTAGGTGTTCTCGGATAAGTTCTAAATTTTTTGAACCTCGTTTAGACCATGTTTGGAAGTCCAAAATAGTGGAACAATGAGATCTTGGTGTGCCACATAGCCTATCGCATTGGTTAATATTGTTACCAGACTACCAGTCAAAAGTCCTAAGACACGATGCGATCATGGCGCGGTGCATCGAGTATCGTGTTGATGCCATTGATGCACCGCGTCCCCAAAGCATTAGTGCCCAGTTTTAGTCATTAAATGACCATATCCTTAAGGATAATCAGGTCATTTTCCCCCGACCTTCATCCTTCATAACATGAAATTTATCCCTCTTTTGCTTAATACATTCATTATTTCACAAATTCTCAAGAACAAGAAACCCTAGGTAATTAATTTCAATTCAAGAACTTAAGCTTTCTTCCATCAATCTTTAAGAAATTGTCAACTAAGGTATGTAAAATGTTAATTCAAGGGCCCCTTTTCACCCTTGGAGCTCAAGAAACCCTTTTCAAACTATGAATTTTGAATTCCATGTTGTGGATTTGATTGTGCATATGTTTACATCATGATATGATTCCCAAGGTTGAATCTTTATTAAATTCTCATGATTTCATGTTAGTATGTGGATTGAAATCCTTAAATTTGAAGTGCTTGATATATCCATTTTGTATTAGTTGTTGATTCATGCCCTAGAAAATGTTATGCCTTCCATTTGTTTATTAAAATTCCTAATTGAATAAGAATTGTGCATTATGACCTATTTGTGATCTAAATGATGAACTCATGATGTAACCACACGTTCAAAATGACTCCCATGCTTAAGTTATGTCGTGTACTGATTTGATGGAATGCTCATCAGTATGGATTTGTGAAATTATGTTATGTTAGCATGCATTCCTATTCATGTGTAAGCTTATGACTTGCAAATGCTTTATGAAATCCCTCAATGGTTGTTTTAGGAATTTTGACTATGGTTATTTGTTCAAGAAGTGTCATGTCCTATTTATATTCATGCTATCGAGTCCTGAGGGTATTTAGTACCTAATAATTTAACTATATGCCTAGAGCCAATTCTCGTTTTCAAGATAACCTTAGTTAAGCCACAATCAGTAGAATTCAGTGTGTCTCAGAACTCAGGAAAACTCAGTAGTATTCAGTTCAGTCCTCAGTAACTTAGTCAGTTAAAAAAATTTAGTAATATTTTGTCAGTCAATGGAATTTAGTAAACTCTGTCCAGTTTAGTCCAGTATACTCAGTTCAGTGTCTATTCAGTTGGGAGTAGGATTCAGCATCGAGTGAACCCAAGGATGGGAACTCACCTGCCAGTAGAAGGTGTGATTCTTAGAAGCATTCCTTGCATTCCAGAACTCTGTAGACAGTGTAGATTGAGACATCAAAACCTATCATATGAGGTTCAATGTGGTGGTTTAACCTATCAGATGAGGGTACCACCATTCTCGTTAGAGTACCTGACAGATAAGGGTCACTTACAGCTTGTCCTTACTGGTAGCGTGGAATTGACACCCTTCTAATTGGGGTTGCAGATTGGACTCCAACTCAGTTATAATAGCTTATTTGGGATATATCAGTTAGATGACTAACTCCCACAGTCTCAGTCTTAGTCCTCAATAATGAACTCAGATAGTTCAACAGATTTCAGGACTGTCAGATAAAGTCACTCAGTTCAGTACAAAACTCAGCTAGTTCCATTAGAATTAGGACTATCAGATACAGTCACCCTGATATCAAATATTTCAGTTATCAGTAAACTCAGTATTTAGAATCCTTAGAATTAGGACTGTCAGATACAGTCACCCTGATATCAAATATTTTCGTTATCAGTAATCCATGTTATCAGTAAACTGAGTATTTAGAATCCATATGATTTTAGTTATAGTTATGTATTCATACATGTATCCTCATGCAGTCATGTTTATGTTATCCAGTCAGTTTAGATCATGCATATGAACCCTTGCATTCAGCCTTACCTCACTTTATGTACCATTACATTTACACGTACTGACGCATGCTTTTCTTTTCTGCTATGGTGTTTTATACCATTGGTTCGGATGCTCAGGTTCCCGATCGCGCTTTGCAGCTCAGATATCAGCAGTCAGAGTCAGTGATGAGTCCTCATATTTCGAGGACATTATTATTTCACTCTTTTAGTATTCGGTATTTAGTTACTTTCAGTAGATGGAGTTAGTTGGGGAAATGTCCCATTATCTTCTTATTCAGAAAACTTAGAGGCTTTCTGACTATAGCATGTTCAGATAGTTATTTCAATCTTAGTATTATCATACCTTGTTCAGATGCTGTTTTATGCAGTATTATTTAGTATTGGAACCATTGGCAAGTTTTATGCCAGATTTCCGCATTTATTTCAGTTATATTGTTATTACAATATTACTATTATCCAGTTCTTAGTTACAGATACCAGTCATGGGTTAGATAGTGGTCCTTTGGGATTTTTAGAACCGTGTAGCGTCTGGGGTACCAGACTTGGGGTGTTACATCCCAAAAGGTAGTCTTAGGGATATCCGCCTCCCTAATCTTCAACTAATGATAACACGACTGAAGATCAATCTTAGAAAAATATCTAGCACCCTGAAACTGGTCAAAGAGATCATTTATCCTTGGAAAAAGATACTTGTTCTTCACCGTCACCTTATTCAGTTGTCGATAATCTATGCACATCCAAAGGGAACCATTCTTCTTATGCATGAAAAGCATGAGAGCACCCCACGAGGATACACTAGGATGGATGAAACCCTTATCAAGAAGACCATTTAACTGCGCCTTAAGTTCTTTCAATTAAGTCAGATCCATTCTATAAGGAGGAATAGAGATACGATGGGTATCCGATAGAACATCAATCCCAAAGTCTATTTCCTTATTAGGAGGAATATCAGGAAGATCATCAGGAAACACTTCAGGAAATTCATTAACAACAGGGATAAATTATAGAGAGGGAACCTCAAAACTAGAATCTTTGACCCAAACTAGATATTATAGACACCCCTTGGAAATCAAATTCAGGGCGCTATGATATGAATGAAACCTTTTCTTAAAAACTAAGGAACTTCCCTCCCATTCCATTGTCAGTTTATTTGGAAATGGAAAACTGACCCTATGGGCCCGACAATCTAGACAAGCATAGCATTAATGAAGACAATCTATCCCCAAGATCACATCAAAATCTACCATATCCAATTCAATTAGATCCACCAATGTCTCGCTATCACTAATAGATACAACACAACCCCAATAGATCCTTCTAGACACAATAGAATCACCCATTGGGGTAGACACAGAAAAGGAATAGGAAATGCTCTCAGGACAAAACCAAAATGAACAGCCACATAAGGGGTCACATAAGAAAGGGTAGAACCTGGATCAAGAAGACAATATACACCATGAGAGAAAAAATGTAACGTATAAGTAACGACATTAGGAGATGCCTCAAATTTATGACGACTGGTAAGAAAATAAAAACTGTTCTGACCAGTATCGGTACCAGAAGTAGCACCCTTTGGCACAGGAGATAAAGAAGTAGAAACCGAAACACTATTAGCTCCAGTAGCAACACTAGCAAAAGGACAATGTCTCCACATATGGCCAGGGTGACCATAGTTGAAACAAAACTTCCTCCGCTTATCGCAATAACCATGGTGAGGCTGTCCACAGAGTCTACAAGGAGGATAGTGTGGGGCTCACTGAGCTCCACTAGCCCAAGACTATAAACCCTGGGGCTTAAACCCACTATTATCCTAAAAGCAATGACCACCAGAATACCTGGGATAAGGAGAACTAATAGTCGAGTGGGAACTCCCCTAATTCTTTTTCTTAGTCTATTGTTTCCCATTCCTCTAGCATCTTGTTGATTTATACCCCACCCTGAATACTAGAATTTCTTATTTTATCTCTCTCCTATCTTCTCCTACCAATAAAACCAGAATAGCGTGATAGAGAGGTCAGAATTTGGGTCAACAGATGAATAAAACAGCAGTACTCGACATTAGAAATGTCTCCTTGGTGTAGTGGGACATGGACATCATCAACTCGAAAAGACCAAGGAGGTCTGGTAAGGATCAGTGGAACTCCACACGGGAAGTTAGGAGTAGGTACCATAGACAGTGTCTGTACTTCATAACTAGGATGAATTCTATCCACATTATCCTCAGGTGGGATAGAGCAGTTTCACTGAGAATTAGATCTTCGGGGAGGCATGATTTGAAATGCGAACAAATAGAATTAGAGTAGATTTCAAGACCTTAGAATCTAATAGTCAAAAAAAATAGATCATAAGAAGGGAAATATTCCTAAATGCCCCATAGCCTCTCCCTTCTAAGTTGCCATGCTACATACCAATAAAAGAGACCCTACTTGACATGCCTTTATGGACACCTAATAAACATGAACCTAGCTTTGATGCCAAGCTTGTCATGACCCAAACTGGGGAATGGGCGTGATAGGTATCTCAAGTTTACCGAGGAATGGAGACTACCCCTTACCCTAGCCAAACAAAACACAATACAACTAACAGCGGATGAATTTTAAACATATAACAAAATAGTTAAGCAACTAGCCTAGAAAGAAATATAATAGCTTTAATATCCATCCCAATTCACTGTAATCCACAAAGCCTCTTATAACCAAGAACAACCTAAGTTGGGACATGCCCCTGACCATAGACAAAATGAGTCCAAAAGGAATAGTCCAAAACATGAATGAGACAAGACCATAAAATAACGGTATTTCAAAGAATGGATGCTTACCACTTAAAAGCTAACTCTTGAGATATCAAGGAATCAACTATCATTGTGTAGGGAAACAAGAAGTGTCTCTGATTTCCATTTTGTGCGGGGATATATCTTTCGGAGACAGTTAGCAGGGTGAGTGCTAGCATGTAACTCAAACAAGGGATAAAATAATGCCACTATCAAGTCAATCCAAAACTATTCAAAAACCAATGCACACAATTATAACTCAGGAAAGGGATAAAATAATGTTTTACTTTCATGTTAATCTTGTTCGAGAACAAGGCATAACATGAAAGTAAAATATTAGCATGGATAATGTAGCTGTCCCGTCATCTATACCCATGGCTATAAGGGTCTATGGTCATCTATACCCATGGCTATAAGGGTCTATGGTCATTTATACCCATGGCTATATGGGTCTATCTCTCAGTCACGACCCAAACTAAAGTCTGACCATGATGTATATCTCTAATCCAATAAGGAACGGAGACCACCCCCTAAACTTAACCAAATACCATACACTACCCAATAATGGTTGAATTCAGAACATATAACAAGATAGCACAAGATAAGTTCAAGGAATAAAAGATATATCTATAGCCGATAACATGCAACTGACCAAACACATCTAACCAATATCACCTAATTCCACAGTAATCCAATAAAGCTTTTATATAAAAAGAATCAAAAACCAGTCCTGGTCGGGATATGTCACCGACTCTGACATTGACAGTGATAATGATAATAAAAACTCTCAATCCTAATCTATAAGAAGAACTCATGATATGTATAAGTTCTCTGGAGTATAGAATCTCACCACTTCACCATAATGAATCAACGAATCGAGTCAATCCTCCTAACTCTGTCCAGGAAAAGTAGAGGTATCTCTAGCGCCTACATCGCGTAGGGATACAACATCCAGAGACAGTTAGTGGGTTGAGCACTAGAATATAACTCAAGATTAAGGATAAAATAATACCGTTATAAGTAGTTCAAAATCGTTCAATTTCAATGCACATAATCAAATGCATATATGTATGTATATATATATATATATATATATATATATATATATATATCATATTCTGGGATAGGAAACAAGGCTTAACATACAATTTAAAAAATTTAGCTTGGATTGTGTAACCCAACCATCATAACATAAGAAGGCACCCATGGGCTATATGGACCCTGCTCTCCTCTAGCTAGTAGGGCCTCATGCGTATAGCTGCATGAACCAGAGGGTATACATATGCACTATGGGGGACTCAAACTACCCAACATATCTTGGTAACACAAGTACCCAATCATGTGACATAATATAAGGTACTCGAACCTTCCAATCACATAATAATAATAAGGGGGACTCAAACCATCCGGTCATTTAGATCCTCGCATTGGCAACCACAATTTCTAGTACTGGTCCCTTGGGACCTTTAATTTCACGACTCAGCTACACAACCCTCATTAGAGCCCAATTAAATGATTTATCACACATTCCAATTCATTGAACCATGATACACATTTAGGCATACAATGTTGGAATTTTCATACCAACTAAACTTGCAAGGTAACATCAATATGCCGACACACTTTTATTATATTGGGAAATTCATAGCCCTTGGTTCAATTATGCATTAGCTTGGGGAATTCACAACCCCATAAGGTTCAATTCAATATCATTATGATTCATTGACTTTTCATATTATGCAATAGTTCAAGAGTAGTTCAATATGCATACTTTTAATATTCAAATTAAATTTTGCAATATAAGGTTGAGGTCATTAGCACTTCAAAAGTCAAAAGTTGGGGGAAATCATAATCCCCTTATTTATTCACCATACCCATGGATCCCACAAGTTCAAAACTACAATTAAAACATGAATAGTCATAGGTAAACCATAGGAAACATCGTTCAACAATAAACATTCAAAACCCTCAACCCATGTTTCAAAACCATCATTAATTCCATATAAACAACACTTTAAAACATATGCCTTTAACAAATTAGAAATTAGGGATGGGTAACATGCTTGAAATACCCAAGATTATTTAGAGGTTACAACCCTTAATCCCTTGGATAACCTACTTCTTAGAAACCCTAAGTATGGACGCTTGAGAGTCTTGACAGAGAAGATATTATGTTTGGAGTGGGTTATCGATGATAATAGAGTCCCAAGTATGTTTATAGGTCATGAGTTATTTTTGGGATAAGTGGGAAATGTCTAAAATAGCCCCATTTAAAAATCTAGAAAAATAAACTGTCAGTCATTATGGGTCTCATAACAACTCATCATAACTCATTACGACTAGTCTCCATAAGTCAATGTCAAGACAGTGTCACTAGACACACACACTGTTGGCCTTATAAATCGTATACCATGGCTCATAATGGGATGCTATAACTCGTGGGGTCTAGTCGTAGTTAACATAAAAATTAATTATGGTAAACACTGGATGTCCTATGATTTACACAAAATGACTCATAATGAGTCCTCGTGACTTGTAGTGAGCCACTCGTCCTCAAAGCAGAACTTAGCCACGCACAGAAACACTGTTTAGGCCATGATTTGAGTCCAATGACTCGTTATATGTCTTGACGGATCATGTACCCAAGCTTTACTCAAGATAGAAACTTAAGCACTATTCACTGGAAACCTTACAACAAGGGTCATATAACCCATCAAGACACCCTACGAATCATAGGTTGAGTCGTAGTCAGGATAGTGAGGATAAAAATTCAAAAATTTTCAAAGACCAAAATCCAGGGAGTTACATTCTCCACCCTTAGGTTCATTCATCTTTGAATGATGGGCGAAGGTATGCGTTAGCATGATTTTATATAGAAGCACTCCTACACTTACCTTTAACAAAGATAGAAAACAAAGATGTTAAGAGCACAGACATACCTTAAGCACGATTTTCCAAAATAAAAAATAGGAGAAATACTTGGACTTTATGTGTTCCTCGGCTTCCCAAGTAGCTTACTAAAATTTTTGGTTCCTCTAAAGAACCTTTACCGAAGTCACATCCTTTATTCGCAACCGACAGATTTTTTGATCCAAGATCTCTCTCTAAACTTCCTCATAAGACAAGGAATTTGAAATGCCCACACTTTCTAAAGGAACAACCAATGAAGAATCACCCACATACTTTCTCAACATCAAAACACGGAAGACCAAATGAATGGAGCTCAAACTAGAGGGCAATTCCAATTCTTATTCAACAGTGCCAACCCTCTTCAAACCAAATGTGGAACAATATAGTGGGGACTGAGCCTCCCCCTTTTCCCAAACTACATCACGCCCTTCATGGAAGACACCTTTAAGAACATTCAGTCGCCAACATTAAATATCAAATACCTCCACCTCACATCCATGTATGATTTTTGGTGACTTTAGGCGGTTTTAAGCCTATGCCGAATCACGTTAACCTTCTTCATGGCTTGATGAACCAAATCAGGGCCAAATAACTTATTTTTACCAACCTCAAACTACCTAATAGGAGACCTACACCTCCTACCTTACGAAGACTAAAACAGAGCCATACCAATGCTAGAGTGATAACTGTTCTTATATGCAAACTCTATAAGGGGCAAGTGATCAACCCAACTTCCACTAAAATCAAATGCACAAGCCCTAAGCATATCTTACAAGGCTTGAACTGTCCTTTCCACTTACCCATCTGTATGCTGGCTGAAAGCAATACTAAGAACTACCTTAGTCCCCAAACCTCGCTAGAAATACCTCAAAAGGTAAGATAAGAACAGGGTACCACGATTGAAAATGATAGAAACTGGAGCACCATGCATCTTCACGATCTCCTCAATGAACAACTTGGCATAATCCTCAGAAGATAAATTAGTCCTTACTGGCAAAAAATGAGTAAACTTAGTCATCCTATCCACGATGACCCAAATAGAATCAAACTAGTGGCGAGACCGCGGAAGGCCAGTAACAAAATCTATATTAATTATTTCCCATTTCCAACATCCACTTATCCATAAAATTGGCCACATCATACTTCATGTTATTCCACTAAAATATCTCCTTAAGATCATGATGCATTTTCGTCTAACCAAGATGAACCATATAACATGACCCATGAGCCTCTTCAAAAATTCTTCCTCGCAACCCATTAACATCGAGAACACATAATATACCTTGGTACCTCAAGATACGATCACCACCAATCTCAAAATCCATCACTTTTTGGCGACCCACCTTATCCTTGATCTACATAAAGATAGGATCCAAAACCTATTTCTCTTTTACCTTCACCCTAAGGGATGACTTCACCACCTCTTCAACAATCACACTAACATCCTCAAAATCCATGAGATGGGCTTAAAGATTAGCTAAATGGTGAATGTCCTTCACCGAATATCGCTTCTCTTTGTCCACATAAGATAAGCTCCCCATGGACAACCTGCTTAGAGTATCAACAACCATGTTAGCTTTACCTGGGTCATAGTGAAGACTCATGTCATTGTCTTTTGCAACTCAAGCTACCTCTTTTGCCTGAGATTTAGTTCCTTCTAAGAGAACACGTATTACAGGCTTTTATGATAAGAATAAATATCTACATGGACCCCATAAAATAATTGTCACTAGATATTCAATGGAAACGCCCCAACTCAAAATTCCAAATCATGAGTTGGATAGTTCTTCTCATGAAACATTAACTACCTAGAAGAATATACAACCACCTATCTATACTACATATACACGCAACCCAGTCCCACTAGAGATACATCAAAATAGAAAACAAAACCATCAGTACACTCAGGTTGAGTGAAGACTAAATCCAAAGTTAACTTATCCTTTAATTTCTCGATACTACCCTTACAAGCATCAGACCATAAGAACTTTAACTTCTTTTGAGTTAACTTAGTCAATGGGGCAGCAATAGAAGAGATACTTTCCACAAACCTCCTATAATAACCGGCTAAACCCAAGAAGCTTCGAATGTTGATTGAGTCATGGGTCTAGGACACTTCTTCACCACCATAACTTTCTATGGATCCACCATGATCCCTTCACTAGAAATAATATAACCCAGATAGGTCACAACATTCAACCAAAATTCACACTTCATGAATTACGCATACAACCGCGATATTTCAAGGTTTACAACACAAGATGGAGGTGATCGGTATGATCTGTCTCACTTTTGGAATACACCAAAATATCATCTATAAACACGATTACGAACAAATCCAAGAACTGATGGAATACTCAATTCATAAGGTCCATAATTATTGCTGAGGAATTAGTCAAACCAAAGGACATTATAAAACTCAAAATGACAATACCAGGTTCGAAAGACAATCTTAGGGATATTATCTTCCCTAATCTTCAACTGATGGTAACCCAACCGAAGATCAATCTTAGAGAAACACTAAGCACCGTGAAGATGATTGAAGAGATCATCAATCCTAGTAAGTGGATACTTAGTCTTCACCATCACCTTATTCAACTGGCGGTAATCTATGCACATTCAAAGGGACCCATCCTTCTACGCACAAAAATTATTAGAGCACCCTAAGGAGAAACACTAGGGAGAATGAAACCCTTATCTAGAAAATCTTTCAAGTACTCCTTGAATTTTTTCAACTTAGCTGGAGTAATTTCTATAGAGAGGGATAGAAACAAGACGATTGTCCAAAAAAAGATCAATCCTAAAATCAATTTCCTTGTCAAGAGGAACACCAGAAAGATTATCAGGGAACTCCTCAGGAAACTTACAGACCACAGGGATATAATGCAAAGAAGGACCTTCGAATCTAGAATACTTAACATGCACTAAGTAATAGAGACACCCCTTAGAAATCAACTTTCAAGCTCTAAGATACAAAACAAACCTTTCCTTAGTCACTAGGGATCTACCGTCCCATTCAACCACCAACTCATTAGGGAAGTGGAAACTCACCCTTTAGGTTTAACAACTAAGTGATGCATAACATGAATGCGATCAATCTATCCCAAAAATCATATCAAAGTCTAAGATTCCAACTCTACCAAATCTACAAAGGTCTCCATACAACTAACAAACACCACACAACCTATATAGACCCTTTTAGTCATAATAGAGTCACCCACCAAGGTGGACGCAGAAAAGTTCTCCGAAATACACTCAAGATTGAAACAAAAATAAATAGCCACACAAGAGGTCACATAAGAGTGGGTAGACCCTGAATCAAGTATATAATGTATATCACGAGAGAAAAGTTTGAGCACACCAATAATAATATTGGGGAACGGCTTAAAATCTTAGTGGATGGAAAGAGCGTACAAACAATTTCAAGTAGTGTCGAAGCCAGAAACACAAGTAGCTCTCTTTTGTGTAGGAGCTAATGAAGTAGCAACAGGGATCTTATTTGCCTAGAAGTAATCCCGAAAGGATAGTTCTATGCATATGACAAATTTAACCATATTTAAAGCACCTATTTCCTCCCCCCTTCACAAACACCATAATGCACCTGACCACAAAATCTACAAGGGGGATGTGATGGTGCTGACTGAGCCCCACTAGCTTATGGCTGGTCACCCTGTACCCTGGAACTAACACTAGGGTCATATAACCCATCAGGATACCCTATGAATTGTTGGGTGAGCTGTAATCAAGATAACAAGGATAATTTTTTTGAAATTTTCAAGGACCAAAACTTAGGTTGTTACACTCTCACCTTATTGAAAGGGTCCCAGTGTGTATTAGCCGCATGGACCAAGGTATCAAGGAAAATAAGGAAATGATCTGACTTCACTCCTATCCATAATATATATATATATATATATATATATATATATATATATATATATATATATATATATATATATATATATATATATATATATATATATATATAAAATATAAACTACGCACATGGTCATCATGACCCCTATACTGGCAAACGTGATTTCCAGTTTTCATCCTTCCTAGGACTTACACCATCATAGTAAACTACACAACCCCCCATTAAGCCCAATTAAAATAGTTTACACATTCCCATTTATTAACCAAACATTATCCATTTTTGCATATAATCACATACCAGTTATACTTGCAAGCTTATAATTATGCCATACCAATTCCATCAAACTGGAAGAATGACACGACCTCCTTTGTTTATTAAATAAAGTTTAAACTAAAAAACATGGCCTATACAACCTCTAAAACCCTTTTTATTTATTTAACCATTTATGAAGTGCCATATTTTAGGAAAGTGAGCCAAATCATCTGATTAACCTTGTTTCTAATCAAATTATGCAACTGGGCTGAGGGAACACAATTTACAAAATCAAATTTTAAACTAAAATAATCAAATTAGGGGAATACCTTGACTCCCACCCCATTTAGTATTCCTATTCACCCCAACGAGTTTCAAAGTAGATAAATAAAACATGAACACTTGCATTAAAACCATGGGAATGCAGATCAAGTAACAATACATCCAAAACCCTCAACCCAAATCAAAATCCGTATTCAAATCCACATGAATAACCATTTAAACACTTTATTTAAGTAAAATAAGTTTAAGGAATGAGGTACAAGCCTGAAAGTATTAGGAATTATAGAGAGAAATCAATCTCTAAGCCCTAGATAATCAACCTTAAGAAACCTAAGACTTGTTCTTTCTTTGAGGAATTTGAGAGAAAAAAGTGTATTTTGATTTCTTTTGGAGTGACAATAAGAACCTAAAGTATTTTTAAGTTATGGGTAACAAATGGGGAAAGAGGGAAATAACCAAAATACCCTAAATTAAATATATAAAAAATTATCGCAAGTGACTACAAGTCACATTATGATGTGACATCTGGTTATGTGTCTTCGCCATGACTCATATCCTTGGTAGAGACATGAGGCCTCCTTAATGTCAACCTTATGAGTCATACCCTATGACTCATACATGGACCTTACAACTTGCAGGTCCTATTCGTAACCATAATAGTGACATTGGGCACCTACTCTAGTTTGGCTATGGAAAACACACTATGACGCATAAAGAGTCATTATAACTCGTGACAGCCCAGTCATAGTTATATAAAAAACATGGGAAACCCTCACTGGTCACCTTATGACTAGAGCCCTATGACCTGTAAAGAGATCTTATAACTTGTTAGGTGAGCCATGTCTGAGCAGTAATCTCAAAACTAAAGAAATTTTCAGAGGCAAAAATCTTGGGTGTTATATATACTATCACCTACCTCAATCTAAGCATAAAATGCTCTAACGAACTTAAGACTTTGCTTTTCTTACAACCTTGGCTTGATTATGGTCTAAAAGCATGAATGTAATATATAATCAAAGAAATGATCGAAAATATTGAGAATTCTACCCTAATATATAACTTCAAGGCTAATTTCATAATTATTTCCTCAATTCCAGGTTTCTCCAACATAAATTCACCTTAAAATTATCAGTTTTTATGGTTACATAAGTGAATTATAGTCAAGCATGAGTAAATTATTAATTTTAAACCAAAACTCAAGGATCTTACATTTAATTTATCCTATTGCACCAGAAAAATCAACTAGGTTAAGATAAATCCTCTCTAAAACCCTTAAACTAGTAATTCTAAGGATTAGAAATTGTAAAACTAGTTAGTGAGAGTGATTAACTTACCATTAAGAAGAACATCGATGGAAAATTACCTAAGCTTTCTTCAAAATAAATTTAGAAATAATATATAATTTTGAGGTACTTTATGAATTAAACAACGATTATCCACTATAGATACCTAACCTAGCTATAGCAGTATCGCTTTAGTGAAGGCTGCCTGCTATAGTAAGATTGATCTTCTTTAACTCCCGTAATTGAGGGAATTATTTTGCTATAATGGTAGCCCTGTAAAAACTTACCACTAGCTATAGTGGGTGTGGTGAGCAAAAACTCAAAAATTTTCTCAATTTTGCTTTCTTAACAATGGACCCTTAAGTCATGACATTTCAAACCAACCTCTTTACATCAAGATAGATATCGTGAGTTCTACTTAATTGAGTTCACTTCTAAAAATTCCTATGAATTCTTTATCGTCTTAGATAACATAAAAATATACTAACTTTATTACATTTCCTTAGCCCAATCTCATATTTTTATGAACCATACCTCACTCGAATTTCATCCAAGACTAGCTTAGCCTAAACATTTTAACTCCTAATTCACAAATTTTGTACGCTAGAATTACTTGTAACAATGAAAAGGGTCGTTACAATTTTCAATTATTGAAATTGACCAAAAAGTATTTCAAAAAAGAATCTACAATTAAAGACTCAGATTCACCACTTGAAATTGGTTTGGTATGACAAAACACCTATAAACATTCCTTTTAAAAATAATTGACTCTTAAAAATACTAATTGAGAAATAGAGATCTAGTTAAGGAATTCTATTAATTGAGAGAAAGGTATGAGGCATTCCTTAATTTCATGGTTTAAGAATGGTTGGTTCATTGACTCATATAGGCTTAACTATCACTATACATGATCAAATTCTACAAAAAAGAAAGAATAAAACAAACACACAAAGGATTCAAAATGAAATAACATCTAGTATGATTATACAGTCTAAAAGAAAAAATGTGAAAAATAAACCTATACTATCCTAATCTATGCTTTAGACGATATCACAGGCCTTATCTCAAATGGCCTTCACACTTAGTACTTTGGAGCATTTTTTGGTGAATAAATACATTTGATGCAAAGTGATAAAAATAAAGACACACTAGTACTTTAGTCAAAACAGAATGAATTATCAATTCTAAATTTGCCTACCCCAACATCAGCCTAAACATACTACTACCGAGTTGAACAAACCTAGAATAAATACAATAGCAAAATAAATTAACCAATTTAAGTTATGATTTAGCCTATTTTTTAATTCCTTCTCTAAATTTCCTACTTTTGATACTTTGAATATTAGTAAACAGATTCAATATTCGACATGAAACAACCAACATGCTTCAAGGCTAACATAAATCAGAAAATAAACCATCAATCCAATATAAATTCATTCATCAACACCCAAAACAAAAGAACAATCCAAAATAGAATCCAAAAATCCAAAATTACAATAATTAAAAATTTATCGAGATAAAGATGAGAAATCAACTTCTTGAAGTGTGCTTTGAATTACAAAAATCTCTTAAAAGTGAACTTGCAAATGAAACCTCAATCAAGATCTATATTCAAATAAAATCAAAATTCCAAATTCAAATTGCAAGATCTTTAATTGCTCAACAACGTTGACCAAAAATAGGCTCTTTGAATAGCCTGACTAGTAAAAAAATACAACGAGGAAAATCTAGAAATGGATGAACTCTACTAAATCAACAAATTGAATAAAGCCAATAAAAATAAATTAATTTCTGTGGTTTTGATCAATGAAATAATGAAATAAAATTAATCAATTTCAGATGGAGAGCTATTGGCCGGCTGTGTGAAGGTTGATGTTGTCAGAAAATAAAATAAACATGATTGTTTTTGTTGTTAAAGATAGAGGAAATGAGGGATTTTAGTAACTATAAAATAGAGAAGAATGGCAGAGAAGTAGATGTTTAGTTGGTAATCAATGGTGGAGAAGGTGACGTAACAAAGGGAATAGGTGTGTTCACAAGTTTTTCATGTTGATGGAAAGAGTATAGTGGAATATGGGTTGTTGCTGATTGTTGTCAATAGTAGTGTGACAGTGGTGAATTGGAAGGTTTGTGGTTGCTGTAGGTGTTAATTGTCTCAAAAAAATGATGACCAAGGCATTTTTCATTGTTGTTCCATTTCTTATTTTTTACGTAGTGTTGTCTATATACCGTATTGTTGCTAGTGATATTTTTTTAAGGGTGAGGGAAGTGAAAAATGTGAGGAAGGGGGTGGGAGTGGACACATGCCAAGTATTGTTAGAGTGAGGAAAACTCTAGGAAATTAGGGAGAAGAGATAATTTATCCATTGTGGGTAGGTCTATGTAAGTGTGGTGTAGGGGCACCAAATAGAAGGCGTGCGATGTATTGAATATTGATAAGGTGATGTCAATTTTAGTTAGTATGTGGAATATTTGCATTGTAACTCAACAAAATTTAATATATATTTATATATATATATTCAAAATCAAAATCAAAAAATCAAAATAAAAATACTAATTAATCCTAAATTAAGAAAAATTATGATTAAAAATATTATTAACAAAATACTAATTTAGTTATTTGAATAAAGTTAAAAATATTTTTAATTTTTCTCTTCCTCCAAAAGTAGTAGAAAATTATCCTAAAAATCAACATTTTTTAAAGTAATTTTCAAATTTTCAAATACAAGTCATAGAAAATGGAATAATGCAAAAATCATGATGTAAAGCAAAAATAAAAAACAATTAATTCTAGAAAAATGCAATAATATGTTCGCGAGATTCAAACTTAGGTGTCTATATGTTGCACTTCTATTACTGGCAATACTAAGTGTTTATGGATAAAGAAGTAGAAAACAAGATAATTTTTTATCCTACCATTATCCAAAAGGAGGAAAAAAAGATAGAATGTGACTGAGCCCTAATTTTGAACATCCTACACATATCGAGTTATAAGAGAATCAGGTTACGTGTAGTTTGAGGAGGTGGAAAGAAGAGGGACTATATTGATATGAATTATTGGGCGAGGTCCTATTGAGGTTACAGTCCACGGCTTCTGTCATTACATCAAAATGAAAGCTAAAAGTTTAAAAGAAAAATAAAATTATAAAATCCTATCTATGACACTTCTCTTGAATCTTCAATGCTTTTTCAAGTGATGTGATATACACTTTACTCTTGAGATGGACTTTGAAAGTAAACTCTTTCATCATGCAGACTCTTGTTGTTGAAAATAAACTTGAACATCAACCCTATACTTCGGGGGGCTCCTGCTACTTCTAATTCTGAAATTGAAAATTGACACTATTCTTTAGGCAGACTCCTGAACTTGCAATAAAAGTCTTGACCCTATTCTTAAGGTGGACTCCTGAGCTTGAAATAAAATGATTCTTTTTCTTCAGGCGGGATCCTAAACTTTAAAATTGTCATGACCCAAATAGTTATGATTGACACCCACCCTAATCTATGGCAGGAGAACCATACTTATCCCAACCCTCTCTAATTAAATCCAATAGTTAATATTTATTTTCTATATTTTTTTAATCATTTGACAGTTCTAAAATCCTTGATATGTCAAGCTAACATAGTCATCATTAAACTAATAGAGTGAAAAATCCTCTACTTATTACATTTTCGGACCCGAAATCATTGTGCAAGAATAAGTAAGAATGTCTAAATAAGTTTAATTAATAGATTATCCAAAATAGTAAGGAAATACAAAAATTCTTAGTCTTGAAATAAGGGACATAAACACAATTTACAAGATTCATAATACTCATCCTTGGACCTGAATCTAGAAGTGCTGGCTAAAGCCAAGGTCTTGTCTCAAATGCTAAAACACGCTTTGCACTTAATAAAAAGAAGAACATAAATTTATTACATCAATAAGTACTGGTAGGTATCATAGGTCCATTCAACCTAAAATCATACAAATAAGCAAACTAAATAAATGTAAGTGATCATCACAAAACTTATATATGCAATAATGATACTTAACTTAGAGGGAATACCAACTCATACTCATGTAAGTTAACACTCAGTCAAATTCAGTGACAAGTGGCATCATAGTATATGATTATAACTAAACATTCAATGTATATGAATGTAATATGTATGCATCATCTCCATCCCCCAAACTCATCAACATCAACATGAACATGGAGATTTTAATAATATTATCGTTATCATTATGATCTCAATATCATCATTAACATCACAAGAATCATGGTTTGTATATCATCGTCATTATTATCATCTAAATAACTTCGGTATACATAAACATGTAATGCAATCAACAATCACACATAGTTCCCAAAACAATCACAAATACTTATTTTACATATAATCACAGAGTCACACAAGTCTAATTGCTACAATAAACTATTGCCTACCTCGATTCCTTAATCAACAACACGTCTAGGCCAAAAACTTACTTTTTATTTCCCTTTCAGCTCACTCTTGATCTATAAAAATAATATTACAAACTCATTTAATAAATTAATCTCTATTTAAACACAAGGTATTAAAAAGGGACCATTTGAACCATAAAATTGCCTTAAATCACCATCTTAGGGTTTTCCATCCTAAAAACTCATAAACCCTACTTTATCTAGCATGAATAACTGTGATTTTATCTTCATTAGTATTTCCTAACATCCTAGGACCATTATATACTAATTTTATAATCACCTACACTAATTTTATATAAATCTCATGAATTGAGGCTAAACCTAAATTTCTCCCATGGATAATTTCTAGAGATTTCTAAGAATTATAAGAAGTAATTCAAGTTTAAAAAGTAAATAAGCCTTACATCCAGAGATGAAACTCTAAATATTTGTAGAAAATTTCCATTTACTAAGCCCTTACTCATTCTTGAAAAAGTGGGAATGAAAAGTATTTTTTTGAGTTTTAAAATTAAAAAGTTACTATGTTTAACTGCTGGAGCGATAATTATTACCACTACAAAAATAAAGTTACTGTTATAGTGGTTTGTAATGCTATGGAGGTTACCGCTATAATGGTTTCATTTTCGACTATAATGGTCCCGGGCTGTCCCAAGTCATTTATGACTTGCTAGGACTGATAGTTTAGTTACTGGGTAGTTCATTTGATTTTTAGAGCCAATTCCTTAATTTGAAGTCTTTGCTGGTTTCAAATTTCCACTAGGCAAAAACTTTAATATAACGATATTGGATAAAAATTTTGACTAGGCCAGCTACTCTGGAATATTTATTTTAGACTAGGTAGATCTTTGATTTGGGTCCCGATGCACCCGAGCTTATTTCAACCTATTGGTCAAAAAGTTGGAAATTAAAAATTTGGATGGGAGACCCATATTTGATCAAAACCATCTTGGATGAAAAATCTAACTTTTCCACTGACTTAGAAACATCAAATTTAGTATCGTTGCATAGTTTATTTACATATATTAAATTTCAAATGAATTCCAAGGCCTTGGTGGAAACTTGGAAAGATTTCCAAGTTTCAGCTAGTTTTTGGTGCCTCTGCGATCGTACCACTTGAGTGGCGATTGTGCTAGACGTCTAAAGTGATTAGAGAAATCAAACTAGAGGGTATGGAAATTGAAATATCTTCATTTGAAGATAGGGTATAAGATTGCACCTGGGTGTGTGATTGCACACCTAGGTGTGCGATTGCAACACCCGATTACGTAGAAGGGGTATAAGAAGACCCAGTAAGTCACGAATTGGCCTATTTTCATTAAAACCTTGAGAGAAAAAAGCCCTAGAGAGTGTGATAAATTAAAATTGAGACCTTTGGGTGACTTTAGATCTTGATTAACATTTATTTTTGCAATTATCTTTTGATTTGAGGTATGATTCCAACCTTTTCTTTGTGGATTTTACTGATTTCTTGAACCAAAACCCTAATATCTTGAGGGATTAATTTTATCACTAATTTAGCTTGATTTTTACCCATTCTAGAGGGTTATTATTCCTTTATCATTTATAAACATTGGGTTGGCTAAGAAAATAAGATTTCGATAAGTGGGATGATCTTGAGCGTATTTATATGTCCAAGCACCAATATTCATGTAATGCCCCAAACTTTTTTTGAAGTCTAATTTAGTCTCCAGAAGATTTAGGAATGACTTCCTAAATGATTAATATTTAAATCAGATAGAATTCCCTCAATTTTAACTTTTAATCATGTGAAAAATTGAATTAGCTTTCCAACGATACCAATTTTATCCTAATATGGTATCGGAGTAAAAATTTATGGATATTTTACAGAGAACTATTGGAACTGCCCAAAAGCGACGATCAGGACCAATGGACCGTCGAGCTAGTGATGGACTGTCGCCTAAGACGTTGCAAAAGTGAACCCGTCTTCTAGCCAAGTGCGACGGTCAGGACCGATTGACCGTTTAGCTAGCGATGGACCATCACCCAAACCATTGGATACGATTCAGAAAGTTTAGGTTCTGGCTAAGTACGATGGGATAGACCGACGGACCGTTGAGCCAGTGATGGACTATCGCCCAAACATCACCACTTTTGATGAATAATTTTAAGTCATTTTTAAATGGGTATTTGGGTATTTTCCACCCATTTTAACCCCTAATTATACCAGACCAGAGCTCATAAATACATTATTCACCTATAACACCAAGTTAGGATTCTCTCAAAGATCAATCCCCAAGAACAAGATCTAAATCCTTCTTCAAGAAACTAAGAAATTCAAGTTCTTCAAGTTTAAGAACCATCTAAAAAACATCAAGATCTGTGTTTCCCAATCCAAGAACGATCAAGGAATGTTAGTTATATCCAAGCTTTTGAGATATGTTTAGTGTTGATTCATGGGTTTGTTTCGCCCATGAAGCTCAAGAATCCTATTTTAAAATCATGAATTATGAAACCCATGTTATGGATTGATTATAATCATGATTATGTTGTTGTGAGACTTCCAAGTTAGAAGCTTTAATATATTTTTTATGAAATTTGTTAGTGAATGGATTGAAATCGATGAAATTGAGTTGATTGAAGGAACTTGATGTATTAAGTTGATGTTCATATTGAAGCCCTAAGTTATGCATACTAGATGTTTGATGAATCCATGCTTTATCTTTATGTTTGAAAATGACTCTCATGCTATTGTGATGCATTGAAATTGTTTGATGGAATGCCCATAAGACTAGAATTGTGTAACCATGATATATTTGAATGCATTCTTATTCATGTACAAGAGTATGAGAACCAAGTGCTTCATGAAACTCCCATGTAATTATATTATGAATTATTGATTATGGTCATATGTTCAAGAAGTGTCATGTCTTGTCAGTTTCATGCTATCGAGTCTTGGGGTACTTGTACCCGATAATTTAGCTATGTGCCTAGAGCTCGTGTCAGTTTTATGATAATCTCAGTCAAGCCATGATCAATAGAATTCGGTTAGTTACATAACTCAGGAAAACTCAGCAAATTCAGTATCAGTCCAAAAATCTCAGTAATATCGGTTAGTTATCAGATCTTAGTAATATTCCATCAGTCAATGGAATTTAGTGAACTCATTCCAGTTCAGTCCAGTATATTCAGTTCAATGTCTATTCAGATAGAAGTAGTATTCAACACCGAGTGAGCCCTAGGATAGGAACTAACCTGTGAGTAGAAGGTATGATTCTTAGAAGCAATCCTTACACTCTAGAACTTCGTAGTCAGCGTAGGTTGAGATATCAAACCTTCTAGATGAGGGTATATGAGGTGGCTTAACCTATTAGCTGAGGGTCCTACCATTCTCATTAGAGTATCTATTAGATGAGGGTCACTCACAGCTTGTCCTTACCAGTTGCGCGGTATTGACACCCTTCTAATTGGGGTTACAGATTAGACCCTAACTCATCTATAATATCTTATTAGGGGAATGTCAGTTAAAGGACTACTTCCCACAGTTATAGTCTTAGTCTCAGTCTCATTAATAGAACTCAGATAGTTCTACAGAATTCAGGACTGTCAGATATAGTCACCTAGTTTAGTACAAAACTTAGCTAGTTCCATTAGAATCTAGACTGTCAGATACAGTCACTCAGTATAGTTACATTAATTATCAGTAAGTCATGATATCAGTATTCAAACTCTGTAGTCAGCACTATCACGAATTCAGTTACAATTACTTATTCATGCATGTATTCTCACGTTCATGATATACATTCAGTTAGTATTGTTCATACATATGAACCCTTTTCATCCAGCGTACCTTACTAGCATACCAGTATATTCAATCGTATTGACAAATTTGTGCTATGGTATTTTATACCATACATTCAGAAGTACGAGCTCCAGAGCATCAGTAGCATTCCAGTTTTAGCAGTCAGAGTCAGTAGTGAGTCCTCATCATTCAAGGATGTTATGATTTGATTACTTCACTTCTATATTACTTAGTTTATTTCAGTAGTTGGAGTTAGTTTGGGACATGTCCCATCTACGCCTTATTCAAATAGTACAGTGTTAGAGGCTTTCAGACTATAGTATGTTCACACAGTTATTTCAGTTGTTTTGGTATTAATATACCATATTTTTATATGTTGTATTTTATCAGATATTTGAACCTTATGGCCTTTCAACCTTTTAATCTTCATTTATATAGTATATTATGTAGTGTTTAGGTACAATATTATTCATGGGTTAGTTTGTGGTCCTTCGGGGTCACGAGCACCGTGTAGCATTCTGGGTACCAGATTTGGGGCATTACAAACTTGGTATCAGAGCCTAAGGTTCAACGGTGTCCTAGGAAGTTTGAAAAGCCACATCTAGTAGAGTCTTGTGCATGGGTATGTTTTGCACCATACTTATGGATAGAAGGCTATAAGATATTTTAGGAACAATTTCCTTTTTTTTTAGTATTCATTTTGTGCCAGTGAGCATAAGCTCAAATATAGGCTCCCAGTATAATATTTTTTCCATTACATTTACATAATATGTCTCCTAAAAACTGCTAACAAAAGGAGAACCAAAAATCAGTCAGTACCTTCTCTCGTTCAGGTAGATTCCCTGTATGAGCATGCCTTTCATGGCAAATTCATAATCGGCTCCCTCACTTTATCTTACTGAATAGTATCTCAGAGTAACCAGTAGGCTGTTATCCCAGTCCCTTCTTCAGCCAGTGCTCCAATGCCATAATTCAGAGATAACAATAGGGATAGGGCGCCAGGCCCTAAACCTCAGGGCAGTGTTAGCAGTGCCCAAATCCATCCCCTTTGTCAAAATTGTGATAAGAACCATTAGGGTATTTACATATCTAGAAAAAATATATATTTCAGATATGGCAAGCTAGTTCATAGAGTCAGAGATTGTCCCCAGTCAGGTTTTCAGGGTCAACATAACCATTCTTCAGCTTAGTCCGGCTGCCCAAATCAACAAGGTGCCACCTCCAGTGCTACCAGTGCGTAATGCCCAAATAGACTCTATGCTCTCCAGTCCCGACAAGATCAGGAAAATTCTTCTGATGTGGTTATTGGTACGTTACAGATCTTTCACTTGCATGTTTACACTTTGCTAGATCCAGGAGCTTCCTTGTCTTTTGTTACTCCTTATATAGTAGTTGATTTTGGAGTTAGTCCCAAAATTCTAGTAGAGCCCTTTTTAGTCTCTACCCTAGAGGGTAAAACCATCATAGCCCAATGGGTATACAAGATTGATGTTGGACATATTTATACATCTAAGCACCATAACTTACATATGTTTTAGCTAAGTTTTGAGAATAAAATACATAAGTCTTGAACTTTGTCTATTTTTAGTTAAGTGAGCTGACGTATGTGATTAGCATACTTTTCAGGAACTAATGAGGAAGATTACAGCACTTTGAGGACCTGTGGACAGCAAAGGAAAACTTCACATAAAAAGGAAAGTAGCTTTTGGACTGAATGTGATGTATGGGAATTTCTTCCAGGGCAAACTCAATATTTTTAAATAGTTAAGGATGCAGTAGCAATTTGTTAGAGAAGGATGTTATTAAAAGAAGTATTGCTGAATTTTTAGGGATTATTCACATTCTGTATTATTTTGAACACAAGGGAAAGCAGCTTAGCTTGAGGACGGAGAGAGAGAAATGCGTTTCTCTCTTATTGTCGCTAGTCATCTTTATCACCAAGATTGTTCTAAGTTTTGGTATGATGAATATGTCTATTTTGATTTTCGTTTTATTCATGAGTAGCTAAGTTTATTTGTTAGGGTTATGGAAACCTTGTAGTATACTCTCTATTGCTATGGGTTTTTGAATTTATGATGTGTTAATGCACTTATATCATCACTCTCTTCATTTTGATTGAATTCTCATGGTTGCAAACGTAAGGAATGCGCCATTATAGCAATATTTTGTTTGATAGAAAAGTTACTATTTGGAAAAGAGAGTGTGACAAGAAAATAGGGTTTCCAACCTCTATTTTACACGTTAATGCCTTAGCAGGATTAACTTCTTGAAGAGTTCGTACAATTGGTTGTACACTTTGGATTCGAGAGAACTAAGGTGAATAAATCCTTGATAGTTGAAAAACACTTGGATTTAGAATTAGAATACGTCTCTCTATAAGTGCATGCATGTATAAAATTCGTATTACTCATAGGTAATAGAGAAGTAGGAGCTACAAGGTGGACATAACCCTAACTTGTCATTCTCTGTGATCAAATATTATTACACATATCATTTCATCATTACACTGATAATATTATTGTGCACCTAAACTGAAACCCCCTTACCTTGGAACCTTCGATCAACAGTCTAATAATAATCGCAATACTTAGTGATCATAGTATTCCCTGTGGGATTCGACACCCAACCCAGTTGGGTTCTATATTTGACAACGACCACTAGCACTTTCTAACGAGATTTGTAATTTGGGCGTATCAAATTTTGGTGCCGTTACCGGGGAATACAGTTGTCAACTAAGTTTGTGATAGTTAATAGACCCTTTGGTCAAAGATTCTCAAATTTTACTTTTCGTTTTGTTTAGGTTTAGTGGAGTGCATGCCAAATACACGAAGATCTGGTCAGCCATTATTACCTATAAATCCTGAACCACATCTCATTGGAAGAATGGATGCGCAACGAGACCTTAAAAGGATAGCCACTCAACAGGAGCAGGCTAGATTAGCTGCATTGGCAACTGCGCAAGTAAATCAACAGAATGCTAATAACCCAGGTCGGGTACCAAATCTTGATGATAAGGACCTGGGTGATGATAAGTTATTAAATCCAAGGCGTGCAGATGATGTAGCTGCACCAGTGAACAGGAATGTCAACAGATATCGTCAAGCTAGAATGAGACCCGAACGCCGAGCTGTGCAAGTTGCTTTTGATGATGATGATGACGACTTAGATGGGGCTGGTGCCACAGAGGCTATTATTCCTCCGCCCTTGGCACCCGGAGCCAAGTTCAATATCACTATCACCATGATCCAGCTATTGCAACTCAAAGGGTTATTTGGTGGACTTGCAGGCGACGATCCGAATATGCATCTAATTAATTTTATCTCAACATGCAAATTATTTGACAATCCAGGGTTGGACAGAATGCAATCTGACTGCACTTATTTCCATTATCTCTATCTGGAGAGGCAACTCTATGGTTAAACGGGCTAACTCTTGACTCTATTACCAATTGGAGGCAACTGAAAGAAGCTTTCCCAGAAAGATTCTTTTCGCCATCCAAGAGAGCACAGTTAAGAGATGAGATAACCAATTTCAGACAGCTTCCAACTGAATCTCTCCACGAGACATGGGAGAGGTTCAAGAAGAAGCTTATGCGGTGCCCAAATCATCAGATGACTAATGTCCACTTGATGGAAATAATATATAGGGCTTTGAACTCGATAACTAAGACAGTGGTAGATAATGCTGCGGGTGGGTCATTCATGGACCTTACTTTTATTGAGGCATGTGATATGCTAGATCATATGACAAAGCAGAGTAGAGCTTGGCATATCAGGGATTCTGAGGTAGAAAGATCTACTGTATCTATTGGCATGACGGCAGAACAGAGACGAAGAAAAGAGGAACGTGACCAGGATATGGCTTACATGAAAATGCAGATAGACCTTCTTACCAAGCATTTATTATCAGGAAAGACAGAAAAAGTCAAGGCTGTTGTATCACAGGGAAGAGATGACTCCGATTCTGAGGAGGAAGCAAATTACTTGAATAATCAGGGGGGTTTCTGAGGCAATGTTTAAGGAAACCAAGGTCGGAACTATTATGAAAAATCCTGATACAAGGACCGAGACCAAGGGAATTGGAAGAATAAGAATGACAGGAGCGGTTTGTATATCCCTCCTGGAAATTGTGAAGCTGCTGCACCTAGCTCTGGGAAGATGTCCATGGAGGACATGATGGCTAAGATGTTGAAAGGAGTGGAGTCAACCAACACGGGAGTAACTGAGGTAAAAAATGATTTGTCCTCAATAAATCTATTGGTTGACTCGCATTCCACTTCGATAAAATAGCTGGAACAACAAATGAGTCAACTATCAGCAGCATTCAATCAAAGAAAAGCTGGCAGTTTACTGAGTGACACTGTCCAAAATCCAAGGAAAGATGGATTATGTTTGGCTATTACAACCAGGAGTGGTAAGGTATTGGAAAATCCATCCAAGGGCAAGCCCGTGGTTGATAGTATAGAGGAGAATGTTATTGAAGCAGATTGTGATGATTCTATAGAAGTTGAAAATCAGGATAAGAACGTTCATGATACTACACCTAGATGCCAGCAGTTTGAAAAGATTGATAATGGGAAGCACAATAAAAAGGAAGTGGTGGATAAAACTCTTCCAAATCCACCACCACCTTTTTCTCAGAGATTGAAGAAGAAGGCTGATGACACCAGGTTCAGTAAATTCATGACCATGCTGAAGCAGCTGACTATAAATGTGCCTTTGGTGGAGGCACTAGAGCAAACACCAGGGTACGCCAAAATCATGAAGGACCTTTTGACCAAGAAAAGGGCAGCGAGCTATAAAGTGGCAGATAAGTGTAATCATTGCAGTGCAATTTCCACGAGGTCTTTGGTATAGAAGAAGGCAGATCTGGGTGCTTTTTCACTATTCCTTGCATGGTTGGATTTTTAGACTTTTCTAAGGCTTTATGTGATTTAGCGGCTAGCATTAATTTGATACCACTAGACATTTATAGACAATTAGGGTTGGTCGATCCTACACCAACCAACATGCGGCTTGTAATGGCAGATAGGTCGGTAAAATGACCTATTGGTATCTTGTATGATGTATTAGTAAAGGTTTCTACCTTCATTTTTCCTGCAGACTTTGTTATTTTGGATTGCGAGGTGGATTTTGAGGTGTCCATAATCTTGGGTCAACCTTTCCTCACAACAGGAAGTGTGCTTATTGATTTACAAGCAAATGAGCTTTTATTTCGAATGAATGACAAAGTGGTACATTTTGATGTATGCAAATAAATAAAGCAACCCAAGGATATGAATGTTTTCTCTATAGTTGATGTTTATTATGAGGATGAGAAGGAATTATCTTTAGAGAAGAAGCTTATTGTTGAGCCATTGGCTGCTGTGCTTTTGAACTTTGATCATGAGGATGTTAAAGAGTACGAAGAAACTATCTATGCTTTGACAGGAATGAGGTCGTATTCTTATGCCCCCAAGAAGCTGGACCTTGACCTTAAGAATCGACCTTCACCACCGGCGGAGCTATCCATTAAAGAGCCACCGGTGCTAGAATTGAAAGAGCTACCCAGTCATCTAAGGTATGTGTTCTTGGGTAGTGGAAATATACTGCCGGTTATTATTGCTGCTGATTTAGGTGAACAATAGGTAGAGGCTCTCATCTCTGTTCTGAAGAGGTACAAGAGAGCTATTGGTTGGACTACTGCTGATATAATTGGTATCCCTCCTGGAATATGTATGCACAAGATTCAGCTAGAGGAAGATTGCGTACCTACTATTGAGCATCAGCGTCGTCTGAATCCACCTATACAAGAGGTGGTGAAGAAAGAAATCATAAAGTGGTTAGATGCAGGGGTGGTGTATCCAATCTCAGACAGTAAATGGGTGAGTCCTGTACAATATGTGTCCAAGAAAGGGGGCATAACAGTAGTAGCGAATGAGAGGAATGAGGTAATTCCACTCAGGCCTGTCACAGGGTGGAGGGTGTGTATGGATTACCGAAAGCTAAACTCATGGACGTTAAAGGACCACTTCCTAATGCTATTCATGGACCAAATGCTTGATAAATTGGCAGGAAAGGGATGGTTCTATTTCTTGGATGATTATTCTGGATATAATAAGATTTGCATTGCTCCTGAAGATCAGGAGAATACCACTTTCACATGCCCATATGGTAGTTTTGCATTCAAAAGAATGCCATTTAGGCTATGTAATGCACCTGCCACTTTTTAGCGGTGTATGATGTCCATTTTCTTTGATATGGTTGATGACACCTTGGAGGTGTTTATGGATGACTTTTCGATTGTAGGTGAGTCATTTGAGTTATGCTTGGCAAATCTGAGTATGGCTTTGCAGCGATGTGTGGAATTCAATTTAGTGCTAAATTGAGAGAGGTGCCATTTTATGGTTAAGAAAGGCATTATTCTCGGGCATAAGGTCTCTGAAAAGGGAATTGAAGTTGATCGAGCCAAGATTGTAGTTATCGAGAGACTACCACCTCCAATTTCTATGAAGGGTGTTCGTAGTTTTCTCGGTCATGCTGGTTTTTATCGGAGGTTTATTAAAGACTTCTCCAAGATTGCAAACCCATTATGCAAAATTTTGGAGAATGAGGCAAAGTTTTACTTTGGTAAAGATTGCTTGAAGGCATTTGAATGCCTCAAATTAAAGCTAGTTGAAGCCCCTATTATTGTAGCACCCGATTGGTCTCTACCTTTTGAAATTATGTGTGATGCAAGTGGTGTAGCCTTGGGTGCTGTACTTGTTCAGAAAAGAGAAAAACTATTTCATCCAATCTACTACCCGAGCAAGCCCTTGAATGGAGCACAGAAGAACTATACCATCATTGAACAAGAGCTGCTTGCGGTTGTTTATGCTTTCGAGAAGTTCCATGCTTACTTATTGGGAACCAAGGTAGTGGTTCATACAAATCATGCGGCTCTAAGATATTTAATGGCAAAGAAGGATGCCAAGACAAGGCTAATTAGGTGGGTGTTACTGCTTCAAGAATTCAATTTTGAGGTAAAGGATAGAAAAGGTTGTGAAAACCAAGTAGCTGATCATCTATCTAGACTTGAGAGTGAGCACACACTGCAGACCGACCTTGATATTGATGATGCATTCCCCGACAAAGAGATTCAAGAAACTATGGTGGAAAACTTACCCTGGTATGTAGATTTTGCTAACTACGTGGTAAGCGAAGTGATTCCTGAACATCTCTCCTTTCATCAAAAGAAAAAGTTCATGCATGATGTGAAACATTACTTCTAGGATGAGCCTTATCTTTTTCGACGATGTGCTGATGGTACTATTAGGCGGTGCATCCCAGATATAGAGGTGCCTAGCATACTGGAAGCGAGCCATGCTTCCCAAGTTGGAGGTCACCATGCAGGTGATCGGACGTCAAAGAAAGTACTGCAAAGTGGCTACTATTGGCCTTCATTATTCAATGATGCCTACAATTTTATAAGAAGATGTGATCAGTGTCAGCGGCAATGTTCTATTTCAAAGCACCATGAGATGCCCATGTCCAAAATGCTTGAAGTAGAGTTATTCGATGTCTGGGGTATTGACTTTATGGGCCCATTTGTGAGCTCATTTGGGAAGAAATATATCTTAGTTTCTGTGGATTACGTATCCAAATGGGTCGAAGCAGTCGCTCTAGCTGATAATGAAGGTAAGAGTGTTGTGGCGTTCATAAAGAGAAATATCTTCTCTCATTTTGGGGTACCCCATACCATCATAAGCAATGGAGGATCACATTTCTGCAACAAGTTGTTCAAAGCCGTATTGGCAAAGTATGGGGTTAAGCAACATAAGGTAGCTACACCGTACCACCCACAAACTAGTGGGCAGGTGGAGGTTTCAAAGCGGGAAATCAAGTTGATCCTTGCTAAGACTGTGAATGCCAACAGGAAAGATTGCTCTAGGAAGCTGGACGATGCCTTATGGGCATATAGGACCGCGTTTAAGATAACAATTGGCATGTCACCATACCAACTAGTTTATGGAAAGGCTTGTCATTTGTCAATTGAGATAGAACATAAAGCAATGTGGGCACTGAAGCAGCTTAACCTGAACTGGGATGATGCTATAAATATGAGATTCGGACAGCTGAACGAGATGGATGAATTCCATCTAAATGCATATGAAAGAGAAGATATTTATAAGGAAAGGATGAAAAAGTACCATGATCGGAGGATTATCCAACGAAACTTTCAGAAAGGCGATTTGGCACTCCTTTTCAACTCTAGACTGAAGCTGTTTCCAGGTAATTTGAAGTCTAAATGGTCTGGTCCATTCAGAATCAGCAAAGTTTACTCATCTAGAGTAGTGGAGTTAGAAAATGATGATGGTAGTGTCTTTAAGGTGAATGTCCAGAGAGTGAAGCTATATATCGGTCCAACCGACTCTATAAAATGTATAGCCACCATTTATCTTGATGAAGTCTGAGTAATCGAGATAACTATGTCGTGCCGCAATAATAAATCAAGTGCTACATGGGAGGCAACCCATCATTTTACTAGGATTTTGTTTTTGGTAAATAAAAATTCAAAAAGAAGAGTCGAGCCACGACCAAAATAAGGCGTTTGGTGGTAGGCAACCCATCCTTCTAATCATTTTTGTTATTTTTAATTAAGTGTAGGTGCATGAAGTACAAAGGAGGAGATTAGTCCCAATTTTGATTTGGAAGTGAGTCATGTCAATGGTGGTAAGTCTAGGAATGATGGAACAATACAGGTAAGTGGGATTGGTCAAATGTGTAAGGTTCAAGTATGATTTGCATTAGAGTCGCACCTCGAGTTATGAAGATTCGACCCAAAAAGTTTTACGGTGTGACTTTATTTTGTGATTTTCAATGAGGTCTGAGGTGGTAGCGTAGGGATTGGGCCGACAGGCCCGATCTCGAAGCCTACCACTGACCTTGATGGGGGTGTGGGGGAAAATCCCCCGTGGTATGGACCTTTTCGACCAAGAGTGCGCCACTTTTCCAATTTCCTATGCCAACATAGGCGCTAGGTTAGGAGCCGCCTATGCCAACATGGGCGATAGGTTAGGCGCCGCCTATGCCATTGCCTATGCTCACTGTCTCGCATAGGCGATAGGTTAGGCGCCGCCTATGCCAACATAGGCAATAGGTTAGGCCCCGCCTATGCCAACATATCCTATAGGTTAGGCGCCGCCTACTTATGCTTAGGCGATTCTAAGGGCGCCACCTATCAACGTACATTTTGCCTACTAACCCATTTGTGAATGGACCAACCCGACCCATGTCTCATCTTTTAAATATATACTCTACCCTTAAAACCCACTAAATTTTTCTTTAACCTAAGCACCGCCCAACATCCTTGCCCTCTCCAAGCCCTTCTCTTTTCTCATCTAATCCTGCAGTCTCACCTTCCCGATTCATCACGAGTTTATCACCAAGTAAGTTGTTCTTTCATGTTCAGTAGTTGTTTCAGTGCTACGCTTATCATGGTTAACTAGATTTTGTAGTAGTGATTGGTGATAAGATTATGGTTAGTTTGTTATGATTTTTGAAAAATACATCTCATTGAGTGAAAGGATTCTCGTAGGAAATCTTGATTTTACTCCGGCATGTATTGATTGGTATTCACTGTCATAATTTTTTATTATTATGGAGTTGAAATATTGAAGTTTAATGCATAATTTTGGGAGGTGTATTCTTGACTATGTGAGTGACTCGTTCCTCGATGTAATGATCATGGTTAACCAAAAGCATAAGATTGTGTAATTGTTTCTATGCTATAGCATGATAAGATTTCTATGTGGTAGTCTTGTTCAAAGATTGCATTGCTCCAATGAAACAAAGTTGGAAATGATAGTTAAGATTACAAGACCATTGTGTGCTGCTTCTCTATATCACACGGAGAAATTGTTATGTAAAGTAAAGGGTTGAAAGTGTGACTGGACTAATAATGTTGTGGGCACATACCATCTAAATGTATGTCGATGAAGTCTGAGTAATCGAACACACTCCCTAAATTAGTTTCTGCAAACATATTAAGTGTGGGGTGGTGCCATCACTATTTTCTTTTTTGATTATAGTGAATTTTACGAAATGAGACTAACATGGCCCTATTATGATCTCAGGTAACATGGCTCCGAAAGGACGACAGGGAAAGTAGAAAGCATCCACCTCACAAAAAGGTCAAAAAAGGTCAAGAAAGGACCAGGATGATTCCTCCTCTCATCAAGTGCCTCGACGCATTTTTCGGATCAAATGGGTTCTGGAGGAGAAAGGGAAGGAATGGTATAGAAACAATAAAGTGAAGAAATATGTACATGTGGAGTCGATGCAGAAGGAAAGTTTAGCAAAGAACTGCCCTCGTATTTTGGCAAAGATTATGGCACTAAATCTTGACTTTATCTTCCGAGACCTGGGCGAATGTAATCTTGATTTGACTCGAGAGTTTTATGCCAACTGGTCCCTAAGGACTATGGGAAATGAAGTAAAGATTCGAGGGCAAGTCTTGTAATTGAACGTCGATTTCTTTTACTCTTTCCTGGGTACTCCAAGTGTGGATCAATCACCACTCAAGGAGCTCTACCACAGACCTCCCTACAGAGCCATCAGACCTACATTGTGTGGCTCAAGGTCCATGACCCGGTGGACTCGTCATAAAGATAATGGTCATCACAATACTTACCCATATGCTTGTTTGAACAGAGAAGCTCGCATATGGTTAAGAATAGTCAATTCCTGCTTGATTCCTGGGACACAATACACTAAGGTCACGCTTGATCGAGTCTGCTTGGTGTATGCTCTAATGACTAATGTTCCCATCAACATTGGTGCAGTTATACAAACGTCGATGCGAAAAGCAAGGGTGCACAAAAGGTCCTATTTCAGTTTCGGCAACTTGTTGACTGTAATTTTAAGGAAATAGCACATTGAGGAGGAGCCAGCAGACCATAAGTTGCCACAAAACCCGAAGAAGGTAGATCTCACAAAAATCAAAGATCCAAAAACTAATCAAGGCATCAACCTTACCACTGTTGAGAGACATGCTCGAGATGAGAGTTTTTTTCGCCATCTGTATGGCATGACTAGGTTTACTATGATGAATGGGGGTCATGTGCCAACTGATATAGAGATTCAGAGTTGGACTATGACTACCCTCTTAATGATTATGCTCGGGCCATGTGTGGAGTGGGGTAAATTTTGAAGAACCTCTAGATGATGATATGCCGATAGATGATGATCACCGACTACTAGACTCTGATGTGGAGGAAAACTCTGATGATGAAGACTCTGATGATGATTCTGACGCAGGGGGTATGACCCCGGATGTAGAGGAGGAGTCTGACTAACCAGGTTTTTGCTTATTTATTTACACTGAGGGCAGTGTGTTCCTTCTTAGTGTGGGGTGCGGGTATAAATACGTGTACGCTTGGATTGCCTTGTCTGCAGATTGCCTTGTCTGCTGTATTAATTGCCTTGTCTGTTGTATTGCATACTGCTTGCCCGCATTTATTCTATAGTTGTTTTGATTTAGTCGTAGTTAGTTAGTTGTAATTAGTTAGATTTTTTGCATGAAATTGTTCTTATAGACGGCATGGCATTATAACAGGAGTTTGTGATGAATCACAACTATTAAAACATTTAGGCCCTAAATTGTGACTCATTCTGTGATAATTGTTTGTGGTTTAATTCATTTATCTGTTGGGTCAAGAATCTATAATGCTCCTAATTAAGTTGACCATGTGCCATGTGTGTGTAAGGTTATTGTATATTCTTTGTTGCGACTGATGCTAGAACTTGCCTAGTGTATGTGTGAAGCAAAATAAAGATTGTGAGTTTAGGAGATGATTTAGGCATTTCTTTGACAACCCTAATTTTTTATCTTTTTTTTACGTACCTTTGTACATTGTCCTAGTGAACACCCATTGAGCCTTTAGCTATTTTCTTTGGCAACCTCATATGTAGCCTAATCCAATTTTTTTGAAAAGACCATAATTTGATCCAAAATCTCCTAAGCGCTTTGAATTGTAGAATCAAGTTGAGTAAAAAGTGTGGCAAAATAAGAGGAAAATGGTCAAAGTGATGCCCCAAAGTTTAGTTATTGGTACATGAAAATATTGTGATCGGGAGTGGTGCCCTGAGGGATGCAAATAGTCTAAACTGAGGGTGGCTATCATAGGGATGCTTATAGAAAAAAAATGAAATAAAAAAGAAATAATAATAACAAAAAGAGTTGTATATTCCCATCATAGTGTTTTTAATTGAGTAACAAAATGGGTGAAGAAAGGTAGAGTGGTTGGTAGATGAAAAGAAGGTAGAGTGGTTGTTAAAAGTTTGTGTAAATGGCATAATGTAGTGTATTAAAGTGCTTAGGGAAAATAGTCACCATTTCTGGCCAAAATAGTCCTACCCGTCCCTTTAGCCTACTTTACAACCCGTAAAGACCTATTTGATCCTAACTTTAGCATTCTAACATTAGTGGAGCATTACACTAAGGGCAAGCATATGGTCATCAGTTGTAATCTAAGAATTCTTTGTGAGAGTGAGAGCAAGCAAGTTCTGATACCCATATTTCTGAAAAATGCAAAACTATGAGTGATTATGGGTAACATTTTATGTGAGCGCACATGGTTGATGATTGTTGGGTAGTTTTATATGATTTTTTTTGGCTTAACTTGTGTATATGAATTAACCAACTTAATAAGTCTATGTTTGAGGGTGAGTTGTTTCTAGTAATGATCAAGAAATCTCCTCTTTGTTAATAACTGCCGTGTATGTCTTGTTGAAAATTTTGTGTTGTTCTTGTGAAGTTTAGTTAGGTATTCGCATGGATGTACTATTTTTTTCGAGGACAAAAAAGATTTAAGTGTGGGGTGGTGATGTTGGGCGTATTTATACGTCTAAGCACCATAACGTACCCATGTTTTATCTAAGTTTTGAGAATAAAATACATAAGTCTTGCACTTTTAGACTATTTTTAGTTAAGTGAGCTGACCTATATGATTAGCATGATTTTCAGGTACTAATGAGGAAGATTACAACACTTTGAGGACCTGTGGACAACAAAGGAAAACTTTACATAAAAAGGAAAGCAACTTTTGGACTGAATGTGATGGCAAACTCAATATTTTTAAATAGTTAAGGATGCAGTAGCAATTTATTAGAGAAAGATATTATTAAAAGCATTATTGCTGAATTTTTAGGGATTATTCATATTCTGTATTATTTTGAACACAAGGGAAAGCATCTTAGCTTGAGGACGGAGAGAGAGAAATGCGTTTCTCTCTTATTGTCGCTAGTCATCTTTATCACCAAGATTGTTCTAAGTTTTGGTATGATGAATATGTCTATTTTGATTTTCGTTTTATTCATGAGTAGCTAAGTTTATTTGTTAGGGTTATGGAAACCTTGTAGTATACTCTCTATTGCTATGGGTTTTTGAATTTATGATGTGTTAATCCACTTATATCATCACTCTCTTCATTTTGATTGAATTCTCATGGTTGCAAACGTAGGGAATGCGCCATTATAGCAATATTTTGTTTGATAGAAAAGTTACTATTTGGAAAAGAGAGTGTGACAAGAAAATAGGGTTTCCAACCTCTATTTTACACGTTAATGCCTTAGCAGGATTAAATTCTTGGAGAGTTCGTACAATTTGTTGTACACTTTGGATTAGAGAGAACTAAGGTCAATAAATCCTTAATGGTTGAAAAACACTTGGATTTAGAATTAGAATACGTCTCTCTATAAGTGCATGCATGTATAAAATTCGTATTACTCATAGTTAATAGAGAAGTAGAAGCTACAAGGTGGACATAACCCTAACTTGTCATTCTTTGTGATCAAATATTATTACACATATCATCTCATCGTTACACTGATAATATTATTGTGCACCTAAACTGAAACCCCCTTACCTTGGAACCTTCGATCAACAGTCTAATAATAATCGCAATACTTAGTGATCATAGTATTCCCTGTGGGATTCGACACCCAACCCAATTGGATTCTATATTTGACAGCGACCGCTAGCACTTTCTAATGAGAGTTGTAATTTTCTAAGAAAGTCACTTCAGCAGACTTAGTCGAATTAGAGATGACTGATTTTGATGTCTTCTCGGCATGGATTGGCTTCATTCTTGCTATACCACAATCGACTGCAAAAATAGAGTTGTCCAATTGCAGTTCCCGAATGAACCCGTCCTAGAGTGGAAGGGTAGTACTTCAGTTTTCAGAGGTCAGCTTGTTTCTTACCTTCGGGCACAGAAAATAATATCTAAGGGATGTGTCTATCATCTTATTTGAGCTAAAGACTCTAGTTCCAAAATTCCCAGTCTCGGATCAATCCCAGTAGTGAATGAATATTTCAATGTCTTTCCTAAGGATCTTCTCGAAATTCCTTTCTAAAGGGAAATAGACTTCGGCATAAACCTTCTTCCAGATACTCAATTTATATCTATTCCGCCAAACAGAATGGCACTAGCAGAACTCAGAGAATTGAAAGATCAGTTAAGGGATCTTCTAGATAAGGGTTTCATCAGATCCAGTGTGTCCCCGTGGGGCCCAACAGTCTTATTCGTGCACAAGAAAGATGGTTTTCTTAGAATGTCTATAGACTACCGTCAGCTAAATAAAGTCATGGTTACGAACAAATATGCACTTCCATAATCAATTACTTGTTTGGCCAACTTTAAGGTGCCAACTATTTCTCTAAGATAGACCTCAGATCAGGCTATCATCAACCCAAAGCTAGAGAATATGACATTTCGAGAATAACTTTTCAAACTTGGTATGGTCACTTTGAATTCTTAGTCATGTCCTCTGTTCTTAATAATTCCCCAGCAACCTTGATGGACTTGATGAACCATATGTTCAAGCAGTACTGGGACATATTTGTCCTAGTCTTCATAGGTGACATCCTCGTCTATTCCTGTAGTGAACATAATCTTGCAGACCGTCTCAGGATAGTATTATAGATCCTCAAAACCCATCAAGTATCATGTTATCTATTTATTTCCTACCTATCAGCTCTATGATCATTGCACATATTTGTGCACATTAGTGAAAATCATGTACGATTTTAGTTCCTAGTATAAAGAGTCTAGTTTACTCTGTGGTGCAAATTATGTTCCATAAACACAACTTACATTTATGCACCTTCCATAGAATCATGTGCATTTATAGTTCCTAGTATAAGGAGTTCTAGTTTACTCAATAGTATGAATCATGTCCCATGAATACAAAATTTTCAAACTCAGATCATATATCTCACAACGCATGTACTTATGTCATGCTTTACAGTATGCTCAACCCATATGGCTTGTGTTCCACTCCTAGTAATTAGCCAAGCTCAGGTTATGTCACATATACCGTCAGTTTAGATCCCTCGGTGAATTTGTGGTGTCGATGTTCCATCCCTCAGGCCTCAATTGCAACATCAGTTTAGTAATTGGTATTTGTTAAAGGACTCAGATAGTCCAACAGGACCATGTCTTTCAATCATCAATTACTTAGCCATTAGAATTCAGTACCTTAGTAACAGTCTAAACTTCAATTATTAGAAAACAACATTCAGTCCCAGTATGAGTCTCAATTACAGATTTAGTTGCAGTTTCTGCTACAGTCTTAGATATTGTGTCAGCCTCAGCCTCAATTAAGAAATTAGATCAGTACCACAGTCCAATTTCAAGTTGCTTGACCATAGTGTGTAGTTATCAGTTATGCATGTAATCAGTGTTTCAATACCTCATCTTAAAAAATGTTTCCAAATCATGTTATATGCTTGGTCTTGCATTCTTAAACAATACAATTATTTCATGAATTCATACTTTGCTATCTCATGTTACTCAGTTAGTACCTTTCTCATATTCATAAAAACTCCATATTCTCAGTCCAGTTATTCAGACTAAGTACAATTCAGTCTTACATGCCTAGTACTCAGCCATCAACTAGTCAACAGATCAGATGAGTTAGTCAGTAGGAATTAGTTTGAATAGACAGTACTTCAATCCGACAGTTAGATGAACAAGTTCACATATTTTCCCATTACGTCCATCTAGTTGCATTATTCAAAGTTTCATGGATGTAACTATTCTAAGATGAACCAATCAAGAAGTTACATGTTCATCTCAATTCATATTTCATGACTCAGTCTTAGATCCCAGATATTCAGTCATGATTCCATTTGTGGGTGCCTTATGTATCATTCCAGTCCGTCCTCAGTATCTCAACCAAGTAAGAATTCTTCGAGGGACGTAGTGTCCCGAGGGGGAGATACATTATAATCCACTGAACTTTCATTACCTAAGTATGTCATACCCTCTTCATGTAAGAAACCTAGCTTGGAGTAGTGGGTTCTCATAGGTGGACCCTTAAGCTCCAATCTCAGCCATAAGCCATGTATGTAATGGTTCAGTTCAGTTCACGATACTCAGTCTATGTCACACTTTACAAACTCAGTCATGTTCTTATATTCCCGTTCATGCATGTTCAGTAAAGGATCTCGAGTTCTAGATTAATGACTTTATCTATCTAAGAATCCCCCCACAAAGGGAGTGAAGAGATTCGGCAAGAAGGAAAAGATCAGTCCATGATATGTCGGTTCCTTCAAAATTCTCAGTCATTTCAGCAAGGTAGCTTATGAGCTCGAGTTACGTTTAGATCTAGCTTCAGTGAATCCAGTCTTTTACGGCCCCTTGCTTAAGAAGTGCATAGGTGACTAATAACGCTCAAACTATATCTCTCTTACGAGAGAATAAGTGGTCGTTGTCAAATATATAACCCAACTAGGTTGGGGTTGAATCCCATAGGGAATATGGTGTTAATTTGAGTTATCTATGAGTCCATCAACTGATAGTTAGTAGTTTCTTGTAAATGGGGTTTTTTGAAAGGGTCACAAGTAATTATTTCTCAATTCAGTATCAGTGTTTGTAATCAATATTAAATGAAAAACCAGAGTTTTGTTCACTATGAGTGTTGGTATTTGACAGACTCTAGTAACGGTTCAAGATTCTTGTGGTAGGTAGGAACAACAGATTATCTTTATCGAAGTAATGTCTAAATGTTTCTCAACCTCTTTAGACATTTAATTACGTAATTCTTTTGAACTTAGGGAATTTATATTTTATAACAGAATGTTCTCTCAAGTTAATTAACCTTGTTACAATGTTAATTATTAAGTGAAAGTTTGATGCTTCCAAGTCCCTGTTGATAATTCACTTCCTACTAGGGTTGATTTCTTATTTCAAGAAAATCACTAGTAGGCATGACCTATCATTTTCAACCAATAGAAAATATGTAAAATAGAGGAATTACCAAAGAGTTCCTACTACCTTTAGAATCTTGAACACCTAATTACTTTACAAAATCAAACCCATAGATCCGACAACTCGGGTTAAAGAAATTAACTACTCATAATGTACAAAGCAACAAGACAATTTGTATTCATAATTTGATAAATGATAATTTACAGAATAATGAATATCAAAAAGTATTTCTCAGATTAGATCGCAGTAGAAATCCTAAGAAAATTATGGTAACAATCTCTCAAAAGTTAATTGTAAAGCTACAGAGAAAACTAGAGAGAAAATAATGTAAGCTTGTGAGGTTCAAGATAAATGTCCTAAAGTTCAAGATGCCCTAGAAAACCCTCAACTTTGCCTTAAATACTTAGCCTAATTTTGGAAGCAAATCACAGCATATAACTTTTTCTCGCATAGGTAACAACAACATGTGATGACTTATCAGGGGGTTAACGACTTATCAGACATGTCGTCAACTCTTCTCTGTATTTGATATGTTGCTGTCTTCAGCTAGCGACGATTCTGACGCTTATCAAAGAACTAATAACTTATCATAAAATGTCGTCACTTCTTCAACTCAGCTTTTGAACACTGCCTAAGGATGACGGTAATCCTGATGACTTATCATGACTTTGACGACGTATCAGATAATGTCATTACTTCTTTACTTCGAATCTTATGTACTTCCTTAGGCTAACAGCATTCTCGATGGCTTATTAGAATTATGACGACTTATCATAGATGTCGTCAAACTTCTTCTCCAACTTCCTTACATTGTATACAGCTGACGATTACTATGATAACTTATCATAAATTTGACAACTTATTAAACAAGTCGCCAACTACTCTTTCATGGACACTTGTTCTAAATTCACGTCTTTTGCTCTTATTGTCTTTGGTTTTCTTGCATCTTGACTTTCCTGCATTATCAAAGAGAAATCAATCAAAAACAACAAAAGTTGCATAAGAATTTACAATTATTTCTAGTTGAAAGCCTCAAATGTGCTAGTATTAGCTAACACATCAGTGGCCCAATAGTCGTAGTCCCTGTTAAAGGCGTAGATATTCAAAATAGTTTCTATTATGAGGAAATTCCAGTTGAAATCCTTGACTACCAGATTCATAGACTAAGGAACAGAGAAAGTCCCTCTAGTCAAAGTACTTTGGCAGAATCAATCCGTTGAGGGAGCTACATGGGAAGCAAAAACAGATATATGGACCACGTATCCTCACCTCTTCTCTGCAAACTTAGACTCAGCCCAAGGTAATAGCTTTCCTTAGCCTATTCAGTTTTATGTTCATATTTCAGTTACAATCTTAGTATTTTAAAGTACTATTAGATATTCAGTCATGCATTCATGTATCGGCTCAGTCATGTACTCATGCATCAGATATGCATGTTTAGCTTTATAAATTCAGCTTATTAGTGAATCCATTCATGTATTCATGATTCAGTATTCATGCATCAGATATGCATGTTTAGTATGGAATTTCAGTATATCAGAAGTTCCAGTCATATAATAGTGTTTCAAATGTTCACGTTCCTTAAGTAAGTTCAGTATATAAAAAATCCCAGATTAGTTAGTCCTATTCGAGGAAAAATGTTCCCAAGAGGGAGATATTGTAATGCCCTGAACTTTTTTGAAGTGTAATTTAGTCTCTAGAAGATTTAGGGATGACTTCCTAAATCATTAATGTTTAAATCAGATAGAATTTCCCTAATTTCAACTTTTTATCGTGTGAGAAATTGAATTAGCTTTCCAACAATACCAATTTTTTCTAAATCAAGTATCAGAGTAAACATTTATGAACATTTTATAGAGAACTATCAAAACTGTCTAAAAGCGATGGTCAGGGCCGACAGAATGTTGAGCTAGCGACGGACCGTCGCCTTAGCCGTCAAGACTAAGGCAGTGAATCCGTCTTCTGGCCAAGTGCGACGGTCAAGACTGATGAACCGTTGATCTAGCAATGGACTATCAAGATAGCGATGAACCGTCGTCTAAACCATCACAGATGAGGCAGAAAGTTTAGGTTCTAGCCAAGCACGACAGAATGGACCAACAGACCATCGAGCCAGCAATGGACCGTCGCCCAAACCATCACCACTTTCGATAAGCGATTTTAAGTCATTTTTTAAAAGGGTATTTGGGTGTTTTTCCACCCGTTTTAACCCCTAATTATACCAGACCAGAGCGCATAAATACATTATTCACCTATAATACCAAATTAGGATTCTCTCAATTATCAATACCCAAGAATAAGATATAAACCCTTCTTTAAGAAACTAAGAAATTTAAGTTCTTCAAGTTCAAGAACCATCAAGAAAACATCAAAATTTGTGTTTCCCAATCCAAGAACGGTCAAGGAACATTAGTTATCTTTCAAGATCCAAGCTTTTGAGGAATTTTTAGTGTTGATTCATAGGTTTCTTTCACCCATGAAGCTCAAGAATCCTATTTTAAAATCATGAATTGTGAAATCCATGTTGTAGATTGATTATAATCATGTTTATGTTGTTGTGCGACTTCCAAGTTGGAAGCTTTCATATGTTTTAATGAAATTTGTTAATATATGGATTGAATTAGATGAAATTTAGTTGATTGAAGGAACTTGATGTATTAAGTTGATGTTCATGCTTATGCCCTAAGTTATGCGTATTAGATGTTTGATAAAATGCCTAAGAGAGTACAATTTATGCTTATTGACTCGATTGGGCTTAAATGATGAATCCATGCTTTATCCTTATGTTTCAAAATAACTCTTATTCTATTATGCTATGTTAAAATTGTTTGATGGAAAGCCCATGAGACTAGAATTGTGTAACCATGATATATTTGAATGCATTCCTATTCATGTACAAGAGTATTAGAATCAAGTGCTTTATAAAACTCCCAAGTGATTGTCTTAAGAATTATTGATCACGGTCATGTGTTCGAGAAGTGTTGTGTCTTGTCAGTTTCATGCTATCGAGTCCTGGGGGTACTTGTACCTGATAATTTAGCTGTGTACCTAGAGCCAGTGTTAGTTTCATGATAATCTCAGTCAATCCATGATCAGTAGAATCCAGTTACTTACATGACTCAGGAAAATTCAGCAAATTCAGTATCAGTCTAGATATCTCAATAATCTCAGTAATCTCAGTCAGTTATCAGATCTCAGTAATATTTCATCAGTCAATGAAATTTAGTGAACTCAGTCCAGTTCAATCTAGTATATTTAGTTCAGTGTTAATTTAGATGGGAGTAGGATTCAGCACTGAGTGAGCCCAATGATGGGAACTTATCTGCGAGTAGAGGGTTTGATTCTTAAAAATAATCCTTGTGCTCCAGAACTACATAGCCAGCTTAGGTTTAGATATCAAACCTACTAGATAAGGGTAGATAAGGTGGCCTAACCTGTTAGATGAGGGTCCCGCCGTTCTCATTAGAGTACCTATTAGATGAGGGTTACTCATGCTTGTCCTTACCAGTGGTACGATATTTATACCCTTCCAATTAGGGTTGCAGATTGGACCCCAACTTAGCTATACTAGCTTATTAGGGGCATGTCAGTTAAAGGACTACATTCCACAGTTATAGTCTTTGTCTCAGTCTCAATAATATAACTCAGATAGTTCTACAGAATTTAGTACTATCAGATATAGTCACCCATTACAGTACGAAACTCAGCTAGTTCTATCAGAATCTAGACTGTGGTCCTTCGGGTATAGTTATGAGCATCGTATAGCATTTTGGGTACCAGATTTGGGGCATTATAATTCACCTATGTTTGGACATATTCTAAGAGCTAAAATATATTATTCTTATTGTGTTTAATGTGTAATTGAATGATTTAGCTAATGGACATGATTAGTGATGCAGGGTGGATTTTTTTATAGAGTTGGACCTAATTGGATGCATGTAAAAATGAGTGATTATTGATGCTTTGGTATTGTATGTACTTGACAATAAGTGTATTAAGCTCAAGAAAGATTGATTTGAAGATGGAATAAAGTAAAGAAACAATTAGCTAAGAAGGAATGTGCTCCGTGTCTCCTTAATATATTTTAGTAGCAAAGTCAAATTCTAGTGAGGGTTCGCTATATACCTGCAGTATAGACCCTATTCCCTTAGACTGATCAATATGGATCATACCCCATTCCCATAGGTTAACCCACATGATGTGGCACTCATTCCCATGTAGTTACCGACGCGGCACGGAGGTGGCTCCTCACTAGGCTAAAATTGTCCTACTATAAAAAGAAAACTTAAACTCAATTGAGACTACTTTGGAAACGCACAACAGGGGCAGAAACACTTTCAATACTTCTCTTAGGTTTCTTCAAACTTCATTATTCTAAGATCACTTTTTGGTATGATTAATTATTCATTTTTGATGTTGAATTCAAACATAAGTAACTAAATACCCTTGTTCTAGGTTTGATGCAAAAAACATGATTACACTTTGATATTCTTAAAGTAGTTTATTACTGAATTATCGTATGGGTTATTCCTAATTTCTTGTGCTTACTATTTTGATGATCAACCAATATTAAAATACACCTATATTCCTTTATGAATCTGAGAGCAAAATCATAGGTTAGAACAAAGAGTTTAAGGAGTAAGGTTCTTATTCTTTTATAAAATAAAGGATTTGAATTATTGTCTATGATTGAGATATACCTAGAAGCCTTGTTTATTTCACTTGTAGGATGATAGCTTAATACATCTAATTGGATTATTTCATCCCCGCTCAACAATGTAGTTATAATGTTCCGTTAGGTTGAAGATTAGAGGATCTAGATATCATGATTATACTCTAACCCTATGAATCAACAACCCGATAGCCAACTTAACTACAATGAAAATAAAGATTTGTAGGAATTTTGAAAGTGTCTTAACCCTAGAATTTTCACTAGTATTATTTACAACCCTGCTTACATTACTATTGTTGCATATTATTACTTCTTTATCAATTATATTTTTACTTGAAACTTCACAATCATCCTGGTACTTTGAAACACTTCAAATTTTTTTTCAAAAGCTAAAGTTTGTTGAATTACTAGTTACATAGTCCTCGTGGGTGTGATATTCGACTATATTAGTCACTATATTACTTGTAATATCGCGTGCACTTGTATGTCTATTAGACAACAACAAGTTTTTAGAGTCGTTACCCGAGACTAGTATAATTAGTAATTCTCTAAGTTTTTAGGTTTTGATAATAAGTTTAAGTGTTAACAACTCGATCTTAGTGTCTGATCGTTGTAGGATTAGGGAGGTATTAGTTCGGCAATGCATAAAGAGTTTGTATAGCCTTAGTCGAAACTAGAACATGTATTTCATCAGAGGCAAAGATCTTGCTATCCAATTCAGCATGTTCAAATGGCGAAGCAAAAATATCCTAATCTTATTCATCCAGTTGATCCAAATTCTACACCTTGTCTAGCTCCAGTGTTTCCAGTTTCTCCTCCTCGAGCAGAAGCCGAGAAAGTTCAGAAAGTGGCAATCCCGCTTATGAACCATGCTACTAATAGCATTCACAAGAAAGAGATAGGTGGTCAGTTTGAATTAAAGTTGACTATGGTATAACTATTGCATTCGAGTGGACAATTTGAAGGGTTCTCACATAAATATCCTCAACAACACATACAGAATTTCTTGGAAAGCAGTGATATCTACATTTCTATTGGGGTATCTACTGATTATGTTAGACTGATGCTCTTACCTCGTTATTTAATTAGGGAAGCGAAGTGGTGGTTAAATGGTAAACCACCGAACTCTATCACTTCCTGGGATGATCTAGCTTAGAAATTACTTATGAAATTCTTTCCATCAGGGAAGACAACATTCTTTAGAAGCGAGATTCTGAGTTTCAGGCAGAAAGAAGGAGAAAATCTTTAATAAGTTTGGGAAAGATTTAAGGGAATGCTTAGAAATTGCCTTCACCACCATAAGTCTAAGGATGTACTGGTTCATACTTTTAATAGAGGGTCTTGAGCCCAACACCAAGATTCTCCTTGATTTAGTAGAAGGTGGGCAAGCTCTTGAGAAGACTTATGATGAATTATATACACTACTGAATTAAATTTCACAAGGGAATCTTAAGTGACATGCTGACTTAAAGAGTTCTTCTAAGAAAGTTGTAGGTGTGTTGGAGGTAGATCAGTTCACTACTTTATTAGCTTAGCTTGCTAAATTATAAAATTAGATAACTAATCAATTCAGCAGTATGAAGTTGGGGGTTACACAACTGGTAGCAACAACTAATGTTGTTCAATAGGAAAATACATGGTGTGATATTTATAGAAGCAGTGAGCATACAACGGATATGTGTGCGGTTAATACAAATTCTGTTAATTATGTTAGGAATGCTAATTATCAAGGGCAACTAAACTATGGTAACACTTACACTCCAAATTGGAGGAATCATCTCAATTTATAATAGGGTGGTTATCAGGAACATAAGAATAATAAGTACAAGGTTCTAGCATAAAAGAATAAACAATAGCAAGTTCAGAGTAATCATGCCATAACTCAAATGAGGAAAATGGAAGAGTTGTTGAAATAAGTTATAGCTTCTGTAGCATAGTTGGCAATAGATATGAAGAATCAATAGTTGATTATGAATAATTAGGAAATACAAATGGGTCAGTTTCCAGGAGCACAAAAAACAAAACCTCAGGGAGGTTTACCTAGTGATACTATGGTGAATTAAAAATAGGTAAATGTAGTCACTACTAGGAGTGGTTTGTAGCTAAAGCAGTTGGAACCTGAGCAAGAAAATCCCAAGGTTACTGATGGTGATACTGAAAAGAATGAGGAGAAAGTGGTTGAAGAAAAAGGTGCAAGTAATGAAACCAAAATGGAGAAGAAGACTCTACCTCCACCTTTCGTCTTAAGGCTTTGAAAACACCAAGAGGAGACTAGTTACAAGAAGTTTTTGGAGCTTTTAAGGAAGATTCATGTCAATCTCCCTTTTGTAGATATTTTGTAGAGTGTTCCAAAGAATGCAGAGTATGTGAAAGACATAGTGAAAAACAAGATCCGTTTGTCAGAATATGCTACAATAGCACTTATTGAGGAGTGCACTTCAAAGATTTAGAATAAATTACCCACGAAGTTAAAAGATCCAGGTAGTTTCACTTTGCATATCACCATTATGCAAGCCATTGGTACTTGAGGGTTATGTGATTTAGGGGTGAGTATCAATCTCATGCCCACATCTTGGTTCAGGAAGATGGGTCTTGGAAGTCCCAAACCCATGACCATTATTTAACAGTTAGATGATTGGTCCCTTGCTAGTCCTAATGGAATCATTGAAGATATATTAGTGTAAGTGGGATCACTTAGTTTTCCTCGTGGATTTTGTCATTCTTGATTTTGATACTGATTCGACCATTCTATTTATTTTGGGATATCTATTTTTAGTAATTAGGAAATATCTTATTGATGTAGCTGCAGAGAAGATGACCATACATGACAAGGTTGAGGTTTTTGATATGTACAAGGAAATGAAGTTTCCTGCTATATATGAAGAATTGCCAGCTATAATAGTTGTAGACCTTGAGTCTGAGCTCCACTTGCTATTGTCTATTAACCCACTTGAGCGAGTTTTGATGGGGTATGATCTTTATGGTGATGTTGAGGCACTTAAAATAGTCCAAATTATAGATTTTGCATTGATTGACACTAGATTTACTGGGTTTGAGCCATTAAATAGATCAATTGAACCATCTCCTAAGGCATCTGTTGATAAAGCACCATAACTAGATATCTAGACTCTCCTTCATTATTCAGAATATGCTTTCCTTAGTAAGGATGATACTTTGCCTATGATGTTGTCAGTAGGTTTGTCTGATGTGCAGGTGACAGAGACATTGTTAGTGTTGAAAAGAAGAAAGAAAGAAATTAGATGGCAGATATAAAATATCACAGAAATCAATCCTACTTTTTGTATGCATAGAATATACTTGGAAGAGGGATGAAAAACAAGTGTGCAAAACCAATGAAGATTGAATTTGGTGATGAAAAAAGTGGTCAAAAAAGAATTCATTAACAGGCTTGATATTGGGATTGCCTATCTCACATCCTACAACAACTAGGTCAGCTCTATACACTGTATCCCAAAGAAATGGGGGATGCTTGTTGTTACTAATGAAGATAATGAGATGATTCTAACTCGCACAGTAAATGGGTGGAGGATCTGGATAAATTATAGAAAGTTGAATGATGCACAAGGAAGGATCGTTAGCCCATTCCATTTATTAATTTGATGTTGGAAAAATTGGCAGGCCAGAAGTACTACTGCTGTCGGATGCGTATTCAGGGTATAACCAGGTTACCATAGTACCTGAGGATTAGGAGAAGACTACCTTCACCGCCCTTATGGTACTTATGCATTCAGACGGATGCCCTTCAAACTTTTCAATGCACTAACAACTTTCTAGAAATACCTGGTGGCTATCTTCTATGACACGACAGAAGATTTTGTCAAGGTATTTATGGATATTTTTTCCATTTTTGGTAAGTTATTTGACATGTGCTTGCATTACTTGGACAAGGTTCTGGCATACTGTGAAGAGTCCAACCTTGTATTAAACTGTGAGAAGTGCCACTTTTTTGTTAAGGAGGGTATCTTCCTTGGTCATAAGGTGTCATACAGAGGAATTGAGGTAGACAGAGCTAAGGTAGATGTCATTGAAAATTTCTCATATTTAGTGTCAGTTAAAGTAGTGAGAAGCTTTCATGGGCATGCAAGATTTTACATATGATTTATCAAAGACTTCTCAAAGTTAGAAGGTCCAATATGCAAGTTTTTGGAAAAAGAGTCCAAGTTTGATTTGGGGCTGACTGTCAAAAAGCATTTGATTCTCTAAAGAAGAAATTAATGGAGGCACCCATTGTACTACCTCCTGATTGGCCATTACCATTCGAGCTGATGTGTGATGCAAGTGATATGACTATTGGAGTAGTATTGAGGCAATGCAAAGATAAGGTATTTCACTCTATGTATTTCACTTTGTCACAGAGAAGGAATGCTAGACCTTGTGTATGTTTGATAAATTCAGATCATACTTGGTGGGTACAAAGGTCATTATTTATACTAACCATGCTGCCATTTGGTAATTTTTTAATAAGAAGGATGTGAAGCTAGGGTTAATTAGGTGGATTCTTTTGCTTTAAGAGTTTGATCTAGAAGTTTGTGCTAAAAAAGAAGCTAAAAACCAAGTAGCGGATCACCTTTCTAGACTTGAGAGTCATGATCATGTAGCCGATGATACGCTTTGCATTCTAGAGGAGTTTCTCAATGAAAAGTTGTTGGCAGTAGATGTAGCTGAATTTCCATGGTATGCTTACATAGTAAACTTATTAGCTTCTGGTGTCTATTCTTTAGAGGGAACTAGCCAATAGAAAAAGAATCTGATACATGATTTACGTGTTTATGTATAGGATGAGCTATTTCTTTTTAGGTAGGGTGCTAATAAAAAAATGAGAAGATTTATTTCAAAAGTTGAATAAAAAAATATACTTAAAAATTGTCATTCGACGCCTTATGGAGGTCATCATGGTGGAGAGAGAACAACTTAAAAAGTATTATAGTCTGGTTTCTTCCGGCCTATAATATTTAAAGATGTTGTGAATTATGTTCGAAGTTGTGACCAGTTCCAGAGAATGGGAATAATATCAAAAAGTCATGAAATGCCCTTGAATAATATTCTAGAAGTGTAGTTCTTTGACGTGTGGGAATAGACTTCATGGGGCAATTTCCACCATCTCATGGCAATTTATACATTCCGGTGGCTATTGATTACGTGTCTAAATGGGTGGAAGTTGCTGATCTTTGCACAAATTATACAAGAATTGTGATGAAGTTTTTCAAGAAGTAGCTTTTATCTTGTTTTGGAATGCCAAGAGTGGTTATCAGTGTTGAAGGTATGCACTTTGTGAAAACTTGGTTTAAAAATTTAAAAGGTAAATATGGTGTTGGGCACAAGGTGGCCACATTTTATCATAAACAAAAAAAGTGGCCAAGTAGAGGTGCCTAATTGTGAGATAAAGTAGATCGTGTAGGAAACAATCAATGGACAATGTAAGGATTGGTTGAAGAAGTTGGATGATGCACATGGGTGTATAGGATAGCCTATAAAACGAACATTTGGACCTCTTCTTATCGCTTGGTATATGGAAAGGATCTTTAGTAGTAAGCTTATTGGGTAGTGAAGAAAATAAATCTCGCTATCCACTCTGCTGGAGAGAAGAGATCACTGAAACTGAATGAACTTGACGAGTTTTGCTTACATGCCTATGAGAATTCAAAGTTTTATAAAAAATACTAAAAGATGGCATGATAAGCATAGTATGACTCATGTTTTTGAGCCTGGACAACTTGTTTTGTTATTCAAGATTGATGTTTTTTCCAAGTAAGCTAAGGTCCAAGTGGTCTGGACCATTTGAAGTGGTGAGAATGACTTCTCATGGAGCTGTTGAACTATGAACCAAGGACAAGACTAAAAAATTCATGGTGAATGGAAAGAGAGTGAAGCATTATTGGGTAGATCATAGGGATCAGCACAATACGTCCATCACGTTTGTAGATAAATAAAGCTGAGTTGGTCGTGCCACAACATTAACTAAAGCACTGCATGAGAGGCAACCCACGAATGTACTATAATATTGTAGTTTATTTATTAGTTGTTTGATGAAAAAGAAAAGTAAAAAATAGAAAATAAATATAAAATACAAAAATATGTGTCGTGCCATGACCAAAACTAAGGCTCTAAGTAGGATGCAACCCACTTTTTCTTACATTAGTTTGTTGTTTTTGTTGAGTGTGCAGGAATGAAAAACTCGATACCCTGAGGAATAGTGGGAAGTAAGTGGGTTTTTTTCAAAGAAAAGTTCTCAGGTAAGTAAAACATGCACTATGGTGAGGTACGAGGAGAAAAAGAAAAGGGGCGTGAAATATCCCACAAAAATGCAAGAATCCTTGGCAAAAAAAATGTAATTTCCAGTTGCTATGTGTGATAAGTCCATGACACGAGGTCTATTCCCATGAATTAAGTTGTGTTATTTGACACCTATTCTTGTGAATTATGTTGTGAGACTTAGAGTCTAGCTTACATACTCCCAATTCCCAATTCCCCTCTCCCATAGTAAACCTAGCTGTGCCACCCCCTTATTCCCTAAGCTCTATATTCTTTTCTATTTTGTGTTAATTTTAATTAAATAAAAGGAGGCCTTTTACTCATCTTCTTCAAGATAACTAGTTAAGTTCTCATATTCTTATTTCTTTCACTTATCTGAGTGCAAGAAGTGAAATAATTTTTGGCATAATTGAAGTATACAATTTCTTTGTTTGATACTTAGTGAGATATTTTGAGATCATGAAGAATTGTTGTGCTATAAGAGAATGTTGTAATACTACATGTGCTTTGCTTGTCCCATTGTTGTTGAAGAAGACTAGTAACTTATGTTGTTAGTGGAGTATAGAACATTTGGGTAACATGCATATTGAAAACATGTAAAGAAAATATGGGTTGAGTAGTGGCATTTAATTTAGTACACAGGGTGTACATTGATGATAGAGGAATTTTAAGTACCTTGAGTTGTTGAGTTACACTACCATGATGGAAGCTATGTGTGGGGTTGTTTGTAAATCTCCACATATTTAGTGGTTGCTACAAAATTGTGATATGTGTCATTGGTTTCAGTTTATGCTTGAAATTATGAATGCACTTATGTAAAAGTGTTAAATTTGGAATATGTATGCGTATATGTTGGTGCGGTTCTATTGAAATAATGAAATATGTACACCTAAAGTTGTTTTGATAAGGTGATTTACATTATCAATTCCATCAGATTGAATGACAGTTTGAATTAATGATTGCTTGATATCTGAGAAGTTATGATTATCCAAAATATATATTGAATAGGGGAAGTCTAAGTACCCTAGTTCTCATACATACACACCTATGTTAGCAATTAAGTGTGGGGTGTCTTGAACACTTTCTCACACTTAGTATTTGCTAGTTCAAAATAGGTGCACTATTTGATGTGTTTACTAAATGTTGTGATTAATAGGTGATGTTTAGTCGTCAATAAAAGAGTAATACCTTGGTTTGACATTCTAAGATGGCACACAAAATAAATTGGAAAAATGGTCGTGTGCCCCAACCTTCGACTATCCCATACGGGCAAACTAGGAGTTATGGCTCTAGATGGTTGTAGAGGTCGAAAAGAAGTAGTATGCAAAGAACAATGAGTTTAAGTATTCTATAGATTAATTCATTGATCAAGCCAGTTTGTTGAGAGAGTTCCCCAGCATGGTGCACCTCATAGAGGAGCTACACTTGAACTTCGTGTTTGAGCAGCCCCATGAGTGCAATTTGAGCTTTGTTAGGATGTTTTATGCAAACTGGGACCCATGAGAGATGGAATCAGAGGTCTAGATACGAGACCAGGTGGTAACTTTAACTACTCATACTTTGAATGTCCTATTAGGTACATCAGAGGTAGATGTTGAGCCTCTAAAGCAGATGAACATCGAACCACCCTATGCTGACATTCACCATCTATTATGTGGGAACCAATCTATATCCATATGGATACATCATAAATACAGTGGCATTCACCGTATATTCCCCTCTAGTTAGCTGAACAGAGAGGCCCACTAGTTGGCAAATATTATCTAAACTTGTCTAATATACAGGACACACTTGAATAAGGTAAAACATGATAGGGTATGTATTATTTAACACTTAATGTGTGATGATGTTGATGTAAATATAGGTGCTTTCATCTTTTTAGCTTTGAGAAAGGCAAGGTTCCATTAGGGGACTAGTATAGCTTTGGTAGGTTGCTGATGTGGTTTCTGAGGGATCTTAGCGTAGAGGAGAAGGACCTCAATTATAGGACAGTGGTCGACACTCGTCCGATAGATTTGTCCCATACTAAAGGGATAACTGGGACTCGTGGTCCAATATTGACTATGCCTGAGCATCAGGCTCAGAATGACGAAGTTACAACCCAGATGTATAGGCTATAGATGCTTTAGTTGAGGATAGGGGATGCTCAGCTACACCATAGGAGATTTGAGATGTTGAGCTTTACTATCCTTTTGGTTTTCATGCTTGGACTATGTTATGGATTGGCCCAAACTTTATAGAGTTGGTAGATAATGATGTGCCCACTAACAAGAAGTATCGACTGTGTCATTCCAATTTGGTATCAGATGAGGAGGATGATGCCGATGACCCAGACTTGGGAGTTGAGGCCAATGGTCCAGATTTTGATGATGACATGGATGAGATATGACCAGGGAATTTCTTCCCACCCCATACTTGGCTTTGCAAGCACTGTGACAATGCTTTATTTTAAGTGTGGGGTGGTGGTATCTCATTCCTTATACTCTTATTGTTTTATTTTATTGGATATTTTGATTTTGTTCTATTAGTTTGTGATTGGGGAGACATTCATTCATTCTAGCTATTCGAAACTATATGGTCTGTAATCGGTAGTATTGATGATATTTACTTAGTAATAGTGTTCTTATTAGTTGTGTTTCTTAATAGTTTCTTTTGTGTAAAATAGAATTAAATTTTTTGCTTCTTCCCTGAATACAATTCTTAATAAATCTGCATAGTGAGGTTCCATTCCCTATAATGGATGGATGATGATCGTCTTAAGGGGAGTTAGTCATAGGAAATAAAGAAGTGAAAAGAACCGAATCATAACTTTAAGGAGAAATGCTTTGTGTTGGGCCATGGGGTTGTTTGACTTAGAAAAAAATTGATTTGAAATAGAAGCATGTCATAAATTATTTAGGGAGATAGTTTTAGACACTTAGTCTCAATAGGTGTAATTTTTGGTTTGTGTTGAATTTGACAAGTGCGAGATCAGAAACCAATAGCGATCCAACTTGAATCTAGCATGCACAAAGAGTGAGAGAGGTTTTTAGTTATTCTACATGCATAGTGATGTCTAGAAATTGGCTGATGTGTTTACGAAGTGAAATAAATGATGTTGGGTTTAGAAAATAATGTAGGCATTTTTGTTGATAGCTGAATTTTTAGACCTCGTTTACCTACCCTTGTTGCATATTCCTAGTTAGCCCTGTTGAGCCTACAACTTAATTTCTTTGGTAGCCTTATAAGTAGCCTATTCGTCTTTTGTTCTTTGACCATAATTAAATCCAAAAAACTCCTAAGCGCTTTAGTTGAAATTATCAAAGTTAAGGAGTAGAAATTTGAATAAGGATTATGGTGAAATTGAAGCCTTTAAGAGATCAATATTGAGATAGGAAGTTGATATCTATAGTGGTTTAGAGTATGAAATAAAAAAATATTGAAAGAAAAAAAACTGGTGAATAGATGACACTCCCGCCATAGTATGTGTATAAGTTTAAAAAGATAGGGCTTAAGCAAGAGAAAAAGGAAAGGTTGTAAGGAAAGAATTTGGTTGTTAATCTGATGATTTAAATGTTTATGTGATATACTAAAGTTCTTAGGGAGAATAGACATTATTTACTCAAATAGCTTCTACCCGTCCCTTAGTCTACATTACAACCATGGAAAACCTAGTTGATCCTTCATCCCAATATTCGACTATTAGTGAAGTAGTACACTAAGGGAAAGCTTATGGGTCATTGTTTATGATGTATGAATTTTTTATTAAGAGTGAGTGATTTATTTTTGATATTCCCATTCCGTCGTATATTATAAGATTGTGGAGTGAATCTGGGACACTTTTTTTGTGAGAGAGTGCATGTGGATGATATTCAGGTGACTTATTATGTTCTTGATCGAGTAACTTTATTGAATTTGCCAACAAATTGGAAGTTCACTTTTGAGGTAAGGATGTTTGAAAAGAATAATCTCATCTTTATAAAAATGAGTTGACATGTTTTGGTGAAAAAGTCTTTGTTTCATTTATGAGTGCCCAATACAAGTATTTTTCCTAGGTTGTTACGTTAGATTAATTGGGTATAGTGTTTCTTGAAGTTGTTCGAGGATGAACAACATTCTATGCTGGATAGTGATCTTGAACGTATATATATGTACAAACACCAATATTCACCCATAATAGGATTTGTTCTAAGAGTTAAAATGAGTTATTCTTATTGTGTTTAATGTTTAATTGCATGATTTAGCTAATGGACATAATTAGTGATGCAGGGTGGATTTTTGATGGAATTGGATGCAATAGGATGGATGACGGGAAGCGTGTGATGATTGATTCTTTGGGTTTGATCGTATAGACTTGAGAAGAATTAGATTGAGCTCAAGAAGCATGCATTTAAAGGTGGAAATAAGTAAAGAAGAAATAGCTAAGAAGGAATGTGCTCTGTGCCACCTACATATATTTTGGTAGCAAAGTCGAATTCCAGTGAGGGTCTGGGATTGGACCGTTGTACGGATCCTATTCCCTTGATCTAATCAATGTATCACACACTTTATTCCCATGGACTAAGCCATGCGACGTGGTACTCTTTCCCATGCAGTGACCAATGCGGTACAGAGGTGGATCCTCACTTGGCTAAAATTATCCTACAATAAAAGGAACACTCAAACACAATTGAGACTACTTTGGAAATGTACAACAGAGGAAGAAAAACTTTCAATACTTCTCTTAGAGTTCTTTGAACTTCATTATTCCAAGATTACATTTTGGTACGATTAATTATTCCTTTTTTATGTTGAATTCAACATAAGTGGCTAAACACCCTTGTTCTGGGGTTGACGCTGAAAACATGATTACACTTTCATATTCTTAAAGTCGTATATTTTTGAATTATCATATGAGTTATTCTTAATCTCTTGTGCTTACTATTTTGATGATTCTCTCCTATTAAAATACATCTATATTCCTTTGTGAATCCGAGAGGAGAATCATGGGTTAGAACAAGGAGTTTAAGGAGCAAGGTTCTTATTCTTTAATAAAATAAGGGATTTGAATTAGTGTCTAGGATAGAGATATACCTAGAAGCCTTGTTTATTTCACTTGCAGGATGATAGCTTAATACATCTAATTGGATTATTGCATCCCCATTCAATAATGTAGTTGTAATGTTCAGTTAGGTTGAAAATTAAAGGATTGAGAGACCATGTTCATACTCTAAACCATGCGAATCAACAATGCGACAATCAACTAAACTATGATGAAAATAGAGATTTGTAAGAATGTTGAAAGTGTCTTAACCCTAGAATTCTCACAAGTATTGTTTACAACCTTTCTTACATTGCTATTGTCACATATTATTACTTCTTTATCAATTATATTTTTACTTGAACTTGATAATCATCCTGGTACTTTGAAACACTTTAGACATTTTTGTCCAAAACTAAAGTTTGTTGAAATGCTAGTTATGTAGTCCTCATGAGTATGATATGCAATTATCTTAGTCAGTATATTACATGTTGGATTGCGTGCACGTTAGACCATAACATGGGACCCACTTAGGGTTTTTTGTGTTGTTCTTGGAGTCTAAGCACAATGGTTCAGTTTGGGTATCGTTATTCTTGTATTAATGTGTAGAATGTGATTTTTATAACGTGGCATCTTAAAGAGCCTTTTCGAAAGGGAAAACCAAGGGTTTAGCAGTTTATTAGCTTTCTTCGGCATCAAGGTAGGTTAGGTTTATCCCTTGTTAGATTGAGTTATGTCATATTATTCTTATGATATTATGTTGGATTTGGGATATATTACAGGTGTTGGATTGATAAAATGAAAGACGAGTTTAGTTGGATTGTTTAAGATGAATTTAAATCATAGTGTTCAAACACTTAGCTTATTGCCTTGAACCTTAGTGCATTAGACTTTACTCATGTTTATCATGAGAATGACTTGGCTTTCCGTAAATAAAGTAAAATTCTCTATTTACTCATTCTTAGGGTATGTTTGGCCTTAGTTGCTTACATTAAGGAATGCTGCATTGGTTACTATGTTGTCTTAGTTGTTATGTGGAGAAGAATATTTACTTTGGGAGTAATTATGTCTTGTTATACATCTAAGAGGGGATTTAGTTACCTTAGCCGAGTCCGGGTAGAAATTGAATTAGAATACTTTTTGGGGATTTAGAAGTGAACTCCTTGACCCATCTTAAGTCAATATTTATGATAGTTATCATAAAATCTTTTTATGCTTAGTAAATATTAGAATATGCCCTTGTGAGGCAACATTGAAAAACCTTGGTGCTCGTTGGTTATAATACATTACATTGATAGTGATGTCTAAATGATTATGCCATATGTATGAGTTATTTTTTAAGAGTATGAGGTCTTATTAACTATTCTATTATGTTGGCTATTGGTTAGGTTACTTGTCATTCTATCGAATGAGACCTTGTCTATGATATTATCTAAGCCATAAATTATATTATTCACTATGCTATGAATAAACTATAGATTATGCGATGGATTGTCTATTGCCTAATATATTGATAAACTACTTCTCAAGTTAATGGTAAATTATCCTTTATGCTAATGATAAGCCTTTGAATAAGCTATTAATGAGCCATTGCTCAAGATATTGCTTATGATTACGATCTTGCTAGGAAATCATGCTAGAATTTATGCTATAAACCATCCTTAATGTTGATGTTAGAAATTTATTCCCTTAATTATGTTGAAATTATGATACTTTATTATATTCTTGCTTATGTGATTGATTTTTCCATCGATTATGTTTATGGTAATATGATGACACCCACAAGGCTGAAGGATATTATGATGATATGATGATACCCAACAAGGCTGGGAGATTTTGCAATGATATGATGATATTCGGCAAGGACAGAGGATATTGTGATGATATATTAATATCCGGGTAGGCCGAAGAATGTGATGATATATTGATACCTAAGAAGGCTTGAGGATACTATGATGATATTTATGGCCGACAAGTTCAGAGGACATTATGATGATATATTGATACCCGACAAGGCCAAAGGATAATTATATTGATGTTCCTATGTGTACATCTACCGGTTTGAGTCCGCCTAGCCCTATGTATCGCAATTATATGCTTACATACACTTATATGTATTTGGTATGTTATTGACATTAGTGATGCCAGTTATAGACCATGATTGATAAATGTTAATGATGAAGTATAACTATTGATTAGTGATAATTGTTAATTAGTGATAATAGAGAATTAGTGATAATTGATGATTAGCGGTGAATGTTTTTTAAGTGGCTAATAATGAGTAGTTGCTAATTAATATTTAATGGTAATTATAGACTAGATAGTAAATAATGTTTTCCAATGAATAGTGATTAGTAGCTATGTAGCAAATAGTTGTTGAATGATGACTAAAGGTTATGTGATGAGTAGTAGTCAAATGGATTAGTTAATAAGAGATGGTTAACTAGAAAATATTGACTAGTGTACATTGATGGTAATATCATTAAATGATGATGATATTATGTAATGTGAGTACTTTGTCTAATGTTTTAAGAGTTGTGATAATGTTGGTAAATGACATACTATTAGATACTCTTGTACTGGCTCTATCAGGTCGTAGAAATGGTATCTTGTATTGTCTATATTATCTATTTAGAATAGTTGGTTTGTTTATAACTTATGTTTCTTAAATTTGGCCTCTATTGGGAAATTCCTACCGAATTTACCCATTGCATTAGCTTTGTGTTATGATTTTGGCGTACCTACTGGCGAGATTTAGTAGGTTCCATCATGACGCATAATTGAGTCATGAAAAATTGGTATCAGAGCCTAGGTTTCACCAGTATTGTTGTAAAAAGCAAGTGTCTGGTAGAGTCGTTCGCATTAAATTGATAACGTATGTTTCCTATCTTTGGAAGGATATGGGAAATTCTTAGGAGTTCATCACTTCTTTCATTCATATCAAACTAAGAGTCTGAGTTGGTTTGTAGAAGTATTCCCTTGACTTTATGTTTTTACAGAGGGCTAGGAGACATTCTATCGCTATATGAGATGAGGGTCCTGATATCGAGCTTAGGGATATTTATCCAATTTTTAGATGACCTAGAGATCATGGACAACCTCATGATGTGTCCCTAGCTAGGGGCCAAGATAGGCCACCTTCCCCAGGTATTCTCACTCTTGAGCTAGAGGATATTTTGGCCCAGCCTACGGTAGGCTAGGGACCAGCCCATACTCCATTTGAATTTAGTTATTCTTCATTGCTCAATGATGCATTGGTTCATCATTTAGGTTTAGTATGTGGTGTGCCGTCTAATGGTGCATAGTCTACAAATTAGAGTGGTACTAAGATGGGAGTGCAACCTATAGTTGTGGCTTATAGAGTTGAGGTTCCTCTGCACCAGTAGTTGCTAAGTCGGTAGTTGCCCAACTAGGGGTTTCTCAACCTTCTATGTCTTTTGAGAAGCAAAAAATGCTAAGTAGATTCTTGAGATTGGCTTCTCCTAGGTTTTTTAGTGCACCGGGTAAGGATGAATAAGAGTTTCTGAATGCTTATGAGGATAGGCTTCATACTTATGGCTTTGTTGAGACTCGTGGTGTAGATTACACCCTATTTTAGTTTGACTTGTGTTCTTGTCATTGGTGGAGAGGTTATGTGGATTTTAGGTGAGCTGATTCTTCTTTCTTGTCATGGACTTTGTTATCCAAGATATTTTTGGAGAAGTATATGCTTCACAGCCTCAAAGATCATTTGAGGGATTGGTTCTCTAGATTGGAGTAGGCTCCATGTTAGTTGCAAAGTATGAGGCTTGTTTTCATGAGTTGTCTAGATATTTGATTTCTATTCCAAAAACTGAGTATGAGAGGGTTCGTTGATTTCTTAGAGGGTTGAGACTCCCTATTCGTATATTTAAACCCCACATTTTTGGGCTAGAATTTCAACCATTATTTATATGTGTATAAACTAAAATCCAATTATTCCTATGTACATATAATTGTCATGATCATTTACCTAGTGTGTAAAGTGCTTTTGTGGTGAAGAATGTTCATAGGAAATACTTAGACCAAAGTTGAGTTAAGAACTTTTGATTCGATGAAATTTTGGTATCCGATCCTACAAGGGTCAACTTTGAACGTGTATAACTTCTGGAATATATTGATTTTTATATCTCAAGACACACCAAATTATAGATAATTGAGTTGTTTTTCCAACACATCCAATTTTACATTAATTCGATACCCGAGGGAAAAGTTATGAGCATTTTCGTGAGGAACTAATGAGGGTCCGCAATTTTGACCTAGCATGGACCTTGTGCTCCGCAATTCCGCCATGGCATGGATCTTTTTTTATAAAGGCTAAAACCCACATTTCTCGTCTGTGTTTTTAGGGTAACCTAGTTATTTACGTCTTAAACTATCCTAGAACTGATTGCAATGCGAATTCATCATCCCATAACCGTAAAACATACCAAATACATAATCCCTCTTCTCCCAAATCCTCAAGAACACAAATTAAGGGCTCTTCTAAAAAAATTCAACTTTGAAGGATTCTACTTCAAGTTTCTTCTCCATAATTTTGCACAAAACTTATCATCAAGGTTATGGGAAATAGATTCAAGTGTTCATACCAATTCCAAGATAGGGTTCAACCTTTAAAATTGTGGATTCAAGATTTTATCCACATTACTTCTATCAAAAAGGTATGTTACTCTTCCCCAAAGCTTATTTATTAAAGACATATATATAAATTATTATTCATGTGATTTAATTGTGGTTTACGAATATGGGTTTGAGGGTTTTTAGAATGGTTGATTCATAAATCTTTTCCAACGGTTTTCATGAGTTGTGTATGCTTTGAATAAAATATTTTTGAATGAATGGGGTGCATGGGTATAAGAATTGGAATAGGGATCAAGGTATTCCCCCAAATTGATGTTCTTGGACTTAAAATTTGTCTTGGATGATTGTATTCCCTCAACTCACTTGTGAAATTGGTTTTGAAATATGATTCATCACTCTGATTGACTTACTCGCCTATACTAGTGCATTGCATAAATGGTTAAACAATGAACATAGATTTTGAAGGCCTTGTTAGCTAAATGTTATTTGATAAACTAGGGTAGGCCGAGGAATTCCTCCAATTCAAATTAATAAATAAAGGGGGTTGAGGCATTCTCCCTAGTTAATGGATTTGTACTTCCATAGTTATAAGCTTACAAGTGAACAGTATGACAATACCTGTGGAAAGGCTTAATGTATAATTCGGTGGTTAATGAATGGGTTATATGAAACTTGTTTTAATTAGTCTTAATGGGGGTTATCTATCTAAGTCATGAAGGCGTGAGTCTCGAATGACTTATACTGGAAACTCATGTTTGTCGATGTAAGGGTTGGTCTTGATGACTGTGTGCATGGTTCAGACTACTGCTATATATTTGTATCTTGGATTAACACAGGGTCGGGGCATTCTTTGGTCTTTCTTGATACCTTTGGTTTGTGTAGCTAACATGCACTGGGTCCTTTCAGTAGGGGGAGATGAACCCATATAGCCCATAGGAGTCTATTTATGTTGGTTCAGCTACGTAATCTAGGATAATATTTTACTATAATGCTAAACCTTGTTACCTATCTTACCATGTGGTATATGTATTTGTATGCATCTGATTATGTGTATTAGATTAGAATGATTTTGAACTGTTGATCATGATAGTATTTTACCCTTATCCCTGATTACATGCTAACGCTCAACCTGTAAATCATCTATGGACGTTGTATCCCCATACAAATGGGTATCAAAATTTCTCTTTCTTTTTCTGCTTAGTAACATGTGATCGTTGGATAAGTTCGTGAGTCAACTTGAAGTGGTGAGATTCCATATTTTGGAAGACCTCATTTCATGATTTGGTTTCCTCATGTCAAATACTTTTCTTTTGTCTAGTTTTGGCTATTGTTGGGGGCATGTACCAACTTAGATTGATTTTGGTTCTATCTAGAAGCATGTGGATTACTGTGGACTTGGGATTGGTTGTTTAATTCTTGGACTTCTTTTGAGTCATACTTATCTATCTTGTTATATGTTCGTATTCCACTGCTATACTTATATTGCATTTCATTTGACTAGGCTAAGGGGGTGATCTCCGGTATTTATTGTACTTGAAATACTCATCATGGCTAGACCCTAGTTTGGGTCATGACAGTATGTCTATTCAGAGTTTAGTTGCTACAAGTAGGTCCTTTGCTGATGTTTCAAATCATGCTAGGGCGATGGAGGAAATGCATAGTGAGGATCATGATAAAAATCCAAGATCTAAGGTAAGATTAAATAGGGGTCATCGTAGTTCTCAACCCATAGATAGCAGTTCTCAGATTAGGTATCCTCCGAGTCTATCCTATCAGTCTCAGAGTCAGCATAGTAGACCGGTCCTGGCAGTTCTTCAAATTACTAATAGAGGTCAGTTTAGTTCTAGTGATCACCCTGGTAAGGACTGTGGTTAGTCTTTGTAATACCCCAAGTTTTTATGTTCCAAGCCTCCTAATACATGGCCCATGAGGTTAGGTTTCCAGTCCATCAAACCTCATCTCATTCCGAGGCCATGGCAAAATGTAGTGCAAATTCTTATGTAAGAGCCTGGAAAGACTTCCATGGTTATGACTAAGGGTAATGAATCCTTACCACTCATGACGAGTCATCACGAGTGAGTTGTAACCACTCCATTGAATCCTTTCGCCTTAAGCCCAGTGAGTATGATATCTCAACACAACTAGTAATCATTTCCTATGAGTCGTAGGGAGGGACTCATAGTCACCAGTATGTGCAGCCAAGAACTGTCTCGAGTGGTTACGAGTCCATCATACGAATTGTAACTAAAATCTAAAGGTCTTTGCATGGACCCATAGCCTAACAGTGTGTGACCCTATACCTCAGTTTCTAACTACGACTCAATTCTATGACTCATAATCAGTCATGATGAGTTGTTAGGTGATAAGTCATAGTCAATCCATAATGTACCCAAAAAGTTATGACTCAGAACATGAGTCTTAACTAGTTGTTACTAGTTGCAAGGTGAGTCATAACGACTAGGGGTATGTTTCCCTGCATATTTTTTCAAGGGCTTTTATTTCATTTATCACTCCCGTAAAAGCTAAACCCATGTCGTTTTGGCTTCACGAGGGGTGCTATAAAAGACTCCAAATCCCCAAATCATGACAAAAGCATTAATTTAACCAAAGGGAGTCAAGAGGGATGATTTTCTCTTCTCCCTCAAGCTATTAGGGCTTCTCAAGAACCAGACCAATTTAAAGGATTTCCCCAAAGCTTCTACTTCATGAATATGGGGTACTCATCAATGGGTCCCTTCCACTTATTGAGCCCCAAAACCCTCTTTTTGGTTCAAGTATGAATTTTACTCTTATTATGATCATGTTCAATCTAAGTTATGGCATTCTAGAATGTTTCCTTATTATTTTTACATTCAAGTCATGTTAATAGTTTTACTTCGTGAGAATCATGCTCTTACATTCTTGAAGTTCCAAAACCCAGTGTAATGTTAGTCAATACTATGTAAGATACTCAAATTATGCTTCAAATTGTGTAAACATGATATTTTCCCAATATTAAATCATTCCCATGTTTTCATTCACGAAATTTATCAGACTATTGATATGGCTTATATTTTAGGTCTTTGAGTTATCACTTTATTGCAGTGCTAGCGGGTTATGAATACCCGATACCTATATGTTTCCATACGTTTCAAACTTTTCAAGTAATTAGTTAGTAAACTCATGAGTTTATTTTTAAACCCAATATTATTTCATGTTAAATTATCAGTTTTACATGTTTATTATTTCTTCAGATTAGTCATGCACTGTTAGTTTTAAAATACCATATGTGAGCAAATCAGTTATCAATGTATGCATCAGTAAGTATTTCAGTGTCTTTTAGTTGGGATTAGTATTTATCACCGAGAGGGAGGTATGGGTTCAATATATCCTACTTTCTAGAAATTATGTGCCATTGTAGGTTTAGGGGCCTCGCCAAAGAGAGTTTCCCTTTTTACCCAATATGGGCTCAGTTAAGTGTCACTCCAGTTCAGGTTTAACTATGATGGAAAGGATAAAACAACCCTTCTCAATGCAGGTCAGATGCTAGACTCCATAGTAGATCCCATGGTTTATGTCGGTTACGTGATAGCTCCCACAAATTTATTCAGTACTCAGTTTATCTCAGTTCAGGTTTGCTTGACCAATTAAATAGATTTCTGCATTTATTCAGTCAGTTTTACAAAATATTTCAATTATTAAGATAACAAAAATTCAGTTATTCAGATCATGTCAGTATATATTATACTTGGTCTTGCATTCTCAGTTTTACATTTTCATGCATCCTTATCAAGATTTCACATGTATTTCAGTAGTGCTTGATTCACATACCAATACATTCAAAGTATTGATCGTATATTTCTTTTCTGTGCTATGTTGTCTTATACCATAGGTTCGGACACATAGTGCACAGAGAATCCTTAGACAAATTAGGATCCCCCTAGTAGCAGCAGTAGTGAGTTCTCATCCATCAAGGATGATATTTTTTTATTTTAGTCATTTACTCTAATTACTTTTTTTAGTCAGTCGGAGTTAGGGGCCCTATCCCATTAACTACTCATGTTAAACGCTTTTATAGGTTCAGACTAGATGTTTAGATAGTGAGTTTATCTCTTAGATATTATCGATTATTTATACTCAGATCATTATTCTCTTTTTTTATCATATTTCATCTGTTTATCTTCTGCACATGCTATTTCAGTATCCATTTTATTCAGTGCTCTCAGCAGGTACCCGTACATGGGTTAGATTGGGGTCACTTATGGCCTTAAGCTTTGTGTAGCAACTAGGGGTAGGCTTGGGTTATGAAAAATCTTTGTATAAGAGCCTCACATTTTAAATTGTCCTAGGGAGTGTAAAATCCACTTTGAGTAGAGTCTTGTGCACGGGCGTAAAGTTCGCCACGTTTATGGGAAATAGGCTACGAGACATCCTTAAGAAAGTTTCCCTTCTTTCAGTTTTCATGTCGTGCTAAAGAGCATGAGCTCTATTGAATTCCTTAGTTTTTAACTCTTTTTTTATTCCATTTATAGACAATGCCTCCCCAAAAAAAATAGAAGAAAGAATACGGACCAGCCCATACCACCACATGTTAAGAAAGATCCCCTACACGACCATATTTCTTATGCTGAGTTTAGGGTCGCTTTAACAAGATTGGACTACTCTTTATATTACTAGAACAACTAATAGGTTGTTGCTCCATCCAATCTAGTGTTGAATACAGCTACAACTAGAATTCAAGATTTTAGTTACAAGAATCCCTATTTGTTTTCTAGATATAAGTTTTAGGAGAATCCGTAAGAGTTTTGGATACTATGCTGAAAGTGACCGATATCATAGGTATCACTTCTAGTGAGAGTGCAGACTTAGCTATGTATCAGTTGCAGGGAGTAGATCATACCTAGTTCAAGAAGTAGAAGGAAGACAGGGGGATTGATGCAGGGTCTATTGAGTGGGAAGAGTTTTCCACAACACTCTTAGACCAATTCTTCCTACTAGAGTTTAGGGAAGCTAATGTTCAAGATTTTATTAAGTTGAAGTAGGGTAGCATGAGTGTGAAAGAGTACTCGCTCAAGTTTACTTAGTTGGTGAGGTATGTTTCTACTTTTGTGGCTAACTCTAGGTCCATGATGAGTAAGTTTGTATTTGGTGTATCTAATAGTGTGGTTAAGAAGTGTAGGACTACTATGATGGTTAACAAGATGGACCTTTCTAGGCTTATGGTTCATCCTCAGCAGATTGAGTAGGAGAAGCTTAAGGAGAAGGAATGAGAGAATAAGAGGGTAAGATTAGGTATCTTTAACTTCTCAAAACCAAATTTAGAAGGCGGTAACCATTCTCATTTCCACTAGAAAGTTTCAACTATAATCTTATCTCCAGGAAGTGCGCCAGTGCCTAAGTTCAGGCAGGGCAGTGGGGATAGAGAGTTAGGATCTAAGGCCCAGGGTAGTGTAAATAGTATTCATACTAATCTGCTCTACAAAAAGTCTGGTAGGAATCATTAGGGTGAATGAATATCAGGAAGTGATGTGTGCTTTGGGTGTGGCAATCCTAGCGACAGGATCAAAGAGTGTCCAATGAGTACTCAGAAGGGAAAGGATTCATGCCAATGTAGCTAGTCTAATTATTCATCAACACCAGCATGTCTCCCTACTCAACAGGATGATACAAGTGGGTAGCACCAAAATAAATTGTATGCCCTTTAGATCTGGCATGATTAGGAAGATTCTCCTGATATGGTTACATATACGTTGGAAGTTTTCCATCTTCACGTATATGCATTGTTAGACCCTAAAGATTTACTTTTTTTATGACTCTTTATTTAGACGTATACTTCACTATTAGTCTCAAGATGTTAGTAGAGCCTTTTACAGTGTCAACCCCAGTGGGTAAGTCTATTGTAGCAAGATAAGTATATAGAAATTGCCTGATCATAGTGTCTTAGAAAGTTACTTTAGTTGATTTTATGGAGTTAGAGATGACTGATTTTGATATCATTTTTGATATGGATTGACTCTACTTATGTTATGCTTAAGTTAACTGTCGAAATAGAATTGTCTAGTTCTAGTTTCCTAATGAACTATTATAGAATGGAGGGGTAGTATTTCAGTTCTTAAGAGATAGTTTATTTCCTATCTCAAGGTGTGAAAAATGATATCCAAGGGGTGTGTTTACCATCTTGTCTGAGTTAAGGACTCAAATTCTAAAACTTTGAGTCTTGAGTTAGTTCTAGTAGTTAAAGAATTTCTAGATGTAGTCCTAAAGGATCTTCCAGGAGTTCCTTTCGAAAGGGAAATAGACTTTAGAATAGATCTCCTTCCAAATACCCAACCTATCTCTATTTCACCTTACAGAAGGGCTCCAATTGAGATTAAGGAATTAAAAGAGCCGTTAAAGGATCTCTTGGATAAAGGTTTCATCAGGCCTAGTGTTTCTTCGTGGGGTTCTCCAATTCTATTCATGCACAAGAAAGATGGTTCCCTTAGAATGTGTATAGAATACTATCAGTTGAACCAAGTCAAAAATCAAGAATAAGCATTCTCTCTCCAGGATTGATGACTTGTTCGACCAAATTTAGGGTGCAAGTTATTTCTCCAAGATAGACCTCAGATCCTGAATACCATCAGCTTAGATTCAGAGAATGTGACATTCTGAAAATAACTTTCAAAACTCAATATGGTTACTTCGAATTCCTTGTAATGTTTTCTAGACTAATGAATTTCCCAGCAGCTTTCATGGACTTGATTAGTAGAGTTTTCAAGTCGTACTTGGACATGTTTGTCATAGTATTCACTAATGACATCCTTGTCTATTCCCGTAGTAAGAATGATCATCCAGGCTATCTGAGGGTTGTGTTGTAGAACCTTATAGATCATAAGTTATTTGCTAAGTTTAGTACGTGTGAATTTTTACTATGGTCGGTAGCTTTCATTTTTCACATCATTTTTGGTGATGGCATTCGAGTTGATCCTCAAAAGACCAAAGCAGTAAGAAATTATCCTAAACCTATCTCTCCATCAGATATCTGGAGTTTCTTGGGTTTAGCCAGCAATTACAGATAATTTATTAAAGGGTTTTCTTCTATTGCTTTTCCCATGTACTAACTAACCTAGAAAAAAGTGAAATTTTAGCAGTCAGATTCCCGTGAAAAGAGTTTTCAGGAGTTGAAGACTCGACTCACTTACTCCAGTCTTTACTTTGCCAGATAGCACAAATAGGTTCATAGTATATTGTGATGCTTCTAGAGTTAATCTTGGTTGGGTATTAATACAGAGGGGTAAGGTCATAGCCTATGCCTCTAGATAGCTTAAACCCTATAAAAAGAATTATCTAACCCATGATCTTGAGTTGGAAGCTGTCGTCTTTGCCTTAACAATTTGGAGGCATTACCTTTATAGAGTTCATGTTGATGTGGTCCTGTATCACAAAAGTCTACAATATGTGTTCACATAGAAAGACATGAATCTTCTTCTGAAAAGATGTCTTGATTTTTTGAAAGATTATGATATGAGTTTGTTATATCATCCGGGTAAGGCCAATGTAGTGGCAGATGCCCTTAGTAGATTGTCTATGGATAGTGTTGCTCATGTTGAGGATGATAATAAAGAGTTAGTCTATGAGATTCATCGGCTTACTAGATTAGGAGTTTGATTGGTTGATTCAGTCGAATGTAGTATATGGGTTCAGAATGGTTCAGACTCTTCATGGGTGCCATAGTAAAAGAAAATCAAGACAGGGATCCTAGTTTAGTAAAGTTGACAGAGGGAATCAAGGATCAAAAGGTAGAGGTTTTCTCCCAAGGGAATATGATGTGCTTTGTTGTAAGGGAAGATTGTGTGTTTTGTGTATTGATGGATTAAGGCAGCGTATATTAGGTGAGAATCATAGTGCACAATACTCTATCCACCTAGTATCCACCAAGATGTATCGATATTTCTGAGAAATATTTTGGTAGAAGGGTATGAAGAAAGATATTTCTGAGTTTGTGGCTAAGTGTTCAAATTTTTAGCTGGTTAACTTCAAGAGCTTACCATCCCCACTTTGAAGTGGGAGGTGTTGAACATGGATTTTGTGATAATATTGCCTCATACACATCTACAACATGACTAGATATGGGTCATTGTAGATAGAATGACCAAGTCAGCTCATTTCTTACAAGTTCATACTTCCTATTTAGCTAAGGATTATACCAGAATCTATATCAACAAGTTGGTCAAGTTTTATGAGATTCTATTGTCTATCATTTTAGATAGAGGTACTCAGTTTACCTCTTATTTTTAGAAGGATTTTCAGAAGGGCCTTGGTACCCAAGATCATCTCAGTACAACTTTTCACCCTCAGATAGATGGTCAAGTAGAGAGGACCATTCAGACCCTTGAGGACATGTCGAAGGATTTTGTTATTAACTTTAAGTCTAGCTGGGATAATCACTTACCTTTGATTGAGTTTCCCTACAACAATAATTATCATTATAGTATTTAGATGGCTCTATTTGAAGCTTTCTATGAGAGGGGATATAGATCCCCTATTGGTTGATTTGAGGTAGGAGAGGCTGTGTTAATAGGACCAGATTCAGAGTTTGAGGTGACGGAGGAAGTTTAGTTGATTCATAAAAGGCTGAAGATAAGCCAAAGTTGTCAGAAATCGTATGTTGACGTGAGGAGAAGAGACCTTGAGTTTAAGGTTGCTGACTTGGTTTATTTAAAAATATGGCCCATTAAAGGGCTAAAGAGATTTTGCAAGAAGGGGAAGCTTACTCTCTATTATGTTGGCCCATATAGGATTTTGAGTCTTTTTGGCAAGGTAACTTATGAGTTAGAGCTGCCTACATATTTGGCATCAGTGCATTCTGTGTTTCATGTCTCCTTTCTAAAGAAATGCATTAATAAATCAACTTCTATGGTTTCTTTGGAAAATTTTGATGTGAAAGATGGTCTCTCATATGAATAAGTTCCAGTTTAGATCCTCGACCATCAAATTCATTGGTTGAGGAATAAAGAAGTCCCCTTGTTAAAGTTCTTTGGTGAAATCAATCCATTGAGGGAGCTACTTGGGAAATAGAAGCAGGTATGCGAGCCAGGTATCCTCATCTTTTCTCCACGAATTTAGATCCAGCTTGAGGTAATGGTTTTCCTTAAATTGTCTCTCTTTTGTCTTCTATCTCAACCTTATAACCATCCTCATGTCATTGCGTATGTATTCATGAATTTAGTCCAGTCCATGCATCATCTCTCAGACTCAGTTGTTTTAATCATGTTTCAGTTCATAAGTATTTAGTATACAAACTCAGTTTCCTTAGTATTCTCACATTTACCAGTTTCATTCGAGGAAAAATTATCCCAAGAGGGAGATATTATAATACCTCAACTTTTCATGTTCTAAACCTCCCAACAAATGTCCCATGAGGTTGCTTTCAAGTGCATCAAGCCTCGTCTCAGTCTGAGGCCATGTCAAGAAGTGGTGGAAATTATTATAATGAGAGGATAGAAACACTGCCATGGTTATAAATTAGGGTAATAAATCATTACCACTCATGATGAGTCATCACAAATGAGTCTTAACCAATCCAGTGAATCCCTTTACCTTGAGTCCAGTAACTACGATACCTCAACACGACTTGTAATTAGTGCCACCGAGTCGTAGGAAGGGAATTGTAGTCTCATCAGTGTATGTGGCCAAGAACTCTCTCCTATGGTTACGAGTCGTAACTAAACTCTACTAGTCTTTGCATGGGTGTGTGACCCAAGTCCTCAGCTTCTAACTATGACTCCATCTTATTACTCATAATAATTCATGATGAGTCATTAAGTGGCAAGTTGTAGTCAAACAAAAATATACCCAGAATCCAAGGCTATGATTCAGGCAACGATCCATAACTAGTCGTTACGAGATACAAGCTGAGTTGTAACGACTGGAGGTATGTTTTCCTATACATTTTTTCAAGGGTCTTTATGGTGTTGCCCACTCTCTTAAAAGCCAAACCCATGTTGTCTTGGCTTTACGGGGGGTTGAATAAAAACCCCCCCAAAAGCCCCAAATTATGACAAAATCCTTAATTTCACCAAAGGGAATCAAGAGGGATGGTTTTCTCTTCTTCCTCAAGCAATTCGGGTTTCTCAATAACAAGATCAATTTCAAGGATTTCCCAAAAGCTTCTACTTCAAGTATGTGGCATATTAATCAATGGGTCCCTTCCACCCATTGGGTCCCAAAAACCTTATTTTGGATCAAGTATGAATTTTACTCTAACTATGATCAAGTTCAATGTATATTGTGAAATTTAAGAATGTTTCTTCATTAGTTTTACATTCAAGTCATGTTAATAGTTTTACTCCTTGAGAATCGTGTTCTTACATGCTTTAAGTTCCAAAACCCCATATCATGTTCAATCAATACTATGTCAAATTCTCAAATTACACTTCAAACTGTATAAACATGATATTTTACCAATATTAATCCATTCCCATGTTTACATTTATAAAATTTATCAGACTATTAAAATGTCTCATGTTATGGGTCTTTGAATTATGACTTTATTTCAGTGCTGGGAGGTTATGAACACCCGATACCTATATGTTTACTTATGTTTAAGGATTTTCAAGTAATGAGTTAGTAAACTCATGAGTTTATTTTTACACCCAGTATTATTTCATGTTAAATTATCAGTTTTACATGTTCATGATTTCTTCAGATTAGGCATGCCGTATCAGTTTGAAAAGACTTTATGTGAGAAAATCAGTTATCAATGTATTCATCAGTTACTATTTTAGTGTTTTTTTGTTTGGAGTAGGATTTAGCACTAAGAGGGAGGTATGGGTTCAGCGCAACATATTTCCTAGAAACTACGTGCCACCATAGGTTTAGGGGCCTCGCTAGAAAGAGTATCCTTTTTTGCCCAATATGGGCTAAGTTTAGTGATCACTCCAGTTCAGGTTCTACCCGGTGGCAAGGATAGAACAACCCTCCTCAACGTGGGACAGACGTTGGACTCCAAAGTAGCTCACATGGTTTATGTTGGTTATATGATTGCTTCCACAGTTTAAGTCAGTACTTAATTTATCTCAGTTCAGGTTGCTTAACCAAGTAAAAATAATTTAGTATTTATTTAGTCAGTTTTACATAATCTTTTAGTTATTTAGATAATAGTTATTTAGATAATTCCAGTAAATATTAGACTTGGTCTTGCATTCTTAGTTTTACATGTTCATGCATCTATGTCCAGATTTCACATGTATTTCGATAGTCCTTGCCTTATGTACTAATTAATTCAAAGTACTTATAACATATTTTTTTGGCACTATGTTGTCTTATAACATAAGTTTGTATGCGTATTTCATTAAGCATCCTTAGACAGATTAGCATGACCCAACAACAGTAGTGATGAGTCCTCATCCATCGAGGATTTTTTTATTTCATTCATTTACATCAATTACTTTTATTTCAGTCAGTCGGAATTAGTTGGGGTCCTATCCCATCAACTCCTCGTGTTAGAGGCTTTTTTATGTTCAGATAATCAATTTATCTCTCAGATGTTATCAGTTGTCTTTCAAGCATATTATTTATATTTAGATTAGTATTCTATTTTTGGATCATATTTCATCAATTTATCTACTGCCCATGCTATTTTAGTATCCATTTTATTCAATGCTCTCAGGATGTACTAGTACATGGGTTAGCTTAGGGTCACTTTTGGCCTTAAGAACTGTGCCGTGACTACGGGTTATCCTTGGGTCGTGAAAAATCTTAGTATCAGATTCTCATGTTTTAAAGTGTCCTAGGGAATCTGAAAGATGCATTGAGTAGGGTCTTGTGCATAAGTGAGAAGCATGCCAAACTTATGGGCAAGAGGCTATGAGACGTCCTTATGAAAGTTTTCCTTCTTTAAGTGTTTATGTCGTGTGAAAGCGCATGAGATCTATTGAATTCATTTTTTTATAACCCGTTAATCATTCCGTTTATAACCAATGCCTCCAAAAAGAAATAATAGAAAAAGAACGTGGACCAGCCCACACCACCACTTGTTTGGGAAGATCCCTCGAACGACCATGTTTATCACATTGAGTTCAGGGGCATTTTCACAGCCCTTGGTCACTCTGTAGATGTACAGAACAACAAGTAGGCTATTTCTCTAGCCAATCTAGAGTTGAATACACTACTGCTAGAATCTAAGATTTCACTTGGATAAATCCCCCATCATTTTCTGGATCCAAGTCAGAGGAGGATCCGTAAGAATTTTTGGATGCTATGCTAAAAGTGATAGATATCATGGTATACATTTCTAGTGAGAGTGCACACTTAGCTGCATATTAGTTATAGGGAGTAGCTTATACTTGGTTCAAGAAATGGAAGGAAGAAAGGGGTATTGATGCGGGGTCTATTAGGTGGGAGCAGTTTCCCAGAACTTTGTTAGACCAATTCTTCCCACTAGAGTTTAGTGAAGCTAAGGATCAGGATTTGATTAACTAGAAATGGGGTAGCATAAGTGTGAAGGAGTAATTGCTTAAGTTCACTCAGTTGGCAAGGTATTCTTCTACTATGGTGGCTGGCTCTAGGTCCAGGATGAGTTATTTTGTATCTGGTGTATTTAATAGTATGGCAAATAAGTATAGCATCGCTTTGTTGTTTAAGTATATGGACCTTTCTAGGCTTATGGTTCATATTCAGCAGATTGAGAAGGAGAACCTTAAAGAGAAGGTAAGAGAGAATAAGAGGGAAAGAATAGGTAGCTTGAACTACTCATAGCCGGAGTCAGAAGGCGGTAACCGTTTTCAGTTTAGCCAAAAAATTTCAACTCTAACCCTATCTTCTTCCAGTGCACCAGTGCCTAAGTTCAGGTAGGATAGTAGGGATAGAGCACTGATTCATCGTGGGAGCATGACAGTTTCAATTCTCAAAACAAAGAATTTATTCTTGGAATTAGGTTATTTTGGTAGTTATGATGTGGTGTTACGATTATTGTAGGTGAAATAGGTAAATAAAAGTCTTGGAATGGAATTGGAAAAAAAGTTGTTAAAGTGATGAAATTTGTACATCATACGAGTGACCTTACTAGTCGTCAGCACATCATATGGCTCGTAGGTTGACTCGTAAGGACAATAGTAACAAAATCCAAGAAGAAAAGATAAGTGAAGGGAATATAGGACTAGAGCATATGAATCATATCGTATTAACCAACCATAAGCAGATAAGTGTCCAGATCATGGAAATATGAATTCCCAGTTGGTAACGAGTGGAGACATCAAGTTTTATGGTCGAGATACGACTCGTGAGTTTGAGTTGTAAATATAACAAAAGCCTAAAACTTTTGAAGATCATTCACTAGAAAGCATACGACCAGCACAGTACGACTCGTAAAAATAACTTATGAGTGGACAACGTGAGTCGCACATTATGCTGACTTACTTTTTCTATTCCATTTTAATTAGGATTTTTGGGTTATATTGAAGTACTATAAATACCTTATGGTTATTCCTTTATTAGGTTACGTACATTTACATTGTTTAACATATTTTTCCACACTTTTACATTACTTTGATCATTGAGATTTAGTTCTTGAGATTTTTGCGTTTTTACTGAATTTAAGACTTTAGATTTTCTTATTTTTTTCCTTGTGAAATTAAATATATGTGTTCTTTATTGATTATCATGGATTGTTGCATAAATATAAGCGGCTAATTTCCCTTACTAGGGTTATGGGAACCCTGGTGGATTAAGTATAGAGAGAAAGTAGGATATTCATCTTTTCTAATGTGGTTGCATGTATCTTAATATTCTTCATATTAATTGACCATAGAGCTACTGCAGAAGATTGATGATTGCTTGTATTTGAGAACATCCTCACAAGGGAGTTTGAGTTTAAGAAAAGGGGATTAAGACAGTAATTTAAGATTCATGTTCATCTTATTATTCCGCCATCTCATCTAATGAACTTGAGACTCAAAGTTTTAAAGTTGAACTGAGGTCATAGACAAGGAGAAATACTGCGACACCCCGAGACTCATAAGGTAAAGGGTGAGATTTATCAACGCGTTCACAAGATGGTTGATAATACATAGCTTATCGACTTTACATATAGAGCAGCAGAAGAGATGGGTTGAACACAAGAAACTTTTGGAGTTGAGAAGCTAGGGGGAAGACCGTCCTAGTTTTTGTTCTCTATTGTTTACAAACTCAAAGAATTTAAGCTCGGTTAGTGCTTACTATTATTTCCAAAATCCCCCCATTTTCTTTTCCGCACTTCTTATTGATTTAGTCAAGTTAAGCAACTATTTAACATTTCCCTGTGGGTTCAAACCTAACCTAGTTGGTTTACTATCTTAGGCATCGACCGCAACATGATTAGAATATTGAGAAAAGGATATTCAAAAAAGGTGACCGGGTATTGCTTTATAATTATGGACTTCACTTTTTTCCAGGTACGTTAGTATAGATGGTATGGTCCATTTATAGCTACAAGATTTTATCCATATGGTGCTTTGGACTTGAAGAGGGATGGTAAAGCCCCGTTCAAGGTGAATGGGAAAATAGCAAAGCATTATATGGGTAATGCTGATGAAGCTAGTGTGATTTTTAAGATAGAACTTGGTAAAGTCTGAGTAACCAAGGCAATTATGTCATGTCGCGACATTAAATGAAGAGCTTCATAGGAGATTACCCATAAGGCTAGTTGGATAAATATAGTATCCAACATAGCCACATTGTGTCGCGATATTAAATCAAGTGTTGCGTGAGAGGAAATCCATGTTTTTCTACTTATTAATTTATAGATTAATATTTGTGTTTAGTGTGCAGGATTAAAGATTGCTTAAAAAAGCTAGAATTTCCAAAAAACAAGCTCATACAGACTCTTCAAGAGTCGTACCTTCATGTGATGACTCGTGAGTAAGAGTCTTCAGGACCTGGGAGTTGATTAAGATCAAGGTAAGTGGTCACTGGAGTCCTTACAATTCTCAAAATGAGTCGTAACCTCTGGTTACGGTTCATCACACTGAGTTGTAAAGACTCCAGAACACCAGTAAGTTTCTAGGTCTTTAAGAATGGAGTAAAAGAACTGTAAGCATTGGTTATGATCGTACACATAACTCTTAACCACACTAACCAGGTCCAAGGCCGCGGGCAACCCAACCCAACTAATCTATTTAAAATAAAAAGAGGTACCCGATTCGGGTACTCGACACTACAAGAAATGAATACCTCCATTTTTGGACCAAATTCTAAGCTCTAAACATATGAATTCAGTTTGAATGACACTCAAATCTGTTAGGTTCTCTCACATTTCAGAAATTCCACAAGAATTTAGGGAAGAAAAGTGATAAACTCAATAAACCGAACATCTCAACTACTTAAGTAATTCTTTGTACTCAAATTCTTTATATTAGAAGTTTAAAATAAGTTGAGATTTTAGAATATTTTTTATTTGAAAATCTATGTGTGTTTAAAATTGGAACCCTAGTTCTTAGAAATCGAGTTTGAAATGGAATTTGGGAATGACCTTGTATATTGTGTACTAGAAATGTGTGTTTTGGACTGATATAGGGTGGTAATACTATACATTGAAGGGTAAATGAGGATTGTATGTTGGAATCAACTCATAATATAAACCTTTATATTGTAGTGGATACAAGACTCCTTACAACTTTTACCTATGTGTAATGGGTCATGATGAGACTTGTAATCACTGACAATATAAAAGTTTAGTTGCGTGTAGGTTTTGATATGAGCATGACTTTCCTATGTGAGTTGTTTCCAAACCCTACAACTCATAAACATAAGTTATACTGAACTGGGAGGTAACATATAGTAGACTTTTTTTTGGTCTGCTTACAAGTGTTGGTAACTATTTGTAAGTTATCCTTATGTCTGATTAGGAGGAATCGTAAGCGGAGTATTGAACATTTAAATATACATTATTTACCTTACGACTCAGTCATACGAGTCATAACTAAATTATATGACTCAGACCCCTTAGTCATAACATGAACTGAACATGCACAGAGACACCTAATTTTCTTTGTTTTTCTTTTCTTTACTTAGTAATTACAAATGAGTATATGCAAACAGGTACTATAGCTCCAAAAAGTGACTTCTCAAATAAGAATGATAAGAAGATACTGGCTCCCAAGGCCACTCACCATTTAATAGACAAGAAAACTAGTGAGTCAAGGGGGACCTCATTAAGTACCCCATGAAAATAAAGATGACCTCGGGGAAAAACATCGTCACACCAGAGGACACACCTTCATAAGGGTCCAGAAAGAAGAACCCCCATACCTCACTACCTCGAACACTATCCCAGTTTGAAGAGGATAGTGTCGATGATAATGAGGAAGCTAAATCAAGTTCAAAAAGAGGTGGTAGTGAACATGTGCTGAGGATTCCAGTTCCAATGAGTCAAAACCAGAGAATGGGAGTAATGTTGAGGAGAACGTTGCTCTTATTGACGTATGGACCCACCTCTACCTATCAAGCCTACTCTGGTGCTCACTATTAAATGGTGGGGGCACCTTAGTATATAGAAAATGTACAATAATGGGTAAAACATACTCCTTGCTAATGGAAGAATCAAATAGAGCTTGTATCTTGAAAGGACGTTAACCACCACATGCATGTCTGAGTTGCTTAGATTTTAGGCCTGATTTTTCTTGTACGATTTCCTATAGATGACTATAGCACTAGAAAAGTATAGTCCTACACTAGTGCAGGAATTTTATTCAGCGTAGAAGGGTGAGTTAAACAGGAATTATCCAAAGAAAAACTTGTGGAGAGGTGGTGATCCTATTAAATCATTGACAATTCAAGGAGCGTAAGTGAAAATCTCCCCATTTACTATATCGTGGTTCTTGAATGGACCAAGTTTCTAGTCACTAGTGAACACAAGATAAGAAGGATGAAACCACAAGTGGATATGTGCGGATTGAGCCACAAACACTTTTGCAATAGGCATATCTAGTGCCCCTCCTCCTGTATAGTCTACACCACCTTGCCCAGCTCCCTCCAGATCTATATCACTGGGGTACATACTTATTTTCTAGTCCAATTTAAATGATATTATATGTAAGTAGGGAATAGTAGAAGCAAAAGTGCAGTTGATGGAGGGTGGTGTGAAAACCTGGGTTGAAAATCAACTCACAAAATAAAATTGATGTGTGCAGGGTAGATTAGACGCTTTTAAGAAAAGGATGAACCATCAGTTCAGAAATATCTAAATCCCAAAAATTGCAAAAGTAAAAGATGAGGTGGATGAGAGAAAGAAGACTGTTAAGGAGCTATACGACAGACCTTTTATCCTAGCACCGGTGGTAATGGAGATTGAGCCTAAAATATAAGTTAAGAACATCTGGAATATTCTAGAATCGGAAGAAAAAAAGAGAAAGAGAAAGAAAAGGAAGTACCGAAGTACAAAAAAAGAAAATTTGAAAAAAGCAAAAAACAATAGCATACAAAAAAGAGCGAGACTGGTAGGTGAGCATCCAAGAGATGCAAGATGGTGCTGATAGATCAAAATCGACAAGTGATGATATTGAGGGGGGAAGTGATGTAGCCTCGATGATTTGTGTACCATTGAGCACACCGTACACCGCCGCTTCTACTACTATAGAGACAGTCCCAGCTATTGTTGGGATTACTATTGATAATGGTGGGACTTGATCTGAGCACTCACATGAGGATATAGAATGAGCTAGATCCTTGAGTGCCTAGGCATGTCCCGATCCCTGTATTTCATTGTTAGATACACTAGGATAATGTATAGGATTTAAGTTGGGGGTAGGGGTGTATCAAGATCACCACAAGTTATACTTGCCGTGTTTTGAAACCATGGCCACAATTTGAAATGACGGAGAATCAACATGTTTTGTTGTTGATTTTGTTAATTTGTTTGTGTTTTATGATGAAATAGGGAGAAAATTTGTACTTGTAGCAGTAGACATAGTTTTGATTGATTATGTTGAGTTTGTATTATTTAAAATAATAGTGATTTTGAATAATTGTACTAAAAAATCTATGCCCTCCTAAAATTTTGTGGATTGTGTGACGTGTATATGTGTGAATGATGGCCATAAATTTGATAATGGCATTAGAATTACGGATAGAACAACACACTGGGTACTAAGCAACGCCTCACACAAACTCACACAGGGCCATATTGCTAATGGCATTAGAATTACGGATAGAACAACTATGGCAAACAATTTCATAACTAGATAAGTAGTACCTAGCAATATGACCCTGTGTGAGTTTGTGTGAGGCGTTACTTAGTACCCAGTGTGTTGGAATTTAGAAGATGCCCGATTGCTCTTACCTAGGGTTCAAGATAATTAAAAAGGAAATTAACATTGGCCTTTCTTGTTTTGAGTACACTCAAGCCTAAATGCCTAACCAAATATGATATGAATCCCTTAATCCAAAAAGTTGGTCCTAATTGACCCATTTTTGTTGATTAAACTAATTTCACCTTATCGTTTCACTTATAATAAACTTGTATTAGCTCTGGTCCTCCTTGGTCACTAAGCACCTCAACTTAGGCAAATCTCCTAAGTTGAGAGTGACTATTATAGGAGTGCATAGGAAAAAATGAGTATGAAGAAAGATGTGTAGAAGGAAAAATAAAGAAGGACAGGTGCAGTAAAAATCAAAGAGAATAAAAGAAAAATAAAAATTGCAAGAAAATAAAAATAAAAGAAAAAGAACATGAGAAAAGAAAATTGCACTTGGTCCAGTATGAATGTGCTTTAAAATAAAAAAGGAGACATAAGGCGGAAATAAAATAAAGAAAAAATGGATAATAAGTGGACCCCAAACAAAGCATAGTGTCAAGGAGGTGTAGTAACTATAAATATCAAACTATACCATACCTATCCCAAACCTACGTTATAAACCAAACAAAATCCTTTAGCAATCCTATCATGACTGTCCAAAAATTTAGGAAAAAAGCATATGGACAAGCTTATGGTATTTTGTATACACCGTCTGATACTTCTTTCTGAGAGAGAGCGTCTTTCGGAAGATCCCTGGATAACTTAATTGATATAAACTAAGTAAATAGGATTTCTTTGATTGTAAGATCACATAGGTTATGTTGTTAGGTTTCAAGGATACTCGGCAAATGTGATTTATATATGCTTAGTTGTTTGCTACTAATGTAATCCTGTCATTGGATTTCTTTTTCTTCATTCCATGTACCAGATCAATATACACAGTTGGGTTCCTGAAAATTTAAAACTAGGACAGGGAATGAAAATGATGAAAATTGAAATGAAAAGTCTCTGCCATAGATATCTTAGGATCATCTTGTTTAAGAATCATTATTGTGATTGGTAGTTTTGATTTTTTTTTTGCCTAAGGACACGCAAAATTTGTAAGTTGAGGGTGTTGATGCACCATGGAAACACAACACTTTCAATGCTTAAAACAAAGAATTTATTCTTTGACTTAGGTTATTTTGTTATATATGATTTGATTTTGCGATTGTTGCAGGTGAAAAAGATAAATAAAAGTCTTGGAATGGAATTGGAAGAAAAAGTTATTAAAGTGATGAAATCTGTGCATCATATGAGTCGCCTTACTAGTGTTCAACATATCATAAGGCTATTAGGTTGACTCGTAAGGACAACAATAACAACAGACAAGTAGAAAATCTAAGTGAAGAAAATATACAACTAGAGCATATGAATTATAAGATGAGGCTATGAGTTCGGAGAAATAGTCGTCAAGAGAGTAGAGACCAAAGTTAGATTCAGAGGTGAGGACATAAAAGAAGACAATTCATAAGATCTGAGTACAACTCATATTAATAAACCGTAAGCAGATCAGTGTCTAGAGCATGGAAAGATGAATATCCAGGTGGTAATGAGTGAAGACCACGAGTTGTACGGATAAAGTACGACTCGTAATTATGAGTCATAAAGACAACAGAATCCTAAAGCCTTGGAAGGTCATTCACTGGAAAGCATACTACTAGCGTTGCACGACTCGTAAGAATACCTTATGAGTGGATGGCATGAGTTGTACCTTATGAAGACTTACTTTTCTTATTATATTTTAATTAGGATTTCTGGGTTGCTTTGAGATACTATAAATGCCTTAGGGTTATTCCTTTTTTCGTTTATGTACTCTTACATTCTTTAACATATTTTTATGCCCTTTTATATTACTTTGATCATTGAGATTTTGTTCTTGAGATTTTTAGGTTTTTATTTGATTGAAGACTTTGGATTTTCTTTTTCTTATTCTTGTGCAATTAATAACATATGTTCTTTATTGATTATCATGGATTTTTGAATGAATATGAGCAGCTAATTTCCTTGACTAGGGTTGTTGTAACCATTGTGGATTAACTACGTAGAGGAAGTAGGAGTTTCATCTATTCTAATGTGGTTGCATATATCTTAATCTTATTTATATTAATAGACCTCAGAGCTACTACAAAATCTTGAGGATTACCTTTATTTAAGAACGTCCTCACAAGGGAGTTTGATATTAGGAGAAAGAGATTAAGACAGTAATTTGAGATTCACGTTTATCTTATTATTCCGCCATATTTTCTACTAAATATGAGACTCAAAAGGTGAAAGTTGAACTGAGGTCATAGACATGGAGAAATAAGGTGACACCCTGAGACTCACAAGGTAAATGATGAGATTTATCAACACGTTCATAAGATGTTTGATAATACCTAGCTTGTTGACTTTACATATAGAGAAGTAGAATAGGTGGGTTGAACATGAGAAATTTTTGCAGTTGAGAAGGCAGTTGGAACACAGTCCTAGTGTTCATCTTCTATTGTTTAAAAACTGAAAGCATTCAAGCTCGGTTACTACTTACTATTGATTTCCAAAATCCCCTCATTTACTATTCAACACTTCTCATGGATTTCATCAAGTTAAGCAACTATTTAATGTTTTCCCTGTGGGATCAACCCCAAACTAGTTGGGTAACTATATTTGGCATTGGACACAATATACTTCTTTGGAGGTTAGTTTTGTGCAATATCAAGCACTACGATCTAAGGTCCAGGGTAGTGTAAATAGTTGTCATACCAATATGCTCTTCATGAAATATGGTAGGAATAATTAGGGTGAATGAAGTGCAGGCAGTGATTTTTTCTTTGGGTATGGCAAGCTGGGCCACAGGAGCAAAGAGTGTCCAATGAGTACTCAGAAGGGAAAGGATTCGTGCTTACATAATTGACTTGATGATTCCATGGAGCACTTTTCTTTGATTCCTATATATGTTTTGTTGAGGGATAATTCCTAACATGAATTTACATACTTTATTCCATTCTTCTAATCTTCGATAAGTTCCAACCCATCATTCGAGGACGGATGATTCCAAGGGGAAGATACTATGATGCCCAATTTTTTTGGGCTAGAATTCAAACCATTATTACTACGTATATATACTCGAAAACAATGATTTCTATATAAATATAAGTATCATAATTATTTACCTAGTGTGTAAAGTGATTTCGAGGTGAAAAATGTTCATAGGAAATACTTAGAGCGATGTTGAGTTAAAAATTTTTGTTATCGACCAAATTTTAGTATTCAATCCTACTAGGATCAACTTTAAACATTTATAACTTCTGTAATATATGTAATTTTTGATCTCAAGACACACCAAATTAAATATAATTGATTCATCTTTTCAATGCCACTGATTTTACCTTAATCTGATACCCGAGTAAAAAGTTATGAGCATTTTTGTGAGAAACTAGTGAGGGTGCGTGATAAGGGTGTCGCACGCCCTCTGTTATCTAGGATAAGAGCTTGGCACACCATGTATGCTCCGTGTTAATAGAGTGTTGCACCCATATTCCCAATGATGCTAAAACCCGCATTTCTCTTTAGGTTTTCGAGGGAAAACTTGTCATTTACGTCCCAAATCATCCTTTAACTAATACTAACATGATTTCATCATTCCATAACCCCAAATACACAATTACTCTCCTCTAAAATTCTCAAGAACACCAAATAAGGGTTCTTCTAAAAAAATTCAACTTCCAAGGCTTCAAATTAAAGTTTATTCGCAATGTTTTCCCACAAATTTCGTTATCAAGGGTATGGGAAATGAATTAAAGTGTACATATCAATTCCAAGCTAGGGTTCAAGCTTCAAAATTAAGGATTCAAGTTTTTATCTGAATTCCTTCTGTCAAAAAGGCATGTATCTCTTCCCTAAATTGATTTTATGCAACAACATGTATTTAATTATATCCATGTGATTTAATTGTAGGATTTTGAATATGCGTTGAGGGATTTGGAATGGTTATTAAATGAATTCAATTTCCATGGTTTTGAATTGATTGTTTATATGATGTTTCATGATTTTTATCTAATTAAATGCATGGGTTCGGGAATTGGAATGGTGAACATGGGTTTCCCAAAATTTGATAGTTTAATGGTTTAGAATTAGCTTTAACCTCAACCTAACTTGTGAAATTGGTTTTGCAACATGGAATACACATGAATTACTTCAATTTTGAAACCTTGAATTGCATAACAGGTTAATAGAATATGAATAGTTTTGAAAGGTATTAGTGTACATGGAATAGTTGTAAATTGGAACATTGGAGTCTAATTGGATAACGGTTTGGCATATGGAATTTGCTTGCAAGCATAATTAATTGGTATGATGATACCATTTGGTAAATTCCTTAATGGATGACTCATTGTTTTAATTGATGGGTTATGTACAAATATTTTAATTGGGCTTAAAGTTTGTTGTGTAGCTCGCAATGGACGGTGGAGGTCCTGGGGGAACAGATACACTAAACCATGCTTATCAATGTGGGGGTCTATATGATTATGTGTTCGAGTCACACTTGATATATATATATATATATATATATATATATATATATATATATTTATACTAGGGATGGCAAGTTTTCCCTTATTTTTTTTCTCTAGTTCATGCAGCTAACACACACTGGGCTCTTTTAGTGGTGGGATCCAAACTCATATAGCCACTGGGTGTCTTTAGGACGGTCATACATTAACCCCTATTCGCACATAACCCCAAGAGGGAGATATAGTTACACATAAGAAAAATAAGCATAGATATACCCAAAATCTCCATTGACATGACCTATTGAAGATTAAGTGAATGTTACTTCAAACTTGACACCCCCATAAATCAACAATGGAAGTGAGCTAGTCTTCCACTTAGAAAGTCTCCAATATATTCTTCACCCAATAATTATGCAATATTTTCTTTTCCCAAAAACTGGAGTCTTATCAACTACAAAATCTAAATCTAAAAATAATTGGGGAATATGGAATAAGATACATGAATCAAGGTTTTGGCTCTTTTTGGAAAAAATTGGGATCAGCCACGTACATTTCCATATTTTTCCTTGGGTTGAATTCTTCCGCTAAGCCAGGATCACGCCAGCATGGCCGCACTCGTGGCTTCTACGACCACAATAAGTAAATGTGACTACGATGTATTGGCCCTATTCTGCTCCAGGTTTTAAGTAACACTTTTTTGCTCCCTTTTAGATCATTTTCAGCTCCAATCCACATCTTTCCATCCCTTTAACTCTATGCCTAAAAAGAGTTGATATTATTGCCTTTAATCATAATTATGTCTCTTTTATTCATCCAAAATAAGGTAATGTGTATGAATGTTGAGTGCAAATGAATGGTAAAATCACTACACATCAACAACCCCAACTTAAAGCTATTGCTTGTCCTTAAGCAACTCTACTTGTTGCCATGAGACACAAATATTTATGCCCAAACTTCATGCCTTAAAGATCACGATGACTTAAACCTTAATCACTACCACAAGTATCTCATTGCATATGGGCTAAGCTAATTTCTCTACATCCTACATTATAACATGCTTTATCCAAGGCTATATAGGACTTCAAAGAGTGACCAAGCAACAAAGAATTAATAATCTTGAAGTAACTCTCTTTTGACCATAACTAAGCTATACTCTATTTTCCTCATTGACGAAAGGTGAAAAAATCACCCACCTCAACTTGCTTCACATACCAATCTCACAAGAAAAAGAATTCCTCACACCAAGCTACAAAACATGCAACAAGGAATTTTAAGTGGACAACTCTCCCTCAAAAAAGAAATATCCATGCAACAAGTGTCATACCATGGCTTACCCCTATTTTCAATCGTCACTACAAAGAAAGTAAGTGGTTAGAGATCTCAAAGGACTTTCTAAGCTCGTAATGTAGATTCGTATTAGGGTTGGATATTATTTTAGGAACAACATGGCTACTCCCTTTCTTGAGCGTCTACATTACCCTTTTTCACTCTTTCTTTTTTACTATAGGCCACACTACTTTGTTTTCTCTCCTTTATCATTCCTATCTTTTATTTCTTCTATTTACCCAACTTCTTTCATTTTTTCTTCTTGGACTTAAACATAATTATTTTCTTGGTTAGACTCTTTCTTCTTCTATTCGGTTCCTTTCAAAGTCTAGGCACATTAGGCATATAACTACATCTTTATGGAACCAAACTTACTTCCATCAATCTTTACCACCCCTAATATAGAATTTTATCCTTGAATTATAATTTCAATTCCAAGGAGGGTATGGTTCAAAATATGAATAAAAAGAATGGTTTACGACTTATAATATGTTTGCCAAAGAAAGGTCCAACTGTTCAAAGTGGGTAACTAGGGATTATACTCATTCTTGGGTAGGATTTTTAGGCTAGAGTGGGTACCCAGATCATAAAGGTGTCCTACGATCATTTCTCCAACCATATACAATCAATGTTATCATTGAAAGACTAGCGGGGCAAGTTCTAGATAACACAATTATACAAGGGGTGCATGCAAATAACTCTCCACACATGGCATGAAATATTCGCCAAGGGAGCTCAAATGTCCCTGTTGCTAGAGAAAAATTTGGAGTATCTATTTCTATTCACAAGTTAAGATCTTGAGGATCCACAAAAAGACAAAAAGTTTAGTTACCAAACTGCTCACGCCCATGCCCTTGATTTTTGTTTCCTATAAAATCTTGGACAGAGAGAGTTGTTTATTTTACTTTAGTACCATACATAATTTGCTAAAATATGGAAACAACCAAATCCTTAGTCTCACAGTGAGGCTAAAAATGGGCAAACTACCCATATGGCTACTCAGACATCACTAATGGTGTATAACATGATCCTAAACTTACAATTTACAATTCTATAGGTACTCAGACTTCCCTTGCATTTCTGACATTTATGCTACGAGTATTTAGAATTCCCCTGCATCTATGCCTAAAAACCCAAACATGACGCTTTAAACTTAAGAATTTTTTCACTTAATCCATCATAGGGAAAAACTAGTCATGCATCACCAAAGTCAAAATTAAATTAAATTAAAATAATACTAGAAATAAAAGAAAAGCATGATAATCCATAAAACGTGGGCACTAACCATGCGCTCAAAATATAGAATCTCACAACAAAAATAAATAAATATCAAAAATGTTATCTAAAAACAACAACATAAAAAATGTCCACCATCATAACATAAAAACACTACAAATCCAGGGGCACCCCAAACTAAAAGGAATGTAGTGTCCTCACTGCATGTGCATTGAAGTAAGTGTAAAAGGATTTTCCCTGAATCTACCTCAAGAGCTGCTCTATCCTTCTGACTCTAGACCATCACCACCAGCATCATCAGCTGACCAATCAGTAGGGGACTTATGTTCACCGTCCAACCTCGGTGAAGGTACTCTCTCATTGGGTTTGAGCACCATAAAGATGCTCTTTACCCCCTTTCACAGCTTTTTGAAAAATTTGTCTCTTTTATTCTCTCTTTATCATCTTGGTATATAACTTCTTGAGGCCCCTGTATGATCCCGCTAAGGCTGAGTAGGATCTCTCTAAATTGGCAATGGTGGCTCCTTCTTCTTTTGCTCTTCACGATATATGTCATAATCCATCTAAGTTACATATAAGTAGTGAGTGGTGGATGGATCTCCTAGTCCTTGAGGAAATCTGGACACTAGCTCCCGAACATCCCTTATTTAACCTGAAATGTCATCGAGGGGGTTGGCTGATGAAGGTCTACAAGAATTTGTGCCCTCTTGGAATGGTTTTCCCGTGCCTATTTTCTCTTCTTACTCTGACTTGGGTCACCCTAACGTCTGAATTTGAGTGGGTAGATGAGGGATCCTGGACACACCTAAGTATCTGCAGCATATTTTCTACCCCTGCCCTTTTGCAAATCTCAGTGATAAGGGAAAGAAAAAGAAGGTGTGTACCTCCATGAGTCTGGAAATACCTCCACTCTAAAAGAAAAATCTCACCCACATTGAGAGAGATGCCAGATAGGATAAAATCCACCATTCAAGCTCTCAAATCTGACAATGTTCATATGGGTGCATGGCAATACTCGACTACATACGATGTTCAACCAGAGCCTGGCTTTTGCTGTGAAGTCCTTTATCAGAATATCTCTCTTGGTGATGGACCAGGATACTACTTTTATAGTACATAAAATATTGGCCATCCAGGTCCTCGGCTCACATGCTCTTGCTATGAATTTCCCCATGTTAGCATCTAGGAGCCCATACACTATATTAACCTGCTTCGCTCCAAAGTTCACCCGCTTTCCCTAAATTATCATCATGGGTTTTTCGAGAGAAAACACATTGAGATTTATGTAGAAATCATGCACCCACTACTTATTAGTATAGAAACGTTTCAGGGAAAAACAAATCCACCGAGTCACAGTGAGTCTGGCGTGGAATTCTGGGAGCTTCTTCTCCACCTTATCTAAGCTAATACCCCTTTCAGGAAGTAGCTTAGTCCTGTGATAATATTTATAGTAGGTGTGTTCGAATTTTGCTTCCATGAAATAGGTATTATCAAAATCTCTAATCTTTGAGGCTGATAACCTTTAAAAATTGTAGCTTAGGCTAACATTAGTATTATCGTACCAAAAACATACTACATTTAATAGGTAAGTTCATATGGCAGTGTTATGAAGGTTTTGAGGCCAGCGAGGTATGTGCAAAAGTTTTGATGTCTACCTAAAATTTCTCTCAAGTATGGCGATCGCAGAGCATTAGCCGCGACCAAGGTGCCACAATTATGGAACCTAAGACTAGGTTTGACAGTTTCTGCACAGTAGTTGAAAAGTAGTTCTACCCTAAAATTTTTTCTTAAACTTGGAATGAAAATATTATAAACAGCGAATTTCACACCTAGAGTGTGTGATCATAGCCCCGAACTTAAAGAAATTGAACATTGTATTTGTAGGGGCATTCTAATTGTACACGTAGTGTACACTTCAAGTTAAAAGGTTGAATGCTTACTTTTAGATACTCATGACTTCCCCAAATAGAGAGTACACTAACTACAACATGTAATCCCCTAAGTATTTCTAGAAAATTTCATCCCAAGAATCCCTAGTATTATCTTCTAAAGTGAATAATAATTATTCAAGTAGGAATTTTAAAGATTTTAACTTTTTTTTTCATGTGGAAAATTCAATCAGACTTCCATCGATATATGATTCTCTTAAATCTGATAACCAGGTAAGAAGTTATGACTATTTCAAGTTCCCATCATAAAAAAGCGCCATATTAGTCAGTGGCGGCCGCACCACAAGAGGAAATGACATTAGGAAATTTCAGTAGGTTTCCGCGATTATGGTGCGTCGCACTAGCACTCAAATTCAAAATTGTCCTTTTTCTAGTGACTTTGCACAATTTCCCCCGCATCGCACCAAAGTTCCAGGTCACGAAGGAAGGGGCAACGCGATGGCTCCGCATCGCGCCATCCCTCAATTTCTCAATTGTCAATTTCCAGTGACACGGCATGATAATGTCGTGTCACGCCAGGGGCCTAGTTTTGGAAAATTTTATTGAAATTAAATGACTCATCCAGGGTTAAAAGGGTCAATTTCCTACCCCTATTTAAACCCAATAACATATGATTCAGCTATTCTTCACCCAAAATATACTATTTTCTCTCAAGTTTCTCACAAGAAAAAGCTAGGGTTTCTATTGGGGATCTAAATTCAAGAAGGTTTCACCATCAATATTCACGAGATCATGAACTAAGGTATGCATAGCGTTCATTCATACACTCCTTTAGTCCATGAATCCCAAGAATCCTTTTTCTAAATTCAAGTTATGAATTTTCTTATGAATTTCATGATTGGTCTGCTTTTGTTCATGTTGATAATGAGTAATTGAATTGTATTCCATAAATGAGTGTTAAATTCCATATGGGTTGATTTGTATCGATATAGATTCATAAAGCCCTAGGACTGAACCCTTGAATGATTAAATTGTAATATAATCATGATAGCTAATTGTTGTATGATGTTGTTTACATATTCTATGCATACTATGTGTTTGGTTTAATGCCTAGATGAAGGAAAAATGTCTAATTAGCATGATATCATGAAATCCCCATGTACGTACAAGCTTATGCCTATCACATGTTTGATGAAATGCTTCAATAAATTGTATTATGATGATTATTATGTATTCAAGTAAGTTATGCTTTGTCAGTTTCTTTCCATCGAGTCCTGGGGGTACTTGTACCTAAAATATTAGCGGTGTACCTAGAGCCATGTCATGTTTTCATGATACTCTCAGTCAAGCTATGAATCCTTAGACTTCAGATAGTCTTATGACTCAGAAAAAATCTCCATGATCTCATGACTCAGTCAGTTGTAAGATATCAGTAGTATTCCATCAGTCAACAGAACTTAGTAACTCAGCTCATGTTCAATTCAGTAAATCATGTTCAGTGTCTATTTAGATTGGAGTAGTAATTAGCACTGAGTGAACCCAAAGATAGGGACACATACTATCAGATGAGGGTGTGACCCTTAGAAGTTATCCTTGCATTCAGAACTATATAGCCAGCATAGGTTGATACATCAACACTGTTGGATGACGGTTGATGAGATGGATAATCACTGTCAGATAAGGGCCCCACCATTCTCTTTTAGGGATATTATCAGATAAGGGTCGCCCACAGCTTGTCCTTACTAGTGGTGCGGTATTGACACCCTTCCAATTGGGGTTATAGACTGGACCCCAACTCAGCCATAATGGCGTATTAGGGGCATGTTGGTTAAATACTACCTCCCACAGTTTCAGTACCATACTTTGAGAGTGCTGAGTTAGACACATACCAATTACAGGATATGGCTCATACTTAGTTCAAATAGTGGAAGTCAGAAAGGTAAGATGATGCATGTCCTATAGATTGGGAGGATTTTGTAACTGCATTCTTAGACAGATTCTTTCCCCAAGATCTTAGAGAGGCTAAGGTGCTAGAATTCATCAACCTCAGGCAGGTCAATATGACGGTGAAAGAGTATTCTCTAAAGTTTACTCAATTAGCCATATATACCCCTCATGCGGTTGCAGACGATAGAGTGGTTAATGATTGAAGATCCACCATGCTAAATAGTGACATAACTTTAGCTAGACTTATGACCATGTTCAGCAGATAGAAGAGCAGAAGATTAAGCAGAGGGAAAAGCAGAATAAAAAAGTTAGGACAAGTAGCTTTAATATTAGTCAGCCTAAATCAGAAGGAGGAAACTGTTCTAAGTTTCATCCTAAGTCATTAGTTCTAGCTTCTTCTACAGCCAGTGCTCCAACTCTAAAGTTCAGAGATAGAGTTCCAGGCTCTAAGTCTTAGGTCAGTGTCAGTAATGCTTGAACTAATCCCCTTTGTCAGACTTGTGGTAAAAACCACAAGGGTGCTTGCAGAGCTGGCAACAATGTCTGTTTTGGTTGTGGCAATCCAGGCCACAGAGTTAGAGACTGCCCTCATTTAGGTTATCAGAGTCATCTTCACTCCTCAGCTCAGTCTGGTTACCCAAATCAGTAGGGTGCCACCACTAGTGCTACTAGCTAGAAACAAACCTATATGCTCTTCAGACCCAACAAGATCAGGAAAATTTTTCTGATGTAGTTACTGGTACGTTACAGATCTTTGATGTGCATGTTTATGCTTTGCTAGATCCAGGAGCTTATTTGTATTTTATAACTCCCTATATAGCAATTGATTTCAGAATCAATCACAAAATTCTGGTAGAGCCCTTCTCAGTCTCTACCCCAGTGGGAGAAACCATCATAGCCCGGTGGGTATACAAGAACTGCCCGGTTATGATATTTCCGAAAGTCACTTCAGCAGACTTAGTCGAATTAGAGATGACTGATTTTGATGTCATTCTCAGCATGGATTGGCTTCATTCCTGCTATGCCATATTGACTGCAGAAAAAGAATAGTCCAATTTCAGTTTCTAAATAAACCCTTCCTTGAGTAGAAGGGTAGTGTATCCGCTTTCAGGGGTCAACTTGTTTCCAACCTTCGGGTAAGGAAAACCCTTCCTTACCCTTGAGTAGAAGGGTAGTGTATCCGCTTTCAGGGGTCAACTTGTTTCCAATTTCAGTTTCTAAATAAACCCTTCCTTGCGTAGAAGGGTAGTGTATCCGCTTTCAGGGGTCAACTTGTTTCCAACCTTCGGGTAAGGAAAATGATATCTAAAGGATGCGCCTATCATTTTGTTTGAGTTAAGTACACTATTTCCAAAAATCCCTGCCTTGAATCAATCCCAGTAGTGAATTAATATTCAGATGTCTTTCTTGAAGATCTTCTAGAAATTTCTCCCGAAAGGGAAATAGACTTCGGCATTGACCTTCTTCTAGATACTCAGCCTATCTCTATTCTGCCATACAGAATGGCACTAGAAGAACTCAGAGAATTGAAAGAAACAGTTGAAAGATCTCTTAGATAAGGGATTTATCAGACCCAACATTTCCTCATGGGGCACACCAGTCTTATTAGTGTTCAAGAAAGACAGTTCTCTCAGAATGTGCATTGATTATCATCAAATCAATAAGGTCACGGTCAAGAACAAGTATCCTCTTTCCAGAATCGATGACTTGTTTGACCAACTTCAGGGTTCCATCTATTTCTCTAAGATAGACCTCAGATCCGGCTATTATCAGCTCAGAGTTAGAGAAAGTGACAATGCAAAAATAGCTTTTCGTACTCGGTATGGTCACTTTGAATTATTAGTCATGTCATTTGGTCTTACCAATGCCCCAGCAACTTTCATGGACTTGATGAACCATGTGTTCAAGCAGTACTTGGACATGTTCATCATAGTCTTCATAGATGATATTTTGGTCTATTCCCGCACTGAGCGCGATCATGCAGACCATCTTAGATCAATACTTTAGACTCTTAGAGATCATTAGCTATTCGCCAAATTCAGTAAGTGCAAATTTTGGCTAAGGTCAGTAGTATTTCTTGGTCACATCGTTTTTGGTGATGGAATTAGAGTTGATCCTCAAAAGACCAAAGCAGTAAGTAACTGGACAAGACCTATCTCTCCATTAGATATTAGGAGTTTCTTGGGTTTTGCTGGATATTACAGATGGTTTGTTGAATGATTTTCATCTATTGCATCCCCTATGTATAGATTGACTTAAAAGAAAGTCAAGTTTCTGTGGTCAGACCCTTGAGAGAAGAGTCTTTAGGAGTTGAAGACTCGACTTACCTCAGCCTCAGTCTTAACTCTTCCAGATTGTTCAGATAGGTTTGTGGTGTATTGTGATGTATCCATAGTAGGTTTGGGTTGTGTCCTCATACAACATGGTAAGGTCATAGCTTACGCTTCCAGAAAGCTTAAACCCAATGAGAGGAATTATCCTACTCATGATCTTGAGTTTGCAACTGTAGTCTTTGCCTTAAGATTTGGAGGCATTGTCTCTATGGAGTTCATGTAGATGTCTTTACAAATCATAAGTCTTCAGTATGTCTTTTCTCAAAAAGATCCCAATCTTCGTCAGAGAAATGGTTAGAGCTCTTGAAAGACTACGATATGACACTACAAAAAATTTAGTATTTTTCAACGGCACATGTAGTTGGAATGTAGTTGGAATGTAGTCGGAAACTAAGGAATTTTCGACCACTTTCAGACCGCATGCTGCTTGTCGGAAAAGAGCTTGTCGAAAATATATTTCCGACCACATCCATCAAAAATTTTCAACTATTATAGTCGAAAACATAAATTAAGAATTAAAAATAATTATTTAATAAATAAAATCTTCCAACCGATATGGTGAAATATTAATAAATTATTATTTAATAAATAAAATATTTCCGACCATTATGGTCAGAAGATTAAAAAATAATTATTTAATAAATAAAATAATTTTGACCATTATGTTCGGAAGATTAATACATAATTATTTAATAAAATAAATTATTTCCGACAACTTTGGTCGGAATATTAATAAATAATAATTTAATAAATAAAATATTTCCGACCATAGTGGTCGGAAATAATTTATATATTAATATTTTTTTTACATAATTTCCAACCACTGTAGTCAAAAAAATTTATTTATTAATCTTTCGATCATTGTAGTCAGAAGATTAATAAATAAGTATTTAATATATAAATTATTTACAACCACTTTGAAACATCCAAAACAAATAGCAGACTCAAATAGTTTAAGCATTTTAAGACAACTGTAAAGTCACAATCCAGAATAAACACCAATTCTAATAGTTTAAGCGTAAATGTCACAATCATAAACAAAAACTAAGCACTACAATCTAATCAGCTGATTCACTATCTTCACCATCCTCAAATACTTGTGGCATATGCTTCTTCACAAATGTTCAAACTTGGCAAATTTGGCACAGTGTTGTGTCAACTCTTTAATTTTTGTTCTCATCGCTTCCATTTCTTCCATATTTTGTGAAATATAAGTGGAGTTAGGCAACATTGACGAAGAACTACTCGAGGATTGATTACCTCCAAGCCCATAGGTGTGACCCTTTTTTGGGCCGCCTACCACATTTGTCCATGTTCTATTCATTTCAGAAGGCGATGGTTGGACTATGGTACCATCCTCTGAAGCAGGTTGGGTTTGACGCCAATCTTCAATGCTTTTTAGAAATCCTTCCTGAAAGAGAAATAATTGTTATTATGTAAATATACTAAGTTGAATAATAAGAAAATAATATATATAAACTTTATTATCTTACATATGCTTCCTTAGCACGTGGTTCCACCCATTCTTCTCTTGTACCATTTGAATTTTTCTTTTTATGTGTTTTTTCAAAGGTCTTAGTTTGAGGTACTTCTACTCCTCTATTTAAGAAATTCTGAAAATTTTTACCCATATACAGGTCAATGCTACTGTAAAAGTTCATGCCAGAATTGAACATAGTGCAGAAAGGAAGGAAGCAATCATCACAACCACTTTACAACATAATTATCAGTAGCAACAGAAGGACAAAAAAATAAGAGACTATCCTAGTTTGAAAAATGCAATCCAATTTATAACATCAAAGAAAATGAAATAGCTAGCTTATGGAGGCTCAGATTTGCTGCTTTAGATAAACCAAAAGAGGAGCTACACCAACATGGCTGCAGACACCAGTTTGCTATTGAAATCCATAACTGGGTCGCCCTGCCAATATATGGGACATGTTATTCTCGATGCCAGAATTGAACATAGTCCAGAAAGAAAGGAAGCAATCATCACAGCCCTTTACAACATAATTATCAGCAGCAGCAGAAGCACAAAAAAAATAAGAGACTGTCCTAGTTTAAAAAATGCAATCCAATTTATAACATCAAAGAGAATGAAACAACTAGCTTTAGAAGGCTCAGATTTGTTATTTAGAATAAACCAAAAGAGGAGCAACACCACTATTGCTGCAAATACTAGTTTGCTATTCAAATCCATAAATGGGTAGCCATGCCAATATATAGGACGTGCTATTATTGATTCTAGAATTGAACATAGTCCAAAAATAAAGGAAACAATCATCACAGCCCATTTACAACATAATTATCAGCAGCAGCAGAAACATAAAAAAATAAGAGACTGAACAGCCTAGAGGATATTAAAGCTCATTGACACAGCTTGTAAAACTTTCCTTTGGACATGTTCAATGGAGGTTTCAAAGATGGCCCTAGTTTCATAGGGAGAAAATATGCCAAGCAAGGGCAGTAGGAGGTCTCAATGTCTTGAACATGTACAGGTGGAACAAAGCTGCTGTGATCAAAGAACTTTGGGCCCTATTGAACAAGAAAGATTACCGATAGGTTAAATGGGTACATATATATTATATGAAGCATGAAACAATTGCTATAGTTGCCAGGTTCCTTAGAATGCTACTTGGGTCATCAGGAAAATATTTGAAACTAGGAAACTCCTCAACACTTTGAATACTCTGAATGGTGTGTTGGTATTAGGTTGCAAACAATGGTGAGCCGAGAAATATTCATGATAAAAAAAATGTACAAGCAACACCAACATGGCTGCAGACACCAGTTTTCTATTCAAAGCCATAACCGATTCACCCTGTCAATATATGGGATTTGTTATTCTGGATGCCATAATTGAACATAGTCCATAAAATAAGGAAGAAATCATCACAACCACTTTACAACATAATTATCAGCAGCAACAGAAGAATAAAAAACAAGAGACTGTCCTAGTTTAAAAAATGCAATCCACTTTATAACATAAAAAGGAATGAAACTGCCAGCTTATGGAGGGCTCACATTTGCTGTTTTAGAATAATCCAAAAGAGGAGCAACACCAACATGGTTGTAGACACTATTTTGCTATTCAAATCTATAAATGGGTTGCCATGCCAATATATGGGACGTGCTATTCTCGATGCCAGAATTGAACATAGTCCAGTAAATAAGGAAGCAATTATCACAGCCCCTTTACAACATAATTATCAGCAGTAGCAGAAGAAACAAATTCGACAACAACAACAAATTATTAGTCAATGTATCATGTGTAAATGGACAAATGGGTTGGATAAGAATTGTACCAGTTTTCGTTGGTGGATAGCAAAACTTATCGAACCTCCGGTGTGCAGCGAGCCACCCATTTTGGAGGCTCTATTTTCCTTTCCTCGTCCCCTCTTCTTCTTAAATTCAGGAGTGTCCTATAATATCAAGAACTGAGTTCACACTTCATCATTCAACCAACCAGGTTTTATCAATTTTCTCCGAGCCTTATACAAGTGTTCTTTGACCCGTTGAGTTGCTTTCAACCAAAAAATATGATCTATTTCATTATCATGACAATCATTCCATGTACATTTTGTCTATAAAATAGTTTAATATAAAGTCATAAAATGAGTTAATGGAAATAATGGAAAAACTAGCTTTAGGCAATGAGATTCATAGCTTATAAAACTGCTTATACCATAAATTGTTTCCACATGACAATTCTAATTTCCCATGGAATCTCTGACCAACTATCCCACATCTTTGTGAAAAATGTTTTAATTGCTCCTATAACCATATGCCCGGCGGCATATATTGGAATAAACCTGAAATAAGATTATATTAAACCACCATCTTAGGTTTTGAAAATTAAGGAAAAGTTAAGTGTTACTTACCCATTATGATAAGGGATGATTCATAACGTCCCAACATTTTCCTATTCTAATACATCTTTAAATTGAAAATTTTGAGAAACAGGTGTTGTAGAATTAGGTATTGGTGCACTATTAATAGATGGTGATATTCGTCTGTTAGGAACTCGAAATGTCAATCAAGAAAGGCTTGGTACGGATGATATCGAAGGCACTGATGAAGAGCTACTATGTAAACTATTTTGACATGAAGAGGTGTGCAACTGGTCAGACGGTGGAGGAATGAAAAATGCATTTGGTAGTGAAATAGTGCATCTAGGAGGGGGAGGAATATTTGAAGTAGCCAGTTAAGGAGTTATGGTAACAGGTGGTGGTTATCCTTTCTTATTTTTATTATGTCGTCTATTAACATTACCTTTTGAGGCCATTGATTTGCTTTACTACCCACCTGAAAAAAGAAGGAACAACCAAATTTAAGAATAGTTATGTTTGTTACAAGGTAGGCAGATATATACTCTAAATACTTAGGCCAAAAGTTCTTACCAAGACTTTAGATTGTCGTTTCTACCACCGAGTTGTTGCCTGCATCATAAAGTGTTTTGACATGATATAGATGTGGAAAGTGAATCGAGAAATTCTTAGTAAAAAAAAAACAAATACAATATCGAACTAATGAAACAAAATTATAGCAAGTGTTCATACAAAATAATTTTTTTTACCTCTGCACATATAAAATAGATAGTTCTTTCCTGTAGTACCAATTGAATAAAATAGAAAACACACAAACACTATAAAAATTCATCATTGCTATTTAATCCAACAACCAGCATGTTCTTACTAGCACTACAAATGTTAACAAAAATAGACAGTATAGTGTCAAGTAAAATAACAAAAAGCAGCAACTAAAATACAATTCAAGACCATGTTACTACACACTACTATTAATAACAACTCAATCTTCATCGCTTGTTTCATAGTCATTCATCGATTCTTCTTCATTACTTGACTCATATTCATCCATTGATTCTTCCCCATCACTTGTTTCATTTTCATCAAATAACTCTTCCTCGCTTATGTTATTTTCATCAGTTGTATCTTCATCGTCATTTGCCCCGGATGTTCCTTCTCCATAATCATTAACATTTAATCTAATTTTAGAAGGATCAAATTCTTCATATAGGCCTTCGCTATTTTGCAAATTGATGATAGGCGGATTTACATGCCTATATCAATATATTTTGCCCATATTTTAGCCTAGTTTTGAGAACAAATTATATATTTCATGCACTTTTAGTCCTTTTTCCTGTAAATGAGATAACGAACATGATTAGTAAAGTTTCAGGTATAAATGATGCAAAATACAGCATTTTATGGCTTACTGGACGCAAAATAAAGCTCACGAACGAAGGAGAAGGAAGTGGGACGCCTAAAGGACCAAAACTGCTGCATGGAAAATCTGTCCCGGGCTAAAACAACATTTCTGAAGACTTTGGGGACTTACAGACACAAAGCTGGAATTTGACAATGATACATTAACCTAGTACAATTGGGCTATGTATTTCATTAGTTTATTTGGATTAGGAGAATGTTACATTAACCTAGTACAAATGGGTTAAGTATTTCCTTAGTTTAGTAGGATTTGGTTATTTATTTCATTAGCATAGTAGGAGTAGGATAGGAGTATTATAAATACCCTATCATGCTAGAGATTTTTAATTAAGTCCTCCCCTAGTGGAGAGGCAAGTCCTCCCTTAGTGGAGAGGCAAGTCCTCCCTTAGTGGGGAGGCAAGTCCTCCCTTAGTGGAGAGACACATTCTACTTCTCAATTACAACTCTTCTAATCTTTCCATTAATTCTATGCATAAATTCCACAACAAGAGAATCATTACTTGCTAAGGAATCACGCCACACGCCTATCACCTAATCCACATGCCATTACTCAACAATAACAATGCAAATCGTGATCTACTTCGCATTCATGGGTAACTAAACCTCTCTGTTGGGGTTATGGAAGCCGAATGAGATACTATCTATTGCTGTGAGTTTGTGAGTTCGAGACACTTATATTGCTTATATCATTATTCTCTTCATCATAATGCAAATTCTTGTGGCTGCAGACGCATAGAATAACGCCAGTCTAACATTTAACTTGTTCGAGAGAAAGGTTATTTGTCTGGAAAAGAGATAATGTCAAGGTAGTAGGGCACCCTTTCCTATTAAAAAACTAGTGTCGTAACTGGACTAACCTCTTGGAGAATTCGTACCGTTAGACACGCTTTAAGCTCGAGAGAGTTAAAGTGAAATAGTCCTTGTTCAGGTCGAGAGACGCTTGGATTTACCATCGACTACAATTCTCTATAAGCAATTGCATGTCAAGACTCTACATACTCATAGCCAATAGAGACGTATACCGCAGAAGGTGGACATAACCCCAACGCTTCAATTCTCATTGTTTACAACTTACGTAACAATCTTTCTCTTTTTACTTTGCTATGTTCAGCTCTTACTTTATTGTTTTGGTTACATATTACAATCCCCCCTTCTTACGAGACTTGCCCCAAAAGTTTAGTAATTTTGCTTACTTGTTGGCCAAGCTATTCCCTGTGGGATCGACACCCAACCCACGTTGGGTTCTATATTTGACAAACGACCGCTTTACACTCAAACGAGAGCTGTAGATTAAGCGTTATCACAAATCACCTGCTAATTCATCATCCATCCTTTCTTCAACACTTGAAATGTCATTCTGATACGCTACATCCAATGCATCCTCTGCTTCAACTCTACCCACAAGCATTGTTTTTATAACTATCCGCTATGCAAATTTATTCTTAAAGAAAGGATAAGGAGGTAATATTGTTGTTTCACATTTTGTGCAATGATAAATGGATCATACAGTCCATACTCCCTTGTACGCTTAATTTTGATTATTTTATATTGAGGGTGCACTTTTGTACCTAACCTAGGCATAGGATCATACCACTTACACCAAAATAGAACCAACATTTTCTTTGGCCAACCAACATGATAATTAAGTTCTAAAATCTCCTAAAGCACACCATAATAATCAACACCACCATCACCTTTTACCCAAACCCCACTATTGTTGGTTTTCTTGCCCTTAGATAACTCTTCTATATGAAATCTGTGCCCATTGACAGAGTACTTGGAAAAATTTCTGACTTTAGTAGCAGGTCCCCAAGCTATATCACGTAAAAATTGGCCATTTGGGTCATAATTATGCAGATTATGAACCTAAAAAAAAGTTTAAGCAAAGTTAGAATTTAACTATACATAAGACTGAACAAAATTTTAAATTGTGTTAAATAATTAAGATACACTTACATATTCTCTAAACCACACTGAAAACATAGGATAAACAACAGCATTCCCGTGTAAAGCCACGAAGTAGCTGTCCGACAAAGTTATGACTTTCATTAATTAAAGCTTATATAGTCCTTGAATGATTATCATTAATATAAATATACTCACTTATAAAAAGGCAAGACCTTGAGACAATTTAATAATACATGTGTTGTAGCTAATATAAGCTCCACCTTATTCAAATACCGAAGTGGACCAACTTTCGATCTTCTTTTACCTGGTTGATTGAATATTAAAAATTGTGGTGCTGAAAGATCTGTATTGTCTCCATCATAATGACTATTAGGTCAGTTTCTCAAACATGGTACATCATGGTCAAAATAATATGAACAAAAATACAAGATCTCTTTATCCAAATAAGCTGCACATATTAATCTCTCAATTCAAGATCTATTTTTTATGGCCCGCTTACATTTGCCAGTAGTCCTACATAGTATGATGTTTTAGATGAAATAATATTCAATAATAAAACATGAAAGTAAATGTTAAAAGTGAATACCTCTCAAAAGGATACATCCATCTACACTGAACAGTCCCTCCAAGTCGTGCCTTATGCACAAGGTGAATTAGAAGATGCTCCATAATATAAAAAAACTAGGATGAAAAATCTTTGCCATCTTGTTTAAGCTTACGCGAATGTTGATATCCATCAAAGATAGGTTATCGTCCCTTAATGTGTTAGAGCATAAGTCGTTGAAAAATAAGCTTATCTCTATTATGGGTTTCCATATTCTATCGGGCAATGCACTGAATGCAATAGGCATCAGTGACTCCATGAAAATGTGATAGTCATGGCTCTTCATAGAGGTCAACTCCCTTCTTTCATGTCAACGCACCTCGATAAATTTGATGCATATCCATATGGCATTCTCAAATTCTTAACCCAATCACAAATCACTCTTCTATCCTCCAAAGTGAATGTGTAACTGGCCTTGGGCTTCTGAATCTTATTGTTTAAGTATTTTAGGTGCAACTCACTGCACCGACAATACTCCCTTAAGTCCATCCCAGCCTTTAAGTTATTTTTTGTTTTTCTACTTACATCCATCACAGTATTAAACAAGTTGTCAAAGAAGTTTTTCTCAATATGCATGGGATCTAGATTATAAGGAAGAAGATTATCCTTCCAGTAATCTAACTCCCAAAAAATGCTTTGTTTAGTCCTGTTATGTGTAACACCATAACCAGGTACCCTAGATGGTGGAGACTCTGTTACCTTAGGCAGATTCCTCACTCTGTCCCAAACTTCTTATCGTGATAAAATTGGCGGTGGCTCCTCAAAATCACTTATTCTTTATAAAATCACTGGCATTTCTCCTAAACTCATGTTACATTGGCAAGAATCATCGATGATAGTCAAACCATGAGATTTTACCCCCTTGTTTCAAAGTGAATGCTTTTGTGTCTTCCATACAACAATAGCAAGCTAACTTGCCCGCGGTCGACCACCCAGGCATCATTCCATAAGCAGGAAAGTCATTTATAGCCCACATCAAAATAGCATGCAATCTAAACTTTTATTTTATTAATACATCACATGCTTCCACACCTTCATGCCACAGTAAGTTTAAATCATCAATCAATAGCTGCAGATATACATCAATCATAACTTTTGGATTACGTGGACCTAGAATAATGCAAGTCAGAAATATATACAAACTTGTTATACACAATTTAGGCGGGAGATTATAAGGAGTCACAAACACTGGACAATATGAATATGGTGTAGCTAAGACAAAAAAAAAAGTGAATCCATCAGTAGATAATACCAACCTAATGTTTCTTGGTTCACTAGCAAAATTCAGATACACACTATCAAAATTCTTCCATGCTTCACCATCTGACGGGTGACATAAAACACTATGTGGTCTTTTATTTTTATAGTGCCATCTCATGTGAGGGGCAGAGCTCATTGAAGCATACAACCTCTTTGACCATGGTATAAGGGGTAAGTAATGTATCGACTTCATAGGAACCTTCTTTCCTTTGACATGTGTGACTTTCTTATAGCGAGGTTGGTTAAAAAATTTGCAGTGTTCTAAATTTGCATCTTCGTTATAGAATAACATGCAACCTTTCTCGCAACAGTGAATCTTCTCTGATGAAAGTCCTAACTTATAAACCAACTTCTTTGTTGTGTAGAAATCTTTGGGTAAGTCAAGTTCATTTGGATTAAGTTCATTCATAAGTCCAATGATAGAATCCATGCCCTCTTGAGAAATAGAATTCAATGGAATGCGTTTATCCTTCATACAATGGATGACTAGCTTCCTCCAACTGTTCATAAAAATTCTTAGCCTCATTCTTTGGTTGATTTTGAGCCCCTGAATGTGTCCTAAAAACATCCCTGACCATCTCACTATATCTTGAACTTTCAACATAATTCTGAAAAGCAAAATCATTAGCATCACTACTCTTTCCATGAGCTATCCACATAGTAGAATTCACCATAAAACACTTTTTATAAAGATGTAATGTAACATCATCTGGACTCATTAACTGGCAACACTTGCAATTCCAACAAGGACTCCTAATTGTTCCTTCGGTAAGAAAATCATCAAGTGTCATTGCTTTAGCAATAAATCCAGCTACCCCAGCTTTATATTCCGCCCTCAACCCCATACGGTTAGGATAAGTTCTATTATACATCCATGTACGATCTTCATTTTCCATCTACATAAGAACGCCAAACAATAATAATAGAGAAGAGAAAAAAAACAAGAGAACTAAAATAATAACAGAAGAAAAATACAACAACAATATAGTTTTCATACATTTCATGGCTTAAAGTTCCATTAGTTTTCAACGCTTCACTTAGTTACAATAGTTATTTATGAAATTTTTTCAACATTTATTGTTCTACCACAGTTTTTTCTAGCTGTTGGTTCTTCTTAATCATATCAAACAAAGAACAATATAAGAAAAAAGTGAAAGCAGAGCAAACTAGCAAGTGAATCTCATAGATCTTCAACATAGATACTCAAATTTTCACATGAAAAGGCTAAAACTAGCAACTACGCCTCAATCCCAAGCATGATTACAACAACTATATGAATGTTCATGGATCAACTATTCTTCGAGTAAAATGGTCGGAAGTAAATATGTTATAATTTATTTAAATAATTATTTAATATCCATATAATGGTCACATTATATATTTAGTTGTGACTACAATAGTCGAAATATACATGTCCCACAATTTTTCGCCAAATATTCTAACGTTTTTAGTCACAAATAGTGTTGGAATAATATTTTTAAAAAAATAAATTAAAAAAATTATGTTTCCGACTGAAGTAGTTGAAAAATTCTGACTACTTTTATTCAATCAAAAATTTTAGTCAGAAAATAGTGAAATTTTGGTAGTGGGGGATACAAGTAATGTAAAAGATCAAGAGTCCAACCATGAAACCAAAAATGCCTCTTAGTTAGAAACATAACGAAACTACAAGGAGAAAATATGAAGGGAAGTTTGCAAAGAAACTTGAACATAACGAGAGCAACAAGATGTGAATAACAAAAGACACAAGCAACAACCAGATGTCAACAACAATGCTAGTGAATCGAAATAGGCCAGACACGACTTCACTAGACTTAAAGATGAACAACAAAAGAAACAAGCAACAACAAGAGAAATAAGATGTCGGCAACAATTCTAGTGAATCGAAATAGGCAACACATGACTTCACTAGACTTCAATATGAATAACAAAATAAATAAGCAACAAGAAGAGCAAAAAGATGTCGACAACAATGCTAGTGAATCGAAATAAGCCACACACGACTTCACTAGACTTCAAAATGAACAACAAAAAAATAAGCAACAACAAGAGCAACAAGTATAAGCAAGCATTGACACAACAAACTAAAAATAACATTGTATAAACAAGATAGGCATGTGAACTCAACAATAGGAACTAACATAATCTAAAGTCTACTTCCTATATGTCAAGAACAAATTATGAACAATGAAGCAATATGCTTTGTACTATTTCTGTTGAGATTCACAAAGAATAAAGACTACACGACTTGTAAAACACAATTAGTTGATAATTATAGGTTTATGAGCTTAATAGATACGTTAGTGAGGATACTTACAAATTATAATATTACCAGCTCATCATATGAGAAATAATTACAAGTAATAGACATGATAATCACTTACGATGCGCGGAAGTCAACTCCTACAGGTCTGGAAAGTTGCAAAAAGCCGCGAGAATGTAAATCAGTCGGAAAACTCTCTATCTTCATTACAGTCAGTTTTTTCAACTGAAAAATTAGAGATATTAAGACAAGACATTCTTTACAAAAAAACATCTCAAAATAAAACAAGGCATTTAACCAAAGTAAAGGCATACAATTGATATTTTGAACCACAAAGTGGAACCTAAAGACATTGTGCATCAAGGATCTGTATATCAAACAAAAGTACTAAAATAGACCACGTACATAAACTCTTGTAGAAAATAGAATAATTTTTTACCTCGAATCAGTGACGATGTGAGTGAAGATCAGAAATTCTTGTGAAATTGACCTTTAATACCTTCGTTCAGTAAAATTAACCTTCGATACCGTCGTTCACTATCTCCATTACCACTCCACCATCGTTAATAATTATGAGAGAACGTTGTTATCACTCCACCTTCACTTAATGAGAGAGAGAGAGACAGTGAAGAGTGAGACACAAAATAAGAAAAGTCTCTGTGATGTGTTTAGGGTATGTTTTATATAACATTCCGACTACTTCGGTTGGAAATTATTTATTATATTTAATTATTTAATTTTTCCAACCACTGTAGTCAGAAATATATATGATATCTTTAATTATTTATTTTTATCTACTAAATTGATCAGTTAAATAATAATATATCTATACATTTAATAATATATTTATTTAATTATATATATTTTCGACTACAGGAGTCGGAATACATATTTAATAATTTATTTAAATAATTATTTAAATTTTGATTAAGGGTATAGTATATATTTAATAATATCTTCATTTAAGTATTTACATTTCCAACTACTTTAGTTAGAAATACTAATTATTCATTTTTATGTAAGGGTCTTATTATACATTTAATAATTTAATTATTTATATTTGTCACTAAAGTAGTCAGAAATACATATTTAATAATTTATTTAAATAATTATTTAAGTTTTGTATAAGGGTATAGTATATATTTAATATTATCTTTGTTTAATTATTTATATTTTTTACTACAGTAGTCGGAAATAAATATTAATATTATATTTAAATAATTATTTAATTTTTATATATGGGTTTGATTATCCATTTAATAATATATTTATTTAATTATTTATACTTTCCGACTGAAGTTGTCGGAAATAAATATTTCATAATTTATTAAAATAGTTATTATATTTTAGTGCAAGGGTCTGATTATATATCTAGTAATATTTTTATTTAGTTATTTTTATTTTCGACTACAGTAGTCAGAATATACATTTCCTGTAATTTTCCACCAAATATTCTCATACATTTAGTCACAAATAGTGTCGGAATAATATTTTGTAAAAAATAAATGCAAAAAAGTAATGTTTCCGACCGAAGTAGTCGGAAAATTCCGACTACTTTTATTTAGTCAGAAATTTCAGTCGAAAAATAGTGAAATTCTGGTAGTATGAGTGTCCTCTTGCATTAGCCTACCTCACATGTATACTCAATATATTCCATTGTAGTGACGCATTTGCGTTATGGTGCTTTCTTTTTATATTACACCATAGTTTCAGAGATACGAGTTTCAGATCATCTGTAGATTCCAGTCTCAACAGTCAGAATAGAAGTGAGTCCTCATCCTTCGAGGACATGATTATTTCTCCACTATTTCATTGATTAGCTATTTGTTGGAGTTAGTTGGGGACAGGTCCCGTCAACTCCTTATTCAGATTATTTAGACAGTAGAGGCTTTCAAACTAGATGCAGACTATTGTGTTTCAGACTTTAGTGTTTACAGTTTTATTTTGGGTATTGTATTACCCCACAGATGTTATCTCATCCATGTTATTTTCAATATTGAACCTTATGTCCTTCAGTGCATGTTTCCGCATTATTCAGTATTTTATATAGTATATAGGTACAGATATCAGCCATAGGTTAGCTTGTGGTCCTTCGGGGTTATGACCACCGTATAGCATTCTCGGTTCAGCAAATCGGGGGGTTACATAATAGCTAACCATAGAACAATAATAATCAAACATAGGTTTGGTAACGAAAATATTATTTCGGGATGTTTCTATAAATTACGAGTTTAAAGCATGTAATTAAATAAAAATCAAGGGAGTTAAAAAAATTTACCAAGTTAGACGATACTATTAGAATGAGATGACCCTTGTGTTATGCAATGCAGTGCTAAAATTTGGAGAGGATTTTGAGAGAAAGTGAGAGAGAGGTATGGAATAAATAGACAGTCGGATTGTCATTTAAACTAATTTGACTACGATTGCGGTCTTAATCACGTGGTCGTGGTCACGGGGCCTCTACGATCGTGGTGGCATAGACCACAGTCACATTAACTGAGATCAAACAATCGGGTTCCTTGCACTTCTTGTTCAGTCCAACTTGCCAATTTCCCACGTTCCCTTCTCAAATTTAATAAAAATTGTTGTTAGAACCAACATTTTATAGAGTGCAAATTCTTAAACAAAAATGAAATCTACTCTATCATGCATAAATAAAAAGGATACAAACCACTTTTTATGGCGTGATGTGTTCCCGCCCATCAATTGCTTAATTTAATGTCTTAGCAAGATCCCCCTTCCACTTCATTTTGTGATTCCACTTAGAAGATTTGAATCCGTCCTAACTTTCGCTCAATATGCAATAAGCGGTGGAAGGACAAAAGATTCAAATCTTCCAAGATGAGGCTTGGAAGAGGTGATGAAATGGAAAGCAAGCTTCGATCTTGCCATTTTGAAGATTTGAACTTTTTACTGAACTTCACATCAAACTTCCAAATTTGTTCATTGGGTAAAATTAAGCACATGAATAGGCCATTCCTTGAAATTCGAAAGTTGAGTGTCATGGCCTTTGATGGATGGGATTTCATATGCTCCTTTGGAATATCAAACTCTAAAATATAAGAAACAGAATCCTTCTCCCCGTAATCCACCATCTGTTCAGAGGCATGGATCCTCATCACATCCTCTAAGTATAAAGTTGAAAAGTTGTTTGAACAAGGTCCAATCCTTAATTCTGGATTAACCTCCTTCAAAATAACTTCATACGTCAAATTGTTCCCCAGCAACAATGCTATTTTTTGGTAATGCTCAACTTACATGTCAATTTAAGTTTAAAGCGGTCATCGCCAATACATTTACCTAACTTTGGAGTTGGGGTCGAATCCACGAGGAACAATATGATTGGAAATCAAATTACTTCAAAATAATAGATACGAGCTAAATCCAAATCAATGTTACAAGAATGTAAAAATGGGAGAGATAGATATCTACACTACTATTTCTTTTTGAGTTTTTCTAGTACAAATTTGGGGCTACGAATAATTAGAGTTTTAACAATTATACACTAATCTTGGGATCATACAGTACTAAGGGAGTGATATGTGGGTTTTAGCAATCAACATCAATTTAGTAATCCAAATATGGAAAGGTTTGGTTATAAATTTTAATGCTAGTCTTTCAACAAAACACCAAACTTTCACCTATTGATTCTTTCGAATACCTAATAGGTGTATTCAACAATTGGTAACCACAACTTCAATCTAAGCATCCCTAATTTTACGATAATACCTATGGTGTAGTCAACCTCACATTCACCCTTATGTCTAAGATAGTGAAAACATAGCAAACTACACACACAATTGTCTATCATTGTTTTGGTCTCTATATCCCTCTTTCAAGGATGATATGGATTCCTAAACTTAACCCAAAACTTTTCTTTTGAAATGGCTTTGGATTTTGTAGAGCATGGAGCTTGCACTCATCATACCCATGTGGGTATTTGGGGCTTTCGCCCATCAAAACCTAACCAAACTAGCTTAGAAATGATAAAACCTATAAATATGTACTACTAAATAGAAGCTAATAAATAACAACCCGCACTCTTTAACCACTATTCACACATAGCCCCAAGAGAGAGATCTAGCTACACATAAGATAAATAAGCATCTCTATTGACATGACATGTTGAAGATTAAGTGAATGTTACATCAAACTTGACACTCCCACAAATAAAAAATGGAAGTGATCTAGCCTTCCACTTAGAAAGTCTCCAATATATTTTCCACTCAAAAATTATACAATATTTTCTTCTCCCAAAAAAGGAGGCTTATCAACTACAAAACCAAAAACCTAAAAATTATTGGGGAAGATGGAATATGATACATGAATCAAGGTTTTGGGTCTTTTTGTCCAAAATTGGGATCAGCCATGTACATTTCTAGATTTGTCCTTAGGTGAACTCCTATGCTAAGACGCGATCACCCCAGCATGGCCGCTCCCGCTGCTTCTGCGACCGTGATAAGTAAATGCGACCATGATGTATTGACCTTAATTGACTTCCAGAATTGTGGTAACTAAGGCCCTTCTGCTGCAGGTCTTTAGCGATACTTTCTTGCTCCCTTTTTGATCATTTTGAGCTCCAATCCATATCTTTCCATCCCTTCAACTCTATGCCCGCAAAGAGTTGATATTAGTGCATTTAATCCCAATTATGTCTCGTTTATTCATTCAAAACAAGGTAATGTGTATGGATGTTGAGTGAAAATAAATAATAAAATCCCTACTCATCAATACCCCCAACTTAAAGTTATTGCTTGTCCTTATGTAACTATACCTATTACCGTGAGACACAATCATTTATGCCCAAACTTCATGCCTTAAAGATCACAATGATTTTAACCTTAGTCACTATCACAAATAGCTCATTGCACATGTGCTAAACTAATTTCACTACACACTTCATTATAAAATGCTATATCCAAGGCTACATAGGACTTCCAAGAGCGACCAAGCAATAAAGAACTAATACTCTAGAAGTACCTCCCTTTTGACCACAACTAAGCTATAATCCACTTGCCTTATTGCCGAAAGGTGAAAAAATCACCCACATCAACTTCTTTCACATGCCAATCTCATAAGAAAAATAATTCCTCACACTAAGCTACAAAACATACAACAAGGAACTTTAAGTGGACAACTCTCTCCCTCACAAAAGAAATCCCCATGCAACAAGTGTCATACCATAGGCTTGCCCCTATTTTCAATCTCTACTATAAATAAAGTAATTGGTTAGAGACCTCAAAGGACTTTCTAAGCTCGTAACGTAGATTCGGGTTAGGGTAGGATATTATTTTGGGAACAACATAGCTACTCCCTTCCTTGAGTGTCTACATCACACTGTTTCACTCTTCTTTTTTTGCTATGGGCCACTCTTCTTTGTTTTCTATCTTTTATAATGCCTACCTTTTATTTCTTTTGTTTACCCAAAATCTTTCATCACTTTTTCTTGCACTTTTGCATAATACTTTTTTGGTTTGACTTTTTCTTCCTATATTCAGTTTTTTCTTTAAAATTCTAGGCACATCAAGCATATAACTACATCTTCTTGGCACCAAATTTACTTCCATCAATCTTTACCACCCCTAACTTAGGGTTTTATCCTCAAAATATATTTTCAAGTTCAAGGATGATATGGTTAAAAAGAGGAATACATAGAATGGTTTACAGCTTGTAATGTGTTTTCCAAAGAAAGGTCCAATGGATCAAAGTGGGTGAGTAGGGATTATACTTATGATTAGGTAGGATTTTTAGGCTAGAGTGGGCACCAAAATCACAAAGCTAGTCTAGGATTATTTCTCCAACCAAATATAATCAACTTTAGCTTTGAAAAACTAACGAGGCAAGTTCTAGATAACATAAGTATACAAGGGATGCATGAAAATAGCTATCCACACAGGACATGCAAAATTTGTAAAGTGAGATTAAATGTCCTTTTTGCTAGAGACAAATTTGGAGTATCTTTTTTCTATTCACAAGTCAAGATCTTGCGGAGCCACCAATAGAGAAAAAGTTTTGTTACCAAACTGCGGACGCTAATGCCCTTGATTTTTCTTTTGAAAAATTTTGGACGGAGAAGTTCGTTCATTTTACATTATCACCACACACAATTTTCTAAAATATGGCTACAACCAAAGCCTTAGTCTCACATTAAGGCTCAAAATGGGAAAACTATCCATATGGCTACTAAGAGTTCACTAATGGTGTTTAACATGATCCCAAACTTACAATTTAGCATACTACAGGTACTTAGACTTCCCTTAAATTTCTGAGATTTATGTTATGGGTACTCAGAATTCCCCTACATTTATGCCTTTAAACCCAAAAACGATACTTTGCCGTTAAGAATATTGTCACTCAATCTATCATAGGGCAAAGCTAGTCATGCATCACCAAAGTCAAAATAAAAGTTAAATAAAAACACTAAAATAAAAGAAAAGCATGATAATCCATAAAACGTGGGTAACAACCGTGTTCCAAAAATGTAGTATCTCACAACAAAAATAAAATAATATCCAAAATGTCATCTCAAAATAACTATATAAAAAGAAATATCCAGTATCATAAGATAAAAACACTACAAATCAGTGGGCACCCCCAACTAAAAGGAATGAAGTGTCCTCACTACATGTGAAATGAAGTAAGAGTAAGAGAGGTCTTCCTAAATCTACCTCAAGAGCTGCTCTCTCCCACTGACTCTACACCATCACCACCAGCATCATCAACTGACCAATTAGCAGGGGCCTCACCTTCACTGTCCAACATCGATGAAGGTATTCACTCATTAGGTTTGAGCACCTTAAAGATTCCCTTTACCCCCTTCCACAGCTTTCTGAAAAATTTGACTCTTTTTTTCTGTCTCTTTACCATCTTTGCATGTGACTCCTTGGGGGCCCTATATGATCCCACTAAGGCTGAGTAGGCTCTATCTAAACTAGCTATGATGGATTCTTGCTTCTTTTGCTCGTTATGATATATTTCATAATCTGATCAAGTTACATATGAGTGGCAAGTGGTGGATGGCTCTCCTGTTCTCTGAGGAAATCTAAATACATTCTCCCTAATCTCTCTTATTTAACCTGAGATGTCATCGAGGGGGTTGGCTAATGAAGGTCTATAAGAATCTAGGTCCTCTTGGAATGATTTGCCCGTGTCTATTTTTCACTTCTTACTCTGACCTGGGACCCTTACCTTTGGATTTGAATAGGTAGATGAGGGAGCCTGGATGCACCTAAGTATCTACAACATATTCTTCCACTCTTTCTCTCTTGCAAAGCTAATTGATAAGGTAAGGGAAAAAAAGGTGCATACATTCATAAGTTTGGAAATACCTCTTTTCAGAAAAAACAATCGTACCCATATTGAGAAGGATGACAGATAAAATGTAAGCTACCATTCAAGCTCTCAAATCTATGACAATGGTCAAATGGGTACATGGCAATACTCGGCTGCATACGATGTTCAACCAAAGCCTGACTTCTTCTCTGAAGTCCTTCATTAGAATGTCTCTCTTGGTGATGGACCAGGGAACTACTTTTCCAGGATATAAAATGTTGGCCATCCAGGTCTCCGACTCATATTCTCTTGCCTGGAACTACCCTATGTCAGCATCTGGGAGTCCATACACTATATTAACCTACTCTGCTCTGAAGTTCATCTACTTTTCTTAAATTATCACCATGGGTTTGTGAGAGAAACTATTCTAAGGTTTGCGTAGAACTCACACACCCACTGCTAATTAGTATAGCAGGGTTCCAAGGAAAAACATATCCACCGGGTTGTAATGAGTCAAACATGGAATTTTAAGAGCTTCTCCTCCACCTTTTTTAAATAATACCCCTTTTATGTAGGAGATCAGTCCCATGATAATATTTGTAGTATGTGTACTGGAATGAATCAAGTATTATCAAAATCTCCCATTTTGAGGTTGAGAACCTTTAAACAATGCAACTTAGGCTAACATTAGTATTATCATACCGAAAACATGCTAAATTTAAAAGGTAAACTCATGTGGTAGTGTTATGAAAGTTTTTAGTCTAGCGAGGTATGTGCAGGAGTTTTAAAGTCTGCCTAAAACTGCCATCAGGTATAGTGATCGCAGAGCATTAGCCACGATCGCAATTCCATGATCGCAATACCTGAGACTAGGTTTGACAGTTCTAAACAATGGTTGAAGCACAGTTCTACCCAAATTTTTTTTGCATAAACTAAGCATGAAAATGTTATCAATAGAGAATTTCAAGCCTAGAGTGTGTGATCGCAACCCCAAACTTAAAGAAATTAAACAATGTATTCATAGGGGCATTCCAGTCGCACAAGTATTGTACATTTCAAGTTAAAAGGTTGAAAACTTACTTTTGGGTACTCAATACTTCCCCAAATAGTGCGTACACTAACTACAATAGATAACCACAAAACAATAGAAATTAGGCATGGTTTTGGTAACAAAAACATTATTTCGGGCTGTAATTATACATTACGAGTTCAAAGTATGAAATTATATCAAAATTAAGGGAGTTGAGACAACTTACCAAGTTAGATGATTCTATTGGAATGAGATAACCCTTGTTTATTCAATACAGTGCTAAAATTTACAGAGGATTTTGAGAAAAAATGAGAGAAGGATGTAGAAAAAATAGGCAATTGGATGGTCATTTAAACTGATTTGATTGCGATCGCGGTCTTAGTCATATGGTCGTAGTCATGTAGCCTCTGCAATCATAGTGGTACTGACCAAGATTGTGGTAACTATGACCAAACAATTAGGTTCCCTGCACTTCTTGTTCAGTCCAACTTGCCAATTTCCCATGTTCCCTTCTCAAATTCAACCAAAATTCCCATTAGCACCAATATTTTATGGAGTGCACATGCTTAAAAAAATGAATTCTACTCTACCATGCATAAATAAAAAGGATGCGGGCTATTTTTTTGGCGTGATGGGTTGCCTCCCATCGAGTGATTAGTTTACTGTCTTAGAAAGACACTCTTTCATCTTTATTTTATGCTTCTACTTAGAATATTTGAATCTCCATCCCAACTTTCACTTAATATGCAATGAGCAGTGGAAGGACAAGAGATTCAGATCTTCCAAGATGAGGCTTGAAGAGGTAATGACATGGCAAAAAAGCTTGATCTCGCTATTTTGAAGATTTGAACTTTTTACCCAACTTCACATTAAACATCAAATTTGTTCCTTGGGTAAAATTAAGCGCATCAATAGGCAATTCCTTATACTTCAAAAGTTGAGCATCTTGTCCTTTAATGGATAGGATTCCATGTGCTCCTTTGGAATGTCAAACTCTAAAATATAGCAGTCGGACTTCTAATCCACACAATCCACCATTTTTTTGGAGGAATGGATCTTCTTCAAATAATTTAAGTATAATATTGAAAAGTGGTTTGAATGAGATCCAACGCTTAAGTCCAGGTTATCCTCTTCCAAAGCAATTTTACCCCAGAATGAGCCAGAGACATCATGAGATTTGCTTTACATATTCTTGATACTCTAGAACCATTCCTTTTGTTGTGGCTTCTTATTTCTCTAATGGATCGGATTATTGGGTAGTCACCGAGGAGTCTTTGCTACCTAGATCATCATCAAAGCTTTGTTTCTCTTCTTGATTAACCTCATCTTAGTAAATGGGAAAGTAACACTAATTTCAAACTTTTTTTCTTTGCCTATTTCCTTTGCCTTGACACTTTCCCATCCTAATTCCACATGAGATTTGCACATGTCTTCTATATTCTCACCCATTGCATCTACCTGATCCAAAATAGCTAGTAGTTTCCATTCAAAACTATTGGATTCGGTATGCTGCTCACCTTTCTTCTCATCATAAGTCCTATAAAAGTCATAAAAAAAACTAGCATTTAGGTTAGTATAATAGGGGGAGATGGAATTTTGACAATCATCACAATGACCATTTCAACTACTACATAACGACCACTTCATAGATTGGACATGGGTCGTCAGGGTAGCAATCCTAATTACCAACATCATACTTGTTGGAAGATTCCATAGAGAAAAATAAAAATAAATTATAATCTACCTACAAAGAAAAAATCATAAATAAATATATACAAGCTTTAATTCAAGAAAGTAGATAAAATTTCAAACTAACTTAATATGCCAAATTGTTCCCCAGTAACGATACCATTTTTTAATAATGCTCAACTTACACATTAATTTAAGTGCAAGGAAGTCATCGACAATTAGTCATGTCTAATAAGCTCTTTCTAGTAATCTTCGGATACCAATAAAAGGAACTTAGGATTAATTGATGAAAGATTAAAACCAAAACAATTCAAACATAAAACCAAAAAGGATTAAAACAACTTATAAGATTTTATTCAAACTTTAACTGAAAACATCACAAGAGAGTTTAGGTAAACGAAATATTTCATATGTTGGAAATTTTCTGATGCCTTCTCTAGAATTATAACATGTCTTATATAGACAGAAGTGAAAGATAAAATACATCTAAAGTGTATAAGTGTAAGGCTAAGATTAAGTCTTTGTAGCCGACAGTCCTTTTGTAAAGGTAGTTGAGTGCTTTTGCTTTTTGAAAAAGCTGAGTGCTTTGCTTTTGAAAAGCTTATCTATAAGATTCCCATTAGGAACAGTAGAATGCCCTTTCAAAAAAGCAATTCCGGTTCTTTGAACCTCTACCTTTTTGAAGGGTCATTTTTCTATTCTTACTAGGGGTCCATATAGGCCATAGCTATTCCTTTGGGATTTAGCATATCTCCATTATTATCACTATTTCCTGTGGAAGAAGCTTTTTCTAGAAGCTGTAAGACTTCTTTTTCATTAGTTTCCTGGCTTTCCATATCCTGTAAAGCCTTCTTCAATTTTTCTTTTAGTGCCTTCTTATTTTGTGAGGCATTTTTTGGAGGTGAAAATGGTGAAGTTGTCTTTCCTTTATCCGGAGTCTTTGGCGCTACTGGCTTAGGAGTCCAGCCTTTGACCTTTATCTCTTTTGATAAATATTTGATACGATCCTATTCTCCTTTGGAGAAGTTCCAAGATATAATGTATGAAACTCGCTTTTTAATAAAGAATTTGCACATTTTAATGTGATCTGGGAGGGTTACACACCCTTCTTTTGAACAGAAGTCATTAAAACTGTTAATGAATTATAGAGGGAGGATTTCTTTGATTCCTCCAAAATAGATCCACCATTCGTAGAACCATCTAGGGATAATAGCTTCTACCATGGCCGAACAATATTTAATAAACCAGGAGTGCCCTGGTCTAACATATAAGAAATTAATCCATGCAGACTTGTAATTATACCAATTATATGTTTGAGGCTTGTGAGTTATAGATAAGGTAATTGGGGTATGCAGGTGATCTACAAACCAGTTGAAAGTTGTTAATATCCTTTTGATGGTGAACCTAGAATAGTCGATGTATTCTAGGTTCCTTTCATTCATGGAATGTTCAACTTTGATAGAGTCGGTGTCCACAAGGATAGCTTCATAATATATCCTTGTTTTGAGCAGATTTTTCGTATCCACAAAGTTTTTATCATTGTAGACTGGCTTTATTAGCTGGTCTAGTGCATATCCATCATATTCTTTATCAAGGGAAAGAACTGGCATTACCTGAGTGGTAACGAATTTGAATTCCTCTTTAATGGGAGGATTTATTACTGTCGTTTTGCCTGTTGTAGGATCTACAACCTGTGCAAAGGTTTCAAGAGCCTTCATAGTATAACTCTGCTTCGACTGAACAGACAAGCTTGATGATTGTCCTTTATCAAAAGGTTTATTAGTCTTCAAATCTACCAATCTAGTTGGCATTGGTGGAGGAAGCTTTGGAAATTCTACCAAAGCTACATATTTGTTTTGAAATGGTAACTGTAGTTCTGTTTTTAGTGTAGGCCTTTGAGGGACTGATGGTCTTAATGGATTCAGTGGGGCTGACAGAGTGTCAAATGGTCTGGCCATCTTTGTTTGTTTCTGTTTGCTCCCGACTGGGATTTTCCCTAGTGTAGTGGGTCTCATTCCGGCCCTGTAAGAATTCTCTTGTTAGAAAATCAGGAAGGGAATTATTTTCTCCTTCGATAAATTCTATCTGAAAATCAAAGCTAGATAGGAGAGCTTGCCATCTAGCAAATATTTGTTTAGAAACCAAATTTTTAACATCCTTTTGTAAAATTTCTTTAGCAGATTTGCAATCTACTCGAAGTAAAAATTCCTTGTTAATAAGGTCATCTTGAAATTTTGTAATACATAGTACTATAGATAAAATCTCTTTTTTGATAGTTCTGTAATTTCTTTGGGCGGAATTCCAGATTCCAGATGTAAATCTGACTAATTGTTCGGAGGAATTACTGCCAATCTTTTTCTTAAGAATACCTCCATACCCTAGATCTGAAGCATCAGTTTTGAGAATCATAAAGGCTTCAGGGTTAGGGATACCTAAACAAGGGAGGTCTTTGACTAATTCTTTTATCTTAATGACAGCTCTGGTTTGCTCCGAGCTCCATGGAACTAGAATCTTTTTATGCCTTTTGTAAAGTGGTTCACAGACTTGCCTAATGTTAGGGATAAAGTCAGGTACATAGTTAAGGCTTCCTAAGAACCTCTGAAGCTGGGTTTTATCGCTAATTTCATTAGGGAATTTGGAGGAGAACTCTATGGCCCTGCAAATTGGTTTATAACTACCCTGATAAAGATCATGCCCTAAGAATCTTATAGATGTCTGGAAAAGTTTCATTTTCTTAGCACTTATGACTAAGCCATTAAACTTAGCAATTTTGAAGAAAGTATTGAGGTGTTTAAAATGAGAATCAATGTTCTCAAAGAAAATAAGCACATCATCAATATAAATAATTAGCATATGGCTATAAGGATTGAAAATATTGTTCATAATATTTTGGAACTCTGATGGAGCATTTTTGAGTCCGAATGGCAAGACATTCCATTCATAATGTCCAAAAGGGACATTGAAAGCAGTTTTGAATTTGTCGTGTTCAGCAATTTGAATCTGCCAAAATCCTGACTTCATATCAAACTTACAATAAAGATTAGCTTTAAAAGTTCTCTTTAAAAGATCCCTTTTATTAGGAATCGAATGTTTGATCTATTTCAAAACTACATTCAAAATTACAAGCCTTGGGAGTACCTCATTTCTTTTCTGCGCTATTATTTACATAAAAGGCAGAACAACTCCAAGGAGAATTAGAGGGTCTGATAATCCCATTTTCTAATAAATGGTTTATCTCATTTTTGCATATTTCCATCATTTCTTGGTTCATTTGAATGGGTCTCGCCTTAGTAGGGATAGCCTATTCATTGAATCTAGTATGTAGGCAAGTTTTACTAAATGCCTCTTTCTTTCCCAAAATGCATTAGGAAATTCAGAACAAACTTTCTTTTCGAAAGTCTTTTGAAGATTGGCAATTTTACTAACCATCTCTGGTTTTTAAAATTTGTTCAATTTTCTTTATTTGAATTTCTTGCTTAAGAAAACAAATATGTGAAGAAAGTCTGTTAATTTTAAAAGTAGTTCTTTCTTTAATAAGGTTACCTTCTTCTTGTGAGAGAGGTCTTAATAAAGGGAAGAATAGATTTTGATTTAATATCGTCGTGCGAATTCTATCAAAATCACTTATGTAAGGTCGAATTTGATTAACAAAAAGTATTCCTAGAATGATATCTTCAGTGATGACAAAATCATTAACAAGACAAATGTCATTGTTGTAGATATGGGCTTTTGAAATCTTGTAATTGATTTTCATTTTTTCTCCAGTGGCAGAGTATAGATGAGAAGTGCTTTTCTATAGATATTTGGCGGGTATAAGTCCTTTGACGATGCAATTGCTATCGGCTCCAGTATAAAAAAAGGGCGACTCTGTTAAGAACAAAGTCTTTGTTTATGACAAGTTTTACTGTGATATGCTCGCTATAAGCTTTAATGGCCGTTATAGCGGCACCTGAGGTAGAGGGAGAGTCCGAGTCGGGGCATGATCCTGGCTCTTTAAGGTGACCATTTTGATCATTGATCATCGGAGAAGCTTTAGGTGATTCTGGTGGGGAATCATGCTCTGGAAGAGACACATTTTTTAGAACCTGTTCGGTAAGAATGTTGAGTTCAACTCGATCGAGTCTGATTTTTAGGTCTCTGATTTCTCCCTTGAGGGTAGAAATTTCACCCTTGAGATTAGATATAGAAGGTTCTGCAGGTTTATCAAATCTAGGGGACTTTTTCTCTTGAGAAAGCATCAATCTTTTGAGTTCTAGAAGATATTTATTTCTAGCCTCATCATTTTGGATGTGTTCTATGATGTCAAATAGGATTTCCTTTGGTTTACCAGCGATGACATTAACAGTCTTTTTTGTGCAAGTACAGAAAGTACCATTACAATCACAATCTTTGCCAAACTGAGATCGATCGGATTCATATGCGGTGTTGATAAATTCTTCGTCGCTAAAATCGTCACTAGAAGAGCTGAAAGTGTCGGAAGAGTCTGAAGAGTCTTCCATTATAGAGAACAATTTCTCTTTGGTTTTTCAGAGAGACCTAATTGGTTGATCTCATTTTTTTTTCAGATCTACAATATTTAGCTCTATGGCCAGTTTTACCACAAGTCCAGCAAACATCCTTATTTTTAGAGGATTTTCTGCTAGTTTTTCTACTAGATTTATAAGACTCCTCTTTTTAGGACTCTTTTCTAGGTTTGGAATTTCTATGAGACTTATAGGATTTTTTCCTATGTTTCTTACTAAATGGAGAAGAAAGGTTAGCAAATCAAAACTCTTGACAGAAGGTTCCTAACCGGTATTTGGAAACACTGTCACTCTTAAGTTGCTTCTTAAGTTTTAGGTCTGTGCAGAGGTCTATCCCTACGGTGGTAATGAAGCTTATGATGTCTCCATAAGTTAAAATTCCGTAAGGGATTTTTCCTTTGATCCTATCTTTGATTTTGGTTCTAACTTTCTCTGCGAACAGGGGAGGGAGACCACTTATGAAACGTTCTTTCTAGAAGTCATTGTTACAGTCAGGTCTAATCATAATTTTGACTAAGAAGGTATCTTCATACCACCTAAAGTCTGCCAAATCCTTGCAGGTGAGGTTGTTAAGAATTTCAAGGCTCCTATCTTGAAATAACTTGGGCTCTCCTATAAAATGTCTAGCTATATGATATAGAAGGGTAGCACAAGCATCTTCTTTCACAACCTGCTCAAGGGTTTCTTGTCCACTTTCACTTTTGACAACGATGGTTTCCATGTCCGTGGCCTCATAGATAAGGCTCTTAACTTCATCTATGAAATAGTTATCCCACCAATGCTTTATCATACAAGTGAATCCTGATACAATCATGGTGGCTGCTTCTTTGTCAGAAACTCCTCTGATTTTATAGGCCGTAATAGTGATGCCCATTACATGGAGTTTGTTATAGATTTGGTGTTCTGCCAATCCATCAACATTCTATTCTGTCACTCTTAAGGACCTGATTAGTATAGTTGTTTTGTTCAACTATCCTATCTAGATCTCTGCTTACAGGGGCAGATACGTCTATCATGCTTCTTCTTGAAGGGAAAAACATTGAGAATTTCATTGGAATGGGGAATTTTTATTCCTTCAAGGGGAGGAGGAACTGATTCAATTACTTTGTTACTCTGAGTATACCATTTATGAATGATAACTTGAAGGGATTCATTTTGGTTTTCCATTCTTCCAGTGAATTCAAACCACCTAAAAATTCAATGTCGCATCAAAGTCTTTTCATATCAGCTATCCAGAGTCTGCCAAACTCTTTTTGTTGGTCTTGGGAATAGGTACTGGTGTACCACTTCCTTTTTAACAAATCTTTAGGAAGATACTAGAGGACCTCAAGAGCTTTGAGGTCCGGAGTATACTCATCATTAGATTTGATGACTTCTAATCTTGGGTTAGTTATAATCTTTTGAGGAGGTATAGTGGGGGGAGGTTCCATGTCCAAGGCTGTAGGGCTACCTAGATCATAGAGATTTTCTGGATCTAGAGATTCTTGAACCCTAGTATGTTGCTGGTAATATAATTTGGGAACAGGACCAGAGAAGTCAACTCCCCTAACCTTTCCCTTGTCATTACCATTTTTTTCACTTCCTTCCAGGTTTTTGGAGGTAGAAGCTCTGTGTGGGACAGATCTCCTAAATGAAGAATTTCTAGAGGGTTCAAAACCTAGGAGTTTTAAATCAATGGATCCGTCAGGGTGCTGGATAACCCTTTTGATCTGTGATTTCTCCGGATAGGTAGGGAGAGGTTAAGTGATAGCATGAAAGTGCCAATCATTATTATGCATGATATCATTCCAAACAAGAGCCTTGGGAACAAAGATATTACTTCTATCTTTGTTTGCCTCCATGAGGGTTGTAACACCCCTTGGGCTCGTGATTCTATCTTTGGGAGCTAGGGTTGTACCCATAAGAGAATAATATACTCTGTATATTATTGCTATTTCTCTAGTATTATCCTTACTGTTCATGGTTTTTGTTTTAACGTTGATTGTTAAAACATCCATGATGTTCGGATTATTCATATCCACTGAAAAATTTGGGTAGCAATTAAAGTATACCGGGCCATCGGCGAGGTTACTTTGAATTACTCCTAAGAGAGAATCATCGAAATTCAATAGACGAGCATCTCTTAGAATAGCACAGACAGGGATATCAAGACCTTGTCTAAAGAGTGTCTTAGTAGCCCCTTGAACAAGTCCAACATAAAGATAATTAAACTGATTTTTAAATCTGTTTATGTTATGCTCATTTAATAATTGAATAATTTCAAAGGAATTATTAATGGTGACAGTAGAATCGGAGGTCTTGATATTATGTTTTTTTAATAAAACTAAATTTACCAAGTTGATAACTAGTTTTTAAAGGTTCTTCTGGAATACTCCAGTTTTGAAGATCATTTTCAATATTAGCAATCTGAGTTGCTTGAGAAGTCAGATTAATAGTATTTTTAACATGGTTGTTGGAATCTATTACAATAAATATTGTCTAGAGACTAACTGGGAAACACAGTTTTCAAACAAGAAAGCATACCACAAGAATCTTTAATAATTCAACCTATAATAAATTATATCAATAGATCTATGTCCTATGGGTTGAATTATTAAAGATTCTTGTGGTATGCTTTCTTGTTTGAAAACTGTGTTTCCCAGTTAGTCTCTAGACAATATTTATGGTAATGGATTCTGACAAAGTTTGAATAAAATCTTGTAAGTTGTTTTTAACCCTTTTTGGTTTTATGTTTTAATTGTTTTGGTTTTAATCTTTCATCAATTAATTAAAAGATCCCTTTTATTGAGTTCGAAAAGGGATAAAGTAGCTGACTTTATCCCTAACAGTAGATAAAATTTCAAACTAACTTAATATTCCAAATTGTTCCCCAGTAATGACACCATTTTTTAATAATGCTCAACTTACACGTTAATTTAAGTGCAAGGCAGTCATCGACAATATATTTACCCAACTTTGGAGTCGGGTTCGAATCCACGAGGAACAATGTGAGTGTCAATCAAGTTACTTTGAAATAATCGATACGAGCTAAATCCAAACCAATATTACAAGAGGGTAAAAATAGGGGAAGTAGATATCTACACTACTATTTATTTTTGGCTTTATCTAGTACAAATTTAGGGCTACGAATAATTAGAGCTTTAACAATTATGCACGGATCTTGGGATTATGCAGTACTAAGGGAGTAATATATGGGCGTTAGCAATCAAAATCAATTTAGTAAGCCAAATATGGGTAGGTGTGGTTATATATTTTGATGCTAGTGTTTCAACAAACACCAAACTTTATTCTATTGATTCTTTTGAAAACCTAATAGGTGTATTCAATAATTGGTAGCAATAACCTCAATCTAGACATCCCCGTTTCTAGGATGATAGCTATGATGTAGTCAACCTCATATTTACTCTTATGTCTAAGATAGTGAAAATTTAGCAAACTACACGCACAATTTTATATCATTGCTTTGGTCTCCACATCCCTCTTTCAAGGATCATATGAATTCCTAAACTTCACCCAAAACCCTTCTTTTGAAGATGACTTGGATTTTCTAGAGCATGGAGCTTTCACTCATCATACCCATGTGTGTATTTGGGGATTTCGCCCATCAAAACCCAACCTAATTAGCTTAGCAATGATAAAATCTATAAATATGTACTACTACTTTGAAGCTAATCAATAACAATCCACACACTATTAACCCCTATTCACACATAACCCTAAGAGGGATATCTAGCTACACAAAAGATAAATAAGCATAGATATACCCAAAATGTCCATTGACATGGCTTGTTGAAGATTAATTGAATGTTACTTTAAACTTGACCCTCCCACAAATCAACAATGGAAGTGAGCTAGTATTCCACTTAGAAAGTCTCTAATATATTCCTCACCAATAAATTATATAATATTTTCTTCTCCTAAAAATTGAGGCTTATCAACAACAAAATCTAAAACCTAAAAATTATTGGGAAAGATGGAATATGATACATAAATCACGGTTTTGGGTCTTTCGGCCAAAATTAGGATCAACCATGTATATTTCTAGATTTGCCATTAGGCTAAACTCTTCCGCTAAGTCATAATTGTGCCAGCATGGCCATGCTTATGATAAGTAAACACGACTGTGATGTATTGATCCTGCTTAGCTTCTGCGATTGTGGTCAACAGACCACGACCGCGGTAACTGAGGCCCTTCTGTTCTAGGTCTTCACCTACACTTCTTTGCTCCCTTTTTGATCATTTTGAGCTCTGATCCAAATTTTTCCATCCCTCCAACTCTCTGCCCGTAAAGAGTGGATATTAGTGCATTTAATCACAATTATGTCTCATTTATTCAACCAAAACAAAGTAATGTATATGAATGTTTAGTACGAATGAATGGTAAAATCACTACTTATCAGTCACTAGCACCATGCATGAAGAGAGCCTATTGGAAAAGCCAACAATATTATAGTTGGATAACGCATCACCAAAGACAGGGTGAAGGAAAAATATCACCCAAATAGGAAAATTTGCTTGTAAGGATCACTTTAGGACCATAACTATAAATACTTTGTCCTTCATTCCATTAGGAATATTTTGGATAATTGAACTTTGAGTTCTTTACAAGCTTGTAGTTTCTAGGTTAAGCGTAGCCTTAGAGTAGATTGTAGTTGTTAATCGTAGATTGAGTGTTTAGGGTGGCTTCTCTAAATTATTTGTGTTGACTTTTTCTATCTTAGTCAATTATCGAGTTTTCCTTTTTTTGGATTGAAATTATGTTTTCTCATCTTTATTGAGTCAGTGTTATTGTTATTTGATTGTATTCAATCAAGAGGTTAAGGTATAAAGTCATTTGTTGCTCGTAAATCCTATTGAATTTTGATACTTCCATATATCTTTTAGTTATTTAAATTTCATGTTGTTTTATTCTTCTTTTCCACATTTGAATCCTAATTTTTGGATTAGGATCTTTTATTTAGTATCATAGCCTAGGTTAGAGATTAATCCCTTTTTATTTCAATTCTAGGTTCATTAATCTAAAACAATTTTGAAAAATTTGGTGAAAAATGTTTTTGAGAAAATTTCAAAAATAATCATCGATTTGAGATTTGATTGAGTTTCTTATTTTTAGAATTTTGTTTATCTACCGATATTGAGCCTAAATCTGAATTTTTGTCTTGTTTGGTCGAGAATTTAAGTTTTTACCATTGTTGAAGGTGAAAAAAGCTTGAGGAAGAAGAATCAGGTTATTCAACTAAGGGTAAATTGAGTGTTCAATTTTATTGGGGATTGTTCTCACAATGAATTAGAGCTTAGATATGAAATTTGGAAGGAATCCAAGCTAATTTGAGTGTGGTTCAAAATTCAAAGTTTATAGTGTTCTTTATAGATTAAAGGAAGAGTAAATGGGTTGACAAATCTAGTCCTATCATCTTGGAATTGGAGGATTAATTGAGTCGGGAGTTATTCTCCATAGTCAAGGAAGCTTGTATCTCAAAATATATTAGAATTGGAGCTAAAATGAAGAAGTTGTGAATTTTGAAGTTCACTCATGTTCTTCATAAACTTCATATCTTGTTGAAAAAGAATATTACGAAAAAGGGAGTTTGATCCAAAAAGGGGAAAAAGGAGTTGTACATGTTTACACAAGAAATTTGCCAAAAAGGGTAAGTACAAGGTCAATAAAAGTACAGGGGGCGACAAAAAGTTGAAAATTCATCATCTTCAGGTGTGAATTCTATTAATTTCAGCGAATGATCAATAGCATCATCGATTGGATCAGCTGTGCATCAATTTGTAAGCACCTGTGCGAGTTGTCAAGTTACAAACTATCTAATTTGGCGATGGTCATACAATTTGGCAACACACATGACATTTTGGTAATGCAATATTGTACTGTGGCAATGCTAATGAGGTTCTAAAGGTGTGAACTCATTCTCCTTCTATCCTTTTCATATCCTAGTCACTAGTTTCAATTTATTAATTCCCTATCTATTTTTTCAATAAGATAGTTTACAACTAGTACTTGTTGTACTTGGTTGTATATTGGTTCTAGAGTCCGTATTTCTTTTGTAATACTTTGTTCAAGATTTTCTCATTTTACATATTCGTTGAACATTCTTGGCTCCTACTGTTTGAATTTGAGTCATCCAATTTCAAGAGTCACAAGAATCTATTCTTCCACAAGTATAGGATACCTTGAATTAGTTAAGAAAATCTAGATCACAATTAATCATTAGAAAAAGACATAGAGGTGAGTTGAGAGTTCACATACGAGTGGCGTGAGGATTTTTATTACTAATCTCATGTGTTGAGTTTCATAGGTACAATTTTTAATAATTTTCCTTATCACCATGGGAAAAGAGCTTAGTGAATATTATGACTTCATATGCTAATGTGTCAAGGCAAGTGATAAATGTGAAATAAAAGGTAGTTGAAAAAAAAGGTTTGGAGGCATGGAGGAAAGGTTGAGAAGGGTGGATAGTGGAAGTGAAAGGAGGACCTTAGGCCAAGATCACATCCTTTATAACTCCTAACCACTTTGGAACCAAACCTACCCTCAAACTGCATTCCAAATAAACCCGAGTTATGTTAGACAAGTCACACCACATCCAAATGAAAGACCAAATCACTAACTACGAAGGATTCATTCTTTTAACGAAAGCTAAGTTAGTAATCAAACACCACCACAAAATGTAACAAATGCATCTTGGCATGTAACCTACATTCTAACCCAACAAAACTACCCATAAATACCCTACTAAGATATATATTACAAAAACCTTTTTTGTGTTGAGATATGTGAATATTTTAACCCAAATAAATGATGGGAAAGACCCAAAGTCTTTGGTATGGACCGAGCCATAGGATGTCAAGGAAGAAAAGATAGTGAAGATAGTTATAGAAGTGAAAAAGAAAGTTATAGAGATCAAAGTGAATGATATGGTGAACAAGATATGGGTGACATTAAAGAGAATATTCCAAAAATCCAAGTAAGTAGTCAAGATACTCAAGATAACTACAAGGCCATTCAAGACAAAGCTTATAGAGCTAATCTTAATGTACCTCAGTCTTCTTGTCCTCTTTCCATGTGATGTGATAAATGTCTAGGTGAAGGGAATAATATGAATGAATGTCCACAGAGGAGGTCAAATGTGATATCATGTGATGGACTTGTGCTAAACATTATATATAGCATGAACTTGGGAATAATTATGATAAGCCTTAGGTTAGGCAAGATAAACCAACTTTGGAGGTCGATAATGAGAAATTGGAGAAAGACGTGAACTCTTCTTGTCTTTTAAAGCAAATCATGGTCTATCTTTCTAAAGAGAAATGTATTAAAAGTGTGAACCTAGTTCATGGGATGTTTAAAATGATGGATAGAGTATGTTCCTTGGTCATTGATGGTAGGAGTATCACTGACGTGGTGAGTTGCACCATGGTTGATAAAATGAAACTTCCTACCCAAAGACACCCCAATCCATACAAATTTAACTGGCTCATTAAGAATGGTGAAGAGGAGGTAACCATGAAAGTGGTAATAAATTTTAGCATTGGAAAGTATCAGGATAGTGTGTTATATGATGTTGTCCCTATTGCATTCATGTTATAGTTTCTTTGAATCCCTTGGCTCATCAATAGGGGGTCCAATATAAAAAGGAGTCTAACAAATACTCATTTATATTTGGAGGAAAAAATCATAAACTTGTGCATTTAACATCTTATCAAGTGAGTGACGACTATAAGACAAGAAGAGAACTCTAAGAAGTAGTTAACATCCTTTTGTAAAATTTCTTTAGCAGATTTGCAATCTACTCGAAGTAAAAATTCCTTGTTAATAAGGTCATCTTGAAATTTTATAATACATAGTACAAGAGATAAAATATCTTTTTTGATAGTGCTGTAATTTCTTTGGGCCAAATTCCAGATTCCAGATGTAAATTTGACTAATTGTTCGGAGGAATTACTGTCAATCTTTTGCTTCAGAATACATCCATACCCTAGATCTAAAGCATCAGTTTCAACAATCATAAAGGCTTCAGGTTTAGGGATACCTAAACAAGGGAGGTCTTTGACTAATTCCTTTATCTTAATGACAGCTCTGGTTTGCTTCGAGCTCCATGGAACTGGAATCTTTTTAAGTGTTTTGTAAAGTGGTTCACAGACTTGCCTAATGTTATGGATAAAGTCAGCTGCATAGTTACAATCTATGTCATGTCTAATCAGCTCTTTCCAGTAATCTCCGGCCTACCTCTGCTTTGCCTGAAACCATCCAAAGCTAATCTCTCATACCTCTGAACTGGGGCATCCATGCCACTCCTCATTATATGCCCAAACTATCTCAACTTCACTTCTCTCATCTTGTCCACCATCGGGCACACTCCCAGCTTCACCTGACTAATCTCATTCTTACCCTATCACCCCTAGTAAGTCCACAATACAATCCAACATTCTTATTTTCTCTACCTTCAACTTCTTGATATGGGAGTTCTTGATTGGCCAACACTCTGCTCCATACATCATGTTCGTACATACCACCACTCTATAGAACTTTCCCTTAAGCTTAGGAGACACCTTATTATAACATAGAACACCTAAATTAAGCCTTAATTTCATCCATCTCGCCCCTATTCAGTGCATAAAATCTTCATCAATCTCTCTATTCTCCTAGATCATAGACCTAATATACTTAAAACTATCCCTCTTAACGATAACTTGTGAATCTAACTTTACTACCATCTCATCCCCCTAAGTCGTGTCACTAAACTTGCATTCCAAGTACTCCATCTTTGTTATACTCAACCTAAACCCTTTAGACTCTAGGTTTTGTCTATAAACATTAAAATTATCATTAACCCCTTTTTGAGTCTTATTAATAAAAACTACATCATCTACAAAAAGTATGCAACAAGGCGCCATGTCAAAACATCCACCACTAAAGGCAAAGAGAACAAACTAAGAGTCAAACCCTGGTAAAACCATTTTAGAATAGGAAAATGCTCTGAATCCCTTACCACTATCCTCACTCGAGTCTTTACTCCACCAGACATGTCCTTGATCGCTCTGATGTACTCCTCCAAGACCCCTCTAACCTCCAAAAATTTCCAAAGAACCTCCTAATAACCCCTATTACCCTCCTTATATATCTGTACTAGTCTCTGTACAAGGTGAATTACCCCTATCATTGAGCTATCGGGCATAAAACTAAATGATTCTCAGAAATAAACATGATCTTTTTTATCCTCCACTCGACCACTCTCTCCCAAATCTTCATAGTATGAATCAACAATTTGATGCCTCGATAGTTATTGCAACTCAGAATGTCACCCTTTTTCTTGTACAGAGGAATCATCGTACTTCATCTCTAAGCCCTAGGCATCTTCCCAAACTTGAAAATTCCATTAAATAATCCAGTCAGCCATCTCCAACCATCCTCACCTAAATACTTCCAAAACACTATCGAGATCTCCTATGGCCCTATCACCCTATGGCTATGCATTCTATGAGTAGCCTCAAATACCTCCTATACTCTTATCCATTAATAATAACCGAAATCACGACGCACCTCAATGTGCTCTAGCTTTCCTGATACAATATCCTTGTACCCCTCGACAATCAAGGGGCTATGAAAATACACCTGCCACATTCTCTTAATGTATGTATCATCAACTAATACTTTTCCATCCTCTCTCTTAATTCACTTCACGTGGTTAAGGTTATGGGCCCTTTGTTCCATAGCCTTAGCCAGCCTATTCAACTGTTTCTCTCCATATCTCTTCTTTAATCACATATAGACTCTCAAAAGCTACTATCTTAGCTGCCATAACTATAAGCTTAGCTTTATTTCTAGCTAACTTGTACTCCTCCTTATTTGTCCTCTTTTTTTGTTCATCCTTACTCTCCACAAATTTTGCATAAGCCACCTTTTTAGTCTCTACCTTCTTCTTAACTTCTCCATTATACTACCAGTCCCTTCGGTTCTGGAAGCCCTATCCCACATACTATTTACGTCCCACCTAAACTCCCACACCCCCATCATCGCCAACTTCTAACCCATCTCAAGTGTTCTAACTGGAGTAAAGCCAGTATATTAATTCTAGGATGACCCTTCCCGCCCCTTCTTTTCTTTCTCTTCTTGATATATAAATCCATCACTAAAAGCCTATGTTGAGCCAAAAGGTTCTTCCTCAGAAATACCTTAAAGTCCTTACACCTCTCTCTATCCCTCTTTCTAAGTATCAAAAAGTCAATCTAAGTCTTGACAACCATATTAAAAAAGGTAACCAAGTGATCCTCCTTTTTTGGAAAGATTGAATTCATTACCACCAATCCAAGGGCCCTCGCAAAATCCAAAAGTGTTGCACCCTCTTCATTCCTAAACTCAAAACGAAAGCCACCATGGACATTGTAGTAACCTTTCGGTAATGGCTTAATGTTCCCATTAAAGTCCCTTTAATGAAAATCTTCCAAGAACTAGGCATACCTCTCACCACCTCACCCAAGACCTCCTAAAATCTTTTTTTCTCAACCTCAACCAAGCCAGCTGTGGTGCATAGGTGCTACAAATGATTAGGGTAAACCCTTCAAAGAACAAGTTAATAGTTATAACTTATTAGAAACCCTCTTAACCTCTACTACCTGCCCCTAAGATTTTTATCTACTAGGATACCTACCCCATTCATGCATCTATCGCTTCTCAAGTACTATAACTTATACCCATCTACATCTCTATCCTTGGAACAAATTCAGTTGGTTTCTTCATCACAACAATATTAAACCTTCTCTTTTAAAGAATCTTCACTAGATCTATGGACTTTCCCTAAAGGGTCCCAATTTTCCAAGATCCTACAATCAACATGTTATCTCTCGCATCCCACTTATCCTTCATCCTCCCTTTACACCCTACAATTTCCCTGACACTCACCCCTACCTCCTCATACATGAACCTAGCCTCTCATTCCATAGCCATACCACTACTCAGAACAAAAAAGAGAAAGGAAATAGCAGGCACATACACATTCACCCTAAGGACAAAATACCCTAAACAACAATCTACTAAAACTTACACACAAGGGAAAATAATACATTAGATGATCCTAAGCAATTAAAAGATACCAAAATCAATAAAAGAGTGTGATAAAATAAATATTAAAGGTTAGAGGTCATCGAGATAAGTTTGAGATCAAATGTTCTTCTCTTGTTTTCTTTGTAAGACTCTAGCTAAAGTTGGTTGGTGTAGAAATATAGTTTCCAGAGCTTCATTAGCCAATCGCTGGGTAGAGACTATTCTGGAAATCACTGATGTCGGTTGAAATGAACCTATTTTTTTAAAGACCCACTGATGGCCAGTATTGCTCTCTGCCTTTCCATCACCGAAGATCAACAAAAGATGTGTGCAAGCCGGCATGGACAGGAAAAAAAGGCAATAAAAAGAAAAGGGAAGAAGAGAGAGAAGGTAGAGTAAAGAGAGAGAAGAGGGTTTGATCATACCTGTCTCTAGTGATACGAAGCCTTCAGCATTGATGGTGGGTAGAAATCACATCAAGAGAGACGTTTATGGGATGGAACAATTAGAGAAAGTAAGGAGAAATAAAATTGCATAAACTGATGACCTATTTTCCATAAATGTGAATGTCCTCTAGCACTAAAACAATGAAATTTATATTGATATGTGAACACTTGGAATGAGTGGGTGATAAAACCTTTTTAGTGGGTGATAAATGTGCATTTGATAAACCCTTTTTAGTGGGTGATACCATGCTTGTGAACTCAAAGGTAAAGGTGTCATTGCCTACTTGGGTTATTAATTATCTACTTGAATTCTTATTTGACACACTTATGTGTAATTTATTTTAATCACAACTTGTGGATGCCAAGTTTCATATTTGTGTGTGAAAGAGTCCATGGATGTTGAAAGACTTCTTATGACCTTCATAGGGTTTTATAATAGAAAGTATCAAATACAACTCACAGGATCACGTTAAATACCGTGAATGGAGGGGACCCAACTTCTTGGGTATGTCATTTGTTTTGGAGTAAATTGTTTTTCATAGATCCCTAAATTCCTCTAGTAACATGAATCCATTTGTGAATGCACTTCTCTTTGAAAGTTTATTGAAGGAAAGAGATATGATATTCTTAATTGTGATTTCTTATATTTTTCATTCTTGTCTTTGAGGGCACCTTAGATGAGAATAGGGACCCTAACTCGTTTCATTTTTATCTCATTGTGTATGATTATAGCCATGCTTGAGTTTAGTATGACTTTTGTATATGCATTAATTGTCTTTAAGGAATGGGTAATGTGCACCCTAGTAACTTGACTTTGTCCTTGGTTTTTCCAACTTTTTAGGACTTGATTACTAGCTTTCTTTAGTATCTTGATACTCTTATATATGGAAACACCTTAGATGATACTCATACTTTTCATACCCTTCTTTACTACCTATTTGCATTTGATGATGTCCATATTTCTAATGGATTTTTCTAGATGGAGGTACAAGTCTTTTGGGAGGTTCCATCTATGTGTGTTACCAACTTTACTACCTATTTGCATTTGATGATGTCCATATTTCTAATGGATTTTTCTAGATGGAGGTACAAGTCTTTTGGGAGGTTCCATCTATGTGTGTTACCAAAAGATATGGGTTTTGTATATCTTTGACCCCAATAAAACCTCATAGGTTTGATCCAATGGTGGAACCATCCTTGGTAAGGTATTATGGTGGGATAATAAAAAACTTATGTCCTATGACCTTGGTAGTTTCGTTTTTTGATGATGCTAATTATAGCCAACACCTTTGTCCTTTGTATAATGAATTCGTTTCTTTAGAAGCAAAGGGTAGTTGGTATTAATGCAAATGTGCACCTCTTAGGAAAGTTGGAAAATTTGCTATCACATATGCTAACCCTCATACTATGAAGATATGTTTATTGATTCTCTTTCCATTAATTTGCAAGGTTCGATTTAATGACAAATATTTTCAATAATGAGAAGATGATATGAGCACCGATAACTTAAATTATTCTACACCTATACCCCAAGATACAAAGGACATAATGATCACTTGAATGTTTATTATGGAGAATGGGACAGAGGGTTTCCATACTTTAATGATAGCTTAGATCTCGAAGAGAGCTATACTTGTAGAATGGAGCAAGAAAGTGAAAAGGGAGCTAACTACCCTATTTGGAGATAAGAGGACATAATTGCCACTCACATTGGTGATAAAACTTTGTGATGGCCGATATCACCATGCATGAGTAGAGCCTTATAGGAAAATTTGTGATGCCATGGTAGGTTGGCGCATCTTTAGTAACATTGGCACAGAGAAGGCATCATTCAAATGGGCTAATTTGCTTGTAAGGGTCACTTTTAGGCCCATAGCATAAATAGATTGTCTTTTATTCCTTTAGGTAGATTTTGGTGGATTAAAATTTGAGAGATTCTGAAGGTAAATCCTAGCATTAGAGTATATTGTAGTTGTTAATAGTAGATTGACTATTAGGGTGGATTCTCTAAATTATTTTTTTTAACTTCTTCTCACTCACTCAATTGCCGAGTTTCCCCTTTTATGGATTCAAATTTGGTTTTCTCATCTTTTGATTAAGTTAGATTTATTATTGTTTGATTATTTTAAATCGATAGGTGAAGGTATAAATTCCTTTCTGGATCGTAAATCTAATTGAATTTTTATAATTCCACATATCCTTCCATTATTTCAATTTTGTGTTTGCTCTTTTAATCTATGTTTGAATCCTAATTTTAAAATTAAGATCGAATCACTCAAGGTATTAGGGAGCCCAACTACAAAGTCCATAGTTGTACTTTTCCACTTTCATTCTGGAATGGGATTCTTTGGAAGGTACCACCCAATTTTCGATGTTCACACTAGATCTGATTGCAATTTTGACACTTGGTCACAAAGCTTACAATATACTACATCATATTGTCACTAATAATGTTGTCTCAAGTCTGTATACATCTTGGAGGCACTGAGACGTATAAAGTATTAAGAATTTTGAGCCTATGCAAGAATAATTTAAAATACATTTCCCATCTAGGGTACACATAAGCATTCCTAAATTCTTCAAAATCCTTCATTATCAAGGACCGGCTCTCTACCCTCACCCTATAAAACCTTTGTGTCTCAACTTCTTGTCTTTGAACTGTCAGTTTTTTATTTGGTCAAAGAATATTGGCCTGATTTCCATATATGCTAATACTCTTCCTTTGCTGGTCTCCTACAATCTTAGAAAATTGTTAGCCAGATACAGTACCTCTTTTGGCAATGGGTACATTGATGCCTCCAAACATGCTAAGCTTTACATACCCATGGATTTCTGACTTAGCGCCTTTGCAACCCTATTGTCCTTACTGAGGAGATGTAGAATTAAAATGTCATAGTCTTTGATCAACTCTATCCACCATCATTGTCTTAGTTTTAGGGCTCTTTGAGTAAGAACATGTTGCAAGATGTGATGGTCTATGAACACTTCACACTTCACCTCATAGAGGTAGTGTCTCCAAATCTTAAAAGAAAATAACACAACCACAAATTCTAAGTCATGTGTAGGCTGTTTTTTCTGTTTAGGATTCAGTTTCCCTAACAGTATAAGCAATCAAGTTCTAATTCTGCATCAAAACAACATCTAAACCTAATCATGAGGCATCATAACATATAATGAAATCTTTACCCCAAATAGACAAAGTGAGAATTGGGGCTGAGGTTAACAAAATTTTGAGCTTTTGGAAAATCTTTTCACACTTTTTATTATTCCGCATAAATAGGACTTCCTTCTAAGTCGGGCAGGTCATATAGGAAGAAATGGCAGCAAACCCCTTGATAAATTAATGATAATAATTGGCCAACCCAATAAAGCTATGAATCACTTTCGTCGGTCTAGCACAATTCTTAACGGCTTCAAACTTTTGTGGATATACCATAACCCTTTCTTTAGAAATCATGATCCCAAAAAAGGACACCAAAGACAGCCAACACTCACACTTGGAATATTTATCATATAGTTGCTTCTCCTTAAGCAACCCCAATATTATATGCAAATAAGATTCGTGTTTTTCTTACTTTTTGGAGTAAACCAATATCTCATCAATAAAAATAAAAATGAATGAATCCAAAAATGACTTAAAAAGCCCATTCATCAAACTCATAAAAGCAATTGGGGTATTAGTTAAGCCAAAATTCATGACTAGAAAATCATCTTGCCCATAAAAAGTTCAAAAGTAGTCTTAGGGAAGTATTCTACATAGATTTTGAGTTGATGATAACCTAACCTCAAATAAATCTTGAAGAATACTCCCACTCTATGCAACTGGTCAAATATGTCATCTATTCTAGGTAAGGGATATTTGTTAAGATTAGTCACCCTATTCAACTTATAGCAGTCTATGCACATTTTCATGCTACCGTCTTTATTTTTATGAATAAAATAGATGCACCCTGAGGAGAAACACTTGGGAGAATAGATCTTTTATCTATCAATTCTTGTAACTGTAATTCGACTTCAAAACTCTACTAGTGCCATATAATAAGGAGGGAAAGAGATGGGTCAAGTTTTGGGCTCTAAATCTAGATAGAAATCAGCCTCTCAGTCTGGAGGCAACCCAAAAAGTTATGAAGAAACACTTCTAAGAGTTCATAATCAACTGGGGATAAAGTTATAGGAGAGACTACAGATCTCAAAGATGGGATAAAAATTCTTTACACCATTCTTCACTAATTTCTAGGCATAAATAGATGAGCTAATACTTATAGGAGTAGACTTAAAAGTACCCTACCACTTTAATTTATCTATCTTTGGCATCATTATAGTAATATTTTAGCATAACAATGAAAAATGGCATGATAAGAAGACAACCAACTCATCCTAAAATAATATCAAATTCCTCCATGTTTAGAATTAATAAGTATACCAAGGTATTAAACCCTATAAATGTCACAAGACACATGTAATATACCTGATCAATACATATAGACACTCCAATAGGTGTAGACATATATATTCGGGTACCAAGATATTCGCAATCTAAGTCCCAACACAAGGAAAATTTCATAGACTCTTAAGAGAAAGTCAAACCTAAATCAAGAAATATAGAAACATATAATCAAAAACAAGAATAGTACCTGTGATCACAACATCAGAAGCTTTAGTTTCAGGGTGAGCCAGAACAACATAAAGATGATCCCTATTGCTACCTTGACCACCATCTCTAACAGCCTGAGAACCATTTATAATGACCCATCCCCTACCTTGGTTGTCATGGTTGCCACCCCTTTTTATAATATTTCCATAATACATACCTTATGGACGACCCCTACCATTTTTCTCTACTACTATGGCCTTCTATAACTAGAACACTAGAATCTGATTGCCGAGTCAACTAAGCTGCAGATAAGAAATTATGACAATACCTTATGATGTGGCCCTAACCACCACATTTATAGGACTTGATATCTATTGAAGCCCTATGAACTAAAAATGATGAAGGTGTATAGATATTTTTCCATAAAGGTTGATAATTGACCCTTAATAAGCCCCCTACAGATATAGGCATAACTAAATTATAAGGCCAAGAAAAGCCAAACCTTTTGAGAAAGTATTGTTGAATTTTCCTGAAGTAGGGACTTTCTCTATCCTGCTTTTGGTAGACCTATTTGTCAAGTGCCTCAACCTTCTTAGAAAACTCAGCTATCTCCTGAAAGGGCTTAGTAGATGTAGCTGCAGACAAAGTAATCATCTAAATCCCAAAATTTGGACCCTTCACAAAGTACTTGACCAATTCTTCCTTAAGGTAATCAATTGTAGTGCATAGTGGTACGATATGAAATTTGGAGTTATAGTCCACCACAAATATGTTATCCTACTTCAACTTAAAAGCCCATCCTTCTTTTGATCACAATAAGTTTGGGGAATATATTTATCAAGGGATACACTCTAAAATTATACCTATGAAAGTGAAGGTAAGGCAACCCTACATTCTACAAATTTACTCAATCATTGCTTGGGTTTAGCCTACAGTAGAAAAGAAAAAAACTCCACACTATCCTTTCAATAATACCAATCTTATGTTGATATGCATGATAGTCTATCAAAAACTTAAATGTATTCTCAGACTCTATATCCTAGAATACTAGGATTTCATCTTTATGAACTTGCAAAATAGTCCATGCTTATTGATGTAGCCTAAATTACACCTCTACAAAAGTATAAATCATAGACGGAATCAAATATAGAACCCAAATAGGTTGGGTTCGAACCTACAACGAATAGGCAAAAAATCTATCAAGTGCTTGTTAATGTAAATAGAAAATGCATACATAAAAAAGGAATTTTGTATCAGTAAAAGTACTAGAAAAGATTGTTCATAAATTAGGTTGTGATCAATATGAGAAAACACTAGGATTGTGTTCCCCATGAATTCCTAACTCTACAGACTGTTCATTATTGTAAAACTATCCCAATGTCATGCATGTAAAATCTAAGAAGTTATGTTTTACCTAACCATCTCTAACCTTTTTTTTGGATGAATTTCACTCCTGTTCTCTCAGTCTCAGAGAATCATATTACTAACCCTTGCTTTGTGATCTCAAATTAACAATTCCAATTATGGCTTAAGTTAATTAGATGACGGTTGATAGCCTCAAGTCACTATTGTTATCTACTTTTCCTAATCACTACCTCTTTCTCAAGCAAGTATAGAATACAAGTAAGTTTCTAATGTGTGCACCTATCAAAAAAGCAATCAAAATGAAGAAAATACCAATACATTTAAGAACTTTGATCTAGAATGACATTGCAATTAACCTACTTCATTAATTCATCATGGTTTTAACAATTCTAGTTATGGGGGTTAGTTATTCATGATCGTAAGAACACACAAAGATTTCCTAAATGAAAGAATAATTTTGAAGTTACAATGAATAAGATTAGGACCCAAAATCTCAAATCAATTAGAAACCCTAAAATCCATTATCAACAATTCCATGATCAATAATGTTTCTCAGAACTCAAAATAATGTAAAGAGTATACAGAGTGTGTAGCACCATAATGAATCATAAAATGAGTATTTATAGATACAAAATAAAAGCTATGCTAAATAGTGTAGGAAAACTTGGTGGGAAGAAACTCATGAATCGTGGGTTACGTTATGGGTCCTACCCATGAGTTGTGGCTTCAACTGTGGAACTCAGAGCTTGTATCCAACTTTCAAAACTACAACTCCCTACTCTAACTCACATGGAGTATGTTGAAGTCATGGACCGTAGGTTTTTATCATACAATTTAGACTTATCATCCTCTTCAGAACTCAACTTATGTTTGCAACCAATAAGTCATGGGTTGCATCCATGAACCTTAGGTGGAATCATGGTAGTCAGGATCTTCCTATCATCTTCAAAATTTCAATTATGTGACTACTCATGGGTTGTAGCTCCTACCCATGAGTCTTGGGTTGACTCATGGGTCACGAATTTAGTAACTCTTTCTCATTTTTTCTCAAATTTCTCTCTATAACCTATTTCCTACAAAATTAATACAAATGCACGTCATATTTAACAAGAATACCTAAATTCCTACATAGTTTCCTTACTTAAAGCATCAAAAGTGCCACGAAACCGTGATATATTAACAGCCTTAACATAGAACATTTGTATATCCTCAAGAAACTAAACCCAATAAATAACTACAATTCTTAAGTAAGAGAAACCTAAGTCACCTAGGACTGTCAATTATTCATCCAGTTTAGTTCCAACTTTCAAACCCCTTCTGTGCACAACTTCCAAAACCACTGTCTATCCATGTAGCATAATATAATCACTCTAAAGAAATCAAGTGATGTCATCAAATTAGTAACAAACAACCAAGCATGTATGCAAATGACATTACCCGAACAAAGAAGCAAAATTCAAATAACATTAGTTAAGAAAATAAGTAGTTAGCAATGCAACCCATGTACTCTCACAGCAAAGAAGTCCTATACTCTCACAATGTCATAATTAATATCAATGCAGGGACTATATCAAATCACTCACGCTCAAAATAAAGTTCAATGAATGGTGCAAGTAATACCATTGGCATGTCCTTATTTTATATGCCTTAGTTTTCTGATAGTTGGACTAGGATCATTATAGGACTTTTCTCAGCTTCTAATGTGGGTTTGGGGAAGGTATGGTACATCTGTGAAATAATGACTCACCCTCCTTGACACTAAACTTAGATTTTTGGCTCCACACCTCAACTATGCTTCTTTTATTCTCCCTTTATCTCCTTTAATTATTTTCAGATTAAGTGTGGTTTCCTTCATTCCTTATATTTATTTCTATTTTTTTCTTTTTTTTAGTTTTTTTCTTTTTCACATTTTTCTACCACACCCAACCCTACCTTTCTCTTTTTAACATCGTCTTCATACCCATCTTCAACTACACATCTCTATGATAACCACCCTCAACTTATAAAATTTTCCTGAGTTGAGGTATAAAATATCCAGAAAAGGAGCGAGGCCAAAACATGTTTATTGTAATTAAAATGAGAAAGTGAAAAGGTTAAACAAGAAAATAGGTCACTTTAGGCTTAAATTCAGGATCAAAGGATACTTATTTTCATTTGGTCAATATTTTAGGCTAAATATGGAATTCTTCAAACATGGGCTATGATCTTGTCCCGTCCAACTATACAACAACCTAAGCAGGACTAACCGGGAAACTTCTTAATTGCATACAAAGAGAACAGAGTAAACACCTCTTACACATATGGCACAGGGTTACATTCTGAACTACTACCTATTTGGTTTATGCAATGCTAAGCTATGATTAATTTGTCCCTAATACTAATTCCACACTAAAGATTCAACAATAACAACAACCTCATATCTTCACAACACACAATTCATAAAAATTAAGAGGGGTATTATTTTATAAAACATACAAAAACACAAAAAGCTGACTGCACCAAGGTTCCTTTTCTTCTCCTAGTCAGACAAAACAAAGCATACCAAATATTACAAATAACATAATAGCATAAACATTCCAGCTCTACTATAATAACATACTCTGGGGAAAAGAGACATGCCAATAGAAACCTCGAGTGGTTGGTAAACCTTCAACCCTAACTAAAAGTTGATGCTTTTTACCAAATTCCTACAAAGAAAAAAATAACACATATGAGTATGGACATAACTAATACATTCTAGGCATTGGATGTGCCCTCGCCCCCAACTGAAGCATCAAGAGGCATGTCGGGCATTACGCCAGGAGGTGATGGTTGTGGATGACTAGAGGATGCTCCCAATACTCACTTCTCGTGCTTAATTTAGTTAAATTTCAATTAGATATCAAAATTTGTGAATGCCTTCTTTAGGTCCCACTCAAACTCATCTGAACTACCATTTTGGTTAGTATGCTCTCATTTTTTCTTGGCCTTAGTAGTTTGGGGCTCATCATCATCAATAAATAAATCATAAATCAATGGTAGTGGTGTAGGCAGTGGTTGTAAAATGGGAGGTATGACTGGAGAAATGATGTTAGTATGGCTCTCAGCTAATGTATGGACCTCGGATCTCTATGTAGTCACCTCGTCATATAGGCTTGATAGATCAGGGACTCAAGACTCGTGAAGTCTCTCCCCAATCTAAATTTTAATACTATCTATCCTTCTACTTAGCTCTCTAGTAAAATTCTTTCTAGTGGTCGCTATCCTTGACTTTACTCATGCCTTAAATGACTCTAAATTAGTCTATACCCAAAGTAGTAATTGACCTAACAACTTGGTCAACTATTATCGGTGTTTGTTTGGAGCTGTAATAATTCCTGCTGCCTATCCACCAACTACTATAAAGACTCATAAGAGATTGTCACCATGCCTAAAGTAGGCGAGTGATGGGGCACTATAGAAGTAAGTGCTGAAGCTAAAGTTTTTCTGGCTTCCTCATTATCTTCAGTTGCTAAAATCTCTACTGGATAACTAGCTTTCTAAAGATCATCACCTAATATCAGCCTCTCAACCTAATCATCCAATTCCAAAGGCCCCTAAAAAGTATTTCTCTAGAATAGGTAGAAGGTTATGCCTTCTTTTGTGCAACTGGATTGGCATCATCATGAATTAACCCCATATCATCTAGTTGGTTCACCGAGCAAAGTCTGTAACAAATGTAAGTGATCTCTCTGAAATCAATCTAAAAGTAGGGAATAAATTTTTTATGATCTCCCAAAAAGCTCTTTTGTTAACTCATTACGGATCCACCAGACAAAGTTTATTATACCCAGTTATAATGTTGGTCATAAGCATTGCCTTATCCAATATGAGTGCAATATCTATAGTTGTGGGAAACAATCTATGACGAACTATGGACCAACAAAACTTCCATACAAAATATAGGAATTCTTGATAATTACCTTTCCCTCTTCCCATAGGGCATGATCACTAAGCTTGATAATTTGCTAAGCCACCCATCTCATCAACTCTCTTTATTGCTCCTGCTACTTTATATCCTTTATTTTCATCCTTATACTCATTGTATTCATCCTATAATTAAGCTTATTAATAGTCTCCGGCATTTCATAACCCTGAGTAAATAGGAATCTCCTAATCATATCCTCAGATAAGCAAACATAAATACCTCTAACTAGTAGGGGCTAGTCTTGAGCTACCTTTCCCCGCTGGTATATTTAAATCAATGAAGGTATTATAGGAAGAATAGAAATCATGAACCATCTCTGGGCTATAAGATGGAAAGACTCACCTATCCATCCACACCTGCATCTATCAGTGGTGGCCTTAATGTTCAAAATCTTTGCCAGAGCTTCAATCCCAATGTGGGGATCCTCATCTATGCTTTACCTAATACTTACCTTATCAATTATCTCAATATTATAGTCATATATAGTCTGTATATCCTCCATAAACCACTTTTGAATAATTGGAGTTGCTGGTATTATAGTGGTATGTGTGGACTCTAGTACCTCTCTGACTAGGGCTAATCCAGTGGCATCCTCATCACCCTTGAAACTCTCATAATGTGAGACCAAAATTATATATTTAGTCATTATTTTCCTCATATTTAGTATTTTTCTTTATTCTATTTGAAAATTAATTTAGATTATACTTAATATTATTCTTTTATTTGTAGAATTGAATTGGTGTAAAGATAAAGAAATTAGAGAAAAATAGAATTCAAATCGAGAAGTTATATAAGAAATTCAAACAGGTAGCTTAATGGAATAAATTTAATATTATAATGTAATATGCATGAAAGCAACAAATTGAATTGAAATGGAAACATACCTACCGATATGAAGTTGTCTTATGAAAGTAAATACAAAAGTTAGGCGACTACCACTTTGACGTAATGATATGAGCCAAATGACCATCATAGATTTTGATGATATCATTCGAAGTCAATACATGAAGAGTCAAGATTTACCATATTAAGGGAATGTGAACATACATAGAGGAGATTATTTGATCACAGCATAGAGCAATCCCGTGTGTGGAAGGTTGCTTAGGGGATTGCCTTTGATGCTTACTTGAGAATACAATTGATGTAGAAGGATGTTCTTTAATGCTTAAAGAGTCTCCCTTAGAGTGTTAAAACTCATTAAGGGTGTTTTAGTTATTTGAAGCATGGAAGAGGCACCCTTGGTGTGTAAGTCTTACTAAGGGTGTTTTGGTAATTTTACCTCTTTATGTAATAGAATATAAATAGAACTTATTAGGTTTATTTTCTCTTAGTTTTAATGACATTTTGACAAGAAACATTCTTTAACTCCATTGGGAGGGATAATTAGTGTAGGGCATGAAAAATCCAATTAGTGTAGGGCTTGGAAAAGCCAATATTGATCGTTGCTTAGAAACGATGGTTGTAAGGTGGAGTCGATCCCCTTTGCGGTCACCAAAAAAGTTGGTGTTTGTTTATACGAGTCTTAGGGGTCTTGGCATTTGATACACGTTTTGGTTCATATTGCTTGTTTCTCTTATGCCAACTTATCGATCTTCACTTTTGTGCATTGTTATGGATTTTGATTCCCTAGGTAGATTTCTATCTTTCTTGCCTTGATCCATATCATTTGGTATCAGAGCTAGCTTGATTTCATTCCTACAAAGTCAATCTTGGGTTTGTTATTTTGAAAATCAAAAAAAGAAAAAAGAAAAAAAAAGTTATTGTTCATGTTTTTTAGGTTTTTCTATTTTGAGACTTGATTTTTGTGTGTTTTGTGTGTTTCTAGTGTTAGATCTTTGTTTCCTAACAATAGAAGAATTGAAAAATATGAAAATTACACCAAAAAGGTTATTTTTACCCCTAGGTTGAAACGTAGGGCTTATATTTCTTGTATTTTTTGTGTATTTTGTTGTTTCTAGTGTTAGATCCTTGTTCTTTAACTCTAATAGAGTCTAGATCTTGGATTTGAGCTTATTCCTAGTTGTTTTGAGCCATCCACCATTGTTGAGCTTAAAGTTGAAGATACTAGAAAGGTGGATCTCAAAATTGGTAGGGATTTGTTGAGATTTGGGGGTTGAAAAATGTTTGGTTGTGATTAGGAGAGCAACGTGAAAATGAAGAAAAAAAATCATACAATTCCAAGCTCATTTGGGTTAGGTTCCACTTTTTGAATGTTCTTGGTGTTCTTCTTGTTTCTTTCCCTATTGTTGAAGAAGAATGTTCAAAAGTAAATGTTGATCTAAAAGGGTGGATAAAGAGATTGTGGTCCTTGTTTCTCTTAAATGCATATTCCAAGTTATCCAAAATAAGAAACAAGTCAAAAAAGGATTCAAAAGAAATATTACTAAAAGAGGCAAAGGAAGGTACAAATGGGGACCACAACAAATTCAAACTCTTTTGAATTTGAAAAGGGCTACAAGTCTTGGTGTTTTTCCCACCCAAAGCCAAATACCCACTTTTTCTAGTTGAATATTGATCAAATACAAGTTGCAAACAAGAAATTTTCAATACCCCAACCAACATTTCAACATCAAATCCAAAGCTGCCACATCATCAATGTTCCAAGTACCTTAAATCTTAAATTTTTAATTTGAAGATTCTTTTCCTTGTTTCTTTAGTTTCTTTTCTGGATTCTATTTCTAATTAACAACTAATAATCACCTACTTAGCTGTGAATTAGTTGTTGAATCTTTTTTCTTTCGTGTCTTCATTCTTTGTGTGCTTTTCTCATTTAAACTCATCATAATTTCTTTGGTTCTAGTTCAAAAGTAGATTTTGTTTTGTGTCTTGGTTCGATCAAATAAGAATCTATTTCGACCACTGATCTTGGTCATATTTATATGTCTAAACACTGCTATTTACCCATATTTAGACTTGTTTTGAGAATAAAAATTGTGTTAATTATATTAAATTGTGAGCTAAATTTGTTTTATGGCTAAATGATGTGAGTAGAGATACATGGTAAATTTCCATGGATTCTGAAGAAAATTATATACATATCATGAAGATGCAAAATACCATGTTGATTAAAGTTAAAAATATGTGTAGATGCACAAAACCAAGGATAAAAGAAAGGACCTAAGAAAATACGAGAATTAAGAAAGGAATTGGAGAAAGATTCCAGTGATGCAACGCTAACTCAACACATCAAGTCGACTGGAAAATGTGGTGCCTTAGCTGAGATTTCATGAACAAATTCCAATGCATCGACGCGATGTCAATGTGTCGCATCGATACATAAGGTTTTGTCCTTAACTAAAATTTCAAGAGCAACTTCCATTACATCAATGCGATGTCAATGCATCACGTCGATGCAAAAAGCTTTAAGACTTAGTCATATTTTGAGGAGAAAATTCTAGTGTACGATGCGATGTCTAGGCGTCGTATCATGTGGCGAAGAACTTGACTTATTCTGATTTTTAAAGACAAACTCAAGTGTGTTAACGCGATATTAACACGATGCGTTGGTTGGCTCATCCCGATTCGCGACGTGTCACGCCAAGGCTTCAGATCTGGTGAAAGTTTCCCAAGTATAAAAGGAACACGTGAGCACAATTCCAAACACTTTTTGGCAAGCATTGCAGCGGCGAAAAAGCATAGAATTCCTTCTTTTAGGGCACAATTTATTTCTTTTGAACTTCTTTACCTCAATACTAATTTTGGGAATAATTAATTACTTGTTTTTGATGTTTAATTCAAGCATGAGTGGCTAAATACCCTTGTTCTAAGGTTGAGTCCAAGAACATGATTATTCTTTGCTATTCTTTTTAGTAGTTTCTTTTTAGATTGTCACCTGAGTTGTTCTTAATTTCATGAGCTTACTATTTTAATGCTTGGCCGCCGTTAGACAAATTTATATTTCTATGTGAATCTGGGAGGAGAATCATATGTTAGAATGAGGAAATTAAGGAGCAAGGTTCTTACCCTTTTATAAAATAAGGGGTTTGAATTAGCATCTAGGATAGGGATATACCAATAATCCTTGTTTGGTTCAATTGAAAGAAGAGTACTTAATGAATCTAGAAGAATTGTTGTATCTCAGTGGGAGTTATAGCTACAATATTCAATAGATAGAAGATTTAAGGTTGGGATAAAAAAATTGTTGCCTAAACCTTGCTAACCAACAACCCGATAACCAATTAGACTACTATAAGAATGGAGATTTGTATGATTGTTCAAAAAGACTCAACCCTGGAATTCTTATCATTATTGTTTACAACCATTGCTTGCTTTGCTCTAGTCATTCAATTTTATTTCTTATTGAATAATTTACATTTTTATTCTCAAATTCAAAAGCATCTTGATACTTTACAACACTTAATAATCATTGTCTAAAACCAAAAGTTGGTTAAATTTCTAGTTGCTTAGTCCTCATAGGAGCGATATCTGATTGTCTAAATCACTATGTTACTCGTACTATCACCTGCACTTGCGTGTACGTCTGACTCACAAAATGTTTTTGCGCCATTTCCTAGGAGTAGTATAATTAGTAAATTGCTAAATTTTTGGTTTTTGATATTAAGTTTAAGTGTTAACAACTTGATCTTAGTGGATGAATTTTTATAGGTTTAGCTAAATGTAGGACTGGCAAGAGACAAAGAGTTGATAGAGCCTTTGTAGAACCAAAATAGATCTTTCAACAAAGGCGAAGAATGGATGAACAAAGAAATGAACAAATCGATCCAAATGCTGGAAATGTCCTACCTCCAGTTATTCCAGTTGTTTCTGTCAACCAGTCACTAGACTTGTTCGTGAGGTGGAAATCCCACTTACAAACCATATGACGAGTAGTATTCTTATTCCCAAACTAAGAGGCCGATTTGAATTGAAGCAGAATATGGTGCAATTGTTGAATTCAATGGGGCAATTTCATGGCCTTTCACACGAAGATCTACAGCAACAATACTGACATTCTTGGAAATAAGCGATACTTACATACCTGAAAGGGTGAGTTATGATTATGTCAGGTTGATACTCTTTCCCTTCTCTCTAATAGGGGAAGCAAAAAGGTGGTTACATGCTAAACCACCACTCTCCATCACTTCATAGGAATATCTAGCTTAGAAATTCCTTATTCGATTCTTTCCATTTGGGAATACTGCACGCTTGAGGAGAGATATCTTGATTTTCAGACAAAAAGATATAGAGAATCTCTACTAAGCTTGGGAGAGATTTAAGGGTATGCTAATAAATTGCCCTCATTGTCATTAATCAAACGATGTTCTTGTGCATACTTTCATTGAGGGATTAGAGGCCAATACAAAGATTCTCTTTGATTTAGCAGTAGGTGGACAAGCTCTTGAGAAGACATATGAAGAATTGTACACATTGTTGAATCATATTTCACAAAGGAACCCTGACTGGTATGAAGATTCGAGGAGTAAACCTAGAAAGATTGCAGGGGTATTAGAGATAGATCAGTTCACCGCATTATAGGAACAAATCACAACAATGAAAAATGATATGATTACTCAGCTTAATAACATAAAGTTGGGTGTTACACAACCAGCAACCATAGTGAATACAGTCCAATAGGTGAATTCTTGGTATGAGGTTTGTGAAAGTGGTGAGTATGTAGCAGATGCTTGTATGGAGAATCCAGATTCTGTTAACTATGTGGGTAATGCAAATCAACAGGGACAACAACATTTTTGTAACACTTAAATCCCAACTGGAGGAACCATCCCAATTTCTCATGGGGTGTAAATCAGGCACAGAATGCAAATCAGTATAAGGGACAAGTGCAACCAAATAAATAACCGAATCAGAACAATCAAGCTACTGCTGCTCAAACTAGCAATATAGAGGAATTAATTTAGCAGTTAATGGCTCAACAAATGCAACTTGCAGCTAAAATTCGGACTCAACAGGCATAGTTTGTAGCTGAGTTAAAGAGTCAACAATTTTTTCTGAGAAATCTAGAGTTGCAGTTAGGTAAAATTGTAGAGGTACGGAATACAAGACCTCAAAGAGCACTACCTAGCGATAAAGAGGTGAATCCCAAGTGGGTAAATGCGGTTACAACAAGGAGTGGGCTACAAACAAAGGAGACAGTTCAGGAGCAGGTTAGTCCCAAAATCAATGATGAGGGTGCTAAAAACAATGCAGAGAAAAAAGTAAAGGAAAAAAGGATAAGTGAAGAAATTTATATGGAGAAGACTCTCCCCTTACCCTTTCCTCAAATTGCAAGGAAGCAAGTTATAAGAAGTTCTTAGATCTTCTGAAGCAGGTTCAAGTGAATCTTCCTCTTGTTGACATTCTGCAGAGTATTCCAAAATATGCAAAATACTTGAAGGACATAGTTATGAATAAGAACTGGTTGACCGAGTATGCTACAGTTATACTTACTCAAGAGTGCACGTCCAAGATTCAAAACAAATTGCCCACAAAGCTTAAGGATCCAGGTAGTTTCACCTTGCAGATTACCATTGGACAGACCATTAGTGAATGGGGATTGTGTGACTTGGGAGCTAGTATAAATATTATGCCCACATCGAGGTACCAAAATATAGGTCTTGGGAGTCCCAAACCCACTACTATTATTTTGCAGTTGTTAGATCAATGACTTGCTAGGATGGATGATATTATTGAAGATGTGTTGGTGAAAGTAGGATCTTTAATTTTTTTGGTGGATTTTGTAATTCTTGACTTTGAGGGTGATCTTGTGGTTCCATTTATTTTGGGATGACCCTTCTTAGCAATGGGATAGTCACTTATTTATGTAACAGTCGAAAAAATGATAATGCGAGTGCATGATAAAGTAGAAGTCTTTGATGTGTACAAGGTGCTGAAACAACCATCTATATATGAGGAGTTGTCATCTATATCGATTATTGACCTTGCTTCGAATTGGTAGTTGTTGTTGTCTGATGATCCATTTGAGCAAGTTTTGATGGGTCATGATCTTTATGGAGATGTGGAAGCATTAGAATTGTTCTAGGTTATGAATTCGGCAGTGACTGAGAAGAAGAAAGTGCCTTTCGAGCCCATCACCCAAAGCCTCAATTGAAGGAGATCCTCAATTGGAACTTAAGGTTCTCCCTCCTCATTTATAATATATTTTTCTTGGTGATAAAGAGACTTGGCTTGTTATTTTTTCTACAGTATTATCAGATGTAAAGGTAAAGGTAACCATAACAGTTCTAAAGAGGAGAATAAAAGAGATTAGTTGGAAAATGTATGATATTACAAGAATCAATCCAGCATTTTACATGCATAACATATACATAGGAGAGGGTTATAGACTGAGAGTGCAGCAACCAAGAAGGTTGAATCCTGTGATGAAGGAGGTGGTCACAAAAGAAGTGATTAAGTGGTTAGATAGTGGTATAATCTCCCCAATTTCCAATAGCAAATGGGTGAGTCCAGTGTACTATGTACTAAAAAAAGAGGGATGATCGTGGTAACTAATGATGATAATGAGTTAATCCCCACACGTATGGTGACCTGTTAAAGATCTATATTGACTATCAGATATTGAATGAAATGACTCGTAAAGATCACTATCCTATTCTTTTCATTGACCAAATGTTAGATAGATTGGCAGGACAAGAGTATTATTGTTTTCTGGATGGGTACTCCATCTAAAATCAGATTATTATAGCACTGAAATACCAGGAAAAGTCCACTTTCACTTGTCCCAGTGGCACATACACATTTAGACGCATGCCCTTCGACCTATGCAATGCACCTGTTACATTTTAGAGATGTATGATGGCAATATTCTCTAAAATTGTTGAAGACTTTATGGAGGTATTCAAGGATGATTTCTAAGTGTATGGTAATTTTTTTGAAAAGTTCTTGCAGAATCTTGACAGAGTTCTAGCTCGATGTGAAGAGACAAACTTTGTGCTAAATTAGGAAAAGTACCACTTAATGGTTACGGAAGGAATTGTCCTAGGACATAAAGTGTCATGTAAAGTACTCAAAGTAGATAAGGCAAAGGTTGAAGTGATTTAAAAGTTTCCACATCCAGTCACAATCAAAGGAGTGCGGAGCTTTCTGGGACATATAGGTTTCTATAGATGTTTCATTGAAGATTTATCAAAGATTGCAAGCCCCATTTACAAATTATTGGATAAAGAGTCCAAGTTCAAGTTCAGGGTAGATTTCCAAGAAGCTTTTGAAAAACTAAAGAAGAAGTTGACTGAAGCACCTATTCTGATCTCACCATATTGGGAGTTACTATTTGAGCTGATGTGTGATGCTAGTAAAGTTATTCTTAGAGCAGTTTTTGGGTCAGAGAAGAGATAAGGTATTTTTCTCAATCTACTATGCTATCAAAGTGTTGAATGATGCTCAATTTAATTATACAGTTACCGAAAAAGGGACTTTGGAAATAGTGTATGCATTCGACAAGTTTAGATCTTACTTAGTTGACACTAAGGTCATTGTATATACTAAACATTCTTCCATTAAGTATCTTATGAACATGAAAGATACAATTCCTTGACTGATTAGGTGGATTCTTCTACTCCAAGAATTCGATCTTGAGGTTTGAGATCGGAAAGGTGCTGAAAATCAAGTTGTTGACCACTTGTCACGGCTGCAAAGTAGAAACCATATTGTTGATGACTCTCTTAGTATTAAGGAAGAGTTTCCTGATGAAAAGTTATTGTCTCTAGATCCAGTTGAGTTCCCATGGTATGCTGATATTATGAATTTTATAGCTAGGTGTACCCTCCTGATGCCACCACACAACAAAAGAAGAAATTACTTCATAATTCTCGTGCCTATATTTAGGATGAACCATAACTCTTCAAGTAGGGTCCAGATGGAGTTATTCATAGGTGTATTTCAGAGGCTGAATTTTCAAAGGTGCTATAAGATTTCCACTTATTTCCTTATGGTGGACATCAAGGAGGTGAGAGGACTACTAGAAAAGTGCTGCAATCTGGTTTTCTAGCCTACTTTGTTTAGGGATGCAATTTCTTTTATGAAGAATTGTGATCAATATCAATAGTTGGGCACTATATCTAGGCGTCATGAGATTCCCCTTAACAATATCCTCGAAGTTAAAATCTTTGATGTCTGTGGGATTGGTTTCATGGGCCCATTCCCACCTTCAAAAGACAATATAAACATTCTTGTGACAGTTGATTATGTCTCTAAATGGGTGGAAGTTGCAGCCTGTCCGACTAATGATTCAAGAGTAGTGCTGAAATTTGTGAAAAAGAACATATTTTCCTGATTTAGTACACCTAGAGCGATAATTAGTGATGGAGGTACGCACTTTATAAACACTTGGTTTAAGATTTTTTTTTCTAAATATGGTGTTAGGCACAAGGTTTACACTGCGTACCATAGCCAAACAAGTGGGAAAGTGAAGGTGTCGAATCGAGAGATTAAGTAGATACTACAGAAGACTATGAATGGACAATGAAAAGATTGGGCGGAGAAGTTGGATGACACACTTTGGGCATATAGAACAACTTACAAGATTCCTATCGGGACGTCTCCTTATCACTTGGTTTATGGTAAAGCATGCTATTTTCCTGTGGAGCTAGAACATCAAGCGTATTAGGCCATTAAAAAGCTGAATTTTTAGATGAAAGTCTCAGGGGAGAAATGATTATTGCAGCTGAATGAGCTTGATGAGTTTAGGCTTCATGCCTACGAAAATGCCAAGCTATATAAGGAGAAGACCAAAAGGTGGTATTATAAAAAAATTCAAGAGAGAGTGTTTGAAGTTGGACAATATATGTTGTTGTTTAATTCAAAGCTTAAGTTGTTTCTGGGTAAATTCCAATCTAAATGGTCTGGATCTTTTGAGATGGTGCGAATGATACCTCATAGAGCTGTGGAGTTGTGGAATAAAGAGAAGACGAAGAATTTTATGGTGAATGGATGGCATGTAAATCATTATAGGGGGATCATCTGGATAAGAACAAGGAGTCCATCATCTTTGTTGATGAGTAGAACTGAGCTAAGTCGTGCCACGACATAAAATAAGGTACTATGTGGGAGGCAACCCACAAATATATTGTAATACATAGTTTAATTTTTAGTTGGTAAGGATGAACGAAAAAATACCAAAATATGAGTCATGCCACAACCAAAAATAAGACACTTGGCGGGAGGCAACCTACTTTTTCTTACATGATTCTATTTTTTTTGTTGATGTGTAGAAACGAGAAACTTGGTGGAGATAGAGAAGATGAAGAGAAGGTGAACATTGACCTTTCTGTTGGTAAATATGTGATACATGGTGAATAAAAGGATTAGGGGTAAGAAAGATGTATTAAAACATGGAAAATTCAGCCTTAGAAATTTTTTTGGATGTAAATTCCAGTGAATCAATGCTATCTTGGCGTGTGGCATCGATGTGCATCAATTCCAAACTTAGAAAAATTTTCTAAAGCTATTTCCAGTGAACCAACACGATGTGAATGCATCGCTCCAGTCCTACAATACGTTTCCCATCACACCGTGTCGGCTGAAATACAAGTAACACTTATATTTATCATTTGATACAACTTCCAGAGAAGCGACGTGAACTAAATGGATCGCATCGATTTTGCAACGCGATATCTGATGCACCGCATTAGCTGTTTGTTTTTGGGTCACCTAAATATATATGACCTAAATTCACATCAACATTTACCCTATTTCTAGCACCGCCACTGCCCCAAAATCCCCCAATTTAAAAACTCTCTCCTTCCATTTATTATTAAGTTAAAGGTAAGTCTTCAATTTTTCTAATTTTCTCAAAGTTACATTATATGTTTAGAATGCTAAATAGTTAGTGATAAAGGGAGTGACTTAGTTTTTGATTCGTGGACTTGAGATGATGAATGGCATGTATAGATGAATGTGACAATAATTGTGTTGATTGGGGGTTTTATTTGAGCTAAACTTGTAGATCTATTGTGGTGGATTATTGAAATATTTGGACTGCACTTAGTTCTGATGGCGTAATTGTGTAAATGATGTACGTTATGTAGAGATTCGGTTGCTTATGTGCTTTCTCTAATTGAATTTATGAATTGCATGTTAAGATTGACTGCATTTCTACATAAATGAGTTGTTTTGTTAAACCATGTGTTGAATTTCAATAATAGAGGAAATGCTTGATTAACTACATGATAAAAATTAAGTGTGGGGTGAATTTCAATTTCACAACACCTTAGTGGTAGCTATAAGGTACTGAAGTGAATGTTATTGAAGTGAAGATACATTTAACACAGTAAAAGTGCATGTTTGAAACTATTAAAGAATGGTCATGTGTTCATAATTAGACGTGTTTATGTGAAAAATTATTCATTCATTAGCCATTGAGCTGAGATTGTAAACTGTGCCAACTCCAATGTGTCTTTTTGTATTAATATTGAATAACTGATGATTGGACTTGTGAAATAAAAGGGGAAGTTTGAGTACCCTAGTGCATTCATTTACGAACCTGTGCTAGCAACTAAGTGTGGGGTAAATTTCATACTTAGTGGTGGCTAGTTTTGATGGTGCTTGCTTTATATATTTGTCTGCAGTTATGATTGATATGTAAAATATCGAGAAGCCATCAACACTGAAGCAAGGGAAAGTATGCAACTGGACCATCTGAGCCCAGTCATAAGAGGAGCCATTAAGCTGACTAGGTTCCTTCAGCCCCACATATTCCTAAAGATCAGAGGAGGTTCGGAATAAAAGTTGTGGTTGAAGCGGGCGAAAGTGGTACTCTCATCATAAAGAGTCAAAATATTCAGCTGATCAATTTATTAATAGAGCAAGCTTGATCAAAGAATATCCATCTATGGTGCAAAAGATAGAGGCACAACTTGTGGATTTTCTCATTGCGCAGCCGGGTGAATGAAACTTAAGCCTAGTGAGAGAGTTCTATGCGAATTGGAACCCAAAAGATTCTGAGGTTGAGGTACGTAGTCATATGATAACTTTCACAGTGAATACTATTTAGGAGTTGTTAGGTACACCCTATGTGGATCTGGAGCCACTAAAGAGGATGATCATTGAACCACCCTATCATCACATCTGTCATCTATTTTGCGACACTCATTCAACGGTAAGGTAGATTTTCTATAAAAAGGGTGGTACGTACTTGTCATTCCCATTTTCTCACTTGAATAGGGAGTCTCGTTTTTGGGACAAAATTATTTATGCATGTCTTATTCATGGTATGTATTTGATAGAGGTGACTCATGATATGGTGTATATTATCTATGCTTTGATGTATGATGATATAGATGAGAATGTGGGTTCTATTATCTTTTATACAGTGTGGAGGGCCTGATTCTTGGGGGGTCATAGATATGGGTTTGGTGAACTGCTAACCAGGATTTTGAGTCAACAAAGACAGCCCAAGGAGGAGGTGGATTATACACCACCTATTGGTGATAGGCCATTGGATATTTCTTGCACTAAGGGACCAGCTCATCATGGTGTAAATTTGACTATGCCCGATCATCAATCTCGAAATGATGAGATCACAGCCCATATGTATGGTTTCACTATGTTGCAGTTGAGGACTTGGGGGGGAGGCATTCAGCCATCCAATTGGAGATTTGTGTTGTCGATTTGGACTACCCATTAGGACTTCATACTTGAACTATGCTACATATTGGCCCAGATTTTGATGAGCCAGTGCATGATGACATCCCCACAGATAAGGAGAGGTACATGAGGTATTCTGATGATGAGTCCAACAATGAGGAGTAGTCTTATAATGAAGATTCTGGTGATGACTTTTTTGATGATGATGGTGCTGATGTTGATGCTGATGTGATAGCTATGGTATAGTTTGACTGAGTAGGGAGTACGATGCCACCCTGCCTTATGCATATTGCTAGCACTAGGACAGTGCTATGTTTAAGAGTGGGGTGGTTGGTCGTTGATCTTCTTTATCTTTATCTCCTTCATTTTTAATGTCTGAACAATATTGGTTTTTGGTTGTGTTGGTTGAAAAAATTGTGGGTTATAAGTTAACAATATTGCCCTTTTTGGCAAGATGATTGCCCTCATTGGCAAATTCATTTAAAAAGTGTTTGTTTTATTTACAGTATTCTATTTTGACCCTTTGTGGTAATTTTTCGATTACAAGTATTATGTGTGCCCTTTTTGGCAATTTTTGTTAGGCAATGTCATATTTAGTGCCTTTCCCAATGATATATGGATAACAACCGTCTTAAGAAGAGTGCATCTTTAGAAGCTGGGAAAATTATAGGACCCTGATTGCAACCTTTGAAAAATGTTGTGTTGGCCAAAAATGTTTTAATTAAAACAAAATAAGATGTTTGTAGATGTCAAATTCCAACAAGTATAGTTTGATTTGATTGGCTTAATGTTGAATTTGATAAAGTGAAATATCGAAAACCATAAGGATCTGACTTGATTCTTTGCATTAACCGAGTAAGTGAGTATTTGTTTGTATTCTACATGTATAGGAATGACTAAAACTTGCCCAGTGTATTTACAAAGAGAAATAAAGGGTGTTGGGTATAGGAAGTGATTTAGGCATTTCTTTTTTAACTAAATTGTAAAGAGTTTATTTACATACCTTATGCATGACCTTAGTTAGCCCCGTTGATCCTACAGCTAATTTCTTTGGTAGCCTCATCCATAGCCAAATACTTTCTTTGGTAGACCTTAATTCGATCATTAATTCCTAAGCGCTTCAATACAAATGATGGAATAAGAGGGAATGGAAATATTAAGAAGGAAAAATGTGAAAGTAAAGACCTATAGAAGAGTTCATTGTGCATTAAATTGTGATGGTTAAGAGTTAGAAAAAAAATATATGTGATGAAAATTTCAGTTATTGTTGCCCGATTTTTGTTACAATGAACCTGTTTCGGCGCTGGTCCATTTAGGACAATGTACATCTCAAGTAAGGAAAATTGCTTAGGCTGAGAGTTGCTACTATAGGGGTGCGTAACAAGAATATGGGTGTGAAGAGAAGCTGAGAATTGAATTATTATGAAAAAATAAAAAAATACTCCTACCATAGTGTAGTTAATGTGCTTAGAAAGATTGGGATGAAACAACAGATATGTAAAGATAATGAAATAAAAATTTAGGTTTATTTAAGATGTTTATGTATCAAAGTGCTTAGGGAGATTAGTCACTATTTCCCAAATAGTTCCTACCTGACCCCTAGCCTGCATTACAACCGTGAAAGACCTAATTGATCCTACATTTCAACTTTCGACTATTAATTGAGTATTACACTAAGGGCAAGCCTATGGTTCATCACCTATTGTGTATAAATTCCTTCTGAGAGCGAGTGATTAAATTTTGATATTTCCCTCATGATAAAGAGTGAAAAATTATGAGAGATATGGGGAAAACTTTCTTGTAGAGAGGGTGCATGGGGAGTAAAGTTTGGAGGACTTATTTTGTATTGTATGCTTTTATTAAGTTTGCCACCAAATTGAATATCACAGTGTGGATAATGAAGTATAAAATAAAGGTTCATATGGCCAACAATACCATGATTCTTAGGTTGTGATTAAAAGGTTTGATGATTGTGCTGCTTGAAGTTGTTAGAGGACGAACAAGGTTTTAAGTATGGGGTGCTGACCTTAGGTGAATTTATATGTCCAAACACCTATATTTACCCATATTTAGACTTATTTTGAGGATAAAAATTGTGTTAATTATAGTGAATTATGAGCTAAATTCTATTTCATGGCTAACCGATGTGATTAGAGATGCAGGGTAAATTTCCCATAGATTCAGAAGAAAATTTCATACATATCACGAAGATGCGAAAGACCATGCTGATAAAATTTAAAAACATATGTAGATGCATGAGAGCATGGATAAAAGAAATAAGCTAAGGAAATATGAGAATTAAGAGAGAAAATGAAGAAAGATTCCAGTGATGTGATGCTATCTCGACGCATCGCGTCGACTGGTAAATGGGGTGCCTTATTTGAGATTTCATGAACAACTTCCAGTGCATCGCTTTTATGTCAACGCATCGTGTTGATGCATAAGTTTTGTTTCTTTGCTGAAATTTCAAGAGCAAATTCCAGTACATTGACGCGATGTCAACACATTGCGTCGATGCAAAAATATTTGAGACTTAGTCATATTTTAAGGAGAAAATTCCAGTCACATGATGCGATGTCAATGCGTTGAGTCGTGCGGTGAAGAACTTGACTTACTCTGATTTTTAAAGACAAACTCCAGTGTGAGCACAATTTCAATCACTTTTTGGAAAGCTTTGCAACGGCCGAAGAGCATAGAATTCCTTCTTTTAGGGTTCTATTTATTTCTTTTGAACTTATTTACCTCAATACTAATTTTGGGTATGATTAATTACATTTTTTTTATGTTTATTTCAAACATGAGTGGCTAAATACCCTTGTTCTGTGGTTGAGGTCAAGATGATGATTACTCTTTGATATTCTTTATAGTATTTTGTTTTTGGATTATCACCTGGGTTGTTCTTAATTTCTTGAGTAGTTTCTTTTTGGATTATCACCTGGGTTGTTCTTAATTTCTTGAGCTTGCTATTTTAATGCTTGGCTGCCATTAGAATAAATTTATATTTCTATGTGAATCTGGGAGGAGAATCATCTATTAGAATGAGGAATTTATGGAACAAGGTTCTTACCCTTTTATAAAATAAGAGGTTTGAATTAGCATCTAGGATATGGATATACCTAGAAGCCTTGTTTGGTTCAATTGCAAGAAGAGTACTTATTGAATCTAGAAGAATTGTTGTATCTCTGCGGGAGTTGTAGCTACAATATTCAATAGATAGAAGATTTGAGGTTGGGACAAAAAAATCGTTGACTAAACCTTGCGAACCAACCCCCCGATAACCAATTAGACTACTATAAGAATGGAGATTTGTATGATTGTTCAAAAAGCCTCAACCCTGGAATTCTTATCATTATTGTTTACAACCGTTGCTTGCTTTGCTTTAGTCATTAACTTTTATTTCTTATTAAATAATTTACATTTTTATTCTCAAATTCAAAATCATCTTGATACTTTACAAAACTTAATACTCATTGTCTAAAACTAAAAGTTGGTTAAATTTCTAGTTGCTTAGTCCTCGTGGGAACAATATCTGATTGTCTGCATCACTATATGTCTTGTATGATGACGTACACTTGCGTGTGCATCTGAGTTGCAACAGTCGCAAAGTAGTGATTGACACCTTCTTGACCACTAGAGTATAAGTAACTTTCAATATTTGTCGCTTCAATTATGAGGATCACAAAGGTGAGTGTATGTGAGTGCTGGTGAGGAACTTTTACTGCTAAACTTATTTATTCATTTTGTAGGTACAAGGTAATATAAGGGTAATATATCTTTGATAGACTCAGATTATTATGACTACAACATGGGAGACTATAATTATAGTGAAAAATATTACGGCTGTGATAATGATAAAGATTATGGGGGCTATGTATATAGCTATAATCAAGACATGGACAAAAAAGAGAGTTACAGGTTTGAAGGAGAAAGTGAGATGAATGAAATGCCAAGTTCAAGATCCTTGTCATGGTTCCTATGATAAAGATGAGGCGTTAGGATTCATATATTTCCCACTTCAAACATAGAATTGGTGTAAAGTATAACCCCTTCATTAGTAAAGCTTATGAGAGCTATAGTGAGAGTGCATATATAGAGTATGAAGATTCATATTCTTCACCTTGTAGTACTCCTTATCAAGGTCGAAGTGGTGTGAATGGTTATACTATCTATAGTAGAGGTTGTCCCTCAAAAAGAAGAGAGTATGCATCTCCAAAGCCGAGGGGTACCACATCTTATTCTTCCTATTCTAGTGCCCAAACCTACAGAAGTGGGAACTAAGGTAGATATAGAGGGTATAGTAGGAGTCAAGTACACCCTACTCTTCCCATATTTATAAAAGAGTCGGGTCCCGAAGAATATCTGGATTGGGAATGAAATAGTGAAAAGATTTTAATGTATTATGATATGAGTGGAGTTGAAAGAATTACGTGTGCCCTTAAACATATTCAAGGTCCGACATTGTTGTGGTGGGAATCCATAAGGAAGTCCATATGACCATAAAGTGCCTTGAAAGAGCTCATGAGGGGTGCTCATATGCACATGGGTTATACTAAGCTTTACAATGTTGATCTAAGAAGAAATGTTCACTTCGAAAAGGTAAGCATTTGTGGGGTTTCGGGATCCTCCTTGTGCTAGATGATAGGTGCTAGAAAAACTGCTGCATTCTACCCACTGTTGACCATTTAGGGCTATTTCAAGAATTTTTACTAGTTCCATACTTGTCATCACCCAATTTGAATACTATAAGAAGGTGTGATGCGATATCTTTCCCTTGAAACAAGGTCATTTATGCTTGGGTGCCAATTGGTTTGCACAACATAGAGTTCCAAATGTGCAAAATTGGCCTAAGATTGTAAAAGAACAATAGCAAAATCATCTCTTTATATCCATTCTTACGAAATCTCAAAGAGATATAGTCACTTACTCCAAGACAAATAAAAATGAGAGACAAAATATTGAGGAAAATAAGGGTGTGCAAGGTGGCAATCCAACAGTGAAAAACGGAGAGGTTGTGAGGAGTGAATTTAGGGAGAGGCCACCAAACTGAGCTAACTTTGCTTGTCCTTCTATTTCTAAGGACATTTGCATAGATACCAACATGGCAAGTGGAGGAGAACAAGTGCTAAAGGAGAAGATTCCATTTGAATACTTGACTAAGGATATCTTAGAAGTTGTTAAAGATAGTGGAGGACCTTTACACAAAGGTAAAGAAGAACATGCTTATGAATTTAAAGGTAAAATAGCTAACTCTTATACTTTTGTACATGTGAATGATGATTGTGTGGCTAGTAGCCCATTGATTGTGAGTTGTAGCTTACTTATTTGTGAGTCTATTAATTCTTTGCCTCTTGGATGATGATGTATATGTTGTGACTGTGGATACACTAGTTGATCCTATTGATGATCGAATTGTCTTTTCTTATAAGATCAATTTATGTCCACCTAGTGTTGAAGCCATTGTGTTGAATGATAATACATCGTCTATTAATTCTTTGCCTCTTGATAATGATGCACATGTTGTGAGTGTAGATACACGAGTTAATCATAATGATGATCAAATTGACTCTTCTTGTAAGATCAATTGTTGAAGCCATTGTGTTGAATGATAGTACATCATCTTATAGGAATTGTATTCATCAACTTGTATGCAAAACTAATCCACTACTTGAGGATATATGTGTTGTAATTAATACACCTCAAGTGAGTGAAAAACTTGAAAGTGTTGGTCAAAAATATAAGAGTGACCCATTGAGCATGTTTTCTAAGGAATATACTATGGATTGTCTTGCTCATAGGGATGATTGTGTGTTTGAAACTTCCCTGGAATTTGATTGTTGCCTTTTAGAGAGTGAACTTGCTTGTTCCAAATCTGCTTCTGGGTTAGATCATTCTCTCTTTAAGTATAATATCTTATTTGAAGATGGTATAATTACTCCTAATGAACTAAGTGGTGAGAATGATGTTTAAGGTATAGCTTATCTTAAAGGCTATAGCCTATATGCCAACCCACTTTGGTATGAAAACATTCTTCCTAAAGATGGAAATCTCTTAGTGGAAGATGAGAGTACTCTTAAGGGTAAGGAATGTGTAGTATTGGAAAGGAATAACCAATTGGGTGATGATAACTTTGATTTGCTTGAATATTTAAGAAACCTAATAGGTAATTGTTCTTTAAAAATTAATTGTGGTTGTGATCCTTTGAGTGATACCCCACTCATGTTTGATGACTATAAGGATAAATGGCTCGTTTCTTGTGAAGACTTAAATAATAATTCCTTTGATTTTGGTAGTGGTATGTGTCTCCTTGAGGGTTCTTCCATAAAATGAGAAAGTGTCCATTGCTTATAAATTACTTCCTTTTCTACTTTGTGTGACCTTATTATTGAGAGTACTGGTAGTGATGATTTTAAAAGTAGTAGTGTGTACATACATGAGGACACCTTAGTTGAGGTTGACTTTAGTGATAACTTTTTCTACTCTTTATTTGCTTTTGGTGATGTATATGCTATTGTAGAGAGCATGTCTCTTAGTTTAGGTGAAGCCTATAGGGAAAGGGAGTGTTGTATAGACCCATGTCTATGGCCACGCTTTCCATTTGACACCAGTGCCAGATGTTGAAATAATTATGTTGACTCACCTAACTTGTTGCTTGATCTACATGATAAGAAATGTTTGAATGAGAATTTTGGTTTCTTTCCCTATAATGAAAGTCTTTCTTGGGGATTCAAAATCCATTTGAGGGACTAAAATTGTGCAAGGGAAATAACTCCAACCAAGAGGAAGGGTCTTTAAAGAAGGGGAGTCATGAAAAGCCCCAAGAGATTTCACCATTGAGTGTTTCTATTCTCAACCAAGGTTTTATTACTTGTAGGTCAAGAAAAGAGTCTAATCTTGAAACTACTTTGGATAAACTCCTTTTGTGTGATGCCCTTCTTCAATATTTGTGTAGAGATGATGACCTTTATAGCCAATTCTTTTGTGCATTTTTTAATTTATTTCTAATGTTTAACACGAAGAATCCTTGGTTATATTTCAAGTATATACTGCTTTGGTATGATGATGTTATTTATTGTGATAATTCTATGTAACACCCCGTATTTCCCTAGTATAATCTAAGTTCCAATACATGAGTATTCATGTATGAAATTTTTGAAACACTTTTTATTTTTCAGTCTATAGCCTGCCATTGCATAGGAAATTCAATTAGCTTTCCAATGATATAAAATTTGCCCAAATCTGATAACCGGGTAAGAAGTTATGGCTATTTTAAGTTTCAGATGTTAAACACCATCATCTTGACCCTTAGCACGTCGCGGAGCTAGTCTAAATAACAATTGTCAGATTCCAGTCTGGTACCTCTACGTTGGCGCATCGCTCCAAGGACCTAGTTCACATTTGGCAATTTCCAGTGAGCCTCCATGATTTGACGCATTGTGGAGGGGGCCAAAATGGTATTCCAGTGAAGGACTGCAATCTTACCGCATCGTGCCATCGTCTAGTTTCCCAATTGTCCCTTTTCCAGTGGCTTGGTGCGATAGTGGCGCGTCATGCCAAGGAAAAAAATTGGGATCTTCAGTTTCCAACTTTTGTTTTTAAATTCATTTGCGGGTATTTGGGTCATTTTCCTAAGCTCTACACTCATCCTAAACACAAACTTTAATCCCTAATTGACCTAAATACACATCATTATTCAATTCCTCTCAAATTAAATATCCCCTTTTCAAGAACAAGAAATACTAGCTCTCAAATTCAAGGCCAAATCTCAAGAACTCACTATCAATCCTTCCAAATTCATTTACTCAGGTATGTTCGATGTTAATCTATGGATTCCTTTTATCCATGGAGTCCAAGTATCCGTTTTAATTACAAAACCATCATCTTTTCAAGTTTATTTGATTTTAAATTATGATTTCATCAATGAATCTCCAGGTACTATTGATTTTATACCATGTTACATGAAATTATTATTATTATTCAATTCCCCATGCTTTAATATCATCATTTATTGAACAAAACCATGATTTAGCTCTATTATGTTAGATTCATGCTATTTCTATATGTTTTAGGAAATTCCCATGATTTTTTTGAACGATGAACTACAAGTGATTGATAAAATGACCATAAGAAAGATTTATTTAATAAAAACCTTCCTGCTTTGTCCCCTAAGCTTTAGTTTTTTTCAGTATTGTTGTTTTGAGTCTTGGGGGTATTGAATACCTGAAAAACCATAGTTATTATTTAGTATAGTCTCAGTACAACACAGAATAGTCTTCAAATTATATTATAAGCATTATCAAAATAGTCAAATATCAATCATTAAACTCAGAACAGTCTAGTTTCTCAGTGTCTTTCTGTTGGGAGTAGGATTTAGCACCGAGCGAGTGCAGGGATGGAAGTTTCCCCATCAGATAAGAAGAGTCATTAGTAGTATTCCCTATGCTCCAGAACTATGAAGCCAGTGTAGGGTATGAGAAGTCGCCCGTCAGATTAGGCTTGACTATCTCACAGGGGTCACCCATCTGTTCAGGCTTGACACCCTTAGTCCTTTGGATATTATAATAACTTTAATAGATCCACACAACCATTGTTAGTACCTGTGTCATGGTATTAATACCCTTCTAACAGAGGTTACAGGTTAGACCCTGATTATCTTAAATTGGGGAATCTCGGTTAGATGATACGTCCCACAGTCTTAGATATAGTCTCAGATACAACACCATCTCAGTTATTCAGACTTAGTGTTGTTTGACCAATACATACAGATTTTAGTTATTTCAGTATTTCAGATTACAAATTTTACTCAGTTCATGTTATATGCTTGGTCATGCATCCTCAGTATTTATAGATTTTTCATGTATTTTCAGTATCTACAGATTCCATGCTCTTTATTCAGTACTCCATACTTTACATGCATGTCCAGTTAATTATTATTATTCCTATTCATAAGACCATGCCTATCATCCTACCTCATTTAGCATACCAGTACATTCAAATTATTGATTGCATACCTTTCTTTTGTGCTATGATGTATCATATCATAGGTGCTGACACTCAGTTCTCGGATCGCTCCTAGATTCCCAGATTATCAGCAGTACAGTAGCAGTGGTGAGTCATCATCATTGGAGAAAAATTATATTACTTCGTGTATTTGTCTTAGTAGTTAGTAGAGTTAGTTGGGGCCTATCCCATCAACTCACAGTATTCAGTTTAGAGGCTTTTTAGACACTACAGTTAGCTATTCAGATTTTAGTATTATGCTCGATTCATCATCTAATAATTGTTACATTATTAAAACCTTATGGTATTTCTGTCATTCTTCCATATTTATGATTATATTATTAAGTTCTCATAGCAGGTACTAGCTTATAGGTTAGCTTATGGTCCCTCAGGACCATAAGCATTGTATAACAACAAGGGGGTATTCTCGGGTTGTTACATTCTAACCCTTATGTCTTGATGATGTTGTGATTTTTTGTCCTTTCTTTGGTCTTACAAGGATTATATTTTAGGTCAAATCCTTTTCAAGAAGGGGAGGATGATACAAGCCAAATGACCATCATAGCTTTTGATAACATCGTTCAAAGTCAATACATGAAAAATCAAGCTTTGGGCACATTGAGGGAATGGAAACATACGTGGAGGAGCCGATTTGAGAACACCATAGAGCAATCCCATGTGTAGAAGGTTGCTTGGGGGATTGCCTTTGATGCATACAATTAATGAAGAGGGATGTGCTTTGGATCTTGAAGAGGCGCCCTTGTAGTGTTAAAACTCATTAAAGGTATTTTAGTCATTTGTAGCATGGAAGTAGCACCCTTGGAGTTTAATTCTTATTAAGGGTGTTTGATAATTCCACCCCTTTATGTAATAGACTATAAATAGCACCTATTAGGTTTATTTTCTATTAGTTTAGATGATATTTTGATAAGAAACATTCTTGAACTCCATTGGGAGGGATTTTTAGTATAGGTCTTGGAAAATCCAATTAATATAGGGCTTGGAAAGGCTAATATTGATCTTCTCTTAGAAACGATGATTGTAAGGCAGAGTTGATCCCCTTTGCGGTCACCAAAAGAAGTTGTTGTTTACTTATACGAGTCTTAGGGGTCTTAGCATTTGATACATGTTTTGGTTATTATTGGTTGAATTCTCTTATGTCAACTTATCTATCTTTACTTTCGTGCATTGTTATAGATTTTTCTTGCCTAAGTAGATTTCTATCTTTCGTGGCTTGATTTGTATCACGGAATCCAATCCAATGTGGATTGTGTTTTTTATCCTAGTTTATTTTGAACTCAATTATTTTATTTTGAGGTTTTTCTTACACCTACAAATATTCCACAAAAAAGTTTTTTTGTAACTTTTGACAATGTTTGATAATTATTAGAACATTGATACTTTGGAGAAGTAACTTGTAAAGTTTTATTTAGAGAAAGCTTGGAGCTGCCGAGGAGGTCGGAGAAAATTGATTTATTCTTTTCTTATCAATCTTTTTAATTTTTCTTTGAGAACTCAGGATTCCAGATTTATCCTACTCAATATGTATGTTCATAATTAAGTTTTTGTGTATCATTTCTAAATGTGATTTTCAAGCAATGAGTAGCTAAATTCCACAACAAGGATTGTGGAAACCATGATGAATTAACAAAGCAGGTTAAATGCAAAGTCATTCTAATGATGTTTTTCCATGTATTGAGATTTATTTTATTTTGATTGCCTTATTGACGGTTACAAATGTTAGGAACTCACCGGTACTCGATACCTACTCGAGAGTGAGTAATATATTAGGAAATAGAAATCACATTGTAATTTGAAGCTACCAACCTTCATCTAATTAACTTGAGATTGAGAGGATATAGTTAATCTGAGATCAAGAACACGGATTAGTAATGCAACACTCTGATATCGAGAAGAGATGATTTCTATTCAATGAAACCAAGGTAGAGAGATGGTTAAGTGATACATAAATTTTTAGATTTTGCATGTAACACATTGAGATAGTTCGACAAGCACGAACAACTTATGTTTTTATGATGTAATGGGGAACACAGTCCTAGTTAATCATTTTTGCTGATTTTCTCAACAAAAAATAATATTTGTTTACTTGTTACTTTAACTTACAAACTATTGACTTGTTGTTTAATATCCTCCTTTTGAAAATAATTATTAATAATTTAAATAACCTCATTGATCTAGTTATTAATCATATTCTTCATGGGATCTATCCCAACCTAGTTGGGTTTTATATTTGTTTGATGGCCACTTTATACTTCATTGTGAGGTGTAATTTGGGTGACAGTAAATTTTGGCACTTTGTTGGGGAATACGATTTAGGATTAGATCAATTATTTTTACTTGACTATTAATTTTATTTATCTCAAATTTTTTATTTTAGTTTTAGTTTTTTAAATATTTTACTGCACTTCTTGATATGACATCTTTACAAGAGAACATGTGGAGTGATAATGACTCCTAATTTATTGATCCTTATCCTTTTGGTATAGTGCATTATTGTAGAAACATGATAGATATACTGTGGGATCACAATGAGAGAATGATAGAAATGTTGACAATCCTCGCAAAAGAAAAACATAAACTCATTCAAAAGGTTTATAGATTTGGCTTGAATATTCACAACTAAATAAAAAATTTAGATGTAAAGGTTGATGTGTGTAATATCTAACAATTTAGTTATGAGTTGTGTGAGAATTACAAAATTCTTATAAGTAAAATTAAGGAGCTAAAATTGGAGGATCAAATACTTGATCATACTTCTATTGATGTTGTCACTATTGAGAAGAGTGGAGTAGAGTAATATGAGGATGTAAATTATAGTACAATTCATGAGTTGGGATGTACTGGACCTTATTCTAATCATTTTTCCACATTATGTTTGGATAGTAAGATATTAGTCGTGACATCCAAAACCCTATTGAAGAGTGTAAAGAGGAAAACAAATATGTCTATTATTCTTGAATTTGTTGTGCCAAAGAGGAAAAATGGCATTCATCATTTATGGGCCAAGAAATACAACATGCCATATCTATTGCTCGGTTCCTTTATTTTTATATCACCGACCCTTTAGCATAGTAGAAAATTAAAAAAAAAATTAGTAGTGCAATTCATAAGTTCAGAGGGAAAATAAAAGTGGGAGGAAATCCAACTAGTAGTTTAACTTCTAATTTTATTTCTTTATTTATATAATATCACATCAATTTTGTAGATTTAGGGGAAGTCTGAGTACCCGGATTTAAATCCAAGGAGCATGTTTGAACTTAAGTGTGGGGTGCGCGCGACTCTTGATGAATAGTTGAAGTCTTAAACTTGAGGTCTTTAACTCGAACTAGGTGATAAATACAACCCTTAGAAATCAACTTCATAGCTTTGAGGTAGGATATGAAATGGCTCTTCGGAGTTACAGAACTCTGGGACCACTCAAAAATGGGCTCATCAGGAAACTGAAACTTGACCACTCAGGTACGACAATGTATAGATGCATAGCACGAGTGAAGCCAATCTGTACCCAGAATGACGTCAAAATCAACCATATCTAGCTCAATCAAATCAGGACATATGACCCGATGAAGGATAGTGATAGGACACTTCTTATACACTCGCTTAGCAATAATAGATTCTCCTACCAGGGTAGAAACCAGAATAGGCTCAAAAATCTGTTCAGGGTCCATCTCAAAATTTACAGCAGCCAGAGGTGTCACATAATAAAAACTCAAACCGAGGTCCATCAATACATACATATCAAAATGAAAGACATGGAGCATATGAGTAACAACATCTGGAGAGTCCTCCTGCTCCTGGTGAGGTGGTATAGCATAGAAGTAATTCTGGCATGAACCACCTGCAGTATTAGAAGAGACGCCCCGACAAGGAACTGGGCGGACTACGGGAGCAAGGGCACTGGTAGCCTGACTCTAGGGACGAGCATCTCAACTCCTCTGTCTAGTGTACAGACAATCTCTAAGTCGGTGGCCCAACTTGTCACAACCAAAGCAACCCCTCAGATCAACAAAACACTCGCCAAAATGATCTCTACCATACTTGGCACATAAAGGAGGACGAGGTCTGTTACTTACACTTTCTTGAGACCTAGATGGGATAGGCCTGTTCCCCTGTTCCTACCTGCTTCTAGGTGCGAGAGCACTAACTGAGGAAGGAGAGGGCATAAACGGACATCTCTGGAATTGAGGGTGGTTCCTTATATGGAATCTGGACTGATCGAATCCCTACTGCTCCGATCTAGCTCTTTTATTCCCTCTTACTCTCTCTCTCTCTCTTTCATCTTATCAGCTTTAATCTATTGGGCAAGTATCATCAACCTAGAAAGGTCTATCTCCCTATTAAGCATAGCAGATCCACACTCTTTCAGAATGTAACTCGATACGCCGGTCATGAATTTGCTTATGATGGTCCTGGAGTCAGTCACCATACTAGGATTATATTTGGATAACTGATTGAATCTAAGAAAATACTCCTTAACAGTCATAGAGCCTTTTCTCAAATTCATGAATTCCTCTATCTTTTCTTCCCTCATCTCAAGAGGAAAGAAACTGTCCAAGAACGCATCCTGGAATAATTGCCAAGTCATGGGAGCGGCATCCTTCCCTCTACTCTTCCTCTATATCTCCACCCAATCATATGCAATATCTTTCATTTGATAGGAAGCCAATTCAACACTCTCCTTCTCAGTCACGTGCATAATCTGGGTGATTTTTCCCACTTCATCCAAGTACATCTGTGGGTCTTCACCTACCTTCGACCAATATAACTCAGGCGGATTCATCTCTATATAGTCACAAACTCAAGTTGCAACAGAATTATTCTCTTGCAGAGGTGAAACAGTGGCCTGGGCATTCGCTTGAGCATTGCTGGTAACTGTCAGCGCTAGCACCAAAAAATTTTCCAAAATTTTACATAAGACACATAATCGTTCAAGGGATCAAGGGGGTAGGTTGCTCATTATTTCTATGAGGCCGATGAGGATCCATTTTCTGTTATAAGAGAGCACGAGTTAATGGTAGATAAAGAGATAGTTGTAGGTACGATATACTTTAGAAAGAAAGAAATGACTTTTCCTAAAATGTCCCATAGCCTCTTGGTCATAGATGCGGCACGCTAAACACCAATGATCAAGACTCTACATAATGTGGCTTGTCAGACTCCCAACGACCTAGGACTCCTTAAACCTTAGGATTTGATACCAAGATTTGTAACGCCCTAAAATTTCCATCCCGAGACATCACATGGTGCTTAGGGCTACGCATAGCCCCAAGCTAACCCTCGGAGCCAGACACTACCTTAACGAACTCAATTCAACAATAGTCATGCATAATAAAGAGATATATCACATCAGGTTCAAGAGAGATACTGGAAAATACTAAATTGTACAACCAAAGTATATATTGAATGTCTGTACATACCATCCCTTTAGTTTGGCAAAGCCTCTATACATCAAAATCAAGGAGGCTTTGGGACAAACTCCCAAATGACTCAACAGTACTGAAAGCCATAACAACAAAATGATATCATAAAAATATAGACACAGTCCTTAAACCATGAGGACTCACCATTGAGAAAATGTAGTGAGGCACCCAAATATCGCTAACGCGGCTGCGGTTGAGTACCTAAACCAAATTACAAGAAAATGTAGCCCATAGAAAAATATATGGGTCAGTACTTTGGAATGTACAGAGTATGTGGGGGTGCATGAAACAGTGTAAATATCATCATCAATTTCATGAAAATATGCATATGTACAATGATGGCTCACTTGGCTTGAGTTAGATTGAAACATACTTTTCATGACCTCATAGTAAATAAATCATATGATAAAAACCTCATAAATCATCATAAAAAACTTAACTCTTCAACTCAAGACTCGGAGTGAATCGGTAATTCAAGAAACTCAACTCTTATGGACATGGAAGGTTCTTATAACCTACATAAACCATGTGAGCTATATAGAGTCCAATGTTTTGCCCTCTTAATGTGAGAACCCCACATTGGTGGGAGAGTTGTACTCTTGCCAGGGAGTACAACCTCAATTTAGTGATCACAATCTCAGACTCGGCCTATGGCCCACAAATATCAATACCAATCCTACGGTGGCACGTAGTTTTTGGGGAACTACCACATTTCTCGACTCCTAGACATAAGCTCAAAATGCATTAGAAAATCCACCATAAACATCATAAGGGTCTTATCATTAAGATCAAATCAAATCTCTTTCTCATTTATCAAATTATAATCAATTTGCGGATTCCCAACTTGACTCAAATCAAATCAATCTTTCTCAATATCAAAATGTATCAATTCATTAAATCATGGAAACATTAATAACTTTGAGGAAATATCAAGACTCATTGTAACAACTGAATCTCATAAATCAATATACTCAATAATTCAATTTGTCATAAGGAAGCTTAAAGCTTGACACATATCTTGAAAGCACCTGAAAATCAACTCATGGTAGAAATATGAAATTCACAATATTAAATATCAAGTCATAACTTGGGAACAGTATAATAATCATGTATAACAAAGCTTGAAAATTTTATATTCTCATAGTCTCATGATGAGGTAATTGTATAAATCCACTTGCAAAATCATATAAATCGATAATAGAAATCAAAGCTCTGGGCTCAAGCACGAAAGGATTGCACTTGTTCAAAACCCCACATACCTTAATCTTTGAAATTGGATGAATACTAATGCTTGAGACTGTATCCGCACTTGTAATAAATGATTCTTGAAGCCCACACTATGAGGAACTTGGTTCTTGAAGAAATATAGATGATTTATGGATGATTTTCTTGAAAGATTAATGTTCTTGAATAAAACACTAGATACATTTTCTTAAGAGAATTGGAAGAGAAAATGAAGAAATTAGGTTTTGGATAGGGATTCTCATTTATATTGGGGCCTCCAAAAGATGGGAAAAAAACAAAATACCCTTGCAAAAACATCCTTTAATTGCTAAAAAAAGTAGCTAACAACATTTGTGCCAAGTCGTCATACTTGTGACAAGTTGTCATGAAATATCATCACAAAAGGGTGGAATTTAAGACTTTCAACTTAAGGCTGACGACATTTTGTGACAAGCCATCAAAATGTCATCACAAAATGTTGGAATTTGTGACTTTTTTCTTAAGGTGAGAACATTTTGTGACAAGCGATCAGGCTTGTGACAAATCATCACAAAATGTCGTCACACAGTTTTCTGGTTGACACACTAGAGTAAAATAGGCATAACTTTTCGCTTCGATACCGGATTTGGGTAAAATTGGTACTGTTTGAAATCTAATTCAATTATCTATCTGTTAGTGGGTCATGAGCTCAAAATTTTTTAGTGTAACAAGAGATATACTCATCTGAAGTTGACTATGCTAAAATCATTTTCAAGAATTCAATCGGTAAGGGATGTTTTGATTCACCTAATCGCTAGGACATCTTTGAGGCCTTAATGCACATCACCCTTGATCAGAATATAATCAAAGCACTATAATTTATTTCTCATGATCTTGAGTCATGGTGGCACTATTGGTTACAGTTATCGGGGTATTACAGTAAAATAATTATATTATTGATAAATTATAAATACCTTTCCATATGAAGCAAAACCTTCTTTCACAACTCCCAAAATCCTATATAATGGTAACCATCAACTTTTGAAGATCATTAAATTTTATGTCAACCTACATTGTGAATAGAATTTTCAATTTCATGGTAACCTAAAATATGTTTTAACATTAACACAACAAAAAAATAAAATGTTATACTTACATAAGTCTTAACATAAGACTTTATGTCATCTAAATCAAACTTGGATAGTGATAGATTTTCCTGTCTAACAGCAGATGCTTTATCGGCATCCCTCATCTCAACATTAGGTACAACTTTGTCTTTATCCAAATAAACTCGAGGTTTTGAACGATCTATTAATGAACCTGCCAAATGTTTATTTTTGGACAACTTCTCTGACTATTTTTTGTCTTTGCTACTCGTGAGCTAACTTTTCTTTACTCCTCAACTATTTTTTGTTTCTTCACAGGTGGGTGTCAAGATTGACCAGCACCAAGCCTTATCTTTTTTAGAATGTCTGCATTGGGCGGATTATTAAAATAATCAAAGTCATCTCCAGATTCAGTCGGAGCAGTCCTTTCAGATTGTTTTGTACAGCTACTTCCTGTGCTACATTTGCACCAAGATTTGTTGGACCAAATATCAAAGGGTTGGGAAAATCAAGATGGATCAATTCTTGTGGTGAAGGGGTTAAATTCCTACATACAAGCTACAACAAAAATAACACAAAAGACAAAAAATTAAAAGTAACTTAAAAATTAACAATTGACATACAAAAGTATCACGGTGAAAAAAATAGTACCTTACTAAACATATTATCCTTGGGATTATATTTTGAATATGAACCAGAAGTGATTCATTAACTTTGGAACAACATTCATACCACCAAATCTGAAGCACGTATGGCATTCTATTCAGAAGGTAATATTGTTGTACCTCATTCATCGACCGACTAACAGAAGCCATCAGTTTTTCAAAAAGTCAATTTTCCCTATGGAAAATGACTATAAGTTACATCATCCACCATGTGAAAGTCTTGGTCAGGGATATTGGTATTATCTAATTTGGAGAACAAAAATGTGTGTATAAAGTACAATATCCTAATTTTTACTGCATCTTCCACATTTCTCTCCACTTTTTATTCAAAAAAAGGTTGAGACCAACTTACATTTTTCATATTTGTTGTTGAATTCAAAAAATATTTGTTTGTATTCGACATGGTGGTAGGTCTAAATAATTAAAATCATCTACATTGACGATGCATTTCAACCTGGTAATGATATCAAACTCGTACAATGAAAACCAAAGAATTGTATTGTTGACCAACACCTTTAGTTGATCCGGATATAAGTGTTAGACCTTTAAGGTCATCAAGCACCTTACTATTGATCTTTGAGATTTACAATTAGGTAGGTTCCAAAATGACCCAACACAAGAGCTTCTGAAAATTTTGATTCCTTCATCTTTAAAAACTTTTTTAAGCCTATCTACAGTATTGATGTTGTGTGCATTACCAATCCATAAGTTGTGGGAAGGTCATTTTTCATAATTAAACTAACATTATGCCAACAACACAAATTAGAAGATGATTCATATGTCAAATGAATCACATATTTATAAATTACAACAACAAAAAAATGAGTACAGAAAGTGTTATCACATATGTATGCCAAAAAAATGATCCGCCGAGAATCACGCATATTCTATGTGAAAATTTGTAACAGTAATAAGCATATTAATTACTAGAACACAACATGTATCACAAATTAATACGATAGAATGTGTATCACATATTCAATGTAAACAAAATGTATCAGCCAATTTTAGCATATGAATCACCAATTAATTAAAATAATAAGTGTAACAAGCATATGAATCATCAGAACACAATATGTATCCCTCATTATCGTATGAATCACCCATTAAAAATATAAAAAAGGTATAAATCATATGAATCACTATAAAAGCCAAATATCGATAAAACACATATCATACATATGAATCCTCGATAAATTATAAAAATATTTGTATCACTCAATTCTTTATTTTGTACCATCTATATGTATCACTTGTAATAACATTACCTGCTCCAATGGGGATTTGGGGATATGTTTAATTTTGTCTTGATCTTCCATTTGCATGTCTGAAACTTTCTTTTTAGTAGCAAATGCTTCTCTTAGAATCCTCAAATTTTTAGGGTCATTCTGCTGCTTTGATTGATTTTCACTAAGCCTAATCCGTGTGATCAAAGTTGCCTGGAGTAAAATCCAGAACTTGATTACTATTATGAACACCTTTTTGTATTTCAATTTGTGAAATCCCCAAGCTGAATAAGGGTGAATCTTCATTAGCCATTGAAGATAAAATAAATTAACACAAAGGATTTTAAAGCATATATGGATATTGACTTCTCTTGTTAAAAATTAACTTATAACCCATATAAACAAACAACTAACCACTTTGAAAAAGTTGACAAATTTTGAAATTTAAAGATGAATGATGAAATATTACGGTTCAAATTAGTTTAAGTAGTGGAGAATGAAGTTGACTCAAAATCTGTTAAAATCGAAGAGATTTTAGGGGAGTAATATATGGTGAAAAAAAGAGGATGTGTACGAGAATGAATGAGAAATGGTGTTAATGAAGAGAGAAAATAAGGTGTGCAAGTTAGAAAAAATGTATCAATAGTAAAGATGCCAAAAGGGATTTTATATAATTTTTAAAATGATAAGAGATATTTCATAATATGGTGTCTTAAATTTGGAATTTGTGTTATTTTCCCATAAACTAATAGACTTTTTGATACCTAATCTCAGGGTTGTGGCTCCATATGTATGTTATTCTTATTTTTATAGTTTGTTATGACCCTATTTGTCTTAGAAGTTCAATCGATGCATCTTAATTGATACATGTGTCATGTGCGGTAAGGATTGTTTTTACATATATTTCATGTTTTACATCTTAGTCTAGAACTTGCCCTGTATATTATTGAAGCAAAATAAAAAGTATTATTTTGTTTAGAATATGACAATAGGCTTTAGTTTATATGTCTTGTAGATTCTAGTCTTTTCAGATATTATATCACTAGTCAGTTATCCCCTTTGAGTTTGTAGCCCTCTTTTGGTAACCGTATTTTTACGTTGATCCATCAATTTTAAATTCCTAATTTTAGCACCATGCTTCCTTGGCATAGAATGTGTTGAAATTGTTAAATCCAAAGAAAAGTGGATGGTTGAATGTAAAAGATGACCAATGATAGATGCAAAGTGATAAAAAGGCCCTCTTAAAAAGGATGTGACATAAAAAAAGTAAAAAAAAAATCTTGAAAAAATGATTGAAATATTTTTAATAAGATGATAATTACTTTTGAAAATAATTGATGAAGAGAGGACTAGAAAAAGGGGATGAAAATAATGGATGATGAAGTTAAAATAATGCAAAATGCTTAGGAAAGTGTAAGTCCTTATTACATAGTTCTCCTACCCATCCCCCAGCCAACATTACAACCCGTTAAAGTGCTATTTGAATCTTGTCGAGCATACTTAATTAGTGGAGATGTACATAATGGAAAAGCCTATGGTTCTTTGAGCATACATGAGAATTTTTTTATGAGTGTGAGAGTTGTTCTTTGATGCTAAGTCATTAAATTTGATTCAATCTTTGAATTGAGTATGTGTGCTATATCTTCTTTTGAGGGCACTTGTTTTATGATGGATAGGTGATATTATTAACTTTAGTTCAAAAGAATAGGTAGGCAAACTTAAATTTGATAAGTTAGAGTCTATATTTGAAGTTAGGAGGTTAGAGGTGTGTTGTTTGTTTATACTAATTGTATAATGATCAGAAGGCGTGGTTGATGTTGTGAATTGATATATGGTATAATTATTTATATCAACCAAAGTGATGTTGTTCCTCGATTTGGTTAATTGAGATGAGCGTTTATGTTTGCTCGAGGACGAATAAAAGTCTAAGTGTGGGAGTATTGATGTAAGTCCAAAATTAAATATTTAGTCATTATTTTCCTCATATTTCATATTTTTATTTATCCTTTTCGAGCATTGATTTAATGGATTATGCTGAATATTATATTTTTATTTGTAAAATTAAATTGGTGTGAAGATGAAGAAATTTGGAGCAAAAATGAAATTCAAATTGAGAAGTTATATAAAGGAATCAAGCAAAAAACTTAATGGAATAAATTTAATATTATAATGTAATATGAATGAAAATATCAAATTGTATTGAAATGGAAACATACCTGCCGACATAAAGCTACCACGTGGCATTGAAGACAAAAGTAATGCGATTGTCACTTTGATATTGAAATGGGCTTTCATTTTCAAATCTAATTTAGACTTAGTTATTTTATTTTTGAGTTTTTCTTTCACCTATAAATATTCCACAAAATAGTTATTATGTAATTTTTGACAACTTTTGATAATTGTTAGAACATTAATACTTAGGAGAAGTAACTTGTAAACTTTTTATTTAGAGAAAGTTTCGACCCTCTGTGGAGGCCAGAGAAAATTAATTTATTCTTTTCTTCTCCATTTTATTAATATTTCTTTGTGAATTACAGATTTTAGATTTACTCTACTCAATTGGTAAGTTCATAATTACAATTTTATCTATGATTTCTAATTTTGATTTTTAAGCCATGAGTAGCTAAATTCCACAACTAGGATTGTGGAAACCATGATGAATTAACAAAGCATGTTAAGTTCAAAGTTATTCTAGATCAATTTTCATTCATGTATTGGTATTTCTTTCATTTTGATTGCTTTCATGATGGTTGTAAACGTTAGGAACTCATGTGTATTTGATACTTACTCGAGACAGAGTTAAAGATTGGGCAAAAGAAATCACAACAATAATTTTAAGCTACCAACCTTCATCTTATTAACTTGATATCAAGACGAGATAGTTAATCTGAGATCAAGAACAAGGATAAGTAATGCGACATGCTGAGATCGAAAGGAGATGAGTGAAATTCACCCAAACCAAGGTCGAGAGATGGTTAAGTGATACATAATTTGTTAGATTTTTAATATAAGGCATCAAGATAGTTTAACAAGCATGAACAATCTGTGTAGTTATGAAGTCATGGGGATCACAGTCCTAGTTAATCATTCTCATTGATTTTCTCAACATAAACTGATATTTATTTATTTATTAGTTCAAGTTACAAACTCTAGACTTATTTTTTATTCCTTTTTTGAAAATAGCTAATTCATAGTTGAAATAACCGCATTGACCTAGGTACTAATCATATTCCTCTTGGGATCGAACCCAACCTAGTTGGGTTCTATATTTGTTCGATGACCACTTTATACTTCATTGTGAGGTGTAATTTGGGTGACATTAAATTTAGGCGCTATTGTCGAGGAATACGATTTATACTTAGAACAAGTGTTTTTATTTGACTATTAATTTTATTTGTCTTATATTTTTATTGATTTATTATATTTACTACTCTTCTTGATATGCCATCTTTATAAAAGAATGGAGTGATAATGTTGTATCTTATTTCAATGTTGAGCAGATGACTATAAGGGACTAGGTCCCTGGATTTTCAAAGAAACAGTACAGCTAGCACACGTCTAAAACATTTTGTCTTTTTATGTAATAGACTGTGCAAGTGTTGCTTGTACAATTTAGGATGCATTGTCTAATTATATTTCAACCCTAATCATCACTTATCTATAAAAGAAAAAGAATGGTTCTTCATTAAGTGGGTTTTGCAAAATTCAAAATTCAAAATTCAAAGTTGAGAGAGGGAAAAATTCAATCCAGTTTCTCAAGTATAACTCATATTCGTATTTTTTATATGCAAAAACGAGTGTGTTCTTGAGTGAGTCCTGAATTGTAATTGAATTACTCAAGTTATAAGAGTAATGCTCTTTTACTTTTGATTTGAGAGAAACTTAGGTAGAGTTACCTAAGGTTGATATTGGTTAGAATTAATCAATATCAAAGTACGTTCTTAGTAGAGTTGGTAAGGTAGTATTGTAGTAGAGTTATTACAAGCAGGAGCGACCTAGACTTAGGTTTATTTAAGATTGTAATCAGGAGTTTGATTATAGTGCATTTTTGGGTGCTTGTGAGGTCAAGCCGTGGTTTTTCCTCCCTTGTGCAAGGGGGTTTTCATATTAAATCATGTGTCCTTTAAATTTCCTACACTGCTTTATATTCCTGGTTAGTTTACTGTGTTTTTTCCTGTAACTGATTCTAAAGGACCTAGTCCTTCACAACGTTGAGCAAGCCCCCAAGGTTTCAACAATTGTGTAAGACCCCGCAAAATCCTAAGTTTAATTCAGTCCTTTAGGCTTGTCAAGGGTCCCAAACTTAGAATATTTTAACTAAGTACTCAGACTTAGATTCATTTTAACCTATGAAGGTTGGTAATCTTATTTATTGATCTTTACGTTCATTATATGTTGATTTTTAGGTTGATTCATGATTTGAAAGGTCTGTAGGTATTTTTGGACAACTTTCAGATTTTTCAGACTTTATTTGAAGATTCATTGGAATCCAAAAATAGTGGATCAATGCAATCTTGGCACGCCGTGTTGACTATCACGTTGATTACTATATTCCCCAGCTACCAGCGTCCAATTCTAGTGAATCGATGCAAACATGGGGTCCAATAATTATTAAAAATTAAATATAATTTTTTTAAAAAATAAAATAAAATAGGGTCCCCTTCAACATCCCCCACTCCACCCCTACCCCCACCCCACCCCACCCGCTTGTTCTTCTTCTCCATTTCTTGTCATCTTCTCCATCTTCTTTTTTTAATATCTAATTAATCAGATAAAAATAAAAATAAAAAGATTCTTTCCACTACCTCCCCCCCTCCCCCCGCACACGACCCTCCCTCCATCTTATCATCTTGTTCTCCATTTCTAAAAAAAATCAACATTTTTTTAGAAATCTTATTTCTTTTGCAATCGAATTCATATTTATTATTATTTTTCTTCTTCTTGTGTTGTGGGTTCCTTAGAATTTTAATTCTTTAATAATATCAATAAAGTAATTTTAGATTCATATTAAGTTAGCTGAAAAAAATAGAGTTCGCCAGAATCAGATTTACTCCTAAAAAATATATCAAATTTGCAAAGAGAAAAGTATTAATATGCTAAAAAGTTCATGACTTTCACTGTATCTTTTTAATTAAAAATTGTTAATTGTTAAGAATTTAAAAAGAAAAAAAATAGAGATGAAGAGTGAAGAAGATGGCTAAGAATGAAGAAGATGGCTGGGGTTTTTGTAGGGGTGGGGGGTGGAGCGGGAGGTCAAGGAGGGGCTGATTTGGGGCTGGTTTTCTTTTTTTCTTTGAATTAAAATTTGTTATTATTATAAATATATTAAATAATTTAAAATGTGATTTTTTTTACCAAAAAAATAAAAACTAAAAATTACCATTTGAGACCCATTCACACACTCAAGGAGAGTGTAACCTATGTGAATTTTAAGGACAAGTTTCAGGTCCTATCAATGGGTTTGGCCTTTTCTTAATCTTCAGCCCCCAAAAATATGAAATTCAGCCCTAATTCACAAAAGTATACTCACTTTCTCTCAAAATATCTCAAGAACAAGCCTTAGGATTTTCAATTCAAGATTCAAATCTCTAGAATTCTACCATCAATCTTCTCAAAATCAAGCACTAAGGTATGTGAAGTGTTCATCCAAGGGTTCCTTCCACCCTTGGAGTCCAAGAATCTCTTTCGAAACTTCAAGAAATTGATTTTATGATTTCCATGGTTGGACTTAAAGTGTATCCATGATTGCTATTTGGATTAAGTTCCTAATTCATGATTTTATATATATATATATATATATATATATATATATCATGTGATATTAATCATTATGTATGTAGATTCATGTGAATCCACGATAAACCCTTAAAGTGTGAAATTAGAGTTGAATTATGATGCTCACTTGTTGTCCAATACAATGTGCATATATTGTGCTCACAAAGTGCTTAGTAAATTGTCCATGTGAACTATCAAGAGAATGAAATCATATCAAGTTAGCTTATGTGCAAGTTATATTATGCAAGTATTTATCAAAATACCCAAATCAATGAATGATGATCAAGTGCTTAGTGTATAGCTTCAATTTGTGCCATGTCTCTTGATTTATGCTATCGAGTCCGGGGGTACTTGTATCCAAAAATTTAGATGATTATTTAAAGCCATGGTCAGTCATATCATAGTATAGTAATAGTTACGTCACTATCAATAGTACTCTCAGTTAGTTACAGAACTTAGGAAAATACAGTAGTACGTAGTAATCAAACTTAGTTCAGTATCCAGTTCAGTACATAGTAATATCCAGTTTAGAACTTAGTAAACATAGTCAGTTCACATAATTCAGTCAATAATTAGTTTAGTACTCAAAAAACTCAGAATTAGTCCAGTTCAGTTCAATAAAATTAGCTCAGTTCAGTTATAAGCATGATCAGTAAATAGTTTAGTCTAGCCTAGTACAGTCTAGAATTCAATCCTATGTCTATTCAGTTTTGAGTAAGATTCAGCACTAAGTAAACCTAAGAATGGGGAATCACCTGCCAGCAGAGGGTGAAATACTTAGGAGAAATCCTTGCATTCTAGAACTACATAGCCAGCATAGGCTGAGATATTTCCCTATGAGACTAGGGTTGATATATCCCATTTAAGTTTTCTTACCAGCAAGGGTTGACAGAAGAGTTTTCTATTAGAGAGGGCTAACTCACATCTTGTCCTTACCCGTGGCATGATCTTGACACCCTTTAAATTAGAGTTACTAGTTGGACCCCAAATCATATAGAGAAGCGGCATATCAGTTAGATGATTACCTCTTATAGTCTCAGTTCCAGTCTTAGTCTCAGAAGAAAACTCAATTCAGTTCTATATATTCAGGACTATCAAACTTAGTCACTCAGCTCAGTACAAAACTTACTATGGTTCCACAGTATTCAGAACTATTAGATACAGTCATTCAGATATCAGTTATCAGTATTTCATTTTAGTACTCAACATTAGCACGATCACAGTTACAATCTGTGTATTCATTTATGTACTCTTACATAGTCATACCCATGTCATTCAATTATTATTGTGCATGCATATAAAACCATGCCTATCAGCATATCTCACTGAGCATACCAATATATTCAAATTAATGGAGCATGATTTTCTTTGCGCTATGATGTCTTATATAATAGGTTCAGATGCACAGGCTCCAACGAACCCTTAGAAGGTCAGATTCTCAGCTTTTCAGAGTAGTGGTGAGTCCTCATAGTTGGAGTACATGATTATTATTTATAGTACTTTAATTTTATTACAGTAGATGGAGTTAGTTTGGGGATTGTTCCATCAACTCCACAGTTCAGACAGTTAGAGGCTTTTTTCAGACTAGAGTATTTTTAGATAGTTGTTCAATATTTGAGTACTTATATTCAGTTTTGGTATTTTCATACCACATTCATATTTATTTATAGATTTGAACCTTATGGCATATGTTTCTGCCTAATTCTGCATATTATTAACTATTATTATTCAGTTATTACAGCAGGTACCAGTCATGGGTTAGCTTAGGGTACATCAAGATTATGAGCATCGTGTAGCATCCAAGGTACAGACTCGGGGCGTTACAAACTTGGTATCATAGCCTAAGGTTCAATAGTGTCCTAGGAAGTTTGAAAGCTGCATCTAGTAGAGTCTTGTGCATGAGTGTGTTGCGCACCACACTTATGGACAAGAAGCTATGAGATGTTTTAGTAAAAGTTTCCCTTCTTTCAGTATTCATGATGTGGGGGTGAGCATGAGCTCCAGTTACACTCTCTTTCTAATCCTAGATTCTCTTCTATTTACATAACATGCCTCCAAAGAGGACTCAGGGAAGAGGAATAGGAGAATAATCATCCCCTCAACTCGTCCATCCAGTTCCTTTGTGCGAGCATGTCTCCCAGCCTAAGTTCAAAGCAGCCTTCACCACTCTAGCTCATCCTGTAGTAGCCCGAAATGAATGTCCAGTTGTGGTTCCATCTAACCCAGTGTCCACTACTCTGTACCCAGGATTCGAGACTGCACCCGTATGAATTCTCCCTTATCTCAGGTTCTAAGACTGAAGAGGATCCACAGGAGTTCCTCGATCAGGTTTAGAAAGTCACATATATCATGGGAGTGACTTCCTATGAGAGTGATGAGTTTTCTACAAATTAGCTACAAGATGTAGCCAATACGTGGTTTAAGCAGTGGAAGGAAGACAGTAGTACAGATGCAGAGCCCATAGAATTGGAAGACTTTGCTACAAACTTCTTAGATAGATTATTCCCCTTAGAGATGAAAAAATCCAAGGTGTTAGAGTTCATTAATCTCAGGAAAGGCAATATGAGGGTAAAAGAGTATTCCCATAAGTTTACTAAGTTAGCCAGGTATGCTCCCCATGTAGTAGCAGACAATAGATCCAGATGAGCAAGTTTGTGTATAGGGTATCGGGTAGAGTGATTAAGAAGTGCAGGACTATGATGTTGATTAGGGAGATAGACATATCTAGGCTTATGGTCTATGCTTAAAAGATTGAGGAACAAAAACTTAAGAAGAAGGACAGAGAAAATAAAAGAGCCAGAATGGGTAACTTTAGTTTTGGTCAACCAGGGTCAGAGGTTGGTAACCGTTCTTGGCTTAGTCAAAATTTTTTAGCCACAGTTCTATCTTCATCTAGTGCACCAGTACCAAGGTTCAGGAATGACAGTCATGATGGGGCGCTAAGATCCAAAACCCAGAGTAGTGTAAGTGATGTTCGTACTAATCCACTTTGGGAAGAATGTGGTAAGAATCATAAGGGTATGTGTAGATCCAATAGTGTTGTGTATTATGGATGTGGCGAGTACGGTCACAGACTCTGAGACTGTCCTAAGGCTAGTTCACAAAGTCAGCACAGTCGTCCTTTAGCTCAGTTCGCTCGCCTGAATCAGCAGGGTTCCACTCCCAGTGCTGCTAGTGGGCAGCACCCAAAAAGGCTTTATGAACTTCAGTCTAGGCAAGATCAAGAAAGTTCTCTTGATACGGTCACTAGTATGTTACAGACCTCCAATTTACATATTTATGTCTCATCAGATCCAGGAGTTTCTTTGTCTTTTGTAACTCCTTGTATAGAAGTTAACTTTAAGGACAGACCAAATATTAATAAAACCTTTCTCTTCCTCCACTCTAGTGGTTCAGTCTATCATAGCCTGGTAGGTATATAGGAACTACCTGATTATGATATCTCAGGAAGTCAGGCTTTCAGATTTCAGTAGTAATATTAGTTTGTGCAGAAAAGTAATGGGCGGAAATGATGCCCAACCCATCCTTACCTAAGTTCAAAGTTTTGTACTTCAGTCATCACGATCCCTATGCATGCTTTATGTCTCAGCTCCATGAACACAAGTTATATTTACACACTTTTCACAGAGTTGTGTGCGTTTCCAGTTCCTAGTATGAGGAGCTCCGTCTGTCAACAGTACAAAGTATATTTTGTAAAATCATGAACTCCAAACTCAGGTCATGCAGATCATGACTTCTACAATCATGCATACAGTGTGTTTAGTCCCAGTTACCATATCAATTGTAGTTTTAGTTATAGTCTTTTCTCAATGACTATAAGAAATTTAACATAATATCCATTGCCTTGCTGTTTCAGACATATGTTACATTTGGGGATTACTTCAGTGAGTCCCAAATTTCAGTATGGATCAGTCCGTACAACTAATGGTTTAGTTCAAAATTAGATAAATAATACTAGTGTCATCTTTTTTTTCCTTCTAGTTGTACTCTCCTAAGTCCATGCATATGCCTATTCCATGTGAGCTGTTTTATGCTTTAAGATGTATCAAATATAGTGGAGACTTTTTCCCAGCATGAAATATGATCAAAGTAACTGTTACCTCCTCATTATCCATTTCAGATTCATGTCCCTTAGTAACCACCTTATCATAACCTTCCTTCATGAGTTCATTTTAGTCTATGCTGAAAGAATCAGTTAGCTACTAGTATTCAACTACAACCAACTCAGTGTTAGTATGGTAGCTTTTTCCCTATTCTCTCAGCTTAGTAGTGTTTATTTGGGGACAAATAATCCCAGGCAGAGAAATTGTAACACCTCAAAAATTTGAGATAAGATTAGAACCATGATTATAGTGCTTGAAGAACCAAACATCATGTTTAGGTATTATGGGAAGTGAATTAGATGTGTATTTAGTCCACAAAGAACTCCTTCCCCATAGCAAAGTTGAAAACTTTCCTCACCAATTGATTTCGTGTGAAGAATCTTCCTATAGTAAATTTCAAATAAGCATAACACATTGATTTTAAAGTATATTTGAGATTTAAGACCGACATAATAAAAGCTATTTTAGAATTTTTTCAAATTCAACTAGTTTTCCTTAATCCAATGTCAAAATAAAATGGTACGGTCATTTTAGTAGAGCACTGTCCAGCAATGAGAACCTACAAGCATGGGTACAAAATTAGTTAGAGTTTACAACCGTACAATGCTTTTATCTAATCAAAATAATCCCAAACACCTGATATTTAAAAAGTATACTATACAACCATGATAGAGAACCACGACCATAGTTTAAAATGATGATCATAGGTACGATCGTGAGTCCTAAAGATCATTAGGGTTGGACTTTCAACCTATGAACTAAGGCAAAATCATACGTGGGTCCCACAATCATACCAAGTCTTGTCTGATGAAGTCCATAGAACCCAAAACTAGCCACCCAACCACAAACATCATCTATGATCTTAGGTAGGTCCCACGATCTTGGTAAGGTTTCATACGCCCCTGCCAATAGCTTTTTAGTTATATTTATTAAGGGGAATTCCAGTCCATCCCACTTTTTAAATCCTTTAACTATCTTGTTTTGGATACTTTAATGCTGGTTATTAAGACTCAGTTACCCTAATTCCCCATTAAAAAAATATCAAGCGACACATAGCAAAATATAGAGAGAACAAACGATTTCCTTTTCTATAGAGCAAGAACTAGGGTTCATTATTTTCTAGCTACAAACCCAAAGATTTCACCAATATTTTCACTCTCAGGTATGTGGGATTTCATCGGTGGGTATCCTTTCACCCATTGAGTCCCGAAATATATTTAGTTCCTTAGTTAATTCATGAAATTAAAATTAAGATTTTTCTTATAATCATGGTTCTTCTTGTACTTTAGCTCCTTATAACTAGTAAGTTGTAAATACATGTCTCTTCATGAAATTTAGTACATTAATAGTATTATTTCTATTAATCCTAAGTATAATGATATTCCTGGATTGTTGGTCTAGTATTATGAAATTTCATATTCCATTCATATCATAGAAGCTTTCATGAGTAGTTGCATTCTTAAAAAATAGCAGGTTAAGAATATCCAATGACATAGGATCACTTGCCTTGTTAAGTTAAACACTTGTTCCTTCATGTTTTTAAGTTTAGGGTACTTTTAGATAGAGGGTTTGTTACTCAGTCTTAATTTTATCAATACATTTTGTGTTACTGATGTGCTAAGTGTTGTTTGATAAAGTATATTCTAGATGATCTTTACAAATAAATTAACCTTATTAGACTATAGGTAGTTTTGCGAGTTGGGATTCAGGGTTCATTTCTAGCTTTATAACTTTCTTACAAATCTTAATCCTGATATAGTTCCTTTATGTTTTTACTATAAATATATCATATTTTCATTGACTTACAATTTATATTATTCAAAAATACATGATTTATAAGCATATTAATTCATAAATCAAGATCAGGAGTTTGAGATCATAAGAATAAGATAAATGGCACGCATAACATCTAGATTTGACATCAATGCTCTTGTACACTTTTTCCTAAAGTAATTTCTTGATTAGTATGGTATATGGAATGACGTATAAGATAGTGGATCAATATTTTTATAAAATAAAAATTCACTAGTAGTATTGCAGTCAGGTATGGAATCCATGATCACGGACAAGTTGACATCCATATATGTTATCTCAGGTGACATCTAAGTATGTCAACTCGTTGAGCTATAAATTTTGCAAAGATAAGAGTAGTACTTAGCATTGAGCAGATGAGGAGATGAAGATTTATCCACTCACTAGGCTGAGACCTTTAGTAGGAGTCCCTAAGTCACAAAACTATGTGCCACCATAGGTTTATTTGTACCAATTCAGATTAGGTCATCCTTTATACCTTGAAAAGGATGGGTATTATACATCAAACTCAGTGTTGAACTCACATGGTTATATGTCAATTAATAATATCTCTTACATTTTCACACTTAAGTAATTTCATGGCCCTCAATTCTGTCTACTTTATAGTATTTCCCTTATATCAAAATATTTATGCGTTCAATATTTTTTATTATTGAGATGGGTCCTTGAATCTTAATATACCTTAGTAATATGTAATTGATTTAAATATCGCATAGTCAGTACATTAGTTTGCATATCTCTCTTTATGATAATCAGAATGCCCTTATACTCTTATAGTTTGGCCTTAGATAATGCATAATTGTATACTCATGTTTTTCAACATGTTATTATAATTCAGTTATAAGTTTATTCACTTAGATATTTCATCAGTTTACATTCCTGACTCCATGTTCAATTTATTTTCTCATGTTCACCACATATAGTGTAGTGCGTATCTCACATACTCAGTCCATTCAAAGTACTGACCATATATTATGTTATGCTATATTGTCTTATAATAAAGGCACTGACATTCATCCTATGGATCATGCATAGTACTATAATAACCCTCCCGATTATTTCTATATTTTTATTTATTTTTTTATTTAACACTTTCTAATGGCTACCCCAATTCATTTGTCAGTTACTAGTACTGACTGTTCAGTTATCGAGTAGTTCATTTATTTTTAGAGCCAATTCTCCTTTTTGAAGACTTTGTTGGTTCAATTGGCTACAAGGCAAAATTTTCAGTCAAACTCCGTCGTATGAAAATTCTTGTTGTTCCCAATAACTCCAAAATACTGATTTTAGGTTAGGTGGACCCTTGGTTTGAGTCCTGAGGCTCCTAAACTTATTTTGGGCTATTGGTCGAGAATTGAGGAAATATAACAAGTGAATATAGGAACCCGTTTTTGTTGACATGACCTTAAATGGATATTTTGACTCTAGCATTCAGTCCAGAATGTCGAATTTGATAGGCTAGCATAGTATATTTGTGTATGGGATTCTAGAAGAATTTTTAAGTGTTGCAGAGACTTAGAATTTCTCTACGTCTTAGTTGATTCTTTCAGTGATGCCTTTGATTTCTTAATCAATCTGCAAAAACCCCGGCAAGTACTGCTTAAGCGCCATATTTTATTGCTTAAGCAAATGGCTTGATAGTATGGGCACATTGCGTATGCAATATTTTCTTAGACAGCTAGATATTATGTAAGCGATCTACTGATTATGTAGCAGAAGGCATGCCAGAGCAAAAATATAGGTTAATTTACCAAAATTTTTCTTAAGTGATACTCGTGCACCTGAGAAGGGTATAAATACCCACTTAGCCCAATTTTCACCATTTTTATTGAGTTTCTAGAATCTTAAACCCTAAAATGTGGGAAAGCTTGAGGGAAATATTTGTGGCTTAATTTGGAGCTTGGGTGGAGATTCTTTACGTGTTTCTTCTTTGAACTTATGGTAAGCTTCAATAAATTTCATGCTCAAATTCTCCATCTTTTTCTAAAATCCCTCTAATCTTAGTGGCTTGATTTTAGCTCTATTCGAGCTCAATATTTATCCATTTTAGGGGGTAAATGTTCCTTGAGCATAGAGGGACGTTGTGTTGGTTCAAATGTGCAATTCCATAAATGGTCCCCTTATGGGACCTTTACGTCATTGAACCCAAAGCACCATAGTGTGGCACTTTGTGAATGCTTCTCAAAATGGAAAATCAATGGTTTAGCAGATCATTTAGGCTTTTCTGTATCGTCTAGGTAGAGGAGGTTTACCTTCTTCATAGATTGAGCTATCCATAATATGATTATTATATTATACTAGGTAAGGGGTGGGGTTTTTATGTTAGAAGTGTTATTGAGAATATTTTGAATACTTGAACCATTTAGGCTATCTTAAAACCATAAATTAGGAGAAATTAACTTAGTTATTTATGTCTAAGGTGAAGATGGCTTCATAGCTCACGTTTAGAATGGGAATGCCTTAGTTACTCAAGTTAGATGAATTGCCTTAGTCATTCATACTTTGGAAGAATTGATATCTTAGGGAATTTATGGCTTACTCAACATTTTAAAAAAATTAGATACCTTAGACTAGTTTGGGTAGAATTAGTCTAAATGAATTTTGGAGATTAGAAGTGGGCCCCTCTGGTCTACCTTAGTCCAAGACTTGTGTTAGCATTGTAGACTTATTTATGCATGATATAGCATTATTGATGTTTAGTTTGATACTTGAGGGAATTAAATGCATTAAATGAGTACATTAGATGGATATTTAAGGATTGATATTAATTTCCATTATTGCTAATGATATAGATTATATATATATATTATTTATATGGAATATGGATATGATTAATGGCTTATGGATATGTAATGGCCTACAGATGTGCTTATTGACATAACTTATGAGGATGACTATTGACTTGGTCTATGGGAATGATTATTGGCATGACTAGATAGACACAATTTTGGTATGGTACATGGATGTGGGTACCGATATGACTTTTGATTGTGACACTTGTTCGATTGTATAGGTATGTAAAAATTGGTGGTCTACAGTTATAGTTCAGTGATATAGTCTATTGAGTTAGTTTATCGATATGGCTTGTTGAGATGGTATATTGATAATGTTTATAAATATAAGTCACAGTTCGAGTCCAATAGTTTATGATGATATTGATAATATGAGTTTTGGTTTGAGTCCAGTAATGATGTTAATGATGATAATACTATTGAGTTTCTATTCAAGTCCAACATTAGGATTTTGTGTGAGACTATATAGATCAAATAGATTCTTGGTTATGTCATGATAATTGGTAACTTATTATTATTCGGTTACTTAGCTTCCTTGATTGTACCATCCAGGCTTATGGGGGTCTGCATTGAATTATGTTCTTTTTCGCATGTTTTGGCTTATGGGGGCTAATATTGTAGTTATTGTTGTGTGATCTTTATGTTACTATTTCATATGCATATTTTATTTATGTATATCTATTTTGAAGCTTATTTATAGGTTTTTCCTTCTTACCTTAACTTAGCTTATCTTATCTTGTATCTTATCATATTTATATCATGATTTAGCTTAGTCAGCTGATGATGCCTACTATGTACCCATGTCTTGGTACTTACACTACACTTCATGACCTTTTGGTGTGGATTCAAGTACTAGTTATCGTTATATATTTAATGCTCGTGCAACATTGATTTTGAAGATTGGGTGAGCTCTTGGAATTGGAGTTACCTTTTTTCCTTCAATGTCTCTATGGCTAGTCTTTCATCTTCGAGGCAGATTGTATTTGATTATTTAGTACTCATAGTTCATTTGTAGTAGCTCTTTTACTAATATTACTAAGACTTAGGATGGTTGTTTATTTTTTATCTTTAATTAGACTATTATGACTATTTTATTACAACTTAAGCCTTTAATTGTCAAATTTGGGGTTTTAGGCCATTTTCCAATGAGTTAGCCCATTGTATCTAGCTTAGGGCTATGGTTTAGCTTACCTACTGGCAGGATAAAGTAGGTGACATCATGATTCATAAATTAGGTTGTGACAAAATGGAATCAGATACTCGATTCACCAATATTATTGGTACAAGACCAAGTGTCTAGTAGAGTCCAACGGATTGAGACAATGATGTCTGTTTCTTATCTTTGGGAGTCTATAGAATATTCTTAGGAGTTCATCACTTGTTTCACTCATTTTATGCTATGAATCTGAGTTAGTTTCTAAAGTATTCATTTGGTTTTATTCTTTTACAGATGGCTAAGATGAATGCTACTGCTAAATAAGATGAGGGTCTTGAGATTTATCATAGGGATACTCTCACTATTTTTGGATGACATAGAGGTCATAGATAGCCTAGAGATGTTTCCCAGATAGATTCATGATATGGGGACTTTACTAGACCCTATTCTCGCTTCCTAGGTAGAGATTCTTCTACCCCAGCCAGCGGTGTGCCAAGGACCAGCCTAGGATCCATTGAGATTTATTTCTTCTTTAGTTCTCAGGGATGCTTTGGTTGAAATTTTTAGATTTGTTGGTGGTTTATTGTATGATGGTGCACAATATAAAGATCAGAGTGGTATGAGGCGAGGATGTCACCTAAAGTTGTGGCTCCTAAAGTTAAGGTCCCTCCTATGTCAGAAGTTGGTCAGTCGGTAGTTGCCTAGCCTTCTATGTCTACAGAAGAGTAGAAGATGTTAGGTAGATTCTTAGGATTGGATCTGCCTAAGTTTTCTGGTACACCAGGCGACGATGCATATGAGTTCTTGATTACTTGTGAGGATAGGATCTATAATTTGGGCCTAGTTGAGACTTGTGGTATAGATTATACTATTTTTTTATTGGACTTGGCAGCTTGACATTTTGGAGAGGTTATCTTGATAGCAATCTAGCTGGATCATTCCATCTTACATGGACTAAATTCTTTAAGATATTCTTGGAGAAGTATATGCCTTGCAGTCTCAGGGATCACTTGAGGCATCAACTCTCGAGGTTAGAGTAGGGCTACATGACTGTTATGGAGTATGAGGCTCAATTTCATGAGTTGTCTAGGCATGCTACTTCTATTTTAACTATTAAGTATGAAAGGGTTTGTTACTTTGATCGAGGGTTAAGACTTCTACTTTGCATGCGTAGTTAGAGTATTTTGTTGTAGGTAGGTCTTTTATGAAGGTTTTTTAATCATACTCAGCTTATAGAGGAGATGCATCATGAGGTCGAAGGGGGTAGCAATAAGAGACAATGATACCAGAGAAGGTTTAGTAGGAGTCGTAGTAGCTCAAAATATAGGAATAATGGTTCCCAAGGTAGGTACCCTCTATGTCAGCCTTATCAATTTCACGGTTAGTCTAGTAAACCTATTCAGGTCATCCTTCAGATTATCGATGAAGGCTAATCTAGCTTTAATGATCATCTCATACAGGTTATAGTCAGTCTTTAAGTGGTTCACCTTCTAGTTATTCTAGTCGTGGTAGTTCTTCTAGGTCATCTGAATCTTTAGAATTCAATCCATAGCATAGGACATGTTATGGTTGTGAAGCTTTTAGTTGTTTCTCAAGAGAATTCCCCCATCGTGGAGTAATTGTTCTTTTAGCCAGAGTATTCAACCTATTAGAGCAGTTCATCCCTAATCTTAAGGTGTTATACATAGTCGTAGAGGTGGTCCTAGGGTGCTCGTAGATATTCTCAAGTAGGTATGATAGGAGATTAGTTAAGAGCCCTACTAGGTGGCTAACGCGATCAATTGTATGTAGTACCCTCTTGACCTAAGGCCAAGTCTTCTGATGTTGTTATCATAGGTGCAATCTTGGTGTGTCATCAATCGTATTTTGCTTTATTTGATCCAGGATCCACTTATTCGTATATGTCTACTTTTTATGGCCCACGGTTAGAGTTATCTTGTGATTCATTATCTATGCCATTACATGTATCTACTCTTATGGGTGATTCTTTAGTAGTGGATAGGGTTTTTAAATCATTTATTGTGACTATTTGAGAGTTTGATACTTATGTTAATCTTAGTATATTAGACATGGTGGATTTGATGTTATTCTGGCCACAAACATGTTATCTCACTATCATGCAGTCTTGAATTATTTTGCAAAGACTGTTACCTTATCTATGTCAGGCATACCCCTATTCATGTGGTAGGGAGTTATTAGTCGGGAAATGATAAGGACTATTTAATATATTTGTACTTATTTTAGAGGGTTGTGAGTATTATCACACTTATATTTGTGATGTTAGTGTAGAGACTCCATCGATTGGCTTTATTCCTATAGTTTGAAAAGTTTCCTAATGTTTTCATTACCAATCTACCTGGTCTTCCTCCTGAGCGTGACATTGAGTTTGTTATTGATCTTGATTTGAGTACCCTACCTATTTCTATAGAACCTTATCAAATGGCTCCTGCCGATCATAAGAATCTAGATTCTTATCTTTAGGATCTTCTTAGTAAGTGTCTCATTAGACTAAGAATGTCTCCTTGGGGAGCTCCTGCATTGTTTGTGAAGAAGAAAGATAGTGCTATACATATGTATACTGATTGTAGGTAGCAAAATAAGGTGACGCTAAAAAATATTATTCTATGCTTCATATTAATGATTTATTTGACTAACTTTAGGGTGTAGTGGTGTTCTCTAAGATTGACTTGAGGTCCGATTACCATCAGTTGAGGATAAAAGACTTTGCACCATCTTTGATTAGGTGTTGAGTGGTGTGTCCAATAGGGCTACCATATATGTTGAAGGCATCTTGATATTTGATAGACGAATTTGTGTTTCGAGAGTAGATAACTTGATTAAGTCAATTTTGCATGATACTCACAGCACCAAGTATTCTATTCACCCGAGTATAGACAATATGAACATAGATTTGAAACCTCCTTATTGGTTAAGCGGTATAAAAAGAGATATGGTGAACTTTATTGCTCGTTGCCTATGTTCTCTGCAAGTGAAGGTCAAGCATCAATGACTTAGTGGTTTGATTCAGAGGTTGTCCATTAACAAGTAAAAATAGGAACAAATTACCATAGACTTTGTTCGTGGTTTGCATCGTACTTCCCGTGGTTCCAATGTTATTCTGGTCATTATGGATCGAATGGCCAAGTTGGCATACTTCGTTCCTATTGAGATGTCCTTCAGTGGCAAGAGGTTAGGTCATATCTACATCAATGAGATAGTCTGGCTGCATGGGGTGCCTATATCTATCATTTTAGACTGAGGCCCAGTGGTCACTTCTCACTTATGGAGGGATTTTCAAAGAAGTTAGGTACTCAGGTAGATCTTAGTACAACCTTCCATCCTTAGATCTTAGTATAACATTTCATTATCGAGGTGCTCTTAGCCAATGTGATAGATTTTAGAGATTAGTGGGAGCAACACTTAGCCTTCACACAGTTTGTATATAATAATATCAATAATTTAAGTATTTGAAGGCACCTTTTAAGGCTTTATATGGTAGGAGATATTGCCCTTTTATTAGATTATTTGAGACCTCCGAGATTAGACCCCGTGGTACTAACTTGCATTAAGAGTCATTGGATAAGGCCAATATGATTTATGATAGGTTGAGGGAAGCTCAGTGTAGGCAGAAGGCTTATGTAGATCGTAGACTTCATTCCCTGAGATTTAAAGTTGGTGACTGGGTATTCCTCTATATATTACCCATGAAGGGTGTAATGAGGTTTGAGAGGAAAGGTTAACTCAACCCTAAATATATTAGGCCCTTTGTGATTTTTTGTGCGGTTGGAGAGGTGGCTTATGAGTTATGCTTACCCCTAATTTTTCTATTTTCCATCCGATTTTCCATATTTTTATGTTATGGTGATACATGTCGGACCCATCTCATATTCATAGATGGGAATTAGTTCAATTGTATTAGAGGATTACATTTGTGGAGGAGCCTGTGCTCATTTTGGCTAGAGATATCAGGAGGTTGTGCACTAGGGATATTCGAGTGGTTAAGGTACAGTGGAGGCACTGCCCAGCAGAGGAGGCTACTTAGGAAATGAACAGAGAGATACGGATCCAGTATCCTCACATGTTATAGACTTCAGGTGCATCCTAATCCTTTACTTTTGCAGATGGAATTCTTTCACTAGTGGATATTGTAATGACCCTCCAGGTCATTTCTTAATTTTGCTTATTTTTGGATTTAGATCGTTCTTATAGATGGCCCAAGTTATTTATGACTTGGTGGAATGGATAGTTTGGTTACTGGGCAATTCAATAAGTTGTTAGAGCTAATTCCTAGTTTTGAATCCTTCATTGGTTCAAATTGGCTATTAGATAAAAACTTTAGTCGAAGAAGCTCGTATACAAATTCTAACTGATCCAACAGCTCTAGAATTCTAATTTTAGGTTAGGTGGGCCCTTGGTTCAGGTCTCGAGGATCTCAAACTCATTTTGGGCTATTGGTCAAAAGTCAAAAAATTATGACAAGTGAGTGTGGGACTCACTTTTTGTCAGAATGACCTTTGATAGAAATTTTGACTGCGGCATTGAGTCCAAAACATTGAATTTGATATGGTAGCATAGTCCATTTGCATATACGGGATTTTAGATAAATCCAGATGGGTTGATAGAGCCACATATTGTGGGTGCATCGTTTCTGCAATACATTTGACCGCTTAAATGATTTACCAAACCCCACATAGTACTGCTTAAGAGATATTTTGTTGCATGAGAGAATGGCTTAACATTATGGGAACTATTTGATAAGCGATACTTATATCGCATATGCAACTTTTTCTCAGATAGCCAGATATTGCGTAAGAGGTCTATTGATCTCTTAAGAGACAAGAGTGCCAGAGCACAAGTATCGCTTAAGTGACCCAAAGTTTACTTAAGAGATACCCATGCACCTGGGAAAGGTATAATTATACACTTAGCCCAATTTTTAACAATTTTCTTCCATTCTGTAGAATCTTAAACCCTAAAAAGCGGGAAAGCTTGGGAAAACATTTTTGGGTGATTTTGGAGCTTAGGTGGAGATTATTTACGTATTTTTTCTTTAAATTTATGGTAATATTCCATTAATTTCATGCTTTAATTCTCCATCTTTTGCTAAAATCCCTAGAATCTTGGTGGGTTGATTTTTGTACCATTAGGATTTCATCTATTTTTTAGGATTAATATTCCTTAAGCATAGTGGGAAATTATGTTGGTTTCGAATGTGCGATTCTGAAAATGGGCGCCACATGGGATTTTTACGTGATTTGGACCCCAAATACTATAGTGTAATATTAGTGTCATTGTTCTTATTTCGATGACTATATTATGATTTTGATAGCGTGGAACCTTGCGAAAGCTTCTCAGAAAGGAAAATTGGTCATTTAGCAGATTATTTGGGCTTTTTGGGCGTTCAGGTAGGCTAGGTTTACCTTCTTAACAGATTGAGCTATCTCATAGTATGATTATGATATTACATTAGATATGGGGTATAATTTAGGTGATGGAATAGTTGAACCATTTAGGCTATCTTGATATCGTAAATTAGGATTATCTTAGTTACTCATGTCTTAGGTAAAAGTGGCTTCATGACTCATGTTTAGACTGGGAATGCCTTAATTACTCAAGCTCAATTAAATTTCCTTAGATATTCATGTTTTGGAAGAAGTTCTATCTTACGGCTATTTATGGCTTACTCGATATGTAGAATGAACAATTGATGATTATATTGAAAATATGAGTTGCAATTTGTGTACGACAAATGATGATGATACTATTGAGTTCCAGTTCAAGGCCAGAGTTGGGGATTTTGTATGAGATTATATATTCGGATGGATTCTTGGTTATGGCATGATAATTGGTAACTTATGATTATTCAGCTACTTAGTTCCTTTGATTGTACCCGCTACGCTTATGGGGGCCTTCATTATGTTATTTACTTTTTCAAACTTATTTCATTAAGGGGACCAATCTTGTAGTTATTGTTGTTTGATCTTTATGTTATTATTGCATATGTATTTATTTATTTACATAAAAAAGTATCAAAGCTTATTTACATGTTTGCCCATCTTACCATGACTTAGCTTATAGTATCTTGTATCTTATCATATTTATATCATAATTTAACATAGTCGGTCGATGATTCCTACAAAGTACCTATGGTTTTGGTACTCATACTGCACTTTTATACTTTTTGTGCAAATTTGAGTACTAGTTTCCGCCACTAACTCGATGCTCGAGCAGGGTTGATTTTGGAGATTTGGTGAGCTCTTGGAGTTGAAGTTACCATTTTTCCTTCTATTTTTCTATGTCTAGTCTTTCATCTTTGAGAGAGATTGTATTTGATTATTAATTATTCATAGTTCATTTGTAGTAGCTCTTGTACCGACATTACTGAGTCTTGGGATGGTTGTTGATATTCTGTCTATTTGTTAAACTATTATGATTGTTTTATTACTACTTAAGTCTTTAATTGTCAATTTTAGGCTTTTAGTCCATTTTCCACTAAGTTAGCCTATTTTATTTGGCTCCAGGCTATGGTTCTGCTTACATACTGGTGGGATAAAGAAGGTGCCACCATGAGCGTAAACTGTGTTGTGAGAAGTACTATCTCCTAATTTATCAGTAGCAGTACTTTTGGTGATCCTCATCATTCGAGGACTAGTTATCAGTATATTTCATTTATGCTCCTTTTAGTTTTCAGGTAGTTAGAGTTAGCTAGGGACTTGTCCTAGAACCTCCGCTTATTAGAGACTTTCAGACAAACAATTTGAAGTTCATCTTTGTGGTTTTAAACTTAGATATTTCTGTTAGTTTTGATTATTGTTTCATTAGTTACTTTTTATTCCATATAGTATTTTATCAATTTTTTAGTATTCCTAGTATCATGCCGGGCCATGGGTTAGCTTGAGGTCCTATGTGACACTAAGCATCGCGTTAGCTAGTCTACCAATACTACCTAGTCTTTTTCTTTTGTTGAGTGCTGAGCATTTTCTAGTTACTACAACCACACCTAACCTTTAGATCGGAGTGCATTTTGACTCAAGGGAGAGCTATAACTCCAGGAAACCATGAGTCCTCTATTTATTTCTTATCCATTTGTCTTGGACATGGATATTTTCATTATACTTTTCGTTGCATTCATTAATTGACAATTATAGTGTTTTGGTACAATGACTTTTAGTTCTTGAAGGTAGTTTAGACTATTTTGTTTTTTTTGCATTTGGTTTTATTGTTAGAGTATTTGAACTATTAGTTTATTTAGCAGAATATGTAGTTTCTCTAAAATTTGTCTAAGTGTTGATATTGAGTAATTTGGATTGGATGGTTCTCCCATTTGAGGCTTTCTGTGGGTTCTACTCATGAGTAACAATGATTTTAGGTTGTGACATCTAATGCTAGAAATCCCTGCTGACCAACTAGTTCACCTACCATCATTTATACCACCATCTATGAGACACAAACCCCAACTTTGTTTGTCTTCTCTCCCTTTCTCTTTCTCATTCGTTTTGCTCATATTTATACTTTGGATCAACCAGATTTGTAATTTTATAGTTAAATATAACCATAAAGTCCTCTATCAGTTAAATCCAACCATGAAGTCCTCTATCTCTCTTTGTCTTATCATATAACGATGAAACTTTTGTTAATAGAATCCAATAATAATAGACCATGACTCCACTTTGTTAAAGTAGAAGAACCTAATGACCAAAACAATCAGGCCAACGTAATGACCTTCTAGGTCACCCAAAATTTGTATGTATTCTATAATTTCAAGCTTCCCACAACAACTAGAATTCATCTACTACCTATCAAAACTGTCAGCTCAATTACTGGATAGTTTGTTTGGATTTTAGGATCATTTATCTATTTTGGAGCTTTCATTTCTTAGGATTTGGTCTCGGAGAAAACCTCCTATTACATGACCTTAAATGAGAATTTTGATAGCGCCATAAGCTCCAAAACATTGATTTTAGTCTAGGGATCCCATTATTTTAGGTCTTGAGGATTTTGAACTCATTTAGGCTATTAGGTAGATTATGTCAAAATGGAACTATAGGGGTGGGCCTCACACTTAGTCAAAATGATCTCACATAAAAGTATTGTTTGTTCCATTGATTCCAGAACATCGAATTTAGTATGGTAGTATATTTCATATGAATTCATGCTATTCTAAATGAATCTCGAGCACCCGATAGGTGTCTATTTTACCTCGAAGAAATTTGGTGCATCAGGTAGTTGTTACAACTGCTTAAGCAATCATATGATCGCTTAAGTGGTCTCCGCATATAAGACATGGTGTAGATTAAGTGAACTTGACCATTTGGTTAAGGTCCCCTAAAGTGATGGTGTGCCGTCTTAAGTAGTCATCACTTAAGCGGCCTATGAGTCGCTTAAGTGATACCTGGCAATCTAGTGCCAGATCAGTTAAGAAATCTTATAGACTCTTAAGCGGTTGTCACTTAAGTGGTAGGGTGACCACTTAAGCGATGACTGTTCATTTAAATACCCTTTTCCCCACCCTATTTTCTACCATTTCTTCCACTATTTTCACACAAAACTGAGAGCTCAAAGAGAGGAAAAAGTGAAAAATCATCCATAAATGCTACGGTAAGCTCTCCTAACTCTCCTTGGTCATTTCCCATTGATTTTCTTTAATTTCTATCCTAATTCATGGTATAACTCTTCTAAATTATGTCTTAGATTCCTAAATTTTGAGGTTTGATTTGAGACCCAATTTATGCCCTATTTGTGCTCAACGTTGGGCATACATTCCTTGTTCTTCGCGATACCTTGTGACAGATTCAATTTTGGATTTAATTTGTGGGCACCACAGGCTCATTTGTGACTTAAATTTTGACACAACCCTTAATATTGCAATATTGGTTTTTTTTTACTCCTAATAACATATAGATTACTATTGTGATAGTGTGACAATATTTCAGGATCGTGGAGAAAAGAAGGACAATTTATGGATGATTTAAGGACTTGCAATTGAGCATCAATGTAGTCTTTTATCTATTCTACTTCATGAGATGATGTATTACATATTTTTTTATCATAGAGAGGGGTGTTAAGATGTGTTGTGGGTAGAACACCATGACCTTGCCTAAGTTCTGAGTTTGGGGATTAGATAGATGAATCGACCTTAAGGTGAAGAACATATTATGCTTCTAGGATCTAACTACCCTAGGTCACTAGCATATAAGACATAGTTGAGACTATTGAACTTTTAGTATTATGTTTACTATAATACTCAGTGGATTGTGATGGTTTCTGAAACTATGATATTGTTATGTCAGATATATTTATTGTTGGGCCCAATGTCGTTATTATGATATTGGTTGGATTAGAAGAAGTGTTTGATCCTTTTAAATGATGTGGTGGTAGTTTATAAACATTTAGATGCTTATAATTGTGTTATTTGAATACTGGAGATAGCATGCATAAATTTGGTATATTGATGCTTACTAAAAATTTTAAACGGTGTGATTCCTACTAAAAATATGGTTTTGCTATTGTTTTTCCTTAAAAGGGATCTATTCCTACTTTTCACTTTTAAATAGATTCCTTCATAACAGGAAATGTACTACCTTAATGAATAACTTAATGAGCCTTTGATACTAAAAATAATATTTTAGAGATTCAACTGAGATAGATTTTGTTCCATATTTTTTTTACTATTATTTACCTCAGTCGATAGAAAAGTCAACCCTTTCTATACTTCTATGATTATATAGACCCAAAGTTTTCTCAGATCAATGGATTTATGGATTTATACTTTTTAGCCATAGTTCAGGTTCGTGTATATATATATAAATATTTGGTACAGGAAAGAGTAAATTGATGATGATGATAATGGTTATTGGAAATCCTAGATCGAGACCAGGTCAGTGTATACAAGTACTCCCAAACCCCCTAGGGGCCTCTTCATCCATGAGCTATCGTATTGGAGAAGAAAGGTCATCGTAAGTCTTTCCTTTGAGATCCATCAAGTTGTACAGGGTGTATACACTAGGTTATAGTATGTTACTTGGATCGTTTATGGTATTATGAATCTACGTTGTATACACATTACCTATCATCTATATACGTCTATATCTATTAGTATGTGGGAGGTGTATATGTATAGTTTATGAGCGTTGCTTGGGATATGTTATGTGTTGATTGGACCTTTTGGGTTATGGGGCTCAATTTTGGTTTTTTTTTATCTAAACTAGTTGGTTACTTTACCTCTATTGTTACCTTTGCTAGTTCATGGAAAGTTGATTATCGGATTGGTATTGAGATTTAGGGTATGATTTTGATGTTTTTCTCTTATGGTTAGTACATTACACGTGATTATCCCATGGTTAGGCATTTTGTTTTAGACCCTGATTATGTTTGCACTAGTTCTTACTATGATGTCCCACCCCAGACTTTGGTCCTTGGAAAATTCTTTAATTTTTATGCTCATCGCCCTTTTCATGACTTTAGTGATGAGTTGTGAACACTCCTCATGAGTCATATAGTATAGATTGTAGGCTGACCAGTAGGTTATCCTGGATTCCTTAAGTTTTTGTTGTGATCACTACTTGCACCAAATAAGTCATAGAGACTAATTAAGAGTCATATAGTATGAATCTTAGGGTGGCCAGTGTAGGTGCCTGAACTTTCTATGATGGTCATGACTATGACCATATGAGTCATATGGTCTGGTCACGAGTCGTAGGGTGTGACTTATAACCGTACTAGTGAGGACTCCCTAAGTTACTGACTAGACCATAAGTCGTGGTGGCGAGTTGTAATATGACCCTACAAGTCACTAGGTCACACATAACAACTGGCGCCAGTTCTCTATCATTTTAGTACGAACACTTTGGAAAATTCCCTCTTTCCACAATTAGTACCAACAACCTAAAATACCCTATGTGACCCTATACCTCCTCTTTACTAAAACAATTGCTCTCCCCACTTCTCTCAAATTCCCCATTTATAGAAAAAGCTAGGGTATTAAGAGTTTGGTCTTTCAGGGCTCAAGGGTGGTTTCTTCTCCAAATTTATTGATGATTAAGGCATGTATCTCTCTCTCTAAGCTTGTGTTTTAAATTATGGCATGAATTGCTTTTGTATTCACCTGATTTTGATGTGGGTTTTCAAAGATGAGTTGAGGGTTTTTTGATAATAATTGTTTAAAGTTTTTCTCATGGTTTTTATTTATCAATTATTCTTTGAATTAGATTGTTTAAATAATTTCCCATGGTATTTATGGATTAATTGTGCTTTGAATTACAAGTTTGTTAACCCATTGGGGTGTATGGGCATGGTGATGGAATGGGTATTGTGGATACACCAAAATAATTTGAATTTGGTATTAAAATTTATGAGAACCCCAACACACTTGCATGATTAGTTTTGGAATATAGATAATTATTTGGATTTGCCAACTACTTTAAACTAATGCCTTGCATAAATGGCAAAAAGGGTTTTGGAAAGGTCTTAAGGTCCTTGGAATGGTATTAACTTTAGATTTTGGAGTCATATCAGTCGATGGGTTAGAGTTTCTCTTCGCTAGATGATTTAGTTCCTACATGGAACTTTGGATTCCTCTAAAGAGGGTTAGAGTTCCACTTGGCAAAATGGTTGGGTTCCTACATAGAATGTTGGAGTCTTAATGGCTAATGGTTTATAGTCCCAATTGAAAAATTGTTTGACTTGGCATAATGACATTTGCTTGCAAGCCATAGTCAGTATGACGATACAACTTGATGTTGCCTAAATGAATAACTACTTAATTAAATGAATGGGTAATGTGCTAATTATTTGAACTGGTCTTAAAGGAAGTTATGTAGATCGTCGTGAAAGTGGAGGTCCCAAGAGGACTAATACTAGAAACCATATTTTCCAAATTGGGGGTCTAAAACACTGAGTTTTTGAGTCACCCTTGATGTTTAACCAGGAGGTTCAAGTCGTTGTGCATATATTTTATTATTATTCTTTAGTTCGTCTGGCTACACGTACTGAGGGCCGACCATGGGGTGAGAAGTGGGGCCTATATAGCCTTAGGTACAATTATGAAGGTCAACATACATAACCCACATTAATGTTTTTCTTTTATGCAAATCCTTTCTCTTTATAGTAGTATCTTATATATATATATATATATGTATACTTGAATTAATTTGAACATATACCTTGAGTTTGAATTGGATTTTTGGATTGGCTTTAATTTAGCTACATCTTCAGTTACATGCTAGCGCTCTCCCTATTAACCATCTCAAAAATTTGTATCCCCATATGATGTAGGAATGGAGAAAATTCTACATTTCCTGAGCAGTGAGAGGACTTTTGGTTTGTCGGTAGTCAGTTTTGAAGTGGTGAGGGTTATAATTTTGAAGTCTTGTTTCACTTTTGTCTTAGACTATTTTTATTGGATTCTTTTGGCTATCATTGGGGGCAAGTCCCGACTTAGATTGGTATTGGTCTATTTAGAGGCTTTATGGGTTACTATGGATTGGGAATTGGTATTATGGATTCTTAGCACATTCTTATTACTGTGTATTCTCTCTTATTGTATGTTCAAAATTCATTCGATGCTAGCAATATCATGCTCTATTTGGTTAAGCAAAAGAGAGTAGTCTCTGGTCTGTAGTGGATAAGATATACCCGTTACATCCAGGCCCTGGTTTGTTCGAAACTAGTTGGTATCAGAGCCTATATTCATGGTCAATTGTTTGTCCACAAAACCATGTCAAGTTGAGTCTTTTTTATAGGTATGTAGCGTGTAACACTAATAAGGAGTGTCTATGAGGCATTTATTGTGATCTATTTTTGAGCTATAGAGTCTAAGGTCTCGAAAACTCCTCTAAATATAATTGTTTACAATTTAGATTATGCCTCCGTAAGATCTAATGCTTGTGTTACCTCTTCCATCCTAGCCGAGGACAATGTGGATAGAACTTATCCTGCTTGTGTAGTACAGACTCGATTTAGGGTCCTAACTCCTAATTATATACCCCTTGTTGAGTTCTACCAATCCTTACCAGTCTTCTTCGATCTTCTAGGGCTGATAATAATCATTCCCCATTGCCCCAAGAAGAAATTCCAATGTCGAGTTCCGTTGGTCTATTCATATGCTAACTTAGTTTGTGACTTCTCATTCTCATCAGCCTGAATGTGTTGGCTCTATTGCTCCATCTTCTGAGGTTACTAGGGTTGGCAATTTATTAGGCGGAATCCCCCAACCTTTATTGGCTCTAAGGTTGAGGAAGATTCTCTAAGATTTGTTGATGAGATGGAGAAGATATTTAGGGTGATGTATGCTTCTAACTCCGAGGGTGTGGAGTTTGTTACATAGCAGTTGAAGGATGTGTCATATCACTGGTATGAGGAATGGGAATAATTGAGAGAAGATGATGTTAAGAAAGATATGTGGAATGACTTCTTTGGTGCTTTTCTTGATCAGTTCTTTCCTCAAGATTTGAGAGAGGCTATGGCCAAGTAATTTGTAAATCTGAAATGAGGAAAGATAAGTGTGAAGGAGTATGCCCTAAAATCTCATCAGTAGTCTCGCTATGATCTTGAGCTAGTGTCAAGCATGAGAGCTAGGATTAGGAAGTTTGCTTTGGGCTTGTCTCAGGACTATGTGTTGAGGTGTAAGGATACAATACAAAATAATGACATGGATATCTCTAGGTTGTCAATGTACATATAATAAGTTGAGATTGACAGAAAGAAGCAGGAAAAAATTAGAGAGAGGCAGAATAGAATGTTTTAATATTCAGAATAGGGTGGAGGCTAGCAGAATAGTGGTATAGATCCCAAGCAGTGGTCTGAGAAGAAGTGGGGAAATTTTGGTTCTTATTCTATGGATGGTGCTCTATATCCAAAGTTGTCTGTGAACGTATCTTTTAGATTGATGGAAAGGTTCAAGGCATAAATTGCCCAATATCAGTCCACTAGAGCTCAGTTTGCTTTATCATATCCTTCTTGAAGAATTTTTAGGCAGCATCATAAAATACGTGATGAAAAAAGTAATTGGTGTTTTAGATGTGGTAAGCTTTGTAATATGCAACAGCACTGTTCTTCACCTAGGGTTACTACAGAGCTAATAAGGTCTTGTTTACTACTTCTTCAGCTCCTGTGCCAAAGGGTGCTACCTCTGGATCTGACACTGGTTGGAACCATCTTTCTGTTTTTGACTCCCATAAATAATTTGACGCATCTATTGATATTGTCACTGTTATGTTACAACTCTTATCCCGTGTCGGGTATTGCTTACTTGATCTGGGGTCTACTCATTTTTATGTGACCCCTTATGTCGCTATTTATTTTAGTTGTGGTCCTGGGTGTATTTCTGACCTCTTTTTCTGCATATACCCTGGTGGGTGACTCAATTATTGCTAAAAAAGTCTATAGGGTTGTGTGATATCTACCTATGGTAGAGAGACATTGGTGGATCTAATTGAGTTGGATAAGTTAGATTTTGGTGTGATATTAGGGATGGATTAGCTCCATTCGTGCTATGTGTCTCTTAAGTGTAAAATCTAAAAGGTTACTTTCTAAAACAAATCAATTATTGAGTAGGAAGGGAGTTCTCTAGTGCATAAAGGAATGTTTATTTCTTATCATAGTACCCAAAAATTAATTTTCGAGGGGTTTTTATATCATCTAGTTTAGGTTAAGTATCCTAATTCTAAGGGACCTTCTTTGCAATCTGTTCCTTTTGTCAATGAGTTTCCAAAAGTGTTTCCTGATGATCTTCTTAGTATTTCTCTTCATAGGGAAACAGACTTTGGGATTGATCATCTTTCAGATACCCATCCTATCTCTATCCCTCCTAATAAGATAGCTCTGGCATAGTTGAAGGAACTCTAGAAGCAGTTGAAAGATCTTCTTGATAAGGGTTTTAGTCACCCTTGTGTTTGTCCGTGGGGTGCTCTAGTTCTTTTCGAGCATAATAATTATAGTTCTCTTTTGAAGTGTATAGACTATTGGCAATTAGAAAAGGTGACTGTGAAGAATAAGTATCCTCTCCCTAGGATTGATGACCTATTTGACTATCTTTGGGGTGTGAAGTACTTTTCTAAGATTGACCATTGGTCAGGATATGGTCAATTCAAGATTTGGGAGGTAGATATCCCTAAGAAATCTTTCTGAATCTAATATGGACACTATGAGTGTTTGGTCATGCCATTTGGATTGACTAATGCTCCAACGACGTTCATGGATCTTATAAACTGGGTATTCCATCAGTTTCTACACTTATTTTTTTTTATCAACTGGGTATTCCATCAGTTTATAGACTTATTTATCATTGTGTTTATTAATGATATCATGATATACTCCGAGAGTGAAGAGGATGATATAAATAACCTCCGTATAGTGTTTTAAACCCTTAAGGACCAGTGATTATATGCTTAGTTTTTAAAGTATGAGTTTTGGTTAAATGTTGTGACCTTTCTTAAACATGTTTTTTCCAACAAGGGGATTGTGATGGACACACAAAAGGTCGAGGCAATTAATAAGTGGCCTAAACCCATGACTCTAACAAAAATTTTGTGCTTCTGGGATTTAGCTGGGTATTATAGGAGGTTTGTGGAGAGTTTTTCTTTGATTACTTTGCCATTGACTAAGTTAACTTAGAAAAAGGTAAAGTTTCTGTGGTCCAATGCTTTTGAGGGTAGCTTCGAGAAGTTGAAGAATTAGTTGACTTCAGTTATATTTTAGACCCTACCTAAGAGTACTGATGGTTTCATCATTTATTGGGATGCATCCCATAAGAGACTTGGTTGTATTTTGATGCAGCATGGTCGGTAGGTGGTGTATACCTCTAGACAGCTTAAGGTGCATGAGATAAACTACCTAACTCATGATTTAGAACTATTGGTTATAGTTTTTGCTTCAAAGATTTGATGCCATTATTTATATGGTGTTTATATTGATATATATTCAAATCATAAGAGCCTGTATTATGTGTTCATCCAAAAGGTGTTGAATCTCAAGAAAAGAAGATGGATCGAGTTGCTCAAGGAGTTTGGTATGTGTCTCCATTATAACCCAGGTAAAGCTAATATAGCTGCTGATGCTCTTAGCAGGCTGTCCATGGGGAGCTGAACTCTTGTTAATAAGGATAAACAAGGGTTGGTGAAAGATATTTACCATTTGTCTAATCTTGGAGTTCATCTTGTGGACTCTGAGTATGAAAGTGTGATTTTCCAAAGGGTGGTCAAGTCATCTCTTAGTGTTGTTGTGAAGGAGAAACATGTTTTGGATCCTATTTTTATTCAAATCAAGGATGATTTGGGTCACTAGAAAGTGATGGGTTTTGATATTAGTGGTGATTGTATCTTTAGGTACCATGGTAGATTGTGTGTTCCTAATGTTGATAGGGTACGACAGAGGATGTTGGTTGAGGCTCATGAGTCGAGGTACATAGTTCATCCTAGTTCGACAAAGATTTTCCATGATTTGAAAGAGATCTATTGGTGAAATAACATGAAGAGGGATATGGCTAATTTTGCGGTCATGCATGTTGTTTGTCAACAAGTGAAGGTAAAGACTTGGGGCCTGGGGGTTGTCCGAAGAGATTGATTTTCCTAAGTGGAAATAGGAAGTGATTAATATTTATTTTTTTACCAGTCTTCCACTATCTCAAAGTGAGTTTGATTCATTTTGGTATATCTTTAATAATATTACTAAGTCTACTCACTTCTAGGCAATGAGGAATAATTATTCTATGGTGGATTATGCTAAGCTTTTCATTTAAGAGATCATCAAGATGCATGGTTCACCTATTTTTATTATATCTGGTACGCAGTTCTTGTCACACTTTTGGCATTCTTTTTTGATGGATTCGGGGACTAAGTTGAACCTTAGTATCGCTTTCACCCTCAAATGGAAGGACAAGTTGAGAGGACTATTCAAACTTTGGAAGATATGCTAAGGGCCTGTATTTTTTTACCTTGATGGTAGTTGGGTTGGTCATTTTCCTCTCATGGAGTTTGCATGTAATAACAGTTATCACTTGAGTATTCAGATGGCCCCGTTCAAGTCTTTGTATGGTAGGAGGTGTAGGTCTCTTATTGGGTGGGTCTAAGATAGTGAGACTCAATTTTTTGGCCCTGAATTGGTTCACCAAGCTATGGAGAAGTTGAAGGTGATTCGAGATAGGCTTATGACTAGCCAAAATTGCAAAAATTCCTATGCAGATGTGGGACAAAGGGAGTTGGAATTTGATGTTAGTGATTAGGTGTTCTTGAAGGTATCTCCCGTGAAAGGGGTGATGAGGTTTGGAAAGAAAGGGAATTTAAGTCCCCTTTGTGTTGTCTCGTACTTGATTTTCAGGAGAGTGGGAAATGTGTCCTATGAGTTAGAGTTGTCTTCGATTTTGATTTCTATCCATCTAGTGTTTCATGTTTCGATGTTGATGAATTGTGTTGGTGATACTTCCATAGTTGCTCCCTTGGAGAATGTTGGTGTTTTGGACTCCTTGTCTTATAAGGAAGTCCTGGTTAAGATTTTGAATAGGCAAGTTCATTGTTTGAGGACTAAGGATGTGACTTCAACGAAGGTTCTATGGATGAACCATAAGGTTGAAGAAGCTACTTGGGAAGCTGAAGAGGACATGAAGTACAAACATTCATTCTTCTTTCTTGCTCTTGAGAATCTTGCTTAAAGTATGTGTATTCCTTAATATCTTTGTTTTTTATCTTTGTTAAAGGAAATTATGGTTGTGTTATGTGTTAAATCATGCTAATAGATGCCTTGATCCATTATTTAGTGACAAATAATTCTAGAGGGTAGAATGTCACACCCCAGACTTTAGTCCTTTGAAAATTCCTTGATTTTGAGCTCACTACAAAGGTCACAACTTTGGTGACGAGTCATGAAGACTCCTCATGAGTCCTAAGGTATTAATAATAGCCTGACCAGTAGGTTATCCAGGATTGTCTTAACTTTCTATTGCGATCATGAATTGCACCAAACAAGTCATAAAGACTCATTAAGAGTCATAGAGTATGAATCGTAGTCCCAAACTTTCTGTGGTGGTTACGACTATGACCATATGAGTTGTATGGACTAGTTGTGAGTCGTAGGGTGTGACTCGTGACCAGACCAGTAAGGATACACTAAGTCACTTACTAGACCAAGAGTCATGGAGGCGAGTCATAAGGTGACCTTACTAGTCATAATGTCACCCGTAATGACTGGCGACAATTCTAAAAAATTTTATTAGAGTCACTTTAGACATTTCCCTCTTTCCATAATAGGGACCCACAACCTAAGATATCCTAAGGGATCTAATAACACCTCATTAGTCAAACAATTTATCTTCTTTTTTTTTCTCAATTTCCCCATTCAAAGACAAAGCTAGGATTTCAAGTGTTTGGTCTTTTAGGGCACAAGGTTGGTTTCTTCTCCAAATTTCTTGGTTATTAAGGAATGTACCTCTCTCCCTAAATTAGTGTTTAAATTATTGCATGAATTACTTTGGTATTCACATAATGTTGATGTGGGTTATGAATGATGGGTTGAAGGTTTTGGATAATGATTGTTTAAATGTTTTCCCATGGTTTTTATGGATTAATTATGCTTTAAATTTCTAGTTCTTAAACACATTGGGGTGATGGGAATGTCGATCGAATGGGAATTATGGATACCCCTAAATAATTTAATTTTGGTATTAAAATTGATGAAAACCTCAACCCATTTTCATGAATGATTTTGGATGTGGATAATCATTTGACTTTGCCTACAACTTCAAACTAACACCTTGTAATAAATGGAAAAAAGTGTTTTCCAAAGGTCTTAAGGGCCTTGGAATGGTTTTAACTAGGAATTTTGGAGTCCTCTTGGCCGGGGGGTTAGAGTCTTGCTTGGTTAGATGATTTGGTTCCTACTAGGAACTTTGGATTCCTATTTGTTGAGAGGTTAGAGTCCTTCTTGGATAATTGGTTTAGTTCCTCTGTGGAACATTGGAGTTTTGTTGGATAGTAGGTTAGAGTGCCAATTGGCTAATAGTTTGACTTGGCATAATGATATTTGCTTACATGCTAGAGTCAGTATGATGATACCACTTGATACTGAGTAAATTAATGACTCTGTAATTAAATGAATAGGCTATGTTCTAAATATCGTAATATGGCTTAAAGGAGGTTGTGCAGTTTGCCGTAAAAGTGGATGTCCCGAGAGAAGGAATACTGAAAACTATGTTTGTCAGTGTAGGGGTCTAAATTACCGACAAATCAAGTCCCTCTTGATGTATTACTGGGAAATTCGATTCCCCTATGCATATACATTATGATTAATTTTCAATTTATGTGTCTACACACACTGGGCCCCAATCAGGGGATAAGAGCTGGGGCCCATATAGCCCGTAGGTACTATTATGATAGTCAAGCTACGCAACCCAAGATAATGTTTTACTTTCGTGCTAAACCTTGTGTCGTATCCCAACATCTTATATATAAGTATGCATGCATGAATATGGACATGTACATTTAGTTTGAATTGGATTTTGGAATGACATTATTTTATCCTTATCTTTAGTTACATGCTAACGCTCACCCTACTGACCATCTCTGGATGTTGTATCCCTACGTGATGTATGGAACAAAGACACTTCTACCTTTCTTGCCTAATGATAATATATCTAATTTGTTAACAGACAGCTTTAAAGTAGTAAGCTTCTATTTTCAAGAAGGGTTATCATTTTGAAGTCTTGTGTCATTTATGTCTTAGACTATTTCTATTGGATTCTCTTGGCTATCATTGGGGGCATGTACCGACTTAAATTGGTCTTGATCTATTTAGAGGATTTGCGGATTACTATGGATTTGGAGTTGATAGTATGGATTTTTAGCACATTCTTATTGTTGTGTATTCTATTTTGTTAGTTGTTCAGAATTCTCAAATGCTAGCTATAGTATGTTATTTTTGGTTAAACAAAAGGTGGTGTTCTCTGGTCCATTATGAATTGAGATACCCATCATGGCTAGGCCCTGGTTCGGGTTGTGATATATGATAGGGTTCAGATTATTGGTAACACAACCCAACCATGAGACAAGTACATCCACCCCCACACGAAATCATATGCATTATCCTCAAAGCATTAAAAGTAAGGTACAAAGGATTGAGTATACTTGTTTTGCCTCTTATTCAGTTTGAGGCATCTGTAAAGTGTGGCGAGTTGTATGCATCCTCGCTTGGTGCAATGTTTTCCCCTATGGTTGTATGGGAACTCACAACCTCACCCTCTACAATCGGAGGGGTCATCTCCCTAACTAAACCTACACTTTGCCCCCTTGTTGGGACAGCGCTAGTACATACTCCTGCTGTTGCTTCTTCTGTCCTCCTTTGCCTTTCTTCTTCATCTTTCAATGACTTCTTTTTAGCCTTCTTAATAGCATATTTTTTTTGTTCCTCCGGTGATATTTCTTCTCTCTTCCTCCTTCTTTCTTCTTTCCTTACAGCTTTTTTATCTATTTGTTGTTTTCCTTTGCCCTTCAGGGGTATTTCCATAAAATTCACAATTCCTTCATCATCATTGCTTACCGGTAAAAATAGATCAAACACAGGCTACTGTGACTGCTTTCCCTTTAACTTTGCTATGTTAGCCTTTGCTTGCTTGATTTCTTCCATGAGCTTGGAAAGATAAGGGAGAGACAATGAATCTAGCCTATTGTTGATGCGGGTTTCCATTTTATCCATCCTAACTTGGATAGTTTGAAATGGCCTGACTGCTTCAGCTATAAATTCATCAACAAATGGCTTGAAGTCTCCAGCCCACTTTTCTAGCTATCTCTGAAATATCTTTTGAGTCTTTACCACTTTAGCAAAGTTTTATTGATTGAACATGTACTCAACAAAATTTGCTCTACCCATAGACTATGCAGAACCTAACCCTGTAGATGTACCTTGGGGCACATAATCAGGTGGTACATACGTGGTGATGGGGAAAGGCATACCTTCAGGTATTTCTGTAGCATTGGGAGCTAGTGCAGACTGAGGCTGATAAGCTGGAGGCTTGGTGACATGCATCTTGAACTTTGATTCGTCTTTTGACTTCTAAATGTCCTGTCTATGCATATCCTGTATTTCATTGTCAACTTCATGAATAAGTGGCACACTGGCTTGCTTGCATAACTCAATGATTAAACATGGGAAAGGCCTTGAACTGGTTATTTTATGTGACCTCGCGAATAACTCATCTGTAATTAACTGGCCAAAATCAATTGGCAGCCTTGAAACCAAGATAGCTACCAACACAGCTCTTTGATGATCCAAGTTCCCGTCCTTTTTTTGGAATTAACCTCAAACTAAAAATATCCCACCCAAACTTAGCCTTGAAGCTAAGGGTTGATTTTTCAATGCGCTCACGTGAGTTCGTCAACCATGAAGGGTTACCATCATCAGTTAATAATGAAGCCACCCAAGGTCCCTAAGAGGATGCACTTCTCATTCTATACTCAAAATCAGGGACAACAAGTGGAGCCTCGTATCCTGGCCCAAATAGTATTCTGTTGATTTTTCGGCCTAAGATATCAATAGTGACCCCTCGGAATGATACAGACTCTCTTTTTGGTCTATTTGGGATTGGCGTCACCTCCGGTCAATCCATTTTCACCATACAAAGATAATTGGCAAAAAATTCTCTTACCCACTTTGGCTGATATGCTCCTGGTGGCCTGCTCATCTATGCTAGTCCATACTCATTGAAATGACATTCCAACTAAGGATATTCATGTAGATCCATCATTATTATTTGATGTTCTTCCATAAATGAACTTTTGATCCTTCCATGAATGACCTTTTGATCCCTCCTACTGTCGGCGTCAACCCGTCATAAAATCCTTTTTACGCTCCTTCTATCTGCCACCTAATTGCATCACAAATTTGGGGATCCTTCTACCAGAGAACATTAGTATCCTCTGGTTCAGCTTTCACATCTAGAACTTCCATTGGTTCTCCCAAGTTAGCAGCTTCAGTTTCACCCTCTACAGGCAATGGTTGAGTTTCAGTAACTGTTGCTTTATTGGGGCTTGAACAGGTGCTGCTAGTGCTACTCTCACTCTCCTCCTCAGATTGAGAGAGTACGGGATTTCCATTCCATATTGTCTGGTGTTATAGGCAGGTGTAGATGCATTTCTTCCCCTTTGAGACCTTCCGCCTATGATTTGTGGATGTTTGGGATCCATAACGCCTGAAAAAGAAGTGAAAAATTAGGTCAAAGCTCAAAAATAGACAAATAATTGCATTTTGTGTCTTGACGATTAAAGTGGTGGTTCACCAGTGATGGGATGGTCCACCAGTTTTGCCTTCGAGCCTTAACCATTATGCAGAAAATTTTAGAGCCTTGCAACGGTTAATTTGGTGGTCCGTCACAAAGTTGATGGTCTACCAGCTTGTCCATTGAGGCTTATCCAGTAAGTGCCATTTCAATGAATCCTTCGATGGTCAATTTAGTATCTGTCACAAAGTTGATAGTACACCAGTTTGTCCGTCACACCTCCGTTTTCAGTTACAACTTTTGATTCGACCTTATGTCAAGCAACTCATACACCAGATAAAGTTTTAGCTATAGCAATGACATACAATTCAGATTTGAAGCACCATTTTTCTCTTTTTAAGCAATTTAATTTATTTAGACTTCACCCAACATGATAAATTAAAGTTTCAACTCAAAACATCCATACTCAACACAAAAGAAGCACTCTAAGAGAACAAATCATGCTTTTACCTTTCTTATAAAGAACAAAAAGAGAAGGTTATGTGCATACCTTGGTTTTGTAGTAATCTACTTGTTTGGAACTCAGGGGCAAAAATTAACTTAGAAATTTAGCACTTCTTTCACTTTTTCCTTGTGATGAAGAGAGGGAGATATTGAGCTTGATTAAATAAGGGAAGTTAAAGTAGATAGGGAGTCATAGATGGAAGAACTCCCTTCAGATTCTTTGAATCCTAAGGTAGTGGAGCAGTCAAGAGACGCGAAACAGTTACAATGAATTGAACTATTCAATTTTATCATTAATACTCGATTGGTTCAAATACGAATCACTTAAGAAAAGTACAGATTTAACCCGACCCAATTTGGAATTAGGTTTCAAATGAAGGTGATACTGATGGTCCGCCATATGTACGATAGACCACCACCCTGGTCATCATTTTTTACCTATATTTTGGTGATTCTTCTTCATTATGACGGTCAGTGGGATGGACCACCAAGATTTTGACGGTCCTCCAGTTTGGCCGTCATACATTACCAGAACGTAGGTTACCCATCTTGAGTTTGATGATTGATTTGATGGCCCACTAAGATTGTGACATCCCACCAATTTTACCGTGAACTCAATACCGTGAATGAACTTTCTTTTCTTTTTCTGATGGTCAAAATGGTGATCCATCAGATGACTGGTGGTCTGCCAAATCAGCCATCAATTTTGTTCCAGTAGCTCAGGTTTGTATCCTATCTTAACTGTATCCCTCATTCCCCCTTTTAACTGCATTTTTGTCCTGCTGTAACGTCCCGAAAAATGGGTCTCAGAGGGTCACACGGTGCTTGAGGCTACGAGTAGCCTCAAACTAAACCTTTGACCCATTTTCATTCAGAGTAATCATCATCCAAGAATAAAAGAATTTCAGAAAGATAACAAAATACGACTTATTAGTCAACTCTAAACATCTATACTAGTCTTACAAGGCTCTAAGAAAATCAATAAAACCAGCGAGCCATTGAGACATGCCCCAACTGACTCATACTCAGTTATCAAAAGTAAACAATTTCGTGAAACCAACATCAGACATCACATCAAACTTGGAACTAAGCACCTGAACCTACATTCCAAGAAAATGCTGCCCACATCCAAAGATGTGGGTCAGTACCATGGAAAGGAACCGAGTATATGGGGGTGTATGCAGTTGTATAAACATCATCATCATAAATATTTATAAGAAATATGCAGGATGTATGAAATACTCACATAGCCCGAAGAAAATCATCATCATCATGAGTGGATGAAATAAGTATAATAACACATGTGAGTCATCATATAATTTGTCAATCAATTTCAGTTCATCAAAAATATCAATTCTCATAATGTAAATATCATTTAAATCTTTCGAAAGAATAACTTTCACAATTCCATTTTCAAATCACTTCACCATTCACCATAGACACAAGGAAACACACACACACTGGGAGATCCTATAACCATGTGAGCTAGATGGAGTCCAACGTACAACCCAGGTTAGGGAGAGCCATCCTATCCTTTCCATCGAAGTAGGACTATCGATATCAAATCCACACAAACTAGTGATCACTATATAAATCAGTCTCAGGCTTACTCCTACGGGGAAATGTAGTTCTAGGGAAGTAAGGTCGCTTTATACCTCCCACTCGGTGCTAAAGATTTCTCCCATGCTTAGCTCAAATCATTTCAAAGAAAATCCACAACAAATAATTTTTAGTAATATATAAATATACATCGGGAGCCATCATGCTTCCCAACTATCAAAATCAACCATGTTGTGGATTTCTTTCACACTCGAGTTCAAAACAACTCCATTAAGACCAAAAGGTCAAATCATTCAAAATATCTCAAATATTCAACATCAACGTGCTTATAACACACACTTTCTCAAAAAAACACAATTTCCAATGGGGATTCACGATCCAAATATTAAAATCATGATAAATATCATTCAAGATTCATGCTTTATATCTCCACACATGTAAATTCATCTTTCAAAATCATAAACATCAAGATTTCATAATAATCATCATAAGATATGGGTTCAGGCTTCAAATTCGTAAAAATCAAATAAAAATCATGCCTTTGTAAAGAAAATTACTTTTGGATACAAGAACGAGAGAGAGTTCTTGTTGAAAAACCCCACATACTTTGAATGATGAACTTTAGATCGATACTCGTTTTTGAGATGTTAATCGTGCCTTTGAATGATGGTTCTTGGAGTTCTTAAACTAGTAACTTGGAATCTTGAATAAATTTGTAGAATTAATGGTGAGCTTCTGAGATTCTTGAAGTTGGATGTAGGAGCTTAGGGTTTTATTTTTGAGGGAATTTGATGAAATATAACATATAATGCTTCTAATAGGCTTTAATATAGGGTTTGGACGGATTTTGGGTGAGGGAGAATGACAAAAACGCCCCTAAATATCAAATAATTCTCGAATCTGTCCTTTGGTGGACTATTTTGATAGTCTGAAGTAGATCAACCATAACGTTCTACTCCGATATCCAAATTGGATGAAACTAATTTCATTAGAAAGAGGACTCTCATATCTTTCCGTTGATTTATAGTATCTCACCCAGATCATTGTGTACTAGAAGTTATGAAGTTGACCCAAAAATTCGCTTTTGATAGGCTGAAGTAGATCAACCATAACTTTTTACTCCGATAGACAAATTGGATGAAACTAATTTCATTGGAAAGAGAACTCGAAGAGATTTTCGTTGATATATACTAGATCACCCAGATCATTATGTACAAGGGGTTATGATCGTTTAAAGTTGGTGTAAAAATACGCCAGGCCTCAGTACTTTTTCCTGCACGTTTGACTGTTCACTACTATTCACGGTTCGATCGAAATGTTCATAACTCGTCGCTCGGGTGTCCGTTTTGGATGATCCACATATCGTTGGAAATATTATTCGATACTCTGCGCAATGGTGGGTCATAATCTAAGACGTTATGCACGAAAAATTTATAATTTATTCTAGAAGATATAACCCAATATATTTACGCACAAAATTTGAACAAAAAATTTTCCGAGGAATTATAGCCTCGCCCCCTTGGAAACATTCATCCTCGAATGACGCTAGACATGCCAAGATTAGATAGGGAATAGAGCATACAGCCGAAACCGTTCATTAGACTCATCACCACATCGTTTCTCACTCTAATAGCAACATAGAATCCATAAATTCAAGAAACTACAGCTGAACACATAATAAATAACAACTGAACTGCTGCAACTTTTATCAAAAGTGCATGATTGGGAAAAGAATAGTACCTTCGGCTTGATCGGCGTTTGCAGAAAATAGGTGCGGGTACTTGGATCGCATATCCACCTCAACTTCCCAAGTTACACCCACAATAGATTGGTTTCGCCACATCACCTTATCCAAGGAAACTTTTTTGTTCCTTAGTCTTCAGACACTGAAATCAAGAATCTAAACAGGAATCTCATTAAAAGGAAGATTTTCTTGAATGTCACCACTCACAGAGGAATCCATTACTACAGCATCGCTAATATGCTTTCTAGGCATGGAGACATGGAATATTAGATGAACAGAGGATAACTCGGAAGGCAACTCGACCTCATAAGCTACCTTACCAACATGGATAAGAATTTTGTAGGGACCAACATAACGGGACTAAGCTTCCCCTTCTTTTCGAATCTTTTCACCCCCCTCATGGGTGGAATTTTTAGATACAAAAGAAAGATTTTCTTGAATGTCAGCACTCACAGAGGAATCCATTACCACAACATCGCTAATATGCTTTCTAAGCATGGAGACATGAAATATTGGATGAATAGAGGACAACTTGGAAGGCAACTCGACCTCATAAGCTACCTTACCAACATGGCTAAGAATTTTGTAAGGACCAACATAACGGGACTAAGCTTCCCCTTCTTTTCAAATATTTTCACCCCCTTATGGGTGGAATTTTTAGATACACTAGGTCACCAACTTCAAACTCAACGTCTCTCCTTCTAACATCCGCGTATGACTTCTGACGACTCTGCGCAGTTTTCAACCTTTCCCTAATCAACATAACTTTTTTCATATACTCAAATACCAAATCAGGACCACTCACAGCCGCTTCACCCACCTCGAACCAACCTATGGGTTATTTACACTTCCTCCCATATAAGGCTTTAAATGGAGCCATGCCAATACTAGAGTGGAAACTGTTATTGTAAGCAAACTCTATTAATGGTAAGTGATCATCCCAACTTCCCTTAAAGTCAAGTTCATAAGCTCTCAACGTATCCTCTAAGGTATGGATGGTCCACTCAGCCTGACCATCGGTCTATTGATGAAAAGCAGAGCCCAAAAGCACTTGGGTACCAAGACCTTTCTGAAAAGATTTCCAAAATTATAAAGTGAACTGAGTACCCCTATCCGAAATAATAGACAAGGGAACTCCATCCAGTCAGACTAGCTCTCGAATATACAATCTAACATAATACTCAGCAGTATATAAAGTATGAAAGGGCAAGAACTAATCAGACTCAGTTAACCTATCAACCACAACACAAATGGAATCATGATAGCATCGGGAATTAGGTAAACCAATCACGAAGTCCATATTTATCTCTTCCCACTTCCAGCTGGGAATACTAAACTCTTGCATCATACCACCAAGTCTTTGGTGTTCAACTATAACCTCTCGGCATGTTGCACACTTAGCTACAAACGTTGCTATATCTTTTTTCATACCACTCCACTAATATATTTCCCGCAAGTCTCGGTACATCTTGATGGCACCAGGATGAATAGAATATCGCGCCCCGTGTGCTTCATCCATAATCATCTATCTCAGATCATCAACATTCGGGACACACAATCTACCCTACAATCTCAACACACCATCTCCCCCTTGGGAGAAAACCTTTACTTTTTGGTCCTTTATTGACTCCTTTAGTTTGACCAAACTAGCATCTAAGTATTGCTTTTCCTTTACCTCCGAAACAAAGGAGGATTCGGAACTACTCTGAACCCCTATACTACCTTTAGCAGAGTGAAACAACCTAACCCCCAATCTAGCCAAACAATGTACATCATGAGCGAAATATTTCTTACCTTCCACCATATGCGAAACACTACCCATGGACACTCTACTTAGGGCATCCGCCACAACAATGGCCTTGCCCGACTAGTACAACATACTTATATCATAGTCTTTTAAGAATTCTAACTATCGTCTCTGCCTAAGATTCAATTCTCTCTGGGTAAACACATACTACAGACTCTTATGATCAGTCAAAACATCAACATGGACACCATACAAATAGTGTCTCCATATTTTCAAAGCAAACACAACAACAGCCAACTCAAGGTCATGGGTGGGGTAATTTTTCTCATGGGGTTTCAACTGTCTAGAAGCATAAGCTATCATCTTACCCTTCTGCATCAATACGCAACCCAACCCAACTCTCGAAGTATCACAGTATACCACAAAACCATCAACAACATCAGGCAAAGTCAAAACAGGGGCTGAAGTGAGTCAAGTCTTCAACTTCTGAAAACTCTTCTCATAAGAACTTCACTTGCTTTTGGGCCAACCGAGTCATAGGAGATGCTATAGAGAAAAACCCTCAATAAAACGACAGTAATAGCCAACTAAACCCAAGAAACTTTAGATATTAGTCAGAGAAATAGGTCTAGGCCAATTTCTAACGGCTTCGGTCTTTTGGGGATCAACTTTAATACCCTCGGAAGAAATGATATGACCTAGAAAAGCAACTGACCTTACCCAAAACTCACACTTACTGAACTTGGCAAAAAACTTGTGATCTCTAAGGGTTTGTAAGACAGTTCGGAGATGATCTGAATGTTCATCCTCACTACGGGAGTACACCAGTATATATCGATGAACACTATGACAAACATATCTAGATATGGTTTGAACACTCGATTTATGAGGTCCATGAAAGCTTCTAGGGCATTAGTTAACCCGAAAGACATAACAAAAAACTCAAAATAGCCATAACGAGTTTGAAAAGCAGTTTTTGAGATGTCACACTCCCTAACTTTGATTTGATGATAGCCGGAACGAAGGTCTATCTTTGAGAATAACTTGCACCTTGCAATAGGTCAAACAAATCATCTATTCTCGGAAAGGGGTACTTATTTTTTACGATGACTTTATTCAGATGGAGGTGATCAATACACATATGCAAAGAGCTATCTTTCTTTCTCACAAACAACACAGGAGCACCCCAAGGAGAAACACTGGGCCTTATGAAACCCTTATCTAGTAGATCTTTGAGTTGCTCTTTCAACTCTTTAAGTTCTACAGGGGCCATACGGTAAGGAGGAATAAAAATGGGCTGAGTATCTGGAAGAAGATCAATCTCGAACTCTATCTCTCTATCAGGAGGTATCCCTGGGAGATTATCCAGAAAGACATCCAAAAACTCATTGATAACGTTAACAGACCGGAGAGTTGGAGTCTTAGACTTAGTGTCTTTGACTCTAACCAAATGGTAAATACACCCCTTGGAAATAAGCTTTTTAGCTTTGAGGTAAGAGATAAAATAACTCTTGGTTGACATAGAATTCCCAGACCTCTGAAACATGGATACACCCAGAAACTGAATCAAAATCTACCTTGTCTAACTTAATCAGATCAGCCAACAAGACTCTATGAAGAACGGTAACAGGATAATTTTTATACACTTTTTGGGCAATAATCGAATCACCTACTGGGTAGAAAATAGGATAGGCTCAGGAATAATCTCAAGACTCATTTCAAAATTCAAAGCAATCAAAGGTATAAATTTGAGAAACTGGATCCAGGATCCAACAAAGCATACACATCAAACTGAAATATACGAAGCATACTAGTAACAACATCGGAAGAGTCCTCCTATTCAAAATGCCCGCCAGTATTGCTAGAAGAGGCGCCCTGAGCTGGGGCTGGGCGAGTCGCTATAAATGCCCGCCAGCATTGCTTAGACCTAGCTCTCTTATTCCCTCTCATTTTATCTCTCTCCTTAATCTTGTCTGCCTCAATCTATTGGGCATGAGTCATCAGCCTGGAAAGATTCATCTCACTATTCATCATAGCAGACCTACACTCCTTAACCACATAACTAGACACTTCAGTGACAAACTTACTCATACTAGCCCGATTATCAGCCACTATGTCAGGAGCATACTTGGCCAACTGATTGAACTTTAGATAGTACTCCATAATTGTCATAGAGCCCTATCGTAGGTTCATAAACACTTCCACCTTTGCCTCCCTCATCTCCAAAGGGAAAAACTTATCCAGGAATGCATCCTGGAATTCTTGCCATGTTGTAGAGACAACTCCCTCACCTCTACCTTTCCTTCAAGCAATAACCCAGTCATAAGCAAGGTCTTTCAAACTATACGCAGCCAACTCCACACTATGATCCTCAGATACATGCATCACCTGAGTAATCTTTTGCACCTTCTCTAAAAACAACCATGGATCCTCATCAGACTTGGACCCATAGAATTCCAATAAATTCATCCATATAAAGTCACGGATACTAGAAGCAGCTGAATCATCTCCCTGCTACCATGGAGCTGGGGCCGGGTTGGCCTGAATATTTGAAGTAACATCTTGGGCTAGCGCTTGAAAGGCTGCCCAAAATTCAGCATGAGAAACATTTTCATTCAAAGGGTTAGCGGTTTGAGGTTGCTGACCCTCATTATTTCTTATCACTCGATGTGGAGACATATTTCTATAATAGAAGAGCACAAATTAATAGCAGAGAGAGACACTTTAAGCACGACAAACTTCTGAAAGAAAAAATCACACTTTTTCCTAAAACGTCTTGTAGCCTCTTGCTTATAGATATGGCACACTACACACCGATGATCAAGACTCTAATTAACGCAGCTTTTCAGACTCCCTAGGATATCTTAAAACCTTAGGCTCTGATACCAAGTGTGTAACACCCCATAAAATGAGTCCTGGAGCATCACATGGTGCTTGAGGCTATTAGTAGCCCCAAGCTAACCTTTTGAGCCATTTTCATTTAATTCAATACAAATCAACGGGGTTTCCATAAATAACCCAGAAATATCAACAGAGTAATAATCATCCAAGAATAAAAGAATTTTAGAAAGATAACAAAATATGACTTATTAGTCAACACCCAACATCTATACTAGTCTAACAAGCCTCTAAGAAAATCAATAAAACCTCTAAGTAAATTCTTCTTTCGAAATCATTAACATCAAGATTTCATAATAATCATCATAAGACATGGGCTCATGCTTCAAATTCGTAAAAGTCAAATAAAAATCATGCCTTTGTAAAGAAAATTACTTTTGGGCACAAGAACGAAAGAGAGTTCTTGTTGAGAAACTCCACATACCTTGAATGATAAAATTTAGATCGATACTCATTTTTGAGATGTTAGTCGTGCCTTTGAATGATGGTTCTTGGAGTTCTTGAACTAGGAACTTGGAATCTTGAATAAATTTGCAGAATTAATGGTGAACTTTGGAGGTTCTTGAAGTTGGATGTAGGAGCTTAGGGTTTTCTTTTTGAGGGAATTGGATGAAATATAATATAATATTCTTCTAATAGGCTTTAATATAGGGTTTGGACTGATTTTGGGTGAGGGGGAATGATCAAAACCCCCCTAAAAATCAAATAATTCTCGAATCTATCCTTTGGTGGACAATTTTGATAGTCTGAAGTAGATCAACCATAACGTTTTACTCCGATATCTAAATTGGATGAAACCAATTTCATTAGAAAGAGGACTCTCATATATTTCCATTGATATATAGTATCTTACCCATATCATTGTGTACGAGGAGTTATGATTGTTTGAAGTTGACCTGAAAATTTACTTTTGATAGGCTGAAGTAGATCGACCATAAATTTTGCTCTGATAGACAAATTGGATGAAACCAATTTCATTGGAAAGAGGACTCGCAGAGCTTTCCATTGATATATAGTAGATAACCCAGATCATTATTTACAAGGAGTTATGTTCGTTTAAAGTTGGAGTAAAAATACGCCAGGCCTCAGTACTTTTTCCTACACGTTTTACTGTTCACTACTATTCACGATTCAATCGGAATGTTCATAACTCGTTGCTCGGCTGTCCGTTTTTGATGAACCACATATCGTTGGAAATATTATTCGATACTCTATACAATGATGGGTCATAATCTAAGACTGTCCATATGGAAAATTTATAATTTATTCTATAAGATAGAACCCAGCACGTTTACGCACAAAATTTCAACGAAAAATTTCCTGGGGTATTACACCTGCACACTCCACAAATACATCAAAAATGCACAAACACATAACATGAACTCTAACTATGGTTACAAAAATAATTTGTGGGTTGCCTCCCACTAGCACCTAATTTATCGTCGCAGCATGACTCAGATATCTTGATTACTCTGACTTCATCGAGATAAAAGGTATCAATACTTTTTATTGAATCTTTTGGACCAATATAAAGTTTGATTCATTTCCCGTTAACTTTGAAGACGCTTCTATATTCATTTTCAAGTTCAAATACTCAAAATTAGTAGACTTGACTGATTTTAAACGGTCCTGTTTACTTGGACTTGAGTTTACCTGGAAATAATTTAAGTTTGGAGTTGAATAGAAGCATAAAATCTCCTTTTCGTAAATCTACATTCAATCCTTAGATCTTGGTACTTTTTCATATTCTCTTTTTAAAGATCTACCTTTTCATAAGCCTCGAGATGGAATTCACCCACCTCATTCAGTTGCCCCAATCTTAGCTCTTCTGCCTTTTTCTAATTGAGATTTAACCTTTTGAGAGCCCACAAAGCCTTGTGTTCCAGCTCGATCGGTAAATAACATGCATTTTTGTAGAGTAACTGATATGGTGACATACCAATTGTTGTCTTTAAAGCAGTCCGATACGGCCACAAAACGTCATCTAGATTTCGAGATGAATCTTGGCTATTAGCGTTCACTATTTTGGCTAGGATGATTTAATCTCCTGATTCAACACCTCCAGTTTCCCACTAGTTTGTGGGTGTTATAAAGTTGCTACTCTATGCTGTTTCACCCCATATTTCACCAAATCATTCTGGAACACTTTGTTGCAGAAATGAGATCTTTCAGCACTTATAATAGTACATGGTACTCCAAAGAGAGGGAAGACGTTCTTCTTAAGAAATTTCACAACTCTTCTCCCTTTGTTATTAGACTAGGAAATGACTTCGACACATAATTCAAAACAACTAAAATGTACTTCATTCCACACGAGCTTACAAAAGGGTCCATAAAATCGATGCCCCTAACATCAAACAATTTTACTTCAAGCATCTTAGTCAAAGGCATCTTATGCCTCTTCGAGATCGACCCCTGCCTCTGAAATTGGTCACACTTTATCAAAAACTCATGAGAATCCTTGAATAACGTTGGGCAATAGTAGCCACTCTACAATACTTTTCTAGCCATTCGGTCACCTGCATGATAACCTCCAACTGGGGAAGCATGGCATGCTTCCAATATGCATAATACATCTACTTCTAGCACACATCTCCTTATAATGTTGTCAATATATCATCAAAAAAGATACGGCTCATCCCAGAAGTAGTTTTTCACATCATGAAGGAATTTCTTTCTTTGATAGAAATAAAGATTTTCCAAAATGAGCTCGCTTACCACATAGTTTGCCAAATCACCATAATAAGGCACTTTCTCCATAGCAGAAGCTAAGATCTCCTCATCAGGAAATGCTTTATTTATCTCAACTTCCTCACCAACTAATTTCTCAACTTCCATCCTAGACAGATGATTTGCAACTTGGTTTTCACAACCCTTCCTATCTTTGACTTCAAAGTAAAATTCTTGGAGAAGCAATACCCATCTAATTAACTTGGGTTTTGAGTCCTTCTTAGTCACCAAATACCTCAAGGTTGCATGACCAGTGTGGACCACCACCTTGGTCCCTAGAAGATAAACTCAGAATTTCTCAAAAGCATAGACTGTAGCAAGGAGTTCCTATTCGGTGATGGTGTTGGTATTTTTAGACCCATTCAGTGCTTTGCTAGTGTAATAAATTGGGTGAAACAATTTGTCCTTCTTATATACCAACACTGCTCTAAGGGCAACACCGCTTGCATCACATATGATCTCAAATGGTTTTGACTAATCTGGTGCGACAATAATAGGGGCCTCTACCAACTTCTCTTTAAGGCATTTGAATGCCTTCAGGAAACCATCATCAAAGACAAACTTATCCTCCTTCTATAAGTGTTTGCAAAGTGGATTTGCAATTATGGAGAAGTCCTTTATAAACCTCAGATAAAAGTTAGCATGTCCAAGGAAACTATGCACTCTCTTCACTGAAATGGGGGTGGTAGCTTCTAAATAACCTCAACCTTGGATTGATCAACTTCAATCCTTTTTCCTGAAATTTTATGCTAGAGAACAATGCCCTCCTTCACCATGAAGTGATATTTATCTCAATTAATCACTAGGTTGAATATCACACACCGCTGCAAGGCTCTATTCAGGATCACTAAACATAACTCAAGTGAATCTCCTACCACAGAAAAGTTATCCATTAACACCTCTAGGGTTTCTTTAACCATATCTGAGAAAATAGATATCATACACTGTTGGAAGGTAGCAGGGCATTACTAACCTAAATGGCATCCTCTTAAATGCGAAAGTGCCATACGAGTATGTAAATATTATTTTCTCCTAATCTTCAGGAGCAATGCAAATCTGATTATATCTAGAATAACTATCCAAGAAGCAATACTATCCCCTTCTTGCCAATCAATCAAGTATTTGATCCATGAAGGGCATCGGGAAATGGTCTTTCAAAGTCTATGAATTTAGTTTGCGGTAGTCCATTCAAACTCTCCACCAAGTCATAGGCCTAAGTGGAATCAACTCATTCTATTTATTTGCAACAACAGTCATACCCCCTTTCTTAGGCACACATTGAACTGGGCTTACCCATTTACTGTCAGAAATAGGATAAACCACTCCTTTGTTCAACCACTTAATAATTTTCTTCTTAACCACCTCTTTCATCAGTGGGTTAAGACGGCGTTGGTGCTTAGTGGTCGAAGTAAAACTTTCTTCAAGTTGTATTTTGTGAGTGGAGATACTAGGGGGGATGCCAATAATATCTGCAATAGTCCACCCTATTGCTCTCTTGTACCTCTAAAGTACCAAAATAAGTGCTTTCACCTGCTACTTTCCTAAATTAGTTGCAATAATAAAGGGTAGCGTGTTTCCATTACCCAAAAACACATATCTAAAATACCCTGGTAGTTTTTTCAATTCCAACACCGGTAGATCTTTGACAGATGGCTTAGCTGGTGGCGTTCGTTGATTAGTAAGATGAAGATCTAACTTTTTGGTAGTGTAAGTGTATGAACCCATTCTTGTCAGAGCACAAACAATCTCTTCTTACTCCTCAATGCCTTAACGATAAAAATTCATAAGCACTGCAACTAAAGGCTCGATAGCAAACTTTTCCTCTATTGGCACGTCCTTCTTATCCTTAATGTCATCCAGCTTCTAATACTACTGGATTACCATTTTCAAGCTCAACATCTTCTTTGACCATCTCATTATTTATAGTTTTGCCCAAAAAAGGGCCTAATAAAATGTTACCACTCCATATGGTAATAGTCATGCCTAAACTATCATTTCGAGGGTTATGAATTGTATCACTTGGTAGAGTTCCACTCTTTTTCTGATTCAATATTGTAGAGAGTTGGCTTATTTATTGTTTCAACTATTTGTTTGAATTAGAGTGTGAGTTTACCAACTGAATCATAGATGACAAATTAGTGTTCATGGTAGTCACCCCAGAGTTGGTAGCCTCAACTCTCTTTAATAATTTCTTCACCATGTCCTTGATGGAAATCTTGCAAGAGCTAGTTGCAACATTATCTCTGCTTTTACGAGGTACATACAACCTACTTCTATCATTCTTGCTCTTTTAGTTTCCTTGATCCTACTCCTTATATCCAGCATTGTAATAATAAGTTCGACCTTAATTTCCTTAGCTATTGCCTCAAAAACACCCTGGTCATTCAAATAATTTGCCTCTTCTTCTGAATCAGAATTATTTCTACTGTAGAATGCAACAACCTTTACTTTTTAGTCTTTGCAGATAATAAGTGCTTGGTCAACAAGTCTATTTGTGTCTTCAAATGTGCCATATCTTGATTGCATTCTTCTTTTTTCTTACATTATTTGGTAGTCATACCAATAGAAATAGTAGGGCTTGCTACCACAGAATCCCTAGTATGCCAATATCTACTTCATTTGGTCATCCAATCAAGTATCTCTGAGGCCTCTTGTAAAGTAAAATCCATAAATGATCCTCCTGAAGCATTATCAACAACTGCTTTTATAATAGAGTTCAAATCCCTATAAAGAGTCTGTATCAGATGAATATCCATCATATTATGGTTTGGGCACTGCATCAACTTCTTTTTAAACTTCTGCCAAGTTTTGTGAAGAGCTTCAATTAGGAGCTATTGAAAATTATTGATCTCATCCCTCAACTGTACCCTTCTGGAGGGCGGAAAGAACTTTTCTAGGAAAGCCTCCTTTAACTGGCTCTAGTTGGTTATAGAATTGGGTGTCAGTTTATTAAGCCAGAATGTTGCCTCCCCAGATAAAGACAATAGAAATAACCTCAAGAGAATACCATTCTGACCTAATCTGGGATTATCAAAAGATTTGCAAATGGTAACAAAATTCACTAAATACATGTTAGGATCATCTCCTGGCAGAACACCGAATAACCCCTGTAGATGTTGAAGTTAGATCATCGTACTGGTGATATTGAATTTTTCTCCAGCTACTAGAGGTGGAGGAATAATAGCTCCAATCGCTCTTACTCCATTCATTCCGTCGTCATCGTCTTTGAGATTATACTAAATAAGTTGGTGGTCCTTTCTTCCCCTGAAAGGGCAATTCCAATGTACATTGCAATTCATGAGTTTAGCTATATTCCCACGCCTTGGGTTTACAGGATCCAATAAGTCATCATCTTTCAGGCCTTCATCATCACGACTTGGCACCCGACTTGGGTTATCAGTATTTTGCTGATTTACTTGAGCATTAGCCATGGCAGCTAATCTTCCTGCCTCTTGTGGATCAGCCATTCTACTGATCAACTAAGGCTCTAGATGAATTGGTAATAATGGAGCACCTAATCTCTGTGTATTGTGCATACACAATTATCAACCTGCACAAACAAAAACAACAAATAAAAGCAAAGTACTAGGAAATTTTGACCAAAGGGTTGATTAACAATCACAAACTTAATTGACAACTATATTCCCCAGCAACGGCGCCAAACTTTGATTTGCCCAAATCATAGAGTTCCTATGAAAGTGTAAGTGGTCGCTGTCAAATATGTCGAATCCCATAGGGAATACTATGTTTACTAAGTATTGTGGTTGTTATTAGACTGTTCGTCGAAGGTTCCTGAAAAAAAGGGTTTTTGATTTATCAATTGTATAAAAATGCTTGTCACAAAAAGTAATCTGCTTGTTGATTGTATTAAAAAATAGTAATTTAGTAAGAGTAGTCAAACTAAGGTTATGGTTACCAAGATAGTTAAATAGCTAGGGTTGTGAACTATTTTTAATTCCCTATGAACAATTTTAATTGCAAGAGTAATTGAATTCTACGATTTACCCATTAGTTTTCAACATAAATGAGTAATTTTATCCCTTAATTCTTTCAAACATAAGGAACATATTATTTATTCAACTATATTCTCACATGGGTTGATCCGGTTAAGGAATCTACCCTCTATCCAAAGGTTAAAGCCTTTAGATTTGTGTAAACCCTTTCTTTTCCAAAAAAACACTTTTTCATTCGAACACGTGATGTTATTGGGCTTACTTTTCAAGTTTTCAACCAAGAAAAGTCATTAAAGTGAAGAAGGTTTTAGGCAATATCAATTAATCATGAGAATCTACTAGATTAACAACCCAATTCAACTTTTCATAAAATGGCTCCCATAACCCTAGTTATGGGAGCTTAGCCACACATCTCTATAATAGAAAGATAAGAACTCATTATGTTATTTATAAATTAATTCAAGATTTACTTACAAAGGTTACAAATATTTGTTATTAAATCTTCAATAGAGATGGAATGATTAGATCCATAAGATTTGCTTAATTCCCCAAAATACTAGGTTACAAAGAGTTTCCAGATATGGAGACTATGATTAAAAAAATAAAAATGAAAGATAGATCCCATAATAAAACCTAAAACTGGTATTTATATATTCCGAGGTAAAAGGAATTTGAATTTTGAATTCAGAAATCCGCGTCCAAACTAATGGCCAAATTAGTGGTCCGTCGAGGGGTTGATGGTCCGCCATTTGCTCTGTCATTACTGATCCTAGATATTCATATTTTGGAAAAGGCTGACGGCTAATCTGGTAGTCCATCAAAAGAATAACGGTCCACCATTTGGTTAGTCATTGAGTCTTTTCAGGAGGTCATTTTTGGATAAGACTGATGGCCAAGCTGGTGGTCCATCGCAGATCTGACGATCCACCATTTGGTCTATCACTATGTTTTTTAGGATGTAATGTTTTAGATAAGACTGATGGCCAAGCTGGTGGTTCGTCGTAGATCTGACAGTCCATCATTTGGTTTGTCATTAAGTCTTTCAGGAGGCAATGTTCTGGATAAGACTGACAACCAAGCTGGTGGTCCATCGCAGATCTGACGGCCCACCATTTGGTTCATCGCTGAGAGTTATGAAACCTTGGATTCTGCCTAAGACTTGACGATAAGGTTGGTGGTCCGTCAAAGGTATGACGGTCCACTATTTCAACCATCAGAAGCACTTTTCTACCACTTTCCAGAGTCTTTTACTTCAGCTAATTCCTTGACCGGAAACACTAAAAGCCCACATCAAATGCAACCTTGGTTGCTTGAAAACATTCAATTTTCCCAAGAAAAGATGCAAGATATTCCTTCAAAAATCAAAACATCACTCGTCTTGGTTAGGGTTTAATCTATGGGTTAGCTAAGCCTGCTCCTTTCCTATTCGCTCTTTTTTAGTTTAGATTGTTTGTGGTTAATAAGTGTTCATATGGTATTCTAATTAGCATGGTGTTGGTTCCTTCAACTTTGACCCTTTTTTTTATTTTACATCAAAATTTTTGGATGATCTACTCAGCATTAGTAGCCTGCATGAGTTGGGTTTACCATGGCCTTATCCTTGATTGATAGGAACTCCTGGAGCGGATCATTCAGTAGTGGGGACTTGTACTTTAGACTCCTAGCTTGTAGTTTTGATGGTCATTCCAAACCAGTTGTAGTATTGGCATAGATTGTAGAACTTGGTAATATTGTGTGCCTATGTAAGGCCTTAGGGGCTTATTATCATGTTTTCCATCATGGATTTTCAGTGGATCAACTTTAAATCTTAAAGGTTAGTATGTTGGAGTCGCTCGGGCAAAACTTGGGTGATATTCTGCTTGGTTTGAAGTGGATAGCAGATTTTGTAAGGCAAAATAAAGTTATATTTGAAATTTATAGTTGGTTGCATAGTTTATTCCTTGGTATGCCTTTGGCTTGGATGAGTTTTCATTTGATTGTGTGGTATCAATATTGTATCAATATGTCGTGGTTAAAATTTACGTGTATCATCCTTCCTCGATTCAGTTGGAGGCGTGTTGATAGTTGAGGTTGAGTTTTGGCTATTTCAGAATGAAGTGTGGAAGTTGGTTGAAAAAGGGATATCTGTGGAAAAATATCATATAAGTGTCATTTCTCTTTAGAGGTTATCTGGGAAGTCGTGCTCCGAGAATGCAGGCCCAACACCTCATCCCTCCGAGCATTTGTGATCTTTGTATCCACTAACTTTCATAGATAAAAGTCCTTTTAGTAGTGGATATTCTAATGACCCTTCAGTTCATTCCATCGATTTGCATGCATTTCATGTTGTTCCACATGTAATACCATAGGTCTTTTAACTCTGAATTTTCTAAGTAATTGTGCTTACTACTCAGGGTAAAGCACAAGTGATGAGTCATGAAGACTCATCACAGTTCGTATAGAGCTAATTTAGTCTAACCAGTAAGGTTTCCCTAAGTTTTTGGCATGGTTATGACTAAAATCATGCCAGTCGTAAGGTAATGTCAGAATTCATGGTGACACGCCCCAAAAACAAGATATTTCGTATGGGTATCTCAAGACCACATGAATAAAAGGATGCCCTGATAACCCATCACAATCATCACATCAATCACAAGGGTTGGGTGAATCCCGACCGTATAATAAGATAGCGGAAAAAATACTAGAAGTCATAACTTAACAATGTAAACCCATTTCATAAATATCAACACACTAACCAATATACCGAAGTCCATAGTCATCCCTAATACCTCTATAAAAACTGAAGTTTAGAAATATATATGTTGGAAAAAAACCCCGACCATAGCCAAACCAAGTCAAAATAAGACTATGGATCGAGGACCAAGAATGAAAGTCTTCAAAAATAAGGACGACTTCGAGGTCAATAACTTAACCACTAATATTACCTAATCATTGGACAGGAAGAGAAAATGATGCTCCAGCCCCTATGTTGTGTGGGGACATAGCATCCAGAGATGGTTAGCAGTTTGAGCGCTAACATGTAACTTAAGGATAATGATAAAATAGCATCACTATTCAACAACAAGTCATTATATCATATTCAATCATACCCACAGACTTATCATTACATATAGGTATATCATATGCTAATCAAGAAATCAAGGCTCAACAACATTTTTGAACTGTAATACCCGTACTTTTCCTAACTTTAAAATTTTTTCAAAGAATGTTAGAAGCTTTCTTTGAAAGATGAATCCACTTTTATACACGTGGTATTTTTAAGATTTTCACTTTTTTCATGTGGAAAATTCAATAAAATTTCCATCGATACCAAAGTCGCCCAAATCCAACACCCAGGTGAACAGTTAGAGCCTTTTTAGTGAGATAGTGTATCACCTGAGACTTCAGCACATCGCGGAGATAGCTCAAATGGCAATTGTCAATTTACAGTGTTGCTCCTCAATAGTGGCACGTCACGCCAAACTTCCAAGTCACAGACAAGTTGGCAATGTGATAGCTCCGCATCACTCCATCGTGAAATTTCCCATTTGTCACGTTCTAGTGACTTGGCGCGATAGTGGCGCATCACGCCAAATATGAAAATAGGGAAATTTTCTCTGAATTTAAATACGTGTCCTAGGGTTAAAAAGGTCAATTTCCCACCCTATATAAGACTTATAACATGAGATTTAGCCATAATTCAGCAACTTACACTCAATTACTCTCAAAAACACTCAAGAAACAAGCCCTAGGGTTTTTATTGAAGGTTCAATTCCAAGGTAATTTACTTCAAATTTCAAGAATCTCTCTACCAATCTTCGTAGAATCACAAACTAAGGTATGCATAGTGTTCATTCATGAACTCCTTTCATCCATGAAACCCAAGAATCTCTTTTCTCAGTTTAAGTTTATGGATTTTTTTGTGAATTTCATGTTGGGTTTGTTTTGTCTATATTGATAATGATCAATTGAATTCAAATCCATGTTGGGAGATCAATTTTATATTGAATTGACTTGTATAGATGTATATTCAAGTGAACCTATCAATAAACCCTAGGATGATGAAATTAGATGTTGAATCATGATGTGTAATTGTTGTATAATGGTGTCTACATATATTATGCCTATCATGGGTTTGATTAAATACCGATATGAAGGAAAAGTGCCCAACTAGCATGATATTCTGAAATCCTGTTTGTACAAATTTATGCATATCACATGTTTGATGAAGTTCTTCAATATATGAATTATGAATTGTGTTGTTGGTCATGTGTTCACGTAAGTCATGCTATGTCAGTTTCTTTCAATCGAGTCCTAGGGGTACTTGTACCCGACAATTTAGCTATGTGCCTAGAGCCATGTCATGTTTTCACGATCTCCTCAGTCAAGCTGTGATCCATAGAACTCAGTCAGTCATGTGACTCAGGAAATCTCAGTAATCTCAGTAGTTCAATAATCTTAGTGATCTCAGTACTCAGTAATCTTAGTAACCTCAGTATTCCTAGTCAATCTCAGTAACTTCAGTATTCTCAGTTAATCCTTAGAATTCAAAACATTCCGTCAATCAACGAAACTCAGTAAATTTAGTTTAGCTCCGCTAAATAATATCACTAGTATCAGTTCAGTTCATCTAATTAGTTCAGTTCAGTTAATCAGTTCAGCTCAATTAATTAGTTCAGTGTCTTTCAAATGGGAGTAGGATTCAGCACTAAGCCAGCCTAGGGATGGGGACTCACCCGCTAGATAGGACTGAGATCCCTAGAAACAATCCCTAAATTCTAAAACTACGTAGCCAGCATAGGTATGAGATGTCACCCATTAGATAGGACTAACATACTCAGGGATCACCCGTTAGAGCATTTAAATGTATAGGACTGATACCAGGGGTCATCAGATTACTCAGATAAAGTACGGAACTCAGCTAGTTCCATCAGATTAAGGATTGTCAGGTACAGTCACTCATGTTATCAGTTATATAAGTTATCATAACTCATGTTATGAATATTCTGCTTCAGAACTGTTAGACACAGTCAACCATACCATTTTTTCATAATCAGAACTGTTAGAAACAGTTATTCATGTATCAGAAACATAGTATCAGTCCCTCAGATATCAATAATTCCAAGTTATTAGTAAACTCAGTATTCAGAACTTAGCATTCAGTCCTATTATGATGTCAGTTACAATTACGTGTGCATGAATGTATTTTCACGTTCATGTTAGTCAGTCAGTTAGTATTGTTCATATATATGAACGTATTGCATTCATCCTACCTCTCTTGCATACCAGTACATTCAAAGTACTGATGCATTTGCGTTATGGTGTCTTATACTATAGGTTTAGAACCGTGAGCTCCAGAGAACTTGTAGCATCCCAGTACAGCGATCAGAGTTAGCAGTGAGTCCTCATCCTTCGAGGACATAATGATCACATTACTATTTCAATTTTCAGTTTATCTGGGGACAGGTCCCATCAACTCCTTATTTAGACAATTTAGAGTCTTTCAGACTACAGTATGTTTAGATAATTATCTAAGTTGTTTTGGTCTAGTTATACCATATTTTTTAGTTATGTACAAGTACTGAACCTTATGGCCTTTCAATTCATGTTTCCACATTTATGATATTATTACTATTATTCAGTACTCAGTTTACAGATATCAGTCATGGGCACCGTGTAGAATTCTGGGTACCAGATTCGGGGCATTACATGAACGTTCATTTATTCATTAGACATAAAATGGAGGACTCCGACCTTCCACAATTAGATTCAACAATTCTATTTAGGCACAAGACTTTCACCACAATCACATGCCATTAGACAAAGGACTTTAACCATGCTGACACATACATTAGCCAAGGAGTTTAACCACATACACAATCATTTAAACAAGGGACTCTAACAACACACATTCATCTAGGAAAGGGACTCCAACATCGTGCCCATTTGTTAGACAAGGAATCTAACCTTATGCCAAGAAACTCTAACCGCAAGTCATTTTAATAGGTGAGGTACATTAAACTTAAGAGATCTCTTTATACAAGGTACTTTAACCTCGAGCAATTTCATTGTGAAGGGACTCCAACCTCAAACCATTCATAGGTCAAGTAACCTCAACCTCAAGCCATTACAACTATCTTTTATTGACATTGAGACTTTAACCCTTTGCACATGCATCAACATTTATTCCTTACAACACTTAAGGACTTTAACCATTTAACTAATTCAACACTATACATGACCCCATGGTCCTTATGGGAGCCTTCAATGCTCAACCATTTCAATAGTACATTGTCTTCATTCAACACATAATACAATTCAATTTATGGTCATCAAGACCCTTACAAACTATGCACATCTCATAAGCAATCTTATACAACATTCATATCACACTTTAGTTCAACTAACAATTCAAGTTTATTTTCATATTGAGGGACTTCAACCCCTTAATAGTCATTAACTCAACAAGGTCATCATTTTACTGTACATGGCTCCCAATACTTTCATAACATCATTTATCAATAATTCTTACTTATTGGGCCCTTTCTCTACTTCAACACATCACCACATATAACTAGACAATTCACATAGACGTATTTACAAACACTTTACACACATAACTTTACAAGGCTATTTTCATGGTAAAAGTTATAAAGATTATGTTTAATCATCACTATCATGTTAAACCACATATAACAAACACCCACATATGAAAATCACCATCAATGACATGCATAATCATAAGTCTAAGCAAGAATCAACATTATTCCACAATAGGCACCAAAACCCTTTTCATTTGATTTGAAAATCACTATGTACACTTACTAATCCAAGTGTAAAATACATGCGTTTAGAGTTATTTAACAAGGGGAAGAGGTACATGCCTTATAAAACTTGATTCACCAAGAGACTTGACTTCACTTTTCCTCTTGAAGATTACCCATGAAACCCTAGCCTACAATTCTTCAAAGATGAGTTTGAAAGAGTGTTTTTGATGTTTGATCCACTGAAACTGTGTTTAAGTAGGCCATATACACTTATATAGTGAAGGTAATTAGGGTTTAACGCATGAAAAATGACCACATGGCCCTTAGTTAACAGGTATAAAATGCACCCGTACAGGGGTACAACTCACCTTAGGAACCATACCCTAGAGTATGAGTGGTACCCTTACTCGTTCCTTAGGCTTCTCTTAGGTCTCCTACACTGTTAAGGTTACGATCATAAACCCTTAAGTCATATACAAAGTGGAAAACTTAACCCCTAACTCGTATACACCACCAGTACCAAAAACAGTCCACTCAAGCTAGGACTTCTCTCTATACTATCATGTTGGGTACGACACGTACACTTAGGGTACGATTGAGGAGGGGGTCACTTGTACCTAGGATAGTGAGTCACCCTTACCGCAATTACTAGGATACAAGAGGGGAGGGGAATAAGGATACGACTTAAATCCAAGGGGAATGACTCGTTCCCCTAGTTGTACACCATCCTATTGACATCAAATGGAGAAATTTCTTTGATGGCTCAAAGTCTAGGTATTTCAATTCTCCCCCACTTAGATCATTTGTCCGCGAATGAAGGGTAGGCCAAGAAATAAACACAAGTTAACAAATTATCACATATCAAACCAGCCCTTGAAAAAGTTAGAACAAGCATACAATAAGGGTACAACACACATCATTCTTATTTTTAATCAGTCATTCGCTTCATCGACTTTGGAACTTAAAACCATTATTTATCAAAGACACTTGTTACGTATAAAGCTTTTGGACTTAAACCCTTACTTATTAACACTCACTCATTTCACAACTTAGGGACTTCAATCCATCGACTTATAAAGGTTGCTCAATTCAAGGATTACGGACTCGAACCCTTTGTTTACCAAAAGCATGAATCAACTCTAGATACTAGGGACATAAACCCATCACAACAAGGACACATATAGTTTCAAAGCATTATAGACTTGAACCCATAGTCTAACAAGAACCAAATAAACCCAACATATTACTCATTGTCTATCAAATACATAAATCAAATCAATAAGATCAAGACATACCTCCATCACAAGTTTTCAAAATAGGAAATAAATGTGGATACTTGTACTTTATGTCCTGTACCGCTTCCCACATAGCTTCCTCTGACTTTTGGTTCCTTCATATAACCTTCATAGAAGACACCTCTTTTTTTTGCAACCAGCAAATTTGCCGATCCAAGGTTCTTACTGGGATCTCCTCATAGGACAAAGAGTCTGAGATATCGACATCCCTTAAAGTAATAACTAACGATGGATCACCCATACATTTCCACAACATAGAGACATAGAAAATAGGGTGAATAGAGTTAATACTAGAAGGAATCTCCAAATCATAGCAAACATTTTCAACCCTCTTTATAACCAAGTAGGGACCAACATATCGGGGACTAAGATTTCCCTTTTTACCAAATCGCATCACTCCCTTCTTGGGAGATACTTTCAAAAATACCCAATCGCCAACACCAAACTCTAAGTCTCTATTCCTCATATCTGTAAAGGACTTTGGGAAAATTTGAGAGGTTTTCAACCTATCACAAATCACCTTCACGTTTCTAAGGATTGCTGAACTGAATTTGGGCCAAGCAACTTACTCTCGCCAACTTCGTACTAAGGAACACTCTAGTACCCAAACCCTTTTGGAATGACTTCCAAAAGTAGGATAAAAATAGAGGACCATGATCTGAGATGATCAAAACTAGAGCATCATGCAACTTCACTATCTCCACATGATACAACATAGCATAATCTTCCACCTAGTAATTAGTCCTTATGGTCAAGAAGTGAGCGAACTTGGTCATTCTATCAACAATGACCTAAATAGAATAACATTTATTTTTGGATTTAGGGAGACTGGTAATGAAATCCATATTTATAGCCTCCCACTTCCATTCGAGCAACACAATTTTGTAGTACAACCCACCGCGCCTTATGTGCTCAACTTTCTCTTGTTGACATACCATACACTTTGACACATATCTAGCCATATCATATTTCATATTGATCCACCAATAAAACTCTCTAAGGTTATGATATATCTTGGTGGAAATGGGATATATAGCATACCGAGATTCATGAGTCTCGACTATGACCCTTTTCCTCAATCCATCCAAATCGGGAGCACATAGTCTACCTTGGTATCTCAAAATACCATCACCACCAATCACAAATTTTGCAACTTTGTGTTGACCCACATTACCCTTGATCTTGATTAAGTTAGTGTCCAATACATGCTTTTTCTTAATCTCAACAATAAGAGATGACTGAGATACCAGATGCACAGATACACTACCACTCTCAGAGTCTGCAAGTCAAACTCTAAGATTAGCCAAACAGTGAACGTCCTTAACTAATTCCTTCTTATCCTCATCTAAATAGGCCAAACTTCCCATGAATAATCTACTAAGAGAATCAATGACTATATTTGCCATACCGGTATGGTATTGAAGGCTCGTATCATAGTCTTTTAACAACTTGAGCGACTTTCTTTGCTAGAGATTTAACTTCTTTTGGGTAAATCATATTGGTGACTCTTATGATCGGAGAAGATATCGACATGCACCCCATAAAGATAATGCCACAGAATCTTTAGTGCAAAAACCATGGCTAACAAATCTAGGTTGTAAGTAGGGTAGTTCTTCTCATGAACATTTAATTTTCTAGAATAATAGGCCCTCTTCTATTATAAGTGCGGCCCTCTTCACACCTATAAAAGAGACTCTACTTGACATGGTATTTTGGACACCCAACTGAAAATGAACCTAGGCTTTGATACCAACTTAACACGCCTCGAGACCGAGTATGTCTTATGGGCACCTCAGACCTACATGAATCGTAGGTCACCATAATAACCTATCACAATCATTATATCAATCAAAAGGGTCGAGTGAATCCTGAACATACAATAAAATAGTAGGAACAATACAAGTAGTCATAACTTAACAAATCTAACTATTTCATAAATATCAACACACTAACAAATATGCTTAAGTCCAATTATCCATAATACCTCTATATAAAGCGATGTTTAGAAATATATATGTTGGAACATGCCCTTGATAATAACGAAATCAAGTCAGAATAAGACTAAGTCTAAAGATAGGAGACCAAGAATGAACGTCTTTCGAAATAAGTAAGCGCACCACTCCGAGGTCAATGCATAAACCGCTTTAATCACCTAATCACTATGTAGGAAAAGAAGATAATGCTCTATCACCTATGTCACATGGGGACATAATATTTGGAGATGGTTAGGGTTGGAGCGATCGCATGTAACTCAAGGATAAAGATAAAATAGCATCATTATTTAACAATAAGTCAGTATATCATATTAAATTGTGTTCAAACACATATCCTTACATATAGGTATATCACTTGCTAATCAATAAATTAAGGCTCTATAACATTCTTGAACATTTATTCATAAGTGATGGAGTGGAAGACTCTGACCTTTCATACTTAGATTCAATAATTTTATTTAGGCATAGGACTTTAAACATAATCACATGCCATTAGACATAGGACTTTAACCATGCTTACTCATCCATTAGCGAAGGACTTTAACAATATACACAATCATTAAAATAAGGAACTCTGACAACATATATTCATCTAGGCAAGGGACTCCAACCTTATGCCCATTCGTTAGACAAGTACTCTAACCTTTTGCCAAGGGACTCTAGCTGCAAGCCATTTCACTAAGAGAGGTACATTAACCTTAAGAGATCTCTTTAATCAAGGGACTTCAACCTCGACCAATTTCATTGGGCAAGGGACCCCAACCTTAAACCATTTCATGATGCAAGAGACTTCTACGTCAGGCCATAACAACTAACATTAGTTTACAATGGGACTTTAACCCTTTGCCCATGTATGAAAATTCATTACATACAACACTTATGGACATTAACCTTTTCACTAACTTAACACTATACATAACCTCATGGTCCTTATGGGAGCCTTCATTGCTCAACTATTTCAATAAGGCATTACCTTCATTAAACTCATTATACAATTAAATTTATGGTCATAAAAACCCTCACAAACTATGAATATTTCATAAACAATCTTATACCACATTCATACCACAGATTAGTTCAACCCATAATTTAAGTTAATTTTCATATTGAGGGACTTTTACCCCTTAATAGTAATTAACTCAAAATGGTCATTATTTCATAATAGATGTCTCACAATACTTTTACAACATCAATTGTTAATTATTCATACCTATTGGGTCATTTCCCTAGTTCAACACATCGCCAATGTGACTAGACAATTTGCATAGACATTTTTACAAACACCTTACTTCCATACCTTTAACAAGTCTATTTTTATGGTAGAAATGATAAATATGGTTTAATAAATACCCTCATGATAACCCACATATAATAAGTACCCACATATACAAATCACCAATGACTTGTATAAACACAAGTCTAAGCAAGAATCAACATTATTCCTCATTAGGCACCAATTTCCTTTTTATTTGATTTCAAAATCACCATGTACACTAACTAGTCCAAAAGAAAAATATATATGTTGAGAGTTATTTAACTAGGGGAATAGGTACCTGCCTTAGAAAACTTGATTCACCAAGAGTCTTTACCTCACTTTGCCTCTTGCAGATCACCATTGAAACCCTAGCCTTCAATTCTTCAAATATAAGTTTGAGATAGTTTTTTTGATGTTTTATCCACTCAATGAGTGTTAACCTGACTCATACCTTACGATCTCATTGGTTACATACATTGTTAAGCGTATGATTGCACACCCTTGAGTCATATCCAAATGTTACAACTCAACCCCTAACTCATATAAACCACCTATACCTAAAATAGTTCACTTAAGCTAGGAATTCCCTCTATATTATCATTTTAGGTATGACTTATATACTTAGGGTTCAAATGAGAAGGGGGCCACTCATACCTAAGACAGTAAGTAACCCTCACTACACATCCTAGGTTATGAGAGAGGAGGTTAAGAATGATGCCACTCATATCCGAGGTGTATGACTCGTTTCCTTAGTCATACCTACCCAGTGATATCAAATAGAGAAATTCTTTTGATTGTTCAAAGTCTGGGCGTTTCACATGATGAAAGACTTCTGACCTTAACAATGAGATAGAGGAATCTTATTATCCTTATAATGACTAGACTCTATGAGCTATAAGGTGAGGTCATGAGTTGTAGGGTAGGAATTGTGACCAAATAAGGAGGCCTTAACTATCTGCTAAGGCTACGAGTCTCAATGATGACTCATGATCAGTGACCACTAGTCATGAGGTGACCCATAGTCACTGGTGATAGTTTATCTTGTATTTTTATTTGCGGCACTTTGGTTTTTTCTTTCATCCCTAATTATAACCTATGACCAAAAAGAACCCTAGGGGTCCCTTTTTTTATTATTTTAATAAGTCAAATATACTCTCTTATCTCTCAAATTCCCCAATCAAAAGCAAGGGTATGGTTTCTAGGGATTGGTCATCTAGGGTTCAAAGTATAGTTTCTTCTCTAAATTCTTGGTCTTTTTAGACATGTCTCTCTTCCCTAAACTTGTATTTTATCTTGGCATGCAATGTGTTGGTATTTATATAGTTTTACTATTTGGTTTCTGAATTTGGGTATAGGGTTATGGATGATTATTATTTAAATGGTATTTTGATGATTTACATGCATTTGTTTATGCTATTAATAGATAATGGAACTCATTGGGTGCATGGGTGTGGATAATGTAATATGGGTTATGGATTCCCCCTAGGTTTATGTATTTTTATTTTGGAAGTGGTAACAACCTTAACCCACCTTACAAAATTTGCTATAAAACATGGCTATATGCATAATTTAACCATTTTGAAACTAATGTATTGCATAGGAAGGCTAACAGAAAATAAATTGTTTTAAAGGGCCTTGGTGGTGATGGATAGATTTAAAATTGGAATTTTAGAGTCTTATGGATACCCCCAAGTTGTGACATGGTGCTGAAGGCCACAAGTGACCCCAAGATAACCCATGATTTGGTACCTGCTATGAGCATTGAATGAAATAAAAGTAAAATAAAACAATAAGGAACTATCAATATGAATACTAGAATATATAAAAGACATGTCTGAAGTATCTGATAAACATTGGAAAACTAAATTGTTAGTCTGAAAACCTTTAAAACATAAGAAGTTGATGGGACAAACCCCCAACTAACTAAATCGTACTAAAATGTTGAAATAAATAAAATAAAATAAACATCCTCGATAGATGAGGACTCACCACTATAACTGCGGGGAAATGTTGAACTTCTTAGGGATGGTCGAGAAACCATGCATGTGATCCTATGCTATAAGACAACATAGCTCAAAAGAAAGGTATGCAATTAGTACTTTGAATGTACTGGTGCATGAAGTAAGAAATAACTAGAAATACATATAGCAATAGAACATAGACACATGTATATGCAAAACTAAGAATGCAAGACCAAACAAAGACATGTATTGTAATGGTTTGAATGATTGAATAACTGATATCAGAATAACTGTAAATTTGATTACTTAGTCAAGCAAACCTGAACTTGTATAAACTGAGTACTGATTGAACCTGTGGGATCTATCATGTAACCAATATATGTCAATCTGATCTAGTTGGAATCCAACCTATATCCCCAGTTGAAAGGGTATCAGTTCCATACCATGGGTACTAACACATGGCTATGTGGATTAACTAATATGTTGTCCCGAACCAGGGTGTAAAACCTAAACTGATGAGTGAAATCAAGCCTAAATAGATGGGTAACCCCTCATATCCTACACTCACTACATAGATCTAGAATTTAAGGACTACTACTAATGACTCTGCTAAAATAGATGGTGAAGACGCCATCCCTGCATTCTCTCTGGGCTAAATCCTACTGCCAACTGAATGATAGTGGTATGATTAGGCTATTTAACATGACATGATATGATACTTGTAAATTCTCAACATGAATATAATATTCTAAATGTGGTACTAAAAATCACGGTCTGACTGATTTATTTCTTAGAAATAAAAATCTTATAAAACACGTAAGTATCGGGTATTCATAACCCGTCATCACTAAATAATAATTAAATACGATAACAACTTTAAAACAGTGATATAATTTCATAAGTCAAGGACCCAAACATGAAAAATCTCATTAAGCTGATGAATGTCATGAATTGAAATTACGGGAATGAGTTAAGCTTGGCAAAACAATATACATACTTGGATTAATGCATGAATTAGATAAGTTAACAAGGACTCAATTTAAATCTACGTAAGAACTTGAAATTCAAAGCATTCCATACCCTAATTTACAAGGAATCATATGTAGACATAGATTAAATTTAAATTACCAAAGGATAACATTGATTAAATTCATCTTGACATGTGAAATTCTATAAAGAAGGAAAAAATAATACTTTAAATCAAAGAGAGGGTTTTTGGGCTCAATAGGTTAAAGGAACCTATTGATGAATAACCTACATACTTCAATAACTACATTTTTTATGATTTCTTGAACTCTTGGATTCTTGGGGAAAGGAGCTTGGATTTTCTTCTTGGGAAGGAGTAGGGTTTCTAGTGAGTAATTTTTAGAGAAAGGGGCCAATAATGCCCTATGAAAGTCCCCAATTGCATTATGAAGGACTTGGATTGAGGGAAAAAGACCCAATTTCCCTTTGATCTCATTAACTAAGAAGCTGGACCTACAACACTAGCACACTGCGGACCCCACTCTAGGAGTGGCCAGCGTACCAAGGACCTTACTCTAAGGGATGTACCCACATACTGCGGGCCTATCAGGAGTGCTCTCTCTCCGCTATCCAAACAGGCACCTATTCCTATCTAACAATACCGAAACTCTCTATATACATACTTATTACAAACATAAACATGTTCCGGCTCATAAACTAATGTCTCGTGGTTGGAAAGGTTAAAATAAAATCCATAAAGTCTTAGTGAAAGGTTAAACCCTCAAAAATGACTGTCCTTAACTCTTAGTGAAAATTTCAAGCCTTGGACCACTTAAGCATGCAGCTAAAATTGAATCGAGCTTAGAATTTTATGGGGTTATTACCATATCTCCCTTTTGGAACCATTCATCCTCGAATGAGACTAGTTAAGTTGAGACACTATGGAGACTAACAGTCTATATTGAATATTGATAATCTAAAACATGATCAAATAATTGGGTCTAAAACATGACACATGCTACATGGGCTGAACTAACTTCCTGAATAAATGTTGTGACATAAGAATAGTTACATAGCTGAAATACAAAATGAAAAGAGTTAACCTAAAAAAAATGTTACCTCAAGTTGAGTCTAAATTTGTGGGGAAAAGATGAGGATACTAGGCTAGCATATTCGCTTCTGCTTCCTAAGTAGCTCCCTCTACGGACTGATTTTACCATAGAACCGTAATCAAAGAAACTTCTTTATTACTTAGCATACGAATCTAACAATCAAGGATCTCAACGGGGACTTTTTTATTGGAAAGGATATCCTTAACATCTACACTCTCTAAAGGAACAATAGAAGCTGAATCACCAATGCATTTCCTTAAAAAAAACATGGAAGGAACAACAAAAGCTGAGTCACCAATGCATATCCTAAAAAAACAAACATGGAATACTGAGTGTACTAAGGGAAAATCTACAGGCAACTCTATCTCATAAGCTACGTTCACAAAGTGGTGCAAAATTCTATATGGGCCAACATAGTGGGCAATAAGCTTTCCCTTCTTGCCAAACCTCTTCACTCCTCTCATAGGAAAAATTTTCAAATAGGCTGAGTCACCAACATTAAACTCAATATCCTTTCTCCTCAAATCTGCATTAGATTTCTGACAACTTTGGGTTGTCTTTATCCTCTCTCGAATTAACTAAACTTTTACCAACACCTTAAATACCAAATCTAGCCTTATCAAAGTAGCCTTACCTGCTTCAAATCAACAAATAGGATAACTATATCTCCTACCATAGTGAGCCTTAAATAGATCCAATTGAATACTGGAGTGATAACTATTGTTATAAGCAAACTCAATCAAAGGTAAGTGTTTATCCCAACAACCTTTAAAGTCAATAACATATGCCCTCAGCATATCCTTCAAAATCTGAATAGTCCTTTTTACCTGACCATCTGTTAAGGATAGAAAGTCATACTTTGATGAACTTGGGTACCAAGACCCTTCTGGAAAGCCTTCCAATAGTGTGAGGTAAACTGAGTACCTCTATCTGAAATAATATACAACGAAACCTCATGCAATTTTACCAACTCCCTAAGATAGAGTCTTGTGTAGTCCTCAATTAAATACAAAGTATGAGCTGGAAAAAAAAAGTTAACTTGGTCATTCTATCTATAATGACCCAAATCAAATCCTACTGACGATGCATACTAGGGAATTCTGTCCCAGAATCCATATTCACCACCTCCCACTTACAAGTGGGGATGCTAAACTCCTGAAGTGTACCATTAGGACTTGGTGCTTAACCTTAACTTGTTTACAGTTTGAATGCTTAGCCACAAACTCTATAATATCTTTCTTCATACCACTTCACCAATAGATTTCCCATAAGTTACGGTACATCTTAGTGGTTTAGAGGTGAATAGAATATCGTGTGCCATGCGTTTATGATAATATTCACTGTATCAAAGAATCAACACACAGAACACATGACATACCTTGACAATAATGCACACCATCTCCCACTTGGGAGAAAACCTTCACCTTATGATATCTAACTGCCTCCTTAAAATTAACCAAATTAGGATCCCTGTCTTTTTTTCATTTTACTTTGACAACCAATGAAGATTCGGACCCATTCTGAACTGATATACTTCCTTCGGATGAATCAACCAACCGAACTCCTAACCTAGAAAGATGATGAAACTTATAGACTAACTCGTTTTTATCACCTTTAACATGGAAAAAACTACCCATATACAATCTACTAAGGGTATTCACCAATATATTGGCCTTGCTTGGATGATACAACACCCTTATATGATAAACTTTCAATAACTCAAGCCATCTTCTCTTGTAAAGATTAAAGTATTTCTGTGTGAACACTTACTGTAATCTCTTATGATCCGTGAACAAATCATCATTAACCCATAAATATAATGCCTCCAAATTTTCAAGGTAATAACAACCGCTGCCAACTCAAGATTATAGGTCGGATAATTCTTCTCATAGGGCTTAAGTTATCTTATGACCATACCTCTCTGCATTAATACACAACCAAGACTAACTCTAGAAGCATCATGATAAATTACAAACCCATCTATGACATCTTGCAAAGTTTAGACTGGAGCAGAAGTGACTCCAGTCTTAAACTCTTAAAAACTCTTCTCGAAGGAATCTAACCACTAAAATTCAACCTTATTTTGGTTAGCCTCCACATAGAAGAAGAAATCGAAGAGAACCCTTCAAAATGTTATCTGTAGTAGCCATCCAAACCTAAGAAGCTCTTGATTTCTGACAGAGAGATGGGTCTAGGTCAGTTTCTCATAGCTTTGGTCTTTGGAGGATCAACTAGAATGCCATCACCGAAAACATAATGACCAATGAAAGCTACTAATCTCAACTAGAATTCACACTTACAAACTTAGTGAACAACTTATGATCTCTAAGGGTCTGCAATACAAATCTCAGATGGTTTGCATGCTCATTCTCACTATAGGAGTAGATAAGGATTTAGTCAATGAAGACAATAAAGGAAATGTCCAATTACTACTTGAAAACCCTGTTTATCAAGTACATCAAAGTTGTAGGGGCATTTGGTTAGTCCAAAATACATAAATATGAATTTAAAGTGACCATTCCAAGTTTTGAAGGATATTTCTTGGATGTCATGTTCTCTAACTCTAAACTGATGATAGTAGGATCTGAGGTCTATCTTAGATAAATAACTTGCACCTTAAAGTGGGTCAAATAAATCATCAATTTTGGGGAGAGGATAGATATTCTTGATGGTATCTTTGTTCAACTAACGATAATCAATGCACAACCTAAAAAACCATCTTTCTTACACACGAATAGAACTGGAGCACCCCATGGGGACATACTAGGAATAATCAAACCCTTATCTAAGAGATCCTTCAATTGTTTCTTCAATTCCTTATGATCGGCTGGAGCCATTCTGTAGGGTAGAATACATATAGGCTGGGTGTCTAGACTGAGATCTATTTTGAAGTCAATTTTCCTTTCGAGAGAAATTCTAAGAAGATCTTTAGGAAATACATCTGGAGATTCCCTTACAATTGAAATTGACTCAAGACTTAAAGTCTCAGAATTTGAGTCCTTAACTCAGAAAAGATGGTAAATACATCCATTTATATCATCTTTCTTCCCTTAAAATAGGAACAAACTGGCCCTTAAGAACTAAAGTACTACCACTCTACTCGATAATTGGCTCATTAGGAAACTGGAATTGAATAATTCTATTTTTACACTTAAGTGAGGCATAACATGAGTGGAGCTAATCTATGTCTAGAGTGAGATCAATATCAATCATCTCCAACTCTATAAGATCAACTAAGGAAATTTTCTGACACACTGTGACAAGGCAATTTCTATATACCCATCTAGCTATAATAGACTAACCCACTGGGGTAGACACTAAGAAAGGATCTATTAACATTTTTGGGAAGACATTAAAGTCAACAGCTATGTAAGGATTCATAAAAGAAACTAAAGCTCCGGGATCCAACACTGCATATACATGAAGATGGAAGATTTGTAACATAGCCATAACTACATCAGGGGAACTTTTCTAATCATGTCGAGTGTGGAGAGCATATATTCTATTCCGGTACTATTTAAGGGTGGCATTAGAAGTGGTCCCCCACTGAGTAGGCGGAACTGTAGGTGCTATTGAAGAATTCATCTGGTCCTGCTAGCAATCATTTCTTCTCTTATGAGCAACCACTGGACACTCCCAGATCCTGTGGACACACTTTCCATACCTAAAACACTTATCACGATCATCTCTATATTCACCCTAATAATTCTTACTATACTTTCTACAAAGTAGATTGATACGACCACTACCTATACTACCCTAGGACTTAGAGCCTGTTGCTCTATCGCAACTGTCCTTTTTGAACTTAGGTACTAGGAATTGGCTAAAAATAGAGATAGGACTAAAAATTTTTGGCAGGACTGAGAACAGTTATCGCCTTTCGACCTTGGCTGAAAAAAGTTAAAACTACCTATTTTGGCCATCTTATTCTCTCTCTTTCTTCTTAAGCTTCTCCTTCTACATCTGCTAAGAATGACCATAAGTCAAGATAGATCTATCTACTTAATTAACATGACGGTCCTACACTTCTTAACAATACTATCAGATATACTAGATACAAACTTACTCATTCTGGACCTATTTTCAACCACCATCAAAGGAGCATACCTTACAAACAAAGTGATCTTAAGTGAGTACTCCTTCACACACATACTTTCCTACTTTAAGTTTATGAATTCTTGAACCTTCTTCTCCCTAAAATCTAGAGGGAAAACCTATCTTAGAAGGTAGTGGAAAACTTCTCCCACTCTATAGGCTCTGGTTCAGCACCCATGTCTTCCTTTCATTGCTTAAACCAAGTGTGAGCTACTCCATATAACTGATATGCATCCAACTCTGCACTTTTATTTGATGTGACACCAATGATGTTAGTCACATTTTGAAATCCATCTAGAAACTCTTATGAATCCTTCTTAGACTTGGATCCAAAAACATAGAGGATTCATCCAATTGAAGCCTCAAACCCTAGCTACAACTGTATTCATCATCGGACTGGCTGTCGAATCAACTTTCTAATTTCTCTAAGCTCTACAAAATATGCCAAGGATGTAATAGCATCCTTGAACTCAGCATTAGAACTATATTTATTTAGGGCATCTTCCTGAATAGGTGGTAGTATGGTATGATGCTCGTTCTTTTATCCGTTGTTTCTTCTAAGAGGCATTGACTATAAATAGAATAAAGGATGCTTTAGAAAAAGGAAATTCAATGGAGCACATTCTCTTTCACACAACATGTATACTGAAATAAGGGAAACTTTCCTAAAATGTCGCATAGACTCTTATCCATAAGTGTGGTGTGCTTCATACCCATGTACAAACTCTACTAAACGTGTCTTTCAGATACCCTAAGACACTTTAAAACCTTAGGCTCTGATACCAAGTTTTCTCATGACCCTATATTATCCCGTAGTCATGACACGGTGCTTAAGGTCTTAGTTACCCTAAGCTAACTCATGGTCTGGTACCTGCTATGAACACTGAATGAAATAAAAGTAAAATAACATGTGTGGAAGATAAACCAATAAGAACCTGTCAATCTTAATACTAGAATATATAAAAGATATGCCTGAAGTATTTGATAAACACTAGAGAACTAGACTGTATGGATAAAAGTCTTTAACATATAAGGGGTTGATGGGAAAACCCCCCAACTAACTCCAACGTACAGAGTCATACTGAAATAATGAAATTAATAAACATCTGCTATTGTGGGAAACTGCTGAACATCTTAGGGATGGTCAAAAAACTCTGCGTCGAATTATATTTTACAAGACAACATAGCACAAAATAAATATATGCGACCAGTACTTTCAAAGTACTGGTACATGAAGGAAGGAGTAACTTGAAATATATGTACCAACTAAACTTGGATGCTTGAATATGCCAAATTGAGATTGCAAAACAATGCTAAGTCATGTATTGTAATAGTGTAAATGACTGACTAACAGATATCTAACTAACTTAAAATTTGATTACTTTGTCAAGAAAACCTAAACTTGTATAGAGTGAGGACGTACTAAAACTATGGGAGCTATTATGTAACAAACATGCCCGTATCTGAACTAAATGAGGTCCAACCTGTAACTCATGTTGGAAGGGTCTCAGTATTGTTCCTTGGGTACTAATATATGGTTTTGTGGATCCACAAATCTGTTATACCAAAGGACCAAGGTGTCAATCCTAAACTGACGAGTGAACCCTAGGAGGAAGTCAAGCCTAAACTGATGGGTGAACCATCATATCCTATGCTAGCTGCTTAGTTTTGGAATTTAAAGACTGCTACTAATGACTCTGCCTAAACTAACGGGGGAGTTGCCATCCCCAACTGAATAACACTAGTATTACTAGGTTGTTTAACATAACATAATATGATATTTGTAAATGCTCAGCATCAATATGATATTCTAAATATGGTTCTGGAAATCATGGTCTGGCTGATTTATTTCTTAGAAATTAAAATTATGTAAAACACATAGGTATTGAGTGTTCATAACCCACCAACACTACATGATTACTAAAAATGATAACAATGTGAAAACAGTGATATAACTTCATATTTCAATGACCTAAACATAAGACACTCATTAAGCTGAAGATTATCATGAATTGAATTTGTGGGAATGAATTAAGCTTGGTAAAACAATATACATACTAGGATTAATGTACAAATTAGTTAAGTTAACAATGACTCAATTTAAATATACATAAGAACTCTAAATTCGAAGTATTCAATAGCCAAGTTTACATGGAATCATATGTTGACATAGATTAGATGAAAATTACCAAGGGATAACAAGGATTAAATTCATCTTGAACATGTGAAATTCCATAATGAAGGAAAAATACATACTTTAAATCAAAGAGAGGCTTTTCGGGCACAATAGGTGAAAGTAACCCATTGATGAATACCCCACATACCTCAATAGCTTGATTCTTGAAGATTGCATTTACTTGGAAGCTTGAACTCTTGGACTTTTAGGAAAAAAAGCTTGGATTTTGTTCTTTGTTAGGAGAAGGGTTTTTAGCTATTAATTTTGAGAGAAAGAAACAAATAATGCCCCTATGAATGTCTCCAATCGCATTATGGACTACTTGGGTATAGGGAAAATGACCATATTACCCTTTTGTCTCATTAACCAATAATTTAGATGTATAATACTATTAAGCCTCAGATCCCACTATAGGGAGTGTCCATCATGTTGTGGACCTTACTCTAGGGCAACCACCACCATATCGCAGAGTCTATCATAGGGGGAATGACTAGCATGCCATGGGCCTATCATAAGGGATCTCTGTCTATGCTATCCAAACATGCCTCGAATACCATCCAATAATCTCAAAACTCTCTCAAAACATTCCTTTAACAACCTTAAATATGTTTCAAGCCTTGAACCCCTTAAGCTTACAACTAAAATTGAACAAAGATTAGAGTCATACATAGTATTACAACATATATATATATATATATATATCTTTGGAATGGCTGGGGTCGTGGATTCTCTGGCCTTCCTAGGATTTGTCTAGTTCATGCGCTAACATACACTAGGGCCTTCCAATGGAGGGACCCAAACACATATAGCCCATGGGTATTTTTAGCATAATTAAAGCTACACATTCTAGGATTATGGCTTTAACTATCATGCTAAACCTTATTCCCTATTCCATCATCCACATATATATATATATGTATGTATGCATGTATATCAATATATATATTAAGTTTGGACTTGATTTTGGAATGGAATTATTTTATCCCTATTCTGAGTTACATGCTAATGCTCACCTTACTAACCATCCTAAGACAAAACATTATTTAATAATGTAGGATCTAAAGACACTTTTTTTACCTCTGTGCTGCGTTAGGTGATCCAATTCGTCGATTGGTTTGTGGTGAATTAGTGAGCCTTTATCTTTCAGATATCTTGGTCATTCCATTAATTTCTTTCCATATTATTGAATTGAAAATTTCATATTAACATTACCATTGTCACTGGCATGGTCGAGAGGCATGTCCCGACCTACTTTTATATTTACATTTACTTAAAGGGTATTTTGGACATCTATGGATTAGATTGTGTTGTGGACTCTTAAATCTTATTCTAGAGTTACATTAACTATTATATATTTATTCTCTATTTGTCTTCCACTTTATTTTTATTTGTATTTTTCTCAGTTGAATAGGCTGTGGGGGTGGTCTCTAATCCTTTGTGGGCTTGAGATACCCATCATGACTAAGCTTAGGGTCGGGTCATGACAAGATTGATATTAGAGCATAGTTTCAGGATAGTTGGGTTTTCCACAAAGCCATGTTGAGTAGATTTTCTTTTATGGGTGTATAGCATGCCACAAATTTAAGGGAGAGGTTAAAAGACATTTAGAAATATTTTCCTTTCATGTGTTCTACATTCGAGATATAATGTCTGATGTCTTAAATTTCCCTTACTCTAGTTTACTAATATTTTCGATCATGCTCGCTCAAATATCTGATGCTTGTAGAAATGCTTTGGGACCATTTGTCCTACCTATGGACAATTTGGGTAAAACTTGCCCTGTGTATATATTACAGACCCAGTGGAGGGTCCCTTATCCTAATTGTACTGCCCAAAATAGAGTTCCACTGGTCCCCACTAGTCCTTCTTGGATTGGTGACACTCATACTTAGTCACCTCAATAAGACATCTTTAATGTGCAATTTAAGCATTCTATTCATCTATTAACTCAACAAGTAACCTCCTAGTCTTTCCATTCAAGTTAGGGCGGTTCTTTTTTTCCTCCTTCTAAGGTTACCCGAGTTGGTCAGCTCATAAGGTTTAGTCTCCAACCTTTACTATTACTAAGGTTGAGTAGGGTCCTCAAGTATTTATTAATAAAATGAAGAAAATATTTAAGGTGATGCATACTTTCAATTCTAATGGTGTGGAGTTTGTTGCATATCAATTGAAAGATGTAGTGTATCAGTTATTCGAAGTGTAGAAATAATTAAAAGGTTATGATGTTGATCCAGTTATGTGGGATGAGTTCTATGGTGCCTTCTTTCAGCATTTCTTTTCTTAAGAGTGGAGGGATGCAAAGGCAAAGGAGTTTATGAATCTAAAGCAGGGAAAGATGAGTGTGAAAGAGTATGCCCTAAAATTCCATTAGTTGTATTGCTATGCTTCAGAGTTAGTATCTACCATGAGAGCTAGAATAAGAATGTTTGCTTCTAGGTTTTCTTGTGACTTTGTCTTGGAGTATAAGGATGCAATGTTGAATAATAACATGGATTTCTCAAGACTTGTGGTTTATATGCAACATATAGAGAATGAAAAGAAGAAACATGAGGCGATTAGAGATAGACATAATAAGAAGTTTAGGTATTCAGAGAAAGGTGGAGGTCAGCAAGCTAATATAGGAGATGGTAGGCAGTAGAGAAAGAAGAAGACTTGGGGAAACTCTGGTTCTTATTCTTTGGATAGTGCTCCTCATCTAAATCTGTCTCATGATTGTCATTTTTAGATTAGTGGTAGTCCTAAGGCACAAGGTTCCAATCTCAGTCAGCCCCGCCATACCCTCTTTATAGATTTTCCGGTCAGATTCACTTAGGTTATTGTGATGAAGGGATAAATCAGTGCTTTAACTATGGTCATCTTGGTCACATATAGTGGGATTTCCTTGCGGCTGAGGTATCCATTGGGGCTAATAAATATCTTGTTGTCGCTACTTTGGATTTTACACCAAACGCTACTACTTCTAGTATCGGTACTGGATAGAATCGTCTCTATGCTCTTGCCACTGGTGAGGAATTTGAGACACCTCTAGATATTATCACTAATACATTAAATCTCTTCCCTCATAATGTGTATTTTTTGTTGATCTGGGGTCCACCCTTTCCTATGTGACCCCGTATATGGTTGTAAATTTTGGTTTTGGTACCAAAACTATTTTTAACCTATTTTATATGTCTACTCTTGTGGGTGACTCTATTGTAGCTAGAAAGATTTATAGGGGTTGTGTGGTGTCTATCCTTTATAAGGAGACTTTGGTGGATTTGGTAGAGCTTGATATGGTAGAGTTCATTGTAATCTTGGGGATGTATCGACTTTATTCATATTATGCTTCTTTGGATTGTAGGACTCAAAAAGTCAGTTTCCAATTGCCTAATGAACCGATGATTGAACGGGAGGAAAATTCCTTAGTACCTAAGGTAAGGTTTATTTCTTATCTTATAGCCCAGAAGTTGATTTCCAAGGGATGTATTTATCATCTAGTTCAGGTTAAAGCTTCTAGTTTTGAGGTTTCGTACTTGCAATTTGTCCCTATTGTCAATCAGTTTCTTAACGTGTTTCTCAAGGATATTCTGGATATACCTCTCAATAGGAAAATAGATTTGGGGATTGATCTTCTACCGGATGCCCATCCTACCTCAATTCCTCCGAATAGAATGGCTCCAACTGAGTTAAATAAGCTTAAATATCAGTTAAAGGATCTTCTTGATAAGGTTTTTATCCTTCATTGTGTTTCCCTATGATTTTCGTGTGAATAAAAGATGTGTCTCTTTAGATATGTACAGATAGTGAAAAACTGAATAAGGTAACAGTGAAGAATAAATATCCTCTTCCTAGGATTGATGATTTTTTTTACCAGCTTTAGCATGCGAGATGTTATTTTAAAATTGATCTCTGTTCAGCCTATCCTCATTTTAAATTAATAGGTGGGCGATATTCCTAAGACAGCTTTCGTAACCCGATATGATCACTATGAGTTCTTGGTTATGTCATTTAGATTGACAAATGCTTCAACTGCTTTTATGGATCTTATGAATCATGCTTTTAGGCAGTTTTTGGACTTCTTCATTATAGCTTTCATTGATGATATCTTAGTGTATTCTAAGAGTGAGGATGATCATGACAATTTTTCAAGGATCATATAGTGAAGGACTATGATATGAGTCTTCACTATTATCCAGGTAAAGATAATATAGTTGCTAATGCTCTTAGAAGGTTGTTCATGGGGAGTTTATTTATGTGGATAAGGAGAAGCAAAAGTTGGTGAAGGATATTAATCGGTTGACTTACTTTGAACTCTGAGGATGGAAGGGTGATTATTCACAAAGTGGTTAAATTATCTGTCGATTCTAAGGTGAAGAAGAAGTAAGCTTTGGATCCATTCTTATGTAGATTAAAAATGATGTCGGGCAGGAGAAGATTATGGCCTTTGAGATTGTTGGTGAGGCTATCTTGAGGTACCAAGGTTGGTTGTGTTCCTGATGTTGATGGGCTATGAGAGAGGATTTTGATCAAGGCTCATGAATTGAAGTACACAGTTCATCTAGGTTCGACGAAGATGTATCATGATTTGAATGAGATCGATTGATGGAACAATATGAAGAGGGATGTGGCTAACTTCATGGTGAAGTGCATGGTTTGTCAACAAGTGTACGTTGAGCATGTGAGGCCTGGTGGCATGTCTCAAGAGATTGAGCTGCCCATGTGGAAATGTGTCATGACACAAACCAGTGCCTGGCCGTGATGGGTAACTCAAGTCCTGCATGGACCGAAGATCACCCCTGCACCTAATCAGACCAACACAACACACCCCGATGTCGGATGAATTTTTAACATATAACAAGATAACTTGAAACAATCTTAAGAAATTTTAAAACAAGTCCATAACCACCGACCGAAGACCGGCCAAACTACATGCCGATACCACCCAATAAGCACAGTATCGAAACAAAGCCATCTGAAAGAAATCAAAATTGAATATCAATGAAGTGTCAGGCCATCCACCCGACTATATCCAAAAACAAGTCTAAACAGTATAAGACATAATAGACCAAATCATGAAATGTAGACTTCCAAAGTATGGAAGCTCATCACTTCAATATCAATTCATGAGTTAATCTTGAATCCTAGATACTGAGCAAGAGTAGAAGTATGGCCAATTCCTGCATGGCATAGATATACAATGCCAGAAGACGGTTAGCAGGGTGAACAATAGCATGTAACTCGATATAAGGATAACATAATGACATGATCAACAATTTAAGATCATTCAAAACCAATGCACATAATCAAATACAATTACATATATACTTCATATGTTGGGATATAGAACAAGGCATAACATGCACTTTAAAAATTTATCCTAGATTGTGTAGCTTAGCTAGTATAACATGTACCCACGGGTTATAGGGCCCCAACTCTCACCCTCTAGTCGGGCCCCAGTGATGTAGCTACAAGAACTGGAGAATAATCTCATATATATACATAGGGGAGTCAAACCTACCAATCATATACTAAGGTGACTTAAGCACCTGATCATGTGATGATTTGTGGGGTACTCGAACCTCCCTAATTATGAAATAATAATGAGGGGGACTCGAACCTCCCTAGTCACTTTGACCCCCACATTGGTAAATGTGGTTTCAAGTATCGGTCACTCGTACATCCACTTTCGTGACCTATCTACACAACCCTTATTAGTGACGAAATAAACTAGTATCACACATTTCCATTGCTGAACCATATTCCACATTAAGGTAGACATTTTTGGTAACTTCATACCAACTACACTTGCAAGGTAATAACATCATGCACAACCAATTTCCATTAATTGGGGAAATTAACTCCCTTTCTCCATTCATACAAGCTGGGGAAATATCGACTCGCTTTGTTCATTAAATAAGATCATTGTGTTTAAATAACTCTTTATATCATGCAATAGTTCAAGACTTGTTTAATTTTACAAATTCTAACATTTCTCATAATTAAAACCTATTTCACATTATGAGGTCGGGTTCATAACCACTTCAAAAGTCATAAATTTAGGAAAATCACTATTCTTAAGTTCAATTACCATACCTATTAACCCACAAGTTCACAACCATAATTAAAGCATAAAAATCATATGTAAACCATGAGAAACATTGTTCAATTCATAAATATTCAAAAAAACCAAAACCTTATTTCAAAACCGACATAAAAATATCATGAATAATACTTTAAACAAATTCTTTTATCAAATTAACAATGAGATAAGCATAGCATGTTTTAAACACCAAGAAATTTGGAGAGAAATTGACCCGTGAGCCCTTAGGTGACCAACTTGATGAAACTCTAGCTTGACTTGCTTGATGGAATTTAGAGAGACTTTTTGACTGTTTGAGAAGTTACTTGATTTGTTTTTGAGTGTTAATGACACCCGAAAGGTGTTATAAGATATGGGTTTTAATTTCAGTAAGAGGAAAAATGTCCGGAATGCCCTTAACTTAAAAGCTGAAAAGTGTCGCCCTTTGACTAAGGGTCAACCAGTGAATCATATCTACTCCTTACTACTCATCACCGTGAGTCATAACCAAGATAGACTCTAGGACCGACACACCATTAAACCTTCGCCTCAACTGGCACCACTCATAATAGGACCCTACGAATCGTAGGGTCTAGTTGTAATCAACATAGAACCCAATTTGGTAAACACTGTACATCCTACGATTTGCACCCAATGACTCATAAAAGGTCCTTACGGCTCATAGTGAGCCACTCGTACTCATAGAATATCTTAGCCATTTAATTTCTTATTTGGACATGATTACATTTCAATGATTATTTATGAGACCATAAAACTCGAATCCTCAACTCTGACCCAAGACAGAATCTCAAAAACCATTCACTGGGCACCTTACGACTAAGGTCAAATGACACGTCAAAACACCATACGACTCGTCATGTTAGTCGTTTCCAGGGTAGAAAGCTCAGAACTCAGAAAATTTTCAAGGACCAAAAACCCATGGCATTACATACTACCCCTTTAGGATCATTTATCCTCGAATTATAGGACAAGGCATTTATTAGCACGTTTTTTCTCCACATACCACTACTCTTAACTTTAACAAAGAAAGAAAAAAAAGATGCCAACGAAATAACCATTTTCTTTAACAAGGTCAAAAAAGAAAGATGATAAGTAATACACATACCCTATGCAAGATTATTAGAAATGAGAAATATTAACAGATACTTGGACTTTATGTCATCTTTGGCTTCCCACATACTTCCTTAACCTTTTGGTTCCTCTAAAAGACCTTTACCAAAGCTACATCCTTGGACCACAACCGACGGACTTGTTTATCAAAAATTTCAACCAGGACATCCTCTTGGACAAAGAATCCAAAATACCTAGTTGTTCCAAAGGAATAACCATTGAAGGATCATCCACACACTTCCTCAACATTGAAACATGAAACACCGGATGAATAGAGCTAAAATTAGAGGGCAACACTAATACATATACATCATTAGCAACCCTCTTCTACAGCAAGTATGGACCGATATAACGGGTACTGAGCTTAACCTTCTTACCAAACTGCATCACTACCTACATGGAAAAACCTTTAAGAATACCCAATTAGCAACACAGAAATCCAACTCTCTTCGCCTCACATCAGTGTAGGACTTTTGGAAACTTTGGGAACCTTAAGTCTATCCTGAATCATCTTCACCTTCTCCTTAGATTGGTGAACCAAATTTTGACCAAACAATTTATTATCACCAACCTCAAATGGAGCCATACCATACTTGAGTAATAACTGTTGTTGTAGTAAAATTATATAAGGGGCAAGTGGTCAACCAACCTCCTTAAAATTCCAAGACAAAAGCCTGAAGCATTGCTTATAAGACTTAAATTATCCTCTCCTCTTGCCCATCCATCTGTGGTGGAAGGAGGTACTAAGGGTCCCCTTATTCCCCATACCTTGCTAGAACGATCTCCAAAAGTGGGTGAGAATAGAGTACCCCAATCAGATATGATGGAAACATAAGTACCATGCAACTTCATGTTCTTCTCAATGAACAACTTGGAATAATCCTCAAAAGGGAAATTAGTCCTCACTGGCAAAAAGTGATAACATTTAGTCATCCTATCCATGATGACCCAAAGTGAATCAAATTGCTGGCGAGACCGTGGATGATTGGTAAAAAAAGTACATATTCATTATCTCCTATGTCTACACCAACAGTTCAATCTTTTGAGTCAACCCATCTGGCCTCAAGTGATATGCTTTCACTTGCTGACATACCATGCACTCAGACATAAAATTGGCCACATTTTGCGTCATATTATTTCACTAGTAAATCTCCTTAATATCATGATACATTTTCATAGAACTAGGATGAATAGTATAACGAGGCTTATTAGCTTCGGTCAAAATTGTTCTTCGCAACTTAGCCATATTCTACTTCATATTATTTCACCAGTTAATCTCTTTAAGATCGTGATCTATTTTCATTGAACCAGGATGAATAGTATAATACTACTGATGTGTTTCAGCAAAAATTCTTCCTCGCAACCCATCAATATTGGGAACACACAATTTTCTTTGGTTCCTTAAGATACCATCACCACCAATTTTGAAAACTATCACTTTCTACCTACATACATTATTCTTGATTTGCATCAGAATAGGATCTAACAATTGTTACTCCTTTGCTTCATCACCAAGAGAGGACCTCACCACCTCTTGAATAATAACACCACCATTCTCAAAATCCAAGAGACAAACTTCGAGATTAGAAAAATGGTGAATATTCTTCACCAAATCCAATTCTCCTCATCCACATAAGAAAAGCTTCCCATGGACAACCTGCTGAGAGCACCAGTAACCAGTTAGCTTTACCTGGATGATAGTGGAGAATCATGTCATAGTCTTTTATCAACTCAAGCCACATCCTATTCCTGAGATTCAATTCTTTCTGGCTGAACATGTATTGCAGATTCTAATGATAAAAATAAATATCATTATGGACCCTGTAGAAATAATGTCGTTAGATATTTAATATAAATACCACAGCTAGTAAGTCCAAATCTTAGGTCGGATAATTATTCTCATGAACTTTCTTCTATCTAGAGGCATATGGAACCACCTCGCTATGCTGCATCAACACATAACCCAGCTCTACCCAAGGTGTATCACAATAGACAACAAAACCATTAGTACCCTTGGGTAGAGTATAGACTAGAGCTGAAGTCAAATTATCTTTCAGCTTCTTAAAACTTCTTTAAGATCATAAGACCATGAGAATTTCACCTACTTCTGAGTCAAAGTAATCTATGGGGATGCAATAGAAGAGCAACTCTCCACAAACCTTTTATAGTAGCTAGACAATCCTAAGAAGCACTGAATGTCGGATGGAGTCGTGGGTCTAGGACAGTTCTTAACCACTGCAACCTTTGGGGGATCCACAATGATCCCTTCACTAAAAACAACATGAACTAAATAAGTCACCATATTCAATCAGAACTCACACTTAGAGAACCTTGCATACAAACGTTGATCCTTTAGGGTCTGTAGCACATCGCGGAGGTGATCAACATGATCTAGCTTACTCTTTGAATAAACCAAAATATCATCGATAAAGACAATCATAAAAAATCTAAGAACTAACAAAAAACCCAATTCATAAGATCTATAAATGTTGTTGGGGCGTTGGTTAAGCCAAAAGACATCACCAAAAGCTCAAAATGATCATACCCTGTTCGAAAAGCAGTCTTAGGGATATCTGTCTCCCTAATCTTCAACTAATGGTACCTAGATCAAAGATCAATTTTTCAAAAGAACTTGGCACCCTGAAGCTGATCAAAGAGATCATCAATACTCAAAAGTTGATACTTAGTCTTTATGATTATTTTATTCAATTAGTGGTAATAAATACTAATTTGAAGAGAACCATCCTTCTTATGCATGAAGAGAATGGGAGCACCCCACAGAGACATACTAGGGTGGATAAAAACCTTATCAAGAAGATCTTTAAACTACTCCTTGAGTTCCTTCAACTCATATAAAGCCATCCTATAAGGAGAAATAGTAATAGGACGAGTGGTTGGAAGAATATCAATCCTAAAATAAATTTCTCTATCGAGAGGTACACTAGGAAAATCATCGAGAAATACCTCAAGAAAATAATAGACCTCAGGGATGGTCTACATAAAAGGACATTCGGCTCTAGAATCCTTAATATGCATGAAGTGATAGAGTTACCCTTTGGAAACCAATTTTTGGGTACAAATATACATGATGAACTTTTCCTTAGGAACTAGGGAACTACCTTCACATTCAAATACCAGGTTATTTGGGAAATGGAAACTAACCCTTCAAGTATGACAATCAAAAGAAGCATAGCATGAATGTAACCAATCGTTCCCAAAAATTAGATCAAAGCCTAACATATCTAACATTATCATAGCCACCAAGGTCTCTCTACCATAGACCGACAACACATAAACCCTATAGATCCTTCTATCTATAATAGAGTCAGCCACTGGGGTGGACACAAAAAGGGACCTGGAATGCTTTATAGATCAACGCCAAAATGAATAGCCATATACAAGGTAACATAAGAGAGAGTAGACTCAGGATCAAGTAGACAATATACATCACAAGAAAAGAAATTAGATATACTAGTAACAACATCAGGGGATGCCTTAAAATGCTGGCGAATGGAAAGAGCATACAGACAGTTCCAACCAGTGTTAGAACCAGAAGCAAAAGTAGCACCCTTTGGTGCAAGAGCAAATGAAGCAACAACAGGAATCTTATTTTCCCCATATACAACCTTAGATGGACAATCCCTCTCCAGATGACCATTTTGACTATATTTAAAGTAGTTATTCCTCCATTCCTTACAAAAACCATGATGCATTAGACCATAAAACCTATAAAGAATACATTATAGAGTTGACTGAGTCTCGCTAGCCTATAATTATGCACCTAATTCTCTAAACCCACTATCATACTAAAAATAATAGTCACCCAGTGGCTTTTGATAAGGAGCACTAGCTAAAAGTATGAACTAAAATTTCTCGATTTCTTCTTAGACCACTTCCCACCATCTCTACCACTTTGTTGCTAACCTTCACCTTTATCTGAGTAGCAAAACTTCTTATTCTTCCTCTCACTCATGCTGTCTTTCTTTTTATCTTCTTTTTCCACTTGTTGCATATATACCATAAGTTTAGAAATGTCTATATCCTTGCTCAACTAAGTAGCCTTACTCTCCAAGAACAACTTATGAGAAAACCCTGAGGTAAACTTCCTTATTCTAGCAGTTATGTTAGACATCAATTCAGTAGCATAACACAACAGCTGATGAAACATAAAGGCATACTCATTTACTATCATGCCTTTCTTCAAATTCACAAATTCCTTGGCCTTCAGCTCCCTCAACTCCTGAGGAAAGAATCAGTCAAGAAAGGCACTAATGAAGTAATTCCTTAAAAAAGACTCAGCATCATCTCCCCGAGAATAGTCCTACTCCTTATACCATTGGTATTCTATATACTTTAATTGATAAGTTGCAAACTCTACACCCTTCAAATTAGTAGTATATATCACGCAAAAGATCTTTTCCATATCATCAATATAGTTTTAACGATTTTCCTCAACTTTAGAACTAGTGAAAATAGGAGGTCTTAACCTCATAAATCACCAACCTTAGTGGACTTGTATTAGAACCTTGGGGTTTGAACAACTTTAAATTTTCAAAATCCATTTGATAGGAAAACATCCTTTTCTTTTATAGTTGAGTGGTGATTAGGGTTAAAATGCAATTGGAGTAGGTTTCACCAATATTACAAGTATCACCTACTTGGTTTGTTACACAAGAGGACAAAATTGTGTAGATTTATATCAGTTGTACTATAGCCTTGAACATCTAAGGACCATGTCCCTTGTAGTCTGTTGATCATCATCATAACAAGATACAAAAATTTTCCTGATTTGTGATAATGAAAAACCAACCACAGAGTTTTGAGCATGAATACACATTCATTAAATTTAATTAGTGTGATAACCACTATTGAAGATGAATGTTCACCCTATCATGCAATAGCATTCTTAAATTATCATACAACTTAGGGAATTGGTACCTTGTTGTCATTGTAACAAAAACTCAACCTACTTACTTTCGTTTGTCATTTTTTCTCCTCATACTTCTCCCTATCAATATACACCATCATTTCCCCATATTAATCATGCCATAAACATGTGGTCCTTAACATATGAAGTTAATATTCCCTATTTTGGCATCATTGAAAAGTGAACGCAGTAAACCAAGAGTAATAGTAAGTATAGGTTAGTTAACTCATGGACACTAGGCAACACTAAAATGAAGAACAACTTTAGAAATAAAGTAGAACCTGATAAGGAGAACAAAAATAAGAATTCATTCACATTTAAAAGTCTAGGTATTACTGCAGTGCAAGATTTATATTTCCTGTTCCATAGAAAAAGCCATAGAAGTTGGAGAAATTAAAAAGATGGAGGATTTAGGGATAATATTTGGAGAAGTAAGGACATCTTAAGATAGTGTAAAAACTCTTTGGTTAGAATCCTGATATCTTTATTCATGCTCAGAACGTCATTGGTTAGAATTGTATCCTTCTTCTTGAGTTCATCATTCTTAGTCTTAAGTTCTGCAAAGACCCTTGGATCCTCTTTTGAAAGTTGCTGAAATTGTACTTGTAATATCCCAATTTCTACATCTTTTGTAATTGTCTTTTTTTTTCTTCTATTAATAGTACTACAAAGTTCATCAACAGTCATTGTCTACTTCTGAGGGTCTTAGGACCAAGTCCCTCAGAAATAAGGTGCTTTTTCAGTAGGATTTCCATATTTCACTTTGGAGACTTTTGTTTTCATGCTATCATTTTGTTTTTTAGTACCATCCAAATTTTATTTTGGTGTATAGGACAAAAGAATAAGTTTTTCAACAAGCCAAGGATCACTAGTCATCACACTATCTGAGGGGTAATGTGTTTTTAGGGATAAATCTTCATAATAAAGGTAAGAGAAGAAAGGATTTTGATTTGAATAGTATGGATAGATAAGTTGGGAAGGTTCTATGGATTAATGCAAAGATGAGTTTGATTTCAATTTTGGATAAGAAAATTTTTTTACAAGGAGAGATAAGATGCGTCCTTTTCTAACAAACCAAAAACAAAATCATGTACATTCATGATATTAACTTAAGGTATGGGACCAAGTTCCTCTCTTTCTTTGACTAAATTCTTAATTTTATACATACCTCATCTGTTTTCTTAAAAAGTTGTTTCCATGGGTGTATACCTACAAAGGTATGGTACTAGGTTAGACTAAAATATACAGACTTTACCAAGGATACACGTCTCCTAATCATAGCCAACTTTTGTGGAGAAACACTAATTCATAGGGAATGTTAGGTTATTTTAATTAGACCTAGCTTCAACCTATTCTTCACAAATTATTCCATATGAAGTGCATTAATAAATATATATGTTATATGATCCCAAGTCTTGCAAACCTTCATATAGATAGCCCTTTTCTCAACATTGTCTCTAAGAAAGTGATGTCTTACATTAATATTCTTAGTTATCTTGTGCTACACTTGATTCTTAGCCGTGTTTATATCATTTGTGTTGTTACACATATGAGGAATAGTGTCTTCGAAAATACCAAAATCTTTTAATTCTTTCTTGATCTATAGATATTGAGCACAGCAAGAAGTTGCAGTCATATATTCAGCTTTTGCAGTAGATAGAGCAACTGAGTTTAGCTTTTTAGACCCCCGGGATATTAAGGATGAGCCAAGAAAATGTCCCATTCTTAAAGTGCTTTTTCTATGTACCAAATATCTAGCATAGTCAGTATCAGCATATCCCACTAAGTCAAAACTATCTCATAATGGATATTATAGGACTAGGTCCTCTGTTCCCTTTAGATACCTAATAATTATTTTTGAAGCCTTCACATAAGACTCTTTTGGGCAGGATTGAAATCTTGCACACATTTCTACACTGAATACAATATCTGGCTTACTTGCAGTGAGGTAAAGTAAGGATCTTATTATACCTCTATACATGGTCTTATTTACTTAAGGACCTAGTTCATCATTATTTATTTATGAGCTAGTTCCAGTTGGAGTGTCAATTATCTTGGAATCTCCTATGTTATATTTCTTCAATAGCTACTAGATATACATCTCTTGATGAATCATTTTTCCTTGAGAAGTTTGTTTAATCTATAGCCCCAGGAAGAAGCTCAACTGACCCATCATACTCATTTTAAATTCACTACATATTAGCTTTGAAAACTCTTAACATAAGGATTCAGAATTAGCTCTAAAGATTATATCATAAACATAAATTTGAACAATCTGTAAGCTGCTACCTATGGTCTTTAAGAATATAGTATTCTCTATTTTTCATCATTTGAAGCCATTTTCCTAGAGAAACTTTAAGAGTCTCTTATAACAGGCCCTTGGTGCTTTCTTCTAACCATAAAGAGCTTTGTCTAATTTAAGAACATAATAGGGAGAATATATTTCTTCAAAACCTGGTGGTTATTTGACATAGACTTCTTCCGTCATGTTTTTATTTAGAAAGACATGTTTGACATCTAATTGAAATAGTTTGAATCCCATATATGTAGCAAATGCAACAAGAATTTTGATTCCCTCTATTCTTGCTAAAGGGGAAAAGGTCTTGTTGTAGTCAATCCCTTCTTCTTAGTTATAACCTTGAACAACAAACCTGTTTTTGTTTCTGTTGCTAATTCCACTCTTATTTTGCTTATTTTTGTACACCTATTTGGTCCCAATAATTATTCTGTCAACAGGCTTAGGGACCAGATGTTAGACTTTTCTTCTTTAAAATTATTGGAGTTCTTCCTGCATTGCATTGATCCAATCAATATCTTATGGAGTTTCTTTCAAATTGTAAAGCTCAATTTGAGATAAAAAAAATCTGAAAATGCCATAACATTACTAGCTTGATCTCTTGTTTGGACTCCTATTTCCAAAGGTGTAGTCATATTCTCAAGGGGATGAGAGGATTTAGGACTCAAATTTTGCCTTCTGAGATTAAATCCACTGGGACCAGGTCATTCTGAATTTTGACTAGTCGTTTTTGGTTGTTCTTCTACCCTAGCCAAGATCTAAGACTGAGATCCTAGATCACCATCACTTTAATCATTCTCTTCTACATTATTTATCCCTTGATCATCATCTTCAGTAATATCATCCCTTTGAATAGGAATGAGTTCTTTAACTTCTGAATCTTCACCATCTCTTGAATTTATTTGATTTCCTGAGACTCATCAAAGATTTGATGAACATTTTCTTCAACTCAAAGAATTCTTTTGTTGAACACTCTGTAAGCCTTTATTTTTTTAGTAATAGCCTACAAACACTGCTTTATCCCTTTTGGAGTCAAATTTTCCTAATTCTTTCTTGTCATTATTCAACGCAAAGCACTTACACTAAAATAGTTTGAAGTAGTCTAGCTTAGGCTTTATATTGAATACCATCTCATATAGAGTCTTATTCAGAAGTTATCTAATCAAGCACCTATTAGTCACATAACAAGTAGTATTTACTATGTCATCCCATAAACCCTTTGGAAGATCACTATCAATCAACATTGTTCTAGCAATCTCTGTGAGTGTTCTTCTCCTCCTTTAAACAACTCCATTTTGTTGTGGAGTTCTAGGGGTAGAAAATTATGATTTATTCCATGCTCAACATAAAATTCAGCAACTTGAGAGTTCATAAATTTAGTTCCATGATCAAATTTGTTTTCATAAATTTTGCAATTTAGATTCATTTGAATTTGCTTTGCAAAGACTACCAAAACCTCATATGTTTCATCCTTCGTTCTTATAAATATTGTCTAGGTGAACCCAGAGTAATTATCTATAATAACCAATACATATTTCTTCCCTCCTCTACTTTAGACTTTAATGGGTCCACACAAATCCATATGTAGCATCTCAAGGGGCCTGGAAGTGCTCACATGCTTCATCAATTTGAAGGAAGATCTGGTTTATTTAACTTTAACATGGGCATCACAAACTTTGTTTTATGGAAATTTTGGCTTTGCTATGTCAAAAAGAAGGCCCTTTTAAATCAATGTGTTTAGTAAGGAGGAACTTATATGTCCAAGTGTTCTATGCCATAAGTCAGCATCTTCACTTTATACACTTATGCGAGTTAATTCCCTATCAGTCACAGACTCCAAATCATTTACATACATATTTTGACCCTTTTGGCTTTGAGAATAATTCTTCCAGATTTCGTGCTTGATACAGTACATCTATCAGATGAGAATTTATCCTTATTTCCTTTGTCACAGATTTGACATACACTTAGAAGACTGTACATAAGGCCATTTATATAATACACATCTACTATTGCATGATGAGGTAATTTTTCAATCCTTCCAACTCCTTGGATATATCCCCTTTTATCATTTCCAAAAGACACCTCCCCCAATAAGTGTCTTGAGGGAGAGAAACAATCTATCCTTCCAATCATATGTCTTGAACAACCACTGTCCATAAACTAGTTTTGGATGTAATCCCCTTTTTCTTCTTTATATTCAGCAATTACCATAAGAGAAAACAAGGAACTAGAGGTGATTTTCTTATCATCCTTTTTCGGCATGAACCCATCCTCATACTCTTTTTCTCTCTCATGTTTACAGGAGAATTCTTCCCATGCAGCCGCCACTGTCTTACTATATAGCTAGATGCATCCTTTCTTCTTGACTTTTTAGGATTAACCAATTTTTGATGATCTATAATGTGCATTGGGCAGTCTCTAATGAAATCTTAAGAAATGCTACCTTTGTGACAAACTTCAAAGTTTCCATCCCTCTTTCTAAGCTAACCACTTTTCTTAATTTCGCTAACAATCCTTATTTCCAGAAGGGAAATATTAGTGTACTTTTTGATTAAGTCAGACACCACAATCTTTAATGTCAACAATTTATCTATCTTTGATTACTTCCTCTCCACTCCCTGCTCAGTGATAGCATTTGCTTTACTTTCCAAGGATTTTGGAATATCTTTACCAATTGTTGTCATTTGCTTATATAAGGGAACGTTTTTCTCCTTTTTCCAATTTAAGTGAAGTAGCCATTATAACAGGAACATTCTAGGTATGAAACATTTAGAGTGAAGCAGCTCTGATACCAAGTGTTGGAACCTTGGGGTTGCACCACACAGTGAGGGACCTGATCATTAAAAATAAGTCATAGGCAATAAATCAATAAATTACTAAGGAAGGTAAAAGTTTTCTGAAAATAAAGGAACACACTGATTTAACGTGGAAACCCCTTACTCTAGGAAGGAAAAACCATGGCTTACCCTCATAGGGTCTAAAAAATTTAGCTATAATAAACCTATTTATTACAGACTTAACTTGAACCTAACTCTAGGTTCCTCCTACTTGTAATAACTCTACTACAAGCCTAGCTTGACAACTCTGTCAAGACTCTCTCAACACTGAGTAACTCTAACCAATATCAATCTTGGCAATTCTACCTAAGCACTCCCAAATAAAAAAAAATATTACATTTATATTATTAGTAATTCAATTACAAACCAATATTTAACTCTAGCACATTTTTACTATCAGTACACAAACACAAAGAATTTGAGCTAAAATAGAGTTTTTGCCTTTCTCTCTTTTCACTCTATTGAATTTGCAAAAAAATATTTAATTGAAGAGCATCCTTTTACTTTTATAGTTAAGTGATGATTAGGGTCGAAATGTAATTGGAATAGGTGTCCCAAGTAGTATAAGTATCACCTGCATAATTTGTTACACAAGAGGACAACTGTGCAAATGTGTGTTAGTTGTACTATAGCCTTGAACATCCATGGACCTAGTGCCTTGTAGTTTATTTCTCATCAGTAAAACAAGATACAACACCTAAGATGATGGAGAAACAGAACCAACACGCTCTTTTTGGGAGGCAACCAACTAGGTAAGCAATTGAATTAACTTGCAAAACTCAGTATTAGACACATCAACTCATGGTGCCTAAGTCAGAATAGGGGGAACCAGTGGATCTCTCTCAGGGCAATCAAAAATATTGACCCTATATCAGGTTTGAACACCTAGAGTTGGATGAGCTCCACCTACATTATCCTCAGATGGGACAAAAGAGTTACCACAAGTATCAGATCTTCTGGGAGGCGTGATCTGAAAAGCGAACTTATAAAAATTAGAGAAAATCCAAAACCTTAGACTCTATAGGTTGAAATATAATAGCAAGAAAGGAAAATATTTCAAAATGCCTCATAGCCTCTCCCTTATAAGTATGACACGCAACACACAGATAAATGAGACTGCACTTGACCTGGATTTTTCGGTCTCCTAATCACACCAAACCTAGGATCTAATACCATATTTGTCATGACCCAAACAAGTGACTAGCCATGATAGGTATCTCGAGTCTCGTATTGACTGGAGATCACCCTCCATACCTAACCAAACCAAACATAACACACCCTAATTTTGGATGAATTTTGAATATATAACAAGGTAGCATGCAACAATTATACAAAAATTCAAAACTAGTCAATAACCAATGACCGATGATTGGCTAAATAACTAATCGACACTACCCAACAACCATAGTAGACTAAACAAAGCCTTCTAAATAATGAACCAAAACAGAATATCAATTAAGTATCGAGTCATGCCCTTGACTATATCCAAAAGTAAGTTTAAATATTCTAATACATAAGTGAACAAAACATAAATTATAGACTTTTGAAATATAGAAGCTCACCAATTTAATATGAACTCACGATCTAATCTAAAATCCTAGTTACTGAGCAGGAGGAGTAAAGTCTAGAAAATTCTTGTATCGCATGACGGTACAATATTTAATAATGGTTAGCAATGTGAACACTGGCATGTAACTCAGGGATAAGGATAACATAATGACATGATCAACAGTTTAATATCATTCAAAACAAATGCACATAATCAAATGCACATACATATATACTTTATATACCAGGATAGGGAACAAGGATTAACATGTACTTTAAAACTTTATCCTGGATTATGTAGCTCAACTATTAGAACATATACTGATGGCCTATATAGGCCTCATCTCTAACCCCTTGGTCGGTCCCCAATGCATATAGCCATACAAATTAGAGAATAATCTTATATATATGACCGAGAGACTCGAACGTCTTAATCATATACTAAGGTGACTTAAGCACCCAATCAAGTGATGATTTAAGGGACCCTTGAATCTCCCTAATCATGAAATAATAATAAGGGTGACTCAAAACTCCCTGGTTAGTTTGACCCTCACATCGGCAAACATGATTTTTAATATTGATTACTTGAACCTCCCTTTTCAAAACTCATCTACACAACCCTTATTAGTGACCAATTAAAATAAGTATCACACATTACCATTCATAAACATATTCCATATAAGTCATACATTGTTGGTATCATCACACCAACAACACTTGCATGGTAATAATAACATGCCAAAATAATTTCCATTTACTTAGGGAAATCAACTGCCTCTGTTAATTTATACAAAGTGGAAAAACTGACTCCCTTTGTTCATTAAATTAGACCATTGTGTTTCAAATACATCTTTATATCATGCATTAGTTGAAGACTAGTTCAATTTTACAAATTCTCAAATTTCTCATGATTCAAACAAATTTTAGATTATGGGGTTGGGGTTATAACGACTTCAAAAGTCACAAGTTTAGGAAAATCATAATTCCCTAGTTCAATTATAGTACCCCATGCACCCACAAGTTCACAACCATAATTAAAGCATGAAAATAATATGTAAATCATGAGAAAGATCATTCCAAGCATCATCATTGAAAAAACCCAACCCTTGTTTCAAAATCGATATAAATATGTCATAAACAATACTTTAAACATATGATTTAAACAAATTAACAATGAGAGAAGAGTAACATTCCTTAGATACAAAGAAATTTGGAGAAAAATGACCCTGAGTCCTTAGTGAACAACTTGATGAAACCTAAACTTGACTTGCTCGAGGGAATATAAAGAGCCTTTTACGAATGTTTGAGAAGTTACTTGATTCTCTTATGAGTGATAATGACACACCAAAGGGTTTATCATACATGGATTTTAATTTGGGTAATAGGGGAAATGTCTTGAATGCCCTTAGATTTAAATCTAAAAATGTATCTTCCTTTGACCACGGGCCAACCTGTGACTCATAGCCACTCCTTACGACTCTTCACCATTAGTCATAACAAAGATAATATCTAGGACCCCCATATACTATTAACCTTACAACTCAACTAGTACCACTCATAATGGGACCTTATGAATCATAGGGTCCAGTCGTAGTCAACACAAAACCCAATTAAATAAAAACTAGACATCCTATGATTTGCACCAGACAACTTGTAACAAGTCCTTATGGTTCATAATGAGCCACTCGTACTCAGAGAATAACTAAGCTACTTAATTTTTAATTTTGTTATGATTCCATCCTAATAACTCATCATGAGTCTGTATGACTCGTACCCATAAGTCATACCCAAGACAAAAACTTAAACACCGTTCACTAGGAACCTTACGACTAAGGTGAAATAACCCATCAAGACACCGTACGACTCATCAAGTGGGTCGTTCCCAAGCTTTAAATCTCGAAACTTAGAAAATTTTAAAGGACCAAAAACTTGGGCATTACAAAATTGGAGATTTCCAATATAGATTTTGTCATAGGTCATCCACGATCTATAATTAGTATGAATCATTTTGGGTCATTATAGATAGAATGACTAAGTTCGATCATTTCTTTCCTGTGAGGACTAATTACTCTAGAGAGAATTATGCCAAGTTTTTTATTGAGAAGATAGTCAGATTGCATGGTACCGCTATTTCTATTATTTCATATCAAGGTACGCAATTCTTTTCTCACTTTTGGCATTCATTTCAGAAAGTTTTGGAGACTAAGAAAACACTAAACACCATTTTTCACCCTCAAACAGATAGATAAGTCAAGCATACTATTTAGAACTTAGAGGATATGCTAAGGGCTTATGGGATTGACTTTAAGGGAATTTGGGTTGATCACCTATCTCTCATTGAGTTTGCATATAATAATAGTTATCACTCTAGCATTGGAATAGATATTTTGAGGGTTTTAATGGTAGGAGATGTAGGTGCCCTGACGGGTGGTTTGAAGTTGATGATACTCAACTATTTGGTCCCAACTTGGTTCACCAAGCCATGGAGAAGGTGAAGATGATCAGGGATAGTCTTAATACTACCCAAAGTTGCCAAAAGTCTTGTATGGATGTGAGGCGAAGGGAGTTGAAGTTTGTGATTGATGATTGGGTGTTCTTAAAAGTTTCTTCGATAAAGAAGTGATGCAGTTTTGGAAGAAAGTGAAGCTCGGTTATAATACACCATACTTTTCCTAGCAAATTTCATCTCAAGAATGTCTAGTATTTGCTTCTAAATTTAATGATGATTATTCTATGAGGGATTTTCAATATTTTTATTTTTTTTCATATGGGAAATTCAATAAGCTTTCCATCAATATAAGATTTACCCAATTCTATAACCGAGTCAGAAGTTACGACTATTTTAAATTCCCATAATAAAACAATGCCATATTAGTCAGTGGCGCGCCACTCCACAAGAGGAAATGACATTTGGAAAATTCTAGTATGGGTCCGCGATTATGGTGCATCACTCCAGGGCCCAAATTTTGAATTGTCCTTTTCTAGTGTCTTAGCATGATTTCCTCCGCATCGCGCTAAAGTTCCAGGTCACAAAAGAAGGGGCAACAAAATGGCTCCACGTCGCGCCATCCCTCAGTTTCCCAATTGTCAAATTCCAGTGACACGGCGTGATAGTACCGCATCGCACCAGGGGTTCCATTTGGTAAATTTTACTGAAATTAAAAGGGGTTAAAAGGGTCAACTTCCTACCCCTATTTAAACCCTTGAACAGGTGATTCAGGCACTCTTCACTCAAAATACACTCTTTTCTCTCATAAACCTCTCAAGAACAAGATAGGTTTTTCATAGACGATCCAATTCCAAGAAAGTTTCTCCTTCAATCTTCACAAAATAACGAACTAAGGTATGCGTAGTGTTCATTTGTGGACTTCTTTTTTCCATGAAGCCCAAGAATCTCTTTTCTAAGTTTAAGTTTATGGATTTCTTTATGAATTTAATGTTGGGTTAGTTTTGTTTATGTTGAGAATGATCAATTGAAGTCAAATCCATGTTGGGTGATCAATTTTATATGGAATTTATTTAAATAGATGTATATTCATGTGAACCTATGAATAAACCCTAGGATGATGAAATTAAGGATGAATCATGATAATTAATTTTTTATAATGTTGTTTACATTTGCTATGCCTACCATATGTTTGATTAAATGCCTAGATGAAGGAACAATACTCAAATAGTATGATATCATGAAATCCCCATATATGTTCAAGTTATGCCTATCACATGTTTTGATGGAATACTTCTATAAATGTATTATGGATTATGATGTTAGTTATATATTCAAGTAACTTATGCTTGGTCAGTTTCCTTCCATCGAGTGCTGAGGGTACATGTACCCAAAATATAAGTTGTGTGCTTAGAGCCATGTCATGTTCCCACGATACTCTCAGTCAAGCTATGAATCCTTAGGCTTCAAATAGTCTTATGACTCAGGAAATCTCCATGATCTCTGAACTCGGTCAGTTATCGGATATTAGTAATATTTCATTAGTCAACAGAATTTAGTAACTCAATCCATGTTTAGTTTAGTAAATTATGTTCAGTATCTATTTAGATAGTAGTAGAAATTACCATCAAGTAAACCTAAAGATGGGAACTGATTTGTTATATGAGGGTGTGATTCTTAGAAGCAATCCTTCTATTCTAAAACCATGTATCCAACATATGTTGAGACATCATATCTTGCTATACGAGGGTAGTTAAGGCGTCATATCCTGCTATATGAGGGTTCCCACCATTCTCACTAGAGTTACCTGTTATATTAGGGTCACTCATATTTTGTCCTTACCAGTGGTATGGTATTGACAGCCTTCCAATTAGGACATAGAATGGACACCAATTCAGCTATAATGCAATATTTGAGGTATGTCGGTTAGATGACTACCACCCACAATCTCAGTATCAATCCCAATAAAAGAACTCAGATAGTTCTTCAAAATCCAGGACTGCCAGATATAGTTAATTCAGATACAGAATAGAACTCAAATAGTTCCACCAGATTCAGGACTGCCAGATACAGTCACTCATGTTATCAGTTTTATCAGTTATCAGTATGTCATGTTATCAATATTCATATTCAGTACTCATGTTATCACGATTTTAGATATAGTTAATGTGCATGCATGCATGTATTCTTACGTTAATATTAGTCAATTAGCCAGTATTGTTTATGCATATGAACCCCATGCATTCAACCTACCCCACATACATACCAGTACATTTAAAGTACTGATGTATTTGTGCTATGCTATCTTATACCATAGTTTTATAGACACGAGCTCCAGATCAGCAGTAGATTCCAGTTTCACCAGTTAGAGTTAGAAATGAGTCCTCATCGTTTAAGGATATGATTATTTCTCTATTATCTTATTAATTAGTTTATTAATTAGGGACATGTCCTATAAATACCTTATTTAGACAGTTCAGTCAGTTAGATGCTTTCTAGACTATCATGTTTTAGACGTCAGTATTTTCAGTTTTTTTTTGGGTATTTCATACCCTATTTAGATGTTATATTTTACTTCAGTTATGTGAACCTTATGGTCCTTCAGTTCATGTTTCCACATTATTCAGTATTTTATGCAGTATATTGGAACAGATATCACTCATGGGTTAGCTTGTGGTCCTTCTAGATTATAAGCACCATGTAATATTCTAGGTAACAGTTTCGAGGTGTTACAAAATTGGTATCAGAGCCTAAGGTTCAATAGAGTCCTAGGAAGTCTAAAAGCCGCATCTAGTAGAGTCTTGTACATGGGTTTGTTGTATGCCACATTTATGTACAAGAGGATATAACATGTTCTAGGAATAGTTTCCCGTCTTTCAGTGTTCATGTTGTGTCATTGGTCATAATCTCAAGTCAATATCTCAGTCTAATCTATTTCTCTCTTTTTTCTACAGAACATGTCTCCTAAAAGAAGAAATAGAAATGAATCACCTCCCAGCCCGAAGATCCTTTGGGCGATAATGTTTCTCATGCATAGTTCCTAGATGTATTCACTACTCTTTCTAACTACATTGCTGCTCAAAATAAATGACCAGCTATCGTTCTGACCAATCCAGTGGATAATTTAGCTACAGCCAGGATTTAGGATTTTACCCGAATGAATGCTCTAACCTTTCTTGGGTTTAAGATAGTTGAGGACCCTTAGGAATTCTTAGATCGGGTGCAGAAGATGATATAAATCATGGGGGCAACTACTGTTGAGAGTGTTGAGCTAGCTACATATCAGTTACAAGATTTTGCTCACACTTGGTTCAAGCAGTGGAAGTCAGAGAGGGTAGATGATATAGGGTCAGTTGAGTGGAGGGAGTTTGCATCTACTTTCCTCGATAGATTCTTTCCCCTAAAGCTTAAGAAAGCTAAGGTGTTAGAATTTATTAACCTCAAATAGGGCAATATGATAGTGAAAGAGTATTTTCTTTAGTTTACTCAATTAGACCGATATGCCACTCATGTAGTTGCAGATAGCAGGGAGAGGATGAGTAAGTTCATTTTAGGGGTGAATAATAGCGTGTTTAATGAGTGCAGATTTGCCATGCTGAATAGCGACATGACTTTAGCTAGACTTATAACTCATGCTCATCAGCTAGAGGAGCAGAATATTATATAGAGGGAAAAATAGAATAAAAAGTTTAGGACAGGTAGTTTCAACTTTGCTCAGCCTAAGTCAGAAGGAGGAAACCGTTCTCAGTTTTTTCCTAAGTCATCAGTTCAAGCTCCTTCTTCAGCTAGTGGTCCAGTTCCTAAGTTCAGAGAGGGTAACAAAAATAGAACACTAGGATCTAAGTCCCAGGGCAGTGTTAGCAGCGCCTGCACCTATCCTCTTTGCCAGACTTGTGGCAAGCAACATCAAGGTATTAGCAGAGATGGTAGTGGTATTTGTTTTGGATGTAGCAAGCCAGGCAACAAAGTCAGAGACTATCCTTAGGCAGGTCCTTAGGGTCAACAGAATCGCTCTTCAGCTCAGTTCGATCGCCCAAATCATTAAGGTGCCACCTCTAGTGCTACAAGAGGGCTACGCCTAAATCATTTCTATGCTATTTAGTCTCAAAGAGGTCAGGAAAATTCTCCTGATGTAGTTACTGGTATGTTACAGATCTCTCATGTGTATTTTACGCTTTTCTTAATCCTGGAGCTTTTTTGTCTTTTGTTACTCCCTATATAGTAGGCGATTTTAGAATCAGTCTCAAAATCCTAAAAGAACCCTTTTCAATCTCTAACCTAGTGGGTAAAACCATCATAGTCCAGTGGGTATACAGGAACTGCCCGGTTATGATATTTCAAAAAGTCACTTTAGCAAACTTAGTCAAATTAGAGATGAATAGTTTTGACTCCATTCTTGGCATGGATTGGCTTCATTTCTTCTATGCCATAGTCAACTGCAAAAACAAAATAGTCCAGTTTTAGTTTCCAAATGAACCCATCCTTGAGTAGAAGGGTAGTGTATCCGCTTTCAGGGGTCAGCTTGTTTCCTACCTTCGGGGAAGGAAAATGATATCTAAAGGATGTATCTATCATCTTGTTTGAGATAAGGACACTAGTTCTAAAACTCCCAATCTTGAATCAATCCCAGTATTGAATGAATATTTAGTTGTGTTTCCTGAAGATCTTCTAGTAATTCCTCCCTAAAGGGAAATAGACTTCGGCATTGATCTTCTTCCAACTACTCAGCCTATCTCTATTTTGCCAACTCAATAAGGTCACGGTCAAGAACAAGTATTCTCTTCCCAAAATCAATGACTTGTTTGACCAACTTTGGGGTGCCATTTATTTCTCAATGATAGATCTCAAATATGGCTATCATCATCTCAGAGTTAGGGAATGTGACATTTTGGAAACAACTTTCCGAACTTACTATTGTCACTTTAAATTTCTAGTCATGTCATTTGGTCTTACCAATGCCCAAGCCGCTTTCATGGACTTGATGAATTGTGTTTTCAAGTAGCACTTAGACATGTTCGTGATAGTCTTCATAGATGATATTGTTGTCTATTCCTACAGTGAGCATGATCATGCAGACCATGTTAAGATAGTACTTTAGAATCTCAGAGATCATCAGCTATTTACCAAATTCAATAAGTGTGAATTTTGGCTAAGGTAAGTAGCATTCCTTGGTCACATTATTTCCGGTGATTCAATTAGAGATGATCCTCAAAAGACCGAAGCAGTAAGAAACTAGCCCAGAGCTATCTCTCCATCAGATATTAACATTTTCTTGGGTTTGGCTGGCTATTACAAATGGTTTGTTGAGGGATTTTCTTATATTGTATCCCCTATGTCCAGATTGACTCAGAAGAAAGTCAAGTTTTAGTGGTCAGATTCTTGCAAGAAGAGTTTTCAGGAGTTGAAGACTCAACTCACCTCAACTCTAGTTTTAGCTCTTCCAGATTGTCCAGATTGGTTTGTAGTATATTGTGATACATCCAAAGAATGTTTGGGTTGTTTCCTCATGCAGCATGGTAAGTTCATAGCCTACGCCTCCATACAGCTTAAGCCCCATGATAATAATTACTCTACTCATGATTTTGACTTAGCACCATAGTATTTTCCTTAAAGATTTGGAGGTAATATATATACGGTGTTCATTTAGATTTGTTCACAGATCATAAGAGTTTTTAGTATGTCTTTTCCCAGAAAGATCTTAATCTTCATCAAAGAGGGTGGTGAGAGATTTTGAAATATTACGACATGAGTGTCCTCTATCATTTGGGCAAAGCCAACGTAGTGGCCGACGCCCTTAGTAGACTATCCATGGGTAGTGTTTCTCATGTTGAGGATAGTAAGAAGAAGTTAGCACAGAAATTCTATCAGCTTACCAGACTAGGCGTTCACTTAGTTGATACAGATGAGGGTGATATATGGGTTTAGAGTAGTTCAAAATCATCTATAGTTTTGGAGGTAAAAGAAAAACAAGATAGAGATCCCAGCCTTTTCAAGTATAATGAGTCAGTTCAGGATCAGAAAGTAGAGGTTTTCTCCCAAGGGGGAGATAGTGTTTTGTATTGTCCGGGTCGTCTCTATGTTCCAAGTGTAGATAACTTAAGGCAGCGGATTCTTGCAGAGAGCTCATGGTGTTCTCTACTCTATTCATCCAGGGGCCACAAAGATGTACCGCGACTTGCGAGAAATCTATTGGTGGATTGGGATGAAGAGACACATTGCAGAGTTTGAGGCTAAGTGCTCTACATGTTAGCAAATTAAGATAGAGCATTAGACACCTAGTTGGTCCATATAGGAGTTTAGTATTCCTACTTGGAAGTGGAAAGTTGTGAACATGGACTTCATGAAGGGTTTGCCTCAAACTCGTCATCAGCATTATTCACTCTAGATCATTGTAGATAGAATGACCAAATCAACTCATTTCCTTCTAGTTCATACCTCTTATTCATCCAAGGATTATACCAAACTCTACATCAAGGAGTTGGTCAGATTGCACGGTCTTTTGCTATCTATTATCTCAAACAGAGGTACCCAGTTCACTTCTAATTTCTGGAAAGTGTTCCAAAAGGGTCTTGGTACCCAAGTTCATCTTAGTACAACCTTTTATCCTTAGACAAATGGTCAAGCAGAAAGGACCATTCAAACTTTAGAAGATATGGTAAGGGCATGTTCTATCAATTTCAAGGAAAATTAGGATGACCACTTACCTTTAATTGAGTTTGCATACAACAATAGCTATCATTCAAGTATTCAGATGGCTCCATTCGAAGATCTCTATTGTAGGAGATGTATATCTCCAATTTTTTGGTTTGAAGTTAGTGAGGCCTCATTCATAGAGCTTGACTTAGTATTCGATGCCTTAGAAAAAGTTCAGTTGATAAGAGAAAGACTTTGGGCTGCTCAGAGCCGATAGAAGTCTTATGCAAATGTTCATAGAAAAGATATTGAGTTTGAGATTGGTGACTATGTCTATCTAAATATCTCTCTCATTAAGGGAGTGAAGAGATTTGAAAAGAAGGTAAAGCTCAGTCCCTAATATGTCGGTCCCTTCAAGATTCACAGTCGCTCTGGCAAGGTTGCCTATGAGCTTGAATTGCCTTCAGATCAAGACTCAGTTCATCCAGTCCTTCATATCTCTTTTCTCAATAAGTGTATAGGTGACCCCTCAGTTGTATTCCCTACTCAGAGCATTGATTTTCATAACACTCTCTCTTATGAAGAGATTCCAGTTGAAATCTTAGACTATAAGACTCGTAGATTGGGGAACAAAGAAGTCCCTCTAGTTAAGGTTCTTTTGCAAAATCAGTCCGTCGAGGGAGCTACTTTGGAAGCAGAGGCATACATGCGTACCAAGTATCCTCACCTTTTCTTCGCCAACTCAGATCAAGATCAAGGTAACAGTTCTCCTTAAGCTTACTTAGTTTCATGTTTAGTGTTCATCACAAACTTGGTATGCAGTTTCATGCTCATGTTACCATTATAAACATGGTATCAAGTACCATTGCATATACAATCTTGCACTCATGTATCAGTTTAGTTATGTAATTATGCATCAGACATGCATTCTCATATTGAGAAACTTACTTCTTTAGAACACTCAGTCACGAATTCATGAATCAGTTACACATGCATCAGATATGTATGTTTAGTATTATATGATCAGTTTGTTAGTCATGTTAGTCATGTTAGTCATGAGATCATGTTCCAGTTATTCATGTTCAGTATGTACGTCAGTTATTTTTTCTCCCCTCTCAGTCAGTGTCATTCGAGGATGAATATTCTCAAGGGGGAGATATTGTAATACCCCATACTTTTACTAGCAAATTTCATATCAAGAATGTCTAGTATTAGCTTCTAAATTGAATAATGATTAATCCATGAGGAATTTTAAAGATTTTCACTTTTTTCATAAGGGAAATTCAATAAGCTTTCCATCGATATAAGATTCACCCAAATTCGATAACCGAGTCTAAAGTTACGACTATTTTAAATTCTCATCGAAAAACAATGCCATATTAGTCAGTGGCACACCGCGCCACAAGAGGAAATGACGTATGAAAAATTCTATTATGGGTCCGTGATTATGGCGCATCGCGTCAGGGCCCAAATTCAGAACTATCTTTTTCTAGTGTCTTAGCGCGATTTCCTTCGAGTCGCACCAAAGTTCTATGTCACAAAAGAAAGGGCAACATGATTGCACCGCATCTCTCTATCCCTCAATTCCCAATTGTCAAATTCCAGTGACGCGGCATGATAGCACTCGTCGCACCATGGGTTCAGTTTGAGAAAATTTTACTAAAATTAAATGACGCGTCCAGGGTTAAAAGGTCAAATTCCCACCCCTATTTAAGCTCTTTAACACGTGATTCTGCCACTCTTCACCCAAAATACACTCTCTTCTCTCAAAAACCTCTCAAGAACAAGCTAGGGTTTTCATAGAATATCCAATTCCATGAAAGTTTCTCTATCAATCTTCACGAAATCATGAACAAAGGTATGCGTGGTGTTCATTCATGGACTCTTTTCATCCATGAAGCCCAAGAATCTCATTTCTAACTTTAAGTTTGTGGATTTCATTATGAATTTCATGTTGGGTTAGTTTTGTTTATGTTGAGAATGATCAGTTCAATTCAAATCCATGTTGGGTGATCAATTTTATGTGGAATTGATTTGTATAGATATATATTCATGTGAACCTATGAATAAACCCTAGGATGATAAAATTAAGGATGAATTATGATGATTAATTTTTGTATAATGTTGTCTGCATGTGCTATACCTACCATGTGTTTGATTAAATGCCTAGATGAAGCAACAATACGCAACTAGTATGATATCATGAAATCCCCATGTATGTACAAGTTATGCCTATCACATGTTTTGATGGAATACTTCTATAAATGTATCATGGATTATGATATAAGTTATATGTTCAAGTAAGTTATGCTTGGTCAATTTCCTTCCATCGAGTCCTGGGGGTACTTCTACTCGAAACATTAGCTATGTACTTAGAGCCATGTCATATTTCCATGATACTCTCAGTCAAGCTATGAATCCTTAGACTTTAGACAGTCTTATGACTCAGGAAATCTCTATGATATCATAAACTCAGTCAGTTGTCAGATATTAGTAATATTTTGTCAGTCAAAAAAATTTAGTAACTCAGTCCATGTTCAATTCAATAAATTATGTTCAGTTTCTATTCAGATGAGAGTAGAAATTATCACCGAGTGAACCAAAGGATGTGAACTCACCTATTATATGAGGGTGTGATTCTTATAAACAATCCTTGCATTCAAGAACTATGTAGCCAGTATAGGTTAAGCCATCATAGCCTGCTATATGAGGGTAGATGAACTGGCTTAGCCTTCTGTATGAGGGTTCCCACCATTCTCACTAGAGTTACCTATTATATTAGGGTCACTCACATGTTGTCCTTACTAGTGGTGTAGTATTGACACCCTTCCAATCAGGGCATAGATTGGACCCCAATTCAACTATGATGCATCATTTGGGGCATGTCAGTTAGATGACTGCCTCCTACAGTCTCAGTACCAGTCTCAATAAAAGAACTTAGATAGGTCTTCAGAATCCAGGACTGTCAAATACAGTTAACTCATATACATAACGGAACTCAGATAGTTCCACCAGATTCAGGACTGTCAGATACAGTCACTCATGTTATCAGTTATATCTGTTATCAGTATGTCATATTATCAGTATTCAGATTCAGTACTCATGTTGTTACAATTTCAGATATAGTTACTATATATGCATGTGTGCATTCTCATGTTCATATTAGTCAGTTATCCAATATTGTTCATGCCTATGAACCCCATGCATTCAGCCTACCCCACATGCATACCTATACATTTGAAGTACTGACGTATTTGCGCTATGGTGTTTTATACCATGGGTTTAGAGACACTAGCTCTAGATCAGCAGTAGATTCTAGTTTTAGCAGTCAGAGTTAGAAGTGAGTCCTCATCATTCAAGGACATGATTATTTATTTATTATCTCATTAATTAGTTTACTAGTTGGGGACATGTCCCATCAACTCCTTACTCAGACAGTTCAGTCAGTTAGAGGCTTTCTAGACTATCATGTTTTAGAATTTAGTATTTTCAAATTTGTTGTGGGTATTTCATACCTCATTTAGATGTTATATTTTACTTTAGTTATGTGAACCTTATGGCCTTTCAGTTCATTTTTCTATGCATTATACAGGTACATATATCAGTCATGGGTTAGCTTGTGGTCCTTTGGGGTCATAAGCACCATGTAGTATTCTGGGTAGACGATTCGGGGTGTTACATCAGCCCTATTATATGGGTCTATATTAGATTTTGAGGAGAGTTGAAAATGTAGCCTATGAAATAGAGTCGCATGTGAGTTTGGTTTCTATTTATTTGATTTTTTATATATCGATGTTGAAGAAGTGTGCGGGTGACCCTTATTTGATTATGCCTATATAGAATATCGGTATTTAAGATTCCTTTTCATATGAGAAAGTTAAAATAGAGATACTAGGTAGGAAAGTTTATCGGTTGAGGACCAAGGATGTGGCTTCGATGAAGATTCTTTAGAGGAATCAAAAGGTAAAAGAAGCTACTTGGGAAGATTAAGATAATATGATGGCCAAGTACCTTTTTTTTGTTCTCTAGGTTGGGTAATCAGGCTTAAGGTATGTGTTTCTCTTATTCTAATCACTTTTAGGGCTTATTGTGGTTTCTTTCTGTCTTCTACTCCTGCAAAAGGGTGACTTAACTCTTTATATAGGGATGAATGATCCCAATGGGTGAGGGTAATGTAATACCTTAAGTTTTTAAACTCTGAATTTTCTTAGTAATTGTGCTTACTTCTTAGGTATGACATTGGTGATGAGTCATGAAGACACATCATGAGTTGTGTATAGCTAATCGTGGTCTAACAAGTAATATTTCCTATGTTTCTGGCATGGAGATAACTGGAATCATGTAACTCATAAGGTAAAGTCACTTTTCACTTTTAAATGAATTCTTTTATAACGGGAATCGTACCACCTTAATGAATAACTTATGAGCCTTTGAGACTAAAATTGATGTTTTAGATACTTGATCAGGATAGATTATAGTCCATGATTTTGCTACTAATGTTTACCTTGATCGATAGAGATTTTTACCCTTTCTATAAGTCTAATAATTTAGTCTCAGAGTTTTCCTTGGGCAATAGGTTTACAGACTTACACTCTTTTATCTATGCTTTTGAATCGTGCATGTATGTATATATATAACTAGATAGAGTAGATTGAAGATGATGATGGTTATTAAAAATCTTGTATCGGGACCAGGTCGGTGTATATGGGTACTCTCAAACTCCCTAAGGTCCCTTTCATTCATGAGCCATAGTGCTAGAAAAGATAGGCCATCATAGGTCTTACATCTGCAATCTTTTGAGCTAAAGAAGTTGTATACACTGGGTTACAGCATAGTATTTGGATTGGTGTAATACCTCATATTAAACTTAGCTTAGTTCAACTCCTAGTGCTTGAATAAGAGGCTTAAAGCGTAAAAATTTAACCAAGTTTTAAGGACTTAGTCTTATTTTTTACCTCTTAACTTTGAGGATTTTTAAGTTGACCTTCTGTACTCCAAGATGATAGTTTTTGAGATAATTCATGATTAGAGGTGTAAGTAGCATATCTTGGGGAAGTTTCAACATTTTTGGATGCGGTTTGGGTCGTGTTTGGATTTTGATTCCAGTAGCTCAATGCGATTGCATTATGTCACACTATATATATCGATGGACATATCATCACATCATGCTAGGCCTCTAAATGGCATTCAAGTTATGAAATTAATCCCCTCAAAAGTAGTTTGGTCTTTTCCCATTACCCCAAGTCATAAAAACACAAGATTAACATCAGTTAAGGTATTATTTGCTTATTCTCCTTCAATTTTGCTCCTTAAGAAAACCCTAACCTCCTCAGAAGAACTTTAAAACTCCATTACTTTCTCTTTAAGATAAACAAGAATTTAAAATTCCTAATCCAAGAAGTTCAATAAAGCTTTCAAAATCATCTCCAAGGCTTTCAAAGTTAAGCTTTCTACACCAAGTTAATCCTATCAAGGTATATGGGATTATGAATAAGGGTATCCTTTCACACTTGTGCCTGAATTGCATGATTTTAAGATTCAAGTTACTTGTTTTGAATTAGTGGTCATACCTAAGTTTCTATATTCTTGAAGCATATGATTACCATGAGATTTAAAGTTATGAGTATATCCAGAGTTGCTTATGTTTACGTTTTAACTTATAAGATTTATATTATGAATGAGATTGCACTATCTTGACTTGATATTGTTAAAGTATTTCAAGATTTGTGTTGAGCATAAAGTTGTGTTGCGAATTTTCATGAGTTTACAGCATGAATTTTAAGCCATAATTTTAAGTGTTGAGATCTCAAGAAGATCATGCTCTTAAGTTTTCTTTGATAAGCTCATACGAAGATTTAAAGAAAGAAGTGATCTTTTGATCCTAAGCTAATATATGGAATCCACATTTGTTCATCATGAATTAGAATTAAAGCAAAGAGAAGCATAATTGGTTTTTATTATATAAACCCTTGTGCTATTATAAGGTGGATTTCTAAATAAAAAGTATGAGAATATATGTAAGATAGGAGTAGTATTTACCACTGAGTTGGGTATGAGTCCAAGGTCATATGTCCCAGAACTACTTGCCACCATAGGTTTAAGTGCCCATACTAGGAAAAGTATAGTGATCACTTAAGTTAAAGTTTTAATCCTATGGAAAGGGTAGAACAACTCTCCCTAACGTGGATAAAACGTTGGACTCCATGATATCTTACATGGGTTATGTCGATTGGAAGAACCTTTGAAAGGAAAGAGTAAAAGCAAAGATTTTAGAAACTAAGTGTTATGATTTCCAAAGTTGTTCGAAGGCTTAATCGGTTATCTTGGGACTACTTGTAGTCTTGAGCACCGTGTGACGTCCAGGGTATATTTCTATGTAACTACAAACTTGGTATCAGATACTAAGATTTTAACGAGTCCTAGGGAGTCATAAAGCCGTGTTACGTAGAGTCTTGATCATGGGTATATAGCATGCCATATTTATTAGCAAGAGGCTATGGAATGTGTTAGGAAGCTTTATTTCTTTCATGATCTATCATTACAGTTATCTCTATCTACTTTAACTCATTCTTTAACATGACATAATATGCCTTCTCGTCTGGACAATGCATGAATAAATGGTGACCAACCACCCTTGGTCGTCAACCCTCGAAATGAGAATGTGTCTCATGCTGAACTTTGGGTTGATTTTCAGGCATTGGCCCAGGCTATGAATGCCAATGTTAAGGGAAACTAACATGCGGCAATCCCACTTCAGCAAAATGGTAATCTAGTTGCAGCCAAGATTTGTGATTTCATGAGAATGAATCCACTTGTGTTCTTTAGGTCAAAGGTTGTTAAGGATCCATAACTCTTCATTGATGAGTTGAGAAAGATCATTTTGATTATGCATGTTACTGAGGAGGAGAGCGTAGAGTTAACATCTTATAGGCAGAAGGATGTTACTTATGATTGGTTTGTTATGTGGAAGAAAGGTAGACATGAGAATGCCACTACTATGATTTGGCAGGTATTTTAGGATTCATTTCTGGACTTGTTCTTTCCATATGAGATGATAGAAGCTAAAGTTAAGGAGTTCATAAACCTGAGGTGGGGATCTACGTCAGTAAAAGAGTACTTCCTTAAATTCACTCAGTTGTCTCAGTATGCTGCAGAGTTGGTACCTGACCCTAGGTCTAGTATGAGTAAGTTTGTTACTGGAGTGTTTGACATAGTAGTCAAAGGGTGTAGGATTTCCATTCTTATTGGGGATATGGATATTTCTAGGTGGATGACTCATGCCCAGTAGATTGAGGTAGAGAAATTGAAGGGAAGAGAGAATAAAAATAAAAAGGCTAGAACTGGACAATTTAGGTATGGGCAACCAAGGTCTGGAGGGGGAAATCATTCGCAGTTTTAGGGTCATTCAGCAGCACCAGCGCCATCTTCATCCAATTCCCCTTCATCCAAAACTAAGCAAGAGCTGTGGGAAGGTACTTTTGTTTCTAGGTCTCATAATAGTATGGGTGGAAGGGCCAGTTATCAAAGATATGCAAAGTGTGGCAGAAATTATATGGGAAAAAGAGCTTGTTATGGATGTGGCAAGTTAGGTCATAGAATCAAAAAGTCTACATATGCTAAGCAGGGAAACGGGGATGTTCATCCCTAGACTAATGCTACTAGCACACCAGCCCCACTAAGTCGCCCTGTTCCTCCTTTGGGTGCTTCATCTAGTACCAGTGGAGGTCAGTGCTAGAATCAGTTTTATTCTTTACCATCCCGACAGAAGCAGGAGAGTTTATGAGATATTGTTACTGATATATTTAGTGTTTTTCATCTTGATGTATATGTGTTGTAAGACCCAGGGTTAAATCTCTCTTATGTGACTCCATTAGTTGCGGTAAATTTTGGGATAGGTCTCGAAAAGTTCTCCAAGGCCTTCTTAGTTTCCACCCAAGTGGATGAGTCAGTTGTTGCCAAACGAGTCTATAAGAAGTGTCTTATCATTGTCCTACAAAGATCATACTATCAGACCAAATAGATTTAGAACTTGTATATTGCGATTTTACTCTACGCATGGATTGGCTCCATTCATGCTATGCTTCAATAGATTTTTGCTCTAGTGTGGCAAAGTTTCAGTTTCCTGATAAGATAGTATTTGAGTGGGACGGTAGTTCTTTTTTTTGGTTTAATTTGGGATTTTATTGATTAATATAAAATAAAAAAATCACTAATAGTTTTTACAAAATGCACCAACCCATTAGAAATTCTTCTACCCTAATAAAATAATAAAATAAGTAAACAAAGTAGGCCCATTCTGACCCTACCCAAATCTGTGACTCGGCCCAACTTTGTTTATTACATAAACCCGCTGAGATAGTTTTTGTTTTTCCTATTCTTAGCTCCATCTACCGCAGTATGACATACCTAAAAATGTAGTCTTCTCTAAAGTTCAAGCTCAGCTTCATCTAGAATTTTCTTTGGGTTATCAACACTGTTCATGGATTTGATATAGAATAGCTACAATTTTAGATATCAGAAGTAAGTACCATCTTCTCTCCGTAATACTTGTCAATATAAATTTCAGCTCCTCATTTGTGAACCTTATATTTCCCAACTGTGCTCTCCGGTTATTGAGAATATCTAGTGTTTTTGTTGCTTTATTGATGAGTTTGGACCCCTGAGAGAACATAGACATACAGGTAATCTTTCATCTTTCTTTTAGGTTAACTTTTCTCCACTGATTGCTCATAATAATTTGCTATATTCTGTAGCTACTTTTAGAGAGAGATAACAAAATGCTCGACCCACAAGTATCTGAAATGTGTGTCTCAGTAGCTGTATTATTTGTAAATCTAGTAAAAACCCTCCCTTACACTACGAGTCCTTTTTGATAGTTATATTAGAATAGTCTATGTATGTATGTACAACTTTTATGAACCTGTAATTTTTAAATACTTGCTTATGGTCAAGTTAAGCTGTAGACTGTTCATACTTTTCACCCTTTCGATGGTTAAACTCATATGTATGGACATTACATCTTATCACTATTTAGAATTCTCTTGCATCTAATTTCAAGCTGCTGAAAAATATGTGAAAATGAATTCTCCCTTATCAATTACTTGATTTTCAAGATGATCTTCTAATTGATTGCCTTCTACCATGATATGTTGTACTAGTATATGCTTCTGACAAAGTAGATTCAATATTTGTTTGATCACCAAGCAGGAGGAGTAGAATGGCCTATTCTTGCATCGTGTGGGGTTATATCCACCCAAGGATGGGTTAGTGGGTGAACGTTAGCGTGCACTCAAGATAAGGATAAAATAATACCAACTATTAAAACCAAGTAAAACCATCTATATGCATACAAATCATACATATATATATTCACGCCAGGAAAGGGAATCGATTTTAGTATGTCATTAAAACCTTTACCTGGGTTGTGTAGATTTGTCGTCCTAAAACCACCCATGGGCTATATGGTTTCAGCTCTGCCTGTTGAAAGGTCTCCAGTGCATGAAGGCGCAAGACTAGAGAAAATAACCTGGGATGACTAGTACATACCCCAAACCCCAAAATATATAGTGTGACATCATGCACACGGTTACTAAGAGCAAACCTCACATCGACAAATATGAGTTTCCAGTCTCGATCCCCTCGGGACCTCCACCTTCCATGGCTTTGCTACACAACCCCCTTTAAGCCTAATTTAAACCATTATCAAACAATCAAACCATTATCTATTTATTATTAACCAAGTCCATTACTAGTGGTACCATCATTCGACTATAACTTGCAAGTGTTGTCTTTAGCCATATCTTTTTTAGATCAAGGGATTCCCATGAACCCATAGATCATATTATCCAATTAACTTGGGGGGTTCCCATGTACCCCACAAGTATGTTTAATAAGCCAAACCATTCCAAAACCATTTAAATAATTCTATCATTTAGGGCTCTATTACCAAGTTTAAACCATGTATAAGTTCCATTAGAAAACCAATATTATAGTGAAAGTATTGTTATAGGCATTTTATCAAACACATTGGGGGAATAGTATTTCCAAAACCAAAGTCCATTACCAAATAACCATTTCCATGCAACCAATTATCAAAAACCACCATTAAAGTATATAAAAACAAAACTAAAACATATGAAACCAAGAATTTATAACCCAAACTCCTAAATTATATTTGAAAACCCAAAATCATACAACATTCAAATCATGAAAACATTGTATAAAATCATTCCTTTAGTTGGAACTAAAAATGAGGGAAGAATTACATACCTTATACAAGAGGATTCCAATGAGAAACATGACCCTTGAGCACTTTGAAGAACACATGTAGAAACCCTAGCCTCCAATCTTTAAGAGTATGTTCTTGAGAGAGTATTAGGAGTGTTTCTATACTTTAACAAGTGTTATAAGAGGACACCAAGGGTTATATCATGTGATTACATAAGGGTTTTAAAGTAGGAAATGTCTGGACTATCCTTGATTTAAAATTAGAAAAAGCCATGTTGTAGGGTATGACTGACCCATGGAATTCATACCATAGGATATGAGTAGTGCCCCAACTCATACCAAAGACCTTGAAAAGACCCTACATACTAAGGTACGAGTGGTAAACCGAACTATACCCTCATCTCGTACCTTGGACAGATTCCACAAGTCCAATCATTAAGAAAACTATGACTTATCTTGTAACCCTCGTATCCTTTTATATGATTCATACCTTGGTGTGTCATGCCTTTGGCAGTAACCAAGCTAATCACACTATATATCATATGATTTAACCCTCAATCCACCCCACAAACCGTATCCAAGGGTATGAATGGTACCCTTAAGTCATATGAAGTCCAAAAGTCTAAAACCAAGGAAATTTTGCATGGGTCCTATTCCTGGTGTGTTTTAGTAATTTGGAGTTTCACCGTCGATTCTCTCTAATAGGTATTATCTAAGTAAGATGGTTAGATTTTATTTAATAACTAGAGACTCAAAAAGTAATAGTTAACTGGGATCAAAATAAGGCTTAGTAAGGCGACATCCTAAGACTCAAAAGGTAAAGGGTGAAATCCTTCTGCTCATCCAAGAAACTATAGAAGGTACATAACTTGTTGATTTTGCATGCAAGGTATCGAGTTAGAATCCAAGAGGAACACAATCCTAGTGTTCACTTACGACTAGTTACAACCAAAGTTGATATTTGCCACTTGTTCGATGTTGTTACTCAACCCCCCCCCCCCCCAATTTAATTTTCTAGTTTCTCCCGTTGATTACAACATCTAAGAGCCATAATTCCGCGTATTCCCTTAGGATTTGACCCCAATCTTTGTTGGGTTACTATATTTGGTAGTGATTGTATCATTTTCAAAGTGGAGGTGTAGCTTGGATGTCACCATTATCCTTTATGACATAGCCTTATTGCGGACCCTCACTGTCTCGGGGTCCTAAAATGACCTCAAACCCCTTCCAAAAAATCTAAAACTTTCCCAAAGCACCCTTTTAACACCCTTAAACATAATTCCAGTCCAAAATCAATATTATGCATTTGGGAGGGTCAATAATATAATGATCAAAATTCATAGGAGACTTATATTATTCCCTCCCCCCCCCCCCCTCCGTTATGATCATTCATCCCTGAATGATGAGTTAGGAAAATTTTATCACGAGAAAAGCAAGAATATACCAAAATCAAATGACAAACTTGGAAAGTGATAAGAGGATAGTGAAACTTATACCTTCAGCACTTTCACCCAACACATGGAACAAGAATGGATACTTGGCCTTCATATCTTCCTATTTTTTCACATTGAACCACAACAGAGATACTTTTAAAACCCTAAATACAGAGTATGCAAAAACCTTAAAGTGCAGATTTTTTTCCAATAATAATAGCTACTTCATCTAGTGAGGCTAACCCGTAGGAGGAATCATTAATGTAGAATAAGGAATGGGAGAGGAGTTTGAGTTGTTTGGGACCAAAGTTTGCTGATCTATTAAAAAGTAAGATATGCGTGTATGATACTAGTAGGGTTTCTCCAAAACTATAAATTATGATGCATGGGGAACCGAGTGTTACATGGAAATCTTTAGAGGTGAAAATTTTGATCTTGCAAGAGAATTTGCAGTATGCCATTATTGGCAAATTCTCATATGGAAAACCTGATGTCATAGAACTACGAAAATCAATTCCTGTTCAATATGGAATAAAGGGAGATTGTAAAATAAGAGTGATGGATTCAAGACACGTACTGATTAAATTGAATCAATTAGAGGATTATGTGCAATTACTTTCAACCTTATCGTATTATAATAAGGTCGACATGTATTGGATGATGAGAACATTAAAATAGGATCCTTGATTTGAGCCTGATATTGAAACCATGATAGGAATAGCATGGATATGTAAAGAATAGTAAAAAATATTTAAGTTGTTGGAACATTCATCCTAAGATATATTCCAATCTACACGAACAAAAAGATTAAAAGAAGAATTCTTAAGGTAATAATAAAAGGCAGAAAGAGGATGTCAGAGAATCTACAACTAACACCAACAAGTAACAATGGTTACAAAGAATAAATAAATACAAGACAGATAAGTATGGTCATATTGTAGGGGAAGTTAAGAAAAAGCAAGAAGTAATTGTTACTTCTAATACATTTGATGTATTGAAGAAAGAGAAGAGTGAGCTGCAAGAGGAGACAAACAAGAATCAAAAAAAGGAAAGCACAAAGGATTGGGCTAACAAGAGTTTTGACAAAGCAAAAGATGAGGCATTACCAGTGGACCAGGCTATAAAGGAGAAAAGTAATGAACAAGCTCAAGTAGATAATACCAAAATTGATAATGATTCAGAAAAGAGAGAAGGTCAAACAAAGCAGAGAGAATAGAATATAAAGCAAAAAGCACAATTACAATAATAAGGTGTCAATACTCAAAACACAATAAGGTAATTGATGAAGTTGGAACAAGAAAAGTTTTATAATCGAGATATAGTGTTAGAGGGGATTCAACCTTTAGCAATTGAAATAAGGAATCTAATGGAACATATCAATAAAAAAAGATATGGATAATGAAGATATGGAGGATAATATAGAGAAGGTTGTAGTTAAAGGAAATTTATCATGAAAACAAATATATTCTTTAAATACAAAGCATGTAAAATAACATATGAGGGGTAGTACTACAAAAAGAAGTACAATACAGACAAGGATCCATATGTCAAAATCAACATCAAAATGAATGTATTAATTTGATACATTAGATAAGTTAATAATCAAAAAGCATTTACAAGGTTGATAAAAATGCACAGAAAACATCAATTTTGGTTCATTGGTCTCATGGAACCATTTAAGTAAAGCCATAACATTAATGATGATAAAAGAAGATTAGGAATATAGCATGAAGTAGTAAATACATCAAGCAAGATTTAGGAATCCATGAATTCAATAATGGAGTATAGTATTGATGTGTGAGCAAAAGCTAACACATTTAATGCTTCTTAGCTTAAAATAACTATGAATTCTGAATCAACTCTTGTTGTTTTGATGCGTTTGCTCATGATATTGTAGAAAAAGGCTGAAGAAATGAGAATAATTAATAATTGAGCAAAAGAGTTGAAAATATGAGCAAAATAAAAGAAAAACAATGTTGACGACCTCCGTGATAAGTTATCAGCCTCGTGACAGCCTATAAGCATTGGTGTTAGCCTTAACCAGGGAGTTGCAGTTTGAGGAGTACTTCTGACAACCTTGGTGACATGGCATCAAAATTGTGATAAGGCATCAAGAATGGCGTTAACCTTAAGCAGAAAGTTAGCATGGGAAGAAGATATCTGATGATGTTGGTGATATACCGTCAGATCCCTGACGCGGCATCAGCCACATCGTCATCCTAAGACAGAACCTGAAGGCAACTGAAGCCTCTCTGATGCCATCTGTGATAAGGCGTCAACTTCTTGATGCAGTGTTAGCCTGGGCGTCACCTATTCTAAACAATTTTATTAATTTTGTTATTTTATTTTCTTAATTAGGCTTTAGTATAAATAGCATCTTTTAGGTTTTTTGATTCATTCATAATTCATCTATCTGAACAATTTTACTAGGAGTAGAAAAGGAGAGAAACCTTTCATTAAGGGTTCCTAACATTCTTTTAAACATCTTCCATTTGAAGATTGATTGTGGGTATGATTTATTACTTATTCTTGATTATGAATTCAATATATATTGTTGATCTTTGTATCATGAATAGCAAATTTTATTTACTTGAGTTATGGGAACCTTGATGTGTATACTAATTTGGGTTGTGAATCTAATATATATCCATAAGAAATTGATAGTGTATAAACCTTTCCTTATTTTAATGATCTTTCTTGGCTGCAACTTAATAGAGTCAGCACTGCAAACATCACTTGTCTGAGAGGAAAGTGTTTATTAGGTTACTTCAATAAAACAATCACTTGTGCAAGAGAAAAGTGCTTATCAATCAATGTAACGATCTCTCTTAGTTGAAACCTTAAAGGTGTGCCCAAGAACATCACTTGTCCAAGAGGAAAGTGTATGTGGGAAAAGAAAGAGTTTACATGGACTCGAATGATTTTAACCTTTAGTTTAATGGCAAATTCCTTAATCGGATTTGCCTACATGAGAACATAGTTGAATAGAAAACACATTCTTTAAGTTCGAGAGAATTAACGGATACACTACCCACTGAGCTCGAGAGACGAATGGGTAAATAATAGGATGCAACTCTTCTTGCAATTGAAGTGTCAATTGGAACTCTGAAGTGATTTGCAACCCAACCTATATAAGCATCTTAGTAACCATAACTCTAGTGTCCTATAACATTGTTAAATTGAAGTGTTTATCAACTTTTTTTAACCATTTAAAACCCCCAAATTTTATCTTTTTCTATCATTTATTTAAATTCAACTTGTAGCTGTAGTTTCAAATTAGTTTGATCACCAGCCATATTATTCCTCGTGGATTCGATCCCGACTCCGAAGTTGGGTAAATATATTAACAACGATAGCCTTTCACTTATTTGAGGTGTAAGTTGAGTGTTATCAAAAATGGCGCCGTTGCCAGGGAACAATTTGGCATATTGAGTTAGTTTAGAATTTTAGCTTACTTTCTTGAATTCAAACTTGTAAAAATTTGTTTGTGATTTCCTTTGTTTCTTCTGTTAGGTAGATTTTCTTTATTTTTGTTTATTTCTTACTATGGAATCATGGAATGAATGTAAGTTTGATGGTTGGAAATCTTATCTGGATGATCCATATCCATATTGTGATGGACCCCACTTTTGGCAAGATTGTAGAAATTCTCCTCGGAGAGAGATGTGTAAACCATCTCTATCCTACCGGGAGTATAATTGTTCTTTATATGGTGGTCAAGATAGATATTGGAGTGATTTCCCAAATGCCTCCTCCCCCTATTGCGCTAACCTAAGTTCTAGTTCTTCTTATGAGTGTGATAGGCTTATAGTTAAGAACAAGAAGAACGAAGCACTGGAAAGAGTGGCATTAAAGCTATGTTCCAAATAATGTTGGATCATGTGGACACAACGAATGATATCATACATGATTTGCATTAAGATATAAGGGAAATCAACAAGAAAATAAGAATGATTGGGGATATGGATATAGCGGTCAAGCATTCAAAGAATTTTTCCACATTATGTTTAAATGATATCTTGTCTATTGAATCATTTAACATAATGGACAAGTGTGAATATGAGGACCAAGAATCTTTTATCGATGTTGAGCAACCCTCGATGATTTACCAACCAACTGAACCAACCATGAGGGATGATGCCAAGATTGAGGAAATAGTGCTAGAAAAAAAACCAAGAAAATCTCTTTGGAAGACTCTAGCCCAATTCGGGGTAAGGATTCCTAGAAGGAAGCAACTTTGAATTAAGGATAAGACCTCATTCGAACCATTTTTTAACATTGTGCTTGGTGGATGAGATGGAAGTCCACCTACCCAAGAAACTGAGGTGTTTATAGGATGAGGAACATAATCCTTATATTTTGGAGTTTGGCATTCAAAAAGAGCAAAATGAAACCCCCCACTTGAAGGTCAGGAAAGAAAAAATTCAATGTACACCAAGTGGATTATTAATGTCCTAATCACTACCCAAAGAGCCTATACAAAAATTTGATATGAAGTTGGGTAAGAGATTAAAGTCATCTAAGTGGCGATATAAAGGAAGTGTCATTGTATCCATATGTTTGCCCAATGCGCCTCGAAGATGTATTGATCAAAAGTTGGGTCGACGTTTCAAATCCTCTAAGTGGAGACATAAATAATTATCAACAAGGTATCTTGATAAAGTTTGAATATTCATAATAACTGAGTTATGCCGTGACACTAAATTAGGCGCTTCTTGGGAGGCAACCCAAGGTATTTTGTTGTTTGTATTTGTATTGTGTGATTGACATCAGATCTTCGCACCCATGGAGCCACAAGTATGTTTCTAACTCTCTTGTTTTGGATTGACGCATTGGGAACACTGTATGATATTAAGTTGAGGGTGGGGCTACTTGTGGGTATGATCTCCTCCTGGAGTTCTTGTTGTCGTGCCTCTTTTCCTTGGAGTCTTGTTCCTAGTAGAGCTGGCATATTTAGGCGTATTGTGTTTGTTTTATGATGTGTTGTGGTTAACTGGAGGAAAATAACTATCTAGAGCAGTTGACATATTTTTGTTGATTTTTAAGATGGATAAACACCTCTCCGTTGGTCTATTTTATAACTATGTGATATGCATTTATATGTGGCTACTGTGAATCTTTTTATGGAATTAGTACTAGGGACATGATAATCACTGCTAACAATTGCATGAACCGAATGGGTAGTAGCTTGTGATGTACCATTGTCCCATGTGTGTGTGAGGTCTTACTTAATTCCCTGTGTGTGTTGAATCTAGAACTTGCCCGATTAGTCTTACATTAGTTAAAAGATAGGGGTTAGGAAAGGATCATAGGCCGTTTTGATTTTTAAGTCACTTTTTTACCTAAATGACCTTCCCTGTATGCATGATATCTCTTGATCCCTATTTTGAGCCTGAATTAACCATTTCTTTGTATGACACCTATCACCTTCCCATTTAGATCATAATAAAATTGTTTTACCCCTGGTCCTTCTTGGACACTGTGCACCTTGACTTAGGTAAACAACCTAAGTTAAGGGTGGCTCTCATAGGGGTGCATGATGTAAACTGGGTATGAATAAAGGTAGAATAAAAGGAAAAAAAATAAGTTAAAAAGAATAAAAGGTTGGGTGTTGGAGAAAAACAGCAAGAAAAGAAACTCTGCTTGAATCAAAAGAAGTGCACCCATCCTGAAAGTGTGATCAAGAAATAGAAAAAGAGTAAAAAAGAAAAAGAAAAGAAAAGAAAAAGAGAGAAAAAGAGGTTAATAAGTGGACCCCACAAGTTAAGGTAGTGCCAAGGAGGTTAGTCACTCTAAATGTCGTATAATATCATACTAGCCCTAGCCTACGTTACAAGCCGAAGAAAGACCTATAGTGATCCTAGCATATCTATTAGGAAACCTTAGTAATGACGATATGGGAAAGCATATGGTATTTGGAATACACTGGTCTGAACTTCATTCTAAGAGTAAGTGTTTTCGTGATGATCCCCGTGTAATATTTTTGATGTCTGACATGAGAAAAAGAGAGGAATTTCTTCGTTATGAGGGCACACTAGTATCTTGCTAAGTCACTTTCTTGTTTGGTTAGTGTACATTGATACATGCATAATTGTTGGTACTTAGTTGATGCCATGGGCAGAAGCCTTTGTGTTACATTATTGCTTTTCAATAAATTGCACAGTAATTTTGAGTTTGTTGACCTTGGAGATGGTAAACTAAGTTTTAAGTTAAATTGGTTGTTGACTGTTGAATGTTTGTTGTATTCTCTTAGTTAGTTTTTGCTTGAGGACAAACAATTGTTTTAAGTTGAGGGTGTTGATATGTGAGCAAAAGCTAACATATTTAATGCTTTTAGCCCAAAATAATTGTGAATTCTAAAGCAACTCTTGTAGTTTTGATGTGTTTGCTCATGATATTGCAGAAAAAGGCTAAAGAAATAAGAATAAACAATAATAGAGCAAAAGAGTTGAAAATCTGAGCAAATAGAAGAAAACATGGCTGACAACCTCCATGATAAGTTGTTAGCCTTGTGATAGCCTATCAGCATTGGCGTCAACCTTAAACAGGGAGTTGCAGTTTGAGGAGCAGTTCTGACAATGCCAGTAATGTGGTATCAAAGTCGTGATAAGGCGTCAAGAATGGCATCAGCCTTAAACAGAAAGTTAGCATGGGAAGAAGATATCTGACGACGTTGGTGATATGCCGTCAGATCCCTGATGCGGCGTCAGCCACATCGTCAGCCTAAGACAGAACCTGAAGGCAACTGAAGCTTCTCTGACACAATCTGTGATAGGACGTCAACTTTTTGACGCAGCGTCAGCCTGGGCGTCATCTATTCCAAACAATTTTATTAATTTTATTATTTTATTTCCTTAATTAGGCTTTGGTATAAATAGCGTCTTTTAGTGTTTTGATTTATTCTTAATTCATATATCTGAACACTTTTACTGGGAGCAGAAAAGGAGAGAAGCCTCTCATTGAGGGTTCCTAACATTCTTGTAAACATCTTTCATTTGAAGATTGATTATGGGTATAATTTATTACTTATTGTTGATTATGAATTCAATACATATTGTTGATCTTTGTATCATGAATAGCTAATTTTCTTTACTTGAGTTATGGGAACCTTGATGTGAATACTAATTTGGGTTGTGAATCTAATGTATGTCCATAAGAAATTGATGTTGTATAAACCTTTCTTTATTTTAATGATCTTTCTTGGCTGAAACTTAATTGAGTCAGCACTACAGACATCACTTGTCTGAGAGGAAAGTGTTTGTTAGGTTACTTCAATGAAACAATCACTTGTATGAGAGGAAAGTGCTTGTTGAGCAATGTAACGATCTCTCTTAGTTGCAACATAAAAGGTGAGCCCAAGAACATCCCTTGTCCGAGAGGAATGTGGGAAAAGAAAGAGCTTACATGGCCTCGAAAGATTTTAATCTTTAGTTTAATGGCAAATGCCTTAACCAGATTTTCCAACATGAGAACATAGTTGAATAGCCAACCCATCCTTTAAGTTCGAGAGAATTAACGGATACACTACCTACAGAGGTCGACTGACAAATGGGTAAATAATAGGATTCAACGCTTCTTGCAATTGAAGTGTCAATTGGAACTCTAAAGTGATTTGCAACCCAACCTATATAAGCATCTTGGTAACCATAACTCTAGTGTCCCATAACATTGTTAAATCGAAGTGTTTATCAACTTTTTTTAACCATTTAAAACCCCTAAATTTTATCTTTTTCTATCATTTGTTTAAATTTAACTAGTAGCAGTAGTTTCAAATTAGTTTCAGTCACATTGTTCCTCGTGGATTCGACCCCGACTCCAAAGTTGGGTAAATATATTGACGATGGTTGTTTTGCACTTATTTGAGGTGTAAGTTGAGCGTTATCAAAAATGGCGTCGTTGTTGGGGAAGAATTTGGCATATTGAGTTAGTTTGGAATTTTAGCTTACTTGCTTGAATTCAAACTTGTAAATATTTGTTTGTGATTTCCTTTGTTTCTTCTGTTAGGTAGATTTTCTTTCTTTTTGTTTATTTCTTACTATGGAATCATGGAATGAATGTAAGTTTGATGGTTGGAAATCTTATCTGGATGATCCATGTCCCCTACTTAAAGTTCAGTAAAGGAAAAATTCAATGTGCATCAAGTTGATTATTGATGTTCTCATCAATACCCAAAAAGCCTATCCAAAAATTTGATATGAAGTTGGGTAAGAGATTTAAGTCATCAAAGTGGCAAGATAAAGGAAGGGTCATTGTATCCGTACGTTTGGCCAATGCACCTCGAAGATGTACTAACCAAAAGTTGGGTCGACATTTCAAATCCTCTAATTGGAGACATAAATCATTATCAACAAGGTATCTTGATGAAGTCTGAGTAGTCAAGATAACTGAGTCGTGCCGCGACACTAAATTAGGTTCTTCTTGGGAGTCAACCCAAGGTATTTTGTGTTTTGTATTTGTATTGTGTGATTGACATCAAATCTTCGCACCCATAGTGCCACAGGTATATTTCTAACTCTCTTGTTTTGGATTGATGCGTTGGGAACACTACATGATATTAAGTTGAGGGTGGGGCTACTTATGGGTGTGATCTCTTCCTAGGATTTTTGTTGTCGTGCCTCTTTTCGCCGGAGTCTTGTTCCTAGTAGAGATGGCATATTTAGGCGTATTGTGTTTATTTTGAGATGTGTTGTGGTTATCTGGAGGAAAATAAGTATCTAGAGCAGTTGACATAATTTTGTTGATTTTAAAGATGGATAAACACCTCTCCATTGGTCTGTTTTATAACTATGTGATATGCATTTATATGTGGGTACTGTTTAATCTTTTTATGGCATTAGTACTAGGAATATGATAATTACTGCTAACAATTGCATCAACCGAATGGGTAGTAGCTTGTGATGTACCATTGTCCCATGTGTGTGTGAGGTCTTACTTAATTCCCTATGTGTGTTGAATCTAGAACTTTCCCGATTAGTCTTACCTTGGTTGAAAGATAGGGGTTAGGAAATGATCATAGGCCGTTTTGATTTTTAAGTTATTTTTTTTGCATAAATGACCTTCCCTGTATGCATGATATCTCTTGATCCCTATTTTGAGCCTAAATTGACCATTTCTTTATATGACACCTATCACCTTCCCATTTAGATCATAATGAACCTATTTTGGCCCTGTTCCTCCTTGGACACTGTGCACCTTGACTTAGGTAAATAACCTAAGTTGAGGGTGGCTATCATAGGGATGCATGATGTATACTGGCTATGAAGAAAGGTAGAATAAAAGGAAAAGAATAAGTGAAAAACAATAAAAGTTTGGGTGTTGGTGAAAAAGAATAAAAGTTTGGGTGTTGGTGAAAAAGAGAAAGAAAAGAAACTCTGCTTGAATAAAAAGAAGTGCACCCATCCTGAAAGTGTGATCAAGAAATAGAAAAACTGAAAAAATAAGAAAAAGGGAAAAAAAGAAAAGAATAAGAGAGAAAAAGAGATTAAAAAGTAGACCCCACAAGTTAAGGTAGTGCCAAGGAGGTTAGTTACTCTAAATGTCGTATAATATCATACCAGCCCTAGCCTACGTTACAAGTCGAAGAAAGACCTATAGTGATCCTAGCATACCTATCAGGAAACCTTGGTAATGACGATATGGGCAACCATATGGTATTTGGCATACACTGGTTTGAACTTCATTCTAAGGGTGAGTGTTTTTGTGATGATCCCCGTGTAATATTTTTGATGTCTGACATGAGAAAAAAAGGGGAATTTCTTTGTTGTGAGGGAACACTAGTATCTTGCAAAGTTACTTTCTTGTTTGGGTAGTGTACATTGATACATGCATAACTGTTGGCACTTAGTTGATGCCATGGGTAGAAGCCTTTGTGTTACATTGTTTCTTTTCAATAAATTGCACATCAATTTTGAGTTGGTTGGCCTTGGAGATGGTAAACTGAGTTTTGAGATAAATTGGTTATTGACTGCTGAATGTTCGTTGTATTCTCTTAGTTAGTTATTTCTTGAGGACAAGCAATTGTTTTAAGTTGAGGGTGTTGATGTGTGAACAAAAGGTAACACATTTAATGCTTTTTAGCTGAACATAATTGTGAATTCTGAAGCAACTCTTGTTGTTTTGATGCGTTTGCTCATGATATTGCAGAAAAAGGCTGAAGAAATGATAATAAACAATAATGGAGCAAATGAGTTGAAAATCTGAGCAACATAGAAGAAAACATGGCTGACGACTTCCATAATAAGTCGTCAGCCTTGTGATAGCCTATCAGCATTGGCCTCATCCTTAACCAGGGAATTGCAGTTTGAGGAGCAGTTCTGACGACGCCGGTGATGTGGTATCAAATTCGTGATAAGTCATCAAGAATGGTGTCAGCCTTAAGCAGAAAGTTAGTATAGAAAGAAGATATCTGACAACGTTGGTGATACGCTGCTAGATCCCTAACGTGGCATCAGCCATATCATCCGCCTAAGACAGAACCTGAAGGCAACTGAGGCCTCTCTGATGCCATCCGTGATAGGGCATCAACTTCTTGACGCGGTGTCATCCTGGGCGTCACCTATTCCAAACAGTTTTATTAATTTTCTTATTTTATTTTCTTAATTAGGATTTAGTATAAATAGTATCTTTTAGGATTTTTGATTCATTCATAATTCATCTATCTGAATAATTTTACTGGGAGCGGAAAAAGAGAGAAACCTCTCATGAGGGTTCCTAACATTCTTGTAAACATCTTCCATTTGAAGATTGATTGTGGGTATGATTTATTACTTATTCTTGATTATAAATTCGATAAATATTGTTGATCTTTGTATCATGAATAGCTAATTTTCTATACTTGAGTTATTGGAACCTTGATGTGAATACTAATTTGGGTTGTGAATCTAATGTATGTCCATAAGAAATTGATGTTGTATAAACCTTTATTTATTTTAATGATCTTTCTTGGCTGAAACTTAATAGAGTCAGCACTACAAACATCACTTGTCTGAGAGGAAAGTGTTTGTTAGGTTACTTCAATGAAACAATCACTTGTCCGAGGGGAAAGTGCTTGTCGAGCAATGTAACGATCTCTCTTAGTTGCAACTTGAAAGATAAGCCCAAGAACATCACTTGTCCGAGAGTAAAGTGTATGTGGGAAAAGAAAGATTTTACATGAACTCGAAAGATTTTAATATTTAGTTTAATGGCAAATGCCTTAACCGGATTTTCCTACATGAGAACATAGTTGAATAGCAAACATATCCTTTAAGTTCGAGTGAATTAATGGATACACTACCTACTGATCTCGAGAGACGAATGGGAAAATAATAGGATTTAAATCTTCTTGCAATTGAAGTGTCAATTGGAACTCTAAAGTGATTTGCAACACAACCTATGTAAGCATATTGGTAACCATAACTCTAGTTTCCCATAACATTGTTAAATCAAAGTGTTTGTCAACTTTTGTTTAGCCATTTAAAGCCCCCAAATTTTATATTTTTCTTTTATTTGTTTAAATTCAACTTGTAGCTGTAGTTTCAAATTAGTTTGATCGCCAGTCACATTGTTCCTCGTGGAATCGACTCTGACTCCAAAGTTAAGTAAATATATTGACGATGACCGCCTTGCACTTATTTGAGGTTTAAGTTGAGTGTTATCAAGTGTTATTACCTAAGGAGGTAATGCTGAAATTGGAAAATCATCCTAATGAGGTAATGTTGAAATACTATATAAAATATCATCCTAAGGAGGTAATGTTGAAATCAAGGGGAGGAGGATCTCAAGTCTAAAAAAAAATGTTGCAGGTAAGAGATTTTACAGAGCATATTACAATGTGGTAGATCAGAAAAGGTTCCACATATTTGGTTCAACAATTAGACTAGAGTATGAGATATTTATTCTATTATGCAGGACAGGAAGGTAATGGGATGACAGATATCACTATGTTAAGGACATGGTGTTGAATGGAAAATGGAAGAAAGAGTTGATAAAGAATCTTTTTTCAGAAGAGCTGGTGGATAATATACTTCATAAAGTAAGGCCACCCGAGCAATCAGTAGATAAGGATAAAGTAATATGGATTGTTGATGCAGAAGGAAAGTTTATAGTTAAGTCAGCGTGGAAGCATGTGAAATAGAGGGAAATGATCTATAAGCAATTATGGATAAAAGTCTTGCCATTTAAGATTGTATTCTTTATGTGGAGAATATGGAAAGGAAAGATCCTAGTGGATGATGTTATTAGAAGATGGAGAGTGAAGGATCCTTCCAAATACTGGTGTTGTCAAAATCCAGCATAAGAGACTATGTCTCATGTGCTACTGAGATCCTATACTGCTAACAGGACCTGGTCCTATTTTTCTTATTTTGTAGGTATTACTATTCAAGGATTGAGCTTAAAAGATACAATGGAATACTAATGTGAAACATAGGGAGAAGGTGTATTTCATAGCTTTACCAGCCTTTATTCTTTGGGAATTGTGAAGGAATGCATTAAAGCATAAAGGAAAAGGGGTGAGTGCCCAAAGACTGATTTTCAATATTACAAGGAATTTAAGGATGCTATTAAAAGTAAGGAAGCCAATGTTGGATTTCTCATATGAATGGCCGGTAATTTTAAAGGAGTATGAACAACTAAAGCCTAGAATTAAAGTTACTATTGTGTTATAAGAGCTTCCAAGGGAAGGTTGGGTTCAGTACACCATTGATGAAGCATCAAGGGGTAATCCATGGAAAAGTTCATTTGAATTTTGTTTGAGAGATATGCAAGGAGATCTACTATATGCAGAGGGAGCAATCATAGAAGACATTAATAACATGGAAGCAGAGGATATAGCAATACTATATGAATTAAAGCATTACAATCAGTCAAAGTATGTCAAAGAGATCATTCAAATAGACTCTCTATCAATGCAAAAAATCTTAAATAAGGAGTGGGAGAGTCCATAGAGTATAGTTGATAATATAAGGAAAATATGGCAATTACTTTCAAGAAAGCAAGTGCAGATTCAGCATATTATAAAAGGCAATCAATTAGCAGATTACTTTGCTATTTTGGCATTAGATCAATGGAAGTTCATATTAACATCATTAAAGTAGTCAAAGATAGTAGGCAGGAGAATTGTTAATAGTGATAAAATCCAATGTCCATATTTGAGACTATCACCATCAAAGAGGTAAAGAGGATGGGATAGCTAAAGCAAGGTTTTTCATATGCATTATATTTACAACCCAAAAGGTAACCAATAGAGTGAAAATTCCAATTAGCCTAAGTACAACATCCAGCAAAAAAGACTATCAGCAATTGGCGGGTCAAGGTCAGATCTTATCTTCAGGCATCTGAGACACTTGTTACTTTCAAAATACATGTGATTTTGAGCATCACCAAATCTTCATACCAATCATATCTACAGATTACCAAGGGAGAGGTTAAGAAATATAAGTTCAAGCTCAATCAAAAAGGTCAATAGAGGTATCAACTCACTTAGAAAAGTAACAAGCCTCCGTTCACTAGATCCTTCGATTCAGCACCTAAAATCACAACATGAACCCATACACTGGAGAACTCAGCTGGGATAATATAAGTAAAAGAACAAAATAAGGAAAACCAAAAACATTCAGATGCGGAAATCAAAGGAAACTAGGAGAATTACTTATGCAAACTAGAAAGATCTCCTTGCAAGAGCAGCCAAGGCACAAAGCTAATTACCCATCACTGAAGAAGAAAGAATCTAAGATTCTCAAAGGGAAACATGATGGAATGAGGCAGAGAAGAGTGAAAGTCAACCTGATCTCAGATTTGGAAACCCTACTGTGTATATATGTTGCTTTATTTTGGCCGGGTCATGGAATTGACCGGTGTATTTTTTTTGTTTTTATTGTTGGACTCTATAGGATAGGTTCGTCTATCATTGTTTGGATTTTATTTTGATTGATTAATACAATTACAAATAAAACCAAAAATAACCTTTATACCTTCCTCAGATTCCAATGTAGCCTCTTCTACATTTTGATTTCTCCAAAGGACCTTCACCAAAGCTACATTCTTTGTCCTCAATCACTGAACTTACCTATCCGGTATCTCAAACGCAACTTCCTCATAAGATAAGAAATCTGTAACACCAACATCCTCAATAGGCACTATCAAAGAAGGATCAAACCACACACTTTTTAAGCATGGTCACATGAAAAACAGGATGAATAGAAGCTGAAATCATAGGCAAATCCAACTCATAAGAAACATTCCCAATTCTACTTGCAATCAGATATGAACCAATACAATGGGGATTAAGCTTCCCCTTCTTCCAAAACCTCATGACTTCTTTCATAGGAGACAACTTCAAGAATACCCAATCATTTACTTCAAACTCCAACTCTCTTCGTCTCACATCTGTACAAGATTTTTTGCAACTTTGTGCAGTCTTAAGTCTTTCTCTAATCACCTTTACCTTCTTCGTGGCTTGGTGAACCAAGTCAAAACCAACAGCCTAGTCTCACTAATCTCAAACCACCTAATAGGAGACCTCATCTCATACTATTAAGAGCCTCAAAAGGAGCCATCTAAATGCAAGAATAGTAATTTTTGTTTTATGCAAACTCAATGAGAGGAAAATGGTCAACCCAACTACCCTTAAAGTCAATCACATAATCCCTTAGCATATCCTCTAAAGTCATAATAGTCCATTCCTCTTATCCATCTGTTTGAGGGTGAAAAGCGGTTCTAAGGTTCACCTAGGTACCCAAACCTTATGCTAATTCAATTCCCTCTGCGTAAACACATACTAAAATCTCTTATGATTAGAATAGATATGCACATACACCCCATACAGATAATGGCGCCAGATCTTTAAGGCAAAAACAACCACCATTAACTCTAAGTCGTGAGTTGGATAATTCCTCATATGAACCTTAAGCTTCCTAAAAGTATAGGCTAATACCTTACCATGCTGCATTAAAACACAATATAGTCCCACACAAGATGTATCACAGAACACAACAAAATCACCAGTACCCTCGGGCAGGGTCAAAATTGGAACAGAAGTCAACTTATCCTTCATCTTCTCAAAACTATCCTCACAAGCATCGGACTATAAAAACTTAGCCTTTTTTGAGTTAACTTTGTCTGTGGGGAAAATTAGATGAAAAAACTTTTCACAGACCTCCTATAGTAGCCAGCCAAACCCAAGAAGCTCCTAATGTCAGCTGGAGTCGTGGGTCTAGGCCACTTCTTAACTACCTCAACTTTCTTTAGATCCACCTTATCCCCTCACTAGAAACAACATGCCCAAGTAAAGTAATAGCATTCATCCAAAACTCATACTTAGAAAATTTCACAAAAAATTTCTGATTCTAAAGAGTCTGTAACATAATTTGAAGGTGATTGGCATAATCTTCCCCACTCTTAGAGTACACCAAGATATCATCAATGAAGACTATAACAAATAAATCCAGAAACTGGCTGAAAACCTAATTCATAAGTTCCATGAATGCAGTCGAAGCATTAGTCAACCCAAATGATGTAAACAAATACTTAAAATGGCTATACTAGGTTCAAAAAGTATTTTTGGGAATATCAACCTACCAAATTTTCAACTAATGATTAATCTTAAAGAAACACCTATCACCATGAAGTTGATTAAAAAAATCATCAATCTTAGGAAGAGGGTACTTAGTTTTCACAGTCACCTTATTCTACTAATGATAGTCTATACACATTCGAATAGACCCATCTTTATTTTGCATGAAAACTATAGGAGCACCCCATGGAGATACACTAGGATAGATAAATCCTTTATCAAGAAGATCTTTCAATTACTCTTTTAGCTCCTTTATTTCAGTCAGATCCATTCTATAAGGAGTAATGCAAATAGGACGAGTATCTAGTAAAAGATCAATCCTAAATTCTATTTCCCTAGCGAGAGAAATTATAGGAAGATCATCGAGAAACACTACAGGAAATTCATTAACCATAGGGATATATTGCAAAGAATGACTTTTAGAGTCAAAATCCTTAACCCGATCTAGATGATATAGACACCCTTTAGAAATTATCTTTCGAGCTCTAAGATAAGAAATAAACTTCTCTTTAGGCACTAAGGTACTCCCTCTAATTTTAATACTTGTTCATTAAGGAAACAGAAACTAACCTTTTAGGTCCTACAATCTAGATAAGCATAGCATGAATCAATCTACTCCATCCACAGGATAACATTGAAATCAACTATATCCCACTCTATCAAATCCATCGATGTTTCCCAATAAAGTTGGACACCTTCTTATCCTAACCTCAAAAGTGCAATAATAATAATAAAGTGAAAGCCAATTAAACAGTAATAAAATAATGAATATATAACTCAAATAAAAATTAAGAGTCAAAACAATAACCAATCCATATTTTTCCACAATAGCCTCTAAAACCAGAATAGCAATTAATTTGAGAATGGCCCCAACTATGACAAAAAGAATCTAAAAGCACTAAGTCCATAAATAAAGAATAATGAAATGACAAGACCATTTGAAAGATGGAGGCTCACTACTTTACATCAACTTAATAAATGTGCTCAACTATATAACACTACACAGGTGCAACAGAAAAGTCTTTGGACCCTGCATCATGAAATAATATTGTATCCTAGGGCAGTCAGCAGGGTAATCACTAGTATGTAACTCAGGAAAAGTGATAATATAATGCCATGTCCAAAATTAGTCAAAACCATATACAAATATTCATATATATATATATATATATATAGGAAGTTGGAATAGGATAAAGTCATGAACATGAGAGTTTAAAGATTTAACGTAAACTATGTATCTCAATCCGTCCTAAAGGCACCCATGGGCTATATGAGTTCAGCTCCTCCTGCTGAAAAGGCCCCAATACTTGTTAGCTACATAAATTAAGGAAAACCCAAGGGAAAACTAAAGCCACCATGAGCAATATCCATCCTAAAAATATATATTAAAAGTATACACTAAGCATACGATCATAAATACCCCCAATATCAGCAAACATGGTTTCTAGTGTTTTTCCCCCAGCACTTACTCCTTCACAGTGAGATACACAACTCTCTTTAAGCCAAATTTAAAACAATTTGTACATAAACCAAACCAATAACCCAGGAGTCATTCAATAAGGCATTTACTACTTGGTATCTCATACCAATATACTTGCAAGCTAAATCAAATATGCCAAACAAATCTGTATAACCATATTTACTCCTAATTTCTATTTAAAATATAAACCATGGCCACCAAGGACATCTAAAACTATTATTTATATCCATTTATTCTTTAATACAATGCAATGGGTTCAGAACAAGTAAAACCATACAATTGTCCATATTTTAAATCAAGATTAAAAAGTGGATTGAGGTTAATGCTAATTCAAAGCCAAGATTTATCTAATTTGGGGAAACCCATTTCCCCATTCCAATCCTTTAAATAATGTACCAACTTAATCCCAAAAATATTAATTTAAAGCATGAATGATCAATTTAAAATATGGGACAAGTAATTAAATCAGTAACAACGAAAACCCCTAAACCCAATCTCAAACCCATAATTAAATCACATGAAAATCTATTCAATTTATTCCATAAGGTAAAATTTAAGTTTAGGAAAGAAAATCATGCCTAAAATGCACAAGAATTGAAGTCAATTTCAAGTTTGGAATTCGAATAATGAATTCACTGTAAAAACCCATAAATATTCTTGGGTTTTGAGTTTAATATAGAAAGAGGATTATTTGATCTTTGAAGACTGAACGTAATGGGTTTATTTTATGTTTAAAGATCGTATAAGAGGTAAAAGACCAAAAGCCCTACACCCTAAGTAAAGAAAATCAAAAACTAGACAAAATTAAAACACTGGCGTGGTATGCCAATATCGCAGAGGTTAGTCTCTGTGCCACGCTAATATTGCAAAGGTTAACATTTGTGATACAACTTTATTGTAGACCCTTACTGTCCTGGGGTCCCAAAATGACCCGAAACCCCTTTCAAAAAATCCAAAACTTTTCCAAAATACCTTTTTAACATCTCTAAACATAATACAAGTCCAAAGTGGACATTACGCATGTGGGAGTGTGAAAAATAAAATGATCAAAATTTTACGAGGTCTTACATTAGTTCCTTATAGAGTTAAAGGGGGATAATATATTCTTAAATTTTCATATTTTAGAGTTTGTAGAAATGATATCCATGTAGCTTATGCTAGTTTGGTACTTAGGGGTTAGTACTAGTTCTAGTTTTCATTTTGATTATTTATGATTTTGAGATTGATTTGACTCCGACATTATTGATAGTATAAATTTCAGTTCAAGTCCAACATTTGATTATATGAGTTTAGGCTCAAGTCTGGCATTTGATTTTATGAGTTCTGCTTGAAGTTCGGCATTTGATTATCTAAGTTCCAGTTCAAGTTTGGTAAATGATTGTATGAGTTATGATTTAAGTTTTACTTTTTGCTATATGAGTTTTGGTTCAAGTCATAAATCTATGGGTTATTTATAAAGGTAATGGAGTTTGTTCTATCCAAGGTTTATGGTATGGATAGATTCTTTATTATGGCTTGAGATTCAGATAATTAATAGTTTTCTGGTTTTTTACTTTCTCAATTGCACCCTCTGGGCTTATGAGGGCTCATATTGGATTATTTATTTTTCTATACTTATTAGATTATGGGGGCAGGTCATTTAGCATTATTTTTCCTTTCCTCCATAGTAAATCTATTTTAGTTATTTATTTAAAATATTGGAGTGTTATTCTAGTTATCTAGGCAAGCTACTTCTATTTTAACTATAGAGTATGAGAGGCTTCAGTGCTTAGTTCAATGATAGAGACTCTGTCTTTGCATGACTATGCAGAGTTTGGTTGTTGTGGGTAGTTTTCTTGATAAGGTTTATGAGCATGCTTAGTTTATAGAGAAGATTCATAGTGAGGCCTAAAGGGTAGCGATAAGAGGCCATGCTATCATAGTAGTTTCAGTGGAAGCCATAGTGGCTCACGATTCAAAGGTAATAGTTCTAAAGGTAGGTACCCTTCACGCTTGCCTTATCAGCATTTGGGTTAATTTAGTATGTCCATTTTTATCGCTCTTTTGATCACTGATGGAGGCCAGTCTAGATTCAGTAGTTATCTTATCCAGAGTAGTATTTATCCTTTGAGGGGTTCATCTTCTGGTTATTTTAGCTATGGTGGTTACCTAGGTTAGTCGAATATTATTGGTTTAGTACAGCACCAGGGGAATATTATGGTTGTGGGGCCTTTAGCCATTTCTCGGGAGAGTTTTCCAAAAGTGGAGGGATAGTTCCTACAGCTTAGAGTGTTCCACCAATTTGGATAGTACATCCCCAATCTAGAGGTGGTATGAATATCCATCAGGGTGGTTCCTGAGGTGCTCTGGAGGTTCTCATGCATGTAGGAGTGAGATCAATCAGGATCCCAACCAGGTGGTAGGCATGGTTAGTTGTATGTCGTACCGTCTAGACCTATGGATGAGTCCTCAAATGTTGTTATCATAGGTATAATTTTAATGTGCCATCAGTCAACTTTTACTTTATTTGATATGGGATCCACTGATTCTTATGTGTTTGTTTATTATGCCTCGTGGTTAGAGATATATTGGGATTTATTATTTGTGTTGATGTGTGTCTCTACTTTTATGGGTAATTCTATTATAATGGATCGAGTTTATAGATCATGTGTTATGACAGTTCGAGATTTTGATACTTAGGTTGATCTTATAGTGGTAGATATGGTAGATTTGATGTGATTCTAGGCATGGACTAGTCATCCCACTATCATGCAGCTTTAGATTATTTTGCCAAGACCATTACCTTAGCCATGCATGGTATACCCCCCATTATTTGGCAGTGGCAGGGAGCTATTAGTAGTAAGGCGACACAGATTATTTCTTATATTTGAGATAGGACACTAATTTTAAGGGGTTGCAAGTATTATCTCATTTATATTCATGATGTTAGTATGGAGAGTTCATTTTTTGACTCTGTTTCTATAGTTCATGAGTTTTTTTATGATTTCCCTACCGATCAACCATCACCTCCTCATGAGCGTGCTATTAAATTTATTATTGATCTTGACATGGGTACCCAACCTATTTTTATGACACCCTACTATAAGGCTCATGTCGAGCTAAAGAAGCTAAATTCTCAACTTCAGGATCTTTTAGGTAAAGATTTTATTAGACTGAGTATGTCACCTTATGTAACACCCCGAGTCTGTACCCTGGATGATACATGGTACTCATAATCCTGAGGACCACAAGATAACCCATGACTAGTACCTGCTATAATAACTAAATAATAATACTGTAAAATGCAAAAATTAGGTAGAAACTGGCCATAAGGTTCAATGCTGTAAATAAATACTGAATACGGTATATCAATACTAAAACTGAATATCTGTCTGAAAAATACTCTAGTCTGAATAAGCATTTAACTGTCTGAATAAGGAGATAATGGGACAAGCCCCCACATAACTCCAAATTACTACAATGAACTAAAATACTGAAGTTATAGCCATATCCTCAAATTATGAGGACATACCACTAAGTCTGGTTGCTTAATATCTAAACTGCTAAATATGATCGGGATCCCGTGCGTCTGAACCTATGATATAAGACATCATAGCACAAAATAATAGTATGTGTCAGTACTTTGAATTTACTGGTTTGCAAAGTGAGGTAGGCTGAAATGCATGGGTTCATATGCATGAACAATAATGATTGAATGGCATAAGTATAACTAAATGAGAGTACATGCATGAACACGTAAACTGTGACTGAAATCGTGATAGCACTGGATACAGAGTTCTGAATACTGATTAACTAATATCTAAGTTTACTGATACTGAATTACTGGTAACTGAATATCTATATCTAGCAATCCTGATTCTGTAGAACTGTGCTGAGTTTTATACTGAACTAAGTTACTGTATCTGATAGTCCTGATTCCGTAGAACTGAAATGAGTTCTATTCTAAAGACTGAAACTAAGACTATGGGAGGTAATTATCTAACCGATATGCCCCTCTCTAAACTGATTGGGGTCCAACCTACAACCTCAGCTAAAAGGGTGTCAGTGTTATGCCACGGGTAAAGACAAATTGAGTCACCCTCATCTGGCAGGTGCTCTAAGTGAGAATGATGGTACCCTTAAATGGTAGGTTAAAATACCTCATCAACCCTTAACTAGAAAGTTGATGTCTCAACCTACATTGGCTACGTAGTTCTGAAATGCAAGGACTACTTCTAAGGATCACACCCTCTACTGGCAGGTGAGTCCCCATTCTTTGGTTCACTCAATGCTGAATCCTACTCCCAACTGAATAGACTCTAGATTAAATTCTAAATCATTCTAGGTTGGACTAAACAGTTACTGATCGTACTATATAACTGAACTGAACTGAGTTCACTGGGTTCTGTGGACTAACATAATACTATTAAATTCTGTTATCTGACTGAGTATTATTGAGCTTTCTGGAGTTCTGTAACTAACTGAATTTTACTGATCATAACATAACTGATACTATTTCGTGACTGACCATGGCTCTAGGTAAACAATTAAGTTGTTAGGTATTGAATACCCCCAAGACTCGATAGCATAAATTATAAGACATAGCACGATCTTGAAACATGATAGCTAATTACTTGAAACATGTTCTAGCAAACACTTGCATGACATAAACTTGAATACATGCTAACACGATATAAATTCACTATTCAACTCACATGAGCAATTCAACAAACACTTGGAGGACATAGTATGTGCACATAATACTAAACAATATGCGAGCATCATAATTTCAAATACCAAATTCACAATTTGGAGGGTTTTAGCAAGAATTAACATAGTACGACACATATAACAAATAATTTCGTATGCATCTCGCAATTGAATCATCAACTAGAAACCCCATTAACATGGTAGTCATGAACACATTCAAATTCAACCATGAAATTCATCAAACTCATTAACTTGTAGTAAAAAAAAGGTGCTTGAACTCCAAGGGTGGAAGGAAACCCTTGGATGAACACTTGACAAACCTTGGTTGCTAAATTCTTGAAGAATGATGGGGAAATCGTAAACCTTGAGTTTGAAATTTGATCTCCTGGGGTTTTTGTTCTTGAGTAATTTCTTAATAGAGAATGAATTTTGCCTCTAAAGGGATTTAATTTCGTGTTTTGGGGCTGATAACCGTGGATAAAAGACCCAAATACCCCAGAGGAATGTGGATTTTAATTACTGAAAACTGAATTAGCAACGTGTAGACCGATGCATCGCATCGATAGAGATGATGCTATTGCCAACACATCATATCGAGTCTTTATCGATTCACTAGAATTTGCACTGGGGAGCAGGAGAAAAATATTCATCGATGCGATAGACTATGCAGCGCATTGATATCGCATCGATCCACTAGTTTGGACTTCCAAACGTGTCTCAAACGAAGTTCAAAAAAAACAAAACTTGTCTGAGGACACCTACTGACACTCCTGATCATGATTCAATCTAAAGATTGACATTTTAAGGTCATAGAGGTCATGAAATAGAGTTACCAACTTACGAAGGCTAAAATGACACTAAGTCTGAGTACTTCGGTAAAATTTTCTAAGTCTGGGACCCCTTAACAAGCTTTAAAGGACTAAGTTAAGCTTAGGATTTTGTGGGGTCTTACACATTTGGGAGCTCCTACCTTGTTCATGAAGAATAAGGATTGTTCATATGTATGTGTAGTATTTATAGGAATATTAATAAGGAAATGGTGAAAGATTGATATATTATGCCTCATATTGATGACTTATTCGACCAGCTTCAAGGAGTGGCGGTGTTCTCCAAGATTGACTTGAGGTACAATTACCATCAATTAAGGATTTGGGTTGAGTATATCCCAAGGACATTCTTTAGGACCTGTGAGTTCCTAGTGATGTCCTTTGGGTTGATTAGCGCCCTTGCCACATTCATGGATTTTATGAACTCTTGTTCATACCTTATTTGGACACGTTTTTATCGTGTTCATTGATGACATCCTTGGGTATTTGAGAAGGAGAGAGGAGAATATGAAATATTTGAGAAATCTGCTCTAGACGTTAAGAGATCATAGTTTTTTTTCAAAATTCTCCAAGTATAAGTTTTGGATTGAGTCGATGACACTTCCTGGGCATGTGGTATCTATGGATGAGATTATGGAGAGCCAACAAAGATTGAGGCTATTCTTTATTAGACCAATCCTACATATTTGTCTTAGGTTTATAGCTTTATTGGTTTAGTCAGTTACTATAGATGGTTTGTCGAGAGTTTTTCTACTATTGCAGTGTTGATGAATAGAATGACTTGGAAGGAGGTTCCTTTCTGATGGTTCGAGGAGAATGAGTCGAGCTTTGGAAACCTCAACAGATTTCTTACTTCAACACCTAATTTGGCTCTTCCTATTGATAGTGAGGAATTCACCATATATTGTGAGGATTTCACTATTAGTTTAGGTTGTGTATTGATGCAGAAGTGTCAGATTATTACTTATGCATCGAGGTAGTTAAGGTGCACGAGCACAACTAACTGACACATGATTTGGAGTGGCATTGTTAGTTTTTGCGTTTAATATTTGGAGACATTATTTTTATGGAATACATTGCAATATTTTCATGGATCATCGTAGTCTTCAACATCTTATGACCCAGAGACAGATTAATTATAGGTAGCAGAGATGGATGGAGTTTCTTTAGGATTATGACATAACTATTTTTTACTATCACTACTGTTGCGATGAGGTCTACTTTAATTGAGGAAATTCAGAGTCATCAATTTGAGGTTATGAGACTTCGCCTCATTTGTGATCAGGTGTTAAGTGGAGACTCTAAGAGGGATACCATAGATTCCAAGGGTGTTTTGCAATTTGATAGCCTCATTTGTATTTTGAGGGTTGGAAACTTGATTCATTCGATTTTGCATGAGGCTCACAGCTCCAGGTATTCTATTCATTCGGATACGGCTGAGATGTATAGAGATTTGAGGCAGCATTATTGGTGGAGTGGTATGAAGAGAGATGTGGTAGACTTGCTAGCTCGTTACCTATGTTTTCAGCAGGTGAAGGCCACACATTAGAGACTAGATGGCTTGATTCAGTATTGCCCATTCCCAAGTAGAAGTAGGAGAGGATTACCATGGAATTTTTTGGTGGTTTGCCTTGCATATCCTATAATTCCAATGGTAATTGGGTCATTCTAGATCGGTTGTCCCAATCAACACACTTCATTTCCATTCAGATGTCCTTCAGTGTTGAGAGCTTAGCCCATATATATATTCGTGAGATAGTTTGTTTACATGGTGTGCCTTTATTTGTTATTTCAAACTAGTGTTTAGTGTTCACTTATAGATTTTAGAGAGCCTTTTAAGAGGAGTTGTGTACTCAAATAGATCTTAGTATAGCCTTTCTTCTTCAGAACGATAGGCAGTCGGAGCTGACTATTTAGGTTCTCGGGGATATTCTCCCAGCCTTTGTTATGGATTTTGGAGGTCAGTGGGAGAAGCACTTAGCTTTGGTAGAGTTTACATATAATAATAGTTATCATTCGAGTATTGATATTGCAGATTTTGAGGCTTGATATAGTAGGTGATGTCGATCTACGATTGGTTTGTTTGAGACCTTTTGTCATCACCTGATTTACCAATACCATAACTCATAGCTATCGCAATGGGTTAATTCAATAAAAATTGCAAATATAGGCCAAATCTAACAAAAACAAGTTAAAATATAAACATATTGTTCTAATATAGATAAACAGTCTTCATAAGATACCAATCCCACAACCTGGTAAAGTCAGTACAAGAGTATCTAATATCAATAATATAGTTTGAAAAACTTAAAGTATAGTTAATACATCTATCTCAAATACTAAAGACTGAATGTAAAAGATAGAGAGAAAATGGGCAACTCGATTTCCATGAGCTCACCCTATCTTCGAAAGAACACCCCACATGAGCCTAAACCAACAGTTGCAACTAGTACTCATATCTTTACCAAATAGGTAGAAAAATGTAGTATGAGCACCAAAAATATGGGTACTCAGTAGGCATCATCGGTCAACTAAGCTAAATTATGATATAAAGATGATATAATGCAAGATAAACATATCTAAGTCAAGAAATAGAATTGAACCTGAATCATCTCCATCATCACTATATAATGTAAGACATTAACCCGGTATAATAATATATCATAGAGAATCATCACATGCCAATAGCATCGTAGATAAGAAATAACAATTCGGAATCATAACACATTATAAAGTACAACCACGCACAAACACAAGTACAAAGTTGGCGCCCATATACCAGCTAGTGCATAAATTAAAGAAATCATCACGGCATCCTATACTACCAAAGAGTACACTAAAGAGAAATAGTAATAAGGCATGTAACAAACCACCTATCCAAATCTCAATATTTTCCAAGTTTCTTCCACATTTATCATCAACTGGATATTTTTCCGAACTTTCATTAGGTACCAACATTGACCATACAACCAGATTTAGTACTATTCTCCTCATTAGCCACGTGTTATCCACACTCATTAACCACTAGTTATTAGCTAAACATGGACAATAACTAGTCCATTTGATTTCTAACCATTACTAAATATAGCCATCTATTATGAAAATATTCCCCACATAGCCATTTTAGTAGCCACACTCCTTAACTAACCATTATTTAACACTAATATTACTCACTAAGTGAATCCTCAAGTTTCAACTAATTCTCGCTTACCAACTAGTCTTGGGTAGACATTAAACAATATTAGTTACAACTCCTTATTTATTAGTAATAAATAACTACACCTACTTATAGGTATTTAACACTAGTGAGCTACAAAACGCACCCTAAGGTCAACACCACACCCTCATTACCGACGTGGTTATATATATATAGAAGTATGTATGTATTTTCCATACATAGGGATAGCCGGACTCGAACCGGTAGATATACAGATAGGCACATCAATACTCATCTTCCAACCTTGTCGGGTAAATCACATAATCAACATATTCTCTGTCCTTGTCAGGCACTATTATACCACCAACATAATCCTCTGGCCTTGCCAGGTAGCATTATTTCACCAACATAGTTCTCCAGTATTTCCGGGCATTATCATATCACCAACATAATCCTTTGTTCTTTCCAAGCATAGCAACATAATAAATAATACACTAAAATAATAAAGGACAAGCCCCACAAGGGCTAAAGTAAATAATAAGCACCACGAGGGCTAAAGTAAATGACAAGCCCCATGAGGGCTAAAGTAAATGAACGTACAGAAAAGAATACCTTTAATACTAAACATTCATCTTCCATATTAGTTTATCAATATATGTATATATATGTGTGTGTGTGTGCGTGTATGTATATATATATATATATATATATTTGATATGAGAATTGCCATTATCATCGAGTTTCATGCATAATTAGCAACATAACTTCCCATGTAGTCAATAAGCATGCCTTTTAGAATCATTAATACCATGACTCACTATATTAGCAATATGAGGGCTTTCTAGAATTGTTATTATTTTGGTTATTAAACAAGAGTCCAACATGAGTTATAGCATATCCCAAGCCTAAAACAATAGCTTAGTCAAATGGCACACATGATAACATAGAAACGGTCTATATTATTAGCATAAACCATAGTTACTCATAGAATTTATGATAATTTAGCCAACTAACCGTACACATCACTTCTAAGATCATCACCGTAATATAATTACTCAATGCAACCAACATGTTTTCTAGGGAGCATTTTCTAGATATTTAGCAAGCTTCTAAGCTCTTAAAGAGAACAATATAAATCTAAGCTTAAGGTGGGTTAAGAACCCACTTCTAGTTCCCCAAAATACATTTCAAGTCTAAATTATACCCTGGACTAGGCTAAGGTATCTATGGCAAGTTCTAGAGGCTGAACGAGCCAGAAGTCTTAGGGTAATGGTCTTTCTCAAGCACTACTACTAACTCATCTATGGAAACTAATGTACTTTAACCAATATAATAAAATAGGCCAACTTACCCCTAACATGTGTGAAAAGGTCACTCCTATCTAACTAGAGCAACTAAAGCATCCCTATGCTATCCATGAGACACAAAGTCTAATTTACCAAGGTTCAAGCCTACAAGTCAAGCATTTCATCCTATGAGTCCCAAATAACCTAAATGATTCAAATAATCCTAAGTGTTACCATTTATCAATCCAACACCTAGAAACCCTCCCAATAAAACGAGATATCATAATTATACTATAACATATCTCAATCTAGCAAGAAGTAAGCCTAGCCTACCTCAAAACAAAAAAAATTTCACAAACCACAAAACCTTTGCTTTTCCTTCCTGAGAAGCTTCTTAAAAGTTCCAAGATATCAAAAACACAATCTATATATTATAACAAAAACATTGATACCCATATTGTAGTATTATGTTTCGGGTCTAAAAACATCACCAACCCCCCCCCCCAAGTGGGTTACACTTATGGAAAATGCATTTCTGAGGTCAACCCCATGTTCATACACCATCAAGGAGTCATAAACCTCAAGAAAAAAGGTGAGGGTTAAGATTATTAGGATCTAAATAAAGCCTCTAAGCTGGGGTAGTATTCAGGAATTCAAGAAATCAAAGCATGATATAGAAGGATTCATACCTCAAATCAATTGTTAATAAAGAAAATATATGTTACCTAAGCTCCCAAGAGGTACCCAAGACTCAATTTGAGTTTGTCACACCATTTTAGGGAACCTTAGTCTCTAAGATGAGAGAAGAGTGCTCAAAATACCGTCTAAAGGCTTTTAAATACGGGTGCTCAAAATATAGTCTAAAGGTCTTTAAATACCCATTCCAGGCCCTCAGATATGGCGATCTCCAACTAGGGATGGCTATCGTACAAGGGAGATCATGGCCACTTATATGGAGATTGAGTAATGGCTATCCCAATGCCCTTTGTGCGATCACACACACCTCAGCACCAGCTACTGAGAAATTTTAAATTTTCCAATGACGCCTTGGGATTCATTTGGGATCTGATTTATACATATGAACTATGTAACCACACTAATTTAAACATTAGAAATGCATTGGAAAAGTCATATTTTCCATCCAAGGTCATTTCAACCAAATATGGGTCTTCTAAATTTTTCAACTTTCCGACCAATAAGTCAAATAAGTTCGAGCAAATTAGGACCCGAACCAAAAGTGTACCTAGCCTAAAATCAATATTGCAGAGTTATTGGAGCATTCAAAATTTGCATCCTAGGTTTTTTTTTCTAAATTTCTGCCTGGTGGCCATTTGGAACCAACAAAGACTTCAAAATGAGGAATTGACTCTAAAAAATAAATGAACTATCTAGTAACCGAGCTATCAGTTCCATCAAGTCATAAATGACTTGGGAAAGCTATGTAAAATCTCTAATGGATAAAATAATGTAAAATATGGAAAATGACCCAAAGGGTCATTACACCTTTGAGATTAAACCTCTTGGAACTAAATTACTTCAGGAGTTATTAGATAGAGTCAAGGTAATTCAATATAAGTTGAGGGAATCTCAGAGTAGGCAGAAGGATTATATAGATTGTATACTTCATACCTTGATACTTGAGTTGGTGATAAGTATTCCTTCGTGTATCTCCCAAGAATGGTGTGATGAGGCTCAATAGGAAAGGCAAGCTCAGCCCTAGATATATTAGACCTTTTGAGATTGTAATAACCCTCCAAGTTTTTTCCTTAATTTGCATGCATTTTTAAAATTTCCACAGTGGCTACTGGTCATTTATAACTTGCCAAAACTGTCAATTTGTTGATCGGACAGTTTATTTGGATTTTAGGCTCATTTCCCTATTTTGGAGCTTTTGATGTTTAGGATTTGGTCTCAAACCAAAACTCATAGTATATGACCTCATATGAGAATTCTAAAAGCTGCATCACCTCCGACATTGATTTTAGTTTACGGGGACCCTTGGTTCAGGTCTCGAGGCTTCTGGACTTATTTTGGTCAACTGGGCAGATTATGTGAAAAATGAAACCACAGGTGTAGGCCCCATATTTAGTTGAAATGATATCGGGTGAAGGTTTTGAAGGTTCCATTGATCTTAGAATGTTAAATTTGTCATTGTAGTATATTTTATTAGCATGCATCGGGTTCCAAACAAATTCAAATACCAGATCAAGTCCATTCAAGACTTAGCTAAGAATCTGGTGCATCAGGTCACTGGTGCAATCGCGACCGTGATAAGCCATAAATCATAATCACGATGTGCATTTTATGGCTTGGTAGATTGAGATCACAATGGGCATAAATTTCAATCGCCACATACAATTTACCCTTGCTAGATTGCGGTCGGGATATCTGGGAGCAATAGCAACTCCCGACCCTATTTAATCCTCTTCAACCTAATTTTCACTCATTTTTTCCACTATTTTATACTAATTTGAGATATCAAAGAGAGTAAAAGAGTAGGGAATCAACCAAACAAACTAAGATGTAGAAACCCTGAGGATTGCTCTACACAGTAAGGGACTAGGTTTCTTAAAGTCAATTACAAGGCAAAACACAGAATAGCACCCAAAAATAAAAGCTAGTGCAGAAAGAGTAAAAAATAAGATTTAACGTAGAAACCCCCTTGATCAAGGAAGAAAAATCCACGGTTTTCCCTCATAATCTCTCAAAAATCCACTGTAATCAAACTCTTGATTACATCCTTCAATAAACCTAACTCTAGGATCCTTATGCTTGTAATAACTCTATTACAATCTTATCTTGAAAACTCTTCTAAGGACACACCTTGATATTCATTAAATCTAACCAATATCCACCTTAGGTAACTCTACCTAAGCTCACTCTAAACAAAGATAAAGTTCATTACTCTTATAAACTGAGTAATTCATTTACAAATTGGAATTCACATAAGATGCTCTCTAATTTAGCATACAATAATAAGAACTTGAGCTGAATGGGTTTTTTCCTTTTTCCCCTCTTCACTCTTTGAATTTTCAAAGAACCATTTGATGAAAAAACCATCCCAACTTTCTCATATATCCTTGGATAAAACACTCTCCCAGACAACACTTTTGGGTTTCGAAGATAGCACTCCTTGCTTCTCTAGGGACAACTTTCTTTTTTTCCTCTTTTCCTCTTATCTTTGAGTCACTTCTTGGTTCTTCTTTTTCATCAATTTTTCTTTTTCCTTACAGCGGTACTATAAGACTTTGGACCAGAGGACCTAGTCCTCTCAACAGCATGAACTTTTTGTCTTTTCTTCTTAGTTGCAATAACAATATCAGAATTAGTATCCTCATCTTCTCTAACCTCCACAACTTGAATATTTTCCTTCTCTTCTATGACAGCTTTCTTGAGTCTTCTTCTTTTAGTAGTAGAAGACATACTTGTCTTCATAGCAAAATCTAGTGGAATAGTTTCTAGTGCCTTGTACACCAGTGTCAGTTATTTTCCCATTTCTTTTATTGTCTATCAATCAATTTATCATCCAACTTAGTTGTTGTGCATCCTCATCCTCTTCATCTTCCTGATTTAGAGGTAGTATCAATTTTTCATTCATTGTCTCTTTATTCCTTTTCCTTACAGGTTTCTCTGCAATACTTAAAGAACCTTCTATGGGATCATAAGCAAGTAGAAGCAGATTTTTATCACTAAAATTTTTGTTACTAAGAGGATCAAATTTCTTTACAGGAATTTCATCATCACTTATTTGGGAAAAAATAGATTTTGAATCAGAGCCACTATAGGAACAAGGTACTGGCAAGTGTTTTATTCTTTAGAACCAACCACTTCTTCTGGGTCAATGGGAATTTTTGAGACATTAGAGGACTCTGATTCATGTGAGGATGGGGGAATTTTTATTTGAGAGGTTTATTGTTCAATTGGTGAGTTGAGACCTTGATTTAAATCTTCCAAGCTTAACTCGACAAGAACTCTAATGGATACAGGATTGTCATCAGGAAATTTTTCACCTAAGGTTTTGGGAATTTTAGGATAAGGTGAGGTTGATAGAGCACTTTAAGAATCTTAAGGATTTTCTGAAGAAATATTTTTCATGGGGGTTAAGGAGGATAGAGTTTCTGCTATCTTGAACTTTTATGAGATAAAACAAAAAGCTTAGATGAGGATGGAATAATTTGAAAGGAGACTTTGAGTTGATTAGGAAGAGAATGAAATATATAAGGTTTGACTTTATAATTAAGGATGTGACTGTTGGTCATTAAGAGGTGCCCTTTTGGAAGGACGCGTTTAATTACAAGTGGTACGGCTCTTCACTTTAGTACTAAATATGACATCTTTTGTTCTTATGAGAGAAGACATGTGGCCATTTTTTAATAGAATTTTTAAATTTTCAGGCACATCATTTTGGTACTAACTTAAGAGATCAGACTAGTTCCCTTTCCTTTTAACTGAATTGTCCATTTGTGTTAGCTTTATTTGTTCTCTTCCCAAGTTGTTCCCATGGGTGTATACCTACAAACATATGAATCTGAGTTAGATTATCCTAAACCTACTTTATCATGGATACATGTCTTCTTATCATAGCCAATTTTGAGAAAAGAGACTATTTCACATGTTAAGTCAGGTCAATTTGATCATTTCTTGCTTCAGCCTCTACATACCCTTTTTAAAAATAGCTCTCAAGGTAGGTTTAGGGACCAGGTCCCAGACTTTATTTTATCCTCAATACTAAAGATTCTTCCTGTGAGATAAATTTCTTTGGAACATAACCCTTAATTGCTGATTTTCCATCTTCTTTAATAATATCAACTTTCTTTTTTAATTCATTCTTTCCATGTTACAGCACAAGGCACTTCTAATTTTGAAAATTTCAACTCTATTTTTCAAGGGACCAGGTCCTTTGAATTCAACTATTTCAGAGTAAGATGCCTCTACCTTGGAGTTTCTTGAAAGAGAGAACATAGTCTGACCTTCCAAAATAGGCTTTGAACACATACTATTAATGAATCATATCTGACTGCAATCCCCTTTCTCATACCTGGATCCTTGATCACATGTTAGATTTGGGATCACATGTGAGCCTCAGTTCCCAGTAGGAGGATAATGGTGTGATCAAATCTCTTTTAACCTATCTAGGAAGAGAATTTCTTCTCATAATTCTCAAGGGTTTGAGACCCTTAGGATATGCACTTTCCTATTGAATATCTTCAGAACCATTGATCGTTACTCAAATCCAGCTTTGACAATTTTCTTTCATGTGCCCATCTCTTCCACAGTGAGTATACAAGAGTTTATGAACCCTGTTTTTAGCATCATGAGTAGCTTATCCTTTTGAGCAAAGAGGTTGTGAATCTCCTTGATAATCAATCACCTTACCATTATTTACACCTTGACTGGTAAAATTAGCAAGGATATATGAAGATTCAGTCTATTTAAGAGATTTAGTAAGCTCTTCTCTTAAGCAGGCCAGGTCCTTTTCTAACTTTTCATTCTTGTAAAGTACAGTCATAAGGGTTTTTTGAGAATCCCTTAACTTTTCCTTAAGATAAATCTGAAGCCTTGAAGTTTTTTTCTTCTTTTGCTATTTACATTATCTACCTTCTCCAGCAATCTCATATAACTCATATTTTTATATTTTAATTTATTGACCAATCCTTCAGTCTCAAGTATCAATTCAAGTTCTTGGTTTTTCACTTTCTCCTCTAGAGCATTCTTCTCAGCAGTTAGCTCACATACAGAGTCAATCAGAACACTAGCAAGCCTTCTTATCTTCCTAGATGAGTAGATATCAAGATTTTCCATAATATATGAAAGAGTTACCTCCCTTTTTTCATCTTAATGTTGGCCATAAAGGAAAATAAGTAATCATAGAAAACTGGACTCTCCTCCACAGCTAATAATTTCTCTGACTTGTAATTTTTTTCAATCTTTCTTCTATCTTCATTATCAGATTCTCTCCTGCTTTTTCTACCATTCTTGTCTTTTCTCCTTCTTTGACTTCTTTAATTGGAACATGAGGACCATCAATGATTATACCTATAAATTTAATATCCTCGGCCATAATAAAGTCAAACATCCTATTTTTCCACCACCCATAATACTACCCATTAAATCTTGGTGGTCTAGTGGTAGATTGCCCTTCTTCTAGATTAGGTAGAGCATCCATCCTAACCAAGACACTCTAGGTGTGAACCTTTTAGAGTGCTCTCACTCTGATACCGATTGTAGAAACTCTGAGAGTTGCTCCACATAGTGATAGACTAGGTCCCTAAAAGTCATTACAGGAAAAAACACCATATCGCAACCAGGAATAAAAGACAGTGCCGAAAGAGTAAAAACACGATATTTAACATAGAAACCCCTTACTTAAGGAAGGAATAAAAATAACTTGCCCTCACAAGCTCTCCAAAATCAACTATAATCAAACTCTTGATAACAACCTTCAATAAACATAATCCTAGGCTCCTTCCTCTTGTAATAACTATACTACAAGATCATCTTGATAACTCTACCAAGGACATACCTTGATATTAATTAACTCTAACCAACATCCACCTTAAGTAACTCTTCCTAAGCTCTCTCTAAACAAAGAAAAAATCTTATTACTCTTATAAATTGAGTAACTCATTTACAAATTAGAATTCACTTAAGATACTCTCTAATTTAGCACACAAAAATAACAACATGAGATAAACGTGGGTTTTTGCCTATTTCCTCTCTTGACTCTTTGAATTTTCAAAAAAATATTTGATGAAGAAATATTTTTTTTCATTAATATATGAGTGATGATTAGAGCTAAAATATCATTGGACCAGTATCCTAATCAGTATGAGCAGCACTTGCTAGTTTGTTACACAGGAGGACAAAATCATGCACTCACGCATATCAGTCGTATAGTAGTCATGAACATCCAAGGACCTGATGCCTTGTAGTCATCTGCTCATCATCAAAACATATAGAATAAGGTAAGCTATCCTAATCCTTTTTGGTTATTTCCCATTGATTTCATCCGAATTCATGGTAAATTCTTAAACATTAAGGTTTTAAATTTCTAAACTTTGAGGGTTGATTTGATACAAGTATTATGTGTCGTTTGTTCTTAAATTATGGACACAACTTCCTTGTCCTTCAATGGACCTATGACAAATTTAATTTTGGGTTTTATTTATGGTCCAAGCGGGCCTATTATTGATCAAAATTTGACCTGACCCATTATATGGAAAACATGGGTCTCGTTTGACTCCTAATGATGTATAGATTATGATTTGGTAGTGTGGCAGCATTTCGAGATTGTGGAGTGAAGACAAATGTTCTATGGATGATTCAAGGATTTGTAGTTCGGCATTAAGGTAGGCTTTTTTCTAATCTTTTTCACAAGATGATGTGTTTTATATATTGTATGTAAATTTGAATGTTAAGGTTGATTGTGGATAGAACAATGTGACTTAGCCTAAATTGTGAGTTTAGAGGTTAAAAGGGTATTTGACCCTTAAGTTCAAATACTTACTATACATCCATGATCCTATCACATTATTTATAGATAGAGCTTATTCGTAGCATAACTATGATATAATTCTAGATATGGAATGAGGTTTAGGTATAGGAAGCATGAAGAGTACAATTGTATTTATGTAGACGATTTAGGCTATCTTGAAATCATAAATTAGGAGAAATTGTCTTGGTTGCTCATATTTTAGGTAAATTTGGCTTCGTGGACCGTGTTTAGAATAGAATTGCCTTTTTTGCTATTATTTTAGTAGGGATTGACTTGGTTACTTGTAATTAGGAAGAAATATCAACTTAGGGCTATTTATGGCTTATTGAACATCTAGAAGTGAATTTAGACTGCTTAGCCTAGCTCGGTATAAAAGTTTGTCTATAATGGATTTAGGGGTTAGAATTGGGCCCTTTCGGCGTACCTTAGCCCAAGACTAGTGTTGTCTCTTGTAGATTATATATGTATGTTAGCGTGTTAGGCATAGTTGAGACTAATGAACCTTTGGTATAATGTTTAATATATTACTCGGTGGGTTGTGATGGTTTTTCCTTGGATCATGAATTTATGGTTATATTGGATATATAGATTTAAGCCTAAATGCGTGATTATGATTTTTTAATTATTTTGGGTATATTCTTGGGCCCACGGTCAAGTTCATGATATTGATTAGTTAGGTTTCGAGAAGTATTCCATCCTTGTAAAGAGAATGGTTGTAGTTTACAGACATACTGATGCTTATGATTTCATTATTTGAATACTAGTGATGGCATGCATAGATTTGGTACATCATGATCTCTAAATACAATGAATGGTAAGGTTCCAGCTAAAATATGATTTACTACTATTTTTCCTAAAAAAGGATTTAAGCCCAGTTTTCGCCTTATAGATTTCTTCATAACAAAAATTGTACCATCTTAATGGATGTTTTATGTGCATTGGGATTTAAATATTTGGCCGAGATAGATTCTGGTCCACGATTTTGTTAATATTATTTGATTCGGTCATGAGAATTATCGACCCCTTTCTACATCGTTTATGATAATTTAGTCGTAGAGTTTATCCCTGGCAATGGAGCTACAAATTTACACTATTTAAGCCATAGTTTTAGCCATGCAATTATATAACTATGTATACTTATGTAAATTGGGTACTGAATTCATAGTCGATGGATTATGGTACTGATACATTAATACATATTTACATATATATATATATATATCGGTTCAAGTCTGGTGGTTAATAATAATATTGATGATATGAGTTTTGAATTAAGTCCGGTGGTGGATGATAATGTTGAGGAAATGGGTTCTGAATTAAGTCTAATGGTTGATGTGATAATGATGAGATGAGTTATACACTGAATTATTTTATGGTATTTAAATAATTTATGGTATTATGAATTATGTCTTGGCTTTCACTCTTTCATATGTATTTTCTATCACTAGTATGCACCTATATCTATCAGCCTTATGGTTGTTGGATAGGAATAGGTATGAGTGTTGCTTGCAGTATATTACGTAGAGCTTGTACCTATCATATTTTTAGGGATTTTATAGGTATAGGCTCGTACTATTATTTGTTGAGTATTAATTAAACCTTCTGAGCCTATGACAGTGGTGGTTTATGAAAAATCCAATTAGGTATTGTTTTTTCAAACTAGGTGGTTAACTTATATCATTATTGTTATTGCTATTATGGTTGGTTTGTAACAGGTTTACTATGATTGGATTGGTATTGAGATTAAATGTATGATTTTAGTTCTGTTGCCTTATATTTACATTATTATGAACAATTATCTCATGTTTAGACGTATGGAGTAGAGAACCTATCTATTTTAGTATTAGTCATACTATAATTAAGGGGGCTGGAGATGCTAGTATGATGCCTTAGGTTGTATCATGGGTCATCCTTCTTTATAAGCAGTCATATTCCTATCTATATATAGTTGTGGCATTACCGTATATCTCTTTCTTTCTTCATTTATTCAAATTGCATATTCATTCCTTATCCTTGTATCCTATTATATATCCTTCTTTCACTCTTTATTTGTATTATGGACAGTGATATATGGTACGGTTTTGAGGTTTCAAAGTTAGGATAGTTCATCGTTAATACTTCCTTAGCCTCATTATGTTAGTTTATAGATATGGGTAGGATATTTATCCTTTCTATCACACTAAATTTACCATGTGGTTGCCAGATAGTTGAGTGTGGTTTCTATTTGGATTATATATTATGTATATTTCTATTATCTTTGGAGCTTAGTTGGAAGTTGCCTACTAAGTAACATGTGTTGGTACTCATACTACACTTTTGCAGTCTATGGATCATAGTAGGGGTTATTGATGTTGTGTTGTGTGTCATGTGGAGCAGCTATTGTTTGGAGAAGTAGGGTGAACTCCTGGAGTTTGGAGTTTTACTTTTCCTCCCTCTTATGTATTAGACTTATCTATATACTGTATTCAAAGATGGGTTGTACCTGTATACTAATTTTGTACTTTATTTTATAATCTTTTCATATTAAAAGCTTTTATATTGATTCCACTAGGTTTTGGGACTATCTTATGTAATTCAGTCAATTATTTCATTTATACCACACTCTTTCTTTATTTCTCATTGTAGTCTATTACTAATAGTTCCAAACTATGAGTTGGCTTACCTACTGGTGGGTTATAGTAGGTCCCATCATGACCTAATAAATTGGGTCATGACAGATATCCTTGCACTGCTAGAGAGATGGCTTATGAGTTAACCTTACTCCCATATTTTTCTACTGTCTATTTGGTTTTTTATGTTTCTATGTTGTATTAATACTTCTTAAATGCATCTCATGTTCTTAGATGAGACTCATCTTAGTTGGATGAGTTGTTGACCTTTGTGGAGGAGCTTCTCATCATATTAGCCAGGGATGTCAGGTGGTTACAGACTAGGGAGATTCCAGTAGTTAAAGATTGGTAAAGTCACCCCCAAGTCAAAAAGTCTACTTGGGAGATCGAGAGCAAAATATGAACTTGGTATCCTCACCTATTTGAGGCTTCAGGTACATACTAATCCTTTAATTTTACGTATGAAAGTTCTTTTAGTGGTGAATATTGTAATGACCCTCCAGGTTATTTTTAGCATTTTCGCTAATTTTCATCGTTAAGATCTTTCCTATAGCTTCCCCAAGTCACTTTTGACTTGTTGGAGCTGATAATTCAGTTACCGGGTAGTTCTTTTGGTTTTTAGAGCCAATTTTCTACTTTAAATTCTTTATTGGTTAAAATTTGTCTACCGGGGGAAAACTTTAGTCAAATGACCTCATATTCCAATTATAATAGTTCCAACAGCTCCGAAACATTAATTTTAGGCTAGGTGGACCCTTGGTGCAGGTCTTGAGGCTCCAGATTCATTATGGGCTATTTGTCGGAAGTTAAGAAAATAGCACATGGATGTGGGACCTATTTTTTGTTAAATAACATCGGATGGAAATTTTGACTGCACCATTGAGATCAGAACGTCAAATTTAATAGGTTAGCCTAGTTTATTTTCATATATGGGATTTCGGATGAATCTCGGGGGATTAATGGAGACACAAAATAATTCCAAGTCTCAACTGGTGCTGGTGCATTAGCTTAAGCACCTATTTTTTCAATTAACAGAAAGTTGTTTAAGCGACCTACTTGTCATTTAAGTGACTTGGATAGCTTAGCAGGTATCTATTAATAGGCTTGTCGATTACTTAAGTGACCTGTCTTGCTTAGCAAGTATTACTTAAGCGATGCCTTTGATGCTTAAGCGATGGTCGCTTCAGAGGCCAAAGGTCACTTAAGCAACATGCATAGGGTTCATCAATTATAGGCAAAGTGACACTTAGTCACTTAATCAATGATCGCTTAAGTGACCCAGCATCCGCGTAAGTGACAGGTGGAAAACTGGGAACCCTATAAACTCCCCACTTATCCTATTTTCTCCTATTTTCACCCATTTTCAAAGAGATTTGAACCCTAAAGAGTGTGAAAACTTGGGATAATTATTAGTGTATGATGTTGGGGTGTTTGTAAGCTCGAGTAACGTATTTCATCACCAAATTCTTGGTAAGCTTCCAATAATTTGATGATTAAATCCTTTATCATTTTCAAAAATCCCTAGAATATTCGCAGGTTAATTGTAATACCACTTGAGCTCAGAATTCACCCATTCTTGGGGGTAAATATTCCTTGATCATAGAGGGACGTGTTATCAATTTTGATAGTGTGATTCTACAAATGGGACCCACATGGAATTTTTATGTAATTTTGAAGCCAAAGCATAAAAATGCAATATGGATATCATTGTTCTTGTTTTGTTGAGTAGATTGTGAATTTGATAGCATGGCATCTTGTAGTAGCTTCTCAGAAGGGGAAATCAATGGTTTAGCTGATTTCTTCAGGCTTTCTTCAGCATCCAGGTAGGCTACGTTTACCTTCCTCAAAGATTGAGCTAATTCATAGTATATTTAAAATGATGTTATGATAGATATGGGATGGGAAAGTAGGACTTGGATATATAGTTTTTATTATCAACATTATTTGGACTATTTAGACTATTTTGGTACCATAAATTAAGTGTAATTAACTTAATTATTCTTTCTTAAATATACTTTCTTAGGGCTAATTGTGGAATATTTAACATATAAAGGTGAATTTAGATACCTAAGCCTAGTCTAGGGTAGAATTTGTTTTGGTTTAGATTTTTAGGGATTAAAAGTGAGAACCCCTCTGACCCACCTTAGGCCAAGACTCTTGTTAGTTATTTTTACACTTAAAGGGGCATAATATATCCTTAAATTTGCATATTTTAGAGTTTGTAAAAATGAGATCCATAGTATTTATGCTAGTTTGGTACTTGGGAGTTTATACTAGTTCTAGTTCTAGTTCAGTGATTTATAATCTTAAGACTGATTCAATTCTGACATTATTAATGGTTAGAGTTCTAGTTCAAGTCCAGCATTTGATTATAAGAATTCTGATTCAAGTCTGACATTCGATTCTATGAGCTTTGGCTCAAGTTCGGCATTTGATTGTCTGAGTTCTGGTTCAAGTTTGGTATTTGATTATGTGAGTTCTGGTTTAAGTTTGACTTTTGTCTATATGATTTTTCATTCAATTCTAGAATTTATGGGCTATTTATGAAGGTTATGGAGTTGGTTATAATCCTAGGCTTATGGTACGGATGGAATCTTGGTTATGACTTTAGATTAGGATAATTAATAAAATTCCAGTTATATATATTCTCGATTTCATCCTCCAAGCTTATGGGATCCCGTATTGGGGTATTTACTTTTCCACACTTACTGTCTTATAGGAGAAACCTTATAGTATTTTTTATGCTTACTTCTCTATTACATCTATTTTAGTTATTTATTTATAGTATTGGAGCATTATTCCAGGTTTGCTCGCTTACTTTGGCTTAGCTTATTTATCTTGCAAATTGTTGTACTTATTTCATGATTTAGCTCAGTAAGTCAATGATGCCTACTGAGTTCCTGTGGCTTTGGTGCTCATACTATACTTTTGTATCTTCTTGGTGCAGATCTGAGTACTAGAGGTCATCGTTGATGCTGAGATCGTGCTGAGTTGAGTTGAAGATAGGGTGAGCTCTTGGAGTCGTAGTTGCTCTTTTTTCTTAACTATTTATGTCTAGTGTTCACTATTCAATACATATTTGTATTTGACTATTTTAGTACTTATGTTCCTTTTGTACTTAGCTCATGTATCGACATTGGTAGGTTGTGGGATGGTTATTGATGCTCTATCTATCTTTTAGACTATTATTATTGCCTTATTATTATAGTAAGTGTTTACTTGCAATTAATTAGATTTTATGCCTTTTTCCACCAGATTAGCCCAATGCTTATAGCTCCATACTACAATTTGTCTTACCTATTGGAGGGGTAAAGTAAGTTTCATCATGACTCATAAATGGGATTGTAACAAATTGGTATAAGATCTTAGGTTTACCGATACTGTTGGTACAAGAGCAAATGTCTAGTAGAGTCCTGCAGATTTGAACAAAGACACGTGTTTCTTATTTTTGAGAGGCTATAGGACATTTTTAGGAGTTCTTCACTTCTTTTACTCATTTTGGGATAAGAGTCTATAGGTTATATGTTTAAAGCATTGTTCATGAATCATTAATGGTAGTTTTGAAAACAAGGTTGAGAGGTTTGAATGCATATCATTGAATATTGTTTTCTATGGTTTAAATTGTGATTTTACATATTTTAATTATGGTTTCTCATATGTAGCTGCATGGGGATGGTGATTTAATTGAGGGGTCATGGTTGAACCCCAAATTTGATGATTTTGGCTTTGATAATGGCATGCCCTCAACCTATTTGTAAAATTGTCACAAGTTGAATAGTGTTTTTAAAACTAAGGCTTTGGCATAACCATGATAATGATTGATGAAGGACTTTCTCCCTACCTTAGGATGTGATATTATATATGTATATATATTTCATATGATATTATGCATTGAATGTTGTATTTGTTTTGAAATATTATCTTGGCATTATTTTATTTCTCTATCCCTGATTTACATGCTAGTACTCAAATCGCTAACCATCTTCAGATGTTGTATCCCCATGCGATGCAGGAACTAGCCATACTTCCACAGTTCCTACTCAGTGACTTGGATTCAGGATTCGTTAGTGATTTATATTGAAGTGGGGAGCTTCTATCCTTCAAAAAACCTAGTTCATAGTGTGGTTTCCTTTGTATGTTTTGACTATCTTTTGTTAAGTGGTTTTGGCTATCATCAGGGGCTTGTCCCAATATTTCATTGACCTTCAGTTTTGTAGAAGATTTGTTAGATTACTGAGGACTTGGGAGGCTCGGTTGATTATTCAATAATGAATGATTGTCTTATTATCGGTGGTTGGTATAGACATATCATGAATTATTATCAGTTTTATTATACGCTATCTTATTGCATGTTTAGAATTCATATGACATTTTTGGGATATTGTATTGGTGTGGTTGGGTGACGGGGTGATCTCCAATCCATGTAGGACTTGAGATACTAGTCACGGCCAGGCCCTTGTTTGGGTTATGACATTATTTCTATGCTCAAGCCAGAGATTATTCCTCCTTAACTAACAATGGGTGAGGGACTAGCCCAGGCTCCACCAAGGTTAATTTCTATTTTAATTCTAAATGATCCATTGGTTCAGCTTTGGGATTGGTTGGTGGTGCATCTTCTGATGGTGTATAGTCTATGATTAAAAGTGCTACTGAGGTAGGGGAATATTAGTAGCTGCAGCTCCTAGAGTTGAGGTCCCTTTTACACTGGTAGTTGCTCAGTCGGTGGTTGCCCAGCCTACTATGTCTTTCAAGGAGCAAAAAATATTGGGTAGATTCTTGAAATTGTTGCTGCTAAGGTATTATGCTGCATTGGGTGAGGATGCTTGTGAGTTCTTGATTGCTTATAAGGATAGGCTCTATAATTTGTACCTTATTGAGACTCATGGGTATATTATACTACTTTTCAGTTGGATTTCACAGCTCGACAATGGTGGAGAGGTCATCTTGATTCTAGGGCCGCTGGATCTCCCCCTATGACATGCACTTAGATCTACAAGATCTTCTTAGAGAAGTATATTCCTCGCAGTCTTAAGGAGCATTTGAGGGATCAGTTCTCGGGATTGGAGTAAGGCTCCATGACTATGGTAAAGTATGAGGCTCGATTTTATGATTTGACTTGGCATGCTACTTCTATTTTGACTGTCGAGATTAAGAGGATTGAGTTTTATATTTGGGGATTAAGACTCCCTCTTCGTATGTCTATGTACAGTTTGGTTGTTATAGGTAGGTATTTTGCTAAGGTTTTTTATCATACTTAGGTTATAGAGAAGATGCATTGTAAGGCCTAAAGGGGCAACGATAAGAGGCCGTGATATCAGGATAGTTTCAGTGGCAGCCCTTATGGCTCACATTCACAGACAGTAGTTCCCAGGGTAGGTATGTACCGCGTCAGCCTTATCAGCATCAGGGTCATTCTAGTAGGCCATTTTATGTAACTTTTCAGTTCACTAATAGAGCCTAGTGTAGTTTCAGTAGTTATCCTGGACAGAGTAGTGGTGAGCCTTTGGGGGGTTCATCTTCTAGTTATTCTAGACATGTTTGTTATTTTAGGTTAGTCAGATCTTCTGGGATCAATACATCCTAAGTGCATATTATGGTTATGGGACCTTTGGTCATTTTTTGAGAGAGTGACCCCAAAGTAGAGCATAATTCCTTTAGCTTAAAGTGTTCCCTCAATAAAGGCATTATATCTCCTAGCTAGAGATGGTATGAACGGTATTTAAGGTGGTTTTCGGGGTGCTTATAAAGGTTCTTAGGCAGGTAGGATAGGAGACAGTCAAGAGCCAAGCCAAGTGGTGGGCATGGTTAGTTGTATAGCATACCTGCTAAACCCAAGGTTGAGTCCTCAGTTGCTGTTATTACAAGTATGATTTCAGTATGTCATCAGTCAACTTTTGCTTTATTTGATATAGGATTCACCTATTCTTATGTGCCTACTTGTTATGCCATGCAGTTAGAGTTATCTTGGGATTCATTATTTGTGTTGTTATATGTATCTACTCCTATGGATGATTCTTTAGTAGTGGGTTGAGCTTATGGATCATATGTTGTGACTTTTTGAGAGTTTAATACTCAGGTGGATCTTATTATGTTAGATATGGTGGATTTTGATGTGATTTTGTACATGGACTAGTTATCCCACTATCATACGGTCTTGGATTAGTTTGCCAGATTGTTACCGTATCAATGCCCGACATATCCTCAGTTGTGTGGTAGGGAGTTATTAGTCGTGAGCCGATGGGGATTATTTCTTATATTCGGTCTAGGAGACTAGTTTCAAAGAGTTGAGATTCTTATCTCGCTTATATTCATGAAGTTAATATGGAAAGTCTAACGGTTTGCTCTAGTCCTATAGTTTGTGAGTTTTCTAATGTTTTCCATATTGATCTACCTAGTCTTCCTCCTAAGGGCGATATTGAATTTGTTATTAATCTTGAGTCGGGCACCTGACCTATTTCTATGGCACCCTACCATATGGCTTCTTCAAGCTTAAGAAGCTTAATTCTTAGCATTAGGATCTTTTTATGTCAGGGTTTTATTAGACCGAGTATGTCGCCTTAGGGAGCTCCTATCTTGTTCGTGAAGAAGAAGGATTGTTCCTTGTGTATGTGTATTATTTATAGGCATCTTAATAAGGTATGGTGAACAACTAGTATCCTATGCCTCGTCTTGATGACTTATTTGACCAACTTTAAGGTGCGGCGATGTTCTCAAAGATTAACTTAAGGTTCAATTGCCATAAATTAAGGATTCGGGTTGAGGATATCCTAAGGATAGCTTTTAGGACCCGGTATGGTCATTATGAGATCCTAGTGATGTATTTTGGTTTAACCAATGCCCTAGTCACATTCATGGATTTGATGAACTATATATTCATACCTTATTTGGGCTCTTTTGTGATTGTGTTCATCAATGACATCCTTGTGTATTCGAGAAGTAGAGAGGAGCATATGCAGCATTTGAGAACTGTGCTTCAGACTTTGACAGATCATAGGCTTTTTCCAAATTTACTAAGTATGAGTTTTGGCTTGAGTTAGTGGTGTTTCCTGTCAATGTGGTGTCTAAGGATAGGATTATGGTATAGCCAGTGAAGATCAACCTATTTGTGATTGAGACAAGCCTACATCTTTGTCTGAGGTTTGTAGCTTCATTGGTTTGGTCGGTTACTATAGATGGTTTGTCAATAATTTTGCTACTACTGCAGCATCACCAACTAGATTATCTAGGAAGGAGGTTCCTTTTCGATGGTTCGATGAGTGTGAGTCGATCTATGGAAAGCTTATTGGACTTCTCACTTCAACTCCTATTTTTGCTCTTCCTATTGAAGGTGAGGGAATCACTATATATTATGATGAGCTTAGTATTAGTTTAGATTGTGTGTTAGTGCAGCAAGATCAAGTTATTTCTTATGCATTGAGGCAGTTGAAGATGCATGAGCACGACTACCTCTCTCATGATTTGGAGTTGGTGGTGGTAGTTTTTGTTCTTAAGATTTGGAGACATTATCTTTTTGGCATGCATTGTAAGATTTTCACGGATCATCATAGTCTTCAGCATCTTATGACCTTGAGAGAGCTTAATTATAGGAAATATAGATAAATGGAGTTATTTAAGGATTATGACATCACTATTTTGTTTCTTTAGGCCAAGGCAAATGTTGTAGTGGATGCCTTGGAATGAAAGGCGGTGAGTATGGGTAGCTTGGCTTCTATTTCAGTTTGTTAAAGGACGTTGGCATAGGATATCTGATCTTTTACCTACTTGATGGTGTAACTTGATATTTAAGACACCTTGAAGATTCTTGCTAGTGTTAAAGTGTGCTCTACTTTATTTGAGTAGATTCAGTGTCGTTGGTTTAAGTATATAAGACTTTGTCTCATTCGCGATTAGGTGTTGAGTGGTAAGTCTAAAAGGGCTACCATAGATTTTGAGGGTGTTTTGAGAATTGATAGCTTTATTTTTATTTCGAGGGTCGGAGACTTGATTCGATCAATTTTTTGTGAGGCGCATAGCTCCAGTTATTCTATTTACCCGGGTATAGCTAAGATTTATAGAGACTTGAGGCAGCATTATTGGTGTAGTGGTATGAAGAGAGATGTGAAAGACTTTGTATCTCATTGCCTATTTAGTCAGCAAGTGAAGGCCGAGCATCAAAGAACTGGTGGCTATTCAGAGATTACCCATTCCTTAGTAGAAGTAGGAACGGATTACCAAAGACATTGTAAGTAGTTTACCCCACACTTTTCATGGTTTAAATGGTATTTAGGTCATTACGATAGGTTGACACCAAATAAGCATATTATATTCCTATTCAAATGTCCTTCAATGCCGAGAGGTTAGCCCGTATCTACAATCGTGAGATAGTCTGTTTCCATGGGATGCCCATATCTATTATTTTAGACTGGGGTTCAGTGTTCACTTTTAGATTTAATAGATCCTTTTAGGAGTTGGGTGGGTAGTGAATCTTAGTATAGCCTTCAAACCTCAGACCAATAGGCAATCAGAGCGAACTTTTCAGGTTCTCTAGGATATGCTCCGAGCCTGTGTTATGGACTTGGAATCTTAGTGGGAGTAGCACTTAGCTTTGGAAGAGTTTTCCTATAATGATAGCTACCATTCAAGCATTAAGATGGTGATTTTTGAGGATTTATATAGTAAGCAATATCATTTTTTGATTAGTTTGTTTAATACCTCCGATATTACACCCCATAGTACTGACTTGATTCAGGAGTCGTTGGATAGATTTAAGGTGATTCAGGATAGGTTGAGGGTAGATTAGAGTAGAAAGAAGACTTTTACAGACCATAGACTTTGTTTCTTGAGATTTAGAGTTGGTGACCGAGTATTCCTTCATATATCACCCATAAAGGGTGTGATGAGGTTTAGGAGAAAGGAAATCCCAATCTTAGATATATTAGACCTTTTGATATCCTTCGCACAATTGGAGCAGTGGCTTATGAGTTAGCCTTACCCCCAGATTTAGCTTCTATCCATCTAGTTTTCCATGTTTCAATATTGTGTTAATACATCCCAAATGCGTCTCATGTGCTTAGATGGGACTCAGTTCAGCTAGATGAGCAGTTGAACTTTGTGGAGGAGCCTGTGTTCATACTAGCCAGGGATGGCAGAGGGTTACAAACTAGGGAGATTCCAGTAGTTAAGGATCATTAGACACACCGCCCAATAGAGGAGGCTACTTGGGAGATCGAGAATGAGATGCAGACCCATTATCCTCACCTATTCGAGGCTTTAGGTACATCCTAATCCTTTACTTTTGTGGATGAAAGTTCTTTTATTAGTGGATATTGTATTGATCCTTCAGGTCATTTTCGGCATTGCCACTCATTTGTCGTTTAGAGATTTCCCATAGCTGCCCCAAGTCATTTATGACTTGCTGAAGATGACAACTGAATTACAAGGTAGATTATTTGGTTCTTAGAGTCAATTTCATATTTTGAAGTCTTCATCGGTTAAAATTTGCTACTAGACAAGAACTTCAGTCAAACGACTTTGTATGTCAATTATGACAGTTCCAATAGCTCTGGAATATTAACATTAGTTTAGGTGGACCCTTAGACTGAGTCTCGGGGCTCTCGAACTCATTTTAGGCTATTAGCCAAAAGTTAAGAAAAATGAAACATGGGTGTGGGACACATTTTTCATTGAAACGGCCTTGGATGGAAATTTAGACTGTGTCGTTGAGTCCAAAACATCAAATTTGATAGGGTGGCATAGTTCATTTGCATATACGGGATTTTGTTTGAATCTTGAGGGGTCCATGGGGACTCGAAATAATTCCAAGTCTCAGTTAGTCCTGGTTCATACTCTTAAGCACCCATTGGGTCACCTAAACAAAGTCCACTTAAGAAGCCAGCTGGTCACTTAAGCGACCTAACTTTCTCAGCAGGTATCACTTAAGCTATGCCTTTGACGCTTAAGCGATGGCCGCTTAAGCAGCCAAAGGTCACTTAAGTGACATGCCAAGGGGTCAGCAAGTAGTGCTAACGCGATGCATGGTCTCTTAAGTGATGATAGCTTAAGAGACCTAGTGTCTGCTTAAGCAAAACCTGGGCACCAAAAACCCTATAAATTTCCTAAGTAGCCCATTTTCACCCATTTTTAAGATCTTATAACCCTAAAAAGTATAAAAACAAGGGAGAACTTTTAGTGGGTGATTTTGGGGTGTTCATAAGCTCGAGTAATGCGTTTCTTCTCCGAATTCTTGGTAAGTTTCCTTGAATTTTATTATTAAATCCTTTATCATTTTCCAAAATCCCTAGAATATTAGTAGGTAAAATTTAGCAAATTTTAGCTAAAAATTCACCCATTATTAAAGGTAAATATTCCTTTAGCATAGAGGGACGGGTTGTCGATTTTGATAGTTCAATTCTGCAAATGGACCCTCGTGGGATTTTTACATAATTTTGAACCCAAAGTACAAAAGTGAAAAATGATTATCATTTTTCTTGTTTTGGTAAGTAGATTATGATTTTGATAGTGTGGAATCTTGTGGAAGCTTCTTGAAAGGGGAAATCGACCGTTTAGCTGATTTCTTCAGGCTTTTCTTCGGCATGTAGGTAAACTTAGTTTTCCTTCCTTATAAACTGAACTAATTCATAGTATATTTATGATGTTATTCTATATTTGTGATGGAAAACTATTCCTTGGAGATATAGTTGGTATAATTACCACTATTTGGACTATTTAAACTATGTTGGAACCATAAATTATGTGTAGTTGACTTAATTAGTCTTTTTTTGGTAGAATTGCTATCTTAGGCTATTGTGGCTTATTTAAAATATATAGGTGAATTTAGATACCTTATCCTTGTCCAGGGTAGAATTTACTTTAGTACGGATCTTTGGGGATTAGAAGTAGGGCCCCTCCAGCCCACCTTAGACCAAGACTCTTGTTAGTTCCTTGTAGATTTAAAGATGCATAATATAATCTTAAACTTGCATCTTTTCAAATTAGTAGAAACAAGATCCTTGATACTTATCCTAGTTTAGTACTTGGGAGTGGATACTAGTTCTAGTTCTAGTTCGGTGATTTATGATCCTAAGACCAGTTAGATTATGGCATTATTGACAGTATGAGTTCTAATTCAAGTCCAGCTATGACTTTCGGTTCAAGTACGACATTTGATTTTATGAGTTTTGATTCAAGTTTGGCATTTGATTATTTGAGTCCCGATTCAAGTACGGCATTTGATTATATGAGTTTTGATTCAAGTTAGGCTTTTGGCTATATGAGTTTTGGTTCAAGTCCGCATTGATGGGTTGTTTATAAATGTTATGGATTTGGTTCTAATCCGAGGTTTATGTAATTGATGGATTCTTGTTTATTGCTTATGATTTGGATAATTAATGAAATTCTAGTTATTTACTTTCTAGATTATACCCTCTAGGCTTATGGGGGGCCGAGTTGGGTTATTTACTTTTCCACACTTATTGGCTTATCTGGGCTAGTCTTATAGTATTATTTATGCTTTCTTCCATATTACGTTTTTAGTTATTTATTTACAATAGTGGAGCGTTATTCCAGGTTTGCCCATTTACTTTATCTTAACTTATTTATCTTGCATAATATCGTACTTATATCATGATTTATCTAAGTCGAACGATGATGTCTACTGAGTACCTGAGACGTTGGTACTCATACAATACTTTTATAACCTTTTGGTGCAGCGTCGAGTACTACTGGCCGTTATTGACACTGAGATCGTGTTGAATTAAGTTCGGAGATAGGGTAAGATCTTAGAGTCTGAGTTACCATTTCTCCTTCGTCTTTCACTATTCAAGATGAATTTATATTTGACTATTTCAATACTTATGTTCCTTTTGTTAGTAGCGCTAGTACCAACACAACTACGTCATAGGATGGTTATTGACGTTTTCTCTATATTTTAGACTATTATTATTTCCTTAACATTATAGTAAGTCTTTACTTGCAAATTTCTGACTTTTATGCATTTTCCACCAAATTAGCCCATTACTTATAGCTTTGGTCTGGTTCGACTTACCTACTGGTGGGGTAAAGTAGTAGTCATCATGACTCGTAAATCAGGTTGTGATATAATCATCCTTTTTCTTATTTAGCATTTGCAAAATGGAGGAGGGATTTTTATTTGTTGGCTTGAGAAAATCAAACTTTCATCTGATTTTGAAACATTACCATCAACTGTTGTGGTGCTTCTTCTCTTTTCACCTTCTCTTCCACTACTTATGGCATCTCAAGAATTGGATCATTTGGATTAATAACATTTTTATTTGACTTAAATAGTTGTTTTCCCTTTCCACTAGCTTTCTCATCACTTCCTCTTTATAGAGGTCTGCATCAAGATTCACCACATCAGTACTAAGAGTTCTACCACTCCTAGTAATAATTTTCATGATATAAGTATCATTTTTTTGATTAGCAACTTTTTGATGAGGCACTCCACCTTTTTTGCCTTAGGTAAAAGAATAGAGGTCGGGAGATCATGATCATGCAATTAACTCTACGAATCAACAACTAAGATAAGCGATTTAACGAATAAAGTTCAATAACATAGTATAATTATTCAAAGTGATTTAACCCTGGGCTTTACTCCATTGATTGTTTCAAGACTTTATTTTATGTGTTGCTTACTTTAATTTCAATTTACAATATTCCAAACTCTTTTTGGTTACCCTTGCATCAATTAAATCTAAACTATGAACTGAAATTGAATCGTTGTTGAACTAAGTCCTGGTAGGATCGATACTCGGCTTTCTTGAAGGAAACTTTACTACTTGATATACCACGTACACTTACATGTGCTCTTGGGAGTTGTCACTAATACTTATTGGGGAAACACTCCGGTCTTGGATCACTCATCCTAGGTCCATAACAGTTGTGTGTTGTAAGGTTGGAAATGTAATGAAAGAACAACTAGAGTAATAGTGATGCTACCCAAACAACTCAAAAGTCCCAACACTTGTTGAATTAATTCGACAGCCATAGGCACTTGATTTGCACCATTCAGTACAGGAACTAAATTTTTAGGGACCTCCACTTTTTCTTCCTCAAAACCCACATCCTCATTATGAGCTAACTCTTGAGCATTCCACTGTGGAGGAGGGGACAGTGTCCTCTGTCTAGCCAGTCATCATGTTACTTGAGCTCCACCGTGTTTCCTCTCTTCACCCTTTCCTTATCATGCTCCTCACTTAAGGCCTACCCCAAATTGCAGCCTCAACGGCTGATGTAGTTTTCTACTACTAGTGTGGCCCTCTACTCTAATGGAATGAGTATTCACTATCTTCAAAAAAGAGCAAATAAGTTAAATACCCATTTGGATCACCAATCAAGTAATAGCATGAAAGAAAGAAAGAACTCAAAGGTCTTTCCTTCTTCTTTAAATCCTGTGAAGCCAAATGTACCTGAAAAACTAAATGTTAGTGTCTGAAAGCTAGTGAAGAACTGCGAAACTTGAAAAAAAAACGTAAAATTCAAAAAGTTTTGATTTTCCCTCAATTTTACATCTCTATAACTTATACTCAATCTAAACAAGTCCAACATATGTACGTAAAACTGGAATCAACTTTTCAATACAAATGCGTCATACAAGACTCTTAGGATTCCTCGACCTATTCAACTTCAACTTTTGTTTAGGGCATGATCAATATGTTATAATTCAAGAAAAATGCAGCTATTGTTGATTTTAGGCTAATTCTAGGCTCCCATATATAAGCTTGTCGATTTACACATATTTTGGAAGCAATTAAACATACCAACTTACTTATTTCAAGTTTGGCAAAATATACCATTATTAAGAGCTAAGTAGTTTAACATTTTTATAAGAACCCAAAGTAAATACTGATAAGATGAATAACCCAAGATTTCATGTGCAATACATGCAATCTAGACAAGTTGGTACCAAGCAAAATTAGTGTTTTTTCCATATATGGATTTTGGAGAAAGTTGGTAAGTTTGAATTTTAGAGGGAAAGGGAAATTTTGAAGTTTTATGGGGATGAGAATCGGGTTTGGGTGCTTAAATAGACCCATTAGTCTATTTTAGGTCGGGTTAGGTCGGGGTGGGCCCAAATTTTTAATAGAAATTGGACCTAAAATTGGGACACTTACGATACCACCTATGAACTATAGTGGTACCTACGGGCTATAGGTGCCCACCGTAGGTTGGCCTAATTTTTTGTGCCATTTTCCTACTCTTTAGACTTGTTTTTCTTACATATATTGCACTACTTACGAAGTCATAAATGGTATTTACGAACTCATGAGTATGTTCACAAGTTCAAGTCAAGAAAATCCCCAAAAATCCTCATAATCTCCTTTTAACATTCAATGCACAACTTACCTGGCCCGAGTAGGACCTTTGACCCCCATGACTGGGTCAAAAAGTCTCCTTTCCTGGAATATTATGAATTAATCTAGGTATTACCATGTTCTAGGCTATTCCTCATGCTACTTCACCTACAAAATAAAATAAAATAGTATGAAGACTAAAATAGTTGGTTTCTTCCCACCCAGCACTTGGTTTAACATCGCGGTACGGTATGGCTAAGTTAGTTACTCAGACTTCTCAAACAAGCCCATGGGTTACCTCCCATGCAATTCTTGATTTAACATCGTGGCACGACGAGGGTACCTTGATTACTTAGAATTCATAAAGGTACCCAAAATAATACCCTCTTAGGTCATCAGCACAATGAATAACAGACACCACCCTCATATGGTTGGTTGCCTAATATTTCTTCGGACGTTGCATGTGACTTCCTCATTATTAACTCTGAACTTGAGATCACCCTTCTCTATATGAACCATCACTTTACCCATGGCCATGAATGTCTTCCCAATATGATGGGCATCTCGAAGTCAACCTCACAATCCAAAATGACAAAGTCAGTTGGAAAAATGAAGTTATCAACTTTCACCAACACATCAAACGATATACCCATGAGTTTCCTTACAATATGGCCTGCCATCAAAAACTGCATAGTAACCAATTCTGGAGGGCTCAAGCCTAATTTCTTGAATATAGACAGCGGCAACAAATTAATGTTAGCTCCCAAGTCACATAATGCTATAGGAAACCATGATGTCCCAATGGTGCATGGGATCGTGAACGCTCTGGTATCACCCTTCATTTGGGCTAGAGACTTAGAAGTGACTGCACTGCAATAGTGAAATCCACCAACATCCTCAAAACTCGTTGCTTTATTCTACATCACAAATTCTTTCATAAACCTAACATACCCAGGCATCTGCTCCAATGCCTCAAAAGAGGGAAGTTGAAGCTCAACTCTTTTAGCATAACAATGAATTTCTTAAACTTCATTTCTTCCTTCTTCTATTTCAGTCTTTAAGGAAAAGGTGGAGGCAGTTGGTGAATTTTCTTTACTACAGGTTCATAGACCTTGCCCTTACCTTTATCCTCACTAATACTAACATCAATACTTGTCTTGTCTAAATCCACAGCAGGTGTCTCAAAAACTATAGAACTATCATTTCTCAACATATCAATAGTAGATAAAGGGGGACCGACAATAAACTTACCACTCCGAGTGGTGATAGCTACACAATGACTATCATTCTTGGGATTTTGATTCAAATTTGCGTACATCTACCCAAATTATTGCTCTAATTGTTTGATCACAGTTCCATGCGATTAAAACCTTTGGGTTAGTCTTGAGATATCATCCTTAATCTCCTTAAGTCAAGTTTCCTGTCTTTCCTGACCCTTAACAAACTTGGACAACATTGCCTCCATCATTAATTCAGTGTCCTAAATACGTGGAACATACCTATCTCCCTTCTCCTTATAGTCTTTCTTTCTTATCCAGTCACCATCATGCTCTCTACTACAATCTCTGTATCTATCTCCATTATAGTTCTGACCTTTGCTTCCTTTCCCCTTGGCTCAAAAACTCGCCAATTTTCTATCAAAACACTTAGCCTCCTCTTCCAAGTTAGACTCATATAATCTAGAGGTTGCACCCTTTGAACCTACTGCATTTACCTTCTCAAAATTCACTATTACAAACTGCTTCATCAACAACCCAAGGTCAGTTCTAACTTGAACAATATCTTAAACTACATAATCATGACCCACTCTATGTTCGACAAAATCCCTAATGGCATAAGTTCCAGTACAACTCTCTGCCTCCCGAGTATGCTACCCTCGGTTGGTTAGAGCGATTTGGTCTAAATATTAGATGTTATTTCCAAGCATAAACACATGAAAGCTCCTCCAGTATCTTCCATAGATCTGGAATGGATGTTTAGGGCTCTATAAAATATCTCAAGTATGTTTGTCACTGAAATGCAATGATTAGGTACGATGCCGAACTTCTTAAATCAAAACCAAGACTCACACATCGACTCAAAATGTAACTGCTTGAAGTTTTATATCTCATCTTTTAACTGTAACATTCTGGATGATGGGAAGAAATGGACTAAGAATTGTTAATGTAACTCATTGCATGTAGTAATCAATCCTCAAGAAAGTTTGCTATCAAACCCTAATACTGGATGAGGTGGACAACAACTATAGTAACACATGCTATAAAAATAACCTAGATGAGAAAATGAATCACTATACAAATAGAATCACTGACATATAAATTATGTCTAATTGGTTGATACAAATACCAACCAATTAGACAAATCAATATAGATGACATATGAATCTATGAATACATATGACTATTTTACAATGTCTACAAAGCCTCTAATGAAATCCATGACTATAAAACATCAAAATATATGATAAAGAGTCAAAAAGGGCCCGAATAAACTTGGAGTTCACCAACAATCATTAAGTATCATGTGATTTTATTAAGGAGATCTATAGCTAAGAACTTGTGCCTGTAACAAGGATGTTGGTCCCCCATGACGGATGTTAGTACGAAGCAATATACTATATATGCAAGGAATTAGATAACCATAAGTGAAATAAGAAATTAATTAAATCAAGGATCAATATATAAATATATAGATAAGGATAAACAACCACTTTTACTTACACTTGTGGAAATTTGTACGTTACATGTTTTTCTTTACTCTATTCTTCTTCGCTTTATAATCTTTGTAAGCCATGTGATACATATGACTAGATGATTAGTGGTAAAAAAGTATGACCTATGCTAGGAATTATACCCCTAGGATACATTCCTCATCAATACACAAATCGAGATCGACCCATGCTAGGCTTTCTTTTAACCCCTGGGATACCACACGATAATGGGATCGACCCATGCTAGGTGTTCCTTTCACCCCGGGATACCACCCATAAATCCATGAATTGGGATCATCCCATGCTAGGCTTTTTCCCCTGATCTACCACCCACATATAAGTATATTTACTTTACAACTCTTTTTTAATCTTTGATAATGTTATTTTTGTGGTCATAGTATTAGCTTTGGGACAACTAACCATAGTAGAAGACAAGTGATTATGGACTTAAGGTAAAATGACATGGAAATCAACTGTAACACCAACATAATACTTAGGATTTTATGTGACACAATGAGGGTTTGATGGCTCAAATTCGAACACATATCAAGTGGAAACATTTAACCTATCAAGCTAAGAGATATGGACTTTTTTCAATGATATCATGGTAAAATACTTAGTAAATGATATCAAATGAAAAGGTTACATAAACCTGGGAACTAATAAAGTTCATGGAAAGATTTAACATAAGAAAAATATACATCCTAAGTTAGCACATCTAAACTATTCAAAAGAACAATTTAGGAGTGTGTGAGCTAAGATTTTAGAGAATGTTAATGGGAGTAATATCTAATGAAGAAAACATGTGAACATATAAGAGAATGAGGTGTATGATTAGATAGAGTAATTAAAGCAAGTTGGAAGAAAGTAGGTTGATTGTGTGCCCATCAAATGAACATACCTACCAAGTGTATTATAGGACCTTATTGACTCAAGTAAAGGAAACAAGTGACAAGAGTTTGTGTTCTAATGATGAAACAGTTTAAGCCTTGCATGCTAATACTTGGTAGAGTAAGCACATATATCTAGTAATAAACTTATGTCGAAGTACTTTAACGCAACATATATCTAGTAATAAACTCATATTGAAGTACGTTAATGCACTAAGGAGTGGGAATGAGATCATTAGATACACTGGTTAATCACATATTGTCACTATGTATCATTTGATACCAAGAGCATTTAGGAATCTTACTTTGTAACACAATGTGCTAGATTCATGCCAAACAAATAGAAAATTAAATAGCCTTACATACCTTGCCACCCATTTGGATATTATCATGAATTGAAATTCTTCCTTTTAGATAGGTATTAGTAGCAAATTAACACTTTTTGGGCTACCTAGCCTCACCAAAATAGTAGCTAGGGAGTAAGCCCCTACTTATCAAATCAAGTGTGTTTCTTTCAACCTCTTCTCCTCTAATCTCATCTATACGCCATACAACCTTCTTATAAGGTTCTCCAACACTTCTGGCTTCATGACACATATAAAATAGTGTACAAAGGTGTGTCGGTATTAAGCTAATAGAACATTAAATTGGTGGTGTACCACCACATCCATCAAGGTTTTTATCCTTTAGAAGGATTCCATGTCTTCTCCACCATTCCATATATACCCCATTTGTAATATTGATACAAAACCATACCTTAACTTCATAATATTCACTATGATATGAACTCATGGATTGCATAGTTTTCTCCACATGAGTTTTATCTACATTATATTTAACAAGCTAATCTCACATTTAAAGCTAAAGGGAGCACTTTGTGACTATCCCAACATTACTAAATCAACAAACCATTCCCTCAAGATCACACCCTCCATTTCCACCTTAGTACAACTACTATATAAGGACATCCAATTGCTACCATGACAATACATACAAAACAGCCTAAAATAGTCCCAAAAATTCATTTTAGCATAATAGAAGAATATTTTCAATCACCACCCTATAAGTTCTATAAAAGAACACGTATAGAATTCTCCACTGGAATATACATGAGGGGCGAAAATAGGAGCAGAACCTTAGCTCAAAATTCTGAAATATTTATCCTCCTAACTTATATTCTTCAAGACTTTTAACTTCTCTTCATGTTTGAAGCAAAGAAGAAGATATTCTCTTAGAAGTAAGCAAAATGTGACTGGCATGATTTAAAGAGGGTTTTTCTACACTATACACATAAAAAATATGATTTCCATAATATCCCATGGTAAAATCAAGTTAAACACATGAATTATTCACTTACCTTTAACTTGTAGGAAGGGAAATCCTTAAGAACCCTAATAGAAATTTAGGGTTGTTGTTAGGATCTTTGAGAAAGCTATAGAGAGCATAGAAAATATGATTTTTTATTACAATGAAATAATTGAGAATGTGCTGATTCTAAATTTTAAAAAGTGACATGTTGAACCACCTCTTTTTAGCTCATTTCCAGCCACATATTGGTCAAAAATAGTCCAAGTAGGTGATGTACCTACTTGTCTATTTAAGCTTCTCAAAAATTCCAAGTAGGTGATGCACCTACTTGGTATATTTTTTATTAGATCACACCGTATTGGGACTTAAATAGATTAGCTATGGGGTTGGATATTTGGGCCTTAAATAGAGTAGGTGTTGGGCTGGTCATTCTTTCCTTTTTCTTTTACTTAATTTGGTCCATAAATATGTCTAATAATATAGACCTTAATTTGATCATATAGTATAAGTACGTAATGCACCTAATGGTCACCTACTAGCTTAATTAAGTCAAGCAAGCACATCACTTATTTTATATTATTTTTCCAAAATATTTATCCCTCTACTTAACTTAACACTTACCTTTAACTTTAAACTCAAATACCTATATCAAATTTAAATACTTTCAGTGATGCTAATTTGGTCTTATATGTTTGGAAATGTATGGGGATTACATTCCCCTAACCACAATGAAGCTTCTCCAGTCAATGAAAAAGGGAACAACCTGAGTTCGATTGTCTCCTGATATACCCCAGGTGTAGTATAAGAAGTACAGATCCCTATAAAATTATCAAGATGCATATTTACAACAAACGTAGCCGAACTTGTACATATTTACATCATACGTAGCCAAACCCGTAAACATACCTTCCAAGTTCAAGAGTTGAATCATAGCACTAGTAATGTCAAACATAACACCTAGTGGCAGAGCATCAAGAATGATGGCTCCTATCTCATCCGACTTAACATATCCTATATCCTCCTCTTCATCATATGATGGTAAGTACTGGTATGCTGGGATCACTTGAGATCCACCACCTTGAACTCTATTTCTATTACCATCGAATGTTGATCGATGATAAACTTTTGATCTCTACCTTGCCATTTCTATATCTTGAGCTGCACAGTGGGCCTCATCTTCTCTCCTCTAGATCTCAATTGCTTTTGCTAATAACTACTTAGTTCTCTCATCAACAATGTTCTAAATATTTCCAGGAGAAGGAGGTACAGCATTAGGATCATCTTGAACCCCTTCAAGTTGGTCATTACATACGTATTTTGTCATCATATGATTTGTCTATAAAATTCTTTCTGGTTTCAGACGTGGTGGGAGTAAGGGATTGACTTGACTCTTTGTGTTAGGCATACACTGGTATGTAAAATTCTTTCTGGTTTCATCATATGATGGTAAGTACTGGTATGCTGGGATCACTTGAGATCCACCACCTTGAACTCTATTTCTATTACCATCGAATGTTGATCGATGATAAACTTTTGATCTCTACCTTGCCATTTCTATATCTTGAGCTGCACAGTGGGCCTCATCTTCTCTCCTCTAGATCTCAATTTCTTTTGCTAATAACTACTTAGTTCTCTCATCAACAATGTTCTAAACATTTCTAGGAGGAGGAGGTACAACATTAGGATCATCTTTAACCCTTTCAAGTTGGTCATTACATACGTATTTTGTCATCATATGATTTGTCTATAAAATTCTTTCTGGTTTCAGACGTGGTGGGAGTAAGGGATTGACTTGACTCTTTGTGTTAAGCATACACTGGCATACACCTGACTAAAAATCAAAAACTTTAGCAACTTTAGTCAACAGCTCAACACTGTATTCCCCTGCAACAGCTTCAAAATTTTAATGTGGCCCAAACTACACCTCCAGTTAAAGGATAAAGTGGTCGAAGCAAAACACAGTAACCCAATAAGGTTAGGCCTAAATCCCAATGGAATACGTTGAATTATATCTCTTGTTTGTAATATTTAATGGGAAGTACTAAAATAAATGAGGGTTTTGTAGTTGTAAACAGTAACCAAACTCAAAAGCTTTGGTTGTAAGCAATTAGAAACAAACACTAGTCTTGTGTTCCCTATGGCTTCTAACTCAGTTGTGCTCAATCCAACTATCAAACTATTGTGCATGTAGAATCTGGTAAGTTGGGTATCATCAACTTCCTCTTGACTCCATTTGGTGGATTTCACTCATCTCTTCTTGGTCTTAAAGCGTCATCTTACTAACCCTTAGCTTGGACCCCAGTTTTAACTATCTCATCTAAGTCTTAAGTTGATCAGATTAAAGCTAATCATCTTAAGTAGATAATGAAGGTAAACTTATTTTGGCAATTAACCCTAAATTATTGTTGTGATCTCCTTTTTGCAATCTCTACCTCCTACTCGGGTTCGTAGTGAATACAGGATGGATCCTAATGTTTGCAGCCATTAAGAAAGCAATAAACTCAAAGAAAAGCATAATGAATGCAGCAACAACAATCTAGAAGGATTGAGCACTTCCCCTACTTTATTATTCAGCCTAGCTAAGGAAATTAGTTGCTCATCAATGTCAAACAATCAAAGTAATTCATAATTGAAAGCATTCAAGGAATATCACAATAATTAATGTAAAAACCAAAGTCTTCTACTGAATAATCAACCAAAATCAATACAAAATAATCCAAGATCAAAAGTGGATCTAAGAATAAAATATATATTTGTAAGTATAAAGAGTTCATAAACACACTAAAAACGTCAAAAGATAAACATAGAGTACAAGTAAACTCTAGAAAATCATTTCCTAAATCCACCCTCCCCAATCCACCAAATCTTTAAGCTCCCTTGAATGGACATGCTCCAAATAAACTTCAAGGCAACAAACCTAACTCTTGCACTTTAGTGAATGAGGCTAGTAGCCAACTAAGTGTGAATGATAGCTTATCTTTAGGTGTGACTAATGTATCTTTACTTTATGATGATAATGTACAACTTGAGATTGTGGATACACTATTTGATACCAATGGTGACAAAATTTACTCTTCTAGCAAGATCGATTTGTGTCCACCTAGTATTGAATCCATTGTAACGAGTGGTAGTACATTGTCTTGTGGAATTCATGAGGGCCAACTTTTGTGTGAACCGAGCCCATCACTTGGGAATGTTTATGAATTGTTTAAAGGACTTCAAGTGAATGGATATGTTAAAATGTTGGTAGATTGAATAAGTATGACCTTCTAATTGCCTTTGTTGATAATCATGCTAGTATAGAGGGTGTAAATGATTGTACTGGTGGTAATTATGGGAGAAAGAAGTTTCTCCTGAAACCATGTCTATGGCCACTCTACCCTTTTGATTTCGGTGATTATTTGATATATGGTGGTTCTTCTCTACACCACTTGGTGGTTGGGCAAGAAGACAATTCAACCATAGGTGAGAGTGTTGGAATGCATCCCTATGAGGGAAAGTCTTCCTTGGAGATTTCTAAACTACTTGAGAGGCCAAAGTTGTGTAAGGGGGACCTCCAACAAATTTGAGTGCTATAGAGGGGTTATGAACTTAAGAGACTTATAATCCATGTGAGTATTCATGAGCGGTTGATTGACTACCATGGTTCCTCTAGCATACCCCTTTGTCCAAATCTCTTGAATGACCAAGTAGTTCTTACTCTTGGGGGTTATACACCCTTGATTGGTCATTTTGATTCTTAGTTATATCAAAAGTGTGTGCAACCTTGGCATGATGTTTTGAATGATTGTGCTAACCCTAACCCTCATGCCATAAGAAAAGTGTGTTTGCTTGTGTCTCCTACTACTTTACATGGTTTAGATTCGAGGACGAATCCTTTTCAAGAAGGAGAGGATGATACGATCTAGATAGGCCTAAAATCTTTTGACCACATAATCCAAGGCCAATACAAAGATGCCCGAGCCATGATCAATCCAAGAGCTCAAAGTTACATTCGGTGGACCTCTTTTAGACGCCCAAGACCACAATCCCGTGTGTGGATAATTGCTTGGAGCTTGGATCATGCTTTGAAAGTCCCATGTAGGTTATTTTTGAAATAGCCACTTTTGGTCTATTTCTTGTAATAGTATAATCTTAGGCAAAGGCAACACTATAAATATGTGCCTTAACTATTTCATTACAACTTTTGATGATATATGAATGAATGCTCCTTTGAGAGTGAATTGCAATCTTGGATTAGCTTTTGTTGACATTTTGTTTAGAAACGAAGGTTGCTTGAGAACTCCGATTCCATTGAGCTCTACATAAGAAATTGGTGTTCGATTCTACTCATTTAAGGGTCTTTGAGTTTGATACACTCGTTGGTTCTTAATTTTGTGTAGTTTCTTATGTCAATTTACCTCTTTTTACTTTCTTGAATTGATTATCTTTTGCTTCTTTTGGTAGCTTTCTATCCTTCATATCTAGATCTATATCAAGCCATAACTGGTTGAGTTATTATCGGGTTTATAACTATCATTGCTGGCAAGACCTCTACTCTAAAAGCCACAACGATAAGTTGAGTTCCCAAACCAAGACCACCTTGGGCTACTATATGAGACCCATCTATTTGTGGACCACCTACCAAGCCCAATAACTGCACTAAAGTATAATGGAGCACTGAAAAAAAATATAAACCCTAGAGAATCCTGAGTTGCCCCCTCTGCCACCTATTGCTAAAATGGATGGCCCTCAAGTGTTATCTTTATCTCGGGAGTAATAATAGGATATGGTGAAGGATTCCTGACCATTCTCAAGTTGGGAATGCAGCTCTAGCCTAACCTCAACTTCCAGATCAACCTGTTCTCTTACCGGTGTCCTGGCTATAGGTTGGCGCTCTCTATCCTGATTTTCATGGCTCGCATCCGAGCTATCTGCGAAAGAATGAAACAAATAAGAATATAGAAACCATTATAGATACAATGCATGAAAATGAACCAAAAAAGTGAGATTCTCTTAAGAATGTCATGTAGCCTCATGAATATAGGATACAGCATCATCATATCGACCACAGGACTCTGCTAAACACTTGCTCATGTACCAATAATATTGATGAACCGATGCTCTGATACAAAACTATCATGGTCTAATTTCTTTAGTCATGATGGCACCTACTTTAACCCACCAATAAGTAAGCCAAATCATAGGCCAAAATGTCAAGTAATTGGCTAACTAGCGTAAGATAATAAAATAAGAAAATGGCATACAATGGAAATACTAAGCAACGAAAATTAGTGATATATATATATATATATGAACATACTATACAATAGAAAGAGGGGGATAAAATATACAAAATGAGTTCCCCCACGACCTATTAAGGTCAGTACAAAGGCCACTATACAGAAAAAGAGTACTAGACAATATCAAAGATACATCATAGTCTCAAAATATATAAGTGGGACAATCCAAAAACAACATGAAAAGAATCAACTCTGCACTCTAAAGCTCACCATATCTCCAAACAGTAACATAAGCTGAGGAGGTCATCAATGACGATGACTGGTACACTTGGCCTACATCAGGGAAAGAGATGCAAAACTACAGTATAAGTACTAGAATAGTAGGTACTCAGTAGGCATCATATGCCAACTGAACAAAATGATAGTACCAATAGGAATAAAATACAAGAAAGTAAACTAAAGTCAGTAATAATGGCAGAAACAAAAATAATATATTGTACTCGGGGGATGCAATAAAATATATATATATATATGTTAAGTAAATCAAAATGGAAATAAAAATTTATCTATAATCTAACTAGACACCCATATTCTCAAAAGCACAATAAGAAAAATAAACCCAACCAAGCTCCCATAAGCACGGCACATACAAGAAAAGAGTAACACTAGTATAAGGACAGAATAATAGAAATAATAAATATAAAATTAGACAACATGTGATAAACGTACCTGACACTCTATGCCAACCTTAATCCCAAGTCTTATTAGTCTTTATTAAATTTCCAACCCCAAATTAGTATCCATAAAGGTAATAAATGTCGGACTTAAATCAAAACTACAGAATGATATCAAAATAGTAAAATATCATGCTTGAATCGAACTAATAAGTATAACAATAGTGTTACTAGGTGTCGGACTAAAACAAGAACTGATAAATAAGCTAAAAGTAGTAGCATTCCAAGAATGTAGTTCTACTTAGGTCCAATAAGCCCTAAACTACAATGTTACGTAATCAAGTCTTCTAAGGCAATATGGGTTCTAATTTATAAGCTGAGAGGTGCACTTTAACGTGAAATACTACCCTACCTGAGGTAATAAATCTAAATAGACTCATTAACTTGTTAAGCCAACCTAAAACTCAAGGATCCTAAGGAAGCGGATAAATGTTGTACAGGTCAACAAGGACCTATTCTAGGCATTTTACCATAAAAAGGGTCAGTAGGGCACACTACCAGTCATAAAAACCCGACCTAAGGTAAGAACCTACCCAAATCTAGGATACAGCTTCTCCATTGCATCATAAGGCACTAAATAAGCTAAGACTAGTCCTAAGGGATAATCATAGAGTAATATAAGGGGGAAAAGAGCTAAATTTTACTAAAAAGGGCCCTTAACCAACTATTAAGGCAATAGATGCTAAAATAACAACTGAGCTGTAAGTACCCACCCATAGATAGCATAATATCCTACTATTACCTTAAAAATGATGTCAGGATAATCCTAGTCTACCTAAATGCCACTGAAAGCTTGTAAAATCCTCTACACTATAGTTTTTTTCTTCTAAGTATCTTTTGACTACTTTTAAGCTATCAAAATAAATTTCTACACGTCAAGACAAGATTATTGATATCTATATTGTGTATAAAAACTCTAGTTAGAAATCAGACTAAAAGTCTCTTATGGGGTCTGCTTGCAGAATCATAAAATTAAAACTGTCACAGCATCCCACTCAGCTCAAGGATTATTTGACCCAAAAAAATAAGGATAATTTAAGCCCACGATGAGTCCCAATATACTTAAAGAAATGAGAAAAAAAAGTGGAGAATTTAGCCAATTTGAAGTCGAGAACATATGAGAAAACGGTGATGAAATAATCGAAATAATGCTTCCAACTCGAGTGCAGCTTAAAATAATGATTTCCCATAAGTTTTTGATCTTTCAGTAGCTCTAATGGTGTTTTATGCTTAATGAATAAATCTATTTTTTGAGGAAAAAAGATATATTTATAACATACCAACGATGGCTGATTTAATACCTACCTTGCTGATTTAAAGGTGACCGTTAAATTTGTTATTAGCCAGTAAATTGACTACCACTAAATCAATCATGAGTCGCTAAATTGACTACCACTAAATCTTTCATGATTCGCTAAATCAATAATTACTAAATCTGTCATGAGCTGCTAAATCAATTACACCAGCAACTTGGGCACCAATAATTTTCTAAGTCCCAACTGACTTCAATCGGGTGCTAAAAATTCATTCAGGACCTCGTGTGAGCAAATGAACTATTCTACCCTACTAAATTTTCCATTTAGCACTTAACAAAATTGTTAAAATTTCTATTAGGGTTTGTTTTTACAAAATATGGATCCCATACCCAAGGTTTTGATTTTTATCAAAATTCACCCAATAGCCTAAAATGAGTTTGAAAGTCTTGATATAGAATCAAGGGTCCCCTAGCCTAAAATTAATATTTTGGAGCAACTAGAACCATCAAATTTGGATTCGAGGTTGTTTAACTGAAGTTTTGGTTTGAGACCATATTCTCAACTTCAAAAGCTCCAAAATAGAAAAATGGTTCTAAAAATCAAAAATATTATTCGGTATCAGTCCCAATAAATCATAAATGATATGGGAAAGATATGGAAAGGCTCTAAATATAGAAAAAGCATGAAAGAGCAGGAAATACCTTGAAGGGTCATTACAAATTCTTCAATTATTTTTTAAAAAATTGACAACTAACAGTGCCCAAGCACACACTCAAGTGTAGGTGGTCTTATCAAGTAGTAAAGTGGCCTAATAAAAGCTAAGTATTATTCCCACGGAGACTTAATTCAATAATAGTTTGAATTCAGTTCACAATTTAGACTCAATTGATGGTTTGAAATTCATGCAAGTAAAGTAAACAATGTGTAATGTAAATATCTTGTCAATAGGAGAAAACCCAGGGTTAAAGCACTTTGAACAATCATACTATGTTGCTGAATTTCATTTGTTAACTTGCTTATCTTGGTTGTTGATTCATAGGTTTAGTTGCGTGATTATGGTTTTCCAACCTCTAATCCTTTACCTAAGTTGAACCTTACAGGTACATCGTTGAGCGGGGATGTAATAGTCCACTTAAGTTCTTTAAGCTATAATCCTATGTTTGAATCAAGTTAGGCTCCTAAGTACATCCCTGTCCTAGGTGATAAGTTCAATTCTTTATTTCATAAAAGAATAAAAACCCAAACTTTGTTTAGTCCTATGTTCTATCTCCTATTCCCTCTCCCGAGTTCACAAGGTTGACAATAGATTTATTCTAAGGGTCGTGAATCCTTAAAATATTAATAACAAAAATAAACAAACAACCAATAATTATAATCAAATCAAACGAACTTAATTCAAAACAATAATACTCATGTTCTAGGCTTTAACCCCAAAAAAAGGTGTTTAGACACGTATAGTCATAATCGTAATCACTAAATTGTAATTAACGACTAAGGACATGAATAACTAAATTAAAATGATAAGAACCTAAGTTAGGAAGTTATAGCATCCTCCTTGATGCTCCAATATATTCCAAGATGATTAATAACACGTACAAAGGTATTTATAGTGGACAACAAGTCCCAGGCCATCTAGGATTAAAATTACACACTTTGGTCGTGTCCCAAGCGGACCTCGTGATGTGAGTTTACAAGACATTTGTGGAAGTCATGTCACGAGATTGGGAGACATCTATGGAAGTTGTGTCGCGAGATTGAGATATGTCTGTGGAACTCATGTTGTGAGCTCATCACAATAGCTCTCTGGAAATTAGATCTTGAAATTTTGGTAAGTGTTGGACATTCCTTCATTGACCCTTGACATTGTGGTGTCTTTCCAATAGTTTTCCAGCCTCAGAATAATATATATATATATATATATATATATATATATATATATATATATATATCAATATCATCATCATCATAAACAACTCACAAAAGATCATAAAAGAACACACCATACGAATTAGAAGTTCAAACAACACAACATCCATCACGACGAATCAAAACCAAGAGCTTAGACTAGGTAAATTTCCATGATCTTCCGCTACATGTTCCGACTCTTTACTTGGCTCACTTGAACTTTGTACACTAGCAACAAGTTGTTTATCATATAATAATACCATTTAGCACACATTGAACACAATAAAATCCAATAAAGATACTAGTCAAACACCTAGCTCAAGCTAATAACACTAGTTTCATCGATTGAACTCTAAGTGATCCAATTAAACCCAACTTGTTTAGAATACACTTTGTACATTGAAAACACACACGTTAACACATAGATTCTTATTTATATCAATATTAACACATTAAGCACATGAATTATCCTCAAAGCAAGGCTAAATAGTCTAGAATAGTGACACTAGAATGCATAAATACACCTAACATCACTACCCCACACTTAAAGACTTGTTCGTACTCAAAGAACTCTTCACTATAAACATCATGAACTAAAGAGAATCCACACTTCTAACTACATACTAGAAACTCAAGCTAGTACTACAATGACTATAGGAAATGCAAGTTTACAACACTAAGCATGTTATACACAATTGAAAATTCAAGAATCTCAGTTCAACACATCTTAGCCTCAAGAATAAACTCAAAAATTAGCAAACTTATGCATATTTCTCAATCAAGAACATCATATAAATCACCCATATTCATTAAACATGTGCCCCTCACAATAAGAGAGTTACCCATAATCACTCATAATTAAGCAATTTATAACATAATGGGTACAAGAATGAAATTACAGTCACTCTCACAAAGAATTTACAAGCTACACATAATGACCCATAAGCTTTCCCTTAGTGCAGTGCTCCACTAATATCAGAATGATGAAGCTTAAGATCAAATAGGTCTTTTCTGAGTTGTAATGTAGGTTAAGGGACGAGTAGGAATTATTTAAGAATAGTGACTAACCTCTGTAAGCGCTTTAACATATTACATTATACATTTAAAATCAATCTTCAACAACTAATTCACACCATTTTTGTCTACCCCATTCATTTATTTTGACCCATCTCTTTTAAGCATTTTCACAAATACATGGTGGGTGTATAGCTTATTCCTTCAAGATTCAATTTTTTTTATTGTTCTACAATCATGGGAATATTTCTAACACCATTTTCATCACTTCCAACCACCACACATCAATTATAAACACCAATAAATCGTAACTTGGGGCATCAATTTCACCTTTTTCTTCTGCAATTTCTCAAACTCCTTACTAAATCAATTTTTTATTAAAGCACTTAAGAGATTTTTGGATCAAACTCTGGTCTATCAAAGAAGGGGATTAGGCTACAATTGAGGCTATCAAAGAAAGGGCTAAAGGCTCAATAGGGGTTAACTAGGATAATGCACAAATGGTAGGACAAATAGAAGGTATGAAGCAAGGCTATCAAAGAAATGCCCAAATTATCTTCTAAACCCACACTCTTTCTTTCACTTTACACACACACTGAGCAAGTTCTATATATTACGTGTAACAAGGAATATGCAAAACCTTACATCACACATGGAACATTATCAAATCAATGGGATCATCATAGACTCCCAACCAAACAATGGAATGAATTCAAATTTAAGCAAAAAATTGCAAGTGTCGAAAATTTGAGCCTAAGAGTCTCAAAAATAATAATTCACTCATTTAACATGCTTTTATAAAAAACACTACTTGCACCATATAATCAAAAATAGCACCAACAAGAATATCTTACACCAAAAATTTTTAAATTGAGCAAAAATTTAGGAATTTCCCCACCCCACACTTACAAATCTACTTTGTCCCCAAAGTGAAATTAAAAGTAAGAGATAGAAATACTCCCTGAGGCCTCTAGGCTAGCTAGTAGCATCTTTTTCATTAATGGGATCCATAGGATCCCACACTTAATTTTTTTTTCCATGCTTTAAGTTCAGATTTTCGATACTCATACTTTCCATTAACCTGTGACTTAATCAAAAATAGAAACTACGTTAATTAAAAACTAAAAAGAAAAAAGAAAAAATACCTACTTAACTTGGATTGCCTCCAAGAAGTGCTTGATGTAGTGTCGAGGCACGACCCAGCTCTATTCAACCATATTCCTTCCTTCTCTTTCTCATACTTGGCCTCCATCTTCTTATTCTCTTCACCCCTCTTGGGTGTGAATTTTCAAGGGTAACTAATTTTTCAAATTTAGCCTTTTCAGGGTCATCAATTTCCATCCTGTTACGCTTAGGCGGTAGAAGCTTAGGCTACTCAATTAGGTAGACCAAAGAGGTCTTTGGTGGACTAGCCACCCCACACTCGTCCCCTTCAATCACATTGATCATACATAAATCTTTATATTGGGATGTTAGTGTGGGTGATTTATAAATATCAAATACCACATCTTCATCCTCTAACCTTATTTTGAGCGTGCCTTCTTTAACGTCAATCAATGCTCCTCCAGTTGCTAAGAATGGAGGCCCCAATATTATTAGTACCTATTCGTCTGCCTCAAAATCAAGAATAATAAAGTCAATAGGAATAATAAATTTACCAACCTTTATGAGGACATCCTCAATTTTTCCTTTCGAATATGCAAATGACCCGTATCCCAGCTTCAAAACCAAGGTAGTCGCTTTAGTCCTTCCCAAGCCCAATTTTTTAAATAGAGATATAGGCATCAAATTTATGATTTCCCCTAAGTCATTCAGTGTGTGTACCACTTACTCCCTATTTGGATAAGGAGAGTAAACTTCCCCGAATCTCTTAATTTCTTAGGGAATTTCACTTCAATGAGTGTTATCGCCCCCTCATCCTGCAATTTTACTTTATTCGCAGCCACATCCCTCAAGTACTTTGGATACTTGGGAATACCCTACAATATATCTAACAAACGTAAATTAATGTGAAGCTCTCTAAACGTTTCAAAGAAGTTCTTAAATATTGCATTCTCATTTCGCTTTCATGTGCTTTTGAGGAAATGGTAGTGGTGACACTTTCTTATTTTCTGGCTCAGCAACAACTATCTCTTTGAGGTACTCAGACTTTCTTGTCTTATAAATAGCATTTTCAAAAACCTATTGGGGATTCAAATCTGCATCTACCTCTTTTATTACCTTAGGTGATTCTTCTTGAAGCTCTTTACCGCTCCTTAAGGTGATTGCCATAACCTGTTTTGGATTTTCTGTATCTGCTGGAAAACTACCCTGTGGCGTAGTATTTAATGCTTTTTGTATCTACCCCACTTTAATCTCTAAGCTTCTACGAGTTGCTTGCAAATTTTTTATGTCTGTAGTTAATTATATCTGACTAGCTAAAAGCTACTTCAACATACCTTCCATGTTGCTAGTTGACTGATTCCCTTGTATCTGTGGTTGATTAATTTGTTGTTGTTAGGCATTCCATGGCTGAGTATGCCACTTCATGTTATAGGCGTTACCATAATTTGGCCTTTGAGCATTACCTACATACATCACTAATTTCGGATTGGAAGCACACATAGCTGCTAAGTGACCACTAATATCGCTCACTTCACAACAATCTGTAGCTTGTTGGATGGCATTGACTGTGGTTGTAGGTTGTGGAGATCCCAATTTTAGGCTGTTGAACTGAGTGTTTATATATTCTGCAATGCTGCAACCTGAGTTGATAAGGTCGTGAATTGATCCACCTTCAATACACCCGCAATTCTCTTTGTAGCACTTCTAGAATATGAATGCCACTTTAGATTTACTTGTGTTATGCAGTTCAACAATGTGTATATCTAATCATAAGTTAACTCTAGCGCTTGACCACCTGTAGTTGAATGTAGAAAAATCTTTGAATTGTGATCAAGAGCTTCTACAAAAGTATGAGCAAGTACCTCATTGAACTGTTAGTGGTGCAGACAATCCTGAAGAAGGGCCTTGAAGCATTCCTAAGCATGATATAGATTTTCATCATGCTTCTATTTGAAGCTCACTATCCCACTGCGAAGTATCGTAGTCTTGCCTGATGGAAAGAATCTGATGAAGAACTTTCTGGCTAAGTCATCCCATGATGTGATTGAATTAGCCGGATCCGAAGTCAACCACCTTTTAGCATTCCCCAAAAGTGAATGGGGAAACAGTTTCAGCCTTACATAATCTGTACTCACCACATTCGGAATGAATGTATCAGTAAGCTCAATGAAAGTCTACAAATGGACTTGTGGATCCTCGTGGGAAAGCCCTGCAAACTGTCCACTGCTAATGAGAAGCTGTACCATATTGTGTTTTAACTCGAAATCCCCCCCAACATCTGATCTTTGAATTGGGGAAGTCAAGTTCATCGGAAGTAGGACTGCCACTTCCCTAACCGTCCTCTGTGCTTGTTGTTTGCAACCATTATTACAGAATTCTATTGTTTTTCTTCTATTTGCAAAAATTGGAGGAGATGGATTGCGTCTCTCCTTCATTAATGGAAGCGTTGTTGGGTTTGGGGGTTGGTTCAATCAAATACCAATCCCTTTCCATCTTTGTAACCATAAAACTAGCTTCCAGCAATCACAAAACCAAGACCAAGCATAAAAACACAAAATAAATCTAAAATTAAAACTGAAATAAACAATTGCCAAAGAACAAACTCCTAGAAATGGCGGCAAAAACTTGACAGCACCCAAGCGCACACGCAAGTGTACTTGGTTTTATGAAGTAGTAAAGTGTCCTAATGAAAGCCAAGTATCGTTCCCACAGAGACTTGATTCAATCATAGTTCAATTTCAGTTCACAATTTAGATTCACTTGATGCAAGCGTAACCAAAAAGAGAGTTTGGAATTTTTGCAAGTAAAGTAAACAATGCGAAATGTAAAGATCTTGTAACAATCAATAGGATAAAACCTAGGGTCAAGCACTTTGAACAATCATACTATGTTGTTAAATTTCATTCGTTAACTTGCTTATCTTGGTTGTTGATTTGTATGGTTAGTTGCATTATTATGTTTTCCCAACCCCTAATCTTTTACCTAAGTTGAACCTTACAACTACATCATTGAACGGGGATGTAATAGTCCACTTAAGTTCTTTTAGCTATCATCCTACATTTGAATCAAGTTTGGCTTATAAGTACATCTTTGTCCTTGGTTCTAAGTTCAATTCTTTATTTTATAAAAGAATAGAAACCCAAACTTTGTTTATTCCCACGTTTTATCTTTCTATTCCCTCTCCCGAGTTCACAAGATTGACAATAGATTTATTCTAAGGGTTAAGAATCCTTAAAATAGTTATAACAAGCATAAACAAATAATCTATAATTATAAGCAAATCAAATGAACTTAATTCATAATAATAATACTCATGTTCTTGGCTTTAACCTCAAAAAGGGGGAGTTTATCCAGCATAGTCATAATCGTAATCACTAGATTGTAATTAATAACTAAGGACATGAATGAACTAAATTAAAATGATAAAAACCTAAGTTATGAAGTTATAGCAGCCGCTTTGATTCTACAATACGTTCCAAGATTATTAATGACAAGTACAAAGATGTACTAGTAGTCGACAACAAGTCCTAGGCCGTCCAGGATTCAAATTGCACACTTTGGCCTTGTCTGAAGTGGACCTTGCGATGCGAGTTTTAGAGACGTCTGTGGAAGTAGTGTCACAATATTTGAAGACATCTGTGGAATTCGTGTCACAAATGAGAGACGTCTGCAGAAGTCATATCGCGAGCTCATCGGATAACTCTCTGGAAATTACATCTTGAAATTTGGTTAAGTGTTGAACGTTCCTTCATTCATCCTTGACATTATGGTGTCTTTCCAATGGTTTTCCAGACTCCAAATCATCTATATATCATCATAAACATCGCACAAAAGATCCTACAAGAACACACCACACGAATTAGAAGTTTAAACAACACAACATCCATCACGACGAATCAAAACCAAGAGCTTAGACTAGGTAAATTTCCATGATCTTCCACTACATGTTTCGACTCTTTACTTGGCTCACTTGAACTTTCTACACTACGAACAAGTTTTTACGCATATAATAATACCATTATAATCATTTAGAACAGATTGAATACAATAGAATCCAACAAAAGATACTAGACAAACACCCAGCTCAAACTAGTAACACTAGTTTCATTGATTGAACTCTAACTGATCCAATTAAACCTAACTTGTTTAGAATACACTTTTCACATTGTAAACACATACTTTAACACTTTTATTCTTATTTATATCAATATTAACACATTAATCACATGAATCATCCTCAAAACAAGGCTAAATAGTCTAGAATAGTGACACTAGAATGCATAAATTCACCCAACATCAACAACTCAAATGGGACATATCTATCTATATATATAAATATATATATATATATATATATATATATATATCACTCAATTTAAAAAATATATTAAAAGTGTCATATATCAAACTTTATAATGTTTCCACATATCAATATCAATATCAATGTCATTATTCAATAGATCAAGTGTTCAGAAAGCTTATAGGACTATTCGATGGGAATTTGTTAAATAACATATCTTACACAATATGTACATCATGTAATGACACCAAGAATAATAAAATATCCAAAGGGCAAGACATGTCTCAAGTAGGGTCAAAATATACTATCAAGAAAATCAAAACCATATTAAAAATAGCTTTCCAACTCATCAAGTTTATTAGTTGAGACAACCATCAAATCCAAAGTCAAGATGATAAAAGAACCGAATAAAAAGGCATGGAAACATAGTGACAGAGTCACAACCAATAAAAGTACATAGTCCCAACAAGAATGCAAGATGATCAAGCAATCTATATAAGTGGTCGAGTTAAAGAATATCTTGCAAGAATTGTGACATACCAACACAATGATATAAATTTATGAGAAAGTAAACAAAATTTTCAAGATAATTATTGTACCATTTTAATTGATGCCTGGTATGTTATCTAGTCCTGATTGTCTCGGTCAGCAAAGGTGTAATCTGTAATTTAATTTTGTCCAGGTGACGATCAAGTCATCCCATGTTTTATACTTTTAATTCATATATGTTCAAAATATGTTTACCCTATATGACATGTCTTCTAAAAACAAATACAAATTTTAAATCTAAAAGGAAAAGGAAAAATAAAAATCAGGAAGACGAGAATTTAAGGTTAGTGACTTTTCTAGAGACATTGAACTGAAGTTTGAAAGTTCCAAATTTGTTATTACTCCTTATCAATAATATAAGAACTAAAATTGATAAGTAACTAAAGTAGAAAGAGAAAGTTGAGATTTTTGTATGGTTCAAAAACTTGGTTTTGGCTAAAGATTTATGCGAGTATTTATAACAGTAGAAAAAAAACAAGGGTTCTATTTGAGAGAAATTTTGGATTTGAATTTTTGAATCCTTTGTCAAAACTCCAGATTGGAACATCGATAACTTTGGATGACTTGTGGACCTTCACGTGATTAGGACAAAGAAAATGTGATGCTTTATATTATATTTGAAGGGATGAAATTTTGATTTGATTTTGATATGGACACCTTTGAAGCATAAAATTGAAAAAAAAAAGATTAAGACCTGTTTGAACCTTTTAAGACTTTACGAAAATTAAGCGAACAACTTTTATCCATGGTTGATGAAGCTTGCTCCTTTTTCTCGAGATAGAAGGGGAGATAAAAAAAAGAAAAGTTATCACTGCTGAAAGATTTTAGAATAATACACACACATAAATATCTATAACCTTAAACTGTTTAGAACATAGAGGGGCATTTTATATATTTTAGATAGTTGGATTGAGGATAAAAAGGGTAGCTCAAGATAAAAGAAAAATAGGACCGACAGATCGTCTGTTTTTTGGCCTACTTATAGCCCAAACTTGGGTAATATTGGTCTTAGTGTAGCTAAAAATACCAAGCTAATTTAGGCTTATTTTGACTAATGGCCTTTTCAGCTATTTTTGGCCTACTTATGGCCAAAGCTTGGGCCATATTAGTCTTAGTTTAATTGAAAATATTAAATTAATTTGGGTTTATTTTTGCAGAATTTCTAGTCTTTTTCGCGTTAAAATAATTTCTTTGGGTGCATTTGTGTTTTATTATTACTATCTTATAAAAGAGAGTTTCACCAGCTAAAGCAAGCAGTAGTGCGACATACCTGCTTTAGCTACCTGCTTGGATATTTTCTGTTATACTTTCTCCATTTTAATTTATTTTTCTTATTTTTCAAATCTGATATATATTTAAAATTATATAAAAAGCACTACTAAATCACAATAATTAACAATTTAAAATATTTAACATAAAAAATTTATTGACTCTTAAAATTTTGTCAGTGCCATATAAACTGGGACAGAAGAAAAAGTATTATAAATCATAGTAATAACAACTTAAAAAATTTAGTTGACTCTCAAAATTGTACTGAAGCCACTTAAATTGGGACAAGGGGAGTAACACATATTATAATTACATAAAAATTATTATAAATCACAATAATTAACAAGTTAAAATATCTAAAAAAATATATAAAAAATTTAATTGACTCTCAAAATTATTGAGTAACTGGTAAAGTTGTTTTTATGTGACTAGGAGGTCACAGATTCAAGTCTTGAAAATGGCAGAAATACAAGGTAAGGCTGCGTGCAATAGAATCTTATGGTTGGGTCCTTCCTCAAACTCTGCGCATAGCAGAAGCTTTAATGTGCTGGACTGTCCTTTCTTTAAATTGACTCTCGAAGTTTTATCAATATGACATAAATCGGGACAAAATAAAAAATACTATAAATCACAATAATTAACAGTTTAAAATATTTACAAGATATAAGAGTTCTTAGTTGACTCGCTAAATTGTATCTACCCCACATAAAATTGGTGCAAAGGGAGTATTATTTAAAAAAATATGAAAATAATATTATAAATCAATAGTTAACAACTCAAAATATCTAAAAATCATATAAAAATTATGATTGACAATCTAAATTCTATGTTACATAAATTTAGATAATAAACTAATGCAAGAGCGCTCTCTCTCTCTTTCTACCCCCGCCCCCTCCCCCCCTCCTCCTTGCCCTCTCTCTATATATATATAAATGATGATACGTGAATATTAAAACTATAAATATACATATAAAATATTGGTAATAATAATAATAATAATAAAAATTAACGATAGATAGTAATTCGTGCAATCACATTAACAGTACTAATAAATATTAATATGAAAATTAATGTAATTATAACAATAATACTAATGTTAATAGTAAGGGTAAACAAATAGTACTACCAATATAGTAATAAAATTAGAAAAAATTATATTAATAGATTAAAATGGATTATTAATTAATAAGATATGTAAATAAATAAATTAGAGGGAAAATGGGATAAATTGGGTGTCAATAATGTATGTATATAGCTATAATTTGTATAATTTAAGTAATATTATAAAGTTTATGCGTTTATTTCTTAATGATAAATATTTATTTCAATTAATATAATTCATTTTTACTAATTTATGTGACATCCTAGATTAATTGGGAATAAGGATTGGCACATATTTGCAATAAAATTATGCATTAACTTTATAGTCATACAGTTTAAAACCACTATCCTCTCTATTTTATATTATTTGTTCATTTTCCTCCTTACACTCTCCTTAAGAAATCATAGATAAGATGTATAATTTTACTAGTTTACTTTTTATCTATTTTTTTAAGAAAGAAACTTTTGGAATTTATAAACTTGTTTAGACTTTCAAAAAATATTAATAAAAGAGGTAAAATGAGAACTTTTTTAATTAATTTTATATTGATTTAGTAAATACTTCCCCATGATCTTTTTAAGTTGCACAACCCTTAAGAAAAGCATTAATTGAAAGGCAATTTGACTAAATTATCCTTATTTATTACTCATCTTATTTAGGTTACCAAGGACATTACCTTAGATAGGGGGATGTGAAAAACACATATTAATAGAACGTTAGCCAAGTCAAAGTGTTGCCATGCATCATAGTATATGATAGAGGGTCAAATTATTAGATCGAACCCACTTTGGTAGCGACACGTACTATGGCTTTAGCAGCTACTTTGTTCAGTCAACACTTAGTTTCCTAGGCTTATGAAATGAAAACAGACACAAGCATATACAAGAATCACTTTCAAAATTTCTATTTAACTCACTCCATAAAGAAGCACACACAAAATGCCTTACAAAATTCTATCTATCATGGACAAATTTGACTTGAGATACTTTTGGTGACTTTTATAAGCAACAAATTCTGTTATATGCCAAAAAATTCTGTTATATGCCCAACACATGTTCAGCATATGATTCTATCCTATTTCAGTGAACATCCCCAACTGATAGAATTAATTTAAAATACAAATTACAGTAGTAAACAAAGTCTGCCCCATGTCCAAAGCGGTTGTAATTGCCCAATTATTGTCATGTGCAATGCACAAGCCCAATACCGGCACATCCTTGGCAGCAGTTGTGTTGATTTTGTACCAGGGCTTTGGGCGTCTGTGCACTCGCCCATGCCACTGCCTTATCATCACCCAAGTCACCTAGTCCTATCTATTTCTAGACTAGCTTGCCTTAACTTAGCCACGTCCGCAACATGACTTGTCTCGGCTTAAATCAACCTTAGCTTTGATCTTCCTTAGTTTTCCAACCTTGGTTATGCCTTAGCTGCGCCTTGCGTGTCTTAGCCATGCTACTGCCAAGGTCTTGCCATACCTTGCCAACATGTGTCATGCCCTGCTGTTATGCCCATATCGGTAAACTGGCCTCAAGTAAATCTAACCTTGATTACAGTCATTGGGTCTTGGCTAGGTTGATCATGTAAATCTCTAGTCAAGCTCGAGCCACCCGAACCATCGAGTTGAGGGTATAACAAACTCCCTCCCCCCAAAGATGAGCTCGTCGTCCTTGATGAAGTAAAATCTAAGTAAGCATTGACTTCATCCTTCAATTTCCAAAATGATGATCTTTTCTCCCAAGTGGCATCACACATTTGTTTTCCCTTCTACTTAACTAGAAATTTTTTTTGCCTATTCTTTTTGTCTTGTCACAAATTTCGGTGATCAAAGATCTTTTCAATCTCTTTTTCATTGTATTGCCATATAATCGGAGGATCAAGTCTTTGTAATACCCCCCAATATTCTAGACGAGTTTCAACCTATTCATAAAATGTTTAGAGGTCCCAAGCCATTTAATTTAAACTAAATACAAGTGACATGGTGTAACACCCCAAGTCTGGTACCCCGAATGCTACACAGTGCTAACAATCTCGAAGGACCACTAGCTAAATCATGACTGATATCTGTAACTGAGCACTGGATAATAATAATATTGTAATAACAATATAACCAAAATAAATATGGAAATATGGTGGAAAACTTGCCATAAGGTTCAAATACTAAACAATACCGAATAAAATAAAGTCTGAAGAAGGTATGTTAATACCAAGACTGAAATAACTATCTAAACATACTATAGTCTAAAAGCCTCTAAACTGTCTGAATAAGGAGTTGATGGAACATGTCCCCAACTAACTCCATCTCCTAAAAGTAACTAAGTACTGAAATACTAAAAGAATGAAATAATCATGTCCTCAAAATATGAAGACTTACCACTGACTCTAACTGTTGATATCTGACCTGCTAAGCGCGATCAGAAACCTGAGCGTCCGAACCTATGGTATAAAAAACCATAGCACAAGAGAAAAGTATTTGTCAGTACGTATGAATATATTGGTATGCAAAGTGAGGTAAGGCTAAATGCAAGGGTTCATATGCATGAACTAAACTGACTAGATAACATGAACATGACTACGTAAGGATATATGCATGAATATATAACTGTAACTGAAATTATAAGCATTCTAACTACTGAGTTTATTGATAACATGGATTACTGATAACTGGGTGACTGTATCTGACAGTTCTAATTCTAATGGAAATAGATGAGTTTCGTACTAAGCTGAGTGACTGTATTTTACAATCCTAAAATCTGTAGAACTATCTGAGTTCTTTACTGAAGACTGAGACTGAGACTGTGGGAGGTAGTCATCTATCCGACATGCCCTAAACAAGATATTATAATTAAGTTAGGGTCCAATCTGTAACCCCAATTAGAAGGGTGTCAGCACTGTGCCACCGGTAAGGATAAGCTGTGAGTGACCTTTCTTTGTTACGTACTCTAATGAGAATGGTAGAATCCTTATCTGACAGGTTAAGACACCTCAGTAACCCTCATCTAATAGGTTTTGATGTCTCAACCTATGCTGGCAATGTAGTTCTAGAATGCAAGGACTGCTTATAAGAATCACACCCTCTACTGGTAGGTGAGTTCCCATACTTGGGTTCACTCGGTGTTGAATCCTACTCCCAACTGAATAGACACTGAACTGAATATACTGGACTAAACTGGACTAAGTTTACTGAATTCTGCTGACTGACGAAATATTACTAAATTATGTTAACTGACTGAGTTACTAAGGACTGAACTGAATACTACTGAGTTTTTCTTGAGTTCTGAGACTGACTTAATTCTACTTTTTGTGGCTTGACTGAGGTTATCTTGAAGACTAACATTGGCTCTAGGCACACAGCTAAATTATTGGGTATTAAATATCCCCTGGACTCGATAGCATGAAAATAAATAAGACATGACACTAGTTAAACACATGACCATAGTCAACAATTCATAATACAATCATTGAGGGATTTCATGAAGCATTCGCAAGTCATAAGCTTACACATGAATGGGAATATATGCTAACGTAATATAATTTCACAAATCCTTACTTATGAGCACTCCACCAAATCATTACAAGACATATCTTTAGCATGGGAGTCATTTTGAACATGTGGGTACATCATAAGTTCATCATATAGCTCAAAAATAGGTCATAATACACAATTCTTATTCACTTAGGCATTTTAACAAACACATGGAAGGCATAACCTTTTCTAGGGAATGAATCAACAACTAATACATCATGGTTATATCAAGCACTTCAAGTTTAAGGATTTCAATCCACATACTAACATGAAATCATAAGAATTTAATAAAGATTCAACCTTGGGAATCATATCAAAACGTAAATATGTGTAGAATCAAACCCACAACATGGAATTGAAAATTCATAGTTTGAAAAGGGTTTCTTGAGATCCAAGGGTGAAAAGGGACCCTTGAATGAATTTCTTGAAGATTGATGGAAGAAAGTTTGAGTTCTTGAATTAAAATTAATTACCTAGGGTTTCTTATTCTTGAGCACTTGTGAAATAATGAATGTATTTAGCCAAAAGAGGGATAAATTTCTTGTTATGAGAGTTGAAGGTTAGGGAAAATTAAGGAAGCGATCATTTAATGACTAAAATTAGGCACTAACGCATTTGGCGACGCAGCGTGTCGATGGCATCGACGCAATACTCGATGCGTCGCACTATAATTGCACCGTGTCGTAGGACTTTTGACTAGCAGTCTGGTAACAATATTAACCAATGCAATAGACGACATGGCGCACCAAGATCGCGTTGGTTCACTATTTTGGACTTTCAAACATAATCTAAATGAGGTCCAAAAAATCTAAAACTCGTCCGGAAACACCTATTGATCTTCCTGATCATGAATTAACAAAATTATAGACCATTAAAGGATATTAAGGCTGCAAAATAAGATTGTCAACTTTTGAAGGCTAAAAATAAACAACGTCTAGAAACTTCGCTAAAATTTTGTAAGTTTGGGACCCCTTGACAAACTTAAAGGCCTAAATCAAGCTTAGAAATTTTGCGGGGTCTTACACATGGCCATTTTAAAACCCCTAGATTTTAGACATTTTATTTTTGGCCTTCTTGAGTTCAAAACGTTGATTTATGAGTTAAAATATGTTTAGAAATATTAAATGGGTTATCTAAGAGAGTTTTGAAATTTTTGAAAGAGGTTCGAATTATTTTTGACCCACAGAGATAGTAAGCCTCTGCGATTTTAGCATGTCACAGAGGATAGTCTCTGCGATACACAGCGTGTCATATAGGTTAGCCTACACAATAAGCCTCCATGACACAGAAATAGTGTAATTTCGAGCAGTTTCATTAAAGTTAAAGGGGGTATTTGGGTCCTCTCCCTTCTTCCTAAACACCCAATTCACAATTTAAAACCAAAGAGGGCATTATTTACTCCCATTCAACAACATTTAACAATGCATAAATATCTTCTATCCCTAAGAATGCAAAAATCAAAGCTTCTTCCAATAATTCATCCATCTAAGGTCCCAATTAAAAGTTTTCTTCAAGAATTCAAGAAACTCGAGTATGTGGGATATTCATCAATGGGTTTATTCCACCCACTGAGTCCCAAGAATCCCTTGTTTTAAAATTATAAACCCTCTTCTACTCTTTTATGAAATTTTAATGTTAAGTGTGAATTTACTTAATTTTTCCCTAATAGTTTTGAATATGAATCATGACACTGTGTTTTCCCCATGTGAATTATATTCTTACATATTTTATAATATTAATCATCCATGTCATGTCTAGTTGATACAGTGTTAATTTATCAATTTATGAATTAAATCATGTGAACGTGTTGGACTCATGAGTCTAACATATTCTCATACTCATAATCATGGATTTCATCAACTATGTTTTAGGTTTCTAAATCGTAAATTTCCTTATAATGTTTTGAATGATATTATTGTATTTAAAGTATTATTCAGTATTGGAGGGTTATGAACACCCGATACCTATATGTTTATGCATGTTTTCAATTTCAAGCAACAAGTCAGTCAGGTCATGATTTTATCACTAGATTCAGATTATCATATCCATATTGAGAAATTATCAGTTGTGAGTGCTATTAACTATAATCAGTACCAGTGTTAGTTCAGTTGGGAGTAGGATTTAGCATCGAGCAAATTTAGGGATGAAGGTCTTCCTGCCAGTCGAGGGTGAGACCTTTAGTAGAAGTCCCTATGTTCCAGAACTACATAGCCAATTTGGTATTGAGAGGTCTTCCTACTAGTTGAGGGTTGACATTCTCTTAGGGGAACTTTTTAGTCGATGGTGACACCTGAGTCCTTCAAGACATCAGCTTTGTTGGATCCATATCATCATGTCATCGATATGCCCCAATCTGATAGCTCCTATATTTTTAGTTCAATATTTAGGTTATATCAGCTCATGTTTGCATAACCAAATGTTCAGTTTAATAGCTATTTATTCATCCATTTTTACAGATCATTTTTAGTACATTCTTTACTTGGCCTTGTATTTGTCTTACATATCCATGCATTCATGATCAGTATCTATATGAACTTCAATTAGTCCTTATCTTGCATACCAATACATTCAAAGTACTAATCACATACTCTCTTTTGTATAACATTGTCTTACAACATAGGTTCGGTCGCTCAGTTCCCCTATTGCCCTTAGTCAGTTTAGTACCACTCAGTTGTAGTTGTGGTGAGTTCTCATCCATCGAGGACAAGTTATTTTTAATAATTCCTTTACTTTGGTCAATCGGATTTAGGTGGAGGGTTTGTCCTATCAACTCCTCATGTTTTAGAGGCTTTTAGATAGTCAATCTTGTTCTCAGTTTTTATCAAATATTCAAACATATTAGGTATTGTTTCAGTATTATACCTTGATAGAATTTTTATCATTTTAGATTTCGCTTATGATGTTTTATTATTACTTTATTCAGTGCTTACAGTAGTTACTAGATCATGGGTTAGCTTGGGGTCACTTATCGCCTTAAGTACCATTTTACGATTAGGGGGTAGTTTTAAGTCATAACAAACTTGGTATCAAAGCCTAAGTTTTCAAAGTATCCTAGAGTATCTAAAAGCCACGTTGACTAGAGTTTTCTGCATGGGTATGAAGCGTTTCACACTTACAAGAGGCTACAAGACATTTTAGGAAAGTTACCATTCTTTAAGAATTTATGTCATGAGAAAGAGCATAAGATCAATTTAATTTAATTTTCTAACTCTTCTTTTATCTATATATAGAAAATTCCTCCCACAAGAAGGAACGGGGATCAGCCTACACCACCACCTATTCAGAAAGTCCCTCTAAACAAACATGATTCCCATACCAAATTTAGGACCACTTTTACCATTTTAGCCCAAACTATGGATGCTCGTAATAACTAGAAAAATATTTCCCCATCCAATCCAATAGTGAGCACGGCAGTAGCTAGGATACGAGATTTCATTCGGATAAATCTTTCATTATTTTTTGGATCCAAGTCTGAGGAGAATATATAAGAATTTCTCAATGGTATCCAGAAAGTGACAGATATCATGGGTGTTATCTGCTAGTGAGAGTGCTGACTTAGCCGCTGACCAATTGCTAGGAGTGGTTCACACTTGGTTCAAATAGTGAAAAAAGCACAGAGGTATTGAGGTAGGACCTATAAAGTAAGAGAAGTTTTCTACGGCCTTCTTAGATAGGTTTTTACCATATGAGTTAAGGGAGGCCAAAGTGCAGGATTTTATAAATCTTTAGTAGGGTAACATAAGTGTGGAGTACCTACTTAAGTTTACCCTATTGGTGAGGTATGTTCCGACTATTATGGCTGATTCTAGGGCCAGAATAAGTAAGTTTATGTCTTGTGTGCCAGATGGTGTAGTCAAGGAGTGTATAATAACTATGTTGATTAAGGAGACAGATATTTCTAGGTTGATGGTTTATGCTCAGAAGATTGAGAAGGTGAAGCTTAAAGAGAAGGAAAGGGAGGATAAGAGGGCCAGAACTGATAGCTTTAATTTCTCATAGCAAAGGTCTAATGGTGGGAATCATTCTTAGTTCCATAAGAAATTTTCATCTCCAGCCCCATCTTCAGCTAGTGCATAGTGCCTAAGTTCAGGTAGGACAATCGAGATAGAGTGCCAGGCTTTAAGTCCCAGGGTAGCATAAATAGTGGTCGCACCAATCCTCTTTGCAGGGGATATGATAAGAATCATCAAGGAGAGTTCAGAGAAGGCAGTGATGGTTTTGGATATAGGAAGCCAAGCCATAGAATCAGGAATTACGTAAGGGTTACACAGAAGGGAAAGGATTTTTGTCAACAGGATCAGTCAACTTTTGATGAGCTTCAGTAGGTCGATCAGCTCAATAGGGTGGCACCAGTGGTTAGCGTCAGATCTGAATTTATGCTTTACAACTCGGCAGGATTAGGAAAGTTCCTCTGATGTGGTTATAGGTATGTTACAAGTTTTCTATCTTTACGTTTATGCATTGTTAGACATTGGAGCTTCACTTTCTTTTGTGACTCGTTATATAGATGTAGACTTCGGCATCAATCCCGACATACTAGCTGAGCCTTTCTTAGTGTCTACCCCAGTGGGTAGTTCTATTGTAGCCAGACGGGTATACAAAAATTGCCTAATCACATTGTCTCTGAAAGTCACTCCAGTTGACCTTATGGAATTAGAGATGACTGAATTTGATGTCATTCTCAGCATAGATTGACTTACTCGTGCTATGCTTCAGTTGAATATAGAAATAGAATAGTGCTCTTCCTGTTTTTAAATAAACCTGTTGTAGAATTAAGGGGTAGTACTTCAGTGCCTATCGGTCAACTCATCTCCTATCATAAGGTAAGAAAGATGATATCCAAGGGATGTACTTACCATCTTGTCTGAGTCAAGGACTTAAATTCTAAAACTCCGAGTCTTGAATTAGTTCTTATAGTAAATGAGTTTCTAGAAGTGTTTCCTGAAGATTTTCCTGAAGTTCTCCTGAGAGGGAAATTGACTATGAAATTGATCTCTTTCCACCTTACAAAATGGCCCTAGTTGAGCTTAAGAAATTAAAGGAATGGTTAAAACATCTCTTATATAAGGATTTTATCAGGTCTAGTGTCTCTCTATGGGGTGCTTCAGTTCTCTTTATGCTCAAGAAAGATGGTTCCTTCAGAATTTGCATCGATTATCGTCAGTTAAACAAAGTCACAATCAAGAATAAGTATCCTCTCCCCGTGATTGATGACTTATTTGACAAACTTTAGGGTGAAATCTATTTCTCTAAAATAAACCTCAGATCTGGCTATCATCAGCTTAGAGGGCATTTCAAAGATAGCTTTCAGAACTTAGTATGGTCACATTAAATTTCTAGTTATACCTTTTGGACTAACGAATGCTCCTTCAGCTTTTATAGACTTAATGAATAGGGTGTTCAAGTAGTGCTTAGGCATGTTTGTCATAGTCTTGATAGATGACATCCTTGTCTATTCTCATAGTAAAGGTGGTCGTGCAGGCCATCTGAGGATTGTATTGCATACCCTTAAGGATCACTAGTTATTCGCTAAGTTCAGCAAGTGTAAATTCTGGTTGAGATAAGTAGCCTTCCTATGTCCCATCATTTTTGGTGATGGTACTTTAGTGATTCTCATAAGATTGAAGTATAAGAAACTGGCCTAGGCCTATCTCTCCATGAGATATCAGGATTTTCTTGGGTTTAGCTAGTTACAACAGATGATTTGTTGAAGGATTTTTTTTTATTGCTTCTCCATGTCTCGACTAACCCAAAAGAAAGTCAAATTTCAGTGATTAGATTTCTGCAATAAGAGTTTTTAGGAGTTAAAGACTCGACTCACTTCTGCTCCAGTATTGACTCTACCAAAGTGTTCAGATAGTTTTTTGGTTTATTGTGATGCTTCAAGTTTTAGCCTTGGTTGTGTGTTGATGTAGTGAGGTAAGGTCATATCGTATGCCTCTATACATCTTAAACCTCATGAGAAGAATTATTAAACCCATGATCTTGAGTTAGCAGCACTTGACACCTTCTTAAATATTTAGAGGCATTATCTTTATGGGGTCCATGTTGATGTGTTTACGGATCATATAAGTTTATAGTATTTTTTCACTCAGAATGAACTAAATCTTAGTAAGAGAAGGTGGCTTGAATTATTGAAGGACTATGATATGAGTGTGTTGTACCATCTAAGTAATGTTTATGTAGTGGTTGATTCCCTTAGTAGATTGTCTATGGGAAGTGTTGCACATATTGAGGAGGATAAGAAGGAGTTAGCCCATGAAGTTCATCAGTCAACTGGATTAGGTGTTCTGTTAGTTAATTCGGCCGAAGTTAGTATACAGATTCAGAATGGTTTGGAATCTTCATTAGTGGGAGAAGTGAAAAAAAACAAGGCAGTGATTCTATCCTGGTCAAGTTGAAGAAGGCAGTTTGGGATCAGAAGTTAGAGATTTTCTCCCAATGATAAATAGTGTGCTTTGTTATCAGGGCAGATTATGTGTTCCAAGTGTGTATGGTCTGAGACAGTGAATATTAGCAGAAACGCATGGTGTGCGATATTCTATTCACCTAGGAGCCACTAAGATGTATCGTGATTTGCGGGAAATCTATTGGTGAAATGGTATGAAGAAAGATATTGCAAAATTCATGCTAAGTGTTTGAATTATCAGCAGGTTAAGGTTGAACACCAAAGGCCTAGTGGTACGGTTCAGGAGTTCAGCATCCCCACTTAGAAGTGGGAGGTAGTGAACATGGTTTTTGGTATGACCATTTACCTTTGGTCAAGTATTTCTACAACAACAGCTATCACTCCAGTATTTAGATAGCTTCATTTAAAGCTCTCTATAAAAGGAGGTATAGATCTCCTATTGGTTGGTTTGAAGTAAGTGAGGTTTCTTTGATAGGGCCAAATTCAATGTATGAGGCAATGGAGAAAGTTTAGTTAATTCGAGAAAGCTCAAGACAACCTAGAGTCGATAGAAATCCTATACTGATGTGAGGAGAGGAGATCTTGAGTTTAATATTGTAACGCCCTAAATCTAGTACCCAAAATAACACACGATGCTCATGACCCCGAAGGACCTCAAGCTAACCCATGACTGATACCTATAACTGAGTACTGAATAACATACTATATAAATATAGAATAAAATGCTGAAAGGCCATAAGGTTCAAAAATCTGATAAAACATAAAATCTAGAGATATGGTATATCAATACCAAAATAACTAAAATAACTATCTGATCATGCTAGTCTGAAAGCCTCTAAACTGTCTAAATAATGAGTTGATGGGATATGTCCCCAACTAACTCCAACTACTGAAATAAACTAAGTACTAAAAGAATGAAATAGTCAAATGATAATATCCTCAAATGATAAGGACTCACTGCTAGTCTGTCTGCTGAACGGCTGAACTACTAAGGATGCTTTGGAACTCGTGCTTCTGAACCTATGGTATAGAACATCATAGCACAAATGCGTTAATACGATTGAATTTACTGTTATGCAAGTGAGGTAGGCTGAATGCAAGGGGTTTATATACATGAACATAACTTACTAACTGAATAACATGAACGTGAATATAAATGCATGAATATGTGAAATATGACTGATATCATGACATCATTGAATTTGAATACTGATAACATAAGTTTCATATAAGTGATAAACTATTATATGAATGACTGTGTCTGACAATCCTATTTCTGATGGAACTACCTGAGTTTCATACTAAACTAGGTGACTGTATCTGACAGTCCTAAATTCTATAGAACAATCTGAGTTCTATTACTGAGACTGAGACTGTAACTCTAGGAAGTAGTCATCTAAACGACATGCCCCAAATAAGATAATAAAATTGAGTTGAAGTCCAATCTGTAACCCCAATTGGAAGAGTGTCAATACCGCGCCACTGGTAAGGACAAGCTGTGAGTAATCCCTCATTTAACAGGTACTCTAAGAAAAATGGTGGGACCCTCATATAACAAGTTAAGCCACCTCATCTACCCTCAACTAGCATATTTGATATCTCAACCTACACTGGATACGTAGTTCTGGAGCTCAGGGACTACTTCAAAGAATCAGACCCTCTAATAATAGGTGAGTTCCTATCCTTGGGCTCACTGGTGTTGAATCCTACTCTTATATGAATAGACACTAAACATGATTAACTAAAATGACTAGACTGAGTTCATTAAGTTCTATTAACTGGCAGAATATTACTGAGATCTGATAACTGACTGAGATTACTGAGATTACTGAGTTTTCCCGAGTCATGAGACTGACTGAATTTTACTGAACATGGCTTGACTGAGAGTATCTTTAAAACTGACACTGTCTCTAGGCACACAGCTGAATTTTTGGGTACATGTACCCCCAGGACTTGATACCATAAAACTGACAAGACATGACACTTCCTGGACTCACGACCATAATTAACAATCCATAATACAACCATTGAGGAATTTCATGAGGCACTTGATTATCATGGTTTTGTACATAAATAGGAAAGCATATAAACATGCCATAACTTCATAGGCTAATCTCATGAACAACCCATCAAACAATTTCAATGCATAACAATAACATGGAAGTCATTTTAAACATAAGGGTAAAATATGGGTTCATCAATTTGGTCATAATTGAGTCCTAAACCATGATTCTTGTTCTCTTGGGCATTTTATCAAACACATTGCATTCATTAACTTGTACATGAATGGGGATTTCATACTATCATACTATAATGATACTTTTTCCTTCACATAGGCATTTAATCAAATACATGGAGAGCATACTTTGGTTATACCATCATCAATGCATCTAATTATCATGGTTGCATAAATAAATTTGTAATTTGAATGGTTTATCCTTAATACTATGCAAATCATCACACACTAGGATCAATCATTGGAACTTATAATTTAAAACATGAATCAAAACCCCACAACAACATGGACATGAATTTCAATTCAACTAAATCATAAACATTCATAAATACACAATCTTGGATTTTTGAAAGATATTCTTGAGTTTCATGGGTGAAATAAACCTATGAATCAACACTTTAAATACCTCAAAATCTTGTATCATGAAAGAGGCTAACTTTTGTTGAAGGTTCTTGAAAGGTGATGTTTTGATTCTTGAGTTTTCTTGAAGAAGGGTTTGAATCTTATTCTTGGGTTTTGATCTTGAAAGAAACCCTAATTTTGATGTTATGGATGAATGAGGAGTTATGCCCTTTGACTTGATGCAATTAGGAGTTAAAAGGGTTGAAAAAGACCCAAACAAAGGCCCTTTAAAACGTTGTTTTAGTGTTGTTTTGGACAAAATTGATGGTCTGGGTGACGGACCATCACTTTGGTGACTGACCGTCACTCCAACCATCATTTTTGGGACAAAAAATGGCCTTACTACCTCATTTGTGATGGTCCCTCGCTGACTTGATGGTCCATCAACTTACCCAGAATGCCACATAGTGCTCATGACCCTGAAGGACCACAAGCTAACCCATGATTGATATCTGTAACAGGGCATTACTTAACATACTATAAAAATATGAAATAAAATAGATGAAAGGCCATAAGGTTTTAAAATCTAATAAAACATAATATCTGGAGATATGGTATATCAATACAAAAATTACTGAAATAACTGTCTGAACATGCAAGTCTGAAAGCCTCTAAACTATCTGAATAAGGAGTTGATAGGACATGTCCCCAACTAACTCTAACTGCTAAAATAAACTAAGTACTAAAAGAATAAAATAGTCAAATAATAACATCCTTGAATGATGAGGACTTACTGCTAGTCTGTCTGCTGAATGGCTGATCTACTAAGGATGCTCTGGAATTTGCACTTCTGAACCTATGGTATAAAACACCATAGCGCAAATGCGTCAGTACGATTGAATGTACGGTATGTATGTGAGGTAGGCTACATGCAAGGGGTTTATATGCATAAACAATACTAACTAACTGAATAACATGAACATGAGAATACATGCATGAATACGTGAACTGTGACTGAGATCATGACATCACTGAATCTGAATAATGAAAACATAAGTTTTATATAACTAATATACTATTATTTGAATGACTTTGTCTGAAAGTCCTATTTTTGATGGAACTAGCTGAGTTTTGTACTAATCTGGGTGACTGTATCTGTCAATCCTGAATTTTATAGAACTATCTGAGTTCTATTACTGAGACTGTAACTGTGGGATGTATTCATCTAACCGACATGCCCCAAATAAGATAATAAAATTTAGTTGGGGTCCAATCTGTAACCCCAATTAGAACGGTGTCCACACCACGCCATTGGTAAGGACAAACTGTGAGTAATGCTTCATCTAACATGTACTCTAAGGAGAACGGTGGGACCCTCATATAAAAGGTTAAGACAACTTATCTACCCTCAACTAGCAGGTTTGATATCTCAACCTACACTGAATACATAGTTTCGTAGCGTAAGGATTGCTTCTAAGAATCACACCTTCTAATAATAGGTGAGTTCCCATCTTATGACTTAATATGTTAGGATAAAGATACCAAGTTTGAAACGAAAACTAAGCATAGTTTGTAACTAAAATTTGTACCATAAGCTGAATGAACTTAAGAAAAGATATTACCTTGGGTTAGGTCTAAATTAGTGGATAAGAAGTGAGGATACTTGATCTGCATATCTACTTTTGCTTCCCAAGTAGCTCACTCAATGGACTGATTCTACCAAAGAACTTTAACTAGAGGGACTTCTTTAATCCTTAGTTTGCAAATCTGATAGTCAAGAATTTTAACTAGTATTTTCTCATACGAGAGACTGTTTTGAATATATACTCCCTCAACAGGGACTACAACTGTTGGATCACCTATGCGCTTCTTTAGAAAGGGGACATAAAAGACTGGATGAACTAAAGCTAGATCTGAAGACAATTCGTGCTCATAAGATACTTTGCCTAAGCAACTGAGAATTTTAAAGGGACTGACATATCGGGGACTGAGTTTTCCCTTCATGCCGAATCTCTTCAATCCATTCATGGGAGAGATTTTCAAAATACTAAATTTTGATCTCAACTTGAGATCCTTTACTGAACATGCATGAACAGTAACATGAGAACATGACTAAGTCTGTAACGTGTGACATGGACTGACTATCATGAACTTAATTGAGCCATTGAGTACGTGGCTTTTGGATGATATTGGAGATAAAGGTTAACCTATGAGTACCCACTACTCCAAAATGGGTTTGTTACGCGAAGAGAGAGTGGCATGTTTATGTCATAAAAGTTGGGGGATTATAGTGTATCTCCCCCTTAGGACACTATGTCCCTTGAAGAATGCTGGGCTGATTTTTTTCTGAGCTAAGAAGAAAATGAGGTGATGAACAAGGCAACTGCGAACTGAATCATGACTGAATATCTAGATTCTGAAACTAAGGCATGATACATGAACTGAGCTGGACACGCAACTACCTGGTTGATCCATCTTTGAATAGTTACATTTGTGAGACTTTGGATAGTGCGACTAGATAGAAAAATGGGAAGCCAAACCATTGAACTTGTCTGTCTGACTGCTAAATTGAATCGATGGCTCTATGGACTAACTCATACTGAAAACTTATACTCAACTGGAGTATTTCTATTACACTCTTTCTATAGTGTTCTAGTGACTGTAGGAAGAAAGGAAATATTGGCCTGGTCTGAGTAGGACATCTGAATAGGGGATCACCACATGGCTGGGATTCTTGTATTAGAGGGCAATGCCTATGAAACATCAAAAATAGAGTGACTAAGCCTTATGCATTACATCTAAAATTTTCAAGCTTAGACATATCCCTCGAATACTCCTTCCACTATACTCTCTGTCTTAGTACAGCACATTACTTGAGACTGTTGAAAATATTCACATGGGTGTGAGCACGAATGCATAAACATACTAACTTATCTGATTAATTGTATGGCTGATAGCTGAATACTGGGCATATAAGACTGAACTATACTTAGTCTGAATAACTGGACTAAAACTATAGAGCATTATGCATAGAAGGTAATGAGATAAATGAGCATTAATGAGTGAAAAATGTACTATCTTAAGGATGCAAGACTAGGTGTCTAACATAATTCAAAAATATTCTATAAACTAAGGTACTGAAATACTGATAACTAAATAGCTAATAATTGTATGCTATGGTCAAGTAAACCTGAATCTGGACTAAGTTTCTAATTTGATTACTGAACTGGATCTGACACTGTAACTAAGACTACAACTGGACTCATACTGGAACTAAATACTAGTTTCTTATAAATGAATACCGATAACTGAGGTTTAAGTTGATACTGAATTCTGATGGCTAAGAAACTGATAGTTAAAAGCCATGGTTCTATAGGACTATCTAAGTCCCTTACTGAATATTAATTACTGAACTAATGTTGTGACTGAGGCTAAAGGGATAGAGCATCAACACCATAGATTTTATCAAGGGATCTAAGCTGAGGGTATATGTTACATAATCTGAGTTTGGCTGATCATTCGAACTGGAGCATGAGTCATGTGGGTTGATCATACTGTAAAGCATGACATGAGTGCATGATTCATGAGCTGGATTACTTAAGTATGAAGTCTCTGCACTCATGGGACATGATTTGTAACACGGAGTGAACTAGAACTCCTTATACAAAGAATTATAAGCATACATGATTCTCACTAACGTGCAAGAATATGAGCGATGATCATAGAACTGACATGTAGGACATGAATAGATATCATGATAAATGATGGGTTTTGAGAGTTTGCAACACTTTTATGAGATGGTCTGCATGATCACGCTTACTGAAAAAGTAGACAAGAATGTCACCTATGAATATTATGATGAACTTGTCCAAGTACTAGTTGAAAACATGGTTCATCGAGTCCATGAAACCTGTTGGGACATTGGTAAGACCAAAGGACATGACTACCAATTCAAAATGACCATATCAAGTTTTGAAAGATATTTTCGGAATAACACATTCACTGAGTTCTACTGATGCCATTCTACATGGATGAATTAATATAGGCCGAGTATCTAGAAAAAGATCAATGCCAAAGTTTATTTCCCTTTCGGGAGGAATAGTTCCTAAAACATCTCATAGCCTCCTTTCCATAAGTGTGGTGCACAACACACCCATGTACAACACTCTACTTGATACAACTTTTCAGACTTCCTAGGACACTGTTGAACCTTAGGCTCTGATATCAAGTTTGTAACACCTCAAATCTTGTACCCGGAATGCCACACGGTGCTCATGACCCCGACGGACCACAAGCTAACCCATAATTTATATCTATAATTGAGCACTACATAACATACTGTATAAATACGGAATAAAAGGCTGAAAGGCCATAAGGTTCAAAAATCTAATAAAACATAACATCTGGAGATATGGTATATCAATACCAAAATAATTGAAATAACTATCTGAACATGCTAGTCTGAAAGCCTCTAAACTATCTGAATAAGGAGTTGATAGGACATGTACCCAACTAACTCCAACTGCTAAAATAAACTAAGTACTAAAAGAATAAAATAGTCAAATAATAACATCCTCAAATGATGAGGACTCACTGCTAGTTTGTCTGCTGAATGGCTGATCTACTAAGGACTCGCGCTTTTGAACCTATGGTATAAAATATCATAGCGGAAATGCATCAGTATAATTGAATGTATAGGTATGCAAGTGAGGTAGGCTGAATGCAAGGGGGTTATATGCATGAACAATACTAACTGACTGAATAACATGAACGTGAGAATACATGCATGAATACGTGAACTGTGACTGATATCACGACATCACTGAATCTAAATACTAATATCATAAGTTTCGTATAACGATATACTATTATTTGATTGACTATTTCTGACAGTCCTACTTTTTAAGGAACTAGCTGAGTTTCGTACTAAACTGGGTGACTGTATCTATCAGTCCTGAATTCTGTAGAACTATCTAAGTTCTATTACTGAGATTGAAACTGTGGGAAGTAGTCATCTAACCAACATTCCCAAAATAAGATAATAAAATTAAGTTGGGGTCCAATTTGTAACCCCAATTGTTAGGGTGTCAATATCGCGCCACTGGTAAGGACAAGCTATGAGTAATCCCTCATCTAACAGGTACCCTAAGAAAAATGGTAGGACCCTCATATAACAGGTTAAGCCACCTCATCTACCCTCAACTAGCATATTTGATATCTCAACCTACACTGGATACGTAGTTCTGGAGCTCAGGGACTACTTCAAAAAATCACACCCTCTAATAATAGGTGAGCTCCCATCCTTGGGCTCACTCGGTGTTGAATCCTACTCTTATCTTAATAGACACTAAACATGATTAACTGAAATGACTAGACTGAGTTCATTGAGTTCTGTTGACTGGCAGAATATTACTGAGATCTGATAACTGACTAAGATTACTAAGATTACTAAGTTTTCCCGAGTCATGAGACTGATTGAATTTTACTGAACATGGCTTGACTGAGAGTATCTTGAAAACTAACACTGGCTCTAGGCACACAGCTGAATTATCGGGTACATGTACCCCCAGGACTTGATAGCATAAAACTGACAAGACATGACATTTCCTGGACTCACGACCATAATTAACAATCCATAATACAATCATTGGGGAATTTTATGAGGCACTTGATTATCATGGTTTTTTACATAAATAGGAAAGCATATAAACATGTCATAATTTCATAGGCTAATCTCATGAATAACCCATCAAATAATTTCAATGCATAACAATAACATAGAAGTCATTTTGATCATAAGAGTAAAGCATGGGTTCATCAATTTGGTCATAATTGAGTCCTAAAGCATGATTCTTGTTCTCTCGGTCATTTTATCAAACACATTGCATGCATTAAATCATGTATGAATGGGGATTTCATACTATCATACTATAATGACATTTTTTCCTTCACATAGGCATTAAATCAAATACATAGGGAGCATACTTTGGTTATACCGTCATCAATGCATCTAATTATCATGGTTGCATATATAAATTTGTAATTTAAAGGGTTTATCCTTAACATTATGTTGGGCCATACAGGATCTTGAGTCGTTTTGGGAAGGTAGCTTATGTTGGGTCATCAGTGCATCTGGTGCTTCATGTCTCTTTGCTAAAGAAATGCATTTGTGACCTAGCTTCTATCATTTTTTTAGAGAGTATCAATGTAATAAATAGCCTCTCCTAAGAAAAAGTCCCAATTGAGGTCCTTGACCATCAGGTCCATTGGTTGAGGAATAAAGAAGTAGTCTTGGTTAAAGTCCTGTGGAGAAGTCAGTCCGTTGAGAGAGCTACTTGAGATATTGTAATACTCCATAAGATTCTTGACAAGTTTTTAGTATCTCAATCTTTCTATTATCTCATCTTAGACAGTTTCATTCGAGGATGAATAATCCCAGGGGGGAGATATTGTAATACTCCATAAGATTCTTGACAAGTTTGTAGTCATTCATCACATGTTTTGAGGTCCCAATCCATTTAATTTACACTAAGTACAAGTTACATGGCCATTTAACACCCTAAGATTTTAAATACTTTATTTTTGGCCTACCCGAGTTTGAAACATTGATTTATGAGTTGAAATATGTTTAAGGATATTAAAAGGATCATCCGGGAGAGTTTCAAAATTATTTGAAGAGGTTCGGGTTGTTTTTGGACCATGAAGGTAGTAAGTCTCTGCGATTTCAGCGTGTCACAGAGGATAGACTCCGCAATACGCAACATTTCACGGAGGATGGCCTCCGCAATAGCCTTTATGGCATAGAGACAGTACAATTTTGAGTAATTTCATTAAAGCTAAAGAGGGAGTTTATGTCATTTTCCCCTCTCTCGAAACACCTAATTCACGATATAAACCCCCAATGGGGATATTATTTGCCTTATTCAACAGCAGTTAATGACGTATAAATATCTCTCATTCTCAAGAACACAAAAATCAAAGCTTCTTCCAAGAATTCATCCATCTGAGGTCCCAATTACAAGTTTTCTTCAAGAATTGAAGCAACTCAGGTATGTGGGATATTCATCAGTGGGTTCCTTCCACCCATTGAGTCTCAAGAATCCCTTGTTTTTCAAGTATAAACCCTCTTCCCCTCTTTTTATGAAATTTTGATGCTAAGTGTGAATTACTCGGTTTTATCCAAATAGTTTTGAATACGAACTATGATATTTTGTTTATCCCATGTGAATTATAGTCTTAGTTGTTTCATAATATCAATCATCCATGTCTTTTCTAGTTGATACCATGTCAAATTATCCAGTTATGAATCAAACCATGTGAGTGTGTTGTCCTCATTAGGGTAACATATTCCCATACTTATGATCACGGATTTCATCAACTATGTTTTGGGTCTCTGAATCATGAATTTCCTGATATTATTTTAAATGGTGTTATTATATGTAAAGTATTATTCAGTGCTGAAGGGTTATGAACACCCGATACCTATATATTTATGCATATTTTTTATTTTAAGCAACAAGTCAGTCAGATAATGATTTTATCTCCATATTTAGATTATCATATTCATGTCAAGCAATTATCAATTGTGAGTCCTGTTAACTCTAATCAGTGCCAGTGTTAGTTCAGCTGGGAGTAGGATTTATCACTAAGCAAATTTAGGGATGAAGGCTTTCTTCCAGTCAAGGGTGAGACCTTTAGTAGAAGTCCCTAAGTTCCAGAACTATGTAGCCAACTTTGGTATTGAGAGGTCTTCCTACCAGTTGATGGTTGACACTTTCTTAGAGGTACCTGCCAGTCGAGGGTCACACCCGAGTCCTTCAGTACATCATCTTTGTTGGATCTATATAGTCAGCCATGTGTCGGTACCCCTGGAAAGGTACCATCACCCTTCCAACTGGGGTTGCAGGTTGGACCCCTATCAACTAAGATTGGGGCATGTCAGTTACATGATAGCTCCCACAATTTCAGTTCAATGTTCAGGTTATATCAGCTCAGGTTTGCATGACCAAATGTTCAGTTTAACAGCTATTCATTCTGTTAGTTTTACAGATCATTTCAGTGCATGATTTACTTGGTATTGTATTTATTTTAAATGTTCATGCATCCATGCTCAGTATCTATATGCACTTCAGTTAGTCCTTATCTCACGTACCTGTACATTTCAGAGTACTGATCGTATACTCTCTTTTGCGCTATGTTGTCTTATAACATAGGTTTGGATACTCAGTTCTCCGATCTCCCTTAGTCAGTTCAGTGCCACTCAGCAGTGTCCTCATCCATCGAGGACAAGTTATTTGCAGTTATTTTCAATACTTCTTTTACTTTGTTCAGTAGAAGTTAGTTGGGGGGTTTGTCCAATCAACTCCTTATGTTTTAGACTCTTTCAGATAGTTAGACTTATTCTTAATTTTTATTAGATGTTCAGACATGTTGGGTGTTATTTCAGTATTATATCTTGACAGAATTTTTATCAGTTTAGCTTCCGCATACGATGTTTTATTATTACTTTATTTATTGCTCACAGTAGATATCACATCATGGGTTAGGTTGGGGCACTTGTGGCCTTGAGCATCGTGTTACGACTAGGGGTAGTCTCGGGTCATGACAGTCTTATTGCCAACCTTGCTAGATCTTCATCATCTTCATGAAAAGGTTTTAGAAAACTTACATAGAAAGTAGCATAAAATTTTAGCCTGTCAAGCAGATTCAATTGGTAATCTCCTTTACCCACCTATTATATCCCTCAAAGGTTCCATTGTACTTTGAAATCAGCCCATGATAGATTATCTTGCTACTAATTTTATTCCAAATTTGGGGAGTAAGCATCAGAAACACCTTGTTACCAACCTAAAATTCTAAAGCACGTCGATGTCTGTCAGCATACTTCTTTATTTATTTTGTTGCCTTTCTTAAGCTATCTTATACTATATCTAGTAGTTCTTATTTGACTCATGCATACTTGTAGGTAGCAAGGAACTTGCCCACTATTTCAGACCATGCAACTTCCATCGAAATGTTAAGCTGTATGCCCAACACTAGCTTAAAGAGGCTCTTCTTATTTACCGACAACCTATGCAAATTATAACAAAATGGCATACTATCTAGCAATTCCTCCTAGTTCTTCTAACTTGTGCCATAACTATTCTTCAAGCAGATGATTGATTCTTTTGGTCTATCTATTAGTTTGTAGATTATTAAAAGTTGAGAAATTTAGTTCAGTACCTATCATGTTGAACAATACAGTCCAAAATTAGCGCGTGAACCTTGTATCTCGTCACTCACAATATCAAGTGGAACAATAAAATTCTTCACCACAAATTTAGAGAATAATTTAGTAGCTATCTCAAAAGAACAAAGAGTTGGAGCGGTAACAAAAATAGCACACTTTGAAAACCAGTCAAGCACACCCATGATTGATGCTTTTTCATCAACCTTCGAAAACTAACTAATGAAATCCATAGAAACGTAAGCCCATGAATACTCTGCAATAGGCAGAGGTTGTATCAAATCAGCTTCATTTCTTCTTTCAATCTTGTTAAGTTGACAAACAAGACAAGACTCACATAGGTTTCAATATCATCTTTCATTTATGGCCAGAACTAATTTCGGGACAACAATGCCATCATTCTTTCAATACCCAAATGACCACCATAAATAATTTAATGTGTTTCTTTGAGGAGTTTTCGATGCAGCTGTCACGACCCAATTTCTCAAGTCATGATATCACCTACTATAACCCACTAAAAGGTAAGCTAACCCGTAGTCCAAAACTTTGAGTAACAGATTACCAAATGAAATAATTGGAAAATGCAAAATAATTATAATAAAGTACTAATACACAAAAGACAACCCCAAAACCTGATGGAATCAATACAATAACTTTTAATAAAATAAGAATACAAACTGAAGTACTAAATGAATATACAGGAACAATCCATCTCTGAATACAACACAGAGACTAATCTAATACATAAGAGGGAGAAGAGTAATACTCCAAACACCAGGATCTCACCTTAAGTCTCTGAATCATAACTGCTCTGCACGACGCACACAATAACAGCGAGAACCCATATTATGATCTGCAGGCTGCAGAAGTATAGTATGAGTACCAACACGTGGTACACAATAAGCAACTTTCTACAAAGCTCCAAAGATAATGCAGATATAAATAATATGCAAGCAAGAATGTCAATTATATCCAAATATCCAGGAAACTAATCTAGTTTGTACTAAATAGGCAACTGCCGACTAGGCTCCAAAGATAATGCAAATATAAATAATATGCAAGTAAGAACGTAAACTACTCCCAAATATCTAAGAAACTAACCTAGTTTAGCTAAGGAGGCAATAAGTATAAACTATTCTATTCTAACCATACTCAAAAACCTAAGCACTATATTGTATTTCACTGGCCAATATACGAATAAAGAGTAGAAGAAGGACTTATAGGAATATACAAGGTCAAGAAATAGATATACAACAAAAATAAATGAAGAGAGAAAGGGATATACGATAATATCATAGCTACATATACATATATATATATATGGATGAATACATACACGGGTCCCTAAACGTTTTGACTTTTTCTGTATTAGCACCTCAATCAGGCCATGTACCTATTGAACCATTTTATCATTCACAAACTGTGTCAATTAAGCACAATTGCTAACATGGCATTGCATGTGTAATACACTCTCCACTAGGAGAGTGAGAAGCCATAATTAATCAAAAATATTAAACATAAAAAACACAACCAATTGAAAAAAGACACGTGGACGGAATTTTTAAAAAAAAAACTATCATCTTCTCCATTGTAATCCCTCCCATGCCTCCACCATCTTCCTCTTTCATAAATCATTAAACATAACATTTTATAACTTCAAATTGCATCCAAAATAAATGATACTTTTTCGTATACAATAAAATCCAATCAATGGCTTCTTTTGATTGGTTCTTCAATTACCTATTATTGGTTCTTTAAAATCTAAAATTTATTATTTTTTCATCTAAAATTGTTGGTGGGTATTATTTTGATGGAGAAATGAAGGAGTGAAGGTGAGATATTTTTTTTCATCTCACTAAAATTGGGTTTAAGAAGTGAAGGAAAAATTTTAAAAAGCAAAAAAAAATTGGAAGAAGTTCTTCAATGGTGGAAAAAAAGAAATAAAATTTAGAGATAAGTGAAGAAGAATAAGAAGATGGTATAAAAAAGAAATAAAATTTAGAGACAAGTGAAGAAGAAGAAGAAGAAGACACATTTTTTTCTTTTTGGTGCTCAAACATGGGAAAGGGGCGTTTGGAAAGGAAGGAGGGTAAGGATTCGGTAGGCTGCAGTGGGGGTGGGGTGTATTAACGGGGTTTTTTTTATTTAGACTTAATTATATTAAAAAATCATTTTTATGATTTTTTAAAGTTAAAATGTCATGTGTTGTTTTTTGATTTGCCACTTTGCCACATCATTAGTGTGTGTATTACATACATTTTATATTTTTTGCCACATCAGAAGATTGTGCTTAATTGAAACTGTTTGTGAATGATAAAAGGGTTCAATAGATACATGGACTAATTGAGGTACCAATACGGAAAAAGTCAAGAAGTTCAGGGTAATAAGATCCTAAAAGCATAATAAGTATTTCATTTTAAGGGTCGATTCACCCTTTCAGGCCCCCGAACTCATAAAGTAGGCTAAGTCATAGTGTTCTATCAAATATCAGATTCTAACATACCTATCTAACGTGCAACATATATAATAAACTATCTCATGAAGAAGAGTGGAAGGAGCCTACCTTTATGCTGAATTGTAAATCCTTGAATCACCCACAAATCATCAGCATTTGCTCTATGATCCTAGAATACCACCGCACTATCAAAATAGTAATCTCTATGTCTTTAAGAGTAAAATAAGATCCATATTTCTATAGTAAGGGTTGGGTCGATATTTGGGTTAAGAACGAGTCCATGGAGCTAATAAATAAAATTTAAAATTGAATTCATTATGAGGTCCCTCAAAGGATAAGAAATATGTGCGAGTGCAAATCGAGTCTCAAATCAACCCTTAAGGTTTAGGAATTGTAAGACCTAAATCTAAGAATTTATCATGAATTAGGATGAAAATTAAAGGAAAAATTAATGGGAAATGACCAAGGAGTGTTAAGATAGATTACCTTAGCTTTAGCTGATGATTCCCCACTTGTACTTTTATTTGAGCTCTCAAATTTATGTGAAAATAGCGAAAGAAATGGTGGAAAATTAGGTGGGGAAAAAGTGATTAAAAATCCCCAGGTGCCGATAAAGCGGACACTTGAGTGCTAAAGTGCCTACCGCTAAAGCATCATCTCTACCTTTATGGTGGTCAGGCTGCTTGGCACAGGTACCGCTAAAGCGGCCCCTAGGCGCTAAAGCGGGGATCCTCTTAAGCGGCCACCTTGCTGCTAAAGTGGCCTAGCCAACTGCCCATGGACGCTTAAGTGGCTCAAGGGGTGCTAAATCATACGTCGCTAAAGCATTTCCCTAAGCGCTTAAGCATTCGTACTAGGTACTAGATACCTAGTTTTTTCTAAGTCTAAAATAGACTGCGATCCAATGCTCAAAATTCATTCAGAATCCCGTGTACGCAAAAGAACTATGCTACCATATAAGATTCAACATTCTAGACTTAATGAAACTATAAAAACTTTCATTCAAAATCATTTTGATTAAATATGGGGCTCACACCTATAGTTCTATTTTTCATATAATTTGCCTAATAGTCCAAAACAGGCCTGCAAGCCTCGAGACCTAAACCAAGGATCTCCCCAACCTAAAATCAATGTTCCAAAAATAATAAAACTGTCAAAATTCTCATCTGAGGTCATCGACTAAAAGTTGTGGTCTGAGACCAAATCTTAAACAGCGAAAGCTCCAAAAGAGAGAAATGAGCCTAACACCCAAACAAATTGTCTGATAACTAAACCGACAATTCCAGTAAGTCATAAATGGCCTATAGCCACTGTGGGAAGGCTTAAAATATTAGAAATATATGCAACAAGAAAATATCCTGAAGGGTCATTAGAGCAACCCATCATCTTGAGGCATAAAGATTCTTCCTCCCTTAAATTACAATAGATCGTCCTCAATCTAGTACCATCTAACAGTCCCTTATTTCACTTAATCCATTAATTTTACATGCAATGAATAATATGCAAGACTAAACTTTATCATATATGAAATATTAGAGTTAAGTCTAGTGATTGCATAAGCTACAAGAAATACCTCTTTGGGACTTAATGCATTTTCAACTTGATTTTCCTTTATCTTCAAACAAAGTCAAATTCAGCAAGTATCTTATGCCATCAGGCCTACTTCAAACTTAATTTATGTTGAGTTTTGAAGTATGTATTATCAACATTGTCTGTCTTGACAACAAATGTTGTTCCTAGAAAATACACCTACCAGATTTGAAGATAATAGAGGTTTCCATCATCTCCTTTTCATGAGCAAAATACATCTTCTTTGCAGGATTCAATTTTTTGCTCTCAAATGCTACCGGCTAATCCTCTTACACTAGAACACCACTGACTGCATAATCAAAAGCATTAGTGTGAAATTCAAATGGCAAGTCAAAATCAGGAAACCATGAGATTGGTTCAAAAGAAATGAACTTCTTCAATAACTTGAAAGACTTCTCACTTGTGTCAGACCAAACCCACTTAACATTCTTCTTCAACAGGTCTGTCAAAGGGGCAACCTTTTTTTAATAGCTAGCAATGAACTTCCTATAATAGTTTGCTTAGCCCAAAAATGATCTCAATTCCTTACCCCTACTTGGTGCCTGCTAATCAACAATAATTTTTACTTTCCTAGGGTCCATTTGCACTTGATTTTTTCAAAATTAAACAGTCCAGAAATTTGATCTTGCGACAAGCAAACTCATATTTTTCCATTTTGACATAGAGTTGATTCTCTATAAGTTGTTGCAACACCATCTTTAAATATAGTAAATAATCTTCTAGAGTTTCAAAAATGACTATATCATCAAAGTAAACAACTACAAAGTCATCAAGGTACTCGTAAAGAACATTATTTATTAAGTTACAAAAAGTAGCTGGGCATTAGTCAGCCCAAACGGCATTACAAGGAATTCATAACTACCACATCTAGTCACTCAGTTGGTCTTTAGGGCATCCCCCTCAGGTATGTGCACTTGTCAATAGCTAGACCTTGATTCCAACTTAGAATAAAACTAGCCTTAGACAAACTATCCATTAGGTTATAAACCAGCGCCATCGAATATTTGTTCTTTACAATCACTTTGTTCAGTGCTTGATAGTCAACAAATATACATAGACTTCCATCCTGGAATCAGATCAATTTTGTGATCAATGTTCATCCTTGGAGCAAACTCTTTATGCAGTTCTGGTGGCATGACATTCTTAAATTCTGCCAACAACTTAACAAGATTGTTTGAAACTTCAATGTGTACACATTAGGCTTCACTTTAACCAAGGCAACAAGATAAGCAGTTTCTCCTTTCTTTAAGCCTTTTTCAAAAGTTGTAACACACTATTATAATGATTTTAGAGTATTTTCTTTTCTTTTCCTTATTAAAGGATCGAATACCTTTCACAAATCTAAGTTATTTTCCCCCATAAATAGCATACCATCTAAGTGAGAAAATGGAGCGACCTTGAATTTCTTTATAAAGCCAATCCGAGCTAGAAAATTAAAATCATCAAGCGGCACCATAGTCAAGTTAAGAGTTCCAGCCCAATGACCTATGGTCAGTGGGACATACAACACTACTCCCTAGCGTGGCTGCACTATAGAATTTGTAGCCTTTGTCATTGTTGCACAAGTAGTCACCTTCACTCTATATACCTGCATAATTTTTGAAGTCCTAAAAGTGTGAGTAGCACCGGTATCAACAAAAAGACCCCTTGTGCATACCCCCACAAATTACCACATATCGAGATAGTTTGAACCAAGATAAAAAAGCTTATAACCATATAGCCCGAGGATATATAGAAAATATCTACAAAGTACAAAATTTTCTAAACCTTAACCCCAGAGCTACAAATATCCAAGAACCAAACACAAACTACATAACCCAAAAATTGCAAGGTTACAGCAAGCTAATCGCACTACCCAAAACCAACCCAAGCTTAATAAAAACTTGTTTCGACTATGGATTATTAAATACCGTATATACCCAAGATGGAGAAGAACTAACAGCTATAGAAGAATTACTTAAAGTATTCATCACCTATAAAAGAGTAACCAAAGGAAATCTATTTTATATAAAGTTTTATACTGCACTAGCAGAGATATTATACGACGAGATCAAACCAGTTATACAAATTGTAAAAATAGGATTAACCAGAGATGTGATTATATCAGAAGATATTGTGCAGCAGCCAGATATACCCAAAATCGAGATACCTGATTTTTACACAAATAAATGACTTATTGTAATAGCTACAATTATTCAAGAATTAGCAAATAATTATATCAATGGAAACCCAATATGGAGCTATTATTTAAGAGATCATCAAATGATTTATTCAAGTTCAAGATAACTACGACAAACAGATATGAAAGATGTTAGGCAATGGATAATGACGTTACTTAACCCAGAGAAACAATCTACTGCAAGAGCAATTAGAAAGGGATTTATTTCAGACGGATTATTAACAAGATATTGTAAGATAATTGGACACAAATATCCAGACCATCAATGTTTGAGATGTAATGAAGAAGATAATATTATCCCGGAAGTCCGGCTAGAATAAAAAAAAATCAACCAAGAAGATAAGGACGACATCTAGAAGATAAAAATCAACGGAGTAATGATGGAATAAAGACAAAATAATAAAAGATAGAAAGTGACATGTATAGTTTTGAAATTTTGTTACGTTTTTGACTTTTTGGCCAAAGAGCCATTATTGGTTTTTTTGTTTTCTAGTCTTAAAAATTTTTCTTTTGTAAAGATAGGACCTAGTTTTTGTCTTATTATACTAGTCTAGTTTAGTCTAGTCCTTTTCTACTATTGAAAAGGAAGATTTTTTTGTAAAAAGTAGAATAGTATAGTTTACATGTAAAAAACATGTGAAGTTAGTAGGAATAGTTTATTTCTTCCTATAAATATGTAATCCATTCGGCAAGATAAAGGCTAGTCTTCATGTGTGAAAGCAAAAATCCCTCCTTTGTAAACAAAACACTTTTGAATATTTAATTAAAAAACAGATATATTTCAAAGCAAAAGCTATGGATGAATAAAGCCCAGAATTATAAAATCTACCAGAACAGGTATATTTATTTATGGTTATGAAGAGCTAAATTCATAAATTCCTGACAATCATGATATGATAAAATAAGTTCATGTTAGTTACTTTATAGTAGAATTATTCAAAAAATATCATGCTAAGAAGTTTATTAGCAAAGTGGAAAAGGAGAAAAATTCCTAAGAACTATGTCATCCTAAAGGTGAAACCGGTGAGGCAAGAAAGCCGTGATAGGGCAGTAGCCAGAGTAGAGGTGTTGTTTAAGGGAAAAGTATCCAGATTACCATGCTAATAGTGACCGAAGAACATGTTATTAAAGAATAATCTAGTATATAGTAATCTAAAATGATCATATTTTGTTATGTGTATGATTGAAGGGAATATTTTGAAAAAGCATCATATGAAAAATGAATACTTATTTATCTGACAAAATGGTAGATAAATTTAAAATACTTGTTTTGTATGTACTTAAGGATATAGAAATTGTAGATATAAGAAAAATCATATTGGAAAAAAATTTGATAAATATTTTATGACTAGAATAAATTACATACCTCACCTACCTAACTACTCTTATAAATACTTACATACCAAACCTACACATCAACCATGATAAATTACGTATATTAGAATATTGGAAAATGGATATGAAAAATATACAATTAATAGAAAAATTAATGAAAACAAATTTAGAAGAATATATGAGAACTAAAGATATAAAATATATAGAATACCTTAATGAAAATATAGAGGAATTAATAAGATTAAAACAAACAACTAAAAATATTATGAAAAAACATTTAATTAACCCACCTAAATGACAAATAATTTTGAAGTATTAGTTTTATACATACTTAGAGATATAGAAATTATAGACGTAAAAAAAATAATATGGAAAAAAATATTTAACATTGAAGATAAAGAGTTAGATTTAAATCAGGTAGAAGACGAGTTAGGAGAAATATACTTAAGTGATGACAATCACTATTACTACCTAGATAATTATTCAGATGGATATTATCCAGATTAAGGAATGCTAGAATATATTCAAAGAGTTAGAGAAAAATAATGTTGGTTATACGAAGAAATTAATTATAGAAATCAACTTAGAAAAGGAAGAGAACAATTAAAACAAAGATTAATTTGGATAAATAAAGCCATAAAACAACTAGAATTAAAAGACAGTTTAGAATATGATTTAGACATAGAATTATTCATAGACAAAAAAGACAGGATAATTAACAAAATAGATAACCTAGAATTAATATCAGATATAGTACAATTAGAATAAATTATTACAAAGAAATTTGCAGTATCACAACTACTTTAGGATAAAATGATAAACTATGAGTATTTAAAATATTGAAGACAAGAAATGAAAGAAATAAGATTAACAGAAATACTTATGAAAGAGAATTTAATTGAATATTTTAGAACAAAAGATATAGAATATTTAGAATACCTCCAAAATAATATACAAGAATTACAAAGACTAAGAGAAAAAACTAAAGAATATTACAGTAAAGTATTTAATCAAATACCATCTAATCATCCCCCAAGATATGAACATTAATAAAATTAAAATAAATACACTAAAAATAAAAATATTTAGAGAAGTTAAAAAATATCCATGCACTGCACCCCCCTCCAATAGTAACCACCTAAATATCCAACACATTCATTTATCCATTTAAATGCATTATTGGGGATATACTATGGCCAGTAAGTCATTTTACTTGCATATTATTTCTATAAAGAGTTATGAGATATTGTATATAATAAAGTACAGAATTCATAAAAGAAATAATATACACTTAAAGTGATAAGTAAAATAAATATTTATGGAATATCATTTTGTGATTTAAATATCTAAAATATAGAAGCAACATGTGAATTGTCATAAAATAGTACATCTTGCGGAAATAGGAAAAAGAGAAATAACATGAAAATGAAAACTCAGACACGATAATTTAAATTAAAAATAAAAAGTCCAAGATCCTATTTGTAAGAGTAAAAAACGAAAATAACCTCATTAAGCTTGCAGATAATGGACAAACATATTGCAACGAAAAGTTATCAAACTGTAATTAAATTAATCAACAATATAAACATACATAGCAAACATATTAAGTTGCAAGCTTTTATTTTTATAAATGAAGATATGTTTAAGGGTGCGAGTAGGAAAGAAACTTGAGGGTAGCATTTATAGAAGTTATAACCTATTTACAGATACTTTTCAACAAAAATACATGGACAAACTCTAATATAAAATAGCTAGCAAAGTAATAATACTTTATCATCACACTAAAACTCTCAGAAAAACTAAATGTCAATGGGTATTTTCAAATGCATGTTCATTTTTTCTTTTTTGTTGTTGCACTACTTCTCCTCTTCACTATTTCTGAAGTAACGAGATTAGAGGTTTAAAATAATTGTGGTTACACTATCTGGACAATGGTCTCCTTAAATGTCAATCTTCAAGACAAACCCCAATGACATTAGCTGAATATTTCCTAAATCAATATATAAGAAAGTTGGAACTTGAAAGAGAACGGAAGACATAGAAGAAAAGATAAAAAAATTCATTAAAAAGACCAAATTTTCGTAACTAATGAAGAAGAATTAAGGATGGTGTGGAATGACAAATGAGGAATGTTCTGCATTAGAAATGATTTTCTTCACTATTTATACTAACCAAAAGGATTAGGAAGATAACATCAAAAAAATAATTTAATGGATATGAGTACTAAGTGCATTAATTGTATTTAATTGGGTGTTTATTGTAAAGGACTTAAATTGCTTTGAATTAATATGGATAAAATAAATATTAGGTTCATGAAATTATTTTTTATTATATTTTAAAGATTCTTTTCAGCCTTCATCGAAATGAAGGTTAGATTCTAAATTCTAATTCATTTTATCACTTCATTTTGTATTTAACTTGACTCCTCTGGTATTAGCTTTATTGAAGGAAATGATTTTTAAAATTATTACCATCCATCTAAATATCTAACACATTCATTTATCCATTTAAATGCATTGTTAGGGATATACTATGGCCAGTAAGTCATTTTATTTGCATATTATTTCTATATAGAGTTATGAGATATTGTATATAATAAAGTACAGAAGTCATAAAAGAAATAATATACACTTAAAGTGATAAGTAAAATAAATATTCATGGCATATCATTTTGTGATTTAAATATCTAAAATATAGAAGCAACATGTGAATTGTCATAAAATAGTACATCTTCCAGAACGATTAGAATAGGATAAAAAGAAATAACATGAAAATGAAAACTCAGACACGATAATTTACCTCATAGCCTTTCCCTTTAAGCAATTGTTTAAATTAAAAATAAAAAATCCAAGATCCTATTTGTAAGAGTAAAAAATGAAAATAACCTCATTAAGCTTGCAGATAAAGGACAAACATATTGCAATGAAAAGTTATCAAACTGTAATTAAATTAATCAACAATATAAACATACATAGCAAACATATTAAGCTGCAAGCTTTTATTTTTATAAATGAAGATATGTGTAAGGGTGCGAGTAGGAAAGAAACTTGAGAATAGCATTTACAGAAGTTATAACCCATTTACAGATATTTTTCAACAAAAATACATGGAAAAACTCTAATATAAAATAGCTAGCAAAGTAATAATAATTTATCATTACACTAAAACTCTCAGAAAAACTAAATGTCAATGGGCATTTTCAAGTGCATGTTCATTTTTCCTTTTTTGTCGTTGCACTACTTCTCCTCTCCACTCATTCTGAAGCAGCAAGATTAGAGGTTTGAAATAATTGTGGTTACACTAGTTGTACAATGATTTCCTTGAATACCAATCTTCATGACAAACCCCAATGACATTAGCTGAATATTTCCTAAATCAATATATAAGAAAGTTGGAACTTGAAAGAGAACGGAAGACATAGAAGAAAAGATAAAAAAATTCATTAAAAAGACCAAATTTTCGTAACTAATGAAGAAGAATTAAGGATGGTGTGAAATGACAAATGAGGAATGTTTATGCTTTAGAAATGATTTTCTTCACTATTTATACTAACCAAAAGGATTAGAAAGATAACACCAAAAAATAATTTAATGGATATGAGTATTAAGTGCATTAATTGTATTTAATTGGGTGTTTATTGTAAAGGACTTACATTGCTTTGAATTAATGTGGAGAAAATGTAACCGTTCCTTATTATGTGATCGTTACGTTTTCCTTTTAAAAGAATAAAAAAAATTAACATATAAAATGTGAAAAAAAAAGTCAAAAAATATGGTGAAAGATAAATACCTTTCTTGACATTCTAGACATGTCACATCAGCATATTACTTATTCTCTTTTATATATATATAAAAAAAATTGTACACTTTTTCATTTTTTTCTTGAAATATTACGTAGTTAGCATTACTAACTGTGGTTATTACTAACTTAAAGATTGCTGAAAAATGTATTTCATGATAGTTATTTTTATTATTTGAGGTGGAGAATGGATCCAGACGAAAATACCGATTTCAAAAATTCTGTTGTAACTTTTGTTTTCTATATTGTGTTATCATGGTGATATAACTCTGTACATTCAAAGTCGGTTAATACTTAACTTTTGACCTTTGCTTTGGTTGTTACTTGATTCAACGTGTTTTCTTAGATACATATATAACCAATAAATGTTTGATTGTGGTGTTTCCTCATAGTTTTAGCTTTGTAAGTTTTTTGTTTCACGATTCTTTTATCTGAATGCAAATTTGTGTTTTAAAGAATAACACAATAATCAACTTTAAAGTTATTTTTTTTAAAATCCTTCTTGAATATTTTATTTAAAAAATTATCTGTATAACTCACACCACTTCATTTTCATGTGCAATATCAAACAAAATAAAAATTGTTATAATTTAAAAGGTTAAAGAAAAAATATAAAATAGGCTGTTAGTACTACAGTAAATTAAAACTTAAAATCTAATATATTTGAATTCAAGGACTAAATAGAATATTTTAAAATATTCTTCATTTTTAAATTACTACTATTTTATTTTTTGGTTATAATTTAAAAGATTACAGAAAAAAACTATACAACGAGTGTTGATATTAAAATGAATATAACTTAAAATCTAATCTATTTGAAATTAAGGATTAAATAAAATATTTTAAAATATTAGATATAATAAAATTGTCCTGAGCCGGAGGTCTATTGAAAACAGCCTAACTACCTCTCCGAAGGTAGTGGTTGAATTGCGTATATTTTACCCTCCCCACATCTCACTGTGTGGGAATACACTGAGTTTATTATTGTTGTTGTATATATAATAAAATTTTAGTTTGTAAATTTAGTGAGTTTTCTTATAATCGCGCGACCAAGTTCACTAGTTCAAACTAGAACAACAAACAAAGCCTGCCAGATGTTCAAGGCAGTTGTAATTGTCCAACTACTGTCATATGCAAGGCACAAACCAGTGTCAGCACATCCTTGGCAGCACTTGTGTCAGTTTCACACTAGGGCCCTGCTCACTTGTCCATGCCGCTGCCTTGTCAGACCCTAAGCCGCCTAGTCCACTGCCAAGGTCTTGTCATATCCTGCCAACACGTGTCATGCCTGCTGACATGTCCTATGTCGACGAACTAGTCCTAAGCGAATCTAACCTTGATCATAGTCATTGGTTCTTGGCTTGGTTGATCATGTAATTCCTAGTTAAGTCTGAACTGCCCGATCAAGTTGAAGGTTTAACAATATGTTATCTTAGTATTTAGTCGTAGATATCTATCATTATTGTTGTTTATTGTGTTTCGATTATTACATTATTTTGGGGTTGATTATTATTTTTTTTGATAAATTTTACATTGTTTCCTTTTTAGTTGTCATATTTTCTTTATGGTTTTCCTCTTCTTTATACTTGAGTTTGCAATATTTGAGCCTAAGGTCTTCCAAAAACAACCTCATTACCCCATCGAGGTAGTGATAAGGTCTGCGTGTACTTTACCCCTCCTCCAAACCTCACTTGTAGGATTTTACTAGGTATATTATTTTTGTTGTTGTCGTTATTACTCATCTTTATTTAATGCTTCTCTTTTTGCATTATTTTAACATCTCTTCATATTTATGATGAATGACAAAAATAGAAACAAGCAACTCATTATTTCTTGATTTTCTAAAATGACAAATATTATGAAATATCTGTTTTTAGTAATAAAAAAAAATAGAAAAATGCTAAATGGCCATAATTTTTTGACCCAAATTTAACCACTATTATGAAAAGACTTACATATCTTTGTTTTAATTTTATCATATTTTCTTAAATAAATCTCCTCCAAATTATATTAATAAATGCACTAACTTTTTTCCATTCCCTAAACTTATGGAACAACTAAATTTGATTTACACAAAAACAATTAATAAATATTAAAAAAATTCTACACACTCTAAGTATTTTATATGTATAGTTAACTACATTAATAATAAATTGATGTGACTTTTTTTTTCTATATTTAAAATTTTTTCTTATTTTTAAAGTCAAATCTTTACAAAATTATTAATTACATCCTTATTATTACGTACTTAAAACGTTTAAATATTCGGTACTTCTTAATTTTTTCTTATTATAACGATTTTATATTTATTGCTAGATTTTTCAAATCTTTTAAAATCAAATTTAGTTGATTTAAAATTCTTAAACTGATAAAAAAAGTGCCTAATTTACTACTGTTCAAAAGTTGGTTGCTAATTTATGTGGAGGGAGTCTTTTAAGTGTGTGCAAAAGACATGTCATTCATAAAACTTCAGATATGTTTACTTAGTTGCTAATTATTTAATTACTATATGTATAAAACCATGATATCATAGAAATCTGATGTTTTTTTTCTTTCAGTAAGAAATGAAATAGCAAAAAGGGAAAAAGTACTAATACTTTTAAAAGTGGTACTATTGGTGCTGCTTCAACCTTGCTGACAAGGTTTCAATCAATTTATTACTCCTCCGTTTCAAAAACAATTACCTATTTTGACTTAGCATAAAATCTAAAAAAATTTAAAAAAAAATTGAATCTTGTGACCTTAAATTAAAGTTGTGTCAAATGTATTAAAATGTCCTTTAATCTTGTGGTCTTAAACATGTCATATGGAAAGTTGAAATTAAAGTATTTCCAAAAAAGGAAAAGGATCTATCTTTTCTAAACGAACTAAAAAGAAAAGTAGGTCATTCCTTTTTAAACAGGGGAAGTACTATTTATGATATTTGAAGTTCATGAAATACTATTTGATGATTGTATTTATATAATTTATTTCCTTCGATTTTATAATTTTCTTGCTATTGTTGGGTAGATCGCATTGGAAAATAAAATGGCAGTTAGATATCTGTTAATTTAATATGATCTAACGCGTTAAAACAAAAGGTTATGAATATAACTTAATAGCATCTGCATATTGCATGGGTATTATACTAGTAAAGAAGTAACGTAGAAAAAGCAAGAAAATTACATTTAATATACATATAAAAATAATTTTGATCTTATATATAAAGTATAATTTTCGGATGAAGAGAGTTCTAATGAACCCTTTTGCGACCCCCCAGCTCCGCTCATATATATTAGGCTTACCTCACAGCATCAAGCAAATTCTCGACATAAACTTGCAGATATTTTATTCAGATTGTGTTATTTAATCATACATTTCATGGTGTCATTTGACCTGACAAAACAAGAAACAACATGCTTTTAAGAATTTTTGTTGACTAGGACGCCAATGCGCATAAAACAATCTTGTTGAGCTCAAAAAGTTAAATCAAATACATCAAATACATGTATTTGATATTCCCGTCCTATTTTACTCGTTCCAAATTAAGATGACACAGTTATTAAGAAAAATAATAAATAACATGGTTAGTTTACCATAATACTCTTATTAAATGATGTTTAAATTTTAATTTACAGAAAAAGTTATTAATGCAAAGGGTAAAATATGAAAAAAAAAATTATCTTTGTCTTGATAAGTAGAAAAGGACAAGTAAAATAGGACACCAGATTAGAAAATTTGGTACAGATAAAATGGGACGAAGGGAGTAATTATTATCTAGAATCTCGGGCAAGCAAAAATAATTACAATCAAGGGGCAAAGGTAAATTGGTATAACTAAATAAAGAAAGACTTATTTCAGGTAAATTTAAGATAAAATACATAATTACACCACTAATGTTGTCCGAGACTTATGCACTTAAACTTTCAATACCACCTATTACCTCACGATTCTTATTTAATTCCTTGTAATTACACCATTTTGACTTATTTTTTGTCTCTGCATGTAGTCAAGCATGCCAGACGCGTGAATAATTAAATGTGATTCAGTTACCCAATTAAACTCTGCCACGTGTTAATTAAATGTCCAAAAAATGGAATTCTCTTCTTCTTCTCCTCTTTAAAACCATGAACCTCCTTCCTGTTGCCATTAACAGCTATTTTAAAGAAAAGTTTTGCCTCTTTTTCTAATCTTTTCTCAACAAAATCAACCTTAAAAGGTAAGATGTTTCCATTTATGTTGTAATTTCTAAAGAAATTCAGTCCTAAAAGCTTTAATTTCGTCTTAATTTTTTTAATTTTTTTGAAATTATGTTAAATCTTATGTCTAGGTATTTGCCGAAAATAATTTTACAATGTCAAATGCAATCTTGAATCGAATTTGTAATGACGAGAATGATCCCATTTTGCGTGTAAAAATGTGATGCAAACATGGAGACTTACTGTCAATGCAAACGTCATGGTTGGAGGACAACCCAGCTAGAAGATTTTGGTCTTGTCCACGCTATCGTGTATGTCCTATACATGTTTTCTTATTTATCCTCTTGTTTCTATTCAATTGATTTGCTTATACTCCTTTTAGGAGAAATCATACAACTTTTTTAGATGAAGAGATCTAAAAAAGACTGATTTTCGATCGAAGACAGTTATTCCAAGATTGGCGAAGAGAATCAAGGAGTTGGAAGAAGCATTGGCATTTTATGAAAGTAATGGCAAATAGATGGTGGAGAAGGAGAAGAAGAGCAAATGTTGTAATTGGAAGCTCATCGTCATGATTATCGTAGTGCTTTTTCTATTTTGGACTAGGATTATCAAGAGAACGGATGATAAATGTAGCTATGTGCAATTAAAATTGTCATAGTCATTCTCTTGTTCTACAAAATAGTGTTCGTTTTTTCTCTTATCGGAATAGTAGTTGCTTAACAAGATGAAATTTTGATTGGTTGTGTAACACTAAGTGTTCGTCTTTTCTCTTGTCGGAATAGCAGTTTCTTAACAAGATGCAATCTATTTTGTATCAATATATTGTGTAATACCTTTGCAATCTATTTTGTATCAATATATTATGATAGTGACAACATTTGTGAGCAATCAAAACGTAAAGTGCAGTGAATAGACTAACAAAGCAACCATAATGAGAGAAAATGAGGACTTCATTTAACATATTCATACTCTTGTTTCAATTTAAACAACAAAACTTGTTTTGTTTGGTACCTAACAAAACATACCTTAATACCTAAAGGTACCTAACAAAACAAACTGCCCAAAACATTGTTTGATTGCTACAAAACAAGAACAAAAGCCTATCACCATCAACAAAACATATAAAAAGTAATTGTTTGTGACAATATCAACAATCTCTATCAAAATATACACATCATATCAGCAAGATCTACTTCCATGGCACATGAGTCTTCTTAGTTGAAATATTTTTGCCTTGAGTTTTGGCAGCAGTTGCAAACCTCGTTTGAATAACCTTTTCAGTCCTCATTTTTTCAAGTTTGTTATTGGTAATGGCCGACTTCCCTTTCCATTTGAATCCTTGTCTTGGTGTGTATCCAATATCACCAGTCACAACTTCAGACCTCTTTGTGCTCCTTGCACCATTGCTAATGACTTTTCTACTTGGCATTCCAAGTTGTACAAATAAATTACATAAATTATAAGGCAATCTTCAGAAATTTCAGGCTGCATAAACAAAAATTCTATAAAGTACTTACATTAAGAGTGGTAAATCCATCTTCAGCTTGGTATATTCCAATACCCACCATCCTTGACCTTTTAAAAGGTCTTGTATGTCCTCCACTATTGTCCTCATGGTTTTGCCTTTGAGGAGTTACACCCCTTCTTTTGCCTCTTCCACTGGCAGAACTGGTTTGGCTCTCTTGAGTCATTCCTCTTCCTCGACCACTTGAGATATTTGGAACACTAAAACCACCTAAAACACTGTTTTTTCCTCTACCTCTTTCTTTAGTAGCACTTGCAATGTTTGTGGTAGCCTGATTATTAAGATATTAGTACACACACTTATAAAATTGATAGTACCAAATAAATAAATATACCTCTTGCTGGTAAGATGTTCCAGGTAAATGACTTAGACCACTGCCCCTTGCTCTCCCTCTTTCTCTACCAGTAGAAGCTCCAGCCTATGTTTTAAGAGATTAGTCCTTGTCATTGTACTTAATAGAATGTATATTAGATAATAATTATACAAATACCTTTTGCATATCAGATATGATGCTTAATTAATGACTTTCTCCAAGTCCAAGGTCATTCTTCAGTAGTTCAACAAATCAATCCCATGTAAATTGATCTCAACCTCAACAACTGCCCAGGAAAAAGGCAACATTTGGTTGTTTCCATCTCTGCAAACAGCCACCAATATTTGACCTTTGCACACACCTTTGAGGAAAAAACCATCCAAACCAATCAACCTTCTAACACCTTTAAAGAATGTTTTCTTTAAAGCACGAAAACACGCATAAAAACCTTGAAAGATTAACTGTCCAGTCTCATCAGCATCTCCAACTTTGACAACACAAGTGCTACCTGAATTAGTCCTCAAAATCTCATTCCTGTAATAAAAAATCCTACCATACTCCACAATATGATCACTCATAATCTCTTGTATCACTTTAGACCTAGCTCTTCTCACAGTTGTTGCACCAACATAGATATCCAACTCTTTTCTAATAATCTCCTCTAACTGGACAACTCTAATGTTTGGTTGTTGAGTAATTCTGTCTTTATACTTACTTTACAGAAACTTTGAGTTGCAAAGATAGTTAAAAGTTGATCTAAAAAAACATGAATAGGGTTGTATCTTTTAACAATAAAATCCCCACTACTCTTATCTTTGCTAGCACACAACAACCAAAGGCAAGTATCTTTGCAGCACCGCACTCTAACTCTAGAAGGCTCATTCACATACTTTTCAATTTAAATCTTTTCTTGAATTGCATATCTAGTTACTACCAGCCTAAACTCCTTTACACTTAGAAAAACCAACCCTAATTCCCAAATAATTTTTTCATAAGTTTCATAAAAAAACAACTCTATTTTTATTGTTCTTTCTTCTCACAGGTTATTGAACTACTTCATCATCATCTTCACCATCTCTCCAACCTACTTCATCATCTAATTCAAAGCTAGGAGCTTCATCACTTGGGTAGTAAGGTTCATCACCTCCTAGTTTACTAACTAGGCTATTCCTAGTGCCAATATTTGACTTATCATACCCTATATCTGGACCTTTTTTACCAACATTAACCTGTTCAGCTGTTATACCTCTACTTCTTTTTTATGACCTATTGAAATTTTTTTTACTAGCCCTTATATCAATATATTCTTGATGGACATCACTGTCCAGACTAGTACTCCCTTCTGAATCTGAATCATCCTCTAAATCATCATCACTTGGATCCTCATCTACTGTAGGGTCAAAAGACTTGGAAGGTATATTAGAAGGGAGAGGCTTATTAAGAGGGTTGGAAGGGAATTTTAGAGTAGAAGGCTAAAAATCAGGGCTAGAAACATCACCCTCATTAATAGGGTTCAAATGTTCCCCACCTACCCCATTATCAGTTCTATTGGGGAAATACTCTAATTGAATTGGGGTCTGATTAGGTTCAGTCACCCCATGTGAAACATAAACCTCAAGTTCGTCCCCATTTTTTAACACGTTGACAATGTCAAAAATAACCTTATCACACTTAATTTCTACCAAATAACTATTCTATTTAACAAAGAAATCACATTGAGTTGAATATCCTAGATATTTAATGTAGTCTCTTAACTCAAAATAGGACGTCATATCAACATCTTTATCGAAAAACTCAGTCACAGACCTACCAATATATTCAGGTGGGGGACCAAATTATATTTCACCCCCATGATACCATCTTAAAGTTATAAGCACAAAGGCCATTGAAAGATACCTAAAAAAGCAACAATTCAATCACACAAACATATTGAAATCAGTAAACAAAGAAAAAAATACCCCACCCCACCCCAGCCACCCCCACTTGACATACACCCAAAAAGAATTCTAAGTTTTACATGTTACTACAACACTGTAACAGTAACAACAACAAATGCAAAAAATCAATAAACATCCAACAAACACATAAGTCAATATGTTCATATTTGCATCAATTTCAGTAAATTGTGTTTCCCCCCCAAAAAAACACAACTTCGAAGAATTCATCAAATTGACAAAATTAAACATAAACGTTGTACATGCATAAGTCAATATGTTCATATTTGCATTAATTTTACTAGATTATGAGCTAAAAAACATTTTTTCCCCAAAAAATACAACTTCGAAAAATCTATAATTAGAGAGATTAAAACTACAATACACAAACCCCTCTGTAAAATCCTCACTCTTAGGTTAATACGTTTTCCCCCTAACAAATTTTTCTCCCAAACACCTTTGATCTCCTTCGAATGTGAGCTTAAATTCTAAGTCGCGACAGATAGGAGAGAAAAATCAAAGAAGGGAGAGAGAGAAATAGAAATGAATCGTTTCAAATAATTCAGATATTTTATTACAATTGGGTTGGGTTATTGGGTTAAACCCAACCTTTTTAACCTTTTAATAATTAAATTATTATTTAAAAAGAGAGTGCAAATCACGTGCCTAAGGATTGCTGCAGAATATGGTCAAAATGGTGTATTTACAAGGGATTAAATAAGAATCGTGGGATAATAGGTTGTATTGAAAGTTTAAGTGTCTTTTTGAAAATTTCGGACAACATCATTGGTGTAATTATGTATTTCTATAAATTTAATACAATGAAACATAGAAAATGGTTATTCCATACACAAAAAGGAAACGATAATAAATACATATTTATAGTTGGCATAGAAATTGAAAACCCCAAAAAGAGATTTTCTGAGAAGTTGAATACCTTGTGACAGTTTTTTCAGAGATAAAGTTTCATCATGTTATGAGCCTTGAAAGATTTTTCCTATCATGTCAACATACACTATTAAAAAAATAGTTTTTCTGGCCACAAAAAATTGATCACAGCTTGTGGTCATAATAAAAGCGATCACATGTGGTCCGTTTTTTTTAAAAAAAAATAAATATAAAAAAAGTGACCACATGTGGTTGTTTTTATATTTTAAAATTCCAAAATAATCATTTCAAGATTTTTTATATTAATTATTATTTCTTTTAAAAAAATAAAAAGTGACCACTTGTGGTCGCTTTTTTATTTTAAAAAAATGCATCAAAAAATAATTTTAAAAAAGCGACCATTTGTGGTCGCTTTTATTTAAAAAAAATTAATTAAAAATATTTTGTGCGATCGCTTTTGGAATTTAAAAAAAATAAAAAATAAAATTATGTAAGAAACGGACCACCTGTGGTTGCTTTTCAATTAAAACAATAGAAAAAGAAAATATTTTAAAAAAGAAATCACTTGTGATCACTTTTTATTAAAAATGAATTGCAAAACAACCACTTGTGGTCACTTTTGATTAAAAAAATATATTTTAGTTATTATATGTAAAATCAAATATATTATTTTTTAAAATTACATAGATCACACGTAGTCGATAACCAATATAATAATAATAAAAATTAATTAAACTTAGATTTTGTAAAAAAATTATACGAAAAATATATCAAATAAAATAAATAAATTACATTAAGCATAATCTTTATCTTTTACTTATGTTTCAATTTATAAAATAAATGTTTTTCGTTGTATATATGTTAAATTACATTAAATATAATCTTAGTATAATGAATATGTCTATATCATACAGTTGAGGTAATGATATTATACTACTATTGGAGTTATAATAATGTGGCATACATATATAACTGATAATTCATCAGAATATAATGAATGTGTTGTATTATGAGGTAATATACCTGTGGATGTAATGTATATACTACGTATTCAAGAGTTGATATATATATGATGTACTGATCGATCTATGAACGATGTAGTCAAAAACTAACAAAATTTATCCAAACATATTGAATACCTTGATTTGAAACGGTCGAAGTAATAATATAGTATACATTGAAGTTATATTAATGTAAGCTAATCAAATTAATCAATAACTCATCAAAGTATGTATATGAAATACGTCGCATTATATTACGGGGCAATATACTCGTGTACGTATGTGATGTATATCGTATGTATTTAGAACTTGATAGTCGATAGTGTGTATATATGTGTGTATGTATAGGTATATATAGAGTGTATATATATTATGTAGTGAAGGTATAATAACACAAGATAAACTAACCGATAATTCATCTGAGTATATGTGAAATACATTGTATATTATTATGGGGTAGTAAAATCGTGTATGTGATGTATATAGTACATATTTAGAAGTTGATAGTCAATCAAATATATGTATATCTCGTGTAGTGACGTATGCTGTAATCAAAAGTTAGATGACTAAATCTATATATCAAAGTATTTTGAATAATATGTTGATATCATACTATTGAGGAAATACATATGTTAATCGTGTCAATGTTGACCTGGGTATATTGTTGAAGTTGTAATAATATAAAATTAGTCGATAATTTATCTGATTAACACGTTGTATTATGAGGTATATATATAATATCGTATTTAAAAGCTAATTAACCAAAAATTCATCCTAATTTACAAAATGCATTGATATTATTATACGATTAAGGAAATATACTACTCGTGTTAATATGATGATAAAATAACTAATTATCTAATTTTTATATATATTTCATTAATTATATGATATTAATTTTTTAATTAAAATCTAACACAAGTGATCGTTTTCTGATAGTAACTTTTTTAAAAAAAAATTAAGAACTTATAATTAATTTTATCAATAAATTTATAATACCCAATTATTGACCCGACCAGACCCAATTCCAAAATTTCTTTCTAATTACCCTAATCAGAAACCTCAATTAATTTCCCATCAACCCAATCTCCTATCGACGACAGGGACCTCAGCCACCAATTTCAGTCACCAACGACAGTGACCTCAATCACCGACGGTAACAAGTTAATGACCTTAGTCACCGACAACAGCAATGACACCGTCGTCTCAGCCATGACAGCAACATCGTCGTCTCAACCATGACAACAATATTGTTGTCTCAGCGACAACAACAACCACCTCATCTCAATGACCACAGTAACTCACAGCAGCAGGTCTCACCGATGACAACGTGTATATTTTTAGCTGATTTTTGCAGTAGCATTATTTTTGGCTTAATTTTTGGGTATCTGGGATTTTGAGTTTTTATGGTGATTTCAAGAAAATCACTATCTATTTTATCTCTTATGCTGAAAAGAACTAATTTTTCCTTGTGGGGTGTGTCAGTTTGTTCTTGTTTTCACTAGTAAAGAATTAAAACACAAAATTTTTGGCGTATTTGTGAAATTTCTTGAGAAATAAAGTCCATTTCTTGATTTCTCAGTTGTAAAAATCATATCTTGGTTTAGTGTAGTGAGGAATTGACTGTCTCCAGCTGTGATTTGTGAAGATATATTGACTTTTGACTATATAGAGATAGTGATGAAGCACTTATTGGGTTGTGAAGTAGTAGTAAGTTTAAAGAGAATTTGACTATATAGGTTGTGTTGTTGGGGATTTTGAATTACTTCTTAGCTATTTAAACATGGTCTATCCTAATTTATTCCCCTTGATGTGAAGTAGCAAGTAATTTGATATTGTTGTTTGACAGAATTCGAATTCAAAAAAGGGATTGCTTTTCTATTTTCCTGTGATCGTTTGTCTCTTTCTCATTAATTTAGGTCAAGCAAAGGTAAGTTGATTTCTCTCTATTTTTTTATAATGAATTCTTTAAATGTAATGTTAAGGTGGGATTGTTCATTGTAGAAAGCTTTGAAATCCATAAGAATTTGTGATAAATATATGGTGTGAGAGGGACATGCGATGCCTCTGCTTATTTGCTTTATTACACTTGTTTAATTGTTTGACTTATACTATAACTGAATCAGTTACTTGAAAGTGACTAAGTGTAGTTACTTGAATTATGAATTAGTGACTTACATTTTGAATTTAGGTACTTGAAAGATGAACTTTTATTTCGAATTTAGTTAAGTTTGGTAACTTTTGAAGTGAATTAGTGAGTTGAAATGTGTAGGTGCAGTTACTTGAATTATAAATAGTGACTTGTGTTTTGAACTTAGGTACTTGAAATGTGAACTTTTATTTTGAATTTAGTAAAGTACATGGTTACTTGAGAAGTGAATTAGTGACTTGAAATGTTTAAGTGTAGGTACGTGAAAGGTGTATCTTTGTTTTGAATTTAGTAAAGTGTGGTCACTTGAGAAATGAATTAGTGACTTAAAATGTTTAAGCGTAGGTACATGAAAGGTGAACCTTTGTTTTAAATTTAGTAAAGTGTAGGTACTTGAAAGGTGATCTTGTGTTTTGAATTTACTAAAGTGTGGTCACTTGAGGAGTGAATTAGCGACTTAAAAATGTGTAAGTGTAGGTACTTGAAATGTGAACTTGTGTATTAAATTTACTAATGTCTGATCAGTTGAGGATTGAATTAGTTACTTGAAAATGTGTAAGTGTATGTACTTGAAAGGTGAATTAGTAAATTGTGAAGTGAATTAGTGACTTGAAATGTTTAGGTGTAGGTACTTATGTGAACTTTTGTTTTGAATTTGGTAAAGTGTGCTCACTTGAGAAGTGAATTAATGACTTGAAAATATTTAAGCATAGTTACTTGAAATATGAACTTTGGTTTTGAATTTAGCTAAGTTTGGTAACTTGTGAAGTGAATTAGTGTCTTGAAAATGTTTAAGTGTAGTTACTTGAAAGATGAACTTTTGTTTTGAATTTAGTAAAGTGTGGTCACTTGAGAATTGACTTAGTGACTTGAAAATATTTAAGTGTAGTTACTTGAAAGGTGAACTCTTATTTTGAATTTAGTTAAGTTTGATAACTTTTAAAGTAAATTAGTGACTTGAAAATATTTAAGTGTAGTTACTTGAAAGGTGAACTTTTGTTTTGAATTTAGTAAAGTGTGGTCACTTTAGAATTGACTAAGTGACTTGAAAATGTTTAATTGTAGTTACTTGAAAAGTGAACTTTTGTTTTGAATTTAGTTAAGTTTGGTAACTAGTGAAGTGAATTAGTGACTTAAAATGTTTAGGTGTAGTTACTTGAAAGGTGAACTTTTGTTTTAAATTTAGTTAAGATTGGTAACTTGTGAAGTGAATTAGTGACTTAAAACATTTAGGTGCAGTTACTTGAAATGTGAACTTGTGTTTTAAATTGACTAAAGTGTGGTCACTTGAGGAGTGAATTAGTGACTTGAAAATGTGTAAGTGTAGGTACTTGAAAGGTGAATTAGTAACTTGTAAAGTGAATTAGGGACTTGAAATGTGTAGGTGTAGGTACTTAAAATATGAACTTTTATTTTGAATTTGGTAAAGTGTGGTCACCTAAGAAGTGAATTAATGACTTGAAAATATTTAAGTGTAGTTACTTGAAATGTGAACTTTGATTTTGAATTTAGTTAAGTTTGGTAACTTGTGAAGTGAATTAGTGTCTTGAAAATGTTTAAGTGTAGTTACTTGAAAGGTGAACTTTTATATTGAATTTAGTAAAGTGTGATCATTTTAGAAGTGAATTAGTGACTTGAAAATGTATAGGTGTAGTTACTAGAAAGGTGAACTTTTGTTTTGAATTTAGTTAAGTTTGGTTACTTTTAAAGTGAATTAGTGACTTGAAAATGTTTAAGTGTAGTTACTTAAAAGATGAACTTTTGTTTTGAATTTAGTTAAGTTTGATAACTTGTGAGGTGAATTAGTGACTTGAAATATTTAAGTGTAGGTACGTGAAATGTGAACTTTTGTTTTAAATTTAGTAAAGTGTGATCACTTGAGAAGGGAATTAGTGACTTGAAAATGTTTAGCTGTAGTTACTTGAAAGGTGAACTTTTGTTTTGAATTTAGTTAAGTTTGGTAACTTGTGAAGTGAATTAGTGACTTGAAATGTTTAAGTGTAGGTACGTGAAATGTGAACTTTTATTTTAAATTTATTAAAGTGTGGTCACTTGAGAAGTGAAGTAGTGACTTGAAAATGTTGGAGTGTAGGTACTTGAAATGTAAACTTGTGTTTTGAATTCAGTTAAGCTTGTTAACTTGAGAAGTGAATTAGTGACTTGAAAATTTTGTTTAAGTGTAGTTACTTGAATTATGAGTTAGTGATTGTGTTTTGAATTTAAGTACTTGAAAGGTGAACTTTTGCTTTGAATTTAGCAAAGTGTAGTCACTTAAGAAGTGAATTAGTAACTTGAAAATGTTTAAGTGTAGTTACTTGAAAGGTAAACTTTGTTTTGAATTTAGTAAAGTGAGGTCACTTGAGAAGTGAATTAGTGACTTGAAAATGTTTAGGTGTAGTTACTTGAAAGGTGAACTTTTGATTTGAATTTAGTTAAGTTTGGTAACTTTTAAAGTGAATTAGTGACTTGAAATATTTCAGTGTAGGTACGTGAAATGTGAACTTGAACTAATTACTTGAATGAGATTGATTGTGTAGATGGAACTTGATTATAGCTGGATATATCAATGAAATAATGATAATAGAATGGGTCTTAGGGTGGAATTTCTTGAAGGTGTCAATCGATTGATTAAACATGCCAAGACACTTGATGATTGGTCACTTTTTTGGGCAACTCGTTGTCCTTCTGCTAAATGTGATGGTAAAAACATTTTAAAAGCAGAAGTTGTGAAGGGTCATCTTTATAGAAAAGGGTTTCATGAGGACTTTTTAAGATTGAGTACTAGTCATGGTGATGTTGGGCATAATAACTTTATTGTTGGTGAAAGTAGTAAGTCTGCAGGGCATAATAACTATCAAGATACTACGATGACAGAAATGGTGCATGATGCTTTTGGGATGTAACAAGGGGTGTGTTTAGGAAAAATATCGAAGATGTTCCCAATAAAGAAGTACGCCATTTTTATATACAATTTCATGTTGCTAGTCATTATTTGTTTGACGAGTGTTCTACTCTCGATTGTCTGTTGTTGTTAGATTATTACGTATTAAATTTGATTAGAATATTGCTGAAGGAGGAATAGACTCAATGATAGACCTTATTAAAGAGTTAGTTGACCCTGCTTTATAGGTTCCTGATTCTTTCTATAAGGCAATAAGAATGGTGCCAAAGTTAGGTCTCTCCTCGGTTAGAGTTGATTGTTGTGAAAAGAGTTGCATGTTATACTTTAAGGAAGATACTAACCTAGAGTCCTGGAAGTTTTGTCAACACCCTCGCTATAAGCGTGGTTGTCATGGAAATAAAATTGCTATTAAGACGATGAATTATTTACCTCTAATACAAAGGTTGAAGAGGTTGTATGTTTCAAACAGCTCAACTTCTCATTTGAGATGGCATAGTGAAAATAGAAGGTCCACTGATGTTATGTGTCATCTATCTGATGGAGAGGCTTGGAAGTATTTTGATGCAACTTATATGGATTTTACAGCTGAGCCACGAAATATTCGATTGATATTATGTGCGGATAGTTTCTAACCTTTTTCTATTGGTGTTGTGCCATATTCATGTTGGGCTGTATTTATCACCCCGATAATCCTTCTCCTACTAGTCCATATATATTTCTGAATTGTGTTGTTCCTGGACTATGTAATCCAAAATGTAGAATATATGTCTAGTTACAACCTTTGATTGATGAACTACAAATTTTATGGCATGAGGGGTTGAAACTTGGGACATTTCACTTAAACAGAATTTCAATCTGCGTGCATATCTAATATGGACTATTAATGATTTTTCAGCTTATGGAATGTTGTCTGGGTGGATGACAGCTGGAAAGTTAGCTTGTCCATACTGCATGAAAAATACAAAATCTTTCATATTGAGATATGGCAGAAAAAATTATGGTTTGATTGTCATTGTTGTTTCTTGCCACATAATCACAAGTTTAGGAGTCTCAAGAATGCATTCAGAAAGAATAGAACTGGACATGATGTTCCACTTCCAAGGTTATCTAGTCATGATATTTGGGAGATAGTTCAGTATTTCCAAAAGTTAGCGAGGAACCAATATATAGGTTTGATGGATATGACATTTCACATAATTGGACTAAGCAAAGTATATTTTGGAAGTTAGAATATTGGCCAGATAATTTACTTAGATATAATATTGATGTCATACATACTAAGAAGAACTATTTTGACAACTTGTTCAACACAGTTATGGATGTTACCGGTAAGACAAAGGATAATCCTAAGGCTAGACTTGATTTACCAAAATATTGCAAGCGTAGGGAATTACACTTGCAGGAGGGGCCCAACGATAATGTTCTTAAGCCCAGGGTCAGTTATACATTCAAGTTGGACCAAAATCAAAAAATATGTGAGTGGGTTCAAAGTTTAAAGATGCCCAATATATATGCCTTAAATTTGGGAAATAGGGTTGATATGGCACAAGGAATCTTACATGGAATGAAAAGCTGTGATTGTCATGTTTTCATAGAACAATTACTTCCAATTGTTTTTATTGGTTTGCTTGAAAACATATGGAAATCAATAGCAGAGATTAGTTTGTTTTTCAAAGACTTATATTCCACCACATTAAAAGAAGAAAATCTGGCTAGAATGGAAATTAATATTGTTGTTATCACCAACAAGTTGGAGAAGATTTTTCCACCTGGGTTCTTCGATGTGATGGAACATCTTCCCATTCACCTTGTCTACGAAGATCACCTAGGCGGTCCAGTTCAAACTATTTGGATGTATTCAGGTAGGGGTAAGCAATTGCAACATATTTAATTTATCAAATAATTCTTAAAATTCATACATATGTATTTTTATATAGTAAACACCTAATCTTAAGATTATGCAGAACAATTGAAAAATTAAAAAGGGATCCTAAAAATAAATATAGGGTGGAAGGCTCTATAGTTGAGGCATATCTTGCTAGAGAAACATCTCAATTTTGGTCATACTACTTTGATGATCAAGTTGCTTGTTTACGAAATAGACTAAATTGACATCAGGATGATGAGAATGGGCCTCATTTGTAACCAATATCAATTTTCAATCAAGCTGGTAGTAAGGCAAAAAAAAATCATATTTCGCCAGCTCACTACCATAGAGCACAAATCAGAAACTTTTATACGTCTTGCTGAATTGCCCGGAAGTTGAGCCCTCTCTAAAGTAAGGATATTAAATATTAACATGTCATATTTATTTACTCATTTTCTTAAGGAAATTAATTGTGTTTCACATGTTGAATCTTCAGTTCATTTAAGACTCAATTCCACCGAAATCAAGTGATGCATCCTTTGCAACATGGTTTACATATGAGATTTGTAAGTGTACTAATATTTCAACAAATTTTAAACATTTATACATTCTTCAACTATTATATATATGTATATATATATATAATATTTTTAGGTATACCATTCACCAAATGTGGCCGCATACGATCAGTTATTGAAAGATATTTCTTTAGAACCAGTTAAAGCTCGTATAATGTCCCATTATACAGTAAATAGATTTAAATTTTTCACCGAAGAATACTCCAGAACAAGAAAAAATAAATAATAGTGGTGTTTGGGTTAAAGGTGATGATGATGTTGATTACTTTGGCATCATACAAGAGATCTTAGAAATGGAGTATGTTGGTTTGCCAATAAAAAAGTTGTACTCTTTCGATATAAGTGGTTTGATCCAAGCACAAGAGGCACAAGAGTACTTAAGGAGCATAACATCATTAAAGTTAAGCATAATAAGACGTATCCTATTTACAATTCCTTTGTTCTCGTGCAAAATATTAAAAAAGTATACTATGATCCTTATCCATTGTGCAGAGATAAGTTTGATTGGTGGAATGTAATAAAAACAAAGCCTATAGGATGGGTGAAAGTTGAGAATGTGTCGGAGACTGCATATCAAAATAAAATACAGATTGATCACCAGTTAGTGAACATTAATTTAGTGGATAGTTTGATCCACCTGAAAAATATATTTAAAGAAGATAATATTGTAGAAGAAGAGGCTGAGTGGGTAGAAGATAAGAAAACTTTCGAAGAGGGTGAATGGTTTAGAGGAGAATCATAGGGAGAGAAGAATTAGTTTGGGTATGTTGTATTTGTTATGTATTGATGTCTTTATGCTTTGTACTATTTACCTTTATATTTCTTGTTTAAGATTGATATGTAATAGTTTGAGTAAGATTACTGTTGTCACTTTTCCATAGTTTATGTAGTATTAGAAATATTCTTGTCTTTCTCGTGTTTTTGGAACGAGCCTAAACTTGCTATGGTTATGTAACTATTTCACTGGTGTTTTAATAATGATGTAATGATTTGAAATGTGAATTGGAAGGAATCAGATCCTATGGGTGAGGCTGAGAATGAGGATGCGGATGAGAGTTGTAGTTTTTAGTCTTTTGTATATTATGTAGTTTGGATTTAGAACCTTGATAAATTTTGTTAATAATTTAATTTTTAATGTTTGGATTCTTATGGTGGTTGATTGTATATTAAATATTGATTAGTGGGCTGTATTGTATAGCAGGTTTGATGAAATGTAGCATAGATATATATGATGTTATTTTTTTTACAAAATTACCAGAAAAACTGAGCACATGTGGTCGCTTTTCTAGAAAATTTTCAAAAACCTGACCGCATGTGGTCGTTTTTATGGAAAATTTTAAAAAATGCGACCACATGCAGTCGCTATTCAAGAAAATTTTAGAAATAAAACAACCACAAGTGGTCACTTTTATAAAAAAAATTCCAAAAAAGCGATCACATGTGGTCGCTTTACTATAATTAATTAAAAATAATTAAATTAATTAATTAATTAATTTACAAAAGCAACCACATGAATAAAAATAAATCGATTAATTCAAACACAAAAGCGACCACTTGTGGTTGCTTTTTTTAAGAAAATTATTTTTATTAATTTTGTAAAAGCGACCACTGGTGGTCGCTTTCGTTTAAACATAAAAAACGGATATTCTTTTAAGAAAATAATATTAAATTATATATATATATATATATTTAAAAAAATTGACCACATATGGTTGGTTTTAAGAAAGCTATCACTCTTTTTTCGACCACGTCTTGTGATCACAAAAATAGGAAAAGCGATCACATGTGGTTGGTTTTTGTGGTCGCTTTTCCTGTTTTTTCTAGTAGTGATAGACTTGCTTAGCACTTGTGTCAAAATCCAATTGAGTTTTACTCTTTAGTAAGACTGAAAAAGCATTTTGCAAGCTTAAATTCCTACAAACAAATCTCTTCCAATAAGTTAGTAGCCTGAACAAAAAAAAGTGGGGTAGAAGTTAGGTTTAGCTCTTTAATCTTTATGTGTTTTTTGAAATCTTTGATTTATTTGTTAATTTTTATAAGACACTGTAACATCAGTTTTGTAACATTGATTAATATGTGCAGACATATTAAACATATTAGTAAGATATAACTAAGAGTGTTAGGTGGGCCGGGCCAGATCAACCCAGAATCGGCCCATGAAATTTAATCAAGTTGTGGGCTGGTTCGAATCCGAGCCTGTTAAATGGGACAATCCAATTTTGGGCCTGATTAAATGGGCCGGTCCGGTGTCGGGCCCATCAGTAAAAAATTTTAAAATAACCCTAACCCGACCCACTTAACCCAATCCGGTCAAACCCACATAAATCCGATCAAAACCGATTAAAAATCCGATCAAAATCGGTCAAAAAAAGTTTTTTCTTCAATATACACTATATACACCCACCTATATACATTTTAAATATTTTAAACAATATATATACACTATATATATATATAGTATATACTACATTAGAATTTAAAAAATATATACACATTTACACATGTAATCATGTATACGACTATACGTTAGTTAAATATATATACTACTACAAATAAAACATATACTACAATATATATATATACACAAACTATATATATAGCTATATACTAATTTATAAAATATATACACATGTTTACGTTAAATATATACGTCTATAGAAGATATACACACATATATACGTACCATTCAATATATACGTACTACTTTAAATAAAATATACTACAATATATATACTACAATATATACACACACTAAATATATCGTTATATACTAATTTATAAAACATATACACATTTATACGTTAAATATATATGTCTATTGTAAGACCCCGCAAAATTCTCTCATAGAATAAACCTTAGGGCGTGTCAAGTGAGGCGTGATTTCGGCACTAAAAGATGGAGAAGTGACTTCCTAAGTTAGTATCGTGTTAAAAATAAAGAATTTCCCCAATTTTGACTTTTTTATCACATGGAAAATTCAATAAGCTTTCCGTCGATATAAGATTCGCCCATATCCGATACCCGGGTAAGAAGTTATGGCTAATTTAAGTTCTAGTCGTAAACTAGCGTCATTTTGGTGCTTGGCGTTTCACAGAGAGGGTCTATTTGACAATTGTCAATTTCCAGTGGAACTCTGCAATAGTGGCACATCGCGGAGGACCCAAATTTCCTAATAGACAATTTCCAGTGGCCTGGCACGATTGTGACGCGTCACGCTGAAGTTTCAGGTCTCAACTAGTGGGACAACGCGATGGCTCCGCATCGCGGTGACTACTAATTTCCTATTTTTCAATTTCCAATGAGCCACCGCGATAGTGGCGCGTCGTGGTGGCCCATGAAATCGGGTTCCCAGTTCAATTTTCCAGCTTCGTACAGAAGTTAAAAAGGGCATTTTAAACTTTTTCCAAGCCTCTTAAACCGTGAAAACACCAAATCAAGGTCACTTACAAGCATTCTATGAAGTCTCTCTCAAGTTTTCTCTCAACAAAAACCGTAAGTATCCAAAACCTCTTCAAAGAATCTCAAGAATCTACCATAGATTTTCTAAATTGAGTCAAGATTCAAGGTTCCCAAGTCAAAGGCTTCAAGAAACCTCATTCAAGAGTATGAATAGAGTTCCAAAAGTGAGAGTTCATCCAGAGCTTCTAATTCAAGGTATGTGGGGCTTTGAGCAGGGGTAATCCTTTCACCCTTGTGCCTAAGGGCTTATTTAAACTACAATTCTCTGCAATTTATGAGATTTTACATAAAATTGAATTGGGGTTTTTCATCGATTGTTATTGGTTGCAAGCTTTTGATGTTTTCCTTGAATTGAGAGTCTAATGGCTTGTTTTTGACATATTTTATTGAGAAATTGCAGTTGTGTCTATACCCCATGATTTTAATCCTTGAGAAGTTAATAGTTGAAATGTTTGACACATTGAAGTATGTGACAATGTTGAGATTTTGAGATAAATTGCTGAAATTTTCAAATTTCTACATGAGTTATGAATCTATATGTTATCCATTATGCTTTTGATGAGTTTAAACTTGGGATTGAACTATGGGTTATTAAGTCCTACTTGAGACTTGAGATTTTATGAACTATTGTGCGATAAGCACCCATTATTTGAGTATTCTGAGATTATTGAGAAATGTTTTGACCTAATGGTCATTGAGTTTTAAAATCCACTCTACTACATGAGATTATAGATTTGATTATTGGGTTCTTATTGAACCATGAGATTATTCTAAAATGGATTTTCATGAGATGAGCGAGATAAGCTAAAGAGAGTAGTATTTAGCACCGAGCGGGTAAGTTACTACAGTTTATTACCCCAAAACTATGTGCCACCGTAGGTTGGGCCTGAGGCCGAGTTTATGATTGTTATCGGGCCTCAGGCCGAGTTGATATTGGGCCCAAGGCCGAGTTTATTTAGTGATCACTGGACCTAGGTTATACTCCTTAGCAAGAGTATGCTGTTGTCACGGCCCAAAATCCCATCGGCCCGGACTGGCACCCGAAGTCGAGAAGGCCCTGGAGAACCCGTTCAAATACCTGTACTTTCACTTACATGTCACCAAAAATTTGGGCAGCACTTCGCTGCATATAAAAGGGTCTAATTACCTGTATCAGCACAACACGCACAAATATATATACATATATATAATACTTGGCCGTCGGGGCCACCCCATATACGAATATAACATCACTATATAAACTTCCATGACTTTACCCTTCTTTATGTCTACAAAGCCTCTAGGATATACATGACATAACTAGGGTCGGGATGAACCCCCGCCCATACATGACTCCTGTACAATAACAAAATATAAGAAACCGACTCGGAAAGCTCTGAAGCAAACTGGAGCTCACCAACAACAGCTGTATGACCTGGCTCCTATCTATGCTGTGAATGAGCTGAAGTACCTGATCATGCAGCATGAAATGCAGGTCCCCCGTGAGGGACGTCAGTACGAAATATGTACTGAGTATGTAAAGCTGTAAATAATCATGTGTGATATGGGGGATCAAGAAAATCATACACATGTGAATAAATCATAATAGAAGTAAACCACACTTCATAAACACTTTTAGGATCATGTACATTATTATTAATCTGAATTGGGTTCTTGAATACAAACACATTTGTGGAATGGTATTCATTCGTTCATTTCATTCTTTACAATTATTATTCGCCATTACCTCCTCCTCCCGAACCTCCAACCACCTAACAATAATCAATACTGTACCGTACTGTGACCATTAGGCTGCCCCCAGTACATATCAATTGGGATCGACCCATGCTAGGCTTATGCCCCTGGGATACCACCCACACGTATATCAAGTAACACATAAGAGATTTTTCCAATAACTTAGTTCAAAAGCTTTTGAGATTATTACATTAATGTTCATGCCAATATAGTACCTTTGGAACAATGATACATCAATAGGAATTAAGTAATAGACCTTCTATACAATAACGATGTAATAAGGACTCATTGGTACATCAACAATATGTTTCAGAATCATCAATATCACAACAATGAAATAGGAGCCTTTTGGTATATTAATGAAACATTTTGACACTGTATAGAATGGAAACAACTTCATTGGTAATGTAGAACAATACATGTATTTGGATAACCATCGGAATCTTACTTGATGGAACATTGGTGTTTTCATGCCAAAGAACATCGTTAGAGTATGCTTTACATACCTCGTTGTAGATTCGGATACCAATTCAACACAACTTCCCGCCTTTACAAATCACTTATCTACAATGAAATATTTGGCATCTAGTATTAGCAACCCAACACCACAATTCTCTTCCATAATTCCATACAACCAATATTTGCAAAGCATTCCAAAAACCAACTTGAACAATAGGTTTATGTGTGTATATATATATATAATCATCATTTCAATACCATATCATCAATACCACATCATCCCTTCACAATTCAACATAATCCAACCATGCACAAGAATGATCCAACATCATTTCCAATCATCTTTCAACAACAATCAAATAACATACTTCTTATGCTCACATGCATATATATATATATATATATATATACATATCCATATAAATAACACCAACATAATTTACATCCTTACCATAGAATGGCACTTTGGGTTTTGAAGTCCTGTTGGCACAAATAAGGGGTGCTTCTCGAAGCCCTTGAGACGATGAACACAACTACGGAATCAATTTGGACTTTCCACGGTTGAATCACAAGATAATTAGAGTTGAAAATTAGGCTAGGGTTTGTTCTTTCCTATAATTGATGATGAATATGAGTTTTTGAACTCATATACATGTATATATACACATATTCCCGTCCATAATACCATAGAAAATGACCAAAGTGCCCTTAAAATTTAAATAATGTCAAATATGTCCTCCGGTGGACTATTTTGACAAGCTGAAGTAGATAGACCATAACTCTTTGCTCTGATATCGGATTTGGATGAAATTGGTATCATTGTAAAGATAATTCAAAGTTCTTTCATTTCATATAAATTAGGCCACCCAGTTCGTCCTGTACAAGGAGTTATGATTGTTTGAAGTTGACCCTAAAAATCTATTTTGAGAGGCTGAAGTAAAACGCGTATAACCCCTTACGCAGATGTTGAATTTTGATGAAACCAATTGAATTGGACAGAAGACTCAAACATATTTCTTTTGATATATGGTAGCGCTCCCAGTTCATTATATTGAGGGAGTTATGACCATTCAAAGTTGACCCAAAAAACTGGCAATTTTCCTGCAAATTTACTGTTCACATCCCGGCCACCGTTTTATAGTTTCGAACGAGCTCGCGTATATCCGAAACTTATCCGTTTTTAAAAATCTTTATATCATCGGAAAGCTTATTCAATAACCTTAGTATGGAAACATTGACGGGCAAATTCCGGTATAAATAAGGTCGATTCCTATACACATATAATCAAACTTTACACTTGAAACCATCTCAAAATAATCAATACTCATATATACCTAACTTAGGATCAATACATATACTCCAACACATATAACAATGGCTAATGCACTTAATTAAGTACGGGGTGTTACATCCTTCCCCCCTTAAGGACATTCGTCCTCGAATGTGAATGTAGTTATTTAGCCGAAACAAGTTCGAATTCATAATTGATATTCACGTCATCATATAGATGTTATGCATATGTAAAAACTTACTTGTTAGTGCCCCAGTTCTACTTCTTGCACTTCTTTTTCACATTTGAACAAATAAGGGTATTTCGATTTCATTGCTTCCTCCGCTTCCCATGTAATCTCTTCCCTTTGTTGATTTCTCCAAAGTACTTTCACCGATGCTACTTCTTTATTTCTCAACTTCTTAACTTGACGATCTAATATAGCAATAGGCATCTCCTCATAGGTAAGATCTTCTGTTACTTGCACATCTTCAGTAGAAGTAATAAGGGACGGATCTCCGATGCACTTTCGAAGCATCGATACATGAAATACTGGATGCACTGATGAGAGCTCCTGGGGTAGCTCTAATTTATAAGCAACTTGCCCACATCTTCAAATAATCTTATATGGGCCTATATATCGTGGAATCAACTTTCCTTTCTTGCCAAATCTCATCACCCCTTTCATTGGCGATACCTTCAAAAATACCCAATCGCCTAACAAAAACTCTAGCCCTCTTCTTCTACTATCCGTATATGACTTGTGTCGAATTTGGGCAATTTTCAACCGTTGCTGAATCACCTTGACTTTTTCTATGGCTTGATACACAAGATCCGGTCCGAACATAAGAGTTTCACCCGCTTCGAACCATCCTATTGGTGATCTACACTTCCTCCCATATAAAGCTTCATATGGTGCCATTTTGATACTTGAATGATAGCTATTATTGTAGGCAAACTCAATAGGAGGTAAATGATCATCCCAGCTGCCTTTAAAATCTATAACACATGCTCACAGCATATCTTCAAGTGTTTGAATGGTGCGCTCTGCTTGTCCATCCGTCTGAGGGTGAAAAGTTGTACTCAGATTCACTTGTGTTCCCAAACACCGTTGGAAAGACTTACAAAAGTTTGCGGTAAATTGAGTTCCCCGATCTGATATAATAGAAGTTGGCACTCCATGTAATCAGACTATTTCTTTAACATACAGCTTCGAATATTCTTCAACTGTGTAAGTGGTCTTTACGGGTAAGAAATATGCGGATTTAGTAAGCCTATCCACAATTACCCATATAGAATCAAATTTCCGAGCTGTACGAGGCAAACCTGTAACAAAATCCATGTTGATCATGTCCCACTTCCAAGTTGGAAGATCTATGCATTGCATATAGCCTCCGGGCTTTTGATGTTCCACTTTAACTCGTTGGCAATTTGGACATTCAGCTACAAATTCTGCGATGTTCCTTTTTATGTCATTCCACCAATACATATCTTTCAAATCTTGATACATTTTGGTTGATCCTGGATGAATGGAATACCTTGAAAAATGTGCCTCTGTCATAATCTTCTTTCTTAGCCTGTCTACATCCGGCACACACAATCGGTTTTGGCACTGAAGTACTCCTTCTCGCGTAAGCTCAAATGCCTTGGTTGCACCACTCTGAACGTTCTCCTTAAGCTGTAATAAAATAGGATCTGCATATTGTTTCTCTTTCACTTCAGCTACTAATAAAGATTCCGCAGCATTATGTACGATAAGCTCTTTGTCTGGAGTTTCAAGAAGGCGAACTCCCAAACTAGCTAACTGGTGAAGATATTTAACCATCCCTTGCCTTTCTATAGTCATCATCATAGCCTTACGACTTAACGCATCAGCTACTATATTCGCTTTCCCTGGATGATACAAAATATCTACATCATAATCTTTTAATAGTTCCATCCATCTTCGCTGCCTCAGATTTAGATCGTTCTGACTGAAAATATATTGTAAGCTCTTGTGATCAGTATATATATCAACATGAACCCCATATAAATAGTGGCGCCATATTTTTAAAGCAAAGATAACCGCTGCCAGCTCAAGATCGTGTGTAGGATAATTTTTCTTATGTGGCCGCAATTGTCTAGAAGCATATGCTATTACCTTACCATGCTGCATCAATACACATCCTAAACCAATTCTAGAAGCATCACAATACACTGTATACCCTTCTGTACCTTCTGGAAGTACCAACACAGGTGTAGAAGTCAACTTATTTTTTAATTCTTGGAAACTCTCCTCACACGTATCATTCCATGTTAGCTTGGTTAAAGGTGCTGAAATGGAAGAAAAGTCTTTAACAAACCTCCTATAATAACTGGCCAACCTGAGAAAACTACGAATCTCTGTCGGCGTTGTGGGCCTTGGCTAGTTCTTCACAGCTTCTATCTTTTGAGCATCAACCTTTATCCCTTCACTAGATAAATATGACCCAAAAATGCCACCGACTTTAACCAAAACTCACATTTAGAGAACTTTTCATAAAGCTTACAATCACGAAGAGTCTGCAATGTCTGTCGTAAGTGATTGTCATGGTCCTCTTCTGATCTAGAATAAACTAGAATATCATCTATAAAAACTATCACAAATACATCCAGGAATGGCTTAAACACCCTATTCATCAAATCCATAAAAGTTGCAGGTGCATTTGTTAGCCCAAATGACATAACTAGAAACTCATAATGACCATACCTTGTTCGGAAAGCTGTTTTGGGTATATCTTTTTCTTTGACCCTCACTTGGTGGTAACCTGACCTCAAATCAATCTTAGAAAAGCACTTGGCGCCCTGTAATTGATCAAATAAATCATCAATTCTTGGGAGAGGATATTTATTCTTAATATTCACCTTATTCAATTGCCGATAATCAATACACATCCTCAGCGAGCCATCCTTTTTGCGCACAAATAACACTGGTGCTCCCCAGGGGGACATACTAGGCCTTATGAATCCCTTCTCAAGCAAATCTTTCAATTGCTCTTTCAATTCTCGCAATTCTGCTGGGGCCATTCTATATGGAGGAATGGAGATTGGTTGGGTGCCTGGTATTACATCAATACCAAACTCTACTTCTCGTTCAGGAGGCAGACCTAGAAGATCTTCAGGAAATACATCAGGAAATTCATTTACCACCGGAACAACGTGAAGAGTTGGTGGCTCCGCTTCTGTATCCCTTACTCTAACTAAATGATATAGGTATCCCTTGGAAATCATTTTTCTTGCTTTGAAATAAGAAATAAATCTACCTCTTGGTGCGCCGATCTTACCTTGCCATTCAATAACTGCTTCATTCGGAAAATGTAAATACATCTTTTTTGTACAACAGTCAATTTTGGCATAATAAGACGCCAACCACTCCATACCCATTATAACATCAAAATCTACCATTTCTAGTTCCACGAGATTAGCCATCGTGTATCGACCACACACAGTTACTACACAATCTTTATAAACTCTTCTAGCAATAATAGATTCCCCAACCGGGGTAGACACTTCCAACGGCTTATCTAACAATTCGGGGGTTCTTTTGAACTTTCCAGCAACCAAAGGAGTAACATATGATAATGTAGAACCGGGATCAATTAGAGCATATACATCAAATGAAAATATGGACAACGTACCCGTAACCACATCTGGGGAAGCCTCTAGATTCTGTCGATCCGCTAAAGCATAAGTGCAATTCTGAGTCCCGCTGGAACTGGCGACTCTTGTTTTGTTTCTAGTGTGAACCACGGGTCGTTCTCCTCTACCAGAATAAGATACCGGTGACGATGATGCAACAGCTGATCCCGAAGGTCGTGCTACACCACCTGTGCCCCTTCGTGGGCATTCTCTCATCATATGCCCCGTCATACCGCACCAATAACAAACATTTGTTCCCATTCGACATGCGCCCATATGATTCCTTCCACATTTATTGCATGGCTCTCGAGGATGTCTCAGTTGGATCATATTCCCTTGCCCATGATAACCCACTGATCGCGAACTATGACCCTCACTTCTTTACCCAATTTGACTGCCTCTGAACCCCTGATGCTGTGGTGGAGCACTAGCTGCAGAATAAGAAAATAATGGCCTAGGTGGTCTAGCAGAAAATTGAGGTCTAAAACCTCCTTGTGGAGCCATAAACTGCCCTATAGATCTGGACCTCTTAGAAGATCCGCTTTCAAATTCCTGCGTTCTTCTTCTCTGCCTCTAATCTTCCATTTTCTGTGCAAATGCTTGGATCCTAGCTATATCCATATCTTTATTCAGTGCAGCAATAGTACAATCCCTAACCAAATACGTATCTAATCCGTTCACATACCGATGAACTCTGTCATCCATAGTAGCTATAACATTAGGAGCATATCTGGACAAGGAATTAAATCGAAGACTATACTCCCTCACACTTGTATTACCCTGCCGAAGATTTAAGAACTGATCCGCACGGGCCTGACGAGTCTCATATGGAAGATAATGATCAATAAATGCCTCTTTGAACTCTTTCCAAGTAGCTGGGGGTGCATCAATGCCCCTCGACCATTTCCAGTCTTCATACCAATATATAGCCTCACCTTTGAATCTATACGCGGCTAACTCCACTGTCTCTCTGCCCGATACATGCATCACCTCTAGGGCCCTTTGGATTTGATCAATAAAGTCCTACGGATCTTCGTTAAGATCGGATCTAGTAAAAGTAGGCGGATCCATCTTAAGAAAATCTTGCGTCCGAAGCCTAGCCGCCCTATCAGTACTGCTAGAACCCGCGACAGGAATGGCTTGCCCTTGGACTTGCCCAGCAACTATACGAGTCAAAAGTTGCACTGCATTTCTAAGATCTTGATCAACAACATTAATAGTTGGCTCTGGGGATATAGTTCTCCTCCCCCTTATTTCTTCTGGACTGGGGGAAGTTTCTGATGCATGCTCAGCTGGAGCCTCACTTTGATTAGCTGGTATAGTGGGTGACTTACTAGTCCCCTCTCCGGCAGCCACATCTACTTGCTTACCGGTATTCTTGCTTCTGGTAACCGGCATCATTACTATAATAAGAGAAACAAACTGATTCAGTGGTCAACTATGACTTCATATACAATATAAGCTCTATCGCACGATTTAAGACATGAAGAAAAGAAAAAATTCCTAAATGTCCATAGCCTCCTATTTATAGATGTGGTGCACAACACACCGATAAACAAGACTCTACGTAGACACGGCTTTGTAGACTCACTAGGACGAACCGCTCTGATACCACTTTTGTCACGGCCCAAAATCCCATCGGGCCGGACTGGCACCCGAAGCCGAGAAGGCCCGGGAGAACCCGTTCAAATACCTGTACTTTCACTTACATGTCACCAAAAATTTGGGCAGCACTTCGCTGCATATAAAAGGGTCTAATTACCTGTATCAGCACAACACGCACAAATATATATACATATATATAATACTTGGCCGTCGGGGCCACCCCATATACGAATATAACATCACTATATAAACTTCCATGACTTTACCCTTCTTTATGTCTACAAAGCCTCTAGGATATACATGACATAACTAGGGTCGGGACGAACCCCCGCCCACACATGACTCCTGTACAATAACAAAATATAAGAAACCGACTCGGAAAGCTCCGAAGCAAACTGGAGCTCACCAACAACAGCTGTATGACCTGACTCCTATCTATGTTGTGAATGAGCTGAAGTACCTGATCCTACAGCATGAAATGCAGGTCCCCCATGAGGGACGTCAGTACGAAATATGTACTGAGTATGTAAAGCTGTAAATAATCATATGTGATATATGGGATCAAGAAAATCATACACATGTGAATAAATCATAATAGAAGTGAACCACACTTCATAAACACTTTTAGGATCATGTACATTATTATTAATCTGAATTGGGTTCTTGAATACAAACACATTTGTGGAACGGTATACATTCGTTCATTTCATTCTTTACAATTATTATTCGCCATTACCTCCTCCTCCCAAACCTCTAACCACCTAATAATAATCAATACTGTACCGTACTGTGACCATTAGGCTGCCCCCAGTACATATCAATTGGGATCGACCCATGCTAGGCTTATGCCCCTGGGATACCACCCACACATATATCAAGTAACACATAAGAGATTTTTCCAATAACTTAGTTCAAAAGCTTTTGAGATTATTACATTAATGTTCATGCCAATATAGTACCTTTGTAACAATGATACATCAATAGGAATTAAGTAATAGACCTTCTATACAATAACGATGTAATAAGGACTCATTGGTACATCAACAATATGTTTCAGAATCATCAATATCACAACAATGAAATAGGAGCCTTTTGGTATATAAATGAAACATTTTGACACTTTATAGAATGAAAACAACTTCATTGGTAATGTAGAACAATACATGTGTTTGGATAACCATCGGAATCTTACTTGATGGAACATTGGTGTTTTCATGCCAAAGAACATCGTTAGAGTATGCTTTACATACCTCGTTGTAGATTCGGATACCAATTCAACACAACTTCCCGCCTTTACAAATCACTTATCTACAATGAAATATTTGGCATCTAGTATTAGCAACCCAACACCACAATTCTCTTCCATAATTCCATACAACCAATAATTGCAAAGCATTCCAAAAACCAACTTGAACAATAGGTTTATGTGTGTATATATATATATAATCATCATTTCAATACCATATCATCAATACCACATCATCCCTTCACAATTCAACATAATCCAACCATGCACAAGAATGATCCAACATCATTTCCAATCATCTTTCAACAACAATCTAATAACATACTTCTTATGCTCACATGCATATATATATATATATATATATATCCATATAAATAACACCAACATAATTTACATCCTTACCATAGAATGACCCTTTGGGTTTTGAAGTCCTGTTGGCACAAATAAGGAGTGCTTCTCGAAGCCCTTGAGACGATGAACACAACTACGGAATCAATTTGGACTTTCCACGGTTGAATCACAAGATAATTAGAGTTGAAAATTAGGCTAGGGTTTGTTCTTTCCTATAATTGATGATGAATATGAGTTTTTGAACTCATATACATGTATATATACACATATTCCCGTCCATAATACCATAGAAAATGACCAAAGTGCCCTTAAAATTTAAATAATGTCAAATATGTCCTCCGGTGGACTATTTTGACAAACTGAAGTAGATAGACCATAACTCTTTGCTCCGATATCGGATTTGTGTGAAATTGGTATAATTGTAAAGATAATTCAAAGTGCTTTCATTTCATATAAATTATGCCACCCAGTTCGTCCTGTACAAGGAGTTATGATCGTTTGAAGTTGACCCTAAAAATCCGTTTTGAGAGGCTAAAGTAAAACGCGTATAACTCCTTACGCAGATGTTGCATTTTGATGAAACCAATTGCATTGGAAATTAGACTCAAAGATATTTCTTTTGATATATGGTATCTCTCCCAGTTCATTATATTGAGGGAGTTATGACCGTTCAAAGTTGACCTAAAAAATTGGCAATTTTCCTGCAAATTTACTGTTCACATCCCGGCCACCGTTTTATAGTTTTGAACGTGCTCGCTTATATCCGAAACTTATCCGTTTTTGAAAATCTTTATATCGTCAGAAAGCTTATTCAATAACCTTCGTATGGAAACATCGACGGGCAAATTCCGGTATAAATAAGGTCGATTCCTATACACATATAATCAAACTATACACTTGAAACCATCTCAAAATAATCAATACTCATATATACCTAACTTAGGATCAATACATATACTCCAACACATATAACAATAGCTAATGCACGTAATTAAGTACGGGGTGTTACAGCTGCCTCTCCCCAATGTGAGGTCTCTTCCTTAGGAGGACAAATCATTAGACTCCATGTCGTTCACATGGTTTATGTCTGTTAAGAGAACCTCCCTTGACATTTAAACTTCGAGATCAGTTACCTCCCTAAACTAAAGTATTTTCCATTGAGATAAGATATTTTTCTTTAAAACTAAAATACTTTCCCTTGATATGAGTATTTTTCCCTAAATCTTAAAATGAGATATTTTTCTAACGTGAATAAAATGCCTTCAAATATGTTCCAAAGTTATATGATTTCGAATTCCAAGTATTTGAGTTCAAAAGAGTTATGAGTTCTTGAGCATTGAAGAAGTTTTACTCTTCATGATACATATGCATGAGTTTAAAGTATTGCTTAAAGTTTCCTTTAGCCTTGAGTAATGAGAATAAGAGAAGTGTACAATTTTCAAACCTAAAAGTATAATGACTCACAAGATTATGTTACATGTTCCATTTTACATGATTCATGAGCTTCACATTTTTTACTTATTCAAGCCATGTGAGTCGTTACTTATTACATGCATGATTTGACTAAAGAGTATTGATGTTGTTTTATATAAATGCATGGACGCATACATACTCAGTACATTCCCAAGTGCTGATCCACATATACATCTATGTGCTACATTGTCTTATAATGTAGGTTCAGGTGCTCAGTTCCAGCCTCGTTAGTGACTTTTGAGTACCTCTATCTATATTCCTACAGTGGTGAGTCTTCATGGTTCGAGGACTTATCTTCAGACATTTCTGCATTTGAGAGACTATGTTTTTACTTTTATTTCATTTCGAGTAAGTTGGGGACCTATCTCAATGGCTCTCTAGTTCATGGATTAGAAGAGGCTTTATCAGACTAGTTAGCAGATTGTGGTTGTGTTGATATTTTTGGTATTTCTTGGTCGTTTGGACCAAGCATTTTCTCCGTATTTTCTTTCATATGATATGACTATGCTAGTTTTTGAATTATTTTATCTTGAAATGAATGTTATTAGTAGAAACAGGCTCAAAGGGTTAGCTTGGGGCTACTTGTAGACTCAAGCACCGTGTGACGTCCCGGGAGGCGATTTTGGGCCGTTACAAACTTGGTATCAGAGCCTAAGATTTTAAAAGAGTCCTAGGGAATCTGACAAGCTGCGTTGAGTAGAGTCTTGATCATTGATGGGTAGTTCGCCACATCTATGAGCAAGAGGCTATAAGAAGTTTTAGAAAAAAGTTATTTCTTTCTTTTGGATTCTATCGTGACTACAGTTGTCCCTCTCATCTAATAATTCATGCTCTTCTTTTTTAGAAAAAACCTCTTTGAAGAGATAATGCCCACAGGAACGATGATGAGCAACCCCTACCTGTTGATTCTTTGAATGAGACCGTGTCTTATACCGAGTTTCAGGCAGCCTTTCAGGCATTATCCCAAGCAGTCACTACCAATGTTCGGGCTAATAACCAGGCCATAATTGCTAATCAGGGAGGTGATGTAACTGCGGCTAGGATTCATGATCTCATGCAGATGAATCCGCCAGAGTTTTATGGGTCCAAGGCAGGTGAGAACCCATAGTTGTACCTGGAGGATGTAAGAAAGATCACGTAAGTGATGCATGTTTTTGAGGAAGAAAGTGTTGAGTTTGCATCTTACAGGTTGAAGGACATAACATATGACTGGGTTGTATCATGAAGGAAGGGTAGAGGTGAGGATGTTGCTCCTATGACTTGGCAAGTGTTCCAAGATGCATTGTTGGACAAGTTCTTTCCTCTTGAGATGAGGGAGTCAAATATTGAAGAGTTTATGAACTTGAGGCAGGGTTCTATAACTATTAAGGAGTACTGCTTGAAGTTTAAACAATTGGCTAAGTATGCTCCGGATTTGACTTTTGACACTCGGGCTAGTATGAGCAAGTTCGTGATCGGTGTTTTTGGGTTGGTACTAAAGGAGTACAAAAACTGTGATACTGCATCAGGATATAGATCTGGCTAGGTTGATGATGCATACCCAGAAGATAGAGGCGGATAAGATTAGGGAGAGAGATCAAGTGAGGGGTAACAAGAGGTCTAGATCTGAGTAGCATGAGTTTAGCCAACCTAGGTTCCATGGAGGGAATCGCCCTCAGTTTCAGAGGCATCCGTTTATGCTAGTACCTTCATCAGCTAGTGCTCTCGTGCCTAGAAGCAAGTAGGAGCAAGGGAGTAGATCTTTTATGTCTAGGTCACAGAACAGTGTTGGTAACAGGACCGGTATCCTCCTTGTGCTAAGTATGGTAGGAGTCATCTCGAGGAGTATTTTGTTGATCTGAGGGGTTGTTTACAGACTTAGAGATTGTCCTCGTGCTAGACAGGGGAACAGAGATGTCCGACCCTGGCACAGATTACTAGTGCACCAGATCTTGTACCCTATCCCGCCTCTGCTCAGGGCGCTTCATCTAGTACTGCTGGCGTTCAGTTCCAGAATAGATTCTATGCCTTTCCATCCCGTCAAGAGTAGGACTCTCTTGATATTATTATCGGTATGCTCCGTCTCTTTTTCTTTGATGTCTATGTATTGTCAGATCCCAGGTCAAGTCTCTCTTATGTGACCCCACTTGTAGCTATGAATTTCAAAATAGGTCACGAAAAGATTCCTGAGCCTTTTCTAGTTTCTACACCAGGGAGTCAGGTGTTGCTAAACAAGTGTATAGAGATTGTCCTGTTACTGTTCTTCATAGAGTCATACTTGCTGATTTGATAAAATTATACATGTTGGATTTTGACCTTATTTTGTGTATGGATTGACTTCATTTTTGTTATGCGTCTATAGACTATCGTACCCTTGTGGTCAAGTTTCAGTTTCCTGATGAACCAACTTTTGAGTGGTCCAGGAGTTTGGTATCTCCCAAGAGTCATTTTATCTCCTATTTCAAAGCCAGAAAGCTAATATCCAAAGGTTGCATCTATCACTTAGTTAGAGTCAAAGACACTAAGTTCGAGGCTCCAACTATTCAATCAGTCAATATTGTTAATGAGTTTCCAGATATTTTTTTGGAAGATCTCCTAAGGGTACCTCCCAATTAAGAGATAGAATTTGGGATTGACCTTTTTCCCGATACTCATCCAATTTCTATTCCACCATACCATAAGGCACCTTCTGAGTTGAAAGAGCAACTCAAAGATCTTTTAGACAAAGGTTTCATAAGGCCCAATATATCTCCTTAGGGCGCGCCTGTCTTATTTGTGCAAAAGAAAGATGGTTCTTTGTGTATCTGCATTGACTATCATCAGCATAACAAGGTCACAGTAAAAAATAAGTATCCTCTTTCAAAAATTGATGACATATTTGATCAAGTTGAAGGTACAAGTTATTCCTCCAAGATAGACCTTAGATCCGTCTATGATCAACTTAAAGTGAGGGAATGTGATATTCCAAAAACAGCTTTCCAAACCTGCTATGGTTATTTTGGGTTTCTACTCATGTCCTTCAGGCTAACCAAGTATTCAAGCTATATCTTGATATGTTTGTCATTGTCTTCATAGATGACATCCTTGTATACTCCCGTAATGAGAATAACCATGTGAATCACCTTAGAGTTGTCTTGCAAACTCTTTGACATCAGCAGTTGTTCGCTAAATTCAGTAAGTAGGAATTTTGGCTAAGGTTTGTAGCCTTTCTGGGTCATATTGTTTCAGCAGAAGGTATTAGAGTTGACCCCCAAGAGATAGAAGCTGTAAGAAATTGGCCTAGACCTATCTCTCCATCTGGCATTAGAAGTTTCTTGGGTCTAGCGGGCTACTACCGCAGTTTTGTTAAAGAATTCTCTTCTATTGCGTCTCCCATGACCTGGTTGACCCAAAAGTAAGTTAAGTTCCAATGGTCAGATTCCAGTGAGAAGAGTTTTCAGGAGTTGAAGACTCGACTTACTTCAGCCCCTGTGTTGACTTTGCTTGATGGTACAGATGGTTTTGTGGTGTATTGTGATGCCTATAGAATTGGTTTGGATTGTGTGTTGATGCAAAAAGGTAAGGTTATAGCCTATGCCTCTAGGCAGTTGAAGCCGCATGAGATGAATTACCCAACCTATGATTTTGAGTTAGTTGTTGTGGTCTTTGCTTTGAAAATCTAGAGAAACTATCTTTATGGTGTTTATGTTGATGTGTTTACTGATCATAAGAGCCTGCAGTATATGTTTACTCAGAGGGAGTTGAATCTTAGGCAGCGGAGGTGGTTGGAGTTGTTAAAAGACTATGATATGAGTATGGTGTATCACCCGGGCAAGGCCAACATAGTGGCAGATGCCCTTAGCAGATTATCTATGGGTAGTGTTACTCATGTAGAGAAAGGGAAGAAAGAGTTAGCTCATGATATGCATTGTCTGGCTAGAATGGGTGTAAGGTTACTTGATTCAGCCGAGGGGAGTACGTTGGTGCAAATTAGTTCCAAATCCTCTTTAGTTTCAGAAGTGAAGGAGAAGCAAGACAAGGATCCTAGTTTGGTCTGACTGAAGGAGTCAGTTCAGGACCAAAAGGTAGAGGTTTTCTCCCAAGGAGGAGATGTCGTGTTGAGAGTGTCAGGTAGATTGTGTGTTCCATGTGTTGATGATCTGAGGCAGAGGATTATGGCTGAAGCGCAAGGTGCACAGTATTCTATTCATCCTGGCACCACCAAGATGTACCGCGACTTGTGAGAAATCTATTGGTGGAATGGTATGAAGAAGAATATAGCCGAGTTTGTAGCAAAGTGTGCAATATGCCAACAGGTTAAGGTACAGCACCAAAGATCTGATGGTGTGATACAAGAGTTTGGTATACCCACTTGAAAGTGGGAGGTGGTGAATATGGACTTCATGACCGAGTTGCCTCTATCGTGTCGTCATCATGATTCTATTTGGGTTGTTGTGGATAGGCAGACTAAGTCTGCATATTTTTTGCCTTTGCTCACATCTTGTACATCTGAGGATTATGCTAGATTGTATATCTAGGAGATTGTCAGGCTGCATGGAGTTCCCTCGTCCATCATTTTGGATAGAGGCACTTAATTTACTTCTCAGTTTTGGAGGGCGTTTCAGCAGGGTCTTGGTACCCAAGTTCTTTTGAGTTTCGCTTTTCATCCGCAGACAGATGGTCAGGTTGAGAGGACCATTCAGACCCTGAAATATATGTTGAGGGCATGTGCTCTTGATTTCAAAGGTATTTGGGATGAGCATTTGCCATTGATAGAGTTTGCCTATAACAATAGTTACCATGCTAGCATCGGGATGGCACCATTTGAGGCCTTGTATGGTAGGATATGTAGGTCACCCATAGGGTGGTTTGAAGTGGGTGAAGCTACCGTATTTGGGCCTGATGCAGTGTTTAAAGCTATGGAGAAAGTTAAGTTGATTAGAGAGAGGTTAAAGATAGCTTAGAGTCGTCAAAAGTCATATGCCGATGTGAGGAGAATAGATCTTGAGTTTGAAGTAGGTGATTTGGTGTACTTGAAGATTTCACCCATGAAAGGGGTGAAGAGGTTTCATAAAAAGAGAAAGCTTAGTCCCCGTTATGTTAACCCGTATAGAGTTTTGAGCCGTGTTGGTAAGGTGGCCTATGAGGTTGAGTTACCCGTAGAGTTGTTAGTTGTTCATCCTATTTTTCATGTCTCCATGCTTAAAAACCATATTGGTAATTCCACCATAGTGGATTCCTCAGAGAGTTCTGATATTCAGAACAGTATTTCCTTCGATGAGATTCCTGTTGAGATCCTAGATTTTTAGATTCGTAGACTAAGGAACAATGAAGTTCCCTTGGTTAAGGTTTTATGGCGGAACCAGTTTGTTGAGGGTGCTACATGGGAGGCAGAAGCAGACATACGAGCCAAGTACCCACACCTCTTCTTTGCGAGTTCAGATCAAGCCGAAGGTATTCTTCCTCTTTAACTTAGCCCTTTTAATCTATAGTGCAGCTATGTATCTATTCTTGCATAAGTTCTTGCAATTTCTGAGGTATTCAAGATTTTAGAGAGATTCAGCTATGTGTACTCTATTTTTTCTGTGTTCCTAGTCCAACCAGCGACATTCAAGGATGAATGTTTCCAAGGGGGAGATATTGTAAGACCCCGCGAAATTCTCTCATAGAATAATCTTAGGGCGTGTCAAATGAGGCATGATTTCGGCACTAAAAGATGGAGAAGTGACTTCCTAAGTTAGTATTATGTTAAAAATATAGAATTTCCCCAATTTTGACTTTTTTATCACATGGGAAATTCGATAAGCTTTCCGTCGATATAAGATTCGCCCAAATCTGATACCCGGGTAAGACGTTATGGCTAATTTAAGTTCTAGTCATAAAACAACGTCATTTTGGTGCTTGGCGTTTCACAGAGAGGGTCTATTTGACAATTTTCAATTTCCAGTGGAACTCTGCAACAGTGGCGTATCGCGGAGGACCCAAATTTCCTAATAGACAATTTCCAGTGGCCTGGCACGATTGTGACGCGTCACGCTAAAGTTTCAGGTCTCAACTAGTGGGACAACGCGATGGCTCCGCATCGCGGTAACTACTAATTTCCTATTTTTCAATTTCCAATGAGCCACTGCGATAGTGGCGCGTCGCGGTGGCCCATGAAATTGGGTTCCCAGTTCAGTTTTTCCAGCTTCATACAGAAGTTAAAAAGGGCATTTTAGTCTTTTTCCAAGCCTCTTAAACCATGAAAACACCAAATCAAGGTCACTTACAAGCATTCTATGAAGTCTCTCTCAAGTTTTCTCTCAACAAAAACCCTAAGTATCCAAAACCTCTTCCAAGAATCTCAAGAATCTACCATAGATTTTCTAAATTGAGTAAAGATTCAAGGTTCCCAAGTCAAAGACTTCAAGAAACCTCATTCAAGAGTATGAATAGAGTTCCAAAAGTGAGAGTTCATCCAAAGCTTCTAATTCAAGGTATGCGGGGCTTTGAACAAGCGTAATCTTTTCACCCTTGTGCCCAAAGGCCTATTTAAACTACAATTCTCTGCAATGTATGAGATTTTACATGAAATTGAATTGGGGTTTTTCACCCATTGTTATTGGTTGCATGCTTTTGATGTTTTTCTTGAATTGATAGTCTAATGGCATGTTTTTTGACATATTTTATTGAGAAATTGCAGTTGTGTCTATACCCCAGGATTTTAATCCTTGAGAAGTTAATAGTTGAAATGTTTGACACATTGAAGTATGTGAGCATGTTGAGCTTTTGAGATAAATTGCTGAAATTTTCAAATTTCTACATGAGTTATGAATCTATATGCTATCCATTATGCTTTTAATGAGTTTAAACTTGGGATTGAACTATGGGTTATTAAACCCTACTTGAGACTTGAGATTTTATGAACTATTTTGCTATAAGCACCCATGATTTGAGTATTCTAAGATTATTGAGAAATGTTTTGACCTAATGGTCATTGAGTTTTAAAATCCACTCTACTACATGAGATTATAGATTTGATTATTGGGTTCTTATTGAACCATGAGATGAGAGAGATAAGCTAAAGGGAGTAGTATTTAGCACCGAGCGGGTAAGTTACTACAGTTTCTTACCCCAAAACTATGTGCCACCGTAGGGTGGGCCTGAGGCCAAATTTATGATTGTTATTGGGCCTAAGGTTTAGTTGATATTGGGCCCAAGGCTGAGTTTGTTTAGTGATCACTGGACCTAGGTTATACTCCTTAGCAAGAGTATGCTGCCTCTCCCCAACATGAGGTCTCTTCCTTAGGAGGACAAATCATTAGACTCCATGTCGCTCGCATGGTTTATGTCGGTTAAGAGAACCTCCCTTGACATTTAAACTTTGAGATCAGTTACCTCCCCAAACTAAAGTATTTTCCATTGAGATAAGATATTTTCCTTTAAAACTAAAATACTTTCCCTTGATATGAGTATTTTTCCCTAAAGCTTGAAATGAGAATTTTCCTAACATGAATGAAATGCCTTCAAGTATGTTCTAAAGTTATATGATTTCGAATTCCAAGTATTTGAGTTCAAAAGAGTTATGAGTTCTTGAGCATTGAAGAAGTTTTACTCTCCACGAGACGTATGCATGAGTTGAAAGTATTGCTTAAAGTTTCCTTTAGCCTTGAGTAATGAGAATAAGAGAAGACTACAAATTTCAAAATTGAAAGTATAATGACTCACAAGATTGTGTTACATGCTCCATTTTACATGATTCATGAGCTTCGCATTTTATACTTATTCAAGTCATGTGAGTCATTACTTATTACATGCATGCTTTGATTAAAGAGTATTATGTTGTTTTATATAAATGCATGCACGTGCTGATACACATATACGTCTATGTGCTACATTGTCTTATAATGTAGGTTCAGGTGCTCAATCCCAGCCTCGTCAGTGACTTTTGAGTACCTTTGTCTACATTCCTACAATGGTGAGTCCTCATGGTTCAAGGACCTATATTCAGACATTTCTGTATTTGAGGGACTATGTTTTAACTTTCAGTTCATAACAAGTCAGTTGGGGACCTGTCCAATGGCTGTCTAGTTCAAGGATTAGTAGAGGCTTTGTCAGACTAGTTATCAGATTGTGGTTGTGTTGAGGTTTCCGGTATTGCTTGGTCGTTTGGATCAAGCATTTTCTCCGTATTTCCTTTCATATGATATGACTATGCTAGTGTTTGAATTATTTCATCTTGAAATGAGTGTTATTAGTAGAAACAGGCTCAAAGGTTTAGCTTGGGGCTACTTGTAGCCTCAAGCACCATGTGACTTCCCGGGAGGCGATTTCGGGTCGTTACATCTATAGAAGATATACACACATATATATGTATTATTCAATATATACGTACTACTTTAAATAAAATATACTATAATATATATACTACAATATATACACACACTATATATATAGTTATACACTAATTTATAAAACATATACTCATGTATACGTTAAATATATACGTCTATAGAAGATATACACACATATATACGTACCATTCAATATGTACATACTACTTTAAATAAAATAAACTACAATATATACACACACTAAATATATAGTTATATACTAATTATAAAACGTATACACAGGTATACGTTAAATATATACGTCTATAGAAGATATACACATATATATACGTACCATTCAATATATACGTACACATATAAAATATATGTACTTCTTTAAATAAAAAATATGCTACTTAATATAATAAATTAATAGTACTTTATAGTAAATTAGTAATATATTAAAACTAAGTATTTAATTTAAACTGAAAATTCAATTTAAATCATTAAATGGAATAAATTACAAAGTAAGGATTAAGAAGTGAATGAATATTGAATTTTATTGATTACAAAATGATCCAAAATTTATTCTTTACATGGATGAAAAATCTACAAATTTTGCATCATTTTTTCCAACTCATTCATGTTAATATTAACGGGAACTAGCATAAGATAGTCAAAGTCAATGGGGGCAAAACTATGAATTGGACTTGATTCTGCTGAGTTCTCTCGTGAAGTCATAATTTCTTTTAGTCTCTGCTCGTCGTTCGGCTCCGCTTCCATTCCTTGATTTCTTCGTTCGGCTCTAATCCAATCTCTAAGGCAAACTAGAATATTCATTGCATTGCTTCCCAATGAATGTCGGTTGTCTCTAAGCTATTGTCGTCCCTACTAAAAGCGCTCTCCGATGCACCTGTTGACATTAGAACATACAGGATATCTCTAGCTAATCTTGAAAGCACAGGATATTATGTTTCATTACTCCTCCACCAATCCAATGTGTTGATCCATCGTCTGCGATCCTCTAGCGGCGACCGAAGATAATACTTAAGATCTTCCCAATAAGTTGATGTGTAAGCTCCCTCTTCAACATTGTTCCAACAAGGTAAATCATAAAAGGAATTAGAAAAACCACTATATGTCATTCTTTTAGAAGATGATGGCTCCTTGGGAGGATAAAGAGCGACAATTGGAGTGATATTTGTTGGTACAGCTAAATCAACTAAATCAACATAGTGGTTGTATCATTTATCTATGTAAGCGTTTGCATCACCCATATCCGTCCACAAATCAGGTTTGCTTGTTCAAAATCAATGTTAGTATTTATCTCTAAGTTAGAATAAATAAGAGTACTAAAGTGGCACAGAGTAGTATATTTCATACACGGATTTAGTATAGCACCAACCAAGTAAATAGGGGGAATCGAAAAAAAATATTTTTTAAATTTAGCAAACATGGCACCAACAGCTTCTTTGTAACCTTCTTTATTTTTATATTCTTTGACCAAAGAAGAAATATCGGCTATATATGCCAAAATATTACAGACAGTAGGATAATAAGCACCGAAAAATTCAACCGTAGCTATATAAATTTTTTGCAAAAACTTAAAAAGATCATTAATTACAGTCTAATCAAAATCATGTAGCATGCAATCAGCAGAATCAGCAAAAGAACCACAATGTTGGTTAAAAATAGTGTAATAGGAACTCTATATTTATAACAAATTTTTAAAAAATCATACGTAGCATTCCATCTAGTATCACATTCTTCAGGCATCAATATCGGTGCAAGTCCATTTTGTTCACATTTAAGTTTAAAGTCCCTAATTCTTGATTTTTGATTATTTTCTTGAATTAAACCAATGGCAATCCAGAATTTTTCAATATAAAACTCAAAAAACTCAAGACCGTCTCTTACAATTAAATTATACATATGACAAGCACACTTAATATGAAAAATTTCAGGTAGCGATGGAGATTACTTAGATTTTAACTTTTTAATAGCAGTCTTGTTGTTAGAAACATTATCAAAAGCAATACTTAAGATTTTATTTTCGATACCATAAAATTCAACAACTTTAGCAATCGAATCAGCAATAAAATCTCAGTACCCTCTTGCTTGCCTCCTCTTTTATTCTTATATATTTGTTGACAAATATTGCATTGTACCTCAATATTTGATATACGTTCAAAAATTTGCCATGCAATACTAGTTGATTTATGAGGTCTTGGGGCACGAGGAGGACGGGAAGGGAGATTAATCGATTCAGATTTAATGTTAGCATTTCCTACTGAGAGTGTATTACCAATATTTTCATCATCTTCGTTTAAATTAACCGCATCTACTTCATTTTCTTCTTCTATACCGTAATTTTTCTGAGCTTCTACATAATCCATATCGTGATCACCTACACTTATTTCTTCCTCAAAAGGTTGACTAAGTGATGCTGGAGGTGAAGACACACGGGTATATCTATTACTTGAAGTACCTCTACCGCTAGTAATTCGCTTTTTACTACCACTACCACTTTCGAGACAAAAAATTTTAACACCTTTAGTCGCGAGGTTTCTTAATTTATCCATAATATAAATTAAACTAAAAAAATTTAAAATACACAAACATAATAAAATTAAATATTCAACAATTAAAAGACTAATTAAAAATTAAACGTAAGAGATGGAACGATAATATCAAATTTTGAAAGTATCCGAAGATTGAGACTTTAGAAACTTCCAATCGTACTTTGTAATCGCAAAATTAAAAAATTAAAGTGAACACTTTAAAAATTATAGAATATTTGAGAATTGAGAATTTGAGAGAATGAATAATTGTGTGGAAAATAATTTGAAAGTGTAGAGTATTTATAGGAATTGTTTTGGGTTTAAAAAAATAATTGAATTGTAAAAATGTTTTTCTTTTTAATAAAAAGGTGATTTTAGCCATTTTGGCCTCCCAACGGCTATATTACCATTGGGTCCAACGGCTATAATGGTCCAACGACCTTTTTTTTTTATATAAAATTTGATTTTTTTAAAAAGCTAACTGGGCAGGGTCGGTTAACCGGCGGGCCTGGTCCGGGCTGGGTTAACCGGGTTCAACCCAAAAAATAATTTGGACTGGGACCCGGTACCCTATAGCCCATGGGCTAACCGGATCGGGTCAAACCGAATCGATTTTCTTAAGTGGGCTGCTTCGCCCAACCCGTCTCGTTTGACAAGTTTAGATATAACCACATATTATGTAATCCAAAATGTATAATATTTGCACAAATTTTAACTTTGATAACGAAAACATTACCTGCTAATTGAAATACTACAGAATAGCACGGACAGACAACCAATATGTAAAATAGTAAAAATAGAAGGAAAAATAGACAAAAGTACAAAACTATATGTAGCTAACATCAAGATATGCGAGTAAGAAAGTTTAAAATGTTCGGCATTTCATGTAGTTAGATAATAAGTCAAGGGCCTAGTGTGGATCTTCTTGTGCACACGTTAATATATACATTGTCTAAACTATGATTTTCTAATTAATTGTACAATATTTATTTGTTTGTAGTCTATTGTTTTTAAAAGTGGAAATCATCTTTATTCTTAACTTGAATATGTGAAACTTTTATTCCATCTCCATCTGTAGTATCCATTCAAATGCTAAGACATAAATAATTAGTGTTATTGCTTTCTTTCATTTGGTATCTTGGTCAGTAGGAATATGTATGCATATAATATTAATAATACTCATATAAAAACAAGATATCGGGGCATCCTTCAAGGATGGAAATGATGATTATTTTGTTTGAACTTAGCATAAAACTATTCATTGTAATCTTATTGCAAATTCAGTCTTGGCATATGATAGCTTGAAATTGTCTTCATTAAGCATACCCATCTTATAGATCTAGTCTAATATATGTAGAAATTGGAAAAGTGAGGGTAGAAAACTAACGGAAAAAAAAAATTGGAATGACCCTCCAAGTCATTTATTTTGCTTTCGTGCTTTTTCTATGTTTAGAGCTTTCCTATAGCAGTCTCAAGTCATTTATCATTTTGTTGGGACTGATAGCTCAGTTACTGTGTAGTTCATTTTGTATCATAGCCTAGGTTCACTGGTATCGTGATACAAGAGTTAGTGTCTAGTAGAGTTCTATGGATCGATACAAAGATGTCTACATCCTATCTTGGGAGACTACAGGACATTATTAGAAAAATATCATCTCTTGCTTCACTTTCTTGTATTATTTCTATATTGATTTTCAGATTTTCATTTATCACTCTTTTGTAGATGGCCAGGATGTAAGGTACGGTGGTCGGTGATGAAGACTCTGAGCCTACTACTAGAGCGTTAGTTAGAGATAGAGGTAGACCCTAGGGCCGAGGTCAATTTAGAGTTACAGCCCCAGCTCGAGGCCGAGCCAGGGAACTTTTACTTGAGTTAGACGTCGATTTAAATCCTGAGTTAGCACTACAGTATCTGCCGCCACAGTAGTTAGTGGGCTAGGGGCAGCTAGGCCCCACCTGGATTTATATCTTCTTTTATTCTCCATAATGAATTGGTATATCTATTGGGATTAGTAGGTGGTACATCGATAGATGGGACTCGAACAGTAGCCCAGAGTGGCATTGGTGTGAAGGCATAGCTTCTAGCTATGGCTTTTAGAGTAATGGTTCCACCATCACCTATAGTTCCATAGCCAACAGTAGTTAGTCAGCCATGACTCCTGAAGAGAAACAATGAAGGTCCAATTTTTAAAATTTACTCCACCAAGGTTTAGGGAGCCTCAAAAGAGGATGCTTGTGAGTTCCTTACAAGCTGCGAAGAGAGGGTACATAATTTTGGGCTAGTTGAGTCACGCTAAGTGAATTACATGATATATCAGCTTGACAGAGCAGCGAGGCAGTGATAGAGGGGTTATATTGATTCCAGGATAGTTGGATCTCCTCATATGACTTGGACTCAGTTCTTTGAGTCTTTCTTGGAGAAGTACATGCCTCGCAGAATAGTGATGATTTTACTTGGTTGAAGTAGAGGACTATGATAGTGGTAGAGTATGTGGAGAGGTTTCACGAGGTAGCCTGGCATACCACCATGATTTTACCTACGGAGAATGAGAGAACTCGATGTTTTATCAAATGATTGAGACTATTATTCCGCAACACTATTCAGATTTTAGGAACTTTAGTAAAGTCTTTTATTGATATTCCAGATCACACATACACTATAAAGGGGATAAATCACAATGCCCAAAAGGGTAACAATAAGAGAACCCGATATCAGAGTAGTTACAATAGGAGTGGTTCTTAGTTCAAGGGTAGAAGTTGTTAGTATAGGTTCCCCCAACATCTGTCTTATCAGCACCAGAGTTAGTTAAGTAGGCCTATTCAGGTAGTACTTCAGATTTAAGATGGGGTCAGTTCAATTATAGTGGTTATGGTGTCATAAGAATATTCAATCATCGAGGGATCTTCAGTTAGGGTCGTGAGGTCAAGGTGGTCATTCCAAGTTATCCATAACTTCTCATTAGGTTAGAGTACTCGAGGAATGTTCTATGTGCAGTATTATTGGTCACTTCTATAGAGAGTGTCCCTACCATGTTGAGTGCTCGAGGTATATTCTATGTGCAGGACTATTGGTCATTTCTCCAGAGAGTGTGCCCACCATGGGATGATTGAGCCTTTTGTACAAAGTTCCCCACCGATCAGATCAATTTTGCCAACTTGGGTTAGTTTTGCCACCTAAAATTCTAGAGGAGGTCCTCAAGTAGGTCGGATCAGACAGGTGTCAAGTAGGTACCCATTCTAGAGGCGGACGAAGTCATTTATATATTGTTCTTGGAAGGATGGAGGCTAAGGCTTCATATATTATTGTTACATATATGATTTCAGTGTGTCATTGACCATCTTCTGCTTTATTTGCTCTGATGTCACGTATTAATATATTTCTACTTACTATACACCACAATTGGGATTGTCTTGAGAGTTTTTATCTATGCCTTTGCGTATAGACACTTTCATGGATGATTCTTTAGTAGTGGATTGATTTTATAGATTACGTATTATGACTCTACAAGAGTATGATACTCAAGCTGGCCTTATTAAGCTAGACATGGTTGATTCGATGTGATTTTAGGTATGGACTGATTACCTCTATATCATGCGATATTGAATTGCTTTGCCGAGGATGTTACCTTATTCATACCTTGCATAACCCGAATTATGTGCCAAAGTTCTTATAGAATCACGTCGATAGGGATTATTTCTTATATTTAGGCTAGAAGACTTGTATCGAGGTGTTGTACGGCCTATTTAGCTTATATTTGATATGTCAATGTTGAGAGTCGTTCGCTCAACTTCGTTCCTATAGTCCATGATTTTTCTAATATTTTTTCTACCGACCTACCTAGTTTTCCTCTTGAGCGTGATATAGAGTTATGATTGACCTCAAGCCAAGCACCTAACCTATCTCTATGGTACCTTACAGTATGGATCCTAGAGAGCTAACAGAGCTAAATATTTAGCTTCAAGATCTTCTAGGTAAGGATTTTATTAGGTGTGTGGGTGTGTGTATATATAAATAAGTTACAATCAGCTGAATAAGATGACCGTAAAGATTAAGTATCCTATGCTTTGTATCGGTGATTTATTTCATCAGCTTCTGGGTGTGTCAATGTTTTCTAAAATTGATTTGAGTTTTAGCTACCATTAGTTGAGGATTCGAGCAAGAACACCCCTAAGATAACCTTCATGACTCGCTACAGCCATTATGAGTTTCTGGTAATATTTTTGGGTTGACCAATGCCCCAGCAACATTCATAAACTAGATGAACCATATTTTCACGCCTCTTGTTATTATAAAATGGTTTTATTTAGAATTCGGTCATCCTTATCATACTATATGGATTATCTAGCCTTTTTTATTATACATAAGTTCTGATTCGAATTCAGTTCTCATTAGTATTACTATTAGTGATCTGGATTGGAAATTGAGAGGGAATTGGTAAGGTTTATGGATATGGATGGGATAGAAGTATATGGTACACTTGTCACATATCTTGGTTTATTTTATGATTATTACTGTTATTTATGGTTCTTACTTTAGATATTCGCTTTTCTGCACCCACCGGGCTTTGGGGGCTCGATTGGATTAATTGTCTTTTTGTGTGTGCCTTTTGGGCTTATAGGGGCCCAATGGGGTTATATCTAGGATTTTACTTTCACTCTCGAGTTACGTACTCCTTATTTATCACACTTTCCTAGTATAACCTATTATTTCTATTTATGTCCCTTACTGTTGACTTTAGCTTACATTTTTGTACTTTATTTATACTTTTACAGTATTTGAGCTTAGTCGGCCGATGATGCCTACTAAATATCACGGTTTTGGTACTCATACTATACTTCTGGGTCTTTTTCCTCATGCAGATCTGAGTATGAGTCACCACTGCTGACGTTATGCTCAGTTTGTGCTACTAATTTGGAGACATGGTGAACATTCTAGTCTATAGCTAGTCTTCCTCCTTTATCCTTAATGATAATCTTTTTGCATATCCAAAGATATAATGACCCTTCAGATCATTTGTTTATATTTTTGCTTACTTTCACCATTAGAGCTTTTCCATAGCTGCCCCAAGTCATTTATGACTTGCTGGGATAAATAGTTCATTTATTAGGCAGTTCGTTTGGTTTTTAGACCTATTTCCCTATATAGAAGTTTTTGCTGGTTTCAAATGGCCACCAGGATAAAACATCAATAAAACAATATCATATGCAATTTTGACTACACTAGAAGCTCCGGAATATCAATTTTAGGATAGGTAGACCTTTGGTTAGGGTACTGAGGCACTTAAGCTCATTTTGACCTATTGGTCAAAAAGTTGTGAAATTGGAAATATGAGGGTGGGTATAAAATTACTCTTTTCCATGATTCTAGCCATTCTTCATCACTTCCTTAAGAGCTAAGAACCCTAAATAGAGGGATTACGTAAAATTGAAGTTTGTGGGAGCTTGGGAAGCTAGATTAATATTTATTTTCGTGATTATCTTCTGATTTGAGGTAAGAATTCATCCTTTTCTTGGTGAAATTTATTGATTTATTGCTAAAAACTCCAAAATCTTTAGGGATTGATTTATCCCAAATTTAGCTTGGTTTTTACCCATTTTGTAGGGTAATGATTCCTTGAGCTTGTAAGAATATTAGATTGATTTCGAAAATGTGATTTTCATAAGTGGAACCCACATTGGATTTTTATGTGATTTTTTAAACCCAAATCATAATAGTGTAATATGGGTATCGTTATTCTCATATTGATGAGTAAAATGATTTTTGATAGCTTAGCATCTTGAGGAGGCTTATCGAGAGGAAAAAGTGGTGGTTTAGCAACTCGTGAAGCTTTCGTCGGTGTAGAGGTAGGCTAGGTTTGTTCGTTGTTAGATTGATCTATCTTAAAGTATTCTTATGATATTGTGTTAGATTGGGGATGGATTTAGGTTTTGGATAGATGAAATGCAAGGCTTGGGCAAGTTCGACCATTTAGGTTATTTTGATCCCTTAAAGTTGAAACACTTGGCTTGTTTTCTTTGTGCGTTAGGTGAATTGGACTTCATTACTCATGTTTAGCATGAGAATGCCTTATATTACTCAAGTTAGGTAAAAATGCTCTAGTTACTCATGCTTAGGGTAAATTGGTCTTAGTTGCTTACACTAATGGAGGTTGTCATAGTTTCCATTCGAATTAGAAAAATTTCTACCTTAGGACTAGTCATGGCTTGCTATACATCTAACAGTGGATTTAGATACCTATCACGACCCGAGGCTACCCCCTAGTCGTGACAATGGTGCTTACGCCCACAAGTGACCACAATCTAACCCATGAGCTATTATGAACACTGAATAAATATCACTGACATAGCATATACGGAAGACAAGCTGATAAAACACTGAAAATTTGAATAATGAATATATGTAAATGACAAGTCTGAAATATCAGTAATATTTGAAATACTAAAAATTGAAAAACTATTTACTGACTGACTGTTTGACTGTCTGAAAGCGTCTAAGAATAATAAGGAGTTGATGGGACAAACCCCCAACTAACTTCGACTAACTGAAAATAAGAAAATACAGAAATAATTGAGAAAAAAATATCATGTCCTCCATGGATGAGGACTCACCATTACTTCTCCTGGGTAATGCTGTATTGTCTAAGAACGGTCGAGAAATTGACCGTCTGAACCTATGTTATAAGACAACATAGCTCAAAGAAAAGTATGTGATCAGTACTTTGAATGTACTGGTATGTGAGATAAGGACTGACTGAAATACATAAGATAACTGAGCACGAATGCATAAAACATGTAATAACTAGGAATGCAAACCAAGCATAAGCATGTTACTTGATAATTTGAAATCTAAAAGACTGAAACCTGTATAATTGATAAATCTGTACACTTAGTCAAGCAAACCTTAGCTGAGATAGGCCGACATACTGAATGAAACTATGGGAGGTATCATGTAATCGACATACCCCAGTCAGAGCTAATCGGGGTCCAACCTGTAACCACAGTTGGAAGGGTGTCAGTACAGTGCCATAAGTACTAACACTGGCTGTGTGGATCTACAAAACTAGTATCCCAAAGGACCAGGGTGTCAATCCTAAACTGACGGGTGACAGCTGAGAGGAAGTCAAGCCTAAACTGACAGGTGAAAGCTAAGAGGAACTCAACCCTAAACTGAAGGGTGACCCCTTATATCCTATGTTGGCTATGTGGTTTTAGAACTTAGGGACTGCAACTAACGACTCTACCTAAACTGACGGGGGAGCCGTCATCCCTACATTCGCTCGGTGCTAAATCCTACTCCCAACTAAACTGGCACTGGTACTGAATTGGACTAAGTTTATTATTTCTGATGGTGCTGAATGACCATAAATTATGATAACAAAGTTTTAAAACTATAGTATAGGATCATGGTTCAAAGACCCAAAACATAAACATTTCATCAAATATGTGAGTATCATGAACTTCAACATGGAAATGTGTATAATATGAGGAAAACAACATAATTACATGACTAAATTCGTAATTTGGGGATTTAACATGAAATTCACTTGAATATGACATGGGAAAACTGAAATTTCAAACATGAGACAACCTAACTTCCCATGGCATCATACTAGTACATGAATCAGGTCAAACTGCTAGGGAAAACATGGATTAAACTCATCTTGAACTTATGCAACTTCACAATGAAGGAAACCCTCATATTTAAATCAAAGGAGAGGTTTTTGGGATCCATGGGCGAAAAGGACCCATGGATGAACATCCCACATACCTTAATAGCGAACTTCTTGAGGATTTCTTAAGGGTTTCTTGAACTTGGAGGCTTGGACTCTTAATTTCTTGAGAAAAAAATTTGGATTTTGTTCTTGGGAGAAGAGTAGGGTTTCATGAGAGCAATTTGGAGTAAAAGGGCAAATAATTCCCTTTTAGAAGTCCAAAATCGTGTTAAGGACGAATTGGGCTAAGGGAAATAACTCAAATGCCTCTTGCACACTTACATCAAAAAACTGGTCGGGATACCCTTGGCGCGCCACAACCCTTACTTGCGTCAAGTCACTATCGCATCACGCCGCGACCCTTGCTTGGGTCAAGCTACATCGCATTGCGAACCCCCTCACTTGTGGAGCCACCCTCGCGCCACGGGGCTATCGCAAAGCTTTACTGTTTCAGTCATCCAAATATGTCTCAAACCTTGTATGAAAGTCCCAAACTCTCTGGAGACATACATTTAACCTCCTGAAACATGAACCAACTCGAAAACCAATATTTAGGGATCAGGGAGGCCAAAATGAAAATCCATAAAGTTTAGGGGTCTTGAAAATGACTAAGTCCTCAACATTTAGTAAAATTTTCAAGCCTTAGACCCCTTAAGCATGCAACTAAGAGCTGAATAGAGCTAGGAATATTATGGGGTATTACAATACCTTAGACTAGTCTGAGGTAGAATTTGACTTAGAATGCATTTTGAGGGTTTAGAAGTAGGCTCTTGACCCACCTCAATCCAAGATTGATGAATAGTTATCTAAAAACCCTTATACGCTTATTAAATGCCTAGAGAATGCCCCCTTTTGAGGCAATATTGAGAAACCTTGGTCCTTGTTGGTTATGATGAATGACGTTGGAGGTAATGCCTAAACGATTATGCCATATGTATGATTTATTGGTTAAGCTTATGATGAGCTATTGATTATTCTATTGTTTTGGCTATTGATTGGGCTTCTAAATATACCATTGAATAAGCCCTTGGCTATGCTATTGTCTAAGCCATAAATTATTAAATTATGTTATTGACGATGCTATGAATAAGTTATAGATCATACCATAGATTACCTATTGTTCAAGCTATTAATAAGCTGCCTTTTATGCTAATGATAAGTCATTGAATATACTATTGATAAGTAATTTCTCATGATATTACTTATGATTATGATTATGCTAAAGAGTTATGCTAGTAATCAAGTTAGAAAGCATCCATATTGTTGATGTTGGAAATTATGTTATTATTTGTGCTAGAAGATATGATTATTGATTATATAGAAAATTATACTATTAATTATGCTAGAAATCTTGATGCTTGACTATATGGGAACTTATGACAATAATTATATACCTGGTTAAATTCTGGAAAATGATGTTGATATTGATTATACCCGGCAAGGATAGAGAATATTATGATGATATATTGATACCTCGGCAAGGCCGCAGGATGATTATGATGATATATTGATACCCGACAAGGACGAAGTATGATTATGAAGATATATTGATACCCGACATCAATATATCATCATCAAAATATCCTCCGGCCTTGTTGGGTATATAGTTAGTATCATCATAATCATCAACATATATATAACATGAATACTAAAATTTGTCATTGGGTTTCACTCGGAATCTATATCATCAATATAGCGTCTTCCTCCATCCCATACCAGAGAGATGTACATGTAGAGATAATAAGTGCACGAACTCAAGCCGTGGCTAAAAAGAGTGTAAATCTGTAAATTCATTGCTTGGATGAACTTCAGGATTAAATCATTATAAGAGTGTACAAAGGGTCGGAATCTCTCACGATCGGAGTAATTAGTAGTATCAAATCATAGACCAGAATGGTCAAATCTTTAAAACATCATTATTATCCTCTTTTACATATAAGTTATTCATTAAGACAAGCGGTTATTATTATGAAGAAATCTATTTTTAAGGTTAAAAGCGGGCTTTGGCCCTTGTCTAGGAAAATTAATAATAAGATTTTGTTCTAACTAAAATTGCATCATTCACCGAATTAATAATCATAAATGTACCTAATCTATGCATGCCATCACCAGTATTCAAACAATGAAACCATAAGCATCAATATATACATAAACTACAATTGCATCCTTTACAAGGATGAACACTTCTCGGATGTCCAGCCGATATCAGAACACGACCTTAGGCCCAATAATGTTTTTGAAATAATCACAACAGCATAATCATGGCCTAAGGCCCATATACGTATTCAGAACTCATATAATTAATCATATTTGTACACCATCTCATGTCTATAAGCCATAGCATAACTACGAGGCATAACATATCATTTAGTCATAAAGCATAATTGTAATCATCTCACATCTCAAAGGAATAATATCAATAAGCATATCACATCTAGAAGGCATAATATCAATATGCATCTTACATCTAGGAGGCATCTTACATCCAAGAGGCATAAAATCAATAAGCATCTCATATCTAAGAGGCATCTCACATCTAGAAGGCATAATATATCACTACACCATCAATCATAACTATGAAACGTATCATCTCCACAGGCTAAATATCACATCTATGAGGAATATCATGGCCATTGGCCATTATTCATTATCCGGGGAATTCCCAACATGACTGCCAAGTCAGGAAGTAACCTTACACTAAAGCCTTACTAGATTCAACTATGCCTAATATCTGTAAATAAGTCCACAAGGGCTAACACAAGTCTTCACCTAAGGTGGGACAAAAGAACCCATTTCTAAACCTAAAAGTCCATAATTTGGTAGTTTATACCCTGGACTACGCTAAGGTATCTAATTTGACTTCTAGGCAGTACATAAGCCATAATTAATCCAAAGATAGGATCTCACTAAGAACCATGAGCAAATAACTCAACTCCACCCATTTTATGGTTTCAAGATCACTAAAAGAGTCCAAGTAAGGTAAATCATACTAATCACATTACCAACGCTTAAACCACATCCCAAACCTAGCATCATATCAAATCCCTTCGATGAATTAGCTTAAACTAGGAAAAAGGTAATAGGATTCTAAAAGTGTAATAAGCATTCCACCTTACAGGTCAAAAACCCTCATCTAATCCCCAAACTTCAATAATAAAGACTAAGTCATTTTACCAAATATCAATCTTAATATTCATGTCCACATGGAATATATAAGACACATTATATTACAAAGAAGAGTAGACAGAAGCCTACCTCAAAGCCAAACAATAAATATTTAAATCGTTCACCAAATGCTCAACTTTATTTTAAAATACCAAAATGCCATCATGCTATAAAAATAATAATCGACTCATCAATATGAGAATAACGATACCCATATTGCAAAATTCTGCTTTGGGTCTGAAAACGACACCAAAAACCCCAACTGGTTCCCATTTTTGGAAATCACATTTCTGAGATCAACCCAACATTCATTTATGATCAAGGAATCATAACCCTTAAGAATGATTGAAAATCAAGCTAATTTGGGGATAAAATCAAGCCCTCAAGATATTTGAGATTTTAGGTCAAGAACCAAGAAATTCATTAAGAAAGGGATGAAATCTTACCTTAAATCTGAAGATATTCATGATAATAAATGTTAATCAAGCTCCCAAGTCACCCCTATGACTCAATTTAAGTTTAACACACCATTTTAGGGTTTTCGGCTCTCAAGAATGAGTGATAAATGGTCAAAATCCGACGCAAGGGGTCTTTTTATACCTATGACAGGTGTTCAAGTATGGTAATCGCATAACCAAGTGTGTATTAGTACTACTTAGTTACAAAAGCAGATGTGGTGATCGCCATACTCCTTGGTACAATTACACTACTTGTTGTCTGTAAGCTAACAGCTAAAACTTAAAATAATTCTAAGTTTTTGCCAATGCCTCAAGATTCATTTGGAATTCGATATACACAAATAAATTATGTAACCATACTAAATTAGACATTCCAGATGTAATGGCAAAGTCGAGTTTTCCATCTGTGGTCATTTCGACCAAATATGAGTCCCACACTTATATTTCCAATTTTTTAACTTTTCGACCAATGGGTCAAAATTTACTCAGGTGCATCGAGACCTAAACCAAAGGTCTACCTAGCCCAAAATTGATATTTTGGAGCTGTTGACGCAGTCAAAATTTTCATCTAAGATCGTTTTACTAAAGTTTTTGCCCAGGGGCTATTTGGAACCAGCGGAGACTTTTAAACAGAAAATTGGCTCTAGAAACCAAATGAACTACCTGGTAACTGGACTGTCAGTCGCAAAAAGTCATAAATGACTTGGGGCAGCTATGGAAAAGCTCTAACAAGAAAAATAAGAGGAAATATTAAATATGACCAAGAGTGTCATTACAATATCAATTATTAGAAAGGCTTTTATCCTCAAAAGTCAATGGATAAAAAGATCTCAAAAGCTCGAAAGAATGAGGTACTGGGCCCATATGCTCCAAGCATGACTCTCAGATAACCTCCACAAAGAGAGAACACTTCCTGGGGATTTTTCCATATACATCTCTATTTTTCAACAAGCTCCCACATTTCACTTCCAAACAGTAAAATCTTAATTTCAACCACCAACTGGCCTCCAACTAATCAAAAAAGGATGATGCACACAAATCTAAACCACAACACACTAATATCATCTCGATACCAGTACAAATCAATCTAAGGATTATAAAAAACAAAATAAAATCAAGGCATGAGTCATACAACTGAATATAACCTTGTTTTACCAATCCGTACTTGTTATCCAGTCCAAAGCAGTAGGAAAATCACCTGAGTCATGTCCATGAAATCACATCACAGAGAACTAAAGTTGATCTGCTAAAAGTCCAGGCAAAAAACATGAGAATAAGCACATAAGGCACTATCTAGGCACACAAATGGAGATAGTAAAAAAATATAATCTATGCCAATGCTACAACTAGTTCGGTTGGAAACCAAGACTGTAGCCCATAAGGTCAAGGCATAACTACTCATCATTGAATGATTTGTTCCAAGATATCCCATCAACAGAGAATAAACCAAGTGAAATCCAACTATAGTGCACTACACCCACTAAGTATATCATCCAAAATTCAAAGGGAAGACTAAAGACTCGAGGTTAAAGCTGAAATAACCAATATTAAGTCCATGGTTTCTGAATAATTATCAATAATAATCCAATTAAATTAGAAAAGACCAAATATGTAACCATGGAATAGGCTGAACCAGCCAATAAATACAATCTAAATCGAGACAATTCTAAAGTGAAGGCTACGTACAAGCTTTACAATTCTAAGATAAAATCTTAATATCAAGGCTAAACTGCTCGATCTCACTTACCTAAATCAAACCTAAAATGGTTAGGTGATTTCGCCCAAAACTAAACTCTAAAAGAAGTATGTTGCGATCAATGCCAAATATAATAACCAACTAGGTTGGGGTCAATTGCACAAGAAAAATGTTGTATAGTTTCTTAACTTGATGAAATTCATGGACAGTGCGGAAAAGTAAATGGGGGAATTTGAAAGTAATCAGTAAGTAGTAGCTAAATCTTGAATGTTTTGAGATGTAAACAATAGAAGATGAACACTAGGACGGTGTTCCCCTGGCTTCTTAACTCTATAAATTTCTCGTGTTCAACCCACCTATTCTGCTACTTTGCATATAAAGTCAATAAGATATGTATTATCAACAATCTTGTGAGCATGTCGATAAATCTCACCCTTTACCTTGTGAGTCTCAAGGTGTCGCCTTATTGCTCCTTGTCTATGAATTCAGTTCAACTTTTACCTTTTGAGTCTCAAGTTGATTAGATGAGATGATGGAATGATAATAAGATGGAAGTGAATCTCAAATTACTATCCTAATTCTTTTTTTCTAATCACAAACTTCCTTGTGAGGACATTTCAAAATACAGGTTATCCCCTAGCTTTTGTAGTAGATCTGAGGTCAATTATTATGAAGAAGATTAAGATACATGCATAAACCCTGGAATAGATAAATAGCCCACTTCCTTTATGTAGCTAATCCGCTAGGGTTCCCATAACCCTAGTTAAGGAAATTAGTTGCTCATGTTTATGTATGAACCCATGATAATCAATGAAGCATTCATATAATTAATTGCACAAAATAAGGTGAATAAAATCCAAAGTCTCCAGTTAAATAATAATCCAAAATCTCAAAAGTAATGTAAAAGTATGTAATAATAGTAAGAATAATGTTAAAGAGTGTAACCTAATAAAAGATAAACCCTAGGGTATTTATAGTATCTTAAAAATACTCAAAAATCCTAATAAAAATGAAAAAGAAAAAGTAATGTTGGCACAAGGTATGAGTCACTCCTCTACTCGTAAGGTATTCTTACGAGTCATATCGTGCCTCTCGTATCCATTCTAGTATCTGATTTTCAAGGCTTCAACTTTTTGTTCTTCTTATGACTTGTACTTATGAGTCGTACATTGACCATACGACTCATGGCCTTCACTTGTATCCACCTGGGGCTTCTGTCTTTCAAAGCTTGGACATTCGTTTGCTTAGTGTTGGATCAAACGAGTCGTGATCATATTGCTGACTCGTATTCTTCTGAGACTTCAACTTTGAATTGTTTTCTTGGTTTCTGTTCTCTTTATGATTTTCTGATATGACTCATATCCTTATCTTATGACTCGAATTCTCCCATCTTATCTTCTCTATGCTTAGCTTCTCAATTTGTCTTTTGATTTTGTTGTGTTTATGAGTCAACCTACGAGTCATATAATGTGTTGACATCTAGTATAGTGACTTGTATCTTCTCCAGTATTAGTATTTTTCAGGTCTTTTTCTTCTAGTTTCATTCCAACTCTATAATAGACCTGTTTCATTTGCAACAAACCACATTATATCAACCAAAATAACCTAAGTACAGACAAAATTTCATTGTTTTAAGCATCGAAAGATGACACATCAACACCCTCACTTAGAAGTTTGTGTATCCTCAGGCAAAACAAAAATCAAAGACTATCAAAACACCATGATGCTCAAACAGGAAGATCCTAAGATACCTATTGCAGTGACTTTTCAATTCACTTTTCAACAACTATGTTCCCCTCCTAGTTTTAACTTTTCAAGATTTAAACTATGTATAACAATTTAGCACATGGAAAAACATAAAGGAATATTATGATGGCATTACATTAGTAACAAACAACTGGGCATAGACAAACCATACCAACCAAACAATCTAGCTACCTAACAACACAACCCATATGCGCTCACAGTCAAAGAAATCCCATTCATTCTTAGTTACGATTAATCAATTAACTCAGGAATATAACAAATAATGCTCTCTCTCATAAAAAAGTATCACCGATGTATATAGAATACCATAGGCTTGCACATATGCTCTCTTCCTAAGTTTTGGGACAGTCGGGACAGGATCACTAAAGAACTTTATTTGGCTTGTAACACATGTTAGGGGTTGGTATGGTATCGTTTTGGGATTTACTTAGTGACTACGCCTCCTTGACACAATGCTTTATCGAGGTCCACTTATCTTCTACTTTTTATTCATTTTATTTTAGCCCTTATGTCTCCCTTTTTATTTTGAAGCATATTTCATGGTCCAGGTGCAGTTTTATCTTCTAACATTCTTTTTTTTCTTTTCTTGCAACTCTTTCTTTTTTTTTCTTTTGTTTTCTTTTACTTTCACCGCATCTTTTTTTCATTTTTCTTTTACATTTCTTTCTTCACACTCGTTTATTCTACACACCCCTATAATAGACACCCTTAACTTAGGTGATTTACTTAAGTTAAGGTGCACAGTGTCCAAGGAGGACCAGGGCCAATACAAGTTCATTGTACAAATGGGCAGGTGAAATTGGTGTAAATGAAAAACTAGGTCAATTTAAGCTCAAACATTTAGATCAAAGGGATTTATAATTTATTTGATTAGGGATTTACGCTCAAATGGAGTTTAAACAAAAATGGCATATAATCATTTCCTACTGGACTATCTTAGACCTAGGTAAAACCAGCCAGGCAAGATCTAGATTTTGATACACCGAGAACTTAGTAATACCTCACATACTCTCGCACAGGGTTACACTGCTAGGTACTACTTTTCCAGTTTTGCAATTGTTCGTTGTAGTTGTTCTATTCCTAATCCTAATGCCATTATCAGATTCATAATAGTCTCAGAAAAATACACATATCATACAGTTAACACAACAAATTAGGAGGGGTATCAAATTTTCAGCACATAATTTTTCAAATCAGATAGTTTCCGGCATAATAATTCAAAACAAATCAACTGCCATAGATACAAATTCTCCTCATATTTTCAGCTATTCCCAGCATAAAATACACAACGACAACATAAAACAAAATATGATAGTTCTTTAAAATTTTTAGATTGTAGCCATGGGCTTTAAAACATGGCAAGTACGGGCCATGGCGACCTTGGTACACCTCCACCCCCAACTTAAAGCGTATGCACTATCCCCGATGCATTTAAAAAATAAAGTACATGGGATCAGGAATATACCTAGGTGCTCAAGGCGCCAGGTCATACAATATCCTCATATGGGCCTTCAGGTCAAGTCCCACTATCATCATATGTAGTCCTCTCAGCTACCAAGACTGTGTCAGCAACAGTGGCACTGATTATGGCTGGTGCGCTTAGTGGTCCATCTATCGGTCGGTCTTCATCACTTCCTCCCTCAACATCGATAACCTCTAGCCTCGAACTATCGTCTCCCACATATATCTCCTAAACCCTTATATGCTGATCCCGCTCACTTTGTAGGCTATCTTCCTTAGCCTTCTTCAGCACATTTTTCTGTGCTTCTCCGATGCTTTATTTTCATTCTATAGCTTCTCTCCTCTACTATTCTTCTACCAAATTTGGAATAGCCCAAATACTATCAAAATGGGTTTCTGGCACAACCATTGTAACCACAGGCTCTAGGATAATCGGCCTGTCATACAACTCACCCACCATCCTCTTTATCTCAGCCACTTCAACTTTCACTTCCGTAATATTTGGGCTTTGGCCTCTACCCAACTATTGGGTCATCCTCAACTCAAATGTATCTAACCTCAGCTGCACCCGTCTATCTTGGTTGGCTAACTGCATATCAACTGAGAGCTTCATGCCTCCTTCTATGTTTTGGACCTTAGCCTTCAAGAGGCTCAATCTCGTCATCGCTTAGCCCACATAGCTTATGAGATCATCATAAAACCAGCTGGCATACCCCTCGGGTGAGGTGGTGCAGATTGAACCGGAGGAGGGTCACTAGGTGTACCCACTGCATCAGAAGTCTAGGTGGTCTCAGTCTGTTCACCTGTCTCAATAGTCTCAGCAACCTCAATCTAACTCCTGTACATCTCAGCTAATATATCTGCTCCTCTTTTTGCCTGTCTGGCCAACGGGACTTCTATCTTTCTAATCTTGGACACTAATCTGCTTACTGTTTGATCATATGAGTCATACTTAGACTTTCAACTCGTATTCTTCTGAGACTTCTACTCTGAATTGCTTACTTGGTTTCTGTTCTCTTTACAATTTTTTGATACGACCCATATCCTCATCTTGCTACTCGGATGCTCTAGTCGTATCTTCTCTATACTTAGCTTCACAGTTTGGATTTTGATTCTGTTGTGTTTACGGGTCAACCTATGAGTCGTATGATGTGTTGACAACTTGTATAGTGCTCGTATCTTTTCCAGTCTTAGTCTTTTACAGGTTTTCTTCTTCCAGTTTCATTCCAATCCAATAATAGATCTGTTTCACCTGCCACAAGCAATAAACCACATCATATCAACCAAAATAACTTAAGTACAGGCCTAATTTCATTATTTTAAGCATCGAAAGTGTCATGTTTCCACGACACATCAGTAGGCATTAATACTCAAAATATATCATAACTTCCAAATCGCCATCCCAAGGCATCAAATCTGAAATAGAGACAACACATCCAAACCAAGGTTAAATGCTCACATCAACCATACTTTTTGAATCAGGCAAACCTATACCAAATTATGCTTTGCCAAAATCAAAACATAACTGAAGAACAAAATTGCAATAGAGAATGAATCACCGGCTGCAAACATAGGGAATCCACTCCATATCTACTGGAGGGCATGAACTATCAAAGCATGCTAAAAACTCACAATGTCTTCCAACCATATCTAACTCACAATGTCTTCCAACCATACTAGTGATGGAAAAAACTCTAGCAACTTGGAAAAATGCAACTCAAGTTGGAAACTAACCAATCCAACACTCCACCTCAACAAGGAATAGGCATAGGTGCATATCATCGAGAAGAATCACTCAACCAAGCCTCATTAAGCTGAACAACTCTGAAATAGGGTTTTCCTAAATCCACCCAAGTAGGACAATCATTAGTCGATCCATCCATGAATCACATCATCGAAGAAGAAAAATACCAATCTCAAAATAAAGGTCAATGTCAAGACCACCACCAGAAAATTAAATAACTCGAGATAAAGAATTTCCAACTTGCCAACATAAGAAGTGATTACAGGAAAGGCCACTCACCTCTAACTCTCTGACTCCACTTTAGACAAAAACCACATCGCGATAGTGAAGGAGAATCCAATCTCTACATCAATAATAATGGCAAACCATCATAAGGAGATAAATCCAACAAATCTAAGAGATGACCCCAGATCATCTCGATATTAATATCAAACCGCTATCGGGCAATGAAATAGCCATAAATGAAGAACAAATCTAGAATTGGTCAAGCTAAAAAATAGGCTATATAAAAATGGATAGACAAAGCAAAAACCTCCACAACACAGAAGGCAAGTCTAAGAATCTCAAACTCAAGAACGGGTAATATAACTAAATTGCTAACTCTAGAACTGTACAGAACCACGAAAGGTCAACTTTCCTTTAATACCATAATTGACTCCATAATCAAGCTAACACGGTCAACAAAAGAGGGAAAATAATCAACCTCATCTAGATATAGGGAAAACTTCATCAAACCAGGCTATAGCTGCCCAAGCCACCAAATAAGAATCACAAAGAATGGAATTCTAACTAGATAACACTAGTCTAAATAGCTACCCAGTGAGGATCAATCACACCAAGTAATAATATCAATAACACCAGACAATGATTGAAATAACTACAATAATATCAATATCAATATAATGAATAGGCGTACCAAAATGAACATCAGTAACATGTACAACTTATGGGCCACAATAAGGCTAATATGCCAAGATAGATGGGATTTGAACCCACATGCTACACCAATAGGGAGAAATATTAATGCAGATCAACTTTATCCACTACTAAAAGAAATAAGCCACTGAGTAGTCATAAAATTATGAATTCAACAACAAGGCACACAATAACCAATATGAACTCATCAAGGCATATAATCATCAATGGGTACAAAAACCCTAATACACACAATGAAAAATAAAAATGCAGGGAAATAAAAGCACACTAATCATGGTAAAATATGCAATCACATGCCTGATAGATCTAAGGGAGAATAAATCTAAATGGTCCAAACTCAGATCGATTGACTAAATTATCAAATAAGGCACTAAGAGAACTATCTCTAATCATCACAAGGCTAATCTAAATAAGCTGAATGACTAGTAATTCCATATTGGGGACACTCTCTAGACCAGTAGTCAATCTCTCTATAGTTGTAGAAAACTCCTAAAGCCTAATATGGTGAGAACACAACTAAGCCCAAATGGCTAGCCAACTGACGCTGAGAACACTCTCTACTATCAATAATCATCCTTCCCGCAATCATAGCCTATCTCAAGAACCCTAGACTGGCGAGGAATATACGCCAGCTCTGTCTAAACAACTAACTCATATATGGGGCACTCATTGAGCTAGTGTCCCATCATGATATAACTAAAACAAGATCCTAAATACTTTGAGATACTGCCCCTCATAATCCAGAATAGCTGCCATGGCCTAAAGACCCATACTAAAAACTCTGCAAAGTGTGATAGCGACTTTTCCTGCTATGATCATCATAACTAATCTGAGAACCACTCATAGTCTGAAATACTACCTACCTAGAGCCGATATACTGTAAGTGAAGATAACCTTTATAGGAAGGATCCTTAATCTTAGATGAAATACCAATAGCATAATACTAAGTGTGTGGCCTTTTGCCTCTACCTCCATAATTCTCAATACGTGCTCTCTCTGAGGCTTTCACATAATCAACAATATAGGAGAAAAAAGACCCAGTTATTATCAAATTCTTCAACAACAAACAGAGTGATAATGATAGTCATCTAATAACTCCATGCACCATGACCTGCTTAGAAGGATATAACATAGAAAAATGTTTGGCCCACTTAAAAAATCTAATATCGTACTTAAAAATGGGTAAAGAACCCTGATGAACACCAATAGACCCAATGTTAGTCTAAGAACTACTCAATGAATCAAATGTCATCCATAGCTGGAAGGGATCTGTAACATGACACGGATCCTTGATGCTGAACATCAAAGGGCTGAAGTAGTCACAAGCTTTATTAGAGCCTAAGCTAGCCTCAAATACTTTGGTTGACATTGAAGATCTTCAATATTTATCTCTGAATCTTTGGACTGACGATGCACTGAAGTTTTAAAAATATATGGCAAAGTCTTATTTGCATCTATCAACCATCTTGCATTGCTCATTTGGGGATAGAATAGAGTCAAAGAATGTGTTTAAGGTTCATAGAAATGCAGAACGCGACAAGGAGTCAAAAAATGCAGAAAAGATATAACAAAAGACCAATTACATAATATGAAGCCAAGACTTGGTGGTATGAGTACAAGAGCTTCTACATAACAAGAATCTAAAGTGAAGTACAAACGAATATACTGATACAGATTATCTCTAAATACAACATAGAGACTAGTCTAGTACATAAGAGGGATATAAGTAATACTCCGAATGTAAGGAGCTCACTCTAAGTCTCCTAACCATGATTTCTCCGCACAACACACACATCAATAGTGATAACCCATACTATGATCTGCAAGTTGTAAGTGTAGTATGAGTACCAAATACATGGTACTCAGTAGGCAAATGATGACTGAGCTCCAAAGATAAAGTAGATATGCATAACATATAAACAGAATAGAAAACTACAGCCAAATATCCAGCAACTTCATAAGACAACCAATGAGATAATAAGGATAAACTATCTTATTCATGTCCAAAAGACTAATATCATAAGGCTAAAGAAGTAATAAGAATGCACTATCTTATTCTAGTCATGCTTAGGAATCTCAACACTATACCGTATATCACTGGCCAATATACAAAGTAAAGGTGAAAAGAAGATATATATAAGTATACAAGGTCAATGAATGAATATACAATCTGGACCAATTAAAGGAAGAGATATAGGGTAACACCATGGTTACATATATCTAAGTATGCATATACATACATACATATATATATATATATATGTATGTATATATATAGGTCTACTCAATGTTCAGCCTAAATAACTAGGTTAGTTATTTAAGACCTCTTAACCATAGCAGGAGCTAGTGCTAGAATACTCAGGGTTCTAGTCCATATATTAAATCATTCGATGATCATGCATAATAATATAATCGTAAAATAGAAGAGGCCAAAATCATACCTCAAATCTCGATACTGAATCAATGACCAATCTGTCATAAACTAGCCATAATAATGATAATAACAATATCAATAACAATACAAGTAAACAGCTAGTCCAGAAAACCAAATACCTAGTTGATCCTATCACATACCCCCACTGCCCTAAGCTTAGAAGGTTCAATCAATATACAACACACCATAAGGTATAATTATCACCCATATCTAGACAACCCCCTACCTTCTCCCATATGGGCTGATAGATATAGGTACATACTGGTAATAGGTAATGCACATGTACGAATGAATGCAAAATATATAATTAATATCATAATGTCATCATCATAACCATCTCTATAATATCCATCATAATCATCTTTTAGCCTTGTTAGGTATGTAGTTTCCATACATAGTGCTAGCTGGGCTTAAACCGGTAGATGTACACATAAGCACATGAATATAATCATCCTCTGACCTTGTCGGGTATCAATATCATCATCATAATATCCTCCAGCCTTGCAAGGTATTAATATACCATTATCGCAATATCCTTCGACCTTGTTAGGTATATAATTAGTATCATCATAATTATCAACACACATATAACATCAATACTAAAATATCATTAAGTTTTACCCGAAATCTATATCATTAATACAACATTTTCTACCATTCCATACAGAAGAGATGTATGTAGAGATAATAGGTGCACGAACTCAAACCATGGCCAAAAAGAGTGTAAATTTATAAATTCATTGTTTAGAGTGAACTTCGATACTAAATCATTATAAGAGTGTAGAAAGGATCAGAATCTCTCACAATCGGAGTAATTAGTAGTATCAAATCATAGACCAGAATTTATCTCGGCCAAGTATTTAAATCATCATTATTAATCTCTCTTACATATAAGTTATTCATTAAGACAGACGGTTATTATTATGAAGAAATTTGATTTCAAGGTTAAAAGTGGGCTTTAACCCTTGTTTAGGGAGATCAATAATATGATCATATTTTAACTAGAATCCCATTATTCACCAAATTGATAATCATAAATGTACCAAATCTATGCATGTCATCACCAGTATTCAAATAATGAAACCATAAGCATCAAACTACAACCGTATCCTTTACAAGGATGAGCACTTCCTGGATGTCCAATCGATATCACAACACAACCTTGGGACTAATAATATGTTTGAAATAATCACAACATCATAATCATGGCCTTAGGTCCACATATGTATCCAAAACTCATATCATTAAACATATTTATACGTCATCTTATGTCTATAAGCCATAGCATAACTACGAGGCATAACATATCTTTCAGTCATAAGGCATAATTCTAATCATCTCATATTTAGAAGGCATAATATAAATAAACATCTCACATATAGGAGGCATAATATAAATAAGCATCTCGCATATAAGAGGCATAATATCAATAAGCATCTCACATCTAAGAGGCATAATATCAATAAGCATCTCACATTTAAGAGGCATCTCACATATAGTAGGCATAATATCAATAAGCATCTCATATCTAGGAGGAATAATATATCACTACGCCATAAATCATAACTTTGAAAAGTATCATCTCTATAGGTCAAATATCACATCAATGAGGAATATCATAGTCATGGGCTATTAATCATTATCTGGGGAAATACCAACATGACTCACCAAGTCATGAAGTAACCTTACACTAAATGATTACTAGCCTCAACTATGCATAAGATACGTAAATAAGTCCACAAGTGCTAACACAAGTCTTAGCCTAAGATAGGCCGAAAGAACCCATTTCTAATACTTGAATTTCATAATTTGACAATTTATACCCAGACTAGGGAATTTCATAATTTGACAATTTATACCCAGACTAGGCTAAGGTATCTAATTTGATTTCTAGGCGGTACATAAGCCATAATTAATACTAAGATAGAAATTTTACCTGGAACCATGAGCAAATAACTTAACTCCACCCATTTTACTGTTTCAAGATCACTAAAAGAGTCCAACTAAAGTAAATCATACTAATCATATTTCCAACACTTAAACCACATCCTAAAACTAGCATCATATCAAATCCCTTCTACGAATTAGCTCAATTAGGAAGAAGGCAATAAGATTCTAAAAGCGTAATAAGTATTTCACTTTATGGGGTCAAAAACCCTCATCTAATCCCTAAACTTCAATAATCAAGCCTAAGCTATTCTACCCAATATTAATATTAACATTCACATCTATATGGAATATATAACACTCATCATCTTACGAAGAAGAGTAGACAAAAGACTATCTCAAAGACGAACTGCAAATCCTTAAATCATTTACCAAATGCTCGACTTTATTTCACAATCCCAAAATTCCATCACGCTATAAAAATTGTAATCTACTTATCAATACAAGAATAATGATACCCATATTACACCATTGTACTTCGGGTTCAAAAACGCACCAAAGCCCAACTAAGTCCCACTTATGAAAATCACATTTTCAAGGTTAACCTAATGTTCATACATTATCAAGGAATTATAACCCTTAAGAATGAATGAAAACCAAGCTAATTTGGGGCTAAAATCAAGCCCTTAAGCTATTTAGGGTTTTAGGTCAAAAACCAAGAAATTCATCAAGAAAGGAAGGAAATCTTACCCTAAATCTGAATATATTCACGACAATGGATGTTAATAAAGATCCCAAGTCACCCCCAAGACTCAACTTAAAGTTAGCACACTATTTTAGGGTTTTGGCTCTCAAGAATGAGTAAGAAATGGCCAAAACGTGGCCTAAGGAGTTTTTTTATGCCCATGCCAGGTGTTCAGGTATGGCAATTGCACAACCAAGTATGAAATCACACTACTTAGCAGCAGAAGTACGTATGGTAATTGCTATACTCCTTCAGGTGATCATACTACTTGTTGCTATTATAATTGATAGCTGAAACTTCGAAAAATTCCAAGTTTCTACCAATGCCTTAGGATTCATTCATAATCTAATATATGCAAATGAACTATGTAACCATATTAAATTCAACGTTCCAAATGCAATATCTAAGTCGTATTTTCCATATAAGGTTATTTTGATCAATTGTGGGCCCCACACCCATATTTCTAACTTTTTGACCAATATGTCGAAATGTGCTCGGGTGCATCAGGATCTAAATCAAAGGTCTACCTAGCCTAAAATCAATATTATGAAGCTATTGGCACATTCAGAATTTACATCTGAGATTGTTTTATTGAAGTTTTTGCTCGGTGGTTGTTTGGAACCATTAAGGACTTCTAAACAAGAAATTGGCTCTAAATACCAAAGAAACTGCCTGATAACCGAACTATCAATACCAACAAGTTATAAATGACTTGGGACAGCTATGGAAAATCTCTAATTATTAAAATACATGGAAATATAAAAAATGACCCGAGGGCTATTATATCGGGCAAGGCAAAACAGTAGCAGATGCCTTGAGTTGGAAGGCAGTATGTGTGGGTAGCTTGGCTTGTATTTTAGTTTCTCAAAGGCCGTTGGAATGGGAGATTCAATCCTTATCCAACTTGATGGTTTGCCTTGACCTCTCAGATCTTAGAAGGAATTTGGCTAGTGTGGATGCGAGATCCTTATTATTTGAGCAGATTTGAGATCGTTAGTTTGGGGATAACAAGCTTTGTTTCCTTTGTGATCAGGTTTTGAGTGGTGATCCTGAGAGGAAAACCATAGATTTTGAGGGTGTTTTGAGATTTGATAGCCGTATTTGTGTTTTGGGGATCGATAATTTGATTTAGTTAATTTTGCATAAGGCTAACAACTCTAGATATTCCATTTATCCTGGCATAGACAATATGTATAGAGATTTGAGACAACATTATTGGTGGAGTGGTATGAAGAGAGATGTGGCAGACTTTGTAGCTCGTTGCCTATATTGTCAGCAGGTAAAGGTTGAGCATCAACGACCAGGTGGTTTGACTCAGAGGTTGCCCATTCTCAAGTGGAAATATGAATGGATTACCATGGATTTTGTTAGTGTTTTGCCTCACACTTCTCGTGGTTCCGATGGTATTTGGGTCACTGTAGATCTTTTGACCAAGTCAGCACATTTCATTCCTATTTAGATGTCTTTCAATGCTGAGATGTTAGCCCATATCAATGTTTAGGAGATATTCCATTTTCATGGTGTGACTATTTTTATTATTTTAGACCATAGTTCAATGTTCACTTTGAGGTTTTGGAGAGCATTTTAGTAGGAGTTGGGCACTCAGGAGAATCTTAGTGCAACCTTTTATCCGCAGACAGATAGTCAGTCAAAGTGGACTATTAAGGTTCTTAAGGACATGTCTCGAGACTGTGTTATGGATTTTGGAGGCCAGTAGAAGAAGCACTTAGCCTTGATAGAGTTTGCATATAATTAAAATTATCATTCGAGTATTGAGATGGGACCTTTTGAGGCTTTGTGTGGTAGGAGATGTTGTTCTCTAATTGGATATTTTGAGAGTTTCAAGATTAATATTTATGGTACTGACTTGCTTTAGGAGTCGTTAGATAGAGTAAGGTTGATTCTAGATAGGTTGAGAGCGGCTCAGAGAAGACAGCTTATGTAGACCAAAGGCTTTGTGCCTTGAGATTTAGGATTGGTGATCATGTATTCCTCTGCATATCACCCATGAAGGGTGTGATGAGGTTCAGGATGAAGGGCAAGTCAGTCCTAAATATATTGAACCTTTTGAAATTCTTCACACAGTTGATGAGGTGGCTTATGAGTTATCTTTACCTCCAAATTTTGTCGTTGTTTATCTAGTTTTCCATGTCTCTATGTTATAATGATACATTCCTGATCCATCTCATGTGCTTAGATGAGACTCAGTCCAGTTGGATGGGTGTTTGACCTTTATAGAGAAGCAGGTGCTTATTTTGGCTAGTGATGTAAGAAGGTTGTACACTAGTGAGATTCCATTAGTTAAGGTCCAGTGGAGGCACCGCCCAGTTGAGGAGGCCACTTGGGAGATCGAGAGTAAGATGCAAACCCAGTATCCTCACTTTTTTTAGACTTCAAGTTCATTCTAATTCTTAACTTACAAGGACAAAAGTTTCTTTAGCAGTGGATATTGTAATGACCCTTCAGATCATTTTTCATATTTTCGCTTATTTTCACTATTAGAGTCTTTCCATAGTTATCTGGGTGCTCTCCTCTGTCTTCTATGACTTATGGGTGCAGTATTTATGTTATGAAATCTTATTCTGTGCTTTACTAGGTATTTGTGGGGTGTCTCCTGTCCTGAGCCGGGGGTCTATCGGAAACAGTCTTTCTACTTCTTTAGAGGTAGAGGTATGGACTGCGTACATCTTACCCCCCCAGACCCCACTAGGTGGGAATACACTGGGTTTGTTGTTGTAGGATTGACAGTTCGGTTACCGGGCAGTTCATTCGATTTTTAGAGCCAATTTTCTATTTAGAAGTCTTCACTGGTTTTAAATAGCCATAAGGCAAAACATCAGTAAAATAATCTCATATGCAAATTCTAATTATGCTAATAGCTTTGGAATATCAATTTTAAGCTAGGTAGACCTTTGGTTTGGGTCTCGAGGCACTCGGGCTCATTTTGACCTATTAGTCAAAAAATTGAGAAATTGGAAATATGAGCGTGGGACCCATATTTGGTCCAAACAACCTTGGATGGAAAATACGAATACTTCATTAAGTTCGAAACATTGAATTTAGTATGGTTACATAGTTTGTTTCCGTATACGAGATTCCAAAGAAATCTTGAGTAGCCAGGCGAGCCTATTTTTGGACTTGAAAAATATGGTGCACTAGGTTTCTGGTGCACCGCTATAGTGCCACCTTGGACCGCGATCATAACTCACTTTGTATAGGAGATATTGTGATCATAAAGGGGTGTTGCAATTGCGACTTGTGTGACAGACGAGAGATGGTGCGATCACAAGGTAGCAAGTTGTGAGAATGACTGTTGAGGACTTGGACTGGGTTTAAAATAACTCTTTTCCATGATTTTGGCCATTCTTCATCACTTTCTTGAGAGTTAAAAACCATAAATAGAGAGATTAGGTAAAACTGAAACTTGCGGGAGCTTGAGAAGTTAGATTAACATTATTTTTGCGATTATCTTCCGATTTAAGGTAAGAATTTACCCTTTTCTTGGTTAAATTTTTTAGTTTATTGCTCAAAATCCCAAAACCTTTCGGTCTTGATTTTATCCCCAATTTAGTTGGATTTTTACCCATTTTAAGGGTAATGATTCCTTGAGCTTGTAAGAATATTAGTTTGATTTCGAAAACACAATTTCTATAAGTGGACTCACATGGGATTTTGATGTGATTTTTGGACCCGAAGAACAATGGAGCAATATGGGTATTTCTATTCTCATATTGATGAGTAAAATGATTTTTGATAGCTTAGCATCTTTAGGAGGCTTCTCAAAAGGGAAAAAAGGTAGTCTAGCGATTCGTGGAGCGTTCTTCGGCTCCAAAGTAGGCTAGGTTTATTCCTTGTTAGATTGAGCTATATCATAGTATTCTTATGACATTGTGTTAGATTTAGGATAGGTTTAGATGTTGGATTTATGAAATGCAAGACTTAGTCTAGTTAGATCGTTTAGGCTATCTTGATCTCGTAGAGTTGAAACACTTGACTTATTTTCCTCATGTCATAGGTGAATTGGACTTTATTACTCATGTTTAGCATGTGAATGCCTTATATTACTCAAGTTAGGTAAAAATGCTTTAGTTACTCATGCTTAGTGTAAATTGGCCTCAATTGCTTACACTAATGGAGGTTGCCATAGTTTCCATTTGAATTAGTTAAAGTGCTTGAGAGGAATTTTTACCTTAGGACTAGTTATGTGTTGCTATACATCTAAGAGTGGATTTAGATACCTTAACCTAGTCTGGGTAGAATTTGAGTTAGAATATATTTCGGGGATTTAGAAGTGGGCTCTTGACCCACCTTAAGCCAAGATTGATGAATAGTTATTTTGAAACCCTTATATGTTTATTAAATGCCTAGAGAATGCCCCCTTTTTAGGCAATATTGAGGAACTTTGGTACTTGTTGGTTATGATGAATGTCGTTGGAGGTAATGCTTAAATGATTCTTCCATATTTATGATTTATTAGTTAAGCTTATGATGAGCTATTGATTATGCTATTGTTTTTGCTGTTGATTAGGCTACCGAATATACCGTTGAATGAGCCATTGACTATGATATTGTCTAAGCAATAGATTATATTATTGACTATGCTATGAATAAGCTATAGATCATGCCATGAATTAGATATTGCTCAAGCTATTGATAAACTACCTTTTATGCTAATGATAAGCCATTGAATATACTATTGATAAGACGTTGATCATGATATTGCCTATGATTATGATCATGTTAAACAATTATGCTAGTAGTTATGTTAGAAAACATCCTTATTGTTGACGTTAGAAATTGTGTTATTATTTGTGCTAGAAGATATGACTATTGATTATATGAGAAATTATGCTATTAATTATACTAGAAATCTTGATTCTTGACTTTATGGACACTTATGACATTGATTATATACTCGATTAAATTTTAAAAAATGGTGTTGATATTGATTATACCCAGCAAGGACGAAGGATATTATGATGATATATTGATATCCGACAAGGCTGGAGGATAATTATGATGATATATCCAGAGGATGATTATAATGAAATATTGATAACCAATAAGGCCGGAGGATGGTTATTATAATGTATTGATATCTGACAAGGTCGGAGGATATTATGATGATATATTAATACCCGAAAAGGCCGGAGGATGATTATATTGACGTGCCTATGTATACTTCTACCGGTTCGAGTTCAGCCATGCCTTATGTATGGCTATTATATAGTTCTATGCATATGCAAGTTGGGTATGATGCCGATATTAGGGATGTCAGATATAGCCCGAATGTCATAAATATGATAATTTGTGGACTTGCGAGGATTAGTAATAATTATTAATTGGTGATAAATAATTATAAAGTTGTATAGTTGATAATTAGTGATGAATAAGAATTAGTTGTGGATATTGTTAAGTGACTAATCATGACTAGCTGATAAATGAGGATTAATTGACAAAGGATGATTAGTTAATAAATATTGGCTAGTTGATAACTAATGACTAGTGAATATGTGGTGAATAGTTGTTAAATGATGACTAGAGATTTATGATGACTAGTAATCAAATGGCCTAGTTAATGAGAGATGGTTAGCTAAATAATGGTGATTAGTGAGTGACGATGATAAAGTTGTTAAATAATAATAGTATTATGAAATGTGGCCACTTGTCAAATATTGGTAAAATATGAAATATTGGTAACTAACCGAATGATTATAATTGTGGATTGATGGTTAAATGACAATGAAGGTTAGTTATAATGTTGATTGATTGCTTTATTCTACCTTTTAGTGTACCCTCCATGCGTAGGGAGTCTGTGATGGGTTATTACTTTTCCTTACCAATTGGTATATGAAAGCCAATTTTCTAATTATGTTTGCTTGTGTTGATGCTTTATGATACGTTATTATTTCGAGTTATTTATTCATTATGTTCGAGTTATGATTGGCATATGTTGAGCCTTATGCTATATTGTTAATCCAGTTTAATTACTTATTATGCACATTGATGTTGGAGATGATTCAGGTTCGTTTTTATACCTTGACTTAGTTATGTTATCTTGCATTTTATCATACTTATACCATGATTTAGCTCAGTTAGCCGATGATGCCTACTGAGTACTCGTTGTTTTGGTATTTATACTACACTTCTGTACTTTTTTGGTAAAGATCCGAGTGTTAGTTATAGTCATTGATCGACGTTCGCATGGTGATTGATTTTCGGAGATAGGGTGACCTCTTGGAGTCTGAATCACCTATTTTCCTCCATCTTTTATATTCAGTCTTTTGAGTCGAGACAGATGTATTGACTATCTTAAATATTTGAGTTGTATTATTATTATTAGATGCTATTGTACTGACACTACCAGGTCGTGGGATAGTATTTTGTATTATCTATTTTATCTATTTAGAATACTTTGCTTATTTATGAATTGTGTTCTTGATTTTTGCCTTTGGTGAGTATTTTCTATCGAATTAACCCATTGCGTTAGCTCCAGGTTATGGTTTGGATTACCTACCGTTAGGACTTAGTAGGTGTCATTATGATTCATAAATCGAGTCGTGACAAGAGATTACTAGTGGCTCTTGTACTGACCTTACCAGTTTTTTGAAGAGATTCTCTTTTTGTATATTTTATCCTCTTCCCCCTTTTGTGTAGTATATCATGTATGTATATCTCTTTCACTTTCTCTTATTATTTGTTAATGTTGATTACATTCTCTTTTTCCCTTTTTCTTTCGTTTGTTAGTCCATTATTTATCGTTCCAAACTATGATTTGGCTTACCTATTAGTAGATTAAAGTAGATGCAATCATGACATGAGAAATCAAGTCGTGACAAAGATTCTTCTTTTTTCTATTAAAATCATAGGTAGATTGAAAGCCCAAGTAAGCTATCTAATCAAATTAAGTCTTCTTCTTTTATTAGAGTCAAACCATCCCAAGTAAGAAATTTTCATTCTTCTTTTATTGGAATAGAAAATCCCAAAAATATAAACCATAAATCACAGGTGTGATAATCAAAAACTAAAAGTTGTATAATGTGAAATAATTTGACAAGAAAACATACTTAAGTCTAGCAAAGAAATCACATACATCTTAATTTGCTTGTTTAACAGAGAAGAAAGGTTAGAATGACCATATTTTAGTAGAAAGGGGATTGACAATGTTGAAAGAGAGATAAATACGTGTTTTGTAATTGCTATACGTGTATAACTTGAGGAATACATTATTGGCTTATGCGTTAGAATGACTAACATACCCTTTATCTAAATTTCTTATGACATCAAGCTAACATGTCAAAACTATCTCTTCAATAATATATTTCCTCCATATCATTATTTATTCATTTTTCTATTGGCACAAAAATTAAGAAGTAGTAAATGATAGGTATAATTTTACTATATTATTCTTTGAATATAATAAATTTAATGTTTTGGAAAATGTATTAGATAATGAATAATAATTACTGTTACGGGTAAAATGGATAGAAATAGATAAATTATCTATTTATTTTATAAATTAAATAAGTATTGTTTCAAATCCTAAAATAGAAAAGCGAACAAGTAAAGATGGACGAAAAGAGTAGAAAAATATTGCTATAATAGTAGGAGTAATTAAGAAAAAATATACTCTTAATTTTTATTAATCTCTAATGGAGCAAGTGAAACGCAAAGCCCTAATGTAAAAACCTCACCTTTGCGGTTCTCCCAGCACAACTCCCGGGAAATGAGTAGTTTCAGGAGAGCTCTCAGATCCAAATTATCTCTGTTTTCTTCAATTTCTACTTCCATTTCTCATCCTATAACTACTACTCGACCCCTTTCATCTCTTCTCCCTTATAGTCAAAATGCTTCATTTTGCTCTCGTCCCCGCCAAAACAATAAAGAAGGATCAACTATAGATTTGAATCAGTACCCTTCTGATAACATTCGAAACTTTTCTATTATTGCTCATGTTGATCATGGAAAATCCACCTTAGCTGACCGCCTTCTGGAACTTACTGGAACCATTAGGAAAGGACATGGTCAGCCTCAGTACTTGGATAAATTGCAGGTAAATTCCCTTTTAGTGCTTCATTCATGTTGTAAGAACGGTTAAAATGGTCCATAAGTTTGACGTTACTCTACTTTTATTTAATTTTCTTAACTGGAGCCACCCATGTTTCTTCAACTTTTTTCACTCCAATATATATGAAGTTTGAATAAACATGGAGGTTAAGAAAGTAATGATGACGGATCATAAATATGCATAACATTTGTGTAACTATAATATAAGATTCTTGGAACATGCAGTTTGAAATATTTCATAATGCACCCAAGGGTGTGGCCTTGTGGACTTTGGTTAATGAAGTGGTTGAGAACTATGAGGTCTCAGGTTCAAATCCCAACTGACACAAAAATATTAGGTGATTTTTTTCCATCCGTCCTATCCTTGGCGGAGATAGTTATTTGGTACCTGTTGTGGTGGAAGATTGCAGCCTTGCAGGTATCTTGTAGAATTAGTTGAGGTGTGCATAAGTTGGATCAGGCACCATGATTAAACAACAACAACAACAAACCCAGTGTATTCCCACCTGGTGGGGTCTGGGGGTAAGATGTACGCAGTCCATACCTCTACCTCTAAAGAAGTAGAAAGGCTGTTTCCGATAGACCCCCGGCTCAAGACACAAGATACCAGGCAAATACATATTAAAGCACCGAACAAGGTTACAAGACAACATAACATAAATAACATAACATAAATAACATAAATACGTCAGCCATAAATAGAAAGAAACAGAGGAAAGCACCCAGCCTCTTACTAAAACAAGGAGCACGGAATCATAACAAGAATACTACCCCCAACAAGTAAAACCCTACACTAGCGACCCAAACTGGCCCTAGTCTTCTGCCCTAATTCGCGTCCTCCAGACCTTCCTATCTAGGGTCATGTCCTCGGTGAGCTGCAACTGCTCCATATCCCGCCTAATCACCTCACCCCAATACTTCTTCGGCCTACCCCTACCCCGCCTAAAACCATCCAACGCTAGTCTCTCACACCTACGAACTGGGGCATCCATGCCCCTCCTCTTCACGTGTCCGAACCAGCGCAATCGGACTTCCCGCATCTTGCACTCCACTGGAGTCACACCAACCTTCTCCCTGGTAGTCTCATTCCGAACTCTATCCCCCCTAGTCAGCCCACACATCCAGCGCAACATCCGCATCTCTGCCACCTTCATTTTTTGGATGTGGGAAGTCTTAAAATTGTTACTTCAATAATAAGATACCCGATGTATGGGTTTAGGAAGGGTAGGGTGTATGCAGACCTTACCTCTATATCAGAAATTGAGAGGTTGTTTCCAATAGACCCTCGGTTTAAGGAGAAGTTGTCTAAAGAGTCCGACAAAGAAGTAACAGAACTACAATAAACAACAGAAAATAGCAAAAACAAAAGATAGTAATTGAACAGAAACTACAACAAAACAATACGATAATCGTGGTGCAAGAAGCAACAAGTAGTAACAGAAATCGAAGGAAAATGAACTACAAGAGTAATACTAAGACTACTAATATAAACGGACAACCAGACAACACACTGCTACGTGCTAACCTTCTACCGTGATCTGTGTCCTCCACTTCCTCCTATCTAAGGTCATGTCCTCGGTAAGCTGAAACTGTGCCATGATCTGTCTAATAACTTCTCCACAATACATGTTCGATCTGCCTTAATCTTTCTTGAAACCATCCATAACCAACCTCTCACACCTCCGCACTAGGTATCCATGGATCTCCTCTTTAGATGCCTGAATAATCTCAGCTTCATTTTTTGCATCTTGTCCTCCACCAAAGCCACTCCTACCTTGTTTCAAACATTCATTTCAAATCCTATCTCTCCTAGTATGCCCACATATCCATTGCAACATCCTCATTTTCGCAACTTTCATCTTCTAAAAGTGAGAGTTCTTGATTGGCTGAAATTCTGTTTGTACAACAAAGTCGATCTAACCACCACACTGGAGAACTTACCTTTATGTTTTGGTGGCACTTTCTTATCACACAATACTCTAAATGCAAACCTTCATTTATCCATCCTTGGATAATAGATCCAAGATACTTGAAACTTCCTCTCTTTTGGCTGTCATGTGTATTAAGCCTCACTACCACAAAAGTCTCATACGTCATGTCATTGAACTTGTAGTCGAAGTATTCTGTCTTGGTCTTGCTCAACCTGAACCCTTTAGAATCCAAGGTCTCGTCTCCAACCTCCGGCTTCAGTTAAAACTCTAACTAAACTTAGAAAAAGTCATTCTTTTTGGAATGGGGCTAAAAAGGACATATTGCCACATAAATTGGAACATGGAGTACTTCCTTTGCAAAATTTATCTTTCTAGCTTGAGGTCGAGTAATTCAAAGGCTACTTATTGAAGTGTGTGACCATCTCTTGTAAATGTTTAAGCTCTTACTAATAGCACCTTTATTTAACTTAATTATGTCTTCGAAACTCCCACACATCGGCGTGCTTAATACTTTTTCATATTCTTTTTTTGTGGGTAGAAATGTGTGGATATAAAAACTTAACACTTTTGTTACTTAATTGTGTCTTCATTAATTTTTAGGAGTGAGATACTTGTATCAAGATTTTTGGGTTAAATCAGATTTTTGTAAACTTTTGAGTGTCTGTTATGTTAGTGTATTTAAAACTTTTCCATTTGCTTGGTAAAAAATGCATCTCATAATCAGACAGCCTTTAGCGACAAACATGTAAACTATTTCACGGTAATCTTTGATCATTTTACTGGGTCCAGAAGTTGTAACATTTGTACTAGTCCGATAATTTTGAGCTCAAAATTTGGGAATTATGGGTAGCTGTTGTAATACATTTGCATTTGCTTATTAGCTTTAGGTGGAGGTGAAAGTCTACTTACATATTTGGCTTGGAATGAAGGTAGTCCTATTTTTGTACGAGGCTTATGACAATTTCACATCTTAATTAAAAAAATAAATAAAAGAATTAAAAAATACACACTCCTAGGAGTTTGTTGTCGTATTCCTTGGGAAAGGACAGTTGTGGGTATTTGTCTTTCATCCTCTGTTTGTGAAAGAGGTTGGGGATGTTGCCTAGGTAGCGGTATAAAGAAGGAGATAAGTTCAATTGAGGGGCTATGAGCCTATTTTTTGGTAGGTTGGAGTATTCAATTAAAGCAAAAATGCTCTCAGGCACATTCTCTAAAAACTCTCTCCTACTTTCTAGGAGAGAGAACCCTCTTTTCGGTAGGTTACCTAGGGACTACCAACCTCCTCCTCATCTCTCTCAGCTATCTCCTTTAGCGATAACTTTCTTTCCTATCTCTACAACAGCTTCTATACAGATATGGGGATAACATGATTTTCTTCAATGCTGGTTTCAAGTCTTTCGACATTACCAAATGGTTAGCTGATGAGCAGGTGTGTATTGACTGGGTGGAAAGAAATATGATGAGAAGAATACCTCTCAACAAAAAGGCGATGGAGTGGATTTGTTTCGTCTTGAGAGAAACCTCAAACAACAATAAGAATGTTGTGAGGAGATGGAGAATGAAGGATTAATTGGCAGAATATTTTGGTACGAGAAAGTTTAATGATCAAGATTTATGAGCATCTTGTCCCTTAAAGATGCAGAGTAGTAGTTATTCTACCAGAAGCCTTTAATGTTGGTTGGAGAGTCATTGCATTCAAGATAGGTAATTTCATTAATTACAACCAGCCAAAACCCTTCAAAGTTCTCCACAGAATGGTTGATACTAAATATCCCTATGCTAATGTAGCTGAAGATAGTAAATGGAAACTAAATATCCTTAAGAGTAGAAGACAAAAAGGCTTCACCTATGCTTCATCTGATTATAGTAGAGGTTTACTCGAAAGATGCGTCATTGGAAATTTCAGCGATTTTACCCCTGAGCTGCCTACTCTTTCTGAGGTCAGAAAATGGGCCTCTACAACTTGGAAGAAAGTATTTATGATAAATATGTATAAGATGGCAAGAAGCTCATTCCTCTTTGAATTCCCCAACAGGAATATGACTGAACAAGTTCTTCAAGGTTTGTGGACCTGGAAGAAATCTAGGGTTAGGTTGAATGGTGGAACCCTGTTGTTGGGTGTACTCCGGCCGTACAAAAGTGCAAAACAACATGGATTAGAGCGATTGAGCTTCCTCTTCATTTGTGGTCGCAAGAAATATTCCGACAAATTAGGGATCTTTGTGGTGGGTGGAAAGCAATAGAGGAAGATGAATTGAAGAATCATCTAAAGAGGGCGTGAATTGAAGTAATGGGGGATGGTCGAAATATCCTAAGGGAAGTTACTCTCACAAAAGAGGGTCTGAATTCTTCATTCTGATATGGTGGAGAGAACCTACTTTTGAAAGAATTCCCATGGATATTTCAGCGACTGGTGATGGAGAACCCAAAGGTATAAACAATTGCATTGTCCAGCAGTCCATAGAGCTCTACGATGTTATAGACTTTGGGATGTTTGACAGTTGTAGATGGGAGAGTACAGGGACACGTGGGGCCAACAATTTCAAATTTTAAAATCCACATGGGGTTATGTGAAGAAAAGGGTTTTGCTTTGGTCGATATGTGTTGTATCTTGTTTTGATGATGAGCAGATGACTATAAGGGACCAGGTCCTTGGTCCCTAGATGTTCAATGCAACAGTACAGCTGGCACGCGTCTGCACAGTTTTGTCTTCTTGTGTAACAAACTATGCAGGTGCTGCTTGTACTATTTAGGACACCTGGTTCAATTATATTTTAACCCTAATCATCACTCATCTATAAAAGGAAAAAGATGCCTCTTCATTAAGTGGTTTTTGCAAAATTCAGAATTAAAGAGTGAAAATTGAGAAACGCAAAAACTCAATCTAGTTGCTCAAGTATAGCTCTGGTTCTTATTTCTTTTATGCACAAAAGAGTGTGTTCTTGAGTGAGTCCTGAATTGTAATTGAATTTCTCAAGCTATAAGGGTAATGCTCTTTTACTTTTGCTTTAAGAGAACTTAGGTAGAGTTCCTAAGGTTGATGTTGGTTAGAGTTAATCAATATCGAAGTGTGTTCTTAGCAGAGTTGCTCAAGTAGGCTTGTAGTAGAGTTATTACAAGCAGGAGGAACCTAGAGTTAGGTTCATTGAAGACTGTAATTAGGAGTTTGATTATAGTGAAGTTTTGGGTTCTTGTAAGGGCAAGCCATGGTTTTTCCTCCTTTGAGCAAGGGGGTTTCGACGTTAAATATTGTGTCTTTTACATTTCCTGCACTGCTTTGTGTTCCTGGTTGGTTTACTGTGCTTTTGCCTGTGACTGATTCTGAGGGACCTGGTCCCTCACAGTGTGGTGCATCCCTCCAAGGTTTCAATAATATGCCTCATCCTTTGGGCCATTTTGACTGCAACAAGAAGATTGAGCCCGATCCAACCCAAATAATTTATAACAATATTGTGGAGAAGCGCAATTGTGATTAAAAGGATCTCTTACTCTTAGAGCAGTCATTGACAAACACTTCAACATCAACATCGACATTAGACCAGTCCATCAATTTTTCTGAAGTAGGCGGCAGGCAAATCGTACCAAGGGAAAAAGAGAGAGGCGAGAATTATGTCGAGGGGGAAGGAAATTCACAGGGGAGGTTCCAAATCAGGAACAACAAGAAGTTTCTAACAACGACACAACAATTAATGGAGAATTTCAGGAAGTGAAAGATGTGACACAACTGCAAATAGAACAAAATTATGCACTAATGGAGGAGTTGGAAACTACTGTGTGGGCTAAACAAAACTTGCTAAAACTCAGCAAGATGTTTGGAATTGATTATAAAGGCCATAGAGAGACTCTTGAATTACTCATGCAAATTGATGGAAGTAGGCAAGCGAGGAGAATGGAACCCGCTACAGATAGATATCAAGAAAACCAGGAGCAAAGGTTCTCTTAAGATGAAAAATCTGATTACATTTTATGTGAAATTTAAAAGTGGTGGAGGCAGAGTCAACAACAACAACAACAACATACCCAGTGTATTCACATCTAGTGGGGTCTGGGGAGGGTAAAGTGTACGCAGGCCATACCACTACCTCAGGAGAAGTAGAGAGACTGCTTTCGATAGACCCCCGGCTTAGAACCAATAATAGTATAAGCAACAAAACATAAATGCATATAAACTTGTACAGGCAAAATAAACTACCGCTAGCCACAAGATAATACTAGTGCCACAAGATACTACTACAACAACAACAAACCCAGTGTATTCCCACCTAGTGGGGTTTGGGGGGGTAAGATGTACGCAGTCCATACCTCTACCTCTTTAAGGCTGTTTCCGATAGACCCCCGGCTCAAGACACGAGATATCGCACAAATACATAGTAAAGCACAGAACAAGATTTCATAACATAAATACGACACCCATAAGTAATAAAAACAGAGAAAAGCACACAGATTCGTAATAAAACATGGAACAAGGTATTATAACAAGAATAATACCCCCACCAAGTAATTCCCTACACTAGCGACCCAAACTGATCCTAGCCTTCTGCCCTAATTCGCGTTCTCCAGATCTTCCTATCTAGGGTCATGTCCTCGGTGAGCTGTAACTGCTCCATGTCCCGCCTAATCACCTCACCCCAGTACTTCTTCGGCCTACCCCTACCCCGCCTAAAACCATCCAACGCTAGCCTCTCACACCTACGAACCGGGGCATCCATGCCCCTCCTCATCACGTGTCCGAACCATCTCAATCGGACTTCCCGCATCTTATACTCCACTGGAGTCACACCTACCTTCTCCCTGGTAATCTCATTCCGAACTCTATCCCCTCTAGTCGGCCCACACATCCAACGCAACATCCGCATTTCTGTCACCTTCATTTTTTGGATGTGGGAGTTCTTAACTGGCCAACACTCCGCTCCATACAACATGGCCGGACGGACTATCGCCCTGTAGAATTTGCCTTTAAGCTTGGGCGGCACCTTCTTATCATACAACACCCCCGACGGGAGCTTCCACTTCATCCATCCCCCCAATACGGTGCGAGACATCCTCGTCAATCTCGCCGTTACCCTGGATCACGGACCCGAGATACTTGAAACTATCCCTCTTACATACCTCCTGTGATTCCAACTTCACTACCACCTTATTTTCCAGCCTCACGTCATTAAACTTGCATTCCAAATACTCTGTCTTGCTTCTACTCAACCTGAACCCTTTAGACTTCAGCGTTTGTCTCCACACCTCTAATTTGTCATTCACACCCCCTCGCGTCTCATCAATCAAAACTACATCATCTGCAAAAAGCATACACCAAGGCACCTCCCCTTGAGTATGCCGCGTCAACACATCCATCACCAAAGCAAACAAAAAGGGACTAAGAGTAGATCCCTGATGCAATCCTGTCAAGACAGTGAAATGCTCTGAGTCTCCTCCCGCCGTCCTCACCTGAGTTTTCGCTCCATCATACATGTCCTTAATTGCTCTGATATATGCCAGCGGGACTCCACTCACCTCCAAGCATCTCCAAAGCACCTCCCTGGGGACTTTGTTGTATGCCTTCTCCAGGTCGATAAACACCATGTGCAGGTCCTTCTTCCTTTCCCTATACTGTTCCACCAGCCTCCGTACCAGGTGAATTGCCTCCGTCGTCGAGCGGCCAGGCATAAATCCAAACTGGTTTTCCGAAATAGACACTATCCGTCTCATTCTCACCTCGACCACTCTCTCCTAAATCTTCATAGAGTGACTCAATAACTTAATCCCCCTATAGTTATTGCAACTCTGGATGTCACCCTTATTCTTATAGAGAGGGATCATGGTACTCCACCTCCAAGCCTCGGGCATTCTTGCCGTCTTGAAGATTTCGTTAAACAATCCAGTCAACCACCTTACACTAGCCTTTCCAGCGAACTTCCAAAACTCCACCGGTATCTCATCCGGCCCCGTCGCCCTACCCCTTCGCATCCTGCGAACAACCTCTCTAACCTCTTCTACCTTAAAATGTCTACAATAATTAAAATCCCGACACTCCTCTGAGTGCTCCAGCTCCCCTAACACAATAGCTCTATCCCCTTTGTCATTCAAGAGCCTATGAAAGTACGACTGCCATCTATTCTTAATGTGGCCGTCCTCCACCAACACTGTACCGTCCTCCCCCTTAATGCACCTCACCTGGTCGAGGTCACGACCCTTCCTCTCCCTAGCCTTAGCGAGTCTAAACAACTTTTTCTCCCCTCCTTTCCCCTGTAACCTTACATACAAGCTCTCAAAAGCGGCCGTCTTAGCCGCCGTAACTGCTAACTTAGCCTCCTTCTTAGCTAGCTTGTACTCTTTCCTATTCACCCGCTTCTCTTCTTCGTCCTTACTCTCAACCAACTTAGTGTACGCCCCTTTCTTGGTCCCCACTTTCTTCTTAACCTCTTCATTCCACCACCAATCTCCCCGATGATGCTCGGCCCGCCCCTAGAAACACCCAACACCTCACTTGCATTCTCCCTGATGCACCTAGCCACCCTATCCCACATATTATCCACGTCCCCCCTACACTCCCAGACCCCCATTCCCGCCAACTTCTCCCCTATCTCCCACGCATTCACTGGGGTAGCAAAGCAGCAGCAAGAAATACAAGGCTCACACCAATTGGAAGAAATAATGAAGAAACAAAACAAAACTAAAGTCAAATAGAGAGCAAACACCACTGGACTCACCACCCAAAGCCCCAACCAGAGCCCCGAGCCGATAACCCAATAAAAAGTAGTGTAAGAAACGACAACAGACAATATCAACAAATCAAACGCAAGTCAAGATACAGGAGATAGTACTGGCATAATACGAAGAATGAAATACTGACATAACAAAGGTTAGAAGTCACCGGGTTACGCTTGTAGACCAAGTCGGAAACCAAAATCCAACGTAGATCGGGCTCCGGGGAGTTCCGGTGACGGAGAGACGGCGCTACTGGAGGCAGAAATTAGAGGGAGCGGCGGCTGCTGGTGCTGAGACGGAGCGGGTCGCCGGAGCCGGAGCCGGAGTTGGGGTTTATGGCGGAGGTGGCCGGCTGTTTCTGTGGCGGAGGTGGCGGCGCTGTTTCGCCGATGGCGGCGCCGGGCGGGTGCCGTTGAGGTATGAACAGGGGGGGGGAAGCGGGTCGGAGCCGGAGGTCGGCGACGGGGGCCGTGGGCCGACTGACGCCCTCTCACCCCAACCCTCTACCCTAGTTCGCATCCTCCATATCTTCCTATCAAGGGTCATGTAGGGGTGGGCATAGTACGGTACGGTACGATATTTTAAACTTCGGTATGGTAACTTTGGTTTTTGGTATCTAAAAGAAAAATACCATTACCATACCAAATTAGTTCGATATGGTTCGGTATTTTTAAATTCGGTTTCCGTATTTTACGGTATGGTAATTCGGTAACCATACTTTATTTGATTTCTACTTACATATATTCATATAAAAAACCTATAACTTTAAATTTTAAAAACGTCTCAATCATATTAGACTAACAACTATCTTTGTTTATCAATTACACAAAATGAACATTTCAATCACGATTGAATAGTGCGAGATGCAAACTCTGAACAATATTACCTAAACTTAAGCATAGTATTCCTAAATAATAACAACAACAACAAAGCTTCCCAAAAAATTTATTTCTTAATAAAAGTTGCTTTTGTTTTCAATTGGCTAATGGGTGATATATAAATATATTTAATAATCTTAAATATAATATATATGTGGGTTTTATATGTTATTTAAAAACTTCGGTGCGGTATACAGTATTTCGATATTTATTGCATAAATACCAAATACCGTACCAAATACCAAACTAATTTAAAATTTCTACCAAATACCATACCAAATACCATAACATCCATATCGTGGTATAAAAAATTTCGGTTTCGGTCTGGTAATCGGTATATACCATACCATGCCCACCCCTATTCTCCACCAACTTCCCCCCCTCTCCCACCCTCTCCAACTCTTAAACCTTATTCACAATTTCCTTCATTTTTATCTTTCCCCGTCCAGGCAATTCCTTATTCCACACCGTAACATTTGTTTGTAACTTTTCTATAAGTCTAGAAGATGGAGTTTCAACATAAGTGGCACGGACTCTTTATTTTTGGTGCCGCACCTGTGTTGACACTACATGGATATGGATTAGTACTGGATATGGTCAATCGATTTTGTATACTTTGACCAAAATAGATTGAGATATTTGAGGCACAAACTGTGATTCCTAAAATCAAAACAAAACCTGGGGTGAAATCATAATTTAGGCATATGTTTTTTAATCATTAAAGATATTTGTGCTAAAAAGTAAAAAGTCCGCAAGGCATAAGGTGCTTTAAAGATATTTACAGTTCAACATCACCATTGGATGTCCAATGAACTCAAGAAATCTATCATGACCTCTATATCATTTTCAATAGCCATGTTACACCAAAAAAAAATATTGAGGAGATACATTTGTACTTGATAATAATTACAAATTCAGACTTGCTCTCACAAATTTGTGCATTTCTTTCCTTCCATATAGTCCACCATAATTTAGTCACATCTTTATAACTCTATTTTTAGCTGAACCCAATCACCTGTATCCATGCTTAGATGCGTACCATTGAATTTGAAAATTCAGACATGAAGGATTCGATCTCTAGATCCGCACCTGTATCGGACACATGCACCCGAGTCCGAGCAACTTAGGTTCCACTACTTCGTACCTATTCCACCAATTGTTCACTCTGTCACCAAAGTCCGCCGTATGCAACCACATGTTCTCAAATCTGAAAGATGCACTTATGCTTGTATCTCTTCCGCCCTCCAACATGATAGGTAAGTGATCTGATGTCAATTTAGTAGGGGGTTTGTATTACATCGGAGTCAACTCCTCCCTGGTGGTAGACATCAAGTCAACTCTTGATCTAAGATGTAGAACCCTCCGACCTTGCTCAAGTGAAATTAGCACCTATCAAAGGAAGATCAATAAGAAAATGATTATCAATATACTCTAAGAACTCCTCCATTACCCTGAACACCACCCGACAATCTACTCTCTCCTCCATGAATCTAATACCACCTAACACCCACAGAATGTTCCAATCCCCAAAGCCACCATCATCTAATCGCAAAAAATCGATTCAAGACCCCTCCTTGGCAGGACCATGCACACCCTCAAAACCCCACTCCAGCTGAGCAGCTAACAAAATCAGTACTGTGTGTCATTTGTCATTATTAGAGAACTAATTACTTGTGCTCTTTGTTCATATATACGCAATTAACTCCTGATACCGTTTAATATATGTGTGAAAAATCTGTAATATTTCTTAGGTAGAGAGGGAACGGGGGATAACTGTTAAAGCCCAAACAGCAACTATGTTCCATCGTCACAAGTTCCTTGGCAGTGACACAAATTTTTTGTTAAACCTTATTGACACACCTGGGCATGTGGATTTCAGTTATGAAGTGTCCAGATCTTTGGCAGCTTGTCAAGGTGCCCTTTTGGTTGTAGATGCAGCCCAAGGTGTCCAGGCACAGACTGTTGCTAATTTTTACCTCGCGTTTGAATCAAACCTGGCCATAATTCCTGTCATAAACAAAATTGATCAGCCCACTGCTGATCCAGATCGGGTAAAAGCACAGCTCAAATCCATGTTTGACCTTGATCCTAGCGATGCACTATTGACGTCAGCAAAAACTGGTCATGGGCTAGAGCAGGTTCTACCTGCTGTGATAGACCGAATTCCTCCACCCCCTGGTAAAAGTACTTCACCTTTTCGAATGCTTTTGCTGGATTCATATTATGACGAGTACAAAGGAGTTATCTGCCATGTGGCTATTGTTGATGGTGCTCTGCACAAGGGTGACAAGATTTGCTCTGCTGCGACCGGCCAAAGTTATGAAGTTTCCGATGTTGGTATCATGCACCCAGAACTTGTGACAACAGGAATCCTTTTAGCAGGTCAAGTTGGATACATAGTCAGCGGAATGCGTTCAACAAAAGAGGCTCGTGTTGGAGACACTCTACATCATACACGAACAGTTATACATCCCCTTCCAGGTATCTTTGTTGTGTCTATGCCATAGATTTTCGATGAAAATTGGAATATTTAGAAAAGGTCGGCAACTTGCTAATTTGTTGACTGTGGAGAACATATCTTTCATAGTCAAGATGTCCATTTTATTTATGATGTCTCGGAGTTCCTTTCCCCAACCAACCTCCCCTGCATGCCCAAGAAAAATTGTTAGAAAGAAGCTTATGGCGTATCTTCCAAATGGGCTAGAGTAAATGCCTCACAAGAGATTTGGTTGATGTTTCAGAAACAAAAGCAAAAGTTGCATTATGTTAAAGCTTATGATCGGACATTACATCCAATCAACAGTTTTAGCTTCATACCCTGAAAGGTTTAGCTATGCACACTGTCATCATGGCCTCTAAAGATCTCATTATTAGATTGGTGTGTTTTCTTTTATTCTTGTTAGCAGAGCTTGACTCATCACAATATTTTCCTTGGTGATACATGGAGGTTTCAAGCCAGCAAAACAAATGGTCTTTTCTGGCCTATATCCAGCTGATGGATCTGATTTTGAAGCACTTAACCATGCCATAGAGAGATTGACGTGTAATGATGCCAGTGTCTCTGTAACCAAAGAAAGCAGCACAGCTCTAGGTCTGGGTTTCAGGTATGGAGAAATCATAATTCTTAAGACATTGTATTTTAACTTTGTTTCTTGTTCCTAATTCAGTCTCTTAACCCTTGCTAACAGATGTGGTTTCTTGGGCTTACTTCACATGGATGTTTTTCATCAGCGGCTTGAACAGGCACGTTCATTAAGTCATTAAATGTATTTGCCTTCACTTAAAACCCGGATTGATGAATACCAGACAAGGAAGACGGCATATCTCTTGCATTAGCAAGTACTGCTCCAGATGCTGGTCTCTCTTGTTGGAATCTCTCTCTCTCTCTCTTACCTGCACACACTTGCACAAAAAGAAAAAAAAAGGAAGAGGAAAGAAGTCTTGATTCCTCCCTCATCTGGTTTCTTTCTCTGTGGAACAAATGAAGATTGAGCTGTATCTTTCTTCAGAAGTTGCTTATTTAGTATAACGGCTGACAGGAACATGGAGCACATGTCATTTCCACTGTTCCCACAGTGCCATATATATTTGAGTACTCAAATGGAAGGTATGGTTACCTGCATGCTTTTACCTTTTTAAACGCTTTTCATCAACCTTACTGATCTGCATCTGTTTCCTCCTTTTCTTGGTTCTGTCCTTTTAGCAAATTACAGGTTCAGAATCCTGCTGCTTTGCCTTCAAACCCCAAATATCAACTTGTGGCCTGTCGGGAACCTACTGTGATAGCTACTATTATAATCCCTAGTGAGTAAGCTCCCGTGAACTTAAATCTTTTAGTTGTTTTTCTCAGCAATATGTGGCGGTTTATCTCTTTGCTTGGGGCATGTTTGGTGTTAAGGATGTACATTTTTACTCACATCATACTTCTGCTTAAAGTTATGTGGGGCCTGTTATCACTTTATGCGCTGAGCGTCGCGGAGAGCAACTGGAGTACTCATTCATTGATAGGTAACTCTTCTTGTGCCGATTTGCTGTCTGCTCTTGAAAGATCTCCTAAGTATGTCACACAGTGACATAAAAGCTATTCCATTTTCTGTTTTTGTTTTTAACTTTGTTCTTTTCTTTTCAATCATTTATTTGTAAGTGAAACTAGTGGATGCAGCTTTATCATCTTGACAAATATCTTCTGGAAAGATACTTCATATAGCAAAGCATGTAGGGGTGTGCATCGGTCTGTTCGGTTTTATGTGTTATTGGTTCGGTTTATCGGTTTTCGGTTTTTAAATATGTAAAACCAATAACCAACCAATAAGATATTTTCTTATCGGTTTCGGTTTATCGGTTTTTGGTCCTTAATGGTTCGGTTTTCGGTTTAATCAATAAGAAAATACTTATAAAATAGAAATAGTAACAACTAACATAAAAAAACAAAATCTTAGTTACCGCCAAAATCCTATGCAATGCATTTTAGTTTACAAGAATCTTCAAACTTGAACTGTATGTTAGTTAGAAAAAAAATTAAATCCTAATTGTTGGAAGCTATAAATGCTTCAAGCTTTTCAATACGATAATAGCCGAGCTTTATATTGTGCTTTTGTTGCCCTGAATAGGTTAATACTTTGTGAATCGCTGAATTGTGAATAAGTAGTGCATATAATATATACACATACACATATCTATCTATCTATATATAGATATATAGTGAGAGATATTTATATATATATAACATAAATAGGGTTTAACCGATAACCCAATAAGCTAAAACTGAAACCGAACCGTTTACCCAATAAATTTTTTTATAAAACCAATAAAAAATCATTAACCCAATAACCCAATACCAATAACCCAATACCAATAACCCAATAACATTTTTATCGGTTCGGTTTTTGCACATCCCTAAAAGCATGCTTGGTTCGAAATGGAATTTTGTTTTTTGACTTTCACGAGGAATTTCCTTTCATCTTTTCTCAAGCTCTTATGAACTTCAAGATTGATCGTATACAAGTTTTTTCCATCTTGCCAGCCAGCGGGCTTTCATGAAGTATCGCATGCCTCTGAGGGAAATTGTTGTGGACTTCTACAATGAATTGAAGAGTATAACATCAGGATATGCTTCCTTTGATTATGAGGACTCGGAGTAAGTTCGCTCCTCTCCTCTTCTTGCTCTATTTCTCTCAGGAACATACAAACAGAAGTCAGAAATTTATTGTTCAAATATATATCGACTCACCGGAGCATCTATCAGCACATAAAATTTTAATTCATTTAGCAAAAAAGTTTCCGCAACAATTTTTTCTAGTTGCAAGTGCTTCTGATCCAATTTTGCTTCGTCCTCTTTTCCTTTCATCCTCTTTTTTTCGTTTTGGACAGATATCAGGCGTCGGATTTGGTGAAGCTAGATATTCTCCTCAATGGCCAACCAGTTGATGCCATGGCAACCATTGTACACAAATCAAAAGCTCTGCGTGTTGGCCGCGAACTTGTGGAGAAGCTTAAAAAGTTTATAGACAGGTTTACTTATTCACCCTGTTATGTGTTTTGTTTTTTTTAATTGCGACTTCCAGTTTCTAATTCAGATAGTTGAGCAGGCAGATGTTCGAAATTATCATACAAGCTGCTATTGGATCTAAGGTCATCGCCAGGGAGACGTAAGTTTAATTTCTCCATCTATATCATACATCTGCGGACTATTAGATTATCCTGTGAATACAGTTGTCACTGTTTCAGCTTTTCTCTATAACACGTCTGTTATTGTACAAAACGATGGTGATTATTTATGGTTTCCTCCCCATAATGAGTGACCACCATTGATGTAAGAATATGCCGTTGAATAACTGGTTTTTGCTGATTGTTTACTAGATTAGGGATTTAACTGGCAATCTTATTCCACCTTGTTCCCAGTGTCATTTTTTTTCCTTCTCTTTCAGGGCCTGCAAGCAACACTTTTTTGGTAGTAGACAACAACCTTTTTAAATCTTTAGATTTTCAAGTGTAGTAGGGACAGGGAAATTTGGAATACATGTTCGTGCTTTAGCTCCCTCCTTCCCAATACTCGTTTTGTGTTTGCAGGTGGAGAAATTGGGTGGTTCACCCGATGTTGTTTCTTCGATATGCCATATATACATTTTTAGATTTTAAAAACTTCTTTGGCTCGAGAGTTTCATAGATAAACTGTTGTAGTTGCTGTTTGATTTATATATCTTGTTTCAGGCTTTCTGCTATGAGAAAAAATGTTCTGGCAAAGTGTTATGGTGGTGATGTTACAAGAAAGAGGAAGTTGTTGGAGAAGCAGAAAGAAGGGAAGAAGCGAATGAAGCGAGTGGGATCCGTCGATATACCCCAAGAGGCATTCCACGAGTTACTCAAGGTCTCATGAAGACCATCGTAAATGCCTTCAAGATTTCTAGGTACAAAAGGTGAATGAAGGAATTCACTTCCTAGTTAATAAGTGTATTTGTTTTTCTCTTTTAGGGGCAGGTTCTTGAAAAGTGAATTTTGATAGAAGTTTTAGCAGACAGGAGAGACGCCGATGAATAGAAAATGTGAACATTTTTTGTGAGAAAGTTGTATCACAGGATTTAAACTCATCTAATGAAAGATTAGTTGGGAGTTGTAATTAGTTTTAGTGTCACGTCAGCGCAGTTAACATAACTATTTTTTCCTTGCATGAAGAGTAAGATGTCATATACGATGATGGATATCTGACGTATGTTCACGAAGTTCCATTGCACCAAGCTACCTTTGTTAAACGTGGATGCATTTTCAGTGCAGAAGATGAGGTTCAAAGGGTATAAAACCCCAATTTTATTGTCTTTTTATCCCCGGAGAAATACAAATGTGTTGTTGTGGTCAAAGTTGACCCCTTCCATTTGTTGGAGATGGGATAATTTAGCCCATTGAATGGCTTTTTTTGATGAATTGTGGAGTGTCGACTATCAAAAAGATTTTTTTTTGAGAAAAAGGAACATGGAAGTACTTTTTGAAGTACTGTTGATCTTAACAAGAGAGCTGAACTTTCATCAAGGAAAGTCGCTTTACTGGGAGGATCCGTAGAATCATGTGCAATAGCTCTACATTTTCAGGCAGAGTTTGAACTTGTATAAATGATTTACATAGAATATGTAAAATCGTTTAATTTCTCCCCAATTGATTTGAGAAATTAAACAAAAAAAATTGTGAGCACAATACAAACTACACAATGATATGTTGGCTTCTGCTTCTGTATTGTAGGGTGGGGGGAAGTCTCTCTATTCTTCTTGGAACTTGGTAGGTAGTAGCAGCAACATAAACACAAGTGAAGGGTAAATGATTTCAAAGGTGTGAGCTATATGGCAAATGACACGTTTATAACACTCTTCATAGGACAGACATCAATTGTCTTGACAGTTGTAGTTATCGTTCAATAGAAACTGTCCTCTTCCTCTAGAATATTTGAATTCTTCTCAACCAATTCACAAGTATACCAAGTGGCCGTGTCAGACGAATTTTTCTTTCAAGAATTGACAGGTGACATGACCTTAGCTTAGATTATTTGTTTCGCGAAACGAGTGGAACTTGCTAGAGGGTGGGAGTCTAATAATCTAGTTGAATTTGGAACGTGGTAATGGAAAACTTCGAGTGTTAACGTTGTTTGTTATCCCAGGTTTCGACTCATTTGATGTAAGAACTTTGGTCGAAATTCGTGACGCCATTAATTCTTTTATATATTCTATTGGTGCAATGTCGTATCCACAAGTTGCCTGTTCAAAACCCAACTTCATGTCGTATGCACAAGCTGCCTGTTCAAAGCCCAACTTCTTTTTAAGTGTTTTAATCTGAATTATCTAGAAGTTTTATATTATAAAATAACTTAAACAAGTCACTTACAGGGAACCATGGTTTTTAAGTTCTTAATGATAGTTGTTTTCTATGATAGGTGATGTTCAGGAAGGTATATGAAGATGTCCATTTAAAGTTAACTTATCGGAAGCCTTTTAATGAAGATCGCATCCACATATTGGCATCTAAGTTTTGTAGGGATATGTGACTTGTCCTGACCCATATGTTACCCTTATGTAACTTTGAAGGCTTGTCAAATCTTAAGACTATAAATTTGTAACTTAAATTTTGGTGACTTGTTTGGCTGTTTTTAAACCCGTGTCTTGTTACACTTTTTTTTTTGTAATTATGCACAAAAGAAAAACTAGTTTATCTTTTGATACTCGAAAGTTTCAAAATTCATGTGTAGCATGAACCTATAGTAGTATTGAATGCAAATAAAACAAGTATTTGCCTTGATTATTTTGAAAAGGGTGCTACAAACACTTTTATATATACTAGTTTAGGTGTACGCGCCTCGCGCGTGTAGTTCACTTTATTGAGTTCAAACGTTACATTAAATAGGATATTTGTTTAAATATTAAAGATAAATACAATAATTAAATTCAACATCTTTTGAAAAATTTATTTAATTGAACCTGATCTTTACCAAATTTTTTTTTTCAAAGTCGATTGACATTGATCTACCACCTGTAAACTACAACAAAACAATATGATGATAGAAACATCAAAACAATATAATTAAATCAAACCTTTACACAAAAAATTTCTCAAAGCCGCCCGACACTAATCTACCACCTATAAACTATAACAAAATAATATGACAATAGAGATATCAAAATAATACAACTAAACTTTACATTTACACAAAAAAAATTCTCAAAACAGAGATATAAAAACAACACAATTAAACCTAACCTTTACCTAAAAAATTTCTTCAAAGCCGACTGACATTCATCTACTACCTGTAAATTCATCTACGAGCTAAAAACTACAACAAAATAATACGACAGTGATCACAAAGCTTAAGTTTTGATGAAAATAATTCTTATTTGAGCGAAAATTTTGACTCTAAAGAATGAGTTGAACGAAAACAAAGAAGATATTTATACACACATGTTGAATTCGATTATGTTAACAAAAATAATGAAGAAGTTGAGGGTTAAAAGCATCCACTAATCTAGATATGCAATCGAATCTATTAATCTAGATATGCAATCGAATCAAATTAGATGAGCATCAATCATATTTTCACAATCAGTAAACCATTTTCTTCTTTAGTTTAACATGCATCTTAATATTTATATAAGTATTTCCTTAATAGCGTCCTATTTTAGGAGTATTTTTTAATTTATCAGTATAAAGAAAAATATTAATTGATTCTACTTCCATATATTTTAAGAGTCTAGTTAATATGATAAAAGTAATCAAATAATAAATTGAAAAAATGGTGAAAACACAATTTTGTCTAAAGAAGAATCTTTTAGTGAAGACAAAAAGTACAAATCACTTTTTTAAGGGTTTTTACACTTTTAATATATTATAGATTATAGATTATAGATAATATAGTATACTATATAATAATTGTAAATCTATCATAGAAAATCTCACTTCAGGATTAGAAAGGTATTTTTTCAATATATAAGTTTCATCTATCCCATTTTTTAAACCAGAATCCAAAAAATATTTTCAAAGCTTAAGGCTAGAAGGGGGAAATACATAACAATTGGTCGGTCATTTTATTCTGTTTTCTTAATTTTATAATTTTAAATATTAGAACATTTAATATAGTTCAAATAATTAGAAAAGATTTAAGAAGTATAATACTAATCAATTTTAGAGTACATAAATATCAATGGTTCTTACATCTTTTAAATTTGTTATAGAAAATGAGAACAAACAAAAGAAAAGAGACAAATCTTTGATTTTTATAGACTACGTCTTTCGACAGTAACATACTTGTTTTGTGTAATTTTTTCATAAGAAATTTTCAACTGAAACAAAAAATATGAGAAATAATTTAGAGAGAGAATTTGTTGTCAATTGTTGAATATGAGTGATTTATATATAATCTAGAACTTGTTTTCCATGTTAGGATGCTTGAATACCCTTGTTTAAAGGAATTCTGAACATACACAACCACACAACGATTACTATTTATTATTCCTAAATCCTAAGTTAATTCTAAGTTTAAATAAAAAAGGACATAATTAGTGATATTTATAGTAATATTTTGGACGTTCCTATTTTTTTTTTGGGGACATATTTGATATGGTAAGAGAAGAATTCTCATAAACATAGAGATTTAATTATTATTTCTTACAATATGTTTTAGTTCTTACCTATATTTTAGGAGTTTTAAATATTTAATTAATTATTTTTTTTAATATTACAAAAAAAATAAAAAGACGATTTTGTCTAAAGCAAAAACTTTTGATGAAGGGCAAAAAGTTCAAACAACATTTCTAATGCCTTTTAAACTTTTAATATATTATAGATTATAGATTATAGATTATAGATTATAGATAGATATAGATTATAGGTTATAGATATAACTTAAACAACATCGTGTCTGATTTAGATCTTCTTTCTTTTTTCTTTTATTTTATGCTTATTCATTTTTTTTTGCCTCACACTGACGCAGCCGTAGATCGGGCCTTGGAAGTCCTCTCTGCGATTTCTTCTTTTGATAAAGTAATATGAGGTTAATGATGGCCAAAGATGGTGAGGTTAATGATGGTAAAAGATTGTAATTTTAAATCCATTTTTCAAATGGTCCAGATTTCGCTACTAAAAATATTAGGAATATATTTTAAATAAATTTATTCTAAATATTATAAGTATTATATTAATTTTAGTTTTGTAAGTAGCATTCTCCGAAGAGGGCCGCCACACATCCAACTCAGAGACACCACATCTGTTAGGGTTTTTATCTCGATTTTCTTACTAAATTTGAGTATTAATTTTCTATTGAAATAAAACAAAAGTAATACCACAATTACTTTTATTTTTTCTAAAAGAAAAATATATAACTCTTTCATATTTGGCTTTGTTAGAGGAAAGATTTTGGACCTCTATAAATAGAATACCCACTTCTCATACAACAAAATAGTAGAATTCACAATGTTGTTGTCACGACCCAGAGCTGCCCCTAGTCGTAACACGGTGCTTAAGACCACGAGTGACCCTAAGCTAACCTATGATCTGGTACCTATTTGAGCACTGAATAAAATAGTAATAGGATAACATGCGCGGAAGATAATCTGATAAAAATACTGGTCTGATGTAATACTGAAAGATAATTCAACATGTCTGAAACAACTGAATAGAATGAAAACCAATTGACTGTCTATCTATTTGAAAGCCTCTAAAAATCATAAGGCGTTGATGGGACAAACTCTCAACTAACTCCGACTGATTGAATATAAAGAGATGCTGAAGGAACGGTAAAACATGTCATGTCCTCGATAGAAGAGGATTCACCACTACTGCTGCTGGGTAATGCTGAACTGTCTAAGGATGGTTGGGAAACTGAGTGTCCGAACCTATGTTATAAGATAACATAGCGCAAGAGAAAAGTATGTGGTCAGTACTTTGAATGTACTGGTACGTGAAATAAGGACTAACTGAAATACATATGGCAACTGAACATGGATGTATAAACATGTAAAACTGAGAATACAAGACCAAGTAAAGCATGAACTAAATTTAATCTGTAAAACTGACTGACTGAATAATTGAAAACCTGATTACTTGGTCAAGAAAATCTAAATTGATATTGACACGATCCGGTCAGGGGCCTTGTCATAATAGGCATCCCAAGTCCAATTAGAATCGGAGACCACCCCCCGATACCTAACCCAACCAACCTACGCATATCCTGAGTCGGATAAATTCTTAATGAATAATAAGATAGCATTATTGTGTAACCTAAGACTCTAGGATAGGTCTACGACCGAGACCGACCCAAACGAGCATAACCGTTCCAAACCCAACCGCTAACCAATTGCAAAATAAAACCATAAACCAAACCAAGTTTCATAACATAACATACAAGGATAGAACAGTGAGAAATTTAGTCCAATGGTATCAGTCCCAATACTAATGCCAATACTAAGGCTGACACCAATACTGTTCCCGCCCATTAATGTTCTGGTTTTTGACGAAATATTTTAGGCCTTTTCTTTAGGATAATTATGTGTTTTCAAGAAACCATGGTTGCATTTAACATGGTATTCTAGTTTTTTTGGGGTAAGGACTGAGTGTGGAAGATAACTTGGATAATCTGAGCAAAACAAAGGCAAATTAAGTAGTGACGGCTTAGGCGACAGACCGTCGAACTTGTGACGAGCCGTCGGTCTAAAGCATCGATAAAAATAAGAAGGCATTTACTCTGGACAGCCTGCGACGATCTAGGCAATGAACCGTCGGCCTTGCGAAGAACTGTCACCAAAATACAAAAGGCATCAGCATTGAAAGTCCTGCGATGATACAGGCGATGAACTGTCGATCTTGCGATAGGCCGTCGCTCTACCTGTTATCCAGAAAAAGAACATGGAGTCACTGGACACCCTGCGATGATGCAGGCGATAGAACATTGGACCTGCGATGGATCGTTGCTTGACCCATTTCCCAGAAGCAAAACATGGAGTCACTAGACACCCTGTGATAATACAGGCGATGAACCGCCAGACCTGCGATGGATCGTCGCTTAATCTGTCAACCAAAATACGGAGAATCTGAGTTTGAATTTTAAAACCCCAGTTCTTGAACCATATAAATACCAAGTATTAGGGTTTATTCCACATCTTTGTCTTCAGGTTCATACTTTTTCTTCTATTGAGAGCTTTGTACTACTTTTCATTGAGATTTGAATCTAGAGATTGAGACGCGATTATTAGTTTTCATATTTTCCACCAAAGATTGAGAAGAACAATATTGTGACTTTTGTAAGTACTCTTTTTAATCTATTTATAAACATAAATATAGCTTTGATTTCTGACATGGAGATGAGTAGCTAAACTCCCATAACTAGGATTATGGGAGCCTTGATGTAGAGAACTATTTTGGGGTTATGAATGAGTTTGTTTTCTAAAATCTATCGAATTTGCATGAATCTTTCTTTATTTTAATGACATCTCTTGGTTGTAAACTTGAGAAGTGAGCCATGAACTCCACTTGTCTGACAAGAAGGTGGATGTTGGGAAAAAAGTGATTTACATGAACTCCATAGGTTTACCCTTTGGGTTAATAGGTTGATGCCTTAATAGGATCAACCCTCATGAGAATGTTATTGAATAATTCATGGACCCTTTAAGTTCGAGAGAAGTAAAGGGTGAAATACTCATTAGGTTGAGAAACATATGGGTAATCTTTAGAATTCAATAATTCTTGCAATTGGATACATAAGTTAGAATTCGAGCACAAACTCACAACCCTAATTGTTTGAATATCTTGGTGAGCATAACTCTAGTTAATTTATTCTCATTGGAAATACATCTACATTTACTCTCAGTAGCTGGTCTTTTGAGTAACACTAATACAAAATAACACTGTTAACATTTCCAAACCCCCTTTATTTTGGAGCCTTAGATCAATAGTCTAATAACATCCACAATACTTTATGAACACAGTATTACCTGTGGGATTCGATACCTAACCCAGTTGGGTTCTATATTTGACAGCAACTGCTTACTCTGTCGTAAGAGAGTTGTAATTTGGACATATCAAATTTTGGTGCCGTTGCCGGGAAATACAGTTGTCAATTAAGTTTGTGTTTGTTAATTGACCTTTGGTCAAGTTTCCTAAATTTTACTTTTGTTTGTTGTTTTTATTTGTATAGGGGAATTGCTGTGTATGCCAAGTACACAGAGATCGGGTGCACCATTATTACTAATATACCTGAAATCGCAACTTATTGGCATAATAATAGAACCCCAAGATGCTGAGACACTAGCCGCATTAGCTAGAGCTCAACTGAATCAGCAGAATGATGGCCAGCAGGCATGTCATCCTAACCCTGACGATGATGATTTAAGAGATGATGACTTGTTAGATCCTGCTAATCGAAGGCGTACAGAGAATATAGCTGTACCAATGAACAGAAACTGTCCTTTCAGGGCGAGACCTGATCGTCAAGCTGTTCAATTTGAACTTAATAATGATAAATATGGAATGGACGGAGTTGGTGCCACTGGAGCTATTATTCCTCCACCTCTATCACCAGGAGCAAAGTTCAATATTACTAGCACAATGATCGAACTCCTTCACCTGAAGGGGTTGTTTGGTGGACTCCCGGGAGATGATCCCTATATGCATTTAGTGAATTTTGTTACTATTTACAAGTCCTTTGATAACCCAGGAGTGGTACAGAATGCCATCCTCCTGCGGTTATTTCCATTGTCTCTGTCTGGAGAGGCAATATTGTGGCTTAATGAGTTGACGCCCGATTCGACAACTATTTGGAGGCAATTGAAAGAGGCTTTCCTAGAAAGGTTCTTTCCGCCTTCCAGAAGTGTACATTTGAGGGATGAGATAAATAACTTTAGGTAGATCCCAACCGAAGCCCTTCATAAGACATGGGAGAGGTTCAAAAAGAAGCTGACGCAGTGTCTGAACCATAATATGATAGATATTCATCTGATAGAGACTCTTTATCAAGCTTTAAACTCTATTACGAATCCAGTTATTGATAATGCTGTAGGGGGATCATTTGTGGATCTCACATTTTAGGAGGCCTCAGAGATGCTTGACTGGATAACTAAACAAAGTAGAGCTTGGCATACCAGGGATTCTGTGGTAGCAAGTTCTGCTGCATCTGTTGGCATGACTATGGAGTACGTAAGAAAGAGAAAGAATGTGATCAAGACATGGCACACTTGAAGATGCAGATGAATATGTTGACCAAGCTTCTATTATCTGCAAAGACTAAAAAAGTGAAGGCTGTTATGGCTAAAGGTAGAGATAATTCTAATTCGGAAGAAGAAGCTAACTATTTGAATAATCAGGGGGGTTTCTGAGGCAACAAAAAAGGAAATCAAGGTCGGAACTACTACGACAAAGCTGGTTATAAGGATAGGGAGCAAGGAAATTGGAAAGGTAAAAATGATAGAAGTAGACTATATGTACCTCCCAAAAGTAGAGATAGTTCTGCAACTAGCTTTTGCAAGATGTCCATAGAGGATATGATGGAGAAATTATTAAAGGGAGTTGAAGCTACCAACTCTAGAGTGACTACCATGAAGAGCAATTTATCTTCTATGAGTCAGTTAGTGAAGTCGCACTCTACGTTTATCAAGCAGTTGGAGCAACAAATAAGCCAGCTCTAGGAAGCTTTGAATCATAGAAAGACAGGAACATTACCAAGTGACACCATTTAGAACTCATAAAATAATGGCTCTATAATGCCCCACAAAATCCTCTTCCAGTCTGAGCCTTAGAGCGTATTTGGAAAAGCAAAAATCCGAGTCAATTTTTCAAAAATATCCTCCCTAGTATGAAATACTGTGAATCATGTGGGAATATATTTGAGCATGAATTAAGATCATAGAGGTCCCCTAACTTATGGACGAGTTGATAACTTTCCTATCGTTCAAGTTTTAGTGACTGTCAAAATTTAGGTCAACTTCAATCGACCATAATTCATTATTTATGAAGAACTGGGTGGCTTTCTATATATCAAATAAAATATCTTTGAATTATCTTTCCAACGATACCAATTTCATCTAAATCCAATATCGGAGGAAAGAGTTCCCATTTTACTCCAGCATGTCAAGCTAGAAACCAGTGACGACGTTTCTGATGGGCTATCACATTTCTGACGACCTTTTTGATGACGTCATCACATTTTGACGACATTTTTGACGATGTCATCAGCCCTGGGTAGAAAATCAAGAATTGGACCCCTTTTGTGATGACCATTCATGACGGCCTATCACGGACCTGAACATTTTTTCCAGCAATTCAATGGAATTTTTGCAAGGGTATTTTGGTCATTTCCCACTTTTTTGAGTCTCTATAAATATGAGGAACCCTCATTCAAACCCTAATTTCTCCATTTCTCTTCCAATTCTCTAAAGAGAGAATATCTAGGGTTTAAAATCAAGAACCTTAATCCTCCAAAAATTCATCCATAAATCTTTAAGCTTTCTTCAAGATTCAAGTTCCTCATAGTGTGGGCTTCAAGAATTTATTTATTTCAAGTGTGGATAAAGTTTCAAGCACTAAAGTTCATCCAATTTCAAAGGTTAAGGTATGTAGATGTTGATTCTTGGGTCCCTTTCATTCAAGAACCCTTTTTAAAACTAAAATATTTTTATGTTTGTGAGTTGTTAATGATTTGTATGAGTTGAAATGGATGTTTAATGTGTTGTTGATTTTTGATTTATGTTTGCCTACAAAATTTATGAGCTTTGATCCTAGTATGTAGAATTCATGTGATGTTTGTGATAGACCCTCTTGAAGTTGTTTTTCCATGTGATGTGTTCATTACTTTTGGGTGTAGAAATGGTTGAATAAGTGAAGAACGTTCCCCATAGGTTTGAGAAAGAGCTTAGGTGAAGCATAAGAGCCACTATAGTATGTTGAATAGGAAACCCCAAATTGTGAGCTAGTCCATGCATGCCTTAGTGAGTGAAATGTGCCAAGATAGCATGAAATTTCCAAGTAGGTGTAAAATCGGTCGTGTCTAATGGTTGTTGAAAGACCCTAGTGAACAAGTCGAGATATGATGGTGGTAAATTTTTTAATTTTGTGCTCTTTGATATATGCTAAGCTTTTAATATATGTCAAGTGGTTAGCAAGTAAATAGTGTCATGTTAGTATGAAGTTTCCCCTAAATCAAGTGATATCCAAATACATGACAAGACCGATATAGGTATGAAGTGCTTGATGTAAGATCTCATTGAATAGGGTATAATCTAATAGCATGTCTTCTCTAGGCTAGTATATGATAGTGAACCGATGTTGATGATCCTTAAAGGTTTGGAGTGACCCTTTGATGGTTGTGATGATATATAGAGGTCTATGTTTCCTAAATGCTTAATGCGATGTCCTACGGATCTTGAGAAGGAAAGTATGTTATGATTCCCAACTACTTGAAGTGATTTTTTAACGATTGTGATAATACATGAATGATTGTAATGATGAATGAATGCTTGTAATGATGAATAAATAATTGTAGTGATGAATGGATGACCGTGATGATGCATGAATGATTTGTGATAAAGAATGATTATGTCTTAATTTTATGTTGTCGAGTCCTGGGGGTATTTAACTCGAAAATAGAGCTGTTGTCTAGAGCCCGTGTCAGTTTCTCAATAATTCCAAAATGATTCGCAAAACTCAATGAACTATAAAACTCTGTATCCTCAGACAAGTGTGAAGCTTTATAAAGCTCAGTAATCTCAGTTATCTCTGTAATCTCTGTATCACTAGTAATCTAGCCTCAGACCTGTAATCAGCTCAGTTCTAATAGTATTCAAGTCATTCAATTCTAATCTAAGAAGCAATTTGAGTAATCTATTCAAGCTCTGTATCATCAGTCAGATACCATGATTTGATATCTTTTCCATCAGATACGGAACTAAGTTATCTTAGTGTAACTCAGTCAGACCTTTTGAGTTATATGATCAGTGTTAGATTCAGTTCAGCCAGTGTTTAGTTGAGAATTCAGTTCTGAGTCTTTCAATTGGGAGTAGAAACTAGCACTGAGCGAGCTCACGGATGGGAACTCACCTACTAGTAGAGGGTATGATTCGTAAAAGCAATCCTTGTGCTCCAGAACTACGTAGCTAGCGTAGGTTGAGACATCACACCTGTTAGTTGAGGGTGGATGAGAGATATCATACCTGCTAGATGAGGGTAGATGAGGTGGCTTGACCTACTAGATGAGGGCTTCACCGTTCTCGTTTAAGGACCTGCTAGATGAGGGTCATATAGAGTTGTCTTTACTAGTGGCACGGTAAGACACCCTTCCAACTGGGGCACAGGTTAGACTCCACATGTGGTAGGTTGGGGCATATCGATTAACTAACTACTTCCCACAGTTTCAGTTTCAGATTCAGTCTCAGTTTTAGAATCAGTCTTTAGAAATCCAGATTGTCAGATACAGTCATCTATCATTGTGAGGAACTCATATAGTTCCATTTATTTATGGGCTATCCCATCAGATAGACTTGGTCTCACATAAAGTTATTTGATATTATATTTAGAGATATGCTGTCATATAGGCTTGATCACAGTATCAGATTCTTATTGAGTATTCTTGTTGTCAGATTCAGATATAATCATATTTCTTATCATTGATAAAGCTTCCGAAATTATCTGTTAGAAAGGTTGATCTCTAATCCTATCAGTCGAAAGCAGTAAGTCCAAGAATTCAGTCATTGATGTAAACATATCCAGATCCTCAGTTATCAGTATCAGATGAGTCAGTGATTCAGTATCTCAGTGTCAGTAGTGAGTTCAGTCTGCAGTAAAGTGGTATATGAGTTTTAATATCTAGAGTTGCGATAATTTTGTTCATGTTCTGTGTATTCATGTATGTGTTCTCATGCGACATTTTCATGACTATTTAGTTTAGATATTGTGCATGCATAAACCCTTGCATTAGTCTACCCCGTCTACATACTCAGTATATTTTTGTACTGACGTATTTTTGGTATGGTGTTTTATTTGACACGTTAGGTTCAGAGGCACAGGATCCAGTTTATCCTCAGTAGTTTGGTCCCAGTCAGTAGCAGTAGCAGTGAGTCTTCTTCTTTTGAGGAAGAGTCTCAGTTTACTACTATTGTTTTAGACTTTGTTTATTTTCTGTTGACGGAGTTAGTTGGGGACATGTCCCATCAACTCCACAGTTTAGACAATTAGAGGCTTTTCAAATGGATGTATTAGTATTCAGTTTTCAACTTTAAGTATGTATAGATATGTTGGACCTTATGGCAAGTTTCCATATTTTTTCCAGATATTATGCAGTGTACAGGTACAGATATCAGAAAAGGGTTTGCTTGTGGTCCTTTGGGTCTATAAGTACCGTGTGACATATCGGGATGAGATCTCGGGGCATTACAAACTTGGTATCAGAGCCTAAGGTTCAATAGTGTCCTAGGAAGTCTGAAAAGCCGCATCTAGTAGAGTCTTATACATGGGTATGTAGCGCACCACATTTATGTATAAGAGGCTACAGGATGTACTTAGGAGTAGTTTCCCTTCTTTCAGTATTTATATCGTGCGAGTGAGCATGAGCTCAAGTTGATTCTCAGTCTAATCCACTTGTTTCTTCCAATTACAGAGTATGCCTCCTTGCAGAGATTTTGTCCTTGGGGTAGATGACCTGCCCCCACAGCCAATAGATCCTGAGAATGAGGGTGTGTCGCATGCATAGTTTAGAGATGCATTCACTACCTTAGCCCAGCCAATAGCTGCTCAGAATAGTTTGCAGAACGTTGTCCTATCTAGGTTTCTATCTGACACTCAGCAAAATGAGGGAAGAGAGCATAGGATGGATCAGAGGACTAGAACCAATAACTCTACGCTAAGATTAAGGAGTAGTAACCACTCCCAATTCCATCTGAGATCCTCAGCACCAGTTTCGCTATTAGTCCAGGCACCGGTTCCTAAACCTAAGAATTCTAATTGAGAAGGAGCATCAAGATCTAAGTCACTAGGTCGTGGGAAGAGTGTTCTTACTTACCCGTGTTGCGAAAAGTGTAGTAGGCAGCACAGGGGTGTATGTAGAGCCGGCAGTAAAGGGTGTTCTGGATGTGGTAGGCTAGGCCACAAGTTGCGAGAGTGTAGAATACTAGATCAGAGGGGTAGAGATTCACGCCAGTTGGAAGCCACTTCCAGTACTACTAGTGGTGATCATACCCATCCACATTATGGAGAGTATGGCAGGAGCAACCAAGGTATGTGTAGATCCAGTAGCGATGTGTGTTTTGGGTGCAGTGAATCAGGCCATAGAATGTGAGAATGTAGAGTGCTGACTCAAAGGGGTAGACTTCAGGCACTTCAGACTCTTCTTGATTGAAAAGGATTCCCTGAAATAGACCCGGGTAAGTTATGAGCCCTTCTTCTTTATGATATGAATTGTTAGGTCCTTTGCTTCCATTTTGAGCTTATATGTTAGCATGAGTCATGCATAAGTTTCAGATCTTGATCGGTCAATCATGACCCAGTTGTAGGTGCTCCGCGCACCTCTTCAGTATTTTAGCGAAGTATGTTTAGAGGGACATAGAGTCCCAAGGGGGAGATAGCCCATGGTATTATGATGTTGAATGCCATTAGATTCATCCAGATGCATGTTCAGATCTTCTTTATGAAATTAGCATCAGTTGTCACTGCATTGTCAATCATTATTGCATTGTCAGTCATGCTTTCAAAAGTCAGCTTAGCCGGACATTCATGCATTAGATATGCACATTCAGTAGAAAGAATTCAGCTTGTCAGCTGATAGCACTTTCTTTTTCATAACAAATTCAAGCACCAATACATTCTAAAGCATCATACTCAGCCAATTTCCTCTTATTTTGTCACATGACTTTATACTTTAAAGCACTTAGGAATTTGGATCAAATTATGGTCTTGAAAAATGGATTAAGCTTACATATGAGGCTGTCAAAGAAAATAAGCTAAAGGCTCAAAAGGGTTTAACTAGGATAATGTCCGTGGGTAGGTAAAAAGAAGGTAAATAATCTTAGGTTGCCAAAGAAATGCCTAAATCATCTCCTAAACTTACACTCTTTATTTTCGCTTTACATACATACCAGGCAAGTTCTAGCATCAGCCAAAAACATAGAATATACTATCATCTCACACACAAGGCACATGGTCGACTTTATTGGGAGTAGTATAGGCTCTTGACCAACAACTGAAGGAATTATACCACACAATATCACGTAGTGAGTCACAATTAGAGCCTAAACGTCTCAATAGTCATGATTTTAGCACAAACTCTTGTTATAATCTCATGCTGCCTATTAGAATAATTTCATGCGAAGCTAAGTAAAAAAAAATTAACTACAAAAAAAAACGATTAACTACGAAAAAAACAAAAAAAATGAAAAAAAAACTCAAACAAACAAACATAAATAAATGCAAATGCGGATAGAGAAGTAAAGCATGCAAATACCACCACCCCACACTTAAACGGGACACTGCCCTCAGTGGAAAATAAATAAGAAGAACCTGATCAGTCGGACTCCTCCTCTATGTCGAGGGTCATACCCCCTTCGTCGAAATCATCATAGGAGTCGTCGTCATTAGAATTCTCCTCCACGTCAGAGTCTGGCATGCGTCTATCATCATCGGTCGGCACATCATCATCAAGAGGTTCCTCAAAGTATGTACCTACTCCACACATATCCCTCGCATGCATATTCATTCGATATTCATGGTCCAGCTGTTGGAGCTCTGCAGCAGTTGGAACACGTCCACCACTCATCATTGTGAACCGAGTCATGCCATAAAGATGACGAAAAAAACTCTCATCTCGCGCATGTCTCTCCGCAGTAGTAAGGTTGACGCTATGTGTTGTTTCAGCATCTTTGACCTTTGTGAGGTCAACCTTCTTCGGGTTATGTGGGAGTTTGTGGTCAGCTGGTTCCTCTTCGATATCTTCCTTCCGCAAGATTGCTGTCAACAGATTGCCAAAAGTGAAGTGGGATCGCTTGTGTAGTCTAGCCTTCCGCATTGTAGAACGAATGATTGCCCCAATGTTGATAGGGACATTCGTCATCAAAGCGTAGACCAAACACACTCTATCTCTTGTTATTGTGTTGTACTGGGTCCCAGGAATAAGACAAGAGTTGACAATACGCAACCATATTCTTGCTTCCCTATTCAAAGGAGCATAGGGGAAGGTGTTGTGTCGTCCGGTGTCTTTTTGTCTGCTCCACCTTGCCATGGATCTACTTCCACAAAGTGTGTGTCGAATTTCTCTATAAGGAGGTCTGCTGTACAGCTCTTTGAATGGTGCTGGATCGACTGAAGGTAAGCCAAGAAAGGAGTTGATCAAATCCGCATTGAGTTGTAAAACTTGGCCCTGAATCTTGACCTCGTTGCCTGTGGTTTTTGGCGACCAATTGGCATAAAGTTCCCTTGTTAAATCAAGGTTAAATTCTCCTATGTCGCGGAAGATGAAATCCAGATTTAATGCCATGATTTTCGCCAACATGAGCGGCTCCTTCTTCGCTAGGCTGTCCTTGTTGATCAAGTCGACATGAACATATTTTCTTTCCTTGTTGTTCCTATACCATTCCTTGGCTTCCTCCTCAAGAACCCATTTTATTCCAAACATGCGGTGTGGTAATTGCATTGAGGATGATTCTCCTTGGTCCTTGCGACCTTTTTTCTTGCCCTTTTGGGAAGTGGTAGCCTTATCTTGTCTTGCTTTGGGTGCCATTGTACCTAGGCCTAGCCTTGCTCGATGCCTATTTTGTCATGAGCAATGCTCAATCCATAGCCTTATGCATCTTAATTCCAAACTTACCACCTTTACCATGCAATACGTCCAAATCGTCATTTGAAACCAATCTCCTCATTGAATACCTCATGCACCTACATTTGCTCAAAACTAATGAAAACGATTAGTACGATGGGTTGCCTCCCATCTAGCGCCTTAGTTTTGGTCGTGGCACGACTCTTATTTTTGGATTTTTAGTAATCAAAAGCAAAACACATACTAAAGAAATGAAAAACGATAAACGATAAACGATGGGTTGCCTCCCATCTAGCGCCTTATTTATTGTCGTGGCTCGACATAGTTACCTTGAGTACTTAGACTTCGTCGAGATAAGTGATGGCCATATAATTCATCGAGTCCAGAGGCCCGATATAAGGTTTAACACGTTGACCATTCACCTTGAAGACAACACCATTGGTGTCTTCCAACTCGACTACTCCAGATGACTAGACTTGGATAACTTTGTATGGACCAGACCACTTGGACTTTAACTTACCTGGGAATATCTTCAATCTAGAGTTGAAGAGAAGCACCATATCATCCTTTTGAAAGTTTCGTCGAACAATTCGCTGATCATGATACTTCTTCATCCGCTCCTTGTATAGGTCCGATCTCTTATATGCTTGGAGACGGAACTCATCTAATTCGTTCAGCTGCTCCAACCTCAGATTCATCGCATCATCCAAATTCAAATCCAATTGCTTCAACGCCCACAATGCCTTATGTTTGAGCTCAATGGGTAAATGAAAAGCCTTCCCATAAACTAGTTGATAAGGGGACATGCCAATGGGTGTTTTGAATGCAGTCCTATACGCCCACAGTGCATCGTCTAGCTTCCGAGACCAATCCTTCCTATTAGCATTTACCGTCTTCGCAAGGATTTGCTTGATCTCCCGATTGGAAACCTCTACTTGTCCACTCGTTTGTGGGTGATAAGGCGTGGCTACCTTATGTTGCTTGACACCATACTTGGCCAATACGGATTTGAATAGCTTGTTGCAAAAGTGAGATCCTCCATCGCTTATGATAGTACGTGGTACTCCAAAGCGAGAGAAGATATTCCTCTTCAAAAATGCTACAACACGCTTTCCCTCGTTGTCGGCCAATGCTACAGCTTCAACCCATTTCAAGACATAATCTACAGCAACTAAGATGTACTTCATTCCAAACGAATTCACGAATGGACCCATGAAATCAATGCCCCACACATCAAAGAGTTCTACCTCAAGAATTTTCGACATGGGCATCTCATGGTGTTTCGAAATAGCACCTTGTCTTTGGCATTGGTCGCATCTTCTAACAAAGTCATAGGCATCTCTAAATATCGAAGGCCAATAATATCCACTTTGCAATACTTTTCTTGCCGTCTGATTGCCTGCGTGATGTCCACCAACTTGGGAAGTGTGGCATACTTCCAATATATTAGGCACCTCTACATGGGATATACATCATCGAATAATACCATCCGCACATCGTCGTAACAAATATGGCTCATCCCAATAGTAGTGTTGTACGTCATGCATAAACTTTCTCTTTTGATGGTATGATAAATTGGCAGGTATTACATTACTCACCACAAAATTTGCAAAGTCGGCATACCACGGTAAATTTTCTGTTATCGTCGCTAGGATCTCCTCGTCAGGGAATGCATCATCAATCTCGATATCAGGCTGCGCCACATGCTCGTTCTCGAGTCTAGATAGATGGTCGGCCACTTGGTTCTCGCAGCCTCTTCTATCTTTAACTTCGAAATCAAACTCTTGCAGCAGCAATACCCATCGAATTAATCTTGGTGTTGCATCCTTCTTTGTCATTAGATACCTAAGAGCTGCATGGTCTGTATGAACGATCACCTTAGTACCCAATAGATAGGCACGAAACTTCTCAAACGCATACACAACTGCTAGGAGCTCTTGTTCTGTCATAGTGTAGTTCCTTTGGGCTTCATTTAGGACCTTACTCGCATAGTAGATAGGATGAAATAATTTCTCCTTTCTCTGACCAAGCACAGCTCCAACGGCTACACCACTAGCAACACACATGACTTCGAATGGGAGAGACCAATCTGGTGCTACCATGATAGGGGCTTCAATGAGTTTTCCTTCGAGGCATTCGAATGCCTTTAAGCAATCTTCATTGAAGTCAAACTTCATATCTTTCTCCAAGAGTTTGCACAATGGACTAGCAATTTTGGAGAAGTCTTTGATGAACCGACGATAGAAACCTGCATGGCCGAGAAAACTACGAACTCCCTTCACCGAAATTGGAGGTGGTAGCTTTTCAATAACTTCAATTTTTGCTCGATCAACCTCAATCCCTCTTTCGGAGATTTTGTGCTCAAGAATGATTCCTTCTTTTACCATGAAGTGACACTTCTCCCAATTTAGCACTAGGTTGAATTCTATACATCTTTGTAATGCCATGCTCAGGTTTTCCAAGCACGCTTCAAAAGACTCACCAACAAATGAAAAGTCGTCCATAAATACCTCTAAAGTGTCTTCAACCATATCAGAAAAATAGACATCATACAGCGTTGAAAGGTGGCTGGTGCGTTACATAACCCGAATGGCATACATTTGAAAGCAAACATACTATATGGGCATGTGAACATCATCTTCTCTTGGTCTTCGGGGGCAATGCAAATCTGATTATAGCCTGAATATCCATCTAAGAAACAAAACCATCCTTTCCCCGCTAATCGATCTAGCATTTGGTCCATAAATGGCATTGGGAAGTGATCTTTGAGTGTCCAAGAATTCAACTTTTGGTAGTCCATGCATACTCTCCATCCAGTGACGGGTCTGAGTGGAATAAGCTCATTCTTCGCATTCGCGACCACCATCATGCCTCCTTTCTTGGGAACACATTATATCGGGATTACCCATGTACTATCAGAGATTGGATACACAACTCCTGCGTCTAACCACTAAATTATTTCTTTCTTCACCACTTCTTGCATAGGTGGGTTTAGACGTCTTTGATGCTCAATGGTGGGTGTGCACTTCTCTTCAAGCTGAATTTTATGTGTACAAATCCCAGGTGGAATACCAATAATATCCGCAATGGTCCATCCAATGGCTCTAATATATTTCCGTAGAATAGCAATGAGGGCTGCAACTTCTTGCTCACCCATATCTGCTGCCACAATGACTGGAAGTGTGTTTTCGCTTCCTAAGAATGCATACTTTAAATGACTTGGCAGCTCCTTCAATTCTAACGTGGGTGACTCTTCAATAGATGGCTTAGCTGGTGTTGTGGGTCGATTCTTGAGATCAAGGTCCAGCTTCTTGGGAGTATGGTGATATGTCTCTAATCCTGATAGAGCACAAATAGCTTCTTCATAATTTTCAGCATCCTTACTCGCACCATTCATAATCAAAGTCGCCAATGGGTCATCAATCAGCTTCTCCTCTTCAAGTAAATCTTTCTCATCATCAAAGAAAACATCAGCCACCGAAAATACACTCAGATCTTTGGGTTGCTTCATTGATTTGCAAACATCAAAGCGAGCTACTTCGTTATTTATTCGGAACGAAAGCTCATTAGCTTTTAAATCAATAAGCACGCTTCCCGTAGCAAGGAAAGGACGCCCCAAGATTATGGGAACTTCTGAGTCTGCCTCACAATTCAAAATAACGAAGTCTGCTGGAAAGATGAATGAAGAAACTTTTACCAAGACATCACATAGAATACCAACAGGTCGTTTTACCGACCTATCCGCCATTACAAGCCTCATGTTGGTTGGAGTAGGATCAACCAACCCCAACTTCTTATAGATAGATAATGGCATCAAATTGATGCTGGCTCCTAAGTCGCATAATGCTTTGGCAAAATTCAAGGACCCAACGGTGCAAGGAATAGTGAAAGCGCCGGGGTCAGCCTTCTTCTGAACTATTGATCGGGTAGCGATTGCGCTGCAGTGATGAACATCATCTTTCAACTCATAACTTGCTGCCCGCTTCTTTGTCAAAAGATCCATCATAAATTTTGCATACCCAGACATTTGTTCAAGTGCCTCCATCAATGGAACATTAATGGTCAGCTGCTTTAACATAGTCATGAATTTGCTGAACTTTGTATCATCCGCCACCTTCTTCAATCTCTGAGGGAAAGGTGGTGGTGGGTATGGAATGATTCTCTAGATGGCTTTCTTCTCCTCTTGCTTCCGTTTTTCAGATTTTTCAGGTTGCAATCCATTGGGATTGACGTCATGGACGTTGTGCCCTTTTTCTGCGGATTCTTCTCCTTTCGCCTTATCATCAATGTCCACTACTTCGTCATCCACTTGCTTGCTTTTAGCTGAAGTTTCCATCACCTTACCACTCTGAATAGTAATGGCCATGCATGACCCATCATTCCTTGGGTTTGGCACAGTATCGCTCGGTAAGGTGCCAGCCTTTCTTTGATTGAGTGCTGCTGAAAGTTGGCTCAATTTCTGCTCTATTTGCTTGGTTGAAGTGGAATGAGAATCAACTATTTGTTTCATAGATGACAAATCATTAACTACCTCCGTTACTGCAACGTTTGTTGCTTCCACTCCTTTCAATATTTTGGCCAGCATGTCTTCCATACTTCCAGAGCTAGATGTGGTGGCGTCACGTTTTCCAGGTGGAACGTACAAACCACTCTTTTCATTCTTGTTCTTCCAACTACCTTGGTCTTTGTTTCCAGATTTATCATAATAGTTCCGACCTTGGTTTTCTTAGGTATTCCCGTGGAAACCCCCCTGATTGTTCAAGTAGTTGGCCTCTTCTTCCGAATCAGATTCGTCTCTTCCTTTTGATGCAATAGCTTTGACTTTTTCCGTCTTCCCTGATAATAGATGCTTTGTAAGAAGATCAACTTGTGTTTTCATGTGCGCCATAGCTTGATCACATTCTTCTTCTCTTCTCCTTTGGTCTGCAGTCATGCCAATAGATAAGGTGGGGCTTGCTACATCAGAATCCCTTGTATGCCAAGCTCTACTTTGCTTCGTCATACGATCTAGCATATTGCTTGCTTGACCAAAGGTGAGGTCCATAAAAGATCCTCCAGCCGCATTATCCACCACTGGTTTAGTTATTGAATTCAAGGCTCTGTATAATATCTCCATTAGGTGAACATTAGTCATATGATGGTTTGGGCATCTCGTTAGCTTTGTCTTGAACCTCTCCTATGTTTCATGAAGGGCTTCAGTTGGAAGCTGACGAAAGTTGCTGATTTCATCTCTCAATTGTGCTCTTTTGGATGGTGGAAAGAATCTTTCTAGGAAAGCGTCTCTCAATTGCCTCCAATTTGTAATAGAATCAGGAGTCAGCCCATTCAACCATAGAGTTGCCTCCCCAGACAGAGACAATGGAAATTGACGTAATCGAATTGCATTCTGACCAACACCAGGATTGTCAAATGACTTGCATGTAGAAATAAAGTTGATGAGATGCATATTCGGATCATCTCCTGCTAGTCCACCAAATAATCCCTTGAGTTGCAATAACTGAACCATGGTGCTTGTGATGTTGAACTTGACTCCGGGCGCTAATGGTGGAGGAATTATGGCTCCAGTAGCTCCGGCTCCATCAAGATCATCATCATCATCGTCAAAAGCTAGTTGCATGGGTTGGCGATCATACCTAAACCGAGGTTGTCGACCTCTTCTGTTGGCAGGTGTTGCGATTTCAGCATCATGCCTTGGGTTTAGTAACTCGTCATCACCTAAATCCTTATCGTCAGGATTTGTTGCTCGCCCAGGGTTATCAATGTTTTGTTGGTGTACTTGGGCGGCGGCAAGAGCAGCTAATCTCGCCTGCTCCTGTTGAGCAGCTATTCTTTCGATTTCCGTTTGTGCCTCTATTCTGCCAATACGTTGTGGTTCAGGATTGATAGGTAATAACGGTTGACCAGAACTTCGGGTATGGGGCATGCACTAAATAAAAACCTGCAGTAAACAAAAACAAAAACTAAAAGTAAAAGTACGAGAATCTTTGACCAAAGGGTCTAGTAATTATCACAAACTTAATTGACACTCGTATTCCCCAGTAACGGCGCCAATATTTGATAACGCTCAATCTACAGCTCTCATAGGAGTGTAAAATGGTTGTTAGCAAATATAGAACCCAACTGGGTTGGGTATCGATCCCACAGGGAATAGCTTGGTCAACAAATAAGCAACGATTACTAGACTTTTAGTGCAAGTCTCATAAAAAAGGGGGGATTGTAATGTGTAACCAAAATATTAAAGTAAAAACTGAAATAGCAAAGTAAACAGAAAGATAGTTATTAAATTGTAAACAATGAGAATTGAGAAGTTGGGGTTATGTCCACCTCCTGAGTTATACGTCTCTATTGGCTATGAGTGTGTTGAATTCCGACATGCATGTGCTTATAGAGAATTGTATTCGATGGTAAATCCAGGCGTCTTTCGACCTATTCGAGGATTATTTCACTTTAACTCTTTCAAGCTTAAAGCGTGTCTAACGGTACGAATTCTCCAAGAGGTTAATCCAGTTACGACACTAACTTTTTAATAGGGGATGGGACCCTACTACCTTGACATTATCTCTTTTCCAGATAGATAACCTTTCTTTCGAACAAGTTAAATGTTATACTGGCGTATTCTTGCGTTTGCAACCACAAAGAATTTAGATTAAGATGAAGAGAATAATGATATAAGCAGGATACGTGTCACGAACTCACAAACTCATAGTAATAGATAGTACCTCATTCGGCTTCCATAACCCCAACAGAGAAGTTTAGTTACCCATGAGTGCGAAGGAAATCACAATTGACATTGTTATTATACCACAATAAGAATTTCGTGTAGCACAAGTGTGGTAGGCGTTAGGCGTGATTTCATGCAAGTAACGTTTCTCTTGTTGCGGAAATTAAGAATAGATGAATAGAAGAAGAATAAAAAGTAGAATTAATGGAAGAGTTATAGAGTAATAGAATTAAGGAGGAATTAATTATGAATGCCTTTAAAATCTCTAGCAAGATAGGGTATTTATAATACCCATATCCTATTCCTACTAAGCTAATGAAATACTTAACCAAATCCTACTAAGCTAATGAAATACTTAACCAAATCCTACTAAGCTAATGAAATACTTAACCCAATTTTACTAGGTTAATGTATCATTATCCTAATCCTACTAAGTTACTGCTAGTCCCCAAAGTCTTCAGAAATGCTGTTTTAGCCCGGGACAGGTTTCCATGCGTCACTTTTGGTCCTTAGGCGTCCAAGCTTCCTTTTCTCCTTTCGTGAAGCTTTCTTTGGCGTCAAGTAATCCATAAAATGCTGAATTCTGCATCATTTATACCTGAAACTTTGCTAATGATGTTCGTTAGCTCACTTACAGGAAAAAGGACTAAAAGTGCATGAAATATATAATTTTGTTCTCAAAACAAGGCTAAAATATGGGTAAAATATAGCACTATAGGTGTGTAAATTCGCCTATCATCATCAGCGTGTGTTCAGTCGTGTATTCATGAGATTATGCCAGTTATGAGTCCATGCATCAGATATGCATGTGTATTATGAGAATTCAGCTATGAGTATCATCAGTTTAGTATTCCATGCATCGTATCTGCATGCCCAGTGTGAGAACTCTATATGTCAGTCATTCCAGTTGCGTAGTCCTGATATGAGATGTTTCTATTTCTTGAGTAATTTCTTTTGATTCGTATTCTCAGTCTATCAAGTGACATTCGAGTACAAATGTTCTCAAGGGGGAGATAATGTAATGCCCCACAAAATCCTCTTCCAGTTTGAGCTTTAGAGCGTATTTGGTAAAGCAAAAATCCGAGTCAAAATGTTTCGAAAATTTCCTCTCAAGTATGAAATACTTTAAAAAGTATGGGAATATATTTGAGAATGAATTAATATCATAAAGGTCCCCTAACATATGGACGAGTTGAAAACTTTCCTATCGTTCAAGTTTTAGTGACCGTCAAAATTTAAGTCAACTTCAATTGACTATACCTTGTTGTATATGAAAAAATGGGTGGATTTATATATATTAATTGAAATATCTTTGAATTATCTTTCCAAAAATACCAATTTCGTCTAAATCCGATATCGGAGCAAAGAGTTATGCCCATTTTACTCCAGCATGTCAAGCTGGAAAATGGTGATGACGTTTCTGACGGGCTATCACGTTTTTGATGACCTTTTTGACAACGTCATCGTATTTTGACGACATTTATGATGACATCATCATCCTTGGGCAGAAAATCAAGAATTAGACCCCTTTTGTGATGACCATTCGTGATGGCCTATCACGGACCTGACGGCCTGTCACGGATGCGGTCAAGAATATTTTTTCCAGCAATTCAAGGGCATTTTTGCAAGGATATTTTGGTCATTTATCACTTTTTTGAGCCTCTATAAATGTGAGAAAACCTCATTCAAACCCTAATTTCTCCATTTCTCTTCCAATTCTCTAAAGAGAGAATATCTAGGGTTTCAATTCAAGAACCTTAATCCTCCAAAAATTCATCCATAAATCTTCAAGCTTTCTTCAAGAATCAAGTTCCTCATAGTGTGGGATTCAAGAACTTATTTATTTCAAGTGTGGATAAAGTTTGAAGAACTAAAGTTCATCCAATTTCAAAGGTTAAGGTATGTAGATGTCGATTCTTGGGTCCCTTTCATCCAAGAAGCTCAAGAACTCTTTTTGAAACTCAAAGATTTTTATGTTTATGAGCTGTTAATCATTTGTATGAGTTGAAATGGATGTTTAATGTGTTGTTAAGTTTTGATTTATGTTTGCCTACAAAATTTATGAGCTTTGACCCTAGTATGTGGAATTCATGTGATGTTTGTGATAGACCCTATTGAAGTTGTTTTTCTATGTGATGTGTTCATGACTTTTGGGTATCGAAATGGTTGAATAAATGAAGAACATTCCCCATAGGTTTGATAAAGATCTTAGGTGAAGCATAAGGGCCACTATAATATGTTGAATAGGAAACCCCAAATCGTCAGCTAGTCCATGCATGCCTTAGTGAGTGAAATGTGCCAAGATAGCATAAAATCCCCAAGTAGGTGTAAAATTGGTCGTGTCTAATGGTTATTGAAAGAACTTAGTGAACAAGTCGAGATATGATGGTTGTAAATTTTCCGATTTTGTGCTCTTTGATATATGCTAAGCTTTTAATACATGTCAAGTGGTTAGCAAGTAAATAGTGACGAGTTAGCATGAAGTTTCCCCTATATCAAGTGATATCCAAATACATGAGAAGATCGATATAGGTATGAAGTACTTGATGTAAGATCTTGTTGAATAGGGTATAATCTAATAACATGTCTTCCCTAGGCTAGTATATGATAGTGAACCGATGTTGATATCCTTAAAGATTTGGAGTGACCCTTTGGTGGTTGTGATGATGAATAGTGGTCTCCAGAAGCAATCTTTGTGCTCCAGAACTATGTAGACAGTGTAGGTTGAGACATCACACCTGTTAGTTAAGGGTGGATAAAAGACATTATACCTGTTAGATGAGGGTAGATGAGGTGGCTTGACCTGCTAGATGAGGTCTCCGCCGTTCTCGTTTGAGGACCTGCTAGATGAGGGTCACATAGAGTTGTCTTTACCAGTGGAGCGGTAATGACACCCTTTCAACTGGGGCACAGGTTGGACCCCACATATGGTAGGTTGGGGCATGTAGTGACTACTTCTCATAGTTTCAGTTTCAGATTCAGTCTTAGTTTCAGAATCAGTCTTTAGAAATCCAGACTGTCAGATACAGTCATCTATAATTGTAAGGAACTCAGATAGTTTCATTGATTTATGGGCTATCCCATCAGATAGACTTGGCCTCACATACAGTTATTTGATGTTATATTCAGAGATATGCTGTCAGATAGGCTTGATCATAGTATCAGATTTCTATTGAGTATTCTTGTTGTCAGATTTACATATAATCATATTTCTTATCATTATAAAGATTCCAAAATTATCTGTTAGAAAGGTTGATCTCTAATCCTGTCATTCAAAAGCAGTAAGTTCAAGAATTTAGTCATTGACGTAAGCACATCTAGATCCTCAGTTATCAATATCAAATAAGTCAGTGATTCAGTATCTCAGTGTCAGTAGTGAGTTCAGTCTGCAGTAAAGTGGTATCTGAGTTTCAGTATCTAGAGCTGCGATAATTATGTTCATGTTTTGTGCATTCATGTATGTGTTCGAATGCGACATTTTCATGATTATTCAATTTAGATATTGTGCATGCATGAAACCTTGATTAGCCTACCCCATCAATATACTCGCTATATTTTTGTACTGATGCATTTGCGCTATGGTGTTTTATTTGACACCATAGGTTCAGAGGCACAAGATCCAGTTTATCCTCAATAGTTTGGTCCCAGTCAGCATCAGTAGCAGTAAGTCCTCTTCTTTCGAGGACGAGTATCAGTTTATTACTATTGTTTTAGACTTTGTTTATTTTCTGTTGACGGAGTTAGTTGGGGACATATACCATTAACTTCATAGTTTAGACAGTTAGAGGCTTTTCAGACGGATGTATTAGTTTTCAGTTTTTAGTTTTTAGTATGTATAGATGTGTTGAACCTTATGGCAAGTTTCCATATTTTTTAGATATTATACAGTGTACAGGTACAAATATCAGAAAAGGGTTGCTTGTGGTCCTTCGAGTCCATAAGCACCATGTGACGTCTTGGAATGGGATCTCTGAGCATTATAGGCTCTTGTATGGCTATCACTACTAGAAGTGGTAAGAAATAAGAAGGCCCTCCTATGGGTAAGCCTGCGGTTGATATTGTAGCCGATGATGTTGAAAAAATAGAGATTTATCATCCGGTGAAGTATGGGAAATTGGATGAGGTTATTGATGACACACCATCCAATAACCAGTAGGTTGATGAGTTGAAGAAGAATAAGGAAAAGGAGGATGAAGTGGTGGTTACAACTCTTCCAAAGCCATCTCCTCCATTTCCTCATCCGTTGAAGAGGATAGCCGACGACACTAAGTTCAACAAATTCATGGCTATGCTGAAGAAGTTGATGATTAATCTACCACTGGTAGAGGCATTAGAGTAAATACCTGGGTACACAAAGTTCATAAAAGACCTCGTCACAAAGAAGTGGTCGGTAAGTTTTGAGCCAATAGACAATTTTTATCATTGTGGTGCTATTTCCACAAGGTCTCTGGTTCAAAAATAGGCGGATCCGGGAGCATTTACTATCCTATGTACTATTGGGCTGCTTGACTTTGCTAAATCTCTTTGTTACTTGGGGGATAACATCAATCTGATGCCACTATCTGTGTATAAAAAGTTGGGTTTGAGAGACTCCACACCCACCAACATGTGACTAGTGATGGCGGATAGGTCAGTAAAATGACCTGTTGGTATTTTGTATGATGTGTTGGTGAAGGTTTCCAGTTTCGTATCACCTGTGGATTTTGTTATTCTAGATTGTGAGGTGGATTTCGAGGTGCCCATAATCATGGGGTGACCTTTCCTCACAACTAGAAGTGTGCTGATTGATTTGCAATCTAATGAGCTCTTATTCAGGCTAAATGATGAAGTGGTATGATTTGATGTGTGCCAATCAATGAAGTAGCAGAAATAAATGAGTGTGTTTTCTATTATAGATGTCTATTATGAGGAAGAGCAGGAAGTGCTGATAGAAGAGAAATTTGTTGTTGAAACCTTGGCTGCAGTGTTGATAAATTTTGATCAGGATGGTATAGAAGATTATAAGGATACTGTATGTTCCTTAATGGGCATGGGTTCTTACTCAAATGCCCCCAAGAAGTTGGACTTGGACTTAGAAAATCATCCTAGTCCACCTGCTAAGCCTTCTATAGAAGAACCATCTGTCCTGGAGCTGAAAGAGTTACCCAGTCATTTGAGGTATGTGTTCCTGGGCAGTGGGAATACACTACCTATTATTATTGTGGCTGAACTTATTTCGGTGCTTCAAAGATACAAAAGAGCAATAGGTTGGATTATTGCTGATATTATTGGTATTCTTCCTGGCATCTGCACTCATAAGATACAACTTGAGGAAGAGAGTATTGCTACCATTAAGCATCAATACCGACTTAACCCACCAATGCAAGAGGTGGTTCAGAAGGAAATTATTAAGTGGCTAGATGCAGGAGTGGTTTATCCTATTTTTGACAGTAAATAAGTGAGCCCGGTTCAATGTGTGCCCAAGAAAGGGGGCATGATTGTTGTTGCAAATGAAAAGAACGAGTTGATTCCTCTCAAGCCTATGACTGGTTGGAGAGTTTGCATGGACTACCGCAAACTAAACTCATGGACTTTAAAGGACCACTTCCCAATGCCCTTCATGGATCAAATGCTTGATCGGTTGGCGGGAAGGGGGTGGTATTACTTCTTGGTTGGATGTTCTACTACAATCAAATCTGTATTGCTCCTGAAGATCAGGAAAAGACAACGTTCACTTGTCCGTATGGAACTTTTGCATTCAAGCGGATGCCGTTTAGGTTTTGTAATGCACCCTCTACCTTTCAAAGGTGTATGATGTCTATTTTCTCGGATTTGGTTTAGGACACCCTAGAGGTGTTCATGGATGATTTTTCTGTGGTTGCAAATTCATTTGGGCTATGTATGGAGAACTTGAGAAAGGCTTTGCAGAGGTGTGAGGAATCTAATCTAGTGCTTAATTGGGAGAAATACCATTTCATGGTGAAAGAGGACATTATTCTCGGGCACAAAATTTTAGCAAAAGTGATAGAGGTTGATTGAGCCAAGGTAGAGGTTATTGAGAAGCTACCACCTCCTATCTTAGTAAAAGGTGTACGTAGTTTCCTTGGACATGCTATCTTCTACCGGAGGTTTAAATAAGAATTCTCTAAAATAATAAATCCACTTTGCAAAATTTTAGAGAAGGAAACTAAGTTCTTCTTTGACGCTGATTGCATTAAGGCATTTGAATGCCTTAAGAGAAAGCTGGTTGAGGCCCCTATAATTGTTGCACCGGATTGGTCAAAATCATTTGAGATAATATGTGATATAGTGGTGTTTCCCTCGAAGCTGTGTTGGGGCAAAGAAGGACAAATTATTTTATCCAGTTTATTATTCTAGCAAAGGACTGAATGGAGCTCAGAAAAACTACACCGCCATAGAGCAGGAACTTCTAGCAGTGATGTATGATTTTGAGAAGTTTTGGGCATATTTGCTAGGTACTAAGGTAGTGGTACACACTGATCACACTGCCTTGAGGTACCTAATGGCAAAGAAGGATGCTATACCAAGGTTGATCTGGTGGGTATTGCTACTTCAGGAATTTGACTTCAAGGTTAAGGATCGTAAGGGATGTGAGAATCAAGTAGTTGATCACTTATCCAGACTCAAAGGAGAGTAAGCAGTAAAAGATGGGCTTGAGATTGATAATTCTGTTCATGATGAGAAAGTATTGGCTGCAGTGCTGTAAGGCCCCGAATCTGGTACTTGAAATGCAACACGATGCTCATGACCCTGAAGGACTACAAGATAACCCATGACTGATATCTTTACCTGTATGCTACATAATATACTGTAAAATACAGAAACTTGAACTGAAAGGCCATAAGGTTCAAAATTGGGACATAAGATTTGATAATTCATAACATAAGGATTGTGTATGATATACCCAAAATAGAACTGAAATAAGCTATCTAAATATACTGTAGTATGTAAAGCCTCTAAAACATGACTGTCTGAATAAGGACTTGATGGGACATGTCCCCAAGTAACTCCAACTAATAAATTAATTAATGAGATAATAAGAAATTATCATGTCCTCGAAGGATAAGGACTCACTACTAACTCTGTCTGCGGATATCTGGAATCTACTGATGCTCTGGAGATCGTGTCTCTGAACCTATAGTATAAGACATCATAACGCAAATGCGTCAGTACTTTGAATACACTGGTAGGCATGTGAGGTAGGATGGATGCATGGGGTTTACATGTATGAAAAATACTGGCTAACTGACTAATATGAATGTGAGAATACATGCATGCATACATAGTAACTATATCTGAAATCATGATAACATGAGTATGCTGATGACTTACACAACTAATGACTGAGTTCTGATAACTGGTATAACTGATAACATGAGTGACTGTATTTGACAGTCTTGAATCTAATGGAACTAGCTGAGTTCTATACTGTATCTGAGTTGACTGTGTCTGACAGTCCTACATTCTGAAGAACTATCTGAGTTCTTTTACTGATACTGATACTGATACTGAAACTATGGGAAGTATTTATCTAACCGACATGCACCAAATAATGCATTATAGCTGAATTGGGGACCAATCTGTGCCCTGATTGGAAGGGTGTCAATACCGCGCCACTGGTAAGGACAATTTGTGAGTAACCCTCATATCACAGGTAACTCTAGTGAGAACGGTGGGAACCCTTATATAACAGGTTAAGCCACCTTATCTGTCCTCATATTGGCTATGATGTCTCTACCTATGTTGGCTACATAGTTCTAGAACGTAAGGATTGCTTCTAAGAATCACACCCTCATATAATAGGTGAGTTCCCATCCTTGGGTTCACTCGGTTCTAATTCCTACTCCCATCTGAATAGACACTGAACATGATTAACTGAACTGACTAGACTGAGTTAACTGAGTTCCGTTGATTGATGGAATATTACTAAGCTCTGATAACTGACTTAGATTTACTGAAGTTACTGAGTTTTCCTAAGTCATGAGACTGTCTGAATTCTACTGAACATGGATTGACTAGGAGTATCTTGAAAACATTACATAGGCTCTAGGCATACAACTAAATTTTTGGGTACAATTACCCCCAGGACTCGATGGAAAGAAACTGATAAAGTATGACTTACTTGAATACATGACCAACATCACAGTCCTTAATTCATTTATTAAGGAATTCCATCAAATATTTGATATGCATAAACTTGTACATAAATGGGGATTTCATATGATCATACTAGTAGGGACCTTTTCCTTCACATAGGCATTTAGTCAAACAAATGGTGAGCATAGTATATGTAGACAACATTACACAACAAGTAAACATCATAATTCAACTCCAATTTCACCATTCAAGGTTTTAATCACTGATTCACATGAAACTACACCTAAAATATTCAATTCCACTTAAGATTTATCACTAAACATGGAATAGAATTCAATTGGTCATTATCAACATGAACAACAAAACAAACCCAACATGAAATTTATTACAATCCATACACTTGATCTTTGAAAACAGATTTGTAGGATTCATGGATGAAAGGAGTCCATGAATGAACACTATGCATACCTTGGTTGAGCTTCTTGAAGTTCTTGAACTTGAAGAATTTGAATCTCTTAGTTCTTGAAGAAGATTTAGATTTTTTTCTTGGATATTAATATTAGAGAGAAAGCCCTAATTTTGTTGTTGTAGAAGAATAATTAATTTCTGAGCTTTGGTCGGATATAATTGGGTATATAAATAGGTGGTAAAAGACCAAAAATTCCCTTTTAAAATAGCTTTAATTTGTTGAATCGGGACCTGCGATGACTCGTGCGACAGTCCATCAATAGGGAAATGATCCGTTGTTTCGATCATCATACGTGGACCAAGAAAAAGTGCTTACTTCCTAAGTAGCAACGGCCTGGGCGATGATCCATCGCAAGTTCGACGGTCCGTCAATTTGTCCATCGCACCTTATCCAGAAGGTTGCCTCACTTCCTTGGTTGTGACAGTCAAGGTGATGGTCCATCACTAGGTCGACGGTCCGTCAACCTGGCCATCGCACGTGGGTGATTCTGATAGCTCTAAGTAAAATGTCCATAAATATTTATTCTGTTACCGGATTTGGACGAATATGGTATCATTGGAAAGATAATTCAATTTTCCACATGAATAAAAGTGAAAATCTTAAAAATACCACATGTGCAAAAGTGGATTCATCTTTCAAAGAAAGCTTTTAACATTTTTAGGGTAATTTCAAGGTAGGAAAATATATGAGGTATTACGATATATCCCCCTTGCGAACATTCATCCTCGAATGAGACTTAGAGTGAGGGGAAGAGGATAAACTAATTTACATACTGAACATGATTGGCTGGAACATGATTTCATGACTGACATGACTGATAACTGAATATATCTTACTGAACATGCATATCTGATGCATGTGTAACTGATTCATGAATGCATGGGTGTTCTGAGGAACTAAGTTTCTCACAATAAGAATGCATGTCTGATGCATAATTATATAACTGAACCGATACATAAATGCATGACTGAATATGCCATGGTACTTGATACCAAGTTTATGATGAACACTGAATATGGAACTGAGTAAGCCTAAGGAGAACTGTTACCTTGAGCTTGATCTAAGTTGGAAGAGAAGAGGTGAGGATATTTGGTGCGCATGTCTACTTCTTCTTCCCAAGTATCTCCCTCGACAGACTGATTTCACCAAATAACTTTAACTAGAGAGACTTCTTTGTTCCTCAATCTACGAGTCTGATAGTCTAAGATTTCAAATGGAATCTCTTCATAAGAGAGGCTGTTTTGAACATCTATGGTCTGAATTAGGACTACAACTGATGGATCACCTATGCATTTCTTGAGCAGATAGACATGGAATACTGGATGAACTAAGGCTAGATCTGAAGGCAATTCGAGCTTATAAGCTACCTTGCCAAAACGACTGAGAATCTTGAAGGGACCGATATATCGGGGACTGAGATTTCCCTTCTTGCCAAATCGCTTCACTCCCTTCATGGGAGAGATCTTAGGTAAACATAGTCACCAATCTCAAACTTGAGATCCTTTCTACGAATATCTGCATAAGACTTCTGTTGGCTCTGAGCAACCCAGAGTCTTTCTCTGATCAACTGGAATTTCTTTAAGGCATCGAATACTAAGTTAGGACCTATAACTGAGGCCTCACCAACTTCAAACCAATCAATTGGATATCTACATGTCTTACCATAGAGAGCTTTGATTAGAGCCATAAGAATACTGGAATGATAGCTATTGTTGTATTCAAATTCAATCACAGGCAAGTGGTCATCCCAACTACCCTTGAAATCAATTGCATACGCACACTACATATCTTTTAAAGTCTGAATGGTCTTTTCTTCTTGACCATCTGTTTGAGGATGAAAGGCTGTACTAAGATGAACTTGGGTACCAAGACCCTTTTGGAACCCTTTCTAGAGATTAAAGGTGAACTGGGTACCTTTGTCTGAGATAATATATAACGGAACATCATGCAATCTGACCAACTTTTTGTTGTAGAACTTGGCATAATCCTTGGCTGAATATGAGGTATGAACTGGAAGGAAATGAACTGATTTAGTCATTCTGTCTATAATGACCCAGACTGAATCAAGATGATCACGGGTACAGGGTAAACCCATCACGAAGTCCATGTTCACTCCTTCCCACTTCCAAGTTGGAATACTGAACTCCTGCATGGACCCACTAGGCTTCTAATGCTCTATATTAACCTGCTGGCATCTAGAGCACTTAGCCACAAATTCTACAATATCTCTCTTTATTCCACTCCACTAATAAATTTCCCACAATTCACGATACATCTTTGTGGCCCCTGGATGAGTAGAGTAGAATGAACCATGCGCTTCTGTAAAAATTCGATGCCTTAAGTTATCTACACCTGAAACACAGAGATGAATCTGACAACGCAGAACACCATCTCCCCCGTAGGAGAAAACCTCTACATTTTGATTCTTTTTTAACTCTTTCAGCTTGACTAAAATGGGGTATCTATCTTGTTTTTCTTTCACCTCGAAAACTAGAGATAATTTTGAACTACTTTGAACCCATACATTACACCTGAAACACAGAGATGAATCTGACAACGCAGAACACCATCTCCCCCATAGGATAAAACCTTTACTTTTTGATCCTTTTTTAACTCTTTCAACTTGACTAAAATGGGGTATCTATCTTGTTTTTCTTTCACCTCGAAAACTAAAGATAATTTTGAACTACTCTGAACCCATACATTACCCTCTTCTGTATGGACTAAGTGAACGCCTAGTCTGGCAAGCTGATGGATTTCCTGAGTTAACTTCTTCTTACTATCTTTGACATGAGCAACACTATCCATAGACAATCTACTGAGAGCATCGGCCAGTACGTTGGCCTTGCCCGGATGATAAAAGACACTCATGTCATAATCTTTCAAGAGCTCTAACCACCTTCTCTGACAAAGATTGAGATTATTCTGAGAAAATACACACTGAAGGCTCTTATGATTTGTGAACACATCTATATGAACACCGTGTAGATAATTCTTCTAAATCTTCAAGGCAAATACTATGGTTGCTAACTCAAGATCATGAGTAGGATAATTCTTCTCATGGGGTTTAAGCTGTATGGAGGCATAAGGATATAACCCAAACCTACTCTGGATGCATCATAATACACTACGAACCCATCTGAACTATTTGGAAGTGCTAGGACTGAAGCTGAGGTGAGTCAAATCGTCAACTCCTGAAAATTCTTCTCGCAAGGATCTGACCACTAAAACTTGACTTTCTTCTGAGTCAATTTGGACATAAGGGATGCAATAGAAGAAAATCCTTCAACAAACCGTCTGTAATAGCTATCCAAACCCAAGAAACTTCTGATATCTGATAGACAGATAGGGCGAGGCTAGTTTCTTACTGCTTTGGTCTTTTGAGTATATGCTCTAATGCCATCACCAGAAATGATATAACCAAGGAATGCTACTAACCTTAGCCAAAACTCGCACTTACTTAATTTGGCGAACAACTGATGATCTCTAAGAGTCTAAAGTACTGTTCTGAGATAGTCTTCATGATCTCACTCACTGTGGGAATAGAATAGAATATCATCTATAAAGACTATGACGAACATGTCCAAGTACTATTTGAACACGCGGTTCATCAAGTCCATGAAAGCTGATGGGGCATTGGTAAGATCAAAGGAAATAACTTGGAACTTGAAGTGACCATATTGAGTTCGAAAAGCTATCTTCGGAATGTGAGATTCTCTAACTCTGAGATGATGATAACTGGATTTGAGGTTTATCTTAGAGAAATAGCTGGCACCCTGATGTTGGTCAAATAAGTCATCGATTCTGGGAAGAGGATACTCTTTCTTGACCGTGACCTTATTAAGTTGATGGTACTCTATACAAATTCTAAGAGAACCATTTTTCTTGCGCATAAATAAGATTGGTGCACCCCACGGGGCAACACCAGGCCTGATAAATCACTTATCTAAGAGATCCTTCAACTGCTCTTTCAATTCTCTGAGTTCTGCTGGTGACATTCTGTATGGCGGAATAGATATAGGCTGAGTATCTGGAAGAAGATCAATGCCGAAGTCTATTTCCCATTTGGGAGGAATTCCTAGAAGATCTTCGGGAAAGACATTTGAAAATTCATTCACTACTGGGATTGATTCAAGACTGGGAGTTTTGGAACTAGTGTCCTTAACTCAAACAATATGATAGAGACAACCCTTAGATATAATTTTCCATGCCTGAAGGTAGGAAACAAGTTGACCTCTGAAAGTTGAATTACTACCCCTCCACTCCAGGACGGGTTCATTCAAAAACTAAAACTGGACTATTCTATTTCTGCAGTCGACTGTGGCATAACAGGAACAAATCTAATCCATGCCAAGAATGACATCAAAATTAGTCATCTCTAATTTGACTAAGTCTGCTGAAGTGACTTTCTGAAAAATCATAATCGGGCAGTTCTTCCATACTCGCCGAGCTATGATGGTTTTACCCACTGAGGTAGAAACTAAAATGGTCTCTGCTAAAATTTTAGGACTGATTCTAAAATTGCCTGCTATATAGGGAGTAACAAAAGACAAGGAAGCACCTAGATCTAGTAAAGCATAAACATGGATATGAAAGATCTGTAATGTACCAGTAACCACATCACAAGAATTTTCCTAATCTTGTCGGGACAAGAGGGCATAGAGTCTATTTGGCCGTTGCCCACTAGTAGAACTGAAAGTGGCCCCTTGCTGATTTGGGTGACCGGACTGAGCTGAGGGATGGTTCTACTGACCCTGAGGATCTGGCTGAGGACAATCTATAACTCTGTGGCCTGACTTACCACATCCAAAATAAATACCACTTCCAGCACTGCTAACATTGCCCTGAGACTTAGAGCCTGGTACTCTATCTTTGTTACCATTCCTGAAATTAGGAGCTAGAGCACTAGATGAAGAAGGAGTTGGAACTGATGACTTAGGATGAAAATGAAAACGGTTTCCTCCTTTTGATTTAGGTTGAGCAAAGTTAAAACTACCTATCTTCGCTCTCTTATTTTGGTTTTACCTCATCTTAACCTTTTGATCTTCTATCTACTGAGCATGAGTCATAAGCCTGGCCAATGTCATGTCACTATTCAGCATGGCGGATCTGCACTCATTAACCATGCTATCATTAACCTTTGAAATGAAATTACTCATCTTGGCCCTACTATCTGCAACCACATGAGGGGCATATCTGGATAATTGAGTAAACTTAAAAGAATACTATTTCACCATCATGTTTCCTACCTAAGGTTGATGAATTCTAACACCTTAGATTCTCTAAGATATAGGGGAAAGAATCTATCAAGGAAAGCAGAAGCAAACTCCACCTACTCAACTGACCCTACATCAACCGCCCTTTCTGACATCCACTACTTGTACTAAGCAAGCTATATGCAGCTAGCTCAACACTCTCAATAGGGGTAACCCCCATTATGTCTGTAACCTTCTGAACCTAATCTAGGAATTCTTGAGGGTCCTCATCTGACTTAGACATAAGAAAGGATGGAGGATTCATTTGGGTGATATCTCAAATTCTGGCTGTAGCTGAATTAGCCACTGGATTGGCCGAAATGACAGCTGGTCATTCATTATGAGCAGCAACTAACTGAGCAAGAGTAGTGAGCACAGCTCTAAACTCCGCATGAGAAACATATTCATCCAAGGGATCTTTTTGGACAGGCTGGGTTCTTCTCTTGGGAGGCATGTTCTGAAATAAAGATATGAAGTGGATTAGACTGAGAGATTGACTTGACACTATCCCCATTGGCATGACATGAATACTGAAATAAGGGAAACTGTTCCTAAAACATCATATAGCCTCCTGCACATAAATGTGGCGCGCAACACACCCATGTATAAGACTCTACTAGATATGGCTTTCAGATTTCCTAGGACTCTATTGAACCTTAGGCTCTAATACTAAGTTTATAACACCCTGAATTTGGTACTCAAAATTCTACATGGTGCTCATAACCCCAAAGGACCACAAGCTAACCCATGACTGATATCTGTACCTGTATATTGCATAATATACTATAAAATATGAAAACATAAAATAAAAGACCATAAGGTTCAAAACTGGGACATAAGATCTGATAATTCATAACATAAAGATGGGACATGTCCCCAACTAACTCCAACTAATAGATTAATTAATGAGATAATAAGAAATGATCATGTCCTCAAAGGATAAGGACTCACTGCTAACTCTGTCTACGGATATCTGGAATCTACTAATGCTCTGGAGCTCGTGTCTCTGAACCTATGGTATAAGACACCATAATGCAAATGCGTCGGTACTTTGAATGTATGCACGCATGGGGTTCATATGCATGAAAAATACTGGCTAACTGACTAATATGAACGTGAGAATACATGCATGCATGATAACGCTCAATCTACAGCTTTCGTGAGTGTAAAGCAGTCGTTTGCAAATATAGAACCCAACCTGGGTTGGGTGTCGATCCCACAGGGAATAGCTTGGTCAACAAGTAAGCAGAATTACTAGACTTTTAGTGCAAGTCTCGTAATGAGGGGGGATTGTAATGTGTAACCAAAACAATAAAGTAAAAGCTGAAAATAGCAAAGTAAAAAGAGGAAGAATGTTACGTAAGTTGTAAACAATGAGAATTGAGGCGTTGGGGTTATGTCCACCTCCTGAGGTATACGTCTCTATTGACTATGAGTGTGTAGAATTTTGACATGCATGTGCTTATAGAGAATTGTAGTCGATGGTAAATCTAAGCGTCTCTCGACCTGAACAAGGACTATTTCGCTTTAACTCTCTTGATCTTAAAGCGTGTCTAACGGTACAAATTCTCCAAGAGGTTAGTCCAGTTACGGCACTAGCTTTTTAATAGGAAAGGGTGTCCTACTACCTTGACATTATCTCTTTTCCAGAAAAATAACCTTTCTCTCGAACAAGTTAAATGTTAGACTTTATTCTATGCGTCTGCAGCCACAAGAATTTGCATTAAGATGAAGAGAATAATGATATAAGCAATATACGTGTCTCGAACTCACAAACTCACAGCAATAGATAGTATCTCATTCGGCTTCCATAACCCCAACAGAGAAGTTTAGTTACCCATGAGTGCGAAGGAGATCACGATTTGCATTGTTATTGTTGAGTAATGGCGTGTGGATTAGGTGATAGGCGTGTGGCATGATTCCTTAGCAAGTAACGATTCTCTTGTTGTGGAATTTAAGAATAGAATTAATGGAAAGATTAGAAGAGTTGTAATTGAGAAGTAGAATGTGTCTCTCCACTAAGGGAGGACTTGCCTCTCCACTAAGGGAGGACTTGCCTATCCACTAAGGGAGGACTTGCCTCTCCACTAAGGGAGGACTTAATTAAAAATCTCTAGCATGATAGGGTATTTATAATACTCCTATCCTACTCCTACTATGCTAATGAAATAAATAACCAAATCCTACTAAACTAAGGAAATACTTAACCCATTTGTACTAGGTTAATGTAACATTCTCCTAATCCAAATAAACTAATGAAATACATAACCCAATTGTACTAGGTTAATGTATCATTGTCAAAATCCAGCTTTGTATCTGTAAGTCCCCAAAGTCTTCAGAAATGCTGTTTTAGCCCGGGACAGATTTTCCATGCAGCAGTTTTGGTCCTTAGGCGTGTAGACTTCCTTCCCTTCCTTTGTGAGCTTTCTTTTGTGTCAAGTAAGCCATAAAATGCTGTATTTTGCATCATTTATACCTGAAACTTTCCTAATCATGTTTGTTAGCTCATTTACAGGAAAAAGGACTAAAAGTGCATGAAATATATAATTTGTTCTCAAAACTAGGCTAAAATATGGGCAAAATATATTGATATAGGCGTGTAAATTCGCCTATCATCAATGCATACATAGTAACTATATCTAAAGTCATGATAACATGAGTATGCTGATGACTAACATGACTAATGACTGAGTTCTGATAACTGGTATAACTGATAACATGAGTGACTTTATTTGATAGTCCTGAATTTGATGAAACTAGCTGAGTTCTATACTGTATCTGAGTTGACTGTGTCTGACAGTCCTGAATTCTGAAGAACTATCTGAGTTCTTTTACTGATACTGATATTGATACTGAAACTATGGGAAGTAGTTATCTAACCAACATGCCCCAAATGACGCATGATAGTTGAATTGGGGTCCAATCTGTTCCCTAATTGAAAGGGTGTCAATACTGCGCCACTGGTAAGGACAATTTGTGAGTAACCCTCATATAACAGGTAACTCTAGTGAGAATAGTGGGAACCCTCATATAATAGGTTAAGCCACCTCATCTACCCTCATATAGCAGGCTATGATGTCTCAACCTATGCTGGCTATATAGTTTTGGAATGCAAGGATTACTTCTAAGAATCGCACCCTCATATAATAGGTGAGTTCCCATTCTTGGGTTCACTCAGTAATAATTCCTACTTCCATCTGAATAGAAACTGAACATGATTAACTAAACTGACTGGACTGTGTTAACTGAGTTCCGTTGATTGATGGAATATTACTGAGCTCTGATAACTGACTTAGATTTACTAAAGTGACTGAGTTTTCCTAAGTCATGAGACTGTCTGAATTCTACTGAAAATGGCATGACTAAGAGTATCTTGAAAACATGACTTAGGCTCTAAGCATACAACTAAATTGTCGGGTACAAGTACCCCCAGGGCTCGATGGAAAGAAACTGACAAAGCGTGACTTAATTGAATACATGACCAACATCACAGTCCATAATTCATTTATTAAGGCATTCCATCAAATATTTGATATTCATAAACTTGTACATAAATGGGGATTTCATATTATCATACTAGTAGGGCACTTTTCCTTCACATAGGCATTAAGTCAAACACATAGTGAGCATAGTATATGTAGACAACATTACACAACAAGTAAACATCATGATTCAACTTTAATTTCACCATTCAAGGTTTTAATCATGGATTCACATGAAACTACACCTAAAATATTCAATTACACTTAAGATTTATCACTAAACATGGGATAGAATTCAATTGGTCATTATCATCATGAACAACAAAACAAACCCAACGTGAAATTTATTACAATCCATACACTTGATCTTTGAAAAGAGATTTGTAGGATTCATGGATGAAAGAAGTCCATGAATGAACACTATGAATACCTGGGTTGAGCTTCTTGAAGTTCTTGAACTTGAAGAATTTGAATCTCTTAGTTCTTGAAGAAGGTTTTGATTTTGTTCTTGGAGATTAATGTTAGAGAGAAAACCCTAATTTTGTTGTTGTAGTAGAATAATAAATTTCTGAGCTTTGGTCGGATATAATTGGGTATATAAATGGGTGGTAAAAGACCAAAAAGCCCCTTTTAAAACAACTTTAATTTGCTGAATTGGGACCTGCGACGGCTCATGCAACGGTCCGTCACTAGGGCGATGGTCCATCACTTTGACTGTCGTACGTTGACCAAGAAAAGGGCTTACTGCCTGAGTCATGATGGCCTGGGTGATGGTCTATCACAAGTTTGATGGTCCATCAACCTATCCATCGCAACCTATCCAGAGGGTTGCCTTACTACCTTGGCTGCGACGGTCAAGGCGATGGTCCATCGCTTGGTCGACGGTCCATCAACCTGGCCATCGCACCTGGGCGATTCTAACAACTCTAAGTAAAACGTCCATAAATTTTTACTCCGATATCGGATTTGGACGAAATTGGTATTGTTGGAAAACTAATTCAATTTCCCATATGAATAAAAGTGAAAATATTAAAAATACCACATGTGAAAAAGTGGATTCATCTTTCAAAGAAAGTTTTTAATATTTTTGGGATAATTTCAAGCTAGGAAAAAGTATGGGTTATTAAAAGTTCTCAAAAAAGTCCCTTGGTATGCTGACTTTATGATATATGGTAAGTAAGGGGGTACCAGAAAATCTTTTCTTTTTTCAAAGGAAAAAGTTTCTTCATGATGCGACCCATTACTTATGGGATGAGCCATATCTTTTTCGGCGATGTGCCGATGGTATTATTAGACGGTGCATCCTAGAAGTAGAAATTCTGAGTGTATTGGAAGCAAGCCATGCTTCCCTAGTTGGAGGTCACCACGCAGGTGATCGGACTGCAAGGAAAGTTCTTTAGAGTGGCTACTATTGACCCTCTTTGTTCAAGGATGCTTATGAAATCGTGAGGAGATGTGACTAATGTCAAAGGCAAGGGTCCATCTCAAAACACCATGAGATGCCAATGTCTAAAATGATGGAGGTAGAAATATTTGATGTGTGGGGCGTAGATTTCATAAGGCCCTTCGTGAGCTCATTTGGAATGAAGTACATACTTGTTGCAGTTAACTACATGTCAAAATGGGTTGAGGCTGTAGCTCTGGCGGATAATGAAGGAACGTGGGTTGTTGCATTTTTAAAGAGAAATATCTTCTTTCACTTTGGGGTACCACGTACCATCATAAGCGATGGAGGATCACACTTTTACAACAAGATATTCAGAGATGCCTTTGCAAAATATGGAGTTAAGCATCATAAGGTAGCTACGTAATATCACCTATAAACAAATGGGCAAGTGGAAATCTCCAATCGAGAAATCAAGGCTATCCTTGCAAAGACTATGAATGCTAGCAGGAAGGATTGGTATAGGAAGATGGACGATGCATTATAGGCATATCGAACAGCTTTTAAGACACCTATTGGCATATCGCCATACCAATTGGTTTGTGGAAAGGCATGCCATTTGTCGATTAAGCTAGAACATAAAGCACTGTGGGCGCTGAAGCGTCTGAATTTGCACCGGAATGAGGTGACAAATATGAGACTGAGGCAGCTAAATGAGATGAATGAGTTCCACTCAGAACGTATGAGAGAGCTGACCTATGCAAGAAATAAATGAAGAAATACCATGATCGCAGAATTGAAAAGAGAGAATTTTAGAAAGGTAACTTGGTGCTTCTATTCAACTCTAAGCTCAAACTGTTCCCAGGTAAACTTTTGTCCAAGTGGTTAGGCCCGTTAAAAGTTAGTCAAGTCTACTCATCTGGAGTAGTTGAACTTGATAAAACCATTGCTACTTTCTATCTTGATGAAGTCTCAGTAATCGAGATAACTAAGTCATGCCATAATGATAAATCAGGCGCTAGTGGGAGGCAATCCACATTGAGTTGTTGTATAGCATTTATTTAAGTTATTTAGTTGTTTATTTTGTTGATTTGTGCAAGATGAAGGGTTGTGGAAGTGTGAAGGTACAATAATGTAGAGTAATAGAAGCTATAGGAGTTTTGCATGACCGACAGATCACCCGATGAACTGTCCCAAGATCGACGAACCGTCGCAGGCAATCGTCGCAACCATGTCCAGAAACATAGCATCTAGAAAAGTAGCGACGGAATTATCTAATGGACCATGGCATGCTCTATGGATCATTTTTTGAACCATCGTAGGTTGGCCCCAAGGTTAGTTCACTGGATATTTATGATGGGATGTCCGACGGAAAATCGCATGCTCGACGGACCATTGATTTCACCGTCACACTTAACCTTAGTTATGTGGGTTGATTTAGATAAGTTTAAATAGCCAAAATTTTTATTCTTATCTGATCCAAACGGTTTGAAATTGATAATTTATAGAGTTAAGTAACTCCCACCAATTTAATGCACCTGTGCCTCTTTATTCTCCCTTTTAACTTCTCAACTCCCCCTTTTCCCTTTCTATATAAATGCTACTCCCTTCTTTTTTATTTTCTCATCATAAGTCATAAGTTTACTTCACTAAATAAAATCTTCATCCAACTTTTCAAAGTGTATTATGCAAGACCAAGTAGTGATTCAATACTGCAATAATCAGGTATGAATTCTCCTTTCCTTTTCTTCAACATGATGAGAAATCAAATAGCTGAAAATATCCCGCTACATCAAAGTCATTTTCTTTGCAAATTTTATTGGTATGTTATCGATGTTTGTTGAAGTGTTGCATATACTATCATGGGGGATGTCTGAGTAACCCATGAACCAAGAATGGAAACTTAGGTTAAGGTATTATCGATCAAAAAGTTTTAAAAATCACCCTTACATGAGATGCATGAAAGGTGTTTGACAAAATGCCAAAATTAGAGTTGTATATACCAATTACAGTTGATAGTATGAACAAAGAACCATTGCATAATCGATGATCCATCGCATTGGATCGTTGCACATTTTACAATAAAAGAGCTACTATAATGACCCCAATGGGTGGGGTCGACGGACCGTCGCTGGTTAAAAGAATTTCTTTTCTCTGGTTTAAAACTGTATATTGATAAATGCTGCATTTGTAGGTACCATGGCTCCCAAATTACCACAAACCAGAGGTCGGGGTAGAGGCCAAGCAACCAGGTCTGATGCACCATCCCATAACACTCGACGAAGTCCACAAGTGGTTTCTTCATCCTCCTCGTCTGACGAAGTGGTGGAGAGTAGCAGCAACAGTACCTCTATTTCAATTCCACTCGAGGTGGGGGTTGAAGCTTATAACCCCATTCAAAAAGAGATCCCATAATAAGAGGATCCAAATGTGATTTGACGCAAAGATCAACAGCCAAGGGAAGCCATATGATGGCAAATTGCGGGTGCCCGTGACATTTTCTACAAAGGGATGGAACCAACAAATAGGTTTCCTATCAAAACAATAATTTTTGAGGATCACCAGATCATCACAACAACCCTGCATGAGTATCTAGAACTTGAATAACTTTTCAATGCATATGAGTTGGCCTAGATGAGCAATCCACTTGGACCTTACCAACCAAACTTGGTTCATGAATTTTTTGCCAACTATTTAGCATTTCTAGAGAAGGACTTCCCTAAAGGTTCACTGGCTACCAATATTAACAAGTTTGATACGGTTTCTATGAGAGGAGTCGACATTGACATTTCACAGAGGACTTTGAACAAATTTCTATTTGGGCCTGAATATTAGATACCAGGGGCTATTCTGGAGTTGGAGCATCAGATATTTTCATGGGATGAACAAAGGCCAAGGTTAGCCAGGATACTGACAGACGGGGGCGAGCCTGCATGGTTGGTTGACCTTTATGAAAAAACATTCAAGAAATCACTAAGTTTCAGGGCCAAGTTCAAGTGGGCGATTGTGCGATTAAGGCTTATGACAACAGGTTGTGATGATAATTTAGAGAGCACCAGAGCTGTAATTATTGCCGCTTTGATAAAAGGGTTGACCGTAGATTTTGGGTACATCATTTCCGATAAGTTGTTTTTCCGTGTTCACAAGACTCACACTGCACTGCCATTTCCATGCCTTATCACTGAGCTGTGCATCAAGGCCAAAGTTTCTTTGATTAGTGGAATAGATAACGAGGTCGCAGCACTGCATAAGCAAGATATTGAAAAGACGAAGGATAAGTCAAGATTTGATTTGCTATTTAATATACCTCCAGCCCAACAAACTCAGTCAACATCGATGCCCAAACCATCAGATTTTCCTGCAGGTATGCCATTGCCTTTGACTATGTATGTGCCTCCTACCACCTCTACAGTTTTAGCTACTATGCCGATAGGCAGGACCCTAGACTCTACGTCTGTCCCACCCCAAACTTCTGAGTACAGGGTGAACCCTGATAACTTTTCAAAGACTATACGAACCATAAAAAAGGTCAAAAAGTCGATAGCTATTTGGGGAAAAAATTTCAGACCCTTTGTGGAGGATGGGTTGCGCTCTTTTAGAAACATCCAGCTACGCATGGACAATATGGAAGAGCTCATAAACAAAAAGTTGGATAAAATGTCCATTCCTGATTTTGCTAAAGTAAGCAAGGAGGTTAGACGGCTCCGGATAGATGTCGATAAGATAAGTCAGTATCCATAGCAGACCATATTCAATCCAGTACAGGTTGCTAGTGATGAGGAAGAAGGTATTGTGGACTTATTTCGGTGTCCAATCGAGAACAAAGGTAAGAAGGTAGCAGAATCAAATAAGAAGACTAAAAAAGCTTCTAAGAAAGAAGAGAAGAAGTGAAGATAGGCATCCATGTCACCTGAACAATTTGAAGATTACCAAATGCGGCGGGCAGTAAAAAAGTTAAGGAGAGAGGCAGAGAAGAAGTAGAAAAGGCTTCAAGATTAAGCAGTTGGAGTGTCCACTAGTTCGGCCCCAGTTAGGGGGTAAATTTCAGACCTCGTCATAGATGTGCTACCTCCAATTATAGAGGGAGAGATTTTGAGTACTCCCACTACCATAGGAGTCAACATTGCACCTGGTAAGGAAGCTGGTGCCTCCCCACCCTTCACTATCACCTCAGATTGAATAAGAGGCACGATAAGTATTTTCCCATCCCCTATATTTAAAATTTTATGCATTGGAGGACAAAATATTTTTTTTATGTTTGGGGTGGGTGTTCTTGTTGGGTGCCTGTGTTGCCGATATTATTGGTATGTCTAAGTGTTAATTTTTTATTTTCATGTTCTGTTTCTTGAATTTTCAGTTTCATGTTTGGTTGGTAATATGGTTTCATGAAATAAAAGTTCCATTCCTGTTGGCACCTTATTGTACATATGTGGATGACAACTGTTGGTGGAAAAAATTTGTGTTTTCATTTTTCATAGAATTAATTCCTCTTACCAAGTGGCAAAGTGCTATGCAACCATGTGTGACTCTGTTAATGGCATTCGAAGTTAGTAGTAAATCAAGGCCTAGCTATGTGATTGGGATCACAAAAATTAGTAGGATAGAAATTATCTTAGTGCCTATGTGGGTGAGTATTTGTGTTGTTCTGACATAAGTGTTACACGTAGAACTTTCCCAGTTCATCAGATGTTGTCGTGTGTTTTGTCTCAATAAGAGAGGATAGTAGGACTTCTTGTATTGTTAGTCCACTAAGCCAAATAATTGGCCCACCAAAAACATTGGGTTCCATTTGTCAACCTTTTTGAGCTGTGGTAGTGTTTTTCTATCCAAATAAGTTTGATTCACTCTCTAGAAGGTGTTAAGCATTTATCTTTTGACCTAGTCTAATTGTGGACATTGTGCATTTTTACTTAGGCAGATCGCCTAAGTTGAGGGTGGCTACTCCTGGATTGTTAGTAGCCTAGGAGGTTGATTTAAAAGTAATATGAAGAGTAGCATCCAGCCCTGGTCTAGTTATCAATCTAAATTAATATTGTGCACCTCAATATTCTGCATCTGCATAAGTTGAGGGTGGATGATGCTGTCATAAAAATAAATTGGGTTATGAATGGAGCGCTGAAGAATAACTGTGATTGAATGAGAGAGTCCTTAACTCTAGTAAGTAACTACCAAATAGGTTAAAGAGAGTGAGATTATTGTACTTTAAGTCACTTATCCAATTGAATAACCTTCACCCAGCCTAAAACCTCATTACAACCCTTAGTAAGTCCTACTTGATCTTGGCGAGTCAATCATAAGAAAACATTAGATGATAAGGGCAAGTTTATAGGTGTACACTGTGTTGGCAACTTCTTTTCTGAGAGTGAGAAGCTTAGTTTTGTCTACGATTTAACTATGTGATGTAAGGTGGACTTCTTTGGCTATGAGGGCATGTTGAGTTATATCTATTCTATTTAGTTATTTAGGGTGTTGTATCTGTAGTTATAAATGTGCTGATTAGTAGTTAATGCCAATAGTGGATCCATGTGTGTTGAAATGGCATAACCAAATGGGTAGTGGAATGATTGTATTATTGTGTTGGTTTTACTGTGAACTGCCGATCATGATATTGTTCGTATATGTATCCCGGTATTGAGTTACTTGAGGACAAGAAATTACCTTAAGTTGAGGGTGTTTGATGTTCCGTCTTTTGAAGAAACATTTTAGTCCTTTTCGTTAGAATAATTGTGTGTTTTCAACCAACCATGTTGTATTTAACATGGTATTCTAGTGTTTTCAAGGTAAGGACTGAGTGTGAAGGATAACTTGGACAATCTAAGCAAAACAAAGGTAAATTGATCAACGATGGATTAGGCAACGGACCATCAACCTTGCGACGAGCTGTCGGTCTAAATCATCGACAAAAAGAAAAAGGCATATACTCTGGATGACCTACGATGGTCCAGGCAATGGACCATCGGCCCTGTGATGAACCATCGCCATAATATAGAAGGTATCATCATTGGAAGTCCTGCGATGATGCAGGCGACCAACCATCGATCTTAAGATGGGTCATCGCACTACCCATCATCCAGAATCAGAACATGGAGTCATTAGAAACCCTGCGACGATGCAGGCAACCGAACATCGGACCTGTGATGGACAGTCACTTAACCCGTCGCCCAAAAGCAGAACATGGAGTCACTGGATACCCTGCGATGATATAGGTGACAAACCGTCGCTTGACCCATCAACCAAAAAATGGAGAATCTGAGTTTGAACGTTAAAACCCCAGCTCTGGAATTATATAAATACCAAGTATTAGGGTTTATTTCGCATCTTTGTCTTCAGTTTCATACCTCCTCTTCTATTGAGAGCTTTGTACTACTTTTCATTGAGATTTGAATCTAGAGATTGAGACGCGATTATTAGCTTTCATATTTTCCATTGAAGACTGAGAAGAACAATATTGTGAATTTTGTAAGTACACTTTTGAAGCTAGTTATAAACATGAATATAACTTTGATTTCCGACATGGAGATGAGTAGCTAACTCCCATAACTAGGGTGATGGGATCCTTGATATAGAGAACTATTTTGGGGTTGTGATTGAGTTTGTTTTCTAACATATATCGAATTTGTATGAATCTTTCTTCATTTTAATGACATCTCTTGGTTGTAAACTTGAGAAGTGAGCCTATGAGCTCCACTCGTTTGACAAGAAGGTGGATGTTGGGAAAAGAATTGATTCACATGAACTCCATAGGTTTACCCTTTGGGTTAATAGGTTTATGCCTTAACAGGATCAACCCTCATGAGAATATTATTAAATAATGCATGGACCCTTTAAGTTTGAGAGAAGTAAAGGGTGAAATACTCATCAGGTTGAGAAACATGTGGGTAATCTTTAGAATTCAATAATTCTTACAATTAGATACATAAGTTAGAATTTGAGCACAAACTCACAACCCTAATTGTTTGAACATTTTGGTGAGCATAACTCTAGTTAATTTATTCTCATTGGATCTACATCTACATTTACTCTCAGTAGCCGGGCTTTTGTGTAACGCTAATACAAAAGAACACTGTTAACATTTTCAAACCCCCTTTATTTCGGAGCCTTAGATCAACAGTCTAATAACAGCCATAATACTTATTGAACAAAGTATTCCCTGTGGGTTAGACACCAAACCCAGTTGGTTTCTATATTTGACAGCGACCGCCTACTCTCTTGTAAGAGAATTGTAATTTGGGCGTATCACCCATACCAAGCCATCGTAGTTCCATAAAAACCTCTAACCAAAAGAAAACCAATATACGGTTGGGACATGCCCCCAACCATAACCAAAACCAATATCCATAAATAAACCAAAGTACGTAAAAACATCCATGAACATGGAATGGAGCCTTCCGAAATATGGAAGCTCACCACTTCAATCCAGTAGCTGATCCCAAATTCGGTCACTAAGTAGGACGAGTAGAATGGACGGTCCCTGCATCGCGTGGGGATAAAGCAACCCAAAGACGGGTTAGCGGGTGAACGCAAGCAAGTACTCTGGACAAGGATAAAATAAGGCCAATCAGTAAAACCAAGTAAACCAACCATATGCATACAAACCATACATACACACACACATATATATATATGTATATATATATGTATATATATACATATAACCGTGCCATAAAAGGAAATTGGATTTAGCATGCATTTAAAACCATTAACCTGGGTATGTATAGCTTAACCATCCTAGAACCACCCACGGGCTATATGGGTCTAGTGTAACCCCCTGAAGGAGCCCCAATGCGTGTAGCCGCATGAACTAGAGATACCATAAGAGTAGGGGATTCCCAAGTACCTCTTTCTCTCCATGATACATATGTACAGTGTACTTAGAGGATTCCTATGTACCTCATAGAATCATATATGGTCGCTATGACCAACCCCTCATGTTGGAAAATATTAGTTTCCAGTGTCCGTCCATTGGACTTGCACCTTCACAGTTAGCCATCACACCCCACCATTATTTCCAATTAAAACTATTTCCAACCAACCAAACCATTATTCCATTATTATTAACTAAGGCTATTAGTAGTAGTATCGTCATACCGACTATAACTTGCAAGCAATGCCCTTTGCCAACCTTTTTATATAAAGGGATTTCCATGTACCCATAGATTACATTATCAAGTTAACTTGGGGGAATCCCATGTACCCAACAAGTGTTTCATTATTAAGTTTGCTTGGGGTAATCCTGTGTACCCTACAAGTGTTCATTATCATGTTTACTTGGGGATTCCATCGTACCCCATAAGGAAGTTTATTTGACAATAACCATGACAACCAAACCTTATCGTTTAACCATTCCAAACCATTTAAACCATTTAGGGTTCCATTACCAAATCATAACATGCAATAGTTTCATTAAAAGTCCAATAATATAGTAAAAACATTATATTCGGCATTTTATCAAACATGTTGGGGGCATAGTGTTTTCAAAATCAATGTCAATTACTAATTAAGCATTCCCATAGAACCAATTGTCCAAACCACCATTAAAGCATGTAAAAACATAATTAAAACATGAATAAAAATTATAACCAAGCATTTAATAGAAAAACCGCAACACATATTTGAAAACCCCCAAATTATATAATAATCATGCCATCAAAACTTTATACAAATAATGTCTTTTGTTGGAACTAACAATAAGGAAGAAGTATCTTGCCTTGGATGGTGAAGATGATGGAGAGAAAACACTAACGCAAGCCCCAAACAGACCTCCTTAGTAAAACCCTAGCCTTTTTTTACCCAAGATCCTTAGAGAGAATTGTAGAGTGTTTAATAGAGTTTCTAAGAGTGAATGAATAGAATAATAGGGAAAATAACCTCCCAAGTGGTTTAGAAGTCGTAGGATATTGATAGATTAAGTGGAAAAATATCCAAATTGCCCTCACTTAAACTTTATAAAAGTCCCATCATAGGGTACAACTATACTCCACCACCCTCCAATACGAGTGGTACCCACCACTCGTACCCTAGACCTCCTCCTTAGACCCAACACTGTCCAATATACGATGTACCTAAACCAAGTCATATCCAAGAATACGACTAGAACTCTTGACCTATATCCCTGACAGAATAGAGTCATAAGAGGTTTGAACACTATCCACTATACGAGTCCATGGTACGAGTCGTACCTTGAATTACGGCTCATGGTGAACCACTTATACTCAAATCCAAGTTATTTTACTAAGTCTCAGATTAAGTGAAGGAAAAACCAAAACCAAATGACCCGTATCCAACTATACGACTCGTACCAACCTAAGTCATACCTATTCCAGAAATTAATCCAACCCACCAACCAACACTGGTCAGCAAACTACCAAAGGCATACCACTCGTACCCCATTATACGAGTGGTACCCATCAGTGGTATGTTGTCCAAAACCCAGAAATCCAAAAAAATTTCTAAGGGTCCCAAACCCAGGGTATTTTAGTCTCTCCTACTAGGATCATTTGTACCTGAATGGAAGAAAAGGTAGGTCAAACAAAAGCACGATTCATTTGTATTATCAAATATCTATCCAACCTTTAACTAAGTTAGAAAATACAGATGTGATCAAGAACACATACCTTCCACATGAATGTTTGAAGCAGAAAACAAATACAGATATTTGGACTTCATGTCCGCTTCTGTTTCCCATGTAGCCTCTTCCACCTTGTGGTTCTTCTATAGAACATTAACCGAGCCACATCCTTGGTCCGTAACCAATGAAACTTCCGATCCAATAGCTTAATCGGGACCTCTTTATAAGACAGAGAATACGAGATGTCCAATCCTTCCAAAGGAACCAACGAAGAAGGATCACCAAGACACTTCCTCAACATAGAGACAAGGAATACCGGCTGAATAAAGCTCAAACTAGAAGGAAACTCCAATTCATAAGCCACATTACCAAACCTCCGCAAAACCGCATAAGGACCAACATACCGTAGACTGATCTTCCTCTTTTTACAAAACCTTATCACTTCTTTCATGGGAGATACATTTAGGAACACTTTATCCTCAACCTCGAACTCCAAGTCTCTATGCCTTACATCCGCATAGGACTTTTGGCGACTTTGGGTAGCCTTAAGACTATCCTGAATCACCTTTACCTTTTCCATAGCCTGATAAACCAAATTCAGACCGAAAATACTGCTTTACCAAGCTCAAACCACCTAACCTCCTACCATATAATGCCTCAAAAGGGGCCATTCCAATACTAAGATGGTAACTATTATTGTAAGAAAACTCTACTAAAGGTATATACTCAACCCAATTGCCACCATAACCAATCACACATGCCCAAAACATGTCCTTTAATGTTTGAATAGTCCTCTCTGCTTGCCCATCCATTTGTGGATGAAGAACAATACTCAAAGTAGCCTTAGTATCCAATCCCTTCTGAAAAGACTACGAGAAGTGATAGAAAAATGGTGCACCATGATCAGAGATAATTGAAACAGGTTCCCCATGCAGTTTTACAATCTCCCAAAGATACACCCTCGCATAATCCTCTGCGAAAAAGTTAGTCCGCATTGGAAAATAGTGAGTGGACATTGTCATCCTATCCACGATGACCTAAATTGAATCAAATTGGTTTCGAGATTGAGGAAGATCAATAATGAAATCCATATTTATTAAGTACATTTCCATTCTAGTAATTCCATTTCCTGATACAACCCACCAGGCCTCATATGCTCAACTTTGACTTGTTGGCACACCAAGTATTTGGCTAAAAAATCAACCACATCTCTCTTCATACCATTCCTCCAATACATCTCTTTGAGATCATGATATATTTTTGTCGAACCGGGATGAACAACATAGCGTAATTCATGCATCTCAGCGAAAACCCTCTGTCGTAACCTATCAATGTTAGGAACACATAAACAACCTTAGTACCTCAATGTACCATTACCACTGATCTCAAACACCATCACCCCTTTCCTACCAACATCACTCTTGATTTCAATCAAGATAGGATCTAGCATTTGTTTCTCTTTAATCTTTATAGCAAGAGATGATTGAATCACTTCTTGTGCCATCGCACCATCATTACTGGCATCCAAGAGATGAACTCCAAGATTAGCAAAATAGTGAATATCCTTCACCAATTCCTGCTTCTCCTTTCCTACATGAGCTAAAATCCGTGTAGACAACCAGCTAAAAGCATCAGAACCATATTATCTTTACCTGGGTGGTAGTGAAGACTCGTATCATAGTCCTTGAGAAGATCCAACTATCTCCTCTACCTGAGATTTAGCTCCTTCTAAGTGAACACATACTGTAGAGTCTTATAATTAGAACAGATGTCCACGTACACTCTATACAAATAATGCCACCAGAATTTTAAAGCAAAAACCACAGCTAAATCTCCAAATCATAAGTAGAATAATTCCTCTCATGTACCTTCAACTGCCTGGAAGCAGAGGAAATCACCTTTCTATGTTGCATCAAAACATAACCAAACCCCACCGGGACATATTACAATAAACCACAAACCCATATTGCCTTCAGGTGATGTCAAAACTGGAGCCAAAATTGGCTTATCCTTTAGCTTCTCAAAACTCCCCTCACAAGCATCCGACCAAGAAAACTTCACTTTCTTCTAATTCAATTCAATCAATGGGCAGCTATCATCGAGAAACCTTCCATGAACCGCCTAAAATACTTAGCCAAACCAAAGAAGCTTTGAATATTGATTGGAGTAGCATGTCTATGCCACCTTTTAACCACAACCAACTTTTGTGGATCCATTATGATCCCCTCACTAGAAAAATATGACCAATAAAAGTCACAGCGCACAACCAAAACTCACACTTGGAGAACTTGGCATACAATTGTTGCTCTTTTAAGGTCTGCAACACCACACGATGATGATTAACGTGATCCACCTCACTCTTAGAATACACCCAGATGTCATCAATGAACACAATGACAAAAAAATGTAGAAACTGCCTGAAAACCCTGTTCATCAGATCTATAAATATCGCTGGGGCATATTTTTAGACCAAATAACATAACTAGGAACTCAAAGTTCCCATACCAAGCACAAAAAGACGTCTTAGGAATATCCTACTCCCTAATCTTAAGCTGATGATACCCAGACTGAAGGTCACTCTTAGAAAAGAATTTGGCACCTTGCAACTGATCAAACAGTCATCTATCGTTAGAAGAGGATACTCGTTCTTAACTATTACCTTATTCAACTGCCTATAGCCAATGTACATCCTAAGATAACCAACCTTTTTGTGCACGAATTATACTGGTGCACCCCAAGGGGATACACTAGGGCGGATGAAACCCTTATTTAAAAAATCCTTAAGTTGCTGCTTGAGTTCTCTCAACTCATCCAGAGACATTCTATAAGGAGGAATAAATATTGGATGAGTGTCCAGAACCAGACCAATACCAAACTCAATCTCCCTATTTGGAGGAACACAAGAAAGATCATTCGAAAAAGCTTCAGGAAACTCATTCACCACTAGAACCGAATAAAAAGAAGGACCTTCCTTGTTAGAATCTTTAACTCAGACTAGATGATAGAGACACACTTTGGAGATCTATCTCCAAGTTCTAAGGTAAGAAATAAACCTCCCCCTAGGAGCTATAGAACTACCCCTCCACTCAATAACTGGTTCACTAGGGAACCTAAAGACAACTTTACTGGTCCGACAATCTAAAGATGCATAACAAGAGTGTAACTAGTCTATCCCCAGAATAACATCAAAATCCACCGTATCTAGTTTATATAAATCCACCAAAGTCTGCCTATTACCAATAGATACCGCACATACCCTATAGACCCTTTTTACAACCACAGAGTCACCTACTGGGGTAGAAATAAAAATAAGATCCAAAATAACCTCCTGATCAAAACCAAAACACACAGCCATAAATGGGGTCATATAAGAAAGAGTGGACCCCAAAGCAAGCAAATAATACGCTTCATGAGAAAAGATCTACAACATATCAGTCACGACATCAGGTGATGCCTCATATTCTTGCTGAATAGAAAAAACATATAACCAATTCTGACCTACGCCGGTACCCAAAGCAGATATAGATGCAGAAGCAGCACCCTTTGGTGCAGGAGCAGAAGCACTAATTCCTAAGCATATGTCCTGGTTAGCCATATTTACAATATCTCTTCCTCTTTTCATCACAAAATCCTCGATGAAGACAACCACTAACCGATAAAAAGGGCATAAAGAAGTCGATTGAGCCCTACTTAACTGAGGTTGGGCACTCTATACCTGGAAATTATCGCTATCCTACTGATGCCTATCACCCAACTATTTTGGGTAAAAAACATTAGCTATAGAGAAGGAACCATAACTCCCCCACTTATTTTTTGTCCACTTACCACCATCCCGACCACCTTACTGTTGAGCACCACCTTGTTCAGATGACCTAAACTTATGACCCTACCTTTTTCCAAACTTAGCATGTTTTCTCTTTTCTTCCTCCACCTGCTGCATATGAATAATCAACCTAGAAATATCTATATACTTGATCAGAAATGCAGTCTTGCTTTCAAGGATCAACTCCTGAGATAATCCAGAAGTGAAATTTCTCATCTTTTCCTGCATATTAGACACCATATCCGAAACATACCTTGACAATTGATGAAACTTCAAGGCATATTTCTTAACAGACATTTTCCCTTGCTTTAAATTAATAAACTTCTCTACTTTTGCTTCTCTCTACTCCTGAGGAAAGAAGCGGTCCCGAAAAGCATTAGAGAAAGTCTCCCATAAAGTTGAATCCTCAACATCACCTGTCACCTAATCAAGTTTTTCATTCCATTAATACGCCATATCCTTAAGCTAGAAAGTAGAAAATTTCACCCCTTCTACATTCATCGCCTACATCACCCTAAAAATTTTCTCCATTTTATCCAAGAAACCCTGAGGATCCCCCTCTACCTTTACACCAGTAAAAGTAAGAGGATTCATCTTCATAAATTATACAACCTTTATCGCCTTAGCAGTGAAATACTAGATCCACTCTGATGAGCTTGAGAAGTAATCAACTAAGCAATAACATGAATCGATTGAAAAAATTCTGCATTAGTCACCTCACCCAGAGGAGGACTAGTAGCCACCGATGGAACTCTATAAATATCAAGGACTGTACCCCTAGACCGAGTATGGATCCCCTAGTAGTACGTGTCCCTTCAATATTATCCCAGTTGGGATAAAATAGTTACCTTGCATCTCAGATCATCGAGGCATGAGCTGAAAAGCGAATAAACCAGGATTAGAAAGAACCTTAAACATTGTAACTTGAAAATAGAATACCAAGAAAGTGAAACTTTCCTAAATACCTTGTAGCCTCTCTCTTATGAGTGTGGTGTGCTACACACCCCTAAAAGAGGTTCTACTCGACATGGCTTTGTAGACTCCCAATTGACCATGAGCCTAAATTTTTGATACCAACTTGACCCGACCCGACCAAAGGCTTTATCGTAATGGGAATTCAAAGTCAAAGTAGGATCGAAGGCTATTTTTGATACCCAACCCAACGAACCTATGCATATCCTTAATTGAATGAATTCTGAATGTATAACAAGATAGAGTTATTGTGTAACCCAAAACTCTGGGATGGGTCTACGATCGAGATCGACCCAAATGAGCCCAATCATCCTAAACCCAATCGATAACCAATTGCTAAACCAAACCATAAACCAAAACCAAAATAATAACCATACAAGGTTCTCGAACATAACATAAAAGGATTGAACAGTGAGAAATTTAGTCCAACAGCATCAACCCTAATACCAATGCTAATACTAAGGCTGACACCAATACTGTTCCTACCCAAACAAACCCGTACTAGTTCCACAAATGCCTCTAACCAAAATAAAACCAATATCCGGCTGGGACATGCCCCCAACCATAGCCAAAACCAATATCCATAAATAAACCAGAGTATGTAAAAATATCCATGAACATGAAATAGAGTCTTCTAAAATATGAAAGGTCACTACTTTAATCCAGTAGTTGATCCCAAATCTAATCACTAAGCAGGAGAAGTAAAATGATTGATTCCTGTATCACGCGGGGATACAGCCACCCGAAGATGGGTTAGTAGGTGAACGCTAGCACAGACTAAAGATAAGGATAAATTAATGCGATCGAGTAAAAGCAAGTACACTAACCATATACATACAAAACATACATATATACATAACCATGCCAGGAAAGAAAACTGAGTTTAGTATGTATTTATATCCATTAACCTGGGTATGTCTAGCTTACCAATCCTAGAACCACCCATGGGCTATATGGGTCCAGTGTAACCCCTTGAATGGGCCCCGATGCATGTAGCCACATAATTCAAAGATACCATAAGAGTAGGCAGAGATACTTTAAGAGTAGGGGATTCCCAAGTCCCCTTTGCTCTCTATGATATATATGTATAATGTACTTAGGGGATTCCTATGTACCTCATAGTATTATATATTGCCGCTGTAATCAACTCCTCATGTCGGCAAACATGAGTTTCTAGCGTCTGTCCACTGGACTTGTACCTTCACAATTTGTTATCATGCCCAACTATTTTGGTCCAATTAAAGCCATTTCTAACAAACCAAACCAGTATTCCATTATTATTAACCAAGGCTATGAGTAGTGGTGTCATCATACTGACTATAGTTTGCAAGCAATGTTCTTAGCCAATCTTTTTATACAAAGGGATTACCATGTATCCATAGATTACTTTATCAAGTTAACTAGGGAGAATACCGTGTACCCCACAAGTGTTCCATTATTAAGTTTGTTTGTGGGAATCTTGTGTACTCCACAAGTATTTATTCTCATGTTTACTATGGGATTCCAGCGTACCCCACAAGGAAGTTTATTTGACCATAACCATGACTACCACACCTTATCATTTAACTATTCCAAACAACTTAAACCATTTATACCATTTAGGGTCCATTACCAAATCATACTATGCAATAGTTTCATTAAAAGTCCAATAATATAGTAAAAACATTATCATAAGCATTTTATCAAACATGTTCGGGGCTAGTGTTTCATAAACCAATTCAAATTACTAATTAACCATTTCCATACAACCAATTATCTAAACCTCCATTAAATCATGTAAAAACATAATTAAAATATTGGAAAACCATAACTAAGAATTTAATATCAAAACCCCAACACATATTTGGAAACCCCAAAAGCATACAGTAATAATGCCATGAAAACATTGTATAAATCATACCTTTAGTTGGAACTAACAATAAGGGAGAAGTATTTTTCCTTAGATGATAAAGATGATGGAGACAAATTACCAACACAAGCCCTAAATAGACCACCTTAGTGAAACCCTAGCCTTCCTTTACCCAAGAGCCTTAGAGAGAATCGTAGAGTGTTTAAAAGAGTTTTCTAAGTATTAATGAATAGAATAATAAGGAAAATAACCTCCCAAGTGGTTTAGAAGTTGTAGGACCTTAATAGTTTAAGTAGAGAAATATCCAGATTGCCCTCACTTAAATTGCATAAGAATTTCATAATAAGGTATGGTTATACCCTATTAGTTGTACCCTGTAATAAGAGTGGTACCAATACTTGTACCCTAGGTCTCCTTATTGGACCCAACACTGTCTAACATATGATTTACCCAAACCAAGTTGTACCCAAGTATACAACTATTACCTTTGAACCATACCCCTGGCAGAATAGAGTCACAAGAGGTTTGAATATAGTCCACTATATGAGTCCATGATATGACTCGTACCCTGTCTTATGACTCTTGGTGAGCCACTCATACTCAGATAAAAACTATTTTACTAAGTCTCAGATTAAGTAAAGAAAAAACCCAAACCAAATGACCTGTATTTAACCATATGACGTCATACCCATTCCAGATACCAATCCAGCTCACCAACCAACACTGGTCAGCGTATGACCAAAGGCATACAACTCATACCCCATTATACAACTATTACCCATAAGTTGTATGTTGTCCAGAACCCAGAAATACATAAATTTTTATAAGAGTCCCAAACCCAGGGTTTTTTAGATATATATTGAGTAATGACTAAAATTGTGGGAGCTATAATATAACTGGCATGTCTTAATTTGAGCTAATCGGGGTCCAACCTGTGACCCTAGTTGGAAGGGTGTCAGTACCTTGCCATGGGTACTAAGACTGGCTGTGTGGATCCACTAAACTATCACGAAGGACTAGGAAGTCACCCTCTATTAGTAGGTGCACTTAAGAGAATATCAATCCTCAACTAGTAGGAAAACCTCTCAAAGCCTACGCTTGCTATGCAGTTTTGGAACTCAGGAATTGCTACTAAAGTCAGACCCTCTATTGGCAGGTGAGACCCTATCACAGAGTTTACTTGGTGATAAATCCTACTTCCAACTGTACTAACACTATGATGATTCGACTTTTAATGAAATATTTTAGGCCTCTTTCTTCAGATAATTGTGTGTTTTCAAGAAGCCATTGTTGTATTTAACATGGTATTTTAGTGCTTTCAGAATAAGACCTGAGTGTGAAACATAACTTGGACAATCTAAGCAAAATTAAGGTCAAATGAGCATCGATGGTTTAGGCGATGCACCATCGACCTAGCGATGATCCATCGGTCTAAACCGTCAACAAAAACCAGAAGTCATAGAATTTGGACATCCTGGGATGGTCCTAGTGATGGACCATTAGCTCTGTGATGAACCATCGGTCTGAACCATCGCCAAGATACAGAATGCATAATCACTGGAAGCCCTACGATGATCTAGGCGATGGACCGTCGACCTTCCGATGGGCCATCGCACTACCCGTCTCCCAAAAGAAGAGAATGGGGTCATTTGACACCCAACAATAGTTCAGGCAATGGACCCTAGGACCTGCGATGAACCATCGCTTGACCCGTTGATCATAAAGCGATAAATCTGAGTTTGAATTTTAAAACCCCAGTTCTGGAATCATATAAATACCAAGTATTAAGGTTTAGTCCATATCTTTTATCATTAGTTTCATACTTTCTCCTCTATTGAGAGCAGTGTAACTTTTCATTGAGATTTGAATTTAGAGACTAAGATCTGATTATTAGTTTTTATATTTTCCATTGAAGATTGATAAGAACAATATTGTGACTTTTGTAAGTTCCCTCTTGAAACAATTTATGAACATCAATATATCTTTGATTTCATATATGGAGATAAATAGCTAAATTCTCATAACTAGGGTTATAGGAGCCTTGATATAGAGAACTATTTTGGGGTTGTGAATTGGTTTGATTGCAAACATCTATCAAAATCACATGAATCTTTCTTGAGTATAATGACATCTCTTGGTTGCAAACTTGAGATGTGAGCCCATGAAATCCACTTGTCTAACAAGAAAGTGGATGTTGGGAAAAAAGTGATTCACATGAACTCCACAGGTTTACCCTTTGGGTTAACGGGTTTATGCCTTAACAGGATCAACCCTCATGAGAGTGTTATTGAATAATGCATGAATCTTTTAAGTTTGAGAGAAGTAAAGGGTGAAATACTCATTAGGTTGAGAAACAAGTGGGTAATCCTTAAAATTCAATAATTCTTGCAATTGAATACATAAGTTAGAATTCAAACACAAAATCACAACCCTAATTGTTTGAACATCTTGGTGAGCATAATTCTAGTTAATTCATTCTCATTGAAATAACATCTACATTAACTCTTAGTAGCTGAAATTTTGTGTGACACAAACACAAAAGAACACTATTAACACATTCAAACTCCGTTCTACTTAGGAACCTTAGATCAATAGTCTAATAATATTCATAATACTTAGTGAACATGGCATTCCCTGTGGGATGACACCTAACCTAGTTGGGTTCTATATTTGACAATGACTGCTTACTCTCTTGTAAGAGAGGTATAATTTGGTTGTATCACACTATTTCTAACTAAGGTCCACTGAATATCTCAATTGATAGTGCTTAACATAATCATAAAAAACTGAGTATGATAATAAAATAATGAATGGACTAACTCATTACTCGAAAAGTCTAAAACATAAGTAAACACATAGGTATAAGGTGTTCATAACCCGCCAACACTGAATGATCATATAATTCGATAACAACACTTGGAACAGTAAAATAAAGTCCTAGTTCAAAGACCCAAAACATAATACGTGCCACCAAACTAATAAAGTCCATGAATTTGAATATATAAATTTATTAAACTTGGGAGGATAACAATTTCACATGGTTTAATTCATAATTCGTTAATTTGACATAGGAGCAATTGAATATGATATGAGTAGTTGAACTTTAAGCATGAATTTATCTAATTTTCATGAGGAAAATATGTTAATATGGCTTGAATTTAAATTTCTAAGATGAGATATATTAAATTCATGATTTACATAGATAATTTCATAAATGAGATTACAAATCCATACTTAAACAAAAGGGGATTTTTGGGATTGAATGTGTGGAAGGAACCCATTGATGAATACCCCACATACTTGAAATTGCTTAACTTGGGAGAGATCTTGAATTTAGAGACTTGAAAGATAACTTGGTAAGAGAAACCCTAATCTTTAAAATAAGAGAAGGAAAGTGTTGTTAATTGACTGAAAGTGGAGGAAAATGATGCCCCTTCTTAGGTTTAAGTAATGGGTTAGGAGTTAACAGAGAGGAAAAGACCAAAAGGCCCTTTAACTAAACATTGCAAAGATTGGTCGGCAGTCTATATGAGTCAACCATAAGACTCGTATGGTGAAGGTACAATTAGGTAATGTTGTTGCATGAAATAAAAGTTCCATTCCTGTTAGCACCTTGTTGTATATATATATATGGATGACAACTGATTGTGGCAAAATTGTATTTTTATTTTTGTATAGTTAATTCCTCTTACCAAGTGGTAAAGTACTGTGCAACTATGTGTGACTCTAATAATGAAATTAGAATTTAGTAATGAAGCAAAGCATAGCTATATGATCAGGATCCCAAGAATTAGTAGGATAAAAACTAACTTAGTGCCTGTGTGGGTGAGTATTTGTGTAGTTCTATCATAAGTGGTACACCTAGAACTTGTCCGGTTCAATAGATGTTGTCGTGTGTTTTGACCCAATAAGAGAAAATAGTAGGCCTCCTTGTGTTGTTAGTCTATTTACCCAGATAATTGACCCACATAAAATATTGTGTTTCCTTTGTTAACCCTGTTGAGCTATGTTAGTGTTTTTCTATCCAAATAAGTTTGATTCACTCTGTAGAATGGGTTAAGCACTTAGCTTTGGCCCTGGTTCAATTATATACATTGTGCACTTTAACTTAGGCAAAATACCTAAGTTGAAGGTGGCTACTACTGGATTGTTGGCAGCCTAGGAGGTTGAGTTAAAATTGATTTGAGGGATAGAATCCAGCCTTGGTATAGTTAGCAATCTAATTAGATATTGTGCACCTTAACTTTATGCATCAGCATAAGTTGAGGGTGGCTGATGGTGTGTTATTATCTTAAAATAAATAAATAAACTGGGTTATGATAAAAGTGTTGATGAATAACTGCGAATGAATAAAAGTGCCTTTAGTTCTGGTAAATAGCTACCAAAAAGGGTAAAGAGAGTTAAGTCTTATACTTTAATTCACCTATCCAAATGGAACCCTCACCGAGCCTAAAACCTTATTACAACCCTTAGCAAGTCCTATTTAATCTTGGCGAGTCAATCATGAGAGAACATTAGATGACAAGCAAAAGTTTATAGGTGTACACAGTGTTGGTAACTTCATTTCTGAGAGTGAGACGCTTAGTTTTGTCCATAATTTAACTGTGTGATTTGGGGTGGACTTCTTTGGCTGTGAGGGCATGTTAAGTTATATCTGTCTATTTATTTCTTTGGGGTGTTGTATCTGTAACTGCGAATATGCTGATTAGTAGTTAATGCCAGTAGTATATCCATGTGTGTTGAGATAACATAACAAAATGGGTAGTGGAATGGTTGTATGATTGTATTAGTTTTACTATAAAATGGCCATCATGATGTTGTTCATATATGTATCCTGGTGTTGAGTTGCTTGAGGACAAGCGCTTGCCTTAAGTTGAGGGCGTTTATGTTTCGTCTTTTAACTGAACATTTTAGGCCCTTTTCTTAGGATAATTATGTGTTTTCAAGCAGCCATTGTTTGATTTAACATGGTATTTTAGTTCTTTTAGAAAAAGAACTGAGTGTGAAAGATAGCTTGGATAATCTGAGCAAAATAGAGGTTAAATGAGTAGAGATGGATAGTTGACCTAGCGATGATCCATCGGTCTAAACCATTGACCAAAAACAGAAGTCATAGAATCTGGATATCCTGTGATGGTCCAGGTGATGGATCGTCGGCTCTGCGATGGAGCTTCAGTATGAACCATCACCAAGATATAAAACGCATAATCAATGGAAGCCCTGCGATGATCCAGGTGATGGACCGTTGACCTTCTGATGGGAATTCGCACTACCTGTGGCCCAGAATAGAGAATGGAGTCATTGGAGACCTAAGGATGGTGGAAGCGATGGACCGTCGAACCTGCGATGAACCGTTACATGAACCGTCGATCATAAAGTGAAAAATCTGAGTTTGAATTTTAAAACCCAGTTCTGGAATCATATAAATACCAAGTATTAGGGTTTAGTTTGTATCTTTTATCACTAGTTTCATACTTTCTCCTCTATTGAGAGCAGTGTACACTTTTTATTGAGATTTGAATTTAGAGATTAAGATCTGATTATTAGTTTTTATATTTTCCATTGAAGATTGAGAAGAACAATATTGTGACTTTTGTAAGTGCCCTTGGTAAACCATTTATGAACATTAATATATCTTTGATTTCTTATATGGAGATAAATATCTAAACTCCCATAACTAGAGTTATGGGTGCCTTGATGTAGAGAACTATTTTGGGGTTGTGAATTGGTTTGATTTCTAACATCTATTGAAATTTCATAAATCTTTCTTGATTATAATGACATCTCTTTGTTGCAAACTTGAGAAGTGAGACCATGAACTCCACTTGTCTGATACGAAAGTGGATGTTGGGAAAAGAAGTGATTCACATAAACTTTATAGGTTTACCCTTTGGGTTAACGGGTTGATGCCTTCATAGGATCACTCTCATGAAAGTGTTATTGAATAATACATGAATCCTTTAAGTTCGAGAGAAGTAAAAGATGAAATACTCATTAAGTTGAGAAATACGTGGGTAATCCTTAAAATGTAATAATTTTTTTAGTTGAATACATAAGTTAGAATTCGAACACAAACTCACAACCCTAATTGTTTGAACATCTTGGTAAGCATAACTCTAGTTAGTTCATTCTCATTGAAATTAAATCTACATTAAGTCTCAGTAGCGTACTTTTGTGTGACAAAAACATACAAGAACACTGTTAATACATTCAAACTCCCTTCTACTTGGGAACCATAGATCAACAGTCTAATAACATTCACAATACTTAGTGAACATGGTATTCCCTATGGGATTTGACACCTAAACCAGTTGGGTTCTATATTTGACAATAATCGTTTACTCTCTCATATGAGAGGTGTAAATTGGGTGCATCAAAATTTAGCGCCATTGCCGAAAAATACGATTGTCAATTAAGTTTGTGTTAGTTAATTGAACTTTGGTCAAGTTTCCCAAATTTTACTTTTGTTTGTTATTTTAATTTTGGGAAGGGGAGTTGTTGTGTATGCCAAGTACACAAAGATTGGGTGCGCTATTATTACCGATACATCTGGAACCTTAACTAATTGGCAGAATGGTAGATCCCCAAGATGTTAAGAGACTAGCTGCGTTGGCTAGAGCTCAACTAAATTTGTAGAATAATGGTCAGCAAAAATACCATCCTAATCCTGATAATGATGATTTGGGGGATGATGACTTATTAGATCCTGTTAATCAAAGGCGTATAGAGAATGTAGTTGTACCAGTGAACAAAAATATAAACAAAAACCATCATTTCAGGGAAAGACCGGATTGTCAAGCTATTCAATTTGATCTTAATGACGATGAAGATGGGATGGACGGAGCTGGTGCCACTGTAGTTATTATTCCTCTACCTTTAGCACCAGGGTCAAAGTTAAATATTACCAGTACAATGATTCAGCTCCTTCATCTAAAGGGGTTGTTCGGTGGACTCCCAGGAGATGATCCCATTATGCATTTAGTGAACTTTGTCACTATTTACAAGTCCTTTGATAGCCCGGGAGTGGGACAAAATGCAATCCTCCTAAATTTATTTTTGTTGTCTCTGCCTGAGGAGGCAATATTGTGGCTTAATGAGTTAACGCCCGATTCTATAACCAACCAGAGGCAATTAAAAGAGGCTTTCTTAGAAAGGTTCTTTCTGCCTTCCAGAAGGGTACAATTGAGGGGTGAGATAAGCAACTTTAGGTAGCTCCCAACTGAAGCTCCTCACGAGACATGAAAAAGGTTAAAAAAAAGCTGACACAGTGTCCGAATCATAATAAGATAGATATTCATCTGATGGAGACTCTTTATTGGGCATTGAACTCTATTACGAAGCCAACTGTTGATAATGCTATAGGGGGGGATCATTTGTGGATTTTACTTTTCAGGAATCCTTGAAGATGCTTAATCAGATAACAAAACAAAGTAGAGTTTGTCATACCAGGGATTCGGTGGAAGCAAGCCCAACGTGTCTGTTGGTATGACTGTGGAACAACATAAGAAAGAGTAAGAACATGATCAAGACATGGAACACTTGAAGATGCAGATGGATTTGTTGACCAAGTACTTATTATCTGCAAAGACTAAAAAAGTAAAAGTTGTTGCAGCTAAAGTTAGAGATGATTCTAATTTGGAAGAAGAGGCTAACTATTTGAATAACCAGGGGGTTTTCAAGGCAATAACCGAGGAAATCAAGGTCGGAACTACTACAACAAGACTTGTTAAATGGATAAGGATTAAGGAAACATGAAAGGTAAGAATGATAGGAGTTGGCTATATTTACCCCCCCAGAAGTAGAGATAATGCTGCAACTAACTCTGGAAAGATGTTCATGGAGGACACGATGGAGAAATTATTAAAGGGAGTTAAAGCTACCAATTTTAGGGTGACTACCATGAAGAGTGAGTCATCTTATATGAGTCAGTTGGTAAACTCACACTCTACCTCTATAAGGAAGTTGGAGCAATAAATAAGCCAACTCTCGATAGTATTCAATTAGAGAAAGACTGGAACATTGCCAAGTGATACCATTCAGAATCTGCAAAATAATGGCTCTTTCATGGCTATCACTACTAGAAGTGATAAGGTATTGGTAATCCCTCCTGTGGACAATCCTGTGATTGATATTATAGCAGATGATATTGAAGAAGCAGGAATTTATCATCCGGTAGAGTTTAGGAAATCGGATAAGGTGATTGATGACGCATCATCTAACAGTCAGTAGGCTGATGAGTTAGAGAAGAATGAGGGAAAGGAGTCTGAAATGGTGGTTATCGATCTTCCAAAACCACCCCCTCTATTTCCTTATATGTTGAAAAAGAAGGCTGACGACATAAATTTTAGCAAATTCATGGGTATGCTTAAGAAGTTGATAATTAATCTGCCATTGGTGGAGGCATTGAAGTAAATGCCCGAGTATGCAAAGTTCATGAAATACCACATCACGAAGAAGTTTTCTGTTAGTTTTGAGCCAATGGACAATCTTTATCATTATGGTGCTATTTCCATAAGGTCTCTAGTGCAAAAAAAGATTGATTTGGGAGCACTTACTATCCCATGCACTATTAGACCTCTTGACTTTGCAAAAGCTCTGTGCGACTTGGGATCTAGCATCAAGCTGATGCCGTTACCTGTTTACAAAAAGTTTAGTTTGGAAGACCCCATACTCACTAACATGCAACTTGTGATGATGGATAGGTCAGTAAAACGACTTGTTGGTATTTTGTATAATGTGCTGGTGAAGGTTACTAGTTTTATATGTCTTGCAGATTTTGTTATTTTGGATTACGAGGTGGACTTCGAGGTGCCCATAATCTTGGGTCGACCTTTCCTCACAACTGAAAGTATGATAATTTATTTACAAGCTAATGAACTCTTATTTAGGCTAAATGATGAAGTGGTGCAATTTGAGGTGTACCAATCAATAAAGCAGCAGAAGGAAATAAGTGTGTTTTTATTGTGGATATCTATTATGAGGAGGAGTAGGAAGTGCCAATTGAAGAGATATTTGCTATTAGACATTAGTTGCAGTGTTGATGAATTTTAATCAGGATGGTATAGAAGATTATGAGGAGACAGTTTATGCCTTGAAGGGTGGGGGTATTACTCATATGCACCCAAGAAGTTGGATTTCGACTTAAGAAATCATCCAAATCCACCTGTTAAGCCTTCTATAGAAGAACCACCTATCCTAGAGCTGAAAGAGTTACCCAGTCAGTTGAGGTATATGTTCCTAGGTAGTGGCAATACACTACCTGTTATTATTGTGGCTGATCTGGGCGAGCAACAGGTCAAAGCCCTCATCTCTATTCTTAGGAGATATAAGAGGGCTATTGGTTGGATGATTGTAGATATTATCGATATCTCTCCTGGTATGTACATATAAAATCTAGTTGGAGAAGGATTGTTTCTCGACTACTGAGCACCAGCCACTTAAACCCACTTATGTAAGAGTTAGTGAAGAAGGAGATCATCAAGTGGCTAGATATAGGAGTAGTTTATCCTACATCGGATAGTAAGTGGGTGAGTCCTATTCAGTGTGTGCCCAAGAAAGGGGCTTGACAATGGTGGCTAACAAGAAGAATGAGTTGATTCCACTCAGACCTATTACTGGGTCGAGGGTATGCATGGATTACCGAAAATTCAATTTGGGGACATTAAAGGATCACGTCCCAATACCCTTCATGGATCAGATGCTTGACCGATTGGCTAGAAGGGGTTGGTACTATTTCTTAGATGGATATTTTGGTTATAACCAGATTTCCATTGCTCCTGAAGATCAGGAGAAGACGATATTCACAAGCCTATATGGTACGTTTACTTTTAAAACAATGACTTTTGGGTTATGTAATGAACCCACCACTTTTCAGTGGTGCATGATGTCAATTTTTTTTTATATGGTTGAAGACACCTTGGAGGTGTTATGGATGATGTCTTTGTTTTCGGTGAATCCTTTGAGTTGTGCTTGCTAAATCTGAGTCAGGCATTGCAGCGGAGTGAAGAGTTCAACCTTGTCCTTAATTGGGAAAAATGTCACTTTATGGTAAAGGAAGGCATAGTGCTCGGTCATTGAATTTTAGCTAAAGGCATTTATGTAGACAAGGCAAAGGTTGAGGTGATTGAGAAATTACCCCTTTCTATCTCAGTCAAATGGGTACGCAGTTTTCTTGGTCATGCAGGGTTTCATAGTAGATTCATAAAGGATTTATCATAATTGCAAACTCGCTTTGCAAACTCTTAGAGAAGGAAGCCAAATTTGATTTTGATGATGACTGGAGAAAGGACTTTGACTGCCTTAAGCTGAAGCTAGTGAAAGCTCGAATTATTGTTGCTCCTGACTGGACGAAGCCATTTGAGATTATGTGTAATGCCAGTGGAGTGGCACTTAGAGCTATTCTCGAAGAAAAGAAAGAGAAATTATATCATTCGATATATTATGCAAGCAAGGACCTAAATGGGGCTCAGAATAATTATACAGTGATGGAATAGGAACTTCTAGTAGTGGTGTATGCTTTTGAGAAGTTTCGGGCATATATGCTAGGCACCAAGGTTGTGGCACACAATGACCACGCTGCCTTGAGGTACCTAATGGCGAAGAAGGATGCAAAACCAAGATTGATCCGGTGGGTATTTCTACTTTAGAAATTCGACTTCGAGGTCAAGGATCATAAATGATGTGAGAATCAGGTGGATGATCACCTCTCCAGACTTGAAGGTGAGGAGGTAGTAAAAAATGATCTTAAAATTGATGATTCCTTTTTGGATGAGAAAGTATTGGCTAGAGTGCTCGAAAAATTACTTTGGTATCCTGATATTTTGAACTATGTGGTAAGTGAAGTAATGCCAAAGAATCTTTCCTTTCATCAAAGTAAAAAGTTTCTCCATGATGTGAAACATTATTTCTCGGCTGAGCCATATCTTTTTCAGAAATGTGCGGATGATATTATTAGATGGTGTATTCCAGAAGTGGAAATATTAAGTGTACCAGAAGCGAATCATGCTTCCCCAGTTGGAGGTCACCATGCTAGTGATCGTACTTCCAAAAAAGTGCTTCAAAGTGGCTAATATTGGCCTACTTTGTTCAAGGATGCTTACGAATTCGTAAAGAGATGTGACCAATGTCAAAGGCAAGGGTCTATCTCAAAGTTCCATGAGAAGCCAATGTCCAAGATGTTAAAGGTTGAATTGTTCGATGTTTGGGGTATTGACTTTATGGGGCCCCTCGTGAGCTCATTTGGGATGATGTATATACTAGTTACTATTGACTACGTGTCAAAATGGGTTAAGGCTGTGGCAGATAATAAAGGAAAATGGGTTATTGTATTTTTAAAGAGAAATATCTTCTCTCGCTTTGGGATACCACGTACCATCATAAGTGATGGAGGATCACACTTTTGCTACAAGATAATCAGAAACACCTTGGAAAAATATAGAGTCAAATAGCATAAGGTGGCTACTCCATACCACCCATATACCAGTGGGCAGGTGGAGATCTCTAATTGGGAAATCAAAGCTATCCTTGCCAAGACTGTAAATGCTAGCTGAAAGGATTTGTCTAGGAAGCTGGACGATGCATTATGGGTATACCGCATGGCTTTCAAGACACCCATTGGCATGTCGCTGTAACAATTGGTTTATGGCAAGTCATGTCATTTGTCGATTGAGCTAGAGCTTAAAGCATCGTGGGCACTGAAGCGTCTTAATCTAAACTGGAATGAGGCAAAAAATAAGAGACTGGGGTAGCTTAATGAGATAAATGAGTTCCATCTCAGAGCTTATGAGAGAGTTAACTTGTACGAGAAACGAATGAAGGAATACCATGATCGCAGAATTGAAAAATAGGATTTCCAGAAAGGAGACTTGGTGCTTCAATTCAACTCCAGAATTAAACTATTTCTAGGTAAGCTAAAATCCAAATGGTCTGGCCCATTTAAAATTAACCAAGTTGTGTGAAATTATATATCGGTCCAAAAGACTCGATAAAAATTATTGATAACATCTATCTCGATGATGTCTGAGTAATCGAGATAATTATGTCATACCATGATAATTAATTAGGTGCTAGTGGGAGGCCACCCACGTCGTGTTATTGTATAGCATTAGTTGATTTTATTTTGGTGTTTGTTATGTTTTATTGTACAAACTGAAGGGTTTGTGTAGTTGTGCATGTCTGACAGTGCAGGAAAACAGACGCTAAAAAAGTTTAGGGGTGACCGATGGGTTACCCGATGGATCATCGGTGACTCAACGGATCATCACAGTAGCCATCGTAGCAAAGTCTAGAAACTAGGTTACTAGAAGAATGACAACGGGTTGACTAATGGGCCATCGCAGCCACGATGTACCATCGACTAAACCATCACCAATATGCCCTAAGGTAAGTTCTCTAGAAGGGATTGATGGCTCTATCGATGGATCATCGATTATGTGATGAACCATTGCACGAACCTTCATACATAACCATACTTCAGTGGGTCAATTCGGATCAATTTAAATAGCCATTTATGTCATTCTTATCCAACCCAAACAATTTAAATATAGATAATTTTAAGCGGTTGAGTAACTCCCAAACTATTCAACGTATCTAAATCCTTTCATTCTCCTTGAAGACTTTCCACTTCCCTTTTCCCAATCTATTTAAAGTCTAGTTTATATTTATTCTTTCAATCACAAGCAACAAAGAGTCTTCATAAAAGTCAGGTGTCATTTTATGTCTGGTGTTCAGAGTACAAGTTAGGTGAACAAGCAAGTACTGCACCATTAAGGTGGAAAATTTCAGACAATGTTAGACAGGTGATACCTCCAATTCCGGAGGGAGAGATTTTGAGTGCTCCTACCACTATAGGGGCCAACATTGCACTCGATGAGGACGTTGTATCCTCACCATGCTTTACTGATGCCTCAGATAAATAAGAGGCACTGCAAGTATTTCCACTCCTTTGTACCTAAATTCTATGCATTGAGGACAAAACATTATTTTTCTTTGGGGGTGGGATATGCCTGTAGGATGTGCTTATACCATGGGGGTTGTGTTGCTGATATTATTTTCCTCCCATGTGCTATGTAGAAGAATCAGCATTTCTAAGTTGTTATTAAGTTGTTGCATTTTCATTTCTTGTCTAGGATTAACTGTAAGGTTGAAATTTCCTTTCCTCAAGACATGTTTTGTTGGTAATGTTGTTGCATGCAATAAAAGTTACATTTTTTTAGCACCTTATTGTATATATATGGTTGACAACTGATTGTGGCAAAATTGTATTTTTCATTTTTGTATAATTAATTCCTCTTACCAAGTGGTAAAGTTCTGTGCAACCATGTGTGACTCTGATAATGGCATTAGAAGTAAGTAATGAATCATAACATATATATGTGATTAGGATCCCAAGAATTAGTAGGATAGAAACTAACTCAGTGCCTATGTGGGTGAGTATTTTTGTATTTCTAACATTAGTGGTACACCTAGAACTTGCCCGGTTCATTAGATTTTGTCATATGTTTTGACCCAATAAGAGAGAATAGTAGGCCTCCTTTGTTGTTAGTCCACTTAGCCAGATGATTGAGCCACCAAAAATATTGTATTTCCTTTGTCAACCTTGTAGAGCTATGTTAGTGTTTTTCTGTCCAAATAAGTTTGATTCACTCTCTAGAAGGTGTTAAGCACTTAGCTTTGGCCCTGGTCCAATTAAGGACATTGTGCACTTTAACTTAGGCAAAATAGGCCCTGGTCTATTGCTGGATTGTTGGCAGCCTAGGAGGTTGAGTTAAAATTGATTTGAGGGGTAGGATCCGACCCTGGTATAGTTAGCAATCTAATAAGATATTGTGAACCTCAATTTTCTACATCAGCATAAGTTGAGGGTGGCTGATCCTGTGTTATCATCTTAAAATAAAAATAAATAAACTAGGTTATGACAAGAGCGCTGATGAATAACTACAAATGAATAAAAGGGTCTTTAGTTCTGGTAAGTATCTACCAAAAATGGTAAAGAGAGTGAAGTCTTGTACTTGAATTCACCTATCCAAATAAAACCCTCACCGAGCCTAAAACCTCATTAAAACCCTTAACAAGTCCTATTTGATCTTGGCGAGTCAATAATGAGAAAACATTAGATGACATGGGCTAGTTTATAGGTGTACACGGTGTTGGTAACTTATTTTCTGAGAGTGAGAAGCTTAGTTTCGTCCACGATTTAACTGTGTGATGTGTGGTGGACTTCTTTGGCTGTGAGGGCATGTTAAGTTTTATCTGTCTATTTATTTCTTTGGGGAGTTGTATCTGTAGCTGCGAATATGCTGATTAGTAGTTAATCCAGTAGTAGATCCATATGTGTTGAGATAGCATAACCAAATAGGTAGTGGAATGATTGAATAATTATGTTGGTTTTACTGTAAAATTCCCATCATGATGTTATTCATATATGTATCCTGGTGTTGAGTTGCTTGGGGACAAGAAATTGCCTTACATTGAGGGTGTTGATGTTTTGGCTTTTAACGGAATATATTAGGTCATTTTCTTAGGATAATTGTGTGTTTTTAAGCAGCCATTGTTGTATTTAACATGGTATTTTAGTGATTTTAGAATAAGAACTGATTGTGAAAGATAACTTGCACAATCTGAGCAAAACAGAGGTCAAATGAGAAGCGACGGCTTAGGCGATGGACCGTCAACCTAGCGATGATCCATCGGTCTAAACCGTCGACCACAAGCAGAAGTCATAGAATCTGGACATCCTGCAATGGTCCAGGTGATGGACCATCGTCTCTACGATGAACCATCGGTCTTAACCGTCGCCAAGATGCAAAACACATAATCACAGGAATCCCTACGAAGATCTAGGAAACAAACCATCAACCTTGCGATGGGCCGTTGCATTACCCGTTGCCCAGAAGTAGAGAATGGAGTCACTAGAGATCCAACAATAGTGCAGGCGACGGACCGTTGGACCTGCGATGAATCGTCGCTTGACCCGTCAACCATAAAGCAAAAAATCTGAGTTTGAATTTTAAAACCCCAGTTTTGGAATCATATAAATACCAAGTATTAGGGTTTAGTCCATATCTTTTATCATTAGTTTCAAACTTTCTCCTCTATTGAGAATGGTGTACACTTTTTATTGAGATTTGAATTTAGAGATTAAGATCTGATTATTAGTTTTTATATTTTACATTGAAGATTGAGAAGAACAATATTGTGACTTTTGTAAGTGCCCTTGGTAAACCATTTATGAACATCAATATATCTTTGATTTCTTATATAGAGATAGATATCTAAACTCCCATAACTAGGGTTATGGGAGCCTTGATGTAGAGAACTATTTTGGGGTTATGAATTGGTTTGATTTCTAACATCTATTGAAATTGCATGAATCATTTTTCATTATAGTGACATCTCTTTGTTGCAAACTTGAGAAGTGAGACCATGAACTCCACTTGTCTGATACGAAAGTGGATGTTGGGAAAAGAAGTGATTCATATGAACTCCATAGGTTTACTCTTTGGGTTAACGGGTTGATGCCTTAACAGGATCAACCCTCATGAGAGTGTTATTGAATAATGCATGAATCCTTTAAGTTTGAGAAAAGTAAAGGGTGAAATACTCATTAGGTTGAGAAACACGTGGGTAAGACTTAGAATTCAATAATTCTTGCAATTGAATAAATAAGTTAGAATTCGAACACAAACTCACAACCCTAATTGTTTGAACATCTTGGTGAGCATAACTCTAGTTAATTCATTTTCATTGAAATTACATCTACATTAACACTCAGTAGTTGTACTTTTGTGTGACACAAACATAAAAGAACACTGTTAACACATTTAAACTCCCTTCTACTTAGGAACCTTAGATCAACAGTCTAATAACATTCACAACACTTAGTGAACATAGTATTCCCTGTGGGATTCGACACCCAACCCAGTTGGATTTTATATTTGACAGCGACCTCTTACTCTCTCATAAAAAAGGTGTAATTTTGTTGCATCACACTATTTCTGACTAAGGTCAACTAATTATCTCAACTGATAGTGCTCAACATAATCATAACAAACTGAGTAAGACAATTAAATCATGAATGGACTGACTCATTACTTAAAAAGTCTTAAACATAAGTAAACACATAGGTATCGGTTGTTCATAACCCACCAACACCGAATGATCATGAAATTCGATAACAACACTTGGAACAGTAAAATAAAGTCCCAATTGAAAGACCCAAAACATAATATGTGCCACCAAACTGATAAAGTCCATGAATTTGAATATATGAATTTATTAAACTTGGGAGGATAACAATTTCACATGGTTTAATTCATAATTTGATAATTTGACATGACAACAATTGAATATGATATGAGTAGTTGAAATTCAAAGTATGAAGTAATCTAATTTTCCTGAGGAAAATATGTTGATATGGCTTGAATTCAAATTTCTAAGATGACATGGATTAAATTCATGATTTACATGGATAATTTCATAAATGAGATAAAAAATCCATACTTAAACAAAAGGGGAATTTGGGAACTGAATGGGTGGAAGGAACCCATTGATGAATACCCTACATACCTGGAATTGCTTGACTTGGGATAGAGCTTGAATTTAGAGACTTGAAAGAGCACTTGGTGAGAGAAACCCTAATATTACAAATGGGAGAAGGAAAGTGTTGTTAATTGATAGAAAGTGGAGTAACATAATGCACCTTCTTAGGTTATAAGTCGTGGGTTAGGAGTTAATAGAGAGGAAAAGACCAAAAGTCCTTTTAAGTAAACATTGCAAAGATTAGTCGGAAGCCTATACGAGACAACCATATGACTTATATGGTAAAGGTACAATTAGGCCTCCTAAAACATAAGATTTGCAGGATCTAAGAGAGTACACATTGGTCAATATACGAGTCTAAACCTATGACTAGTAACATCACCGTACAACTTGTAGCCCCTACTCGTAATTTAGATAGAATCTTAGGCAGCGTATACTGCTAAACTTACAACTTCACTTCATACAACTCGTATGTTGTATGTACAAATCAAGGGAAGGAGTCATACCTAGAACAGAATGTCAACTAATTTACACTATCTTGGATACGACTACAATATATGACTCATATGTTGTATGTACACTCAAGAGAATGAGTCATATGTAGTACAATAATATTTAGGTGCAGGGTATTACAATATCTCTCCTTGGAAACATTCGTCCTCAAATATGACTAGTTAGGCTGAGAGTACTAAGAAAATTGAGATCGTGTAATGAATACTTATGAATTGAAACATGTCCAAATGACTGAGTTTGAGTCATGATACATGGACTGAATCGAAATCATGAATGCATGTTATGACATAAGGAAGACTATATGATTGAAATAAAAAATGAGAGAGTCAACTTATGAGTAATCATTACCTCTAACTGGATCTGAGTTCATGAAGAATAGATGAGGATATTTGATCCGCATATCTACTTCTGCTTCCCAAGTAGCTCCCTCAATGGACTGATTTCTCCGTAGAACTTTAACCAAGGGGACCTCATTATTCCTTAACCTATGAACCTATCGATCAATGATCTTAATTGGAATTTCTTCAAAAAAGAGACTATCCTTCACTTCCACACTCTCTAAGGGGACGATTGAAGTTGGGCTGCCAATACATTTCTTTAACAAAGAGATACGAAACACCGGATGCATTGATGCCAAATATACAGGAAACTCTAAGCCATAAGCTACTTTCCAAAATTTCTCACAATTCTTTATGAGCCAACATAAAGGGGACTGAGTTTACCTTTCTTTCCAAATCTCATCACTCCTTTCATAGGCAAAATTTTCAAATAAACCAAGTCACCAATATCAAACTCAAGATCCTTTCTCCTCATATTTGCATAAGATTTCTAATGACTTTGGGTTGTCTTCAGCCTCTCTCGAATTAGCTGAACTTTCTTCATTGACTCAAATATCAAATCAATGCTAATCAGACCAGCCTTACGTACTTCAAACCAACCAATAGGAGACCTACATATCCTCTCATAGAGATCCCCAAATAGATCCATCTGAATACTAAAGTGATAGATGTTGTTGTAGGCAAACTCAATCAAAGGTAAGTTGTTATCCTAACTATCGTTTAAGTCAGTAACACAGGACCTTAACATGTCCTCTAAAGTCTAAATGGTCTGTTCTGCCTGACCACCTGTCTAAGGATGAAAAGCTATACTGAGATGTACTTAGGTACCAAGGACCTTCTGAAAAGCCTTCCAAAAGTGAAAGGTAAACTGATTACCTCTATCAGAATTGATAGATAATTGAACTCCATAAAACTTCACCAACTCTCGAAGATAGAGTCAAGCATAATCCTCAGCTAAAAATAAAGTATGAACTAGAAAGAAATGAGTTGAATTGGTCATTCTATCTATAATGACCCATATCAAATCATGTTGATGATGCGTACGAGGTAATCCTGTCACAAAATCGATGGTCACCGCCTCCTACTTCTATATGGGGATGCTAAACTTCTTGAAGTGTACCAGTAGGCCTTTGGTGTTCAACCTTAACCTGCTGATAGTTCAAAAACTTAGCCATAAACTCTGCAATATCATTCTTTATACCACTCCACCAATAGATCTCCCGTAAATCAAAATACATATTAGTGGCCCCTGGATGAATAAAATATTGTACACCATGCGCTTCAGTTTGTACTCACTATCACAAATCATCAACATACAAAACACATAGTCTGCCTTGACAATGAAGCTCAACATCTCCCTCTTGGGAGGAAACCTTCTCCTTCTGATCTCTAATTGCCTCCTTAAACTTGACTAATCTAGGATTCCTATCTTGTTTTTTTTTTTACTTTGGCAACCAATGAAGATTCCAAACCATTCTTAACCCAAATACTACCTTCGGCCAAATTAACCAGACGAACCCCTAACCTAGAAAACTAGTGAACCTCATGGACTAACTCCTTCTTATCATCCTTAACATGAGAAGTAAAACCCATAGACAATCTACTAAGGGAACCCGCTACTATGTTGGCCTTTTTTGGATGGTTCAACACACTCATATAGTCTTTCAATAATTCAAGCCACCTTCTCTGATGAAGATTCAGGTCTTTCTGAGTGAACACATACTGTAAACTTTTGTGATCCATGAACACATCAACATGAACCCCATAAAGGTAATGCCTCTAACTCTTTAAGGCAAAGACAATAGCTGCCAACTCAAGATCATGAGTCAGATAATTCTTCTCATAGGGCTTAAGCTATCAAGAGGTGTAGGATATGACCTTACCACTCTGTATTAGTACATAACTAAGACCAACTCTAGAAGCATCACAATACACTATAAACCCATTTATGGTATCTAGCAAAGTCAAGACTGGAGCGCAAGTGAGTTAAGTCTTTAACTCCTGAAAACTCTTCTCGCAGGAATTTGGCCACTGAAATTTGATTTTCTTTTGGGTTAGTCTAGACATGGGAAAATTTATAGAAGAAAACCCTTTGAAAAACCATCTGTAATAGCTTGCTAAACCCAGGAAATTCCTGATGTCTGATGGAGAGACGGGTCTAGGCCAGTTTCTCACAGATTTAGTCTTTTTAGGATCAACTCAGATGCCATCATAAAAAACTATGTTACCTAGGAAAGCTATTGGTCTTAATTAAAATTCGCACTTACTAAACTTAGTAAATAACTGATGATCTCTAAGGGCCTACAACACAACTCTCAGATGGTCTGCATGATCATTCTCACTATGAGAATAGACAAAGATGTCATCAATGATGACTATGACAAATATGTCCTAGTACTGCTTGAACACCCTGTTCATTAAATCTATGAAAGCTGCAGGGGTATTTGTTAGTCCAAATGACATAACTAGGAAGTTAAAGTGACCATACCAACTTCTAAAGGCTGTCTTCGAAATGTCATATTCTCTGACTCTAAGATGATGATAGCCGGAACTGAGGTCTATCTTAGAGAAATAGCTTGCACCTTAAAGTTGGTTGAATAATTCATCAATAATGTGGAGAGAATATTTATTCTTGATTATGACTTTATTCAACTGATGGTAGTCTATGCACATTCTGAGAGAACCATCTTTCTTGCACAAAAAAAGGACTGAAACACCTATGGGAAAATACTAGGCTTGATGAAACCCTTATCTAAGAGATTCTTCAACTGTTCTTTTAAATCATTGCGCTTAGCTAGAGCCATTTTGTAAGGGGGATAGAGATAGGTTGGGTATCTTGAAGGAGATCTACCCCGAAGTTAATCTCCCTTTCAGGAGAAATCTCAAGAAGATTTTCAGGAAATATATTTGGAAATTTATTTACCACAGGAATTGACTCAAGACTCGGGGTTTTAAAATTTGAGACCTTAACTCGGACGATATGGTAAATACACCCCTTGGGTATCATCTTTGATGCTTAAGATATGAAATAACTTGACCCTTAAGCATTGAATTAATACCCTTCCATTCAATAACTGGTTCATTAGGAAATTGTAACTGGACAATTCTATTTCTACAATCAACTGAGGCATAGCACGAGTGAAGCCAATCCATGTTGAGAATGACATCAAATCAGTCATCTTTTACTTTACAAGGTCAACTAAAGTAACTTTTTAGGAAACTATGACCGGGCAATTTTTGTATACCCATCTGGCTATAATAGATTTTTCCACTGGGGTAGACACCAATAAAGGACCTGTTAACATTTTGAGACTGACACCAAAGTCTACAATAATATAAGGAGCCACGGTGGAAAGTGAGGCTCTGGGATCTAACAAGACATAAACATGAAAATGAAAGACTTGTAACATACTCGTAACCACTTCAGCAGAACTTTCCTAATCATGCCGAGTTTGGAGAGCATACAGTCTATTCTGGTGCTGCCCACTAGTAGTATTAGAAGTGGTACCCTGCTGAGTTAGGCGACCTGCTGGAGCTGATTAAAAGTTGGACTGACCTTGTTGACAAACATCCTTACCCTTCTACTAACCCGCGAGTAATCCCTGATCTTATGTCCTGGTTTGCCACATCTAAAACCCATATCATTGCCTACTCTACATTTTCTCTAATAATTTATACCACCCTTCCTGTAGAGTGGATTGGTGTGACCACTATTTATACTATTTTGGGACTTAGAGCCTGGCACTCTATCCCGACTATCTTTCCTAAACATAGGCATTGGAGTACTGGATAAAGATGGAGTTGGGGCCAAAATTTTTGGGTAGACCTAAGAACGGTTATCGCCTTCCAATCTTGGCTGAGAAAAATTGAAAATACCTATTCTGGTCCTCTTATTCTCTCTTTTCTTCTCTTTGAGCTTCTGCCTTTCAATTTGTTGCGCATGAACCATCAGTTTAAAAAGGTCCATCTCCTTAATTATCATGGCAGTATTACACTCTTTGGATACACTATCAGATACACTAGACACAAAATTACTCATCCTAGACCTAGATTCAGCCATCATAGTCGGAGCATACCTCAGTAATTGAGTGAACTTGAGTGAATACTCCCTCATACTCATGATTTCCTTCTTTAAATAGATGAACTCCAGAACCTTATCTTTCCTTAACTCTAGTGAGAAGAACCTATCTAAGAAAATCATGGAAAACTTCTCCCACTCTATTGGCCTTGCCTCAACACCTTTGTTCTCCTTTCACTGCTTGAACCAGGTATAACCTACCCCCTACAACTGGTAAGAAGCTAAGTCTGTACTCTCACTCTAAGTGACACCTATGATGTTTGTCACTTCTATCACCCTATCTAAAAACTCCTGCGGATCTCCCTAGACTTGGATCTAGAAAACAAAGGGGGATTCATCTAGGTGAAATCCTAAATTCTAGCTTCCACTGTATTCAACACTGGATTGGCTAGGCCAATAGCCTATTGGTTATTCTAAGCAGATACAAAATAGGCTAAGGCTGTGAAAGAAACCCTAAACTCCGCGTGAGAGACATGTTCATTCAAAGGATCTTCCTAAACAAACGATGGTGCGGTCTAATCCCCGTTATTTCTTCTATTATTTTTTCTTGAAGGCATTGTCTATAAACGGAATGAATGACGAGTTAGAAAAAAGGAATTTAATAGAGATCATGATATTCCACACAACATGAATACTAAAAGAATGGAAACTTTTCTAAAAATGTCTAGTAGGCTCTTGTCCATAAGTGTGGGGCACTTCACACCCTTGCACAAGACTCTACTCAATATGACTTTTTGAAACCCTAGGATACTTTAAAACCTTAGGCTTTAATACCAAGTTTTTCATGACCCAGAGCTTCCCCAAGTCATAACACGATGCTTAAGGACACGAGTGACCCCAAGCTAACCCTTGATCTAGTACTTGTTGTGAGCACTGAATAAGATAACATGCACGGATGATAATCTGATAATAATGCTGGTATGATGTAATACTAAAATATAATTCAACATATCTAAAATAACTAAATAAACTAAAAACCATTTGACTGTTTATCTATTTGAAAGCCTCTAAAAATTATAAGGATTTGATGGGACAAACCCCCAACTAACTTTGACTGATTAAACATAAAGAGATGCTGAAGGAATGGTAAAACATGTCACATCCTCGATGGAAGAGGACTTACCACTACTATTGGTGGGTAATACTGAATCATCTAAGGATGGTCGAGAAACTAAGAATTTGAACCTATGTTATAAGACAACATAGTGTATGAGAAAAGTATGCAGTCAATACTTTGAATGTAATAGTATGTGAGATAATGACTAACTAAAATACATATAACAACTGAACATAGATGCATAAACATGTAAAACTGAGAATGCAAGACTAAGTAAAGCATGAACTAAATTTAATCTATTAGACTAACTGACTGAATAACTAAAATCATGATTACTTGGTCAAGCAAACCTAAACTGATATAAACTGAGTACTGACTAAAATTGTGAGGGCTATCATTTAACCGACATGCCCCAATCTGAGCTAATCAGGGTCCAACTTGTAACCCTAGTTGGAGGGTGCTAGTACCTTGCCACGGGTATTAACACTGGCTGTGTGGATCCACTAAACAAGTGTCTCAAAGGAAAAGAAATTCACCCTCTACTGGAAGGTTCCGCTAAGAGAATATCAACCCTCAACTGGAAGGAAGACCTCTCAAAACCTACGTTGTCTATGCAGTTTTGGAACTCAGAGATTGCTACTAAAGTCACACCCTTTACTGTCAGGTGAGACCCTATCCTAAGGTTTGCTCGGTGCTAAATCCTACTCCCAAATAAACTGATATTATTTTTTACTACGATCAACTGATAGTGCTCAACATGACATAACAAACTAGGTATCACAATAAAGTCATGAATGGACTGAATTATTACTTGAAATGTCTTTAATGTAAGTAAACACATAGGTATCATCTATTCATAACCCTCCAACACTGAATGATCATAAATTTTGATAACAACACTAGAAACTATAACATAAAGTCCCAATTCAAATATCCAAAACATAATACGTGTCACCAAACTGATAAAGTCCATGAATTTGAATTTATGAATGTACTAAACTTGGGAGGATAACAATTTTACATGGTTTAATTCATAATTTGATAGCTTGACACAAGAAAAATTGAATATAACATGAGTAGTTAAAATTCAAAGCATGAAGTAATCTAATTTTCATGGTGCAAATATGTTAACATCGCTTGAATTCAAATTTGTAAGATGACATGGATTAAATACATGATTTACATGGATAATTTCATAAAAGAAGATTAAAAATCCATACTTCGACAAAATGGAGATTTTTGGGACTTAATGGATGGAAGGAACCCATTGATGAATACCCTACTTACCTGGATTTGCTTGACTTGGGAAGAGAGCTTGAATTTTTAGACTTGAAAGATGACTTGGTGAGAGAAACCCTAATCTTGATAATCCTGAATATAGGTGGCGGAAAATGTTGTTAATTGACAGAAAGTGGAGGAAAATAATGCTCTTTTTAGGTTATAAGTCATGGGTTGAGAGTTAATAGAGGAGAAAAGACTAAAAGTCCCTTTAACTAAACATTGCAGAAATTGGTCGCCAGTCTATACGACCCAACCATATGACTCGTATGGTGAAGGTACGACTGAGCCTCACGACTTTTTTTTAAGGAGATTATTCTTCCAATAAGTTTTTATGTTTTTTTGATTTAGTTTTAAATATGTAACTCAATTGGACAAATCATATCAATGATATATTTTTGGTATAGTTTTCTTTATCATCTGAATTATCACCTTTATGGTTTGCAAACTATTAGTGTTTGCATGCCACCCTCTTAATTTTGAACCCAACAATATCAAATACAAAATTGGGTTAATATGTTTGAGGATTCAACCATTGTGCAATATCCTAAAATCTTCACCAACCATTACTTATTATTAATAATAATGGACACTAACACTTTGTTTGAATGGTGGGTTTCCATGATTTCATAACTTACAATACTGTGTGGTATAATATTGTATTGTACGGTATAATTTCACTTTTTATCTTATTCTCATTGATTAATTACTTTCTTATTATTTATTTCTTAGAACTTAATTCACTATAATCTAATTATCTGGTCAATTCAATTGTTGTGTCCTTAAATCACATACATAAATTTAATTGTACCATTTTAGAGGTAAACAATAGTAGTTCCAATAATCATGTCGATCTCATTTATGTTAAGAAGGCCTTGAATGAGTTGTTGAAGATTAACAATATTTGGGATTGATGGAGAAACCAAAAATTTATATCGGTACCATACCCAATAATCTAGAGTACTGTCCCTTTTTTGCAAATTTTCCAACCATTGATGATACTTTTCTAATATGGGATTGTTGTTTAGGGTATGTAGGACCTGGGAGAATGGTGTTATTGATGTTTCAGTATTTTTTAATAAGACGTTCATCCCACAGGGAGTCATACCCTTAAAAAGTTTCCTGGAGAGGCCATCAAGAAAAGAGTGATCTTTTCACACTAGCTATAGCTTGAACAGTCCCGATCCCCCTGGCTCTTAGTATCCCAATTAACAAGAAGACCTTTACTTTTGTTCATATTTCCCAAAATAAATTTGTGCCTGGCCTTATTAATGATGTGGAGGTTCTTTTTTGGAAGGTTGATGCATTGCATGATGTGGTTTGGAATGGTACTAAGGATGGATTTAATAAGCATGGCCTTCCAGTTAAATTGAGAAATTTCGTCTTCCAGTTAGAAAGATTCTTGTGTATATTATCAAAGACAAATTGTGGATCCTTAGCTTTTTTTATTATAGGGAAATTAAAATAATTACCAAAATTCAAGGTCAAGGGTTGTCCATTTAATTCTATCTTACCACTTCTAAACGTTTTACATAAAGAAGTGGGATCGACTTAAATCTATATTATTCAGATTCTCTAAAAGTGTCATTGCACTCAATATTAGATCCTTTCAAATGATACATGTTTGGAGGATATGAATACAATAACAATTTTATAAAATCCTAGCAACATAATTTATAGGAGTAACTCTTTATAGAAGAGGACTTGTCATCAATGTTACACTGCTTTAGTCTATATTTTTACTTTGCAGTTTATTATATGAGATTGCTTATAAAAGCTAGAGTTGAATCTAAGATTATAAATTAATGAATATATAGTGTTGTAGAGGGTTAGGTTCTTGTGTAGGGTCAGGTTTAAGGTATGGAGAAAGATTTAGAAGGGCTAATTGTGATTTGAGAGAGGATAGATTAAGGGTAGGGTCTTGGAATATAGGGATCCTACAAGGTAAGTCCATAAAGCTTGTGATGATTTTTAGAAAAGGAGGATCAATATTGTGTGTGTCCAGGAGACCAAGTGGGTAGGTTCTAAGGCTAGGGATATGTATAAGTTGTGGTACTTAGGAAGTGAAAGCGTAGGAATGGGGTAGGTATCCTAGTAGACAAAAGCTTAGGAGGTAGGTAGTAGAGGTTAAGAGGGTCAGTGATAGGGTAACGACTATTAAGAAGGTCATTGGAAGGGTACTCTAAACAATTGCAGAGACTATGCATCACAGGTGGGCTTGGGCGAGGAGAAGGAGAAGAGTTTTTGGGAGGTTTTGGATGAGGTGGTGAGAGGAGTGCCTAGTTCTAAAAAGATTTTCATTGAAGGGGATTTCAATAGGCACATTGGGTTATTACCAAGAGGCTATGATGATGTCCATAGAGGCTTTGGTTTTGGGGATAAGAATGAAGTAGAGGTGTTTTTTTGGATTTTTTGAGGGCTTTTAGGTTGGTGGTAGTGCACTCAATTTTCCCGAAGAAGGAGGACCACCTGATTTCCTTTAGAAGTGCGGTAGTAAATACCTAGATTGACTTTTTACTGCTTAGGAAAGGGGATAGAGCAAACTATAAGGATTGTAAGGCACTTCCTGGAAGAACCTTTTGTACCAACATAGGCTTCTGGTGTTGGACGTTGTTATAAAGAAAGGAAAGAAGAGAAGGGGTAGGGAGGGTCGACCTAGAATTAAGTGGGGTGGCTTGACTCCGATTAGTACTTTGGAGATAGTGAAGAAGTTAGCGGTGATGGGGCTGTGGGAGTGTAGGGGGACATTGATAGTATACGGGATAGGCTTCTAATTGCATTAAGAAGATGACTAGAGAGATGTTGGGTATCTCGAGGGGCTAGCCTGGCCAGCACCGGAGGGGACTGGTGGTGGAATAAAGAAGTTAAAAAGAAGGTGGAGACTAAAAAGGTGGCGTATGCTAAGTTGGTTGAGAGTAAAGATGAGGAGAAGAGATGGGTAAACAAGGAGGAGTATAAGTTTGCTAGGAAGGAAGCTAAGTTAGCGATTATGATTGCTAAGACAACAATATTTGAGAGGTTGTATGTGGGTTTATAGGAAAGAGGCGAGGGAGAATAGGTTGTATAGGTTTGTTAAGGATAGGGAGTAGAAGGCCCATGACTTTGATCAAGAAAAGTGTATTAAGGGGGAGGATGGTAAAGTATTGGTGGAGGATGTTCACATTATGAGACGGTGGCAGTCGAATTTTCATAGGCTCTTGAATGATGAGGGGGACAAAGGCATTGTGTTAGGGGAACTGGAGCACATTGAGAGGTATCATGATTTCAGTTGTTGCTAATATATAAAGATAGAAGAGGTCTTTAAGGCTACTCATAGGATGCGTAGGGGTAGTGTAATGCCCCGCAAAATCCTCTTCCAGTCTGAGCCTTAAAGCATATTTGGTAAAGCCAAAATCCTAGTCTAAATGTTTTAAAAATATCTTCCCAAGTATGAAATACATTGAATCATGTGGGAATCTATTTGAGCATGAATTAAGATCATAGAGGTCCCCTAACTCAAGAATGACTTGAAAGCTGTCCTATCATTCAAGTTTGAGTGAGCTTCAAAACTTGGGTTAACTTAAATCGACCATAACTCTATGTATATATTGAATTAGAGGACGTACTATATATTAGATGAAATATCTTTGAATTATCTTTCTGATTATACCAATTTTGTCAAAAACCGATATTGAAGCAAAGAGTTATGCCCATTTTACTCTAGCATGTCAGGCTGAGAAACTGAGTGACGATATTCGTGATAAGTTGTCATAAGCGTGGTGACCTATCACTAACGTCATCATCCCTGGGTAGATTTCTACCCCTGGTGATGATATTTTGTGACAAGCCGTCACATCCATGACGGCCTATCACCAATCTCGTCAACCTTAATCAGAAACTCAAAATTTTACCCTTTTGCAACGACATTTCGTGATGACTTATCACTAACTTGATGGCTTGTCACGGATGTCATCGGCTATTTTTTTCTAGCAATTTAAGGATGTTTTTGCAAGGGTATTTTGGTCCTTTACACCTTTTGGAGGTCTCTATAAAGATGAGGAAGCCCAGCCAAACACTAATTCCTTCATCTACTCTTTTAATTCTCTTAAGAGAAAATATCTAGGGTTTCAATTCAAGAACCCTAATCTTCCAAAAATTCATCCATAATTCTTCAAGATTTCTTTAAGAATCAAGTTCCTCATAGTGTGGGCTTAGAGAATTATTTATTACAAGTGCGGATAGAGTCTCAAGCATTAGAATTCATCCAATTTCATAGATTAAGGTATATAGATGTTGATTCTTAGGCCCCTTTCATCCAATAAGCTCAAGAACCCTTTTCAAAACTCAAAGATTTTTATGTTTATTAGTTGTTAATTATTTGTATGAGTTGAAATTGACGTTACATGTGTTGTTGAGTTTTGATTCATATTTGTTTACAAGATTCATGAGACTTGACCCTAGTAGATGGAATCCATGTGATATTTGTGATGAATCTTCCTTATGTTGCTTTCTATGTGATGTTTTCATGTCAAATGGGTGTAGAAATGGTTGAATAAGCAAATCATGTTCCCCCTAGGTTTGATAAAGAGCTTAGGGGAAGCATAAGGGCCGTTGTAGCATGTTGAAGATGAAACCCCAAATTGTGAGATAGTTTATGCATGCCTAGTGTTTGATAAAATGCCCAAGTGAATGAATTATTCCATGGTAGTAGGAAATCCCCAAATAAGTGTGAACCTGTGCATGCCTAGTGTTTGTTGAAGGATCTTAGTGAATAAGTGGAGATGTGATAGTAGTAAATTCCCCAATTATATGCTCTTGATATATGCTATTTTTTTAATACATGCCAAGTGGTTAGCAAGTAAGTTATGACATGATAGTATGAAATTTCCCTAATCCATGTGATATCCAAACACATGTCAAGACTGATTTAGGTATGAAATAGTTAAGGTAAAACTTTGTTTAATGGAGTACGATCTAGTAGTATGTTTCCCCTATGTTATTATATGATTATGATTCAGAGATGCTTAAAGTGACCCCTTGAATTCTTGTGATGATGAATGAATGATTGTGGCGATGACTATTCAAGAATGATTATGGTTTACTTTTATGTTATCGAGTCCTGGGGATATTTATGCCAGACAATAGAGCTATTGTCTAGAGCCCGTGTCAGTTTCTCGATAACTCCAGTCGAGCCATGATTCTCTAAACTCAGTAAAATATAGAACTCTGTATCCTCAGACAAGTGTAGAGCTTAAGAAAGCTCAGTAATCTCAGTTATCTCTGTAATCTCTATATCGCTAGTACTCTAGCCTCAGTCCTGTAATCAGCTCTGATCTAATAGTATTCAAGTGATTCCATTCTAATCTTAGAAATGATTCGAGTAATATATTTAAGATATGTATCGTCAGTCAGATACCATGATTCGTTACCTTTTTTGTCAGATACAAAACTAAGTAATCTCAGCATAACTCAGTCAGATCTTTTGAGAATCATGATCAGTGTCAGATTCCGTTCAGTTGTGTTCAGTTAAGATTTCAGTTTAGAGTCTTTTAGTTAGGAGTAAAAACTAGCACCGAGCGAGGGAAAGATGGCGGCTCCTTGTTAGAGAGGCCAGTCATTAGGAGCAATCCCCGAACTCCAGAACTGCATAGCCAGCGTAGGATGCAGGAGTCCCCATCAGTAGAGGCTTTCACCGTCAGAGAGGTTTGACTATTATACTGCCTTAGGCTGACTTTCTGTGAGTGTCATCCCATCAGAGAGGCTTGACCAGAGAGGTATTTACCCGTGGCACGGTATGAACACCCTTCCAGCTGGGTTTACAGGTTGGACCCCACGTGTGGTAGGTTGGGGCATGTCGGTTAAGTAACTATTTCCCATAGTTGCAGTTTTAGTATCAATCTTCAAAAATCAGGACTGTGTGGTACAATCGTCTGTCTCAATGAGGAACTTAGATAGTTCCATTAATTCATGAACCATCCCATCAGATAGACTTGGTCTCGTATACATATTCTTATTATCAAATCTAGAGATCTCCCGTCAGAGAGGCCTGATCTCAGTCTTAAACCATGTTGAGTATTCTTATTATCATATCTAGAGATCTCCCATTAGATAGGCTTGATCTCCATCTCAAATTCTATTGAGTATTCTTGTTGTCAGATTCGGATATTGTAGTACCCCGGAAAATTTTTCGTTGAAATTTTGTGTGTAAAAATATTGGGTTCTATCTTCTAGAATGAATTATAAATTTTACGTGTGGAATGTCTTACATTATGACCCACCATTGCGTATAGTATCGAATAAGATTTCTAATGATATGTGGATCATCCAAAACGGATACCCGAGCGATGAGTTATGAATATTCCGGTCAAACCGTGAATAGTAGTGAATAATAAAACGTGTAGGAAAAAGTACTGAGGCATGGCGTATTTTTTCTCGAACTTTAAATGATCATAAGTCCTTGTATAAAATAATCTAGGTGATCTACTATAAAAAGCTCTACGAGTCCTCATTCCAATGAAATTGGTTTCATCTAATTTGTCTATCGGAGCAAAAAGTTATGGTCGATCTACTTCAGTCGATCAAAAGTGAATTTTTGGGTCAACTTCAAATGATCATAACTCCTTGTACATAATGATCTGGGTGATATACCATATATCAATAGAAAGATATGATAGTTCATTTTCTAATGAAATTGGTTTCATCCAATTTGGATATCCGAGTAAAATGTTATGGTTGATCTACTTCAGACTATCAAAACAGTCCACCAAAGGACAGATTCGAGAATAATTTGATTTTTAGGGGCATATTGGTCATTCTCCCTCACCCAAAATCCGTCCAAACCCTATATTAAAGCCTATTAGAAGCATTATATGTTATATTTCATCAAATTCACTCAAAAAGAAAAACCTAAGCTCCTACATCCAACTTTAAGAACCTCCAAAGTTCACCATTAATTTTTCAAATTTATTCAAGATTCCAAGTTCCTAGTTCAAGAACTTCAAGAACCTCCAAAGTTCACCATTAATTCTATTAATTTATTCTAGATTCCAAGTTTCTAGTTTAAGAACTCCAAGAACCATCATTCAAAGGCACGATTAACATCTAAAGAATGAGTATCGATCTAAAGTTCATCATTCAAGTTATGTGGGGTTTTTCAACAAGAGCTCTCTTTTGTTCTTGTGCCCAAAAGTAATTTTCTTTACAAAGGCATGATTTTTATTTGATTTTTATGAATTTGAAGCATGAACCATATCTTATGATGATTATTATGAAATCTTGATGTTTATGATTTTGAAAGATGAATTTACATGTGTGGAGATATAAAGCATAAATCTTCAACGATATTTATCATGATTTTGATATTTGGGTCATGAATCCCCATTGAAAATTATATTTTTTTTAGAAAGTATGTGTTATAAGCACGTTGATGTTGAATATTTGAGATATTTTGAACGATTTGACCTTTTGGTCTTAATGGAGTTGTTTTGAACTCGAGTGTGAAAGAAATCCACAACGTGGTTGATTTTGATAGATGGGAAGCATGATGGCTCCCGATATATATTTATATATTACTGAAATTGTTTTGTTTTGGATTGTCTTTGAAATAATCTGTGCTAAGGCTGGGAGAAATCTTTAGCATCGAGTGGGAGGTATAAAGCGACCTTACTTCCCTAAAACTACGTGCCCCCATAGGAGTGAGCCTGAGGCTGATTTATATAGTGATCACTAGTTTGTGTGGATTTGATATCGATAGTCCTACTATAATGGAAAGGATAGGACAGCTCTCCCCAACGTGGGTTGTACGTTAGACTCCATATAGCTCACATGGTTTATGTCGGTTATAGGATTTCCCAGTGTGTGTGTGTTTTCTTGTGTCTATGGTGAACGGTGAAGTGATTTGAAAGTGGAATTGTGAAATTTATTCTTTTGAAAGATTTAAATGATATTTACATTATGAGAATTGATATTCTTGATGAACTGAAAGTGATTGACAAATTATATGATGACTCACATGTGTTATTGTACTTATTTCATCCTCTCATGATTATGATAATTTTCTTCGAGCTATGTGAGTCTTTCATACATCCGACATATTTCTTATAAATATTTATGATGATGATGTTTATACAACTGCATACACCCCCACATACTCGGTTCTTTTTCATGGTACTGACCCACATCTTCGGATGTGGGCTGCATTTTCTCGTAATGTAGGTTCAGGTGATCAGTTCCAGGTTTGATAGTGATTTTTTAGGCACGCTGTTCTACATCTTTTATTATGGTGAGTCCTCATGTTCTGAGGACGTGATGTCTGATGTTGGTTTCACGAAATTAATTATATTTGATAACTGAGTATGAGTCAGTTGGGGTATGTCTCGCTGGTTTTATTGATTTCTTAGATACTTGTCAAACTAGTATAGATGTTGGGAGTTGACTAATAAGTCATATTTTGTTATCTTTCTGAAATTCTTTTGTTATTGGATGATGATTACTCTATTGATATTTGAGAGTTATTTATGGAAACCCTGTTGATTTGTGTTGAACTGAATGAAAATGACTTAAAGGGTTAGCTTAGGGATACTCGTATCCTCAAGCACCGTGTGACGCTTCGGGACCCATTTTCCGAGGAGTTACAAACTTGGTATCAGAGCCTAAGGTTTTAAGGTGTCCTAGGGAGTCTGACAAGCCGCGTTAAGTAGAGTCTTGATCATCGGTGTGTAGCGCGCCACATCTATGATCAAGAGGCTACAAGACTTTTTAGGAAAAAATGTGATTCTTTCTTTCAGAAGTCTATCATGCTTAAAGTGTCTCTCTCTGCGATTGATTCGTACTCTCCTATTTCGGAAATATGCCTCCATGATCTCCCAGGGATACCTCCTGATAGAGAGAGAGTTCGGGATTGATCTTCTTCCCAATACTCATCCCATTTCTATTCCTCCTTACCGTATGGCGCCTGTAGAACTTAAAAAGTTGAAAGAGAAACTCAAAGATCTACTAGATAAGGGTTTCATAAGGCCCAGTGTTTCTCCTTGGGGTGCTCCTGTGTTGTTTGTGAGAAACAAAGATGGCTCTTTACGTATGTGCATTAATTACCGCCAACTGAATAAAGTCACCGTAAAAAATAAGTACTCCCTTCCTAGAATAGATGATTTGCTTGACTAATTTCAAGGTGCAAGTTATTTCTCAAAGATAGACCATCATTCTGGCTATCATCAACTCAAAGTTAGGGAGTGTGACATCCCAAAAACCACCTTCCAAACTCGTTATGGCCATTTCGAGTTTCTTGTTATGTCTTTCAGGTTAACTAATGCCCCAGCAGCTTTCATGGACTTCATGAATCGAGTGTTCAGACCATATCTGGATATGTTTGTCATAGTGTTCATCAATGATATACTGGTGTACTCCTGTAGTGAGGATGAACATTCTGACCATCTCCAAACTTCCTTGCAAACCCTTAGAGATCACAAGTTGTTTGCCAAGTTCAGGAAGTATGAGTTTTGGCTAAGGTCAGTTGCTTTTCTGGATCATATCATTTCTTCTGAGGGTATTAGAGTTGATCCCCAAAAGACCGAAGCTATTAGAAATTGGCCTAGACCTATTTCTCCAACTGATATATGAAGTTTCTTAGGTTTAGCTGGCTATTACCACTTTTTTGTTGAGGCTTTCTCCTCTATAGCGTCTCCTATGACTCGGTTGACCCAAAAAAAAGTGAAGTTCTTGTGGTCCGAATCTTGTGTGAAGAGTTTTTAGGATTTGAAGACTCGACTTACTTCAGCCCCTATTTTGACTTTGCCGAATGGTGTTGATGGTTTTGTGGTGTACTATGATGCTTCGAGAGTTGGTTTGGGTTGCGTATTGATGTAGAAGGGTAAGGTGATAGGTTATGCTTCCAGACAGTTGAAATCCCATGAGAAAAATTACCCCACCCATGACCTTGAGTTGGCTGTTGTTGTGTTTGCTTTGAAAAGCTGGAGACACTATTTGTATGTTGTCCATGTTGATGTTTTCACTTATCATAAGAGTCTGCAGTATGTGTTTTCACTTAGAATTATTAAAGGACTATGATATGAGTGTGCTGTACTATTTGGGGAAGGCCGATGTTGTGGCGAATGCCCTAAGTAGAGTGTCCAAGGGTAGTGTTTCGCATGTGGTAGAAGGTAAGAAAGAGTTGGCTCATGATGTACATCGTTTGGATAGATTGGGGGTTAGGTTGTTTGACTCTGCTGAAGGTAGTATAGGGGTTCAGAGTAGTTTCGAATCCTCCTTGGTTTCGAAAGTGAAGGAAAAGCAATACTTAGATGCTAGTTTGGTCAGACTGAAGGAGTCAGTCAAGGACCAAAAAGTAGAGATTTTCTCCTAAGGGGGAGATGGTCTGTTGAGATTACAGGGTAGATTGTGTGTCTCGAATATTGATGATATAAGACAGAGGATTATGGTTGAAGCGCATGGGGCATGATATTCTATTCATCCTGGTGACACCAAGATGTACCGAGACTTGCGAGAAATCTATTGGTGGAGTGGCATGAAGAAAGATATAACAGCGTTTGAAGCTAAGTGTGCAACATTCCAACAGGTTAAGGTTGAACACCAAAGACCTGGTGGTATGATGCAAGAGTTTAGTATTCCCACCTGGAAGTGGGAAGAGATAAATATGGACTTCGTGATTGATTTACCTCCTTCCCGATGCCATCATGATTCCATTTGGGTTGTGGTTGATAGGTTGACTAAGTCTGCTCATTTCTTGCCTGTTCATACTTCATATACTGCTGAGGATTACGCTATATTGTATATCCGAGAGCTAGTCAGACTGCATGGAGTTCCCTTGTCTATCATTTAGAATAGGGGTACTCAATCCACTTCACAATTTTGGAAAGCTTGTAAGAAGGGTCTTGGTACCCAAGTGCTTTTAAGTTCTGCTTTTTATCCGCAGACCGATGGTCAGGCTGAGCGGACCATCCAGACCTCAGAGGATATATTGAGAGCTTGTGCACTTGACTTTAAGGAAAGTTGGGATGATCACTTACCATTGATAGAGTTTGCTTATAATAACAGTTTCCACTCTAGTATTGGCATGGCTCCGTTTGAAGCCTTATATGGGAGGAAATGTAGATCACCCATAGGTTGGTTCGAGGTGGATGAAGCGGCTGTGAGTGGTCCTAATTTGGTATTTGAGGCTATGGAAAAAGTTAAGTTGATTAGGGAAAGGTTGAAAACTGCGCAGAGTCGTCAGAAGTCATATGCGGATGTTAGAAGGAGAGACCTTGAGTTTGAAGTTGGTGACCCAGTGTATCTGAAAATTTCACCCATAAGGGGGGTGAAGAGATTCGGAAAGAAGGGGAAGCTTAGTACCCATTATGTTGGTCCTTAAAAAATTCTTAGCTGTGTTGGTAAGGTAGCTTATAAAGTCCAGTTGCCTTCCAAGTTGTCCTCTGTTCATCCAATATTTCATGTCTCCATGCTTAGAAAACATATTAGCGATGCTGTGGTAGTGGATTCCTCTGTGAGTGCTGACATTCAAGAAAATCTTTCTTTTAATGAGATTTCTGTTGAGATTCTTGATTTCAGTATCCGAAGACTAAGGAACAAAGAATTTCCCTTGGTCAAGGTGTTGTGGCAAAACCAATTGTTGAGGGTGCAACTTGGGAAGCTGAGGCGGATATGCGATCCAAGTACCCGCACCTATTTTCTGCGAACTCCGATCAATCAAAAGGTACCGTTCTTTCCTAAATCATGCACTTTTTATAAAAGTTGCAGCAGTTCAGCTATCATTTATTATGTGTTCAGTTGTAGTTTCTTGAATTTATGCATTCTATGTTGCATTCGGAGTGAGAAACGATGTAGTGATGAGTCTAACGAATGGTTTTAGCTGTATCTCTATTCCCTATCTAATCTTGGCATGTCTAGCGTCATTCGAGGATGAATTTTTCCAAGGGGGGATGATGTAATACCCTCGGAAATTTTTCGTTGAAATTTTGTGCGTAAACATATTGGGTTTTATCTTATAGAATAAATTATAAATTTTTCGTGCAGAATGTCTTAGATTATGATCAACCATTATGTATAGTATCAAATAATCTTTCCAACGATATATGGATAATCCAAAACGGACACTCGAGCGACGAGTTATGAACATTCCGATCGAACCGTGAATAGTAGTGAACAGTAAAACGTGCAGGAAAAAGTACTGAGGCCTAGCGTATTTTTCCTCCATCTTTAAACAATCATAACTCCTTGTACATAATGATCTAGGTGATCTACTATGTATCAACGGAAAGCTCTGCGAGTCCTCTTTCCAATGAAATTAGTTTCATCCAATTTTTCTATCGGAGCAAAACGTTATGGTTGATCTACTTCAGCCTATCAAAAGCAATTTTTTGGGTCAACTTTAAATGATCATAACTTCTCGTACACAATGATCTGGGTGAGATACTATATATCAACGGAAAGATATGAGATTCCTCTTTCTAATGAAATTTGTTTCATCCAATTTGGATATCGAAGTAAAACGTTATGGTTGATCTACTTTAGACTATCAAAACAGTCCACCAAAGTACAGATTCAAGAATTATTTGATTTTTAGGGGTGGTTTGGTCATTTCTCCTCACCCAAAATCCATCCAAACCCTATATTAAAGCCTATTGGAAGTATTATATATTATATTTCCTCAAATTCCCTCAAAAAGAAAAACCTAAGCTCCTACATCCAACTTTAAGAACCTCCAAAGTTCACCATTAATTTTGCAAATTTATTCAAGATTCTAAGTTCCTAGTTCAAGAACTTCAAGAACCTCCAAAGTTCACCATTAATTCTGTAAATTTATTTAATATTCCAAGTTCCTAGTTCAAGAACTCCAAGAACCATCATTCAAAGGAAGAATTAACATCTCAAAAATGAGTATCTATCTAAAGTTCATCATTCAAGGTATGTGGAGTTTTTCAACAAGAACTCTCTTTCGTTCTTGTGTCCAAAAGTAATTTTCTTTAGAAAGGCATGATTTTTATTTGATTTTTATGAATTTGAAGCATGAACCCATATCTTATGATGATTATTATGAAATCTTGATGTTTATGATTTTGAAATAGGAATTTACATGTGTGGAGATATAAAGCATGAATCTTGAATGATATTTATCATGATTTTGATATTTGGGTCGTGAATCCTCATTGGAAATTATGTTTTTTTTAGAAAGTGTGTGTTATAAGCACGTTGATGTTGAATATTTGAGATATTTTGAATGATTTGACCTTTTGGTCTTAATGGAGTTGTTTTGAACTCGAGTGTGAAGGAAATCCACAACGTGGTTGATTTTGATAGATAGGAAGCATAATGGCTCCCGTTGTATATTTATATATTACTGAAATTGTTTATTGTGGATTGTCTTTGAAATGATTTGAGCTAAGTCCAGGAGAAATCTTTAGCACCGAGTGGGAGGTATAAAGCGACCTTACTTCCCTAGAACTACGTGCCCCCGTAGGAGTGAGCCTGAGGCTAATTTATATAGTGATCACTAATTTGTGTGGATTTGATATCGATAGTCCTACTCCAATGGCAAGGATAGGAAGGCTCTCCCCAACATGGGTTGTACGTTGGACTCCATGTAACTCACATGGTTTATGTCGATTATAGGATCTCCCAGTATGTGTGTGTGTCCTTGTGTCTATGGTGAACGGTGAATTAATTTGAAAGTAGAATTGTGAAAGTAATTCTTTCAAAAGATTTAAATGATATTTACATTATGAGAATTGATTTTCTTGATGAACTGAAAGTGATTGACAAATTATATGATGACTCACATGTGTTATTGTACTTATTTCATCCTCTCATGATTATGATGATTTTCTTTGAGCTATGTGAGTCTTTCATACATCCTGCATATTTCTTATAAATATTTATGATGATGATGTTTATACAACTACATACACCCCCATATACTCAGTTCCTTTCCATGGTACTGACCCACATCTTTAGATGTGGGCTGCATTTTCTTGGAATGTAGGTTCAGTTGCTCAGTTCCAGGTTTGATAGTAATTCTTCAGGCACGCTATTCTACATCCTCTGTTGTTGTGATTCCTTATGTTCCGAGGATGTGATGTCTGATGTTGGTTTCACGGAATTGTTTACATTTGATAACTGAGTATGAGTCAGTTGGGGCATGTCTCAATGGCTTGCTGGTTTTATTAATTTTCTTAGAGGCTTTTCAGACTAGTATAGATGTTGAGGGTTGACTAATAAGTCGTATTTTGTTATCTTTCTGAAATTCTTTTATTCTTGGATGATGATTACTCTATTGATATTTGAGGGTTATTTATGGAAACCCCATTGATTTATGTTGAACTGAATAAAAATGGCTCAAAGGGTTAGCTTGGGGCTACTCGTAGCCTCAAGCACCATGTGTTGCTCTGGGACCCATTTTTTGGGGCATTACAGATATGATCATACGTCTTATCATTGATAATTGCTTTCAGAATAATATGTTAGAAAAATTGATCTCTAATTCTGTCAGTCGAAAGCAGTAAGCTCAAAATTCAGTCCTTGATGTAAGTACATCCAGACTCTCAGTTATCAGTATTAGATGAGTCAGTGATTCAGTATCTCAGTGTCAGTAGTGAGTTCAGTGTGCAGTAAAGTGGTATCCGAGTTTCAGTATCTAGAGTTTCGATGATTGTGTTCATGGTCTGTGCATTCATGTATGTGTTCTCATATGAGATCTTCATGATTATTCAGTTTAGATATTATGCATGCATGAGCCCTTGCATTAGCCTACCTCTTCTACATACTCGGTACATTTTTGTACTGACGCATTTACGCTATGGTGTTTTATTTGACACTATAGGTTCAGAGGCACAAGACCCAGAGTATCCTCAGCAGTTTAATCCCAGTCAGCAGGCACAGGATCCAGAGTATCCTCAGCAGTTCAATCCCAGTCAGCAGCAGTAGCAGTGAGTCCTTTTCTTTCAAGGATAAATTTCAGTTTAGTATTATTGCTTTAGCCTTTGTTTATTTTCAGTTGACAGAGTTAGTTGGGGACTTGTCCCATCAACTTCACAGTTCAGACAGTTTAGAGACTTTTCAGATAGATGTATTAGTATTCAGTTTTCTATATTATGAGTATTCATAGATGTGTTGAACCTTATGGCTAGTTTTCATATTTATTTCAGATATTATATTGTGTACAGGTACAGATATCAATAAAGGGTTAGCTTGTGGTCCTTCGGGGTCATAAGTACCGTGTGACATCTTGGGATGAGATCTTGGGGTTACAGGTAGGGCGAAGGGCCTGACAAGATCCTAATGGATTTTTGGAAGTATTCAGGTGGGGTAGGTTTGAGGTGGCTGACCAGTTTGTTTAACAGCATTTTTAGGACCGCGAAGATGCTTGAGGCTTGGATATAGGGTACGATGATTCCTCTATACAAGAACAAGGGTGACATTTAGAGCTGCAAAAGTTACAGAGGCATTAAGTTGTTGAATTACACCATAAAGATTTTGGAGAGAGTGGTTGAACAGAGGTTGAGAAGGAGCGTGTCTATCTCAGAGAATTAGTTTGGATTTATGTCCAGTTTCTCGATGAAAAAGGAAATTAAACTTGTGCGGAGACTAGTGTAGATGTATAGGGAGATAAAGAGGGATTTACATATAGTGTTCATCGACTTGGAGAAGGCGTACGACAAATTCCTAGGGAGGTACTTTGGAGATGTTTGGAGGATAAAGGGTCTCGGTGGCGTATATCAGAGCGATTAAGGATATGTATGATGGGGCAAAGACTCGGGTGAGAATAACGGGAGGGGTTCAGAGAATTTCCTTATTTTGACAAGGTTGCACTAGGGATCAACTCTTAATCCATTTCTTTTTTCCTTAGTAATGGATGTTTTGACGCGACATATTCAGGAAGAGGTTTCTTGGTTTATGCTATTTTTAGATGATGTAATTTTAATTGATGAGACCCGGGGAGGTGTTAATTATAACTTGAAGGTTCATAGACAAACCTTAGAGTCAAAAGGGTTTAGGTTGAGTCGGACCAAGATGAAATACTTAAAATGTAAGTTCAGTGACCTGGTTCATGAGGATGAGGTGGTAGTGAAGTTAGATTCACAAATTGTTTGTAGAATTAAGGGATAGTCTTAAGTATCTTGGATCTATGATTCAAGGAAATAGAGAGATTGATGAAGATGTCACACATCGTATTGGGGCGGGTTGGATGAAATAGAGGATTGCTTTAGTTATTTTGTGTGATAAGAAGGTGCCTCCCAAAATTAAATGAAAGTTCTGTAGAGTGGCAGTCCGCCCGGCCATATTGTATGGAGTAAAGTGTTGGCCAGTCAAGAACTCTCACATCTAAAAGATGAAGGTAGCGGAAATGCGAATATTGTGTCGGATGTGTGGGCTTACTAGGGGTGATAGGGTCACGGATGCCCCGGTTCGGAGGTGTAGCTTTGGATAATTTCAGGCGGGGTAGAGTTAGGCCGAAGAAATACCGGAGGGAGGTGATTAGACATGACATGGAGTAGTTACAACTTACTGAGGACATGACCCTAGCTAAGAAAGTATGGAAAACTCGAATTAGGTTAGTAGGTCAGTGCGTGTGGGTGAGGTGTAGCCAGTAGTTAGGTGTGCTGGGGGGTAGTCCGCTAGTAGTTTTAGGATGGAGTCTATAGTTAGGTGGGTTGGAAGAGGTGGGTGGTTGGGACGTGTTAGCATATCATACTACTTTGTGGGTGCCTTATTTCTGTTTTCATTTCCATCTTGTCTTATGTTTTACTACGACCTTATTTATTGTCTCTGCGTCTTGAGTCGGGGGTCTATTGGAAACATCCTCTCTACTTCTTTGGAGGTAGTGATACGGTCTGCGTACATTTTACCCTCCCCAAACCCCACTAGGTGGGAATTCACTGAGTATGTTGTTGTAGCGTTGTAACCACTGTTTATTTGTAACAACAATATGTTTCTTTTTTTTTGGTTGAAGTAACAGCAATATGTTTCAATAGATATAAAACTACTTTTAAAAAAACTTTTTAGCTCGAAAAGTAAAAGCAAGGGTTTTTAGATCGTCGAAGAAAGCCCAAAACAAAGCAAGAAATGGAACATATATAATAATCCTCTTTGTCACCCCAATTAACAAAAGAAAGACGAAACGTAAAGATAACCAGAAAACATAATAATCCTCTTTGCTTTTATTTGGGGCTCACTGATAAAAATGCTTTTAGCATGGGCGTCCAACTTTGCAAGCCAGAGCACCTGAAAACCTAGTTAGTATTCCAACTTTAGAAGATGGTTCTGGTTGAATCAAATTTAGATGGTCAATTTTTTCGAGTAAATTCTGGTCACCAGATGGTGTAAATGTAGCACCATTTTCCAAATCATCTCCTTGTGATATCCAAGTCCATTTCATCCATTCTTCCACACTCGCTGTACTTTTTTCTCTATATGTCACCTCTTTCATCAACAATTTATCATTAGCAATAAACCTATTGCCCTGGCTGATGATGGTGGCTCTACTGCTTCCTCCAATAGCGTACCTGATATCATCGCACAATTTAACATAAAGTACAATTTATACTTTTAAATGATGAGATGGTTACATAGTTCTATAATCTGTCGGCCATACCTTTCCCAGTGAGTGTAGTCATTGTTCACCAGATGGAAAAATCCAAACCTGCACCTAGGCATCCTTTGATCCAACCTCTTTCCGAAATGGTTGTACGCTAATGTAATCTTCATGTCCTTGTCAGCTTCGTAATGATCGTTAGCACCGAACAACATTACTTTTTCATGGTCAGTGAAGTGGCAATTGGATATGGTAATATTAGTAGAACCAGCAACAGCGTCGATAAGACCATCGGCAGCACGGGACATAGAGATGTGGTCAATCCATATGTCATGAGAGTTGAAGATACTGATGGCATCACCTGTTAAAAACATAATATAATTAAATAATTAAAAAATGTGCTATATGACATTATTTAATAATTGGAGATACTTTAAATTTTTAGATGTGATGGGCAGTTTAACATTACCTTCATCTCCGCTCCTTAGGCCAAGGTGGTCATCGGATTCCCTAAGCAGGCCACCTGGGGTAGGTACAATATTTTTAATACGGAGGTTAGAGATGATAACATTGGATGCACATTGTATCTTAATGCCAGCTCCATTTGTTATGTGAACGTATCTTCCACGGCCATCGATTGTTTTATGGCTACTCACGATAAGTTCCCTTCTCAATTTAATTCTCATGCTTTTGGCAAATATGATCCACAAGGGACCCTTTTGGATCACACCATATCGCAGAGTTCCGGGCTTAGGATCGATAACATCATCGTCAGAATTATCGGTGACAATGTAGTATGGGCCCGACTTTCCTCCCATGGCAATGATGCCGAAGCCCAATGCACAATGGGCCATTTTCTGGCGATCTTTCTCCCAGTTTGGGTCGCATCTCCAGCACTTGTCAATAGAATTCACGGCCATACACGGGCCTTTGTATCTCTTATTTCCGAGTTTCCTTCTTGGAGAGTTGGTTGCTGTCCCTACTGCAGCTAATACAAAGAGAATGAGGACAATGAGTACATTGATTTTTGTTCTGTAGGACTCCATTTTTCTTTCGGTAATCAATGAATTAATGTGTAAGGAGTTAAGCTAGCTTAGGTAAGTGTTTGCTGGGCTGTTGATGATAGCTGGTGCAAGGTCAATCCTTTACACCATGTTATGATCTTAATAGACCCCAGCCCTTAAAAAAAGTTTTGAGAGAAAAATTCTAAAATCAGGATTATTATTCCTAAACAAGCCACATTATTTGTTCCGCTTTTTTGCTTCATAGAAAATGCTACGTATATACTGACAATGCAGAAGATTTTGGTCCACTATTTGAATTAAGGAGCGGTAAACATGGTTTGTCATTCATCGAATATTGGCCTCGCACAATCTGTGGATTATATCATTTTAATTCCTTGGCTGGGAAAGTGGCTTCCCGAGCCGGAGGGACTTTGCAATTGGAATGGAACTGACAAGAAAAATGAGAATGGGAATATTGCCTTGGGAAAACAAGGAGTTCAATTTGTATACATCAACAATAAAAAAAAAAAATTATATTACCAATGTATTTATTCGATCATAATAGCTTATAACTTTATTTTTCAACTTATCATATCATACTTGATAAGAGAAATTATCTGAGTTACATAACCGCTAAATTAATACTACAGTACTCTACAAAGAAAGTAATGAAATAATGATCAGTTCGGTACTGCTTTTGGGGCGATTAGGCAAGTATCTAAGGAATTCTTTCTCTAGCCTTTAGCTTCTATCTATTAATTATAAATGAAAGTTTGAAGTACTACAAAGGCTATATTTGTAATTATGTCAAAAATTGCAATAATAATATGAATACACACCCACTTATTATGCTGTTCTATTTTTTGCCAGGCGGTGTCTCTGTTAGTTCTTTACCCTTCCTTTGCTTTACTTTTACATTGTAGAGGTAAACAAAAAAAAAGAAGGTCCACCATGTTTCATCCATCTGCTTAGTCTCTAGTGAGTTCTTCCACCTCCTCCTTTTTTGCTTGTTTTTGGTGGATTTTATTGGCGACTTTTGAATTTCCTTTGTGTTTTCTGTTGAGATTTACATTTTTTCTATTTTGTGATTTCATTAATGGTAAAATATTTTTATTTTTATTTTTAGTCTAAGAATATTTTATATTATTTATTTCCTTTTAAGCTTAGAGTTTATTAATTACAAAATATTTAGTCTAATAGTTATAAGGAATATATCATATTTTCCTTATTTATTTTATTTAGTTTCTTATAAATAGGGATGTACTCTTCTATTTGAATCAAGAAAAAAAATCAATCAAGAGTTTCCATTCAGTTTCTTTTTATTTTTCTTTCTTTATCTATTTCATTCCATAAAAGTGGTAACAAGAGCCTTCATCGATCTTCATGGATCTATAAATTTTTTGAAGAAAAACTGTCAACCATTTTTTATTCCATGCCTATTTTCAACCTACTTTTAATCCTTACATTTATTTTTAACTTAGAACTATTTTTAATCCGTACTTTTAGTTTTAACATAGGGCTATTTTTAATAGATTTTTAACCCATATTATTTTAAATCTTATTTTTCAAACCATGACAAGCAATACTCTCTCTTCCAATGCCCCATAAACCTTCACTAGTGAAGTTTATTAAATTTGGGCAGTTAAGATGAAATCTTATCTTGAAGCTTATGATTTGTGTGAAGTTGTAAAGGAAGACAAACCCATACAACCACTCTCTGCAAATCCTTCTGCTGGAAGAAGTCAAACATCACTCAGAAGAAGAATCGAAAAAAATATAAAGTAAAAATTGTAATTCAAAATTCAGTTGCTGATTCATTTTTTTCTAAAATCATTGCATGTGAAACAACCAAAGAAGCTTGGGAAAAATTTGAAAAGAAGTATCAAAGAAGTGAATGAGGCAGACAAAATCAAATTCTTAATTTGAAAAGAGATTTTGAATCTCTTAGGATGCAAGAAGAAGAGACAAGTACTAAGTATGCTGGCTAAATTTCTTTGATTGTTAATAGAATCAGGTTGCTTGACGAAGATTTTAAAGACAATAGAATACTTAAAAAATTTTGATAACTATTCCTGAGAAATTTGAGTCTAAAATCTCTTCTTTGGAAGAGTCTAAAAATCTCTTTGCCATCTCTCTTGCTGAATTGATAAGCGCTCTTCAAGCACAAGAGCAAAGGAGAGCTTACAGGGAAGACAAAGTTGTTGAAGGTATTTTTTATGTGAACCATCAAAAAAGAAAAGTTTATTATCCACCTTGCAAATATTGCAAAAAGAAAACACATTTAGAAAAATTTTACTGGTGGAGATCTGATGCATTATGTAAAAGTTGCAAACAGAAAGGTCATGTCACAAAAGTATGCAAGTTTAAAGACACTCAAGATAATTCAAAAACACTACTTGTGAAAGAAGAACATGAAGATGAGAAAGACCAACTTTATTAGATTATTGTAACAAAATTAAGAAAATATGTATTTTTTCAAGAATAATTAAGTGTTCAAACTCAAGTTGCATGCACCAACTTGAGTTTAAGGGGGAATGTTGAGATTTACATTCCTTCTATTTTGTGATTTCATTAATGGTAGAATATATTTGAATCAAGGAAAAGAATTAATCAAGAGTTTTCATTCAGTTTCTATTTATTTTTCTTTCTTTGTCTCTTTCATTTCATAACATTTCCTCTATTTTAGTCATATTTGTGTTTCAATTTGAGTAAAATTTTGGATTTGGTCTTCTCTAATTTGACTGAGTTTTTTTTGTGTGTTGCATTTATTGGCTATATTTTCAGATCACTTATGAAAGTCAATTTACAGTGGTTGACACCTGCAAATATAGTCTTTTGTTTCTCTGGTCTCACCTTTCAGATCAATGTTAAGGAAATCTGAAACTTTTAGTAATATTTTTGGAATTTTTCTGCATACATATTAGTAACCAATTTTATTTACATTGCTACATATGAGATCTTAATTAGACTGAATAATTTATCTCAATTTTCATGTTTTTAGATGATTGAGTCGATTTTTTCTCGAATATGAAATTGATGAATTGAATTTTTGTGCACAACTATGATTATAATGAACATATTTTCTTGAAAATATAATCATATTTTAGAATTTTTGACTTAACTAAAGAGGCAGTGATGATATTTGCTTATCTGAGCTATAAAAGTTTTTGCCCTTGGGATATGCAAATACATATCTTGGCTTTGGAAATCCTGACGGTATGTGATTTGAGGCTTCTCTATCACATGTAATAAATTCTTTTACAGCCTTGACATGGTGTAATCTCTTCGCCAATTAACCACAAATTTGAGCCTTATACTTTGTGGACATTATTTTATGAAACCTATTTTTATTTCTTGTGAAATTGTTGTGTAATACAATTCATCACATCCGTTTTGCTACTGCGCTTTGAGAATTAGTAAGCTATTAACGAGAGCTATATACTTTTCTAACACTATAAAGTTATTTTCAAGTTTTACTTTTTAAAAATGAATATGGTATCTTACTATGAATTAAGATCAAGACGAACATAAAATTCTTCTATTTTTCATAATCAATAAGAAAAGAAATTTGAAAGTAACCAACTTAATATCAAAATTATAACTGAAATGCATAAATTTATCATTTCAGAAAAGACTGCAACAAGTTGAAATTTGGGAAGATGATCCTGATTGGTAAATGAATTAAGTAAGTTACTAGATTTTCGTTCTAGGATATGTAGAGGAAGACAAATTGAAATAGGGAGAATGAAAGACGGAAGATTGAACAAGTGATTCTACCTGGTATAATGACACATTCAGTTGTAGGAAAGTACAAAATGACTAAAGAGTTATATCTAAATGTTGTACTAAAAATTCACATTCTCAAATTTTAAAGATGATTTTCTGAAAAGATCAGTATGATGATAAATTTCAGAAAGGTATACATTCATTCTATATCTTAGTAATATGATTTCTTAGTCTGCTAACCTAATTCATTTATTTTAACATATACCATACCAAAATATATCAATCTCAGATGAATATAGTAGTATTCTAATTACTTTAGCTTTTTACCTCTCGGTTCTCTAATGGTTATTGTGTTAGTTATTCATTATATTTATTGGCAAAATTCTATTTAATAGTTATAAACTTTCACCAAGTAAATTTAACATATTCTGATTAACTTAACATACTCTGTGAGTTTACGAATCTTTTCAATTAGCTCTCTACCTTATAAGATGGAAAAATTGTGATGGTTGGTGGTGAGATTAACTAAGCTAACAGAATCGCTCAATACAAATAATCGCTCACACGATCAAGTCCCATAGGTTTTGAATCATCTTCTATGGAAGATGCTATTGAGAAATCTGATAGTTTCATTGATATTCATCTTGTGTCTTTTACTATTATTCTAATTGAAATAAAGTTCTACTCAAGGAAAAACAAGCTTTGACTTTTTTTAATTCAATAAATTGGTAGTTTCACCAACTATGGACGAATGGTGATTTTTACATAATTACCACAACACGAGATTTTTATCCACCTTTTGATGGTACTTAATTAATGGGATGCTTCTTTATAAGAATTCTTATGGGCAAGTGCACAAATCAATTCTAATGATAATACTTACAAGATAACCTTAAAATTCCAGTTGGGATATAATATTAGCGGGCATCTTTAATGAATTTATGTATATAGAATCTTAATTCAGTTTGATTAGTTTTGTTAGATCCATAGGTGAAAACAACTCCTCTGAATATGTAAAAAAATAAAGTATCTTAGTTGGAAGTAAACTTTGGTGTAAGGCAATTACTTTTGCCTGGATACATTGTTTTGCATTCCTTTTGTTGAGCTTGATAATTGTTTGAAGAGCTTGTGGTGAACTTTAAAAAGACTTCACGTTTAAGATATTTGAAATTTCGTTTGAGCTATTGTTCCTTAGTTTATTTTTGAAAAGTTGCTCAAATTTTGAGTTATTTTCTGATATAAGAACTGAAATCTTTGATTGGTGAGGATGATTTCAAATTTACTTAGAGTCAGCTTTGTTTTTCCCTTTTGAGACATGTCATGGAATGAACAAAGATGAAAACTTGCTTTTATAAATTTATAGGATCACAGTCTGCATAGTTGAAGAGTTAGAAAACTGAAGTTTATGTTTGAATAAGAGACTGTTAGTGAACTTTACTACACAAAGTCTGATTGTTATTCATGGCAAAGTGATGAATGATTCTTTATTTTTTTGTCATGATCCAAAAAAAAGTCATGATGGCAGTTATCATGGCTAAACCTTGACAAGTAAGCCAATCACCCAAATTGATAAGTAAGAAGAAATAATAACATAATTTCCAAGGTGAGACTTCTAGAGTGAAGTCAAACTATACATATACAGTAATAGAGGAAGTTTGAATAATAAAGATACCATAAATTATCCCAAAATATGATGTCATTGTGTAGGAATAACCTAAATACAACTTAGAACTATAAAATATAACTAAATTCAAGAACTATAAGTTTGTCTCTAAATATAAAATAAAGACATCATTTGGATATGAGGAGGTCTAAGGTCAAATCTAAAGGCATAGAGTTACCGATACCTCAAAGTGCCAATGATCAACCGCACGATCTCAGCTACCGCATTATGTATTCATACTTGAATCTGCATCAAAAGACCACATTAGGGATGAGTATAGTCCACTTGTACTAAGTAGGTATCATAGGTCGATTGATCAAAGTAGAAAATAAGATACATAAATATGTACTATGAGCACGTCACCTGCAATTAGAAAATATCCTAAGCATTAGCTCACAACATTTTCACTAACAGTTTTAAATATAAGAAGATAGATACATAAAAAAGTAGAATAGATATGCATCAAATTAAGCACTAGAGCACAATATTAAAGATGCATAATGTATGAAGTGCAATGATGATGATAATGATAATGTAATATGACTGAGGTTATCACATGATGTCACAACCCAAAACCTAAGGGTCATGACTGCACTTGTCGTGGCAAGCCTTAGCAAGTAAGTCAATCACCCTAACTGATATGAAATGAGAAAACAACACCAAAATCCTGAGGTAGGACTTCTAGAACGAAGTTGAACCACACATATACAATAATAGCATAAAGATACATAGCAATGATACCATAAATTACCCCAAAAATATGGTGTTAGATTGTAAGAACAACAAAGTACATCTCAAATTCAAAAATAAAAAAAATTGGGGATCCAAAAAAAACATAAGTCTGTCTTTGAAACATAATGAGACATGAACCAGATAGAATAAGGTTGCAGGTCAATTCTGAAAGCATAGGGAGACTGCTACCTCAAATATACTCTAAACACCACTCAAAATCTGCTACCACACGACACATTCATACTTGGATCTATACTAAAAGGGTACTGTAGGGATGAGTATGGTTCACTTGTACTCAGTAAGTATCATAGGTTGACTGATTAAAGTAAAAAATAAAGTATATCAATACATACTATGGGCACATCACCTGCAATTAGAAAATATCCCAACCGATAGCCCATACCATCTCTATTAACAGTTCTAAAAATATAGCACATACACCTAATAAAAGTGTGAAAAAGAATCACCAGATAAATAGGCATCAAATCAAGCACAAAAATACTTCACAGAAGGTGCATAATGTATGAAATGAAATAAAGAACATAATGATGATAATGATGTGATATATTTAAGGTTGTTTCACAACCTTCGTATACACCTATAAAGATCTTCTCTTGAGGTAGGACCCATCGGATTCCAAAACCCATTTACTATCCAATAACGAATACTAATGCAAATCCAATATCTATAACTCCTCTCTGACACATGATTTTTGGTAGAGGGTTTTTAAAGATCTCACATTTCTGTTAGAAAAACTAGTATTTTCACAGTGTTACCAATGCCTCATGAATGTATATATGATATGAGGATGTAATTCTCATAATAAAACCGGAATGAGAATTTCAAATCTAACCAATACATAAGTACGTGAGCAAAATTCAACTTAATAAGCCAACCATCCATGATCTATTATAGTCCATGTACCAGTAGAGTAAGATATGCAATAATATGTCATTGATACTACATAAATACCAATTTAGGCAATTTCCACAAAGAAAAAAATCTAAATATATAAATATCAAGCCAACGCATCATATAAGACCACACATAATCACACATAGCAATAATGTCTCAAACTACCAATAACAACAACATAAATACCCACACGTTCATACAACAGTAATAACACCATTTCATTATTATTAATACCCATACCTATAACATGCTTTTATATCAGTATTAACTACCAAACTCAGTTTGAAGAAAGTTAAGCTATAACCTACCTCGACGGGAGAAAACCTAGTCCAAAATCCTTTAACATAGAGCCTTTCTCTCTTAAAAAGCCTTAGAATCAACTAAAATATATAAATATAGAATCTATGTGTTAAAAGAACGCCAATGATAATAATATTGCCCATTTTGAGTCGAGGTCAAAATGGACCCCAAAATGGATTTTTTAAAAAAAAGGGTAAAACTAGAATTTAGTTCATAAATACATTACCCATGATTAAAGAAAACCGTAGAAAAAATACCAAGTGAATACGATGGGGTTTAAATTGAAAAAAAAATACTAATTTAGGTCTTTCATGCTAAAATTCCTTTTGAAATCATATTTTAACAAGCTTTAGATGACAAGAACTAAAGAAAACTAATTGAAATAGGGGTTTGGAGGATACCCAAGCTTGAAAATGAAAGAAATTATCCAAAAACTCTAAAACTCGAGGCTCAAAGTATAAAAAATAATGGAAAAATGAGAAAAAATCTATTTGAGCATAATACTAGTGGTGACTGCTAAAGTGGTAAAACAGCCACTTTAGCGGAGTCATGTACTGCTTTAGTGGTACCCAATTTTACAAAAAAGTCTGCTAAAGTGGACAAGGTGCTAAAGTGGACAACGCCTGCTATAATGCCGCTTCCTAGCTGGGGCAGGGTCACTTAAGCAGCCAAAGTGGTGCTTTAACGTCCACTGCTAAAGAGGCCAAAATAATACTTTAGCAACTTGTAATGACTTTATTTTTGGTGTTTTTTATGAAGTATGTGATTCTATATGACTTGACTATTTTATCCCTCATCGTGGTTGCATTATGGTATTTCGGGGACATGGTAATGTTTGGAAAAATTTTCAATGCATTTCAATGTGACATATGTGCAATTATGGTTTTGATAGCTTAAAAAGCCTTATAGTTGAATTTGGTCAACATTTATTAATCTGTGTATCAAATAAAAATAAACTATGTAGTAGGTCTAGAACATCGATTTTAAGTTGGTAACATGATTGGTTTCTTTTTATGATTCTTATATCTTATTTTGACCCTCAGTTCAAATAGTTGTAAAATTAGGTTTTGGGATCAACTCTGTGAAAATGATGCCTTTTTAAAAACTGATACTACCATTGAGTCTAGAACATCGAATTTGATAGGGTAGCATAGTTCATTTGCATTCTCGATATTTTGGATGAATCCCAAGGGGCAGCTAAGACTTGAAATTCACAAAGTCTCCATCTGGTGCCCCTTAGCTGGTGCAGCCGCTAAAGTTCCATTTTGGCTGCTTTAGCGGCAGTTGCTAAAGCACTAATAAGTTGCTTTAGCAGCCAATAACCAAATGGGTAAGGGCATTTAACTGCCCTTGTTCGCTTTAGCAAATGGTTCTAAAAAGAACCTTGCCTGCTTTAGTAGACTACCCTCCAAGGATACACTTGTCTACTTTAGCAATGACCGCTAAAGTGTCCACTTGCCCACTTTAGCGACACCTGTGGCCTTGGGTATAAATATCCTTTTCCTAGTTTCTTCACCATTTTGAGACTTTTAGGTTGGTGTTTTGAGTTTTTGCTATGCTACAATTCCTAAGCTTGGGTAAGATTCATATCCCTATTTAGCCTTTTTTTTATCATCTAAACTTTATTAAACTTGGATTTAAAAGTGGAATCTGGGGATTTTGGCCAAAAGGCCTAAAAATTATATTTCTTTGATTTAAGACCCATTTTCAATCTATTTTCATATTAATTTTCTTCTATGAGTTCCTTTTATCATGGGAAATATATTTCTGGACAAAAATTTCAATTTACCCTTCTTTTTCACAAACCATTTCGAGGGTTCATTTTGACTCTGATTAAAAAGTAGTCAATATAGGTATTGTTGGCTTTGTTTTGATGCGTAGATTATATATTTGTATATTTAATTGATTTTATGTCCTTTCAAGAGGGAATAACTCTGGATATGAAGGCTTTTGGGACTAATTTTTGACATTCGAGGTAGGTTATGGCTTAACTTTCTTCATGGGTAGTTAATAATATTTTAAAAGTATGCCAGTTAAGTGATTTATGTGCATGTGTGGAGGCCTATGTGAATAATATTTGGTTGTTTTGTGAAATTATTTTCTTATGTGTAATCATGTGGGGTTTTATATAATATTCTTGGTCTAGTAATGATATATGTATATTTGGTCACACTCTTTTGGTTAAAAAAATCCTAAATTTTGGGATTTATATGGTATCAATGACATTTTTATTGCATGTTTCACTTGATGTTTTCTATATTATATTGGGTCATGGATGTTAGTTGATTTGAGTGGATTTTAGGCTCATGTGGTTGGTATATTGGTTGGATATTGAATATCCTTATTTTGGTTAATTGTGAGCACTACATCCTCATATTATATTCATTCATGAAATATTGGTACCACTATAGAAATACTGGAAGTACTGACTTTTGCTGACAGAAAGTATGACATATTAAAAACCCTTTATCGATTTATATGCCAACGAGGAGATATTCCTGTGGGTCCTACGTCAGAAAGCTTTAGCTCTGTAGGTGTATACGGAGGTTGTGTTATAAATTTTTGCATCACATCATCATCATCATAATCTTTATTGAATTTCATATATTATGCTTATGTTGTGATTGTATATTTTGTCTTGATTAGATATCTATCCATTTGTTCTACATTTCTATACTTGTATTTGATGTATGTGTATACCTGTTCTTCATTCCCTACTCATATTTGTTTATGTGTTTTTAGCAAAATTGCAAGTGGAGATGATGTGGGAAACTACCATTTGGGACATTTTTTGATTGTAGGTGATATGCCCATAGTTTGTGTTTATATTCTTTATTTTCTACTTTACTTAGTATTTCTGTGATACTTACTGGGTATAAGTAGACTGTACTCATTCCTACTATGACCTTTAGATATAGATTAAGGTACGAGTGCGCTGCATGAATAGTTGATTCAAGCAATATTTATAGCCCATTTGAGGTAGCGGTTGAACTATGCATTTAGAGTTGGCTTCTACCTTTTCTTATTTAGACTATGTCTTGTATTATGAGATAGAGTTCTATTCCTGTTTGGATATCTCATGTATTTTTGACCTCGAGTTGTACTAGTTAGTTCTTACACTATGAAACTAGGTTTTAAAATTAGTTGGTATCTTTATTAGATTTCTTATTTTACTTTATATATGTGGTTTGACTTCATTCTAGGGGTCTTTCCTCAATTTGGTATTGATTTTCTCATTTTATATTAGTTTGGGGTAGGCTTACTTGTCAAGGCTTGCCGCGACAAGTGCCATCATGACCATTGGTTTTTAGTTCTAGATAAATTGGTATCAAAGCATGCAAGTGTTTATTTGTCTCAAAAATGTAAGAATGAGGTATCTAATAGAGTCTTGCGGATTGATACATACATATCTATATCTATCTTCGAGAGGCTGTGAGATATCTGTAGAAAGCTTTTCTTATTTCATCCTATATCATATGGATCTTTCATACCATATTTTATAAGTCATATTTCACTCTTTATACGGAGATGTTGAAGACTAGATCCAGTTAGGCTAGAGATTGAGATCCTTTACTTGAGAAGAAAGCCAGTCTAGATGGCGAGTTTCTAGTTTTGGTCAGGCTTAACGTGGAGGATGGGCATAAGGATCTTCCCCATATAGAGATGATATTAAGGGACTCTCTCCTGAGCCCAGTAATAAGAATATTTGAGATATGGGTCCTACTCCAGGTCCACTGAGTTCTTCTACCCCAGTCTTGGAGGGCTTACTAGAGTACACCTGGTGTTTCTCCATCTTTGAGTGTTATACCCCTGCCTACGCTAAAGTCTGCTTATGGTGTTCCTCTAGTTCTGAGTATGGATCCTTCTGTTTCACCAATGTCTTCTTATGATACTCCATAGACTCCAGGTGCAGTTCCTCCTTCAGCGCCTCTATCTGAGTATGGTGTTTTAAGGTTTGGAGTTAAATCTTCTTATATTGTGCCTCCTAAGATGCATTCTCAGTCAACCATATTTACCATTCTTCTTATTATTGTGAGTACAACTATGTCTTCTGAGGATCTGAAGAGGTTTGAGAGATTCACTCATTTGGATGCTCCTAAATTTAGTAGTGCTGTAGGTGAGCATGCCTATGAATTCTTGATAGATTATCATAAGAAGTTGCATAACCTTGGTTTGGTTGAGTTGCATAGGGTTTCTTATACTAGTTACTAGTTGAGAGATCCAGCCAGGAATTGGTGGTGGTAACTCATTGGTTATCAACCTTTTAATTTGCTAGAGATGACTTGGGATCATTTTATAGAGTCCTTTTTGGATAGATTTGTGCCTTTCAATTTGAGATATAAGATGCGAGATGAGTTTAATCATTTAGAGCAGGGCTCCATGACTTTTGTGGAGTATGATGTATGATCTCATGGCTTTTCTAGATATTCTTATGCCATTATTTCCATCGAGTCTGAGAAGATTCAAAAGTATATGAAAGGGTTAGATGTTTCTCTTCAGCTTGCTTCTAATCAAAGGGTAGTGTATGGAGCATTATTTCATAGTATTGTGGATCATGTTAAGATGACTGAGTCTATTCTTTGAGTATCTCAAAAATGCACCAAAAATGTGTGTTGTTTTGGTGAGTTCAGAGGTCACATCTCTCAAGGTACAGATTCTAGAGGCTTTTGCGTATATCCAGGTAGAATTGTATAGGAAACCTTGCAGAGTTTAGGAAGTGGATCTTTCTGTCCAGCTTTAGGTGGTCATCCAAGTTTAGTTGTACCTTCTTTCTTTAAGTCGGGCTATTGAGTTTACTATGTGTGTGATGGGACTAGCCATATGGCCAAGGACTATCCCTAATGTGTTTATAGAGCTACTCCTATATCGGCTATTAAAGTAGAGGTGCAAGTAGATGTGCGAGAGGTAGAGGTAGTGGTGCCTGTGTTGTGGTCACGGGTCTACTCAGCCAGGTGATGGACGTGGTCAGTGCTATGCCATACCTTTTAGGCCGGAGGTAGAGGCCTTCGATGCTGTCATCATAAGTATCATCCCTATTGGTTTTAGATATCCATCTTTGTTACTATACATAGGGTCGACTTTCTCTTATGCATACTTTTCTTTAGCTTTTGATTCTGCTTGTGAGCCTTTTGATATGCCTATTCCTATATCTACCCCTATAGAAGACTTTTTAATGGTGGATCGAGTGTACTGATCTTATGTTGTGACTTTTGCTAGGCATGAGACCTGGGTAGATTTGATTGTATTAGATAGGGTAGATTTTAATGTCATTTTAGGTATGGGCTAGTTAGCTCCTTATATTTCTATACTAGATTGTTATGCTAATACCGTGACTTTAGCTCCTCTGGGTGTGCCAATGATAGCTTGGAAGGATGCGCTTCATTTGGGACACTAAAGAGTTATATCTTTCTTTTAGGATAGTCATTTGGTTGAGAGGGAATATTTGTCTTATTTGGCTTATATTCATGATAATAGTGTTGCTTCACCTCTTTTTTTTGGACTTTGTTTTTGCTGTCCATAAGTTTGTGGATGTTTTCCCCATGGATTTGCCTGGTATACCTTTAGATCATGATATTGACTTCACTATTAATGTCAAGCCAGACACCAAGCCCATTTCTATTCCTCCTTATAGAATGGATCCAATAGAGTTGAAGGAATTGAAGGATCAATGACAAGAGTTGTTGGATAAGGGATTTATCCGAACTAGTGTATCACCTCAAGGTGCACTTGTCTTGTTTGTTAAGATAAAGGATGGGTCTATACATATATATATACTGATTATCAAGAGTTGAACAAGGTAACAATTAAGAATAAGTTTTCTCTTCCTCATATTGATGATTTATTTATTCAATTATGGGGTGATTTGGTGTTATTGAAGATTTATTTGAGGTCCGGGTGTTATCAATTGAGGATTAGAGCTTCAAATATTCCAAAGATAGCTTTTTAAACTCAGTATGGTCATATGAGTTCTTGGCCATGTCTTTTGGTTTGACCAATGCCCTAGTCGCATTCATGGAGTTGATGAACAAGGTATTTTGACCATATCTCAACTCTTTTGTCATTATATTTATAGATGATATCTTGGTTTACTCCAAGGGTGAGGCCAATCATGTAGAGCATTTTCAAATTATGCTCCAGAGATTGAGGGATGAGAAACTGTATGCTATATTCTCTAAGTGTGAGTTTTGGTTGGAATCCATTGTTATATTTTCTTGGATCATCGTAGACTTTAGTATTTCTTCGCCCAATGAGATCTTAATATGAGGCAGTGCCATTGGCTTGAGTTGCTTAAGGATAATGGCTGACTATTCTCTATTGTCTGGGCAAGTCTAATATGGTTTCAGATTCCTTAAGCCAAAAGTCAACTAGCATGGGTAGCTTGGCACATTTTTTAACCCAAGAGAGGCCTTTATCCCTAGAGGTTAAGTCTTTGGATAACCAGATAGTTAGGCTTGGTATTTCAACACTTGGTTATGTTTTATCATTCGTGGAGGCTAAGTATTCTTTGATGGGGCAAATACAGGATCATCAATTTGATGATGTTGGGTTGAGAGTGATTTAGGATACGGTGTTGAGTGGCGTGGCTAAAGAAGGCCTCACATGATCCAGATGATGTCTTAAGGATTGGTGGCCGAGTTTGTGTGTTGAGAGTGGGTGATTGGATTAGATTGATTTTAGAGGAGACTTATTGTTCTAGATATTCTATCCATCCGAGAGTGACTAAGATATATTGTCATTTGAGGCAGCATTACTTGTAGGGTAGTTTAAGGAAAGATATAGCTGATTTTGTAGCTCATCGCCTATGTTCCCAGCAGGTGAAGGCTGAGAATTTAAGACCTGTCGGTTTGCTTCAGAGGTTGTCCATTCTCAAGTAGAAATTGGAATGAATCACTATAAACTTCATGACTGGGTTGCCTCGTACTTCTCGTGGTTCTGATAGTGTTTGGGTCATCATAGAACAATTGACCAAATATTCTTATTTCATTTTTGTGTAGGTTTTCTTCAGTGCTGAGAGGTTGGCTTATATCTATATCCATGAGATAGTTTATCTTCATAGGGTACCACTGTCTATCATATCAGATCGAGGTTCAGTGTTCATATCTCACTTTTGGAAGACTTTTTAGGAGTAGTCAGGTACTTGAGTTGATCTTAGAATGACATTTCACTATAGACTGATGGTCAATCAGAGTTGACAATTTATGTTTTGGAGGATATCCTGCGCGTTTGTGTGATAGACTTTGGAGGCCAATAGGATTAGCATCTAGCTTTCGTGGATTTGTGCATAATAATAACTATTATTCCAGTATTGAGATGGATCCTTTTGAGGCTTTTTATGTCAGACATTATTGTTCTCTAATTGGTTGGTTCAATGTTTTTGAGGTTAAACCTCGAGGTACGGACTTACTTCATGAGTCTTTGGATAGAGTTTAGATTATTCAAGATAGACTTCGAGTGGCTCAGAGTAGGCAGAAGTGCTATGCGGATCGTTAGCTTCATGCCCCGAGGTTCAGTGTTGGTGATCGTGTCTTTTTTCATATGTCACCCAAGAAGGGCGTGTTGAGGTTTGAGAAGAGGTGTAAGCTTAGCCCTAGGTATATTGGACCTTTTGAAATCCTTTAAGCTATTAGTGATATAGCTTATAAGTTAGCTTTTCCTCTATATTTATCAGTTGTTCATCCTATTTTTCATGTTTCCATGCTTAGGAGTTATATTTCAAGCGAGTCTCATATCATTCATTCGGACTTGATTCAGGTTGATCAGTTGTTATCTTTTGTCGTGAAGCCTATCTACGTCCTAGCTAGCGATGTTAAACGGTTGCATTCTATAGTTATTTCGGTTGTTAAGGTCCAATGGTGGCATTGACTTAGAGATGAGTCTACTAAAGAGGTCGAGTCTGATATGTGTTGTACTTATCTTCATCTTTTGCTAATTCAAGTATTTTCTATTGTCCTTAGTTCGAGGATGAACTAGATTCTTAGTGGTGGATGATATAATAACCTGATTTTTGGTGTTTTGTGTGAAGTATGTGATTTTGTATGATTTGACCATTCTACCCCTTCCTATGGTTTCATTATGGTATGTCTGTAATATGGTGATGTTTGACATGATTTTCAATGTATTTTTGCATGACATATATGAAATTGTGGTTTAGATTGCTTGAAAAGCCTTATAGTTTACTTCGATCAACATTTATATGTCTGTGAGTTGGATGGCAAAATGGATAGCACCATTAGGTTTGAAACATCGATTTTAGGTTGGTAACATGATTGGTTTAGTTTATGAATTATATAGCTAATTTCAATTCTCGATTTACAAAGTTGTAAAATTGGGTTTCGGGGGTCAACTCTATGAAAACGATGTCTTTTTGAAAATACGATATCACCATTGCGTCTGGAGCATCAAATTTGATAGGGTAGTATATTTTGTTTTCCTTCTCAAGAATCTGAATAAATCTCAAGGGGACTATAGAGACTTAGAATTCTTTAAGTCTCGAGCTGGTGCAGCCGTTAAAACACAATTTTGGCTGCTTTAGCGGTAGGTGCTAAAGTGTCAATTGGTCGCTTTAGCAGTCAACTTCCAAATGAGTAAAGATGCTTTAGCGACCATTGTCTGCTTTAGCGGAGGGCACTAATGTTGTAAGGAATGGCCCCTTCCCGCTTTAGCAAACTAGCTGCCTTGGTGGGTACCGCTAAAGCGTCACCACTAAAGCGGCCACTTGCCCACTTTACCGGCACTTGTGGCCTTATTTATAAATAACCCTTTCTGATTTTCTTCACTATTATTAAGACTTGGAGCTTAGGGTTTCGAGTTATTCTACCTATTCTTATCTTAATAAAGCTCAAGATTCCTATTTCAATTACTTTTCATTGATATCTATTATCTAAACTTTGTTAAAACTTGGACCGAAAAGTGAAATTTGGGGACTTAGGCCAAAAAGGCCTACAAATTGTGTTTCTTCTATTTAAATCCCAATTTAAATCCATTTTCACTTGAGTTTTCTTCTATGAGTTTCTTTAATCACGAGAAATATATTTTAGAACAAAAATTTTGATTTTACCCTTCTTTTTTGAAAACTTATTTTAGGGGTCCATTTTGGCCCCGATTCGAGAGTAGTCAATATGGGCCTCGTTAAATTTTTTTGATGCGTATATTCTATATTTGTATGTTTTAGTTGATTTTGGGTTTGTTCGTGAGGGGATAGCTTCGGATTAATGTCTTCTGTGATCAATTTTTGATATTCGAGGTAAGTTATGACTTAACTTCCTTTAGAATGGGTTAGGTAGTTAATAATAATGTAAAAGCATGCTATGAGTATGAGATTGTATCACAAAACATGTGTTAGATGATTTATATGCCATTGTGGAGCCTGTGAGAATAATATTTGGTGGTTTTGTGACATTACTTGCTTATTTGTGACTATGTGGGGTCTTATATAATGTTGTTAGCCCGACAATGAATGATATATGTATGTTTTTTCATGCTCTTTTGGTCTAAAAACCCTAGATTTTGGGATACATAAGGTATTAATGATATTTTTCTTGCATGTTTCACTTGATGGTTTCTGGATTATATTGGGTCATGGATGGTTGGCTGATTTGAGTGGATTTTTGACTTACGTGGTTGGTAAATTGGTTAGATATTGGATATTATCATTTATATTGGTTGTGAGCATTATATCCTCATATCATATTCATTCATGAAACATTGTCACCACCATGAAATATTGGAAATAATGGCTTTTTGACAAAAAATGTGACATCTTACTGATGTATGTGCCGGGGAAGAGATATGGATATTGGTTGTATAGGGGTTGGTAAACTTCATATGGATCCCTACATCGGGAAGATTTAGCACCGTAGGTGTATATGATGGTAGTGCAACAACCTCCTGCATAACATTATCTTCATCTTTATCAACTTCATTAAACTTCATATATTGTGCTTATGCTGTGATTGTATATTCTATCTTAACTTGATAGCTGTCCATTTGTTCTACCTTCCTATATGTAAAACCCCGTACTTCTACCTAACTTAAATTCATCCCGAAGATGTCAAAGACATACTTTAAAGATGAAAACACTTTTATATATGTGGAATTTTCAAGATTTCGACTTTTGTTGTGTGGGAAATTGAATAAGCTTTCCATTGATAACCGGGTAAGAAGTTATGGTGATTTAAAGCTTCAGTCATAAAACACCATCATTTTAGCCAGTGGCGTGTCACGCCATAAGCCAAAATGGCGTTTGTCAGTTTCCCTAAGACTCTGTGATTACACTACATCGCGGAGGGCTTCTAAACCCCAATTGTCCCTTTTCCAGTGAATCTTCGCGATGTCTCCATGTCGCGCCAAAGTTTCAGGTCGCAAACAAAGTGGCAACACGATATCTCCGCGTTGCGCCATCTCCCAATTTCCTAGTTGTCAAATTCCAGAGACATGGTGCGATAGCGCCGCATCGCACCAGCTTGCCAAATCGGGAAATTTTGACAAAAAATAAATATTTTGTCCCGGGATAAATTGGTGTTTTCCCAAGGTTTTAACACTCCCTGGTGTGGGATTTAATCCCTAAAAATGATTCAAAACATTATTTACTCACTTTTTCCCCAAATCAGGAACATTGTCTCCCAAGAAACAAAATCCTACCTTTCAAGAAATCAAAGCCAATTCCGAGAATCTCTCCAAGAACTTCAAGAAACTTACAATCAAAGTATGCATAGTGTTTATTCATGGATTTCTTTCGTCCATGAATCCCAAGAATCAAGTTTTAAATCATGTGTTATGAATATTATGTTGTGGGTTGATTATGTTTATGTAATTGTTGTTGTATGGTTCTCAAGTTTGAATCTTAATGTGTTTTTTTGGAATTACGTTAGTATATGAGTTTAAATCAATGAATTGAGTGGTTATAAGGAGTTAATAGGAGATTATACCTATGACCTAAGTGGAGCATATAAGGTGTTTGATAAATTGCCTAGAAGACTAAAAATTATGTAATATAGCTCAATTTTGACTTAAGTGATGGATTCATGTTTTACCCCTATGTTCAAATTACTCCCATGCTATTGATGTGCAATGTAGATGTTTGTTGAAATGCTCATGATGCTAGAATGTGGAATTATGACATTAATTATATGCATTCCTTCCATATACAAGATTATGATAACTATGTACTTCATGAAATCCCTAACTTATTATATTATGAATTGTTGATATTGGTCATGTATTCATGAAGTATCAAGTCTTGTCAGTTTCATGCTATCGAGTACTGGGGGTTCTTGTACCGGACAATTTAGCGTGTTCCTAGAGTCAGTATCATATTTTCACTATATCCTCAGTCAAGCCATGTTCGGTAGAATTCAGTCAGTCATGTGACTCAGGAAAACTCTGTAAACTCATAATCCCAGTAATCTTAGAAAGCTCAGTACTTCAGTAATCTCAGTAGTATTCCATCATTCAACATAACTCAATGAACTCAGTCCAGTTCAGTTCAGTTAATCATGTTCAGTGTCTATTAAGATGGGAGTAGGATTTAGCACCGAGTGAACCCAAGGATGAGGGCACACACAGACAGTTGAGTGTGTGATCCTTAGAAGTAATCCTTGCATTCCAAAACTATGTAGCCAACATAGGTTAAGACATAAACACTGACAAATAAGGGTTGATAAGGTGGATAAACACTGTCAGATAAGGGTCTCACCATTCTCTTTTTGGAATACTGTCTGATGAGGGTCACCTACAACTTGTCTTTACCAGTGGCACGATATTAACACCCTTCCAATTGGGGTTACAGACTGTATCCCAACCTAGATATATTTCTTTATTTGGGGCATGTTAGTTAGATGACTATTTCCCACAGTTACAGTTTCAGACTCAGTCTTAGTAATAGAACTCAGATAGTTCTTCAGAATTTCAGGACTGTCAGATACAATCAACTTAGAACAGTAAAGAACTCAATTAATTCCATCAAAACCTAGATTATTAGATACAGTCTCTCACTATCAGTTATATCAGTTATCAGTAACTCATGCTATCAGTAATCAGACTCAGTAGTCAGTACTATTACGAATTCAGTCACAATCACTTATTCATACATGTATTGTCACATTCATGTTATTCAGTCAGTTGGCATTATTTATGCATTTGAACCCTTTGCATTAAACCTACCTCACTTGCATACCAGTACATTCAAATGTACTGACACATTTTTGCTATAGTGTTATATACCATAGGTTCAGAAGCACGATCTCCAAAGCATTAGTAGTATTCCATTTTCAGCAGTCAGAGTTTGCAGTGAGTCCTCATCCTTTGAGGACATTATCATTACTTTATTTCTTCATTACTTAGTTTATTTTAGTAGTTGGAGTTAGTTGGGGACATATCCCATCAACTCCTTATTCAGACAGTTTAGAGGCTTTTAAACTATAGTGTTTTTAGACTAGATGTTTTCAGACATTGTTTCAGTTTTTGTATTATCGTACCACATTATTCAGATATGGTTTTATCAGATGTTTATCAGTTTTGAACCTTATGGCATGTTTTAATCTACTATTTTCGTATTTTTACAGTATATTATGCAGTGTTTAGGTACAGACATCAGTCATAGGTTAGCTTGTGGTCCTTCGGGGTCATGAGCACTGTGTAACATTTTGGGTACCATATTTGGGGTGTTACAAACTTAGTATTAGAGCCTAAGGTTCAATACTAGGAAGTCTGAAAGCCGCTTCTAGTAGAGTTTTGTACATGGGTGTGTTGCGCGCCATATTTATGTGCAAGAGGCTATGAGATGTTTTAGGAACTGTTTCCCTTCTTTCAGTATTTATTTCATGATAGTAAGCGTGAGCTCAAATTTAAATCTTAGTCTAATCAGTTTCTCCCTTTCTTCTACAGAACATGCCTCCCAAAAGAACAAAACAGAAATCAGTAAACCCCTCAGCCCGTCCAAGAAGATCCTTTGGATGAACAGGTTTGTCGTCCAGAGCATAGGGCTACATTCTTCACTCTTGATAATTCAATTGCTGCTCAGAATGAACGACCAACTATTGTTTTGGCCAACCCAGTCATAAATTCAGCTGCAGCCAGGATTTGGGACTTCAACCGTATGAATCCTCCATCCTTTTTCGGTCTAAGTTAGAAAAAGATCCTCAGAAGTTCTTAGACCAGGTTCAAAAGTTACAGACATCATGGGGGTTAATTCCAGTGAGAGTGCTGAGCTAGTTGCATATCAGTTGTAGGATGTTGCTCATACTTTGTTCAAACAGTGAAAGTCCGAGAGGTCAGTTGATGCAGGGCCTATTAAGTTGGAAGAGTTTGTCACTATATTCTTAGATATATTCTTTCCTTAAGAGCTGAGGGAAGCCAATTTGTTAGAATTTATCAACCTCAGGTAGGGCAGCATGACAGTGAAAGACTATTCTCTTAAGTTTACTCAATTAGCCAGATATGCTCCTCATGTGGTTGCAGATAGCAGGGCCAAGGTGGGTAAGGTTTTTTCTAGGGTGAACGATAGTATGGTCAATGAGTGTAGGTCTGTGATTTTGAATAGTGATATAAATATATACAGGCTTATGAACGATGTTCAACAGATAAAAAACAAAAAATTAAGATGAGAGAGAGAGGTAGAATAAGAGAGTAAGGACAGGTAGTTTCAACTTAGCTCAGCCTAAGTCAGAGGGAGCAAACCGTTCTCAGTTCTTTCCAAAGTCATCCATTCTAGCACCTTCTTTAGCTAGTGCTCTAGCTCCTTAGTTCAGGGATGGTAATAGATATAGGGTGCCAGGCTCTAAGTTTTAGGGTAGTGTCAGTAATGCCTGAACTAATCCCCTTTGTCAGACTTGTGGTAAGAACCATAAGGTTACTTGAAGAGCTGACACTGATGTCTATTTCGGATGTGGCAAGCCAGGCCATAGAATCAGAGATTGTCTCCAGTCAGGTTATCAGGGTTAGTAGAACTGTTCCTCAGCCCAGTTCGATCGCCCAAATTAACAGGGTGCTATTTCCAGTGCTACTAGTGGGCAACGCCCAAACATAATTTATGCTCTCCAGTCCTTTGAAGATCAGGAAAATTCTCCTGATGTAGTTACTGGTACGTTACATATCTTTCACTTGCATGTTTATGCTTTTCTAGATCCAGGAGCTTCCTTGTCTTTTATTACTCCTTATATAGCAGTTGATTTTGGAATCAGTATGGAAATTCTATTAGAGCAGTTCTCAGTATCTACCATAGTGGGTAAAACCATCATAGCCCGATGGGTATATAGGAATTGCCCAATCATGATATTTCAGAAAGTCACCTTAGCAGACTTAGTCGAATTAGAGATGACTGATTTTGATGTCATTCTTGGCATGGATTAGCTTCATTTCCATTATGCCATAGTCGTGCAGAAACAAAATAGTCCATTTCTAGTTTCTGAATGAACCTATCCTAGAGTGGAGGGGTAGTACTTCAGCTTTCAGAGGTCAGCTTGTTTCCTACCTTCGGGCAAGAAAAATGATATCTAAAGGATGTGTCTATCATTTTGGTTGAGTCAAGGACAGTAATTCTGAAACTCGTAGTCTTGAATCAGTCCCAGTCATGAGGGAATATTCAGATGTCTTTCTCGAAGATCTTCCAGGAATTCCACCCTAAAGGGAAATAATTTTCGGCATTGATCTTCTTCTAGATACTAGGCCTATATCTATTCCACCATACAGAATGGCACTAACAAAACTCAAAGAACTAAAAAAGTAGTTGAAGGATATCTTAGATAAGGGATTCATCAGACCCAGTGTGTCCCCATGGGGTACACCAGTCTTATTCGTGCACAAGAAATATAGTTCTCTCAGAATGTGCATTGATTAACGTTAGCTCAATAAAGTCATGGTCAAGAATAGGTATCCACATCCCAGAATCGATGACTTGTTTGACTAATTTTAGGGTGCCAGCTATTTCTCTAAGATAGACCTCAGATTAGGTTATTATCAGCTTAGAGTTAGAGTGTGACATTTCAAAAATAGCTTTCTAAACTCAGTATGGTCACTTTGAATTCCTAGTCATGTCTTTTGGTCTTAACAATACCCCTGTAGCTTTTATGGACTTGATGAATCATGTTTTCAAGTAGTACTTAGACATGTTCATCATAGTCTTCATAGATGATATTCTTGTCTATTCCCGCAGTGAGCGTGATCATGCAGACCATCTTAGAATTGTACTTTAGACTCTCAGATCCCATCAGTTGTTCGCCAAATTTAGTAAGTGCAAATTTTGGCTAAGGTCAGTAGCATTCCTTGTTCATATCATTTTTGGTGATGGCATTAGAGTAGATCCTCAAAACACCGAAGAAGTAAGAAACTAGCTCAGACCTGTCTCTCCATTAGATGTCAGGAGTTTCTTGGGTTTGGCTAGCTATTACATATATTTTGTTGTGGGATTTTCTTATATTGTATCCCTTATGTCCAGATTAACCCAGAAGAAAGTCATGTTTTACTGGTTAGACCCTTGCGAGAAGAGTTTTTAGCAGTTGAAGACTCGACTCACCGCAGCTCTAGTTTTGGCTCTTCCAAATGTATCAGATGGTTTTGTAGTGTATTGTGATGCATCCAGAGTAGGTTTGGGTTATGTCCTCATGCAGCATGGTAAGGTCATAGCATATGCCTACAGACAGCTTAAACCTCATAAGAAGAATTATTTGACTCATGATCTTGAGATAGCAGCCGTAGTATTTGTCTTAAATATTTGGAGGCATTATCTATACGGAGTTCATGTAGATGTGTTCACAGATCATAAGAGACTTCAGTATGTCTTTTCTTAGAAAGATCTGAGTCTTTATAAGAGAAGGTGGTTAGAGCTCTTGAAATATTATAACATGAGTGTCCTTTATCATCCGGGCAAGGCCAAGATAGTGGCCGATGCTCTCAGTAGACTGTCTATGGGTAGTATTTCTCATATTGAGGATAGTAATAAGAAGTTGGCTTAGGAAATCCATTAGCTTTCCAGACTAGGTGTGATACAAGAATAATCATGGATATCGATTTATAAGGGGGTGTGTTGGTCTCGAGACTTGGTGTGTACAATTTAAGTATAGAAGAGGCCCAAACCACACCAAAATCAGCCCATAACTTACACTTGATGGGCAACCCACTCTTTGAAGGCCCTTTTGGTTATTTTAACTTATATCTTGTAATAGTTATATAAATAATAATTTAGGGTTTTGTTTACTTAGATTATTATGGATGTTGAAGTGAGAAATAATTGAAAAACACAAAGTCCTCTCTTCTCTTTGATGAGGCAAAACCGAAACTAGGAGACAACAATAGGGTGGATTCTCTTTGTTGTTGATTGCTTGGAAACATTAATGCTAGAGAGGTGGATTCTGATCTTGTGTCTTTGTAAAAGATAGTTTTATTGTTGTATGTAGTGTTAAGGGTCCAAGAGTTACCATTCTTGGGTTTTGAACATTATACCTTCATGTGGTCTATCTATCTATCCTTTTCCTTTTGCAATCTTGTATCCATTTTGTATCTTGTATTGTGAAACCATTTTTTTTGTTGTTGTTATCATTGTGGTTTAATCTTGTGTTGTTAACTTAGTTTGTTGTTGGCTGAAAAGGTTTCAAACACCTAGTAATATTGTCTTCTTGTATTGCATTCATCAATCCAAGAGTGGTCTCCAAAAGGGTCCTCGGTTCTTTGAATTATTAGACTATTTTTAGATAATTTTTAGACAATTTTGTGTCTTCCAAGGTTTTACCATATCAAGGTGTCCATTTGGTCGAGTCATCAGAGAGTGATATATGGGTTCAGAATAGTTTAGAATCATCCCTAGTTTTCGAGGTGAAAGAAAAGAAAGATAGTCAAGTTGAAAGAGTCAGTTAAGGATCAGAAGGTTGAGGTTTTCTCCTAAGGGGGAGATGGTGTATTTCCTTTTCAGGGTCATCTGTGTGTTCTAGGTGTAGATGAATTGAGGCAGCGAATTCTTGTAGAAGCGTATGGTGCACACTACTCTATTCATCCAGGGGCCATAAAGATGTACCGCAACTTGCGGGAGATCTATTAGTGGAGTGGGATAAAGAGAGATATTGCATAGTTTGTGGGTAAGTGCTCTATATATCAGTAGGTTAAGATAGATCATCAAAAGCCTAGTGGGTTCATGGAAGAGTTTAATATTCCTACTTGGAAGTGGGAAAAAGTGAACATGGACTAATGACGGGTTTGCCTCGTACTCGTCATCAGCATGATTCGGTTTGGGTCATTGTAGATAGAAAGACCAGGTCAGCTCATTTCTTTTCAGTCCATATCTCCTATTCAACCAAGGATTATGCCAAAATCTGCATCAGAGAGTTAGTTAGATTGCACGGTGTTCCGTTATCTATTTTCTCAGATAGAGGTACTCAGTTCACCTCTCATTTCTGGAAAGCATTCCAAAAGGGTCTTGGAACACAAGTTCATCTCTGTACAACCTTTCATCCTCAGAAAGATAGTCTAGCAGAAAGGACCATATAGTCTTTAGAAGATATGACGCAAGCGTGTGCAATTGATTTCAAGGGTAGTTGGAATAACCACTTTCCTTTGATTGAGAATGCATACAACAACAACTATCATTCCATTATTAAGATGGATCCATTTGAAGATCTCTATGGTAAGAGATGAAGATCTCCAGTTGTTTGGTTCGAAGTTTGTGAGGCCTTAGTTATAGGGCCTAACTTAGTATTCGATGCCTTAGAAAAAGTTCAGTTGATTAGAGAAAGACTTTGGGCTGCTCAGAGCCAACAAAAGTCTTATGTAGATGTGTGCAGGAAGGATCTCGAGTTTGGGATTGGTGATCATGTTTATCTAAAGATATCTCCCATGAAGGGAGTAAAGAGATTCAGCAAAAAGGGAAAGCTCAGTCCTCGATATGTCGGTCCTTTCAAAATTCTCAGTCGCTTTGGCAAAGTAGATTATGAGCTCGAATTGCCTTTAGATCTAGCCTCAATTCATCCAGTCTTCCATGTCTCTTTGCTCAAGGAGTGCATGGTGACCCAGTAGTTGTAGTCCCTATTCAGAGCATCGATGTTCAGAACAACCTCTCTTTCGAAGAGATTTTGGTCAAAATTCCTAACTATCAGACTTGTAGACTGAGGAAAAAAGGAATCCCTCTAGTCAAAGTCCATTGGTGGAATTAGTCTGTTGAGGGAGATACTTGGGAAGCAGAAGCAGACATGCATACCAAGTATCCTCACCTCTTCTCCACTAATTCAAACTCATCCCAAGGTAACAACTTTTCTTAAGCCTTTTAGTTTCATGTTCAGATTTTAGTTACAACTTGGTGTCCAGTTCATGTTTAGAATTCCATTATAAATTTGGTATCAATTACCATTGGATAGTTAGTCATGCATTCATGTGTCAGTTCAGTCATGTATTCATGCATCAGATATGCATGTTCTGTTTGTTGAGAAACTCACACAAGTCACACCTAAATGCATTGACAATTATGCCAATTATCCGCACATCCTAGAAACATCACAAAGAAACAACAAAAATGTCTAAAATGATCAAATTACATAGAAATTAATAATTCACAAAAATTAAGTCATTTCATATGACCTCCGTTTACACCTATTGGGCCTCAGCACTTACAAGTATGGACCATGGAGGTTTGCAACCTATATACTTTCTCAATACTCAATCCCAATCTCAATATCCATTTCTCCTCTTCGACTCATGGGCTACAATAGAGGGTTTTGTAAAAGTATCTTATCTTTGTCAAAATTAGTATTTCCACAATGGTACCAATAGCTCATGAATGTATGAATGATATAAGGATGTAATTCTCACAACCAAACAATATGAAGATCTCAAATTCATTGAATACATGTACACGTGAGCTTTGATTCCATAGAATATGTCAACGATCTATGATTTCGTACAAGCAATGTAACATTAGAGTAAAAATACAAGTAAGACATCATTAATATCACATCAACCCAACTTGGGTATTTCAATCATGAACAAAGCAACCAAATGCATACACAATGACAATAATATCAGATGAGGCCCCCACATGGGCAACACACAATAATCATCATCTTAAGCCACTAATAATAATAATTTAATCCCTCACACGGGCATAAAAAATAACAATATCACTGAAATACAATTTCCATGAATATTACCCATACCCATAACATTCTTTTACATATGTATTAACTACCCAACCTAGTCTGAAGAAAGTTAAGCAATAACTTACCTCGTGACGTCAAAATCTAAGACTAAATCCCATCAACACAGAGCTTTTCCCTCTGAAACGGCCTCAGTATCAACTAAAACACACAAATATAGAATCTACGAGGTAAAAGGAATCCAACTATGCCCATATTACCCATTTTAAAGTCGGAGTCAAAAAGGACCCACAAAATAGATTTTCAAAATAAAAGGGTAGAACTGAAATTTTTGTTTGAAAAACCCTTAGCCATGATTAAAGAAAGACATAGTAGAAAATCCAAGTGAAATGGGTTAAAATAAGTCTTAAATCAAAGAAATGCCATTTAGGCCTTTAAGCCAAAAATCTCCCAATTCCGTATTAGAATCGAGATTTAAAAGGATTTTAAACCATATACTCAAAATAAAATCATTGACATAGTGATTTAGGGCTTACCCAAGCTTAAAGGAAATTGCTTAAAAATCCCTAAACTCAAAACTAAAAGTCAGAAAAATGAAAGAAATCGAGAAGGAGGATTTTTATAGCCTCCTAGCTATGACCGCTAAAGCAGTCAAATGACTGCTTAAGCACGAATTGATCGCTTTAGAGGTCTAGTCCAACTGCGTTGAGCTGCTAAAGTGGTCCCCTACCTCTAAAGTTGCTAACTACCCGATTTAGAAATAACTGACTATCAATAAGGTACCACTGCCTCTTTAGCAATCCCTTGGCCGCTAAAGTGGATGCACCAGCATTCAACTGGATCAACAACTTTGTGAAGTTACAAAGTAGCCGATCCACCCCTCGGAATTCATTTGAAATCCTATGAAGGCAAATGACATATGCTACTTAACTAAATTCTATGTTTCAAACTCAATGGCGCCATCAAGTTTTTGAAAAGAGTTTTTTCACAAAATTAACCCCCAAGACCCAATTTTACTAATTTTCAAACCATGGGTCAAAATGAGACCCGAAAGCCATAAAATTGAATCAACCATGCTAACAATCCAAAATTGATATTTCAGATATGATAGCGTAGATATTTTACCATCAAACACACAAAATAACAAATATTGACTGAAGTTAACTATAAGGCCTTTCTAACATTTAAAAACCATAAACTCGCACAAATCATTCTGGATCGCATCAGGATCACACCAACAATCCCCATACCTCAGAAATAACACATAATGACCAAGGAGAGGGATAAAATAGTCAAAATTCATAAAAAGGAAAATTCATAAAATCACATCATTACAATCCTACTTTAAAGATATGGAAGTATTCTACTTTTTACCCTTCAAGTGACTCCATTCAATTAGTTTTGATATTTTTATACTTGTGATTTTATATGGTGAGGTCCCATGGCTTTCTCCTTAAGAATAATACTATCATAGAAGTGTTGTGGTTTTCCTAAACTTAGGTATCATTTTTTTCACTTAGTAAAATGAATTTGGTTCATTACCCTGTGATTGATATTAGACATTGAACTTCTTATAGATTTCTCTAAATGAGGTTTGGAATATAGGGAAGTAAGGTTTCTTAAATGTTAAAATGGAAGGTTTGGATAGGCTAGGATCTCAAAAAGTGAGTTTTCGCCTATCCTACCATTTCTTGGACATACCATATTGTCAATGTATAGTTGTTTAAAAGCTTTGGTGATTATCATGGCACTATAGTGATTTTATAAACTAGAGAGAATATTGTCTAATTAGATATTTTTTCCTTTTGTTTTGATTCAAGTATTTGATCCACCTCTTTCTACTGATATTTTTGAGTTGTCGGAATCTCTAGTTGATTAGAAACATGAGTCCAATTCATTTGTTTCAACATAAGTAAAAGAGAGAGGGTTATAATGTCGACCACTACACAAACCATTGACACCGGATTTTGTTTGACCTTTCTTCTCAATTTTTGAATGGACATGCATTATTTTCTCTATAGTATGGTGGAGTATGATAGACTTATAACCAAATTCTTCTAAAGAAGACGTATTGAAACTTTCAGCTATTTGGACATTATCTTTGACATTTCCTCACTTTTGATTTTGCTTTCCATATGCTTGTAGTTATTACATTACGGGGATGTGAAAAGGGCACAGTAGTCAGCGAAGACAGTAAAATTAAGCAAAAAGGCTACAATTGATTTGTAGTAAGACAGGCTCTATAAATATGGGGAGATTCCTCTAGTGAATTTGAGAAAGATGGGAAGCAGGAAGATGTATCCATGCTGGCATAGAGGATGAAAAAGTGACCTTTGATTCCTTATTTTCTTTTATGGCAAATAGAAAAGATGAAGAAGAAAATAAGGTAACTCTTTCTAAAATTAAAGAAAACTAAAAGAATTACTCTGCTAGAAAAATAAAAGAACTTACAAATGTGTAGATTGATTCCATGTGTGAAATGACTAATGAAAAAAAGCTTTAGAGGAAAAAGTAGAAACTCAAGAGCTTGAGTTGGTAGATTTAACCCTCTAGATATTTGAAACTGCAAAATATTTTGCAAAGCTAAAATCTGAAAATCTATGCTTAGTTAATCAATTGGAGAAAGCTAATAACGCTTGTAATAAAGAGAAGGATAATGCTTTAGGAGGAAAGATAGAAGATAAGGAGCTTGAATTGATAGATTTAACTCTCCAAATATCTGAAACTGAGAAACAAGTTTCTAAGTTGAAATATGAAAATCTGATATTGGTAAGTTAACTAGAGAAAGTAGATGATTCAAATAATAAAGGGAAGAAGAAGCCTCAAAGTTTTAGATTGACCTTGAAGAGAAACTAAGGATTCTCAAAGGCATATCATGACTGTACTCCAAAAGGATAAGGAGTTAGAGAGGGACCTGGTCTATCTGAGGGAAGAACTTGAAAAATCCCTACAATTGACTACATCTTCTAAGATCCTTTCTAACTTTACTAGTCAAGGAGTTAACAATGGTAAAGGTTTTGGGTATTAGTTCAAAACTCAATCACCTATGTCTCATGGAAAGAGTGCTCATGATGATAGTATCAAGTTCCACAAGACTCTATGTACTCACTGTGGAATAAATGGACACATTAAGGAAGACTGTTAAAGCTGGCTCAGAGCAAGAATGATCAATGCTAGACATATCCAGCAGGGAAGTACCTATCCTAGAGGTTTAAGACCCTTTAAAAATATGAAGAATATCTCATTACCTAGATGGGAAAAGAAGTATTTAATCGCACCTCAATCCTCCTACTGGGAACTCAAACTCAAATAGGTTCCCAAATCTAACAAATAATTTTGATTGCAGGAGGGAGAATGAGTTTTCAGTCAGAACTATCCTCTTGATACGAAGTTCTTATAAGCTATGATTGGAAGATCGGATTGTATTCTTTCTCAAGAACTTCAAGGTGGAGGTGTCTTATGTAAAAATGGTAAAACAGATCAAAAAAAGCTGTATGTAGAAACTACTCCTAAAACTAGAAAGATGTTGATGAAGATGAGGGTCAAGGACAAATTTGATATAGAGAGAAGTATTGAGAGTGATGGTGATCCAAGATATCAGTCACAAACATCAGCTCAAGTAGAATAACCTCAAGAAATGTCTAGTCAAGATTTCATAGGGACCTGGTCATAGTGGAATTCATCTAGAAGAGCAAATTGGAAGCACATATCTTCTCATCCTACTAGACATTCTAACTTCATATTTGGAGATAGGAGTGAAAACAAGAGCCTAAGTCAAATACCTTATGGGTTTTGTTAACATTCCTATCCCAAAAGTTAGATCAAAAAGGTGAAAAAGAGTCTGAAAGACGTTGACTAGTCTAAAGTAATAAAGAAGGAACCTTGGAAATTTGAAGGATGCTAAGTCTGGGACCTAGTCCCCAGACCTACTTTCAGGAAAACTTCAAGATTGAAGTGGTGTATTAAAACTAAGAAGATATGGCTAGGATTGATCAAATTAACTCGACTTACATGATTGATCAATTTCCCTTCTAAAATTTGGCTATGTTAAGGAGGCAGGTATCCATGGTAAAATAAGTGCATGTTGTTCTAACTCAGTATCATACCTCTGCAGGTATACACTAATGGGAATAACTTTGGAGGAAGAAAATGTGATATTCACAAAATTGAGGATTCACTCAAAGAAAGAGAGGGACCTACTCTTTTATTAGAGATCAGTGTCTTGAATGTGCATTTTCTGTTTATTCTATCAAATAAAGCCACATCCTTTCTCTCTTCTCGTGTCAAAAAAATTGTCTTATTCTAAAAAAAAAGGATGATTTATCCCTTAATTAAAAATGATCACATCGAATTCCTTTAGAAATCCTTTCTCTGCTTACTCCTTTCTTTATATCTAGGCATACTCATCCCTTCTCTTATTTAAAAAAAGGGGAAGAAAAGTCCAGTCATAAACATTTCTCTTGTGGAAAGGACCTACAAATGGCTATGAATTCCTCACTTTCATGTCTTTTAAATGAAACTGAGTTTAACATTAATGAAAGCCCTTTCTCAAATCTTTTGAAAACCACTCTTTGTCTGCTACTCTTCCAAAGCCAAACTCCTTATTCACTCAAATTGTTGATAAAGAATCATCCCTAATCCATCAAAACTTTTTTGATAAAATATTGATGGATGAATCATGGGTTGCTGAAAACCACATCTTGCTGCCAAATAGCCGAGGTATGGGTATATTTTCTCCCCAAAACTAAAATATTAGTAAAACACTAAAATATTGTAGAGAATAGTCTAAAAGTTTTACTGAAAAGAAGAAGACTTCTGAGGGACCTGGTCCCAGGAAGAAGAAAGTAGCTAAAAAAGAATTTGTGATCACCTATGCTTGAAGGAAATATGGGGAGATAAGTAAGGTTGTGTCTCAACAAGTTAGAAATAGACAATTGAGAAATGAAAAGGTATTAACTGGAAGGATTTTTGACACAAGTGTGTTATAGAACTTGGAATGACGGAGTTAGTAGAGATTGTAAAACATCAAGGCTAGATGCATCTCCTGAAGGGACCTATTCCCATAGTCTTTCATATGGTAGTCAAGGAATTTTTTTCTCCTCTTTTCTTATAAACTTGTTTTCCTGCCAAAAAAACACAAAAACACATCATATCTAACAAAAAGGACCTAAGTACTTGCATAATTTCTGATTTTAAGCATCGAAAGTGCCATGAAACCATGGCACATCATTGCACCATAAAATTGGCTAAGGACTGAATTTCCCACACCAATAACCTCTCAAAAACAAAAGTAGAAACCAAAATACCCATACTCACTGCCTTCTAGATCAAGGTGTCCACTACCACGTTCGCCTTGCCTAGATGGTACAGAATATAGATGTCAGAATCCTCCAGAAACTCCATCCATCTCTGCTGTCTAGAATTATTCTCTCTTTAGGTCATAAGATGCTGAAGACTATGATGATTGGTTTAGACCTTAAAATGCATGACATAGAAATAATGCCTCAAAATCTTAAGCATGAAAACTATCGCCACCAACTCAAAATCATGAGTGTAGTAGTTACGCTCGTGCACTTTCAACTGTCTTGATGTATAAGCAATAACTCAACCCTTCTATATCAAAACACAACCCAAAGTAACATTAAACGCATCACAATACACGGTGATTTGCTTTCCCTTAATAGGACGAGCCAATATATGTGATGAAATGAAAAATCTCTTAAGCTTTAAAAAAATTGACTCATACTCCTTAAACAAAAAAAAAAGGAACCTCCTTCCAGGTTAATCTGGTCTTCAATGCCACAATAGTATAAAACCGTTTAATGAATTGGTGGAAAATGTGCCGATTGGTGAAAAATGACACAAATTCCAAATGTGTCCAAGTAAATGAATTACAAGCAATAAATAGTAGAATAATGAAATAAAGGAAGAGAATATAATAGAGAAGTAATATTATTCCATGACCTAGTAAGGTCGTTACATGGCCTTCTAATCCAAAAGAATATGAGAACTATCAAATTCAATCTACAATATTTTGAATATAGAAAGACTATCCAAAAAAATTGAAGATGGAGAAAAGGTCGACTCTGAGAGATGACCTTGTCTCCAAACTCCGACCAGCATAATCACAGCGTCAATGATGATATCTAGTACTCTTAGCTACACCAAAAAAGTATAAAAGTGTAGTATGAGAACCAAAGCCATTGGTACTCATGGGTATCATCCTTAGCTAATTCATAACATTAATATAATATAATATGAGATAAGTAAGTTGAGTTAGGGGAAAATGACAAATCTGGAATAATGCTCCAATTACTAAAAGTAAGCACTTGGAATAATGTTAATAAGGACATATAGCTATCTCTACATAACTGGCCCCCATATTCTCAGAAGGTGAAATAACAAGCTCCTACAAGACCGGTGGATGCAGCCAAGAAGGAATATTAATAGTAATTATACCAACTATCCATATCTCAAAACCATAATTATGAATCCTTCCATACCATAAACACCAGACTCAAACTAGTTCAATAACTATCATAAATAACCTCTCCATACCGGACTTGAACCAAAACTAATATCATGAATATCAAACTTGACCAAAAGTAATATTATTAATGGCGTAAGAATTGAACCGATCTTAATATCATAAATTTCCAAACTTGAATCGGTCATATCATCTCCCAAAAACAATTCTAGAATAAACCAACTTATTTCTAAAACTTTCTCGGGCTCAAGAATATATTTAAAATAATGTATACAGGTCTATAGGTCTACAAGGAACTAATCAATAGTAATCTTGGCCTAAGGTGAGCTAAAGGGGCCCACTTCTAAACCCGATAATCCATTCTAAGTAAAGTTCTATCATGAACTACGCTAAGTTATCAAGTCTCATTAAAAGACTCTAGTCAATCCTCATTGGATCCTAAGATAGTAATTCTACCTAATGAATGACTAGTTAAGTCAATTATGCCTAATTACGGTCCTTTAATTGGCTAAATAATCTAAATCACACTAAATATACCTCTAAGACCTAATTACTAACGCCCAAACTAGAATATTATCATATAAATACTATAGTTAAGCCCAATCTAGGATAAAGATAAGCCTAGCCCACCTAGACACCGAAGAAGGTTCGATAAAATTTGCTAAATCCATGACTTCCTCATTTGAGAAGCGTTCACATAATGCAACACTATCAATATAGTAATCTACACATAAATATGAGAACAACGGTACCCATATTAAATTCTTATGCTGCGGGTCCAAAATCAAGTCAAATCCTCTCAAAGGTTATTTCACCTCAAGAAAGAGTAAATTTTGAGCTCAAACGTACTAAAATCAACCCAACAAGAATCTAGACATTTATGACTAAATTGGGGAATTAAACCATATATTAATTGGAAATTTACAAGGGTTTTGATGAAAAAAGACTATTTCAAGCTCATAAACACCCCACGACCTCCCAATAATTAGGCTTTTAATTTCCCATACTCTTTAGGGTTGTTAGCTCTTGAGACTTATGGAAAATGAAGAGACAATTGGGTAGAGAAGAAATTTAATTACCTTCCAGGTGTTGCTTAAGAAGCCACTAGACCACTTCTACAAAGACGACAAGCAGCTGCTTAAGCAGCCACTGGATCACTTAAGAGGTTACTATTAAAGCGGTAAAGTACCATTTAAGCGGTACTCGTTGGGTTTGGCCCTTCCATAAAATGGATAAGCAACCACTTAAGTGACCTCCACTTTAGTGGACTGGCTTTCGCTTTTACAACCTAGATGGGAAAGCATGGTCGCTAACCTTTCCCTTATGCTAAACGGACAAGCTACCTCTTAAGTGGCCTTCGCTTTAGAAAACCAGATAGGCTAGACATGGTCGCTTAAGTGACCCGCTGGCCTCTAAAGCAGCCTCTACTAAAGTGATCAAAGTTCCCTTTAGCGGATTCACCAACTGAGTTGCATCAGCTACAACTTTGAAAAATTTCAAGTTTTCACTGACCTCTTAAAATTCATTCAAAATCCCGTGAACACAAATAAACTATGTTACTATATTAAATTCAGTAGTTCAGACTCAATGGTGCCATCAAATTTTCTATCTGGGGACGTTTCAACAAAATATGGGCCACACACCCATGGGCCATTTTTATCAAATTCTGATCAATAGCACGAAATGAGTCTGGAAGCCTTAGTACCCAAACTAAATGTCCCCAAGCCTAAAATCAACAATCTAGAGCTAATGGAACTATAAGAATTGGCATATAATGTCGTTAAGAAGAAGTTTACACCCGATAGTAAATTCTTACCTACTGAGACTTCAAAATAGAAAACTGTACGAAAAAACAAACGAACTTCTAGCTAATTGAACTATCTTCTCTAGAAAGTCACAAATGACTTGGAGAAGCTACGGGAAACATCTAAGTTACAAAAATACATGGAAATGTCAAAAATGACCTAAAGGGTCATTACAATATCAACTACTAAAAGAACTATTAGCTGCGATAGTAAAGCATTAGGATGTACCTTAAGTCTTAAAAAGGCAGTGATTCTGGGCCTGTATCTCGCTTTCGATCTCCCCAGTAGCTTTCTATACTGGGAGGTGTCTCCACTGAAACTTAACTATAAGAATTACCCTAGAGCGTAAGTTCCTAACATCCCTAGCTAATATGAACACTGACTCCTCCATAAAGGTCAACCTCTTGTCCAACTAAATTGAGTCCCAACGAAGCACATGTGTCTCATCGAGATATTGTATTGCATCATAGAAATATGGAAAACCAAATAAAAAGAAAAAAAAGTTTAGGGGTGGCAAGGCCAACACATAAGCCATATCTTCAATTATGCAAAGTATCTCAAAAGGTCCAATATATCTAGAGCTGAGCTTGCCTATCCTCCAAACCTCATCATGCCCTTTATGGGAGATACTCAAAGGAATACCCAATCTCCGACGCCAAACCTCTAGGCACGAATTCTAAGATCTACATAAGCTTCTGCCTACTCTAAGATGCCTTTATCTTATTCTGAACCACCTTAACTCCATCTAATGACTCCCAAAGTACGTCAGTTCCATGGGGCATAAAATCTGATACCTCGAACCATAGAGAAATAATTCCTACCATATAATGCCTCAAATGGTACCATCTCAATACTCAAATAGTAGCTATTACTATATGTAAACTTTGCCGATGCTAGGTGTAGCTCCCACTATCATCTAAAATCTATAATACAGGCTCAGAGCATATGATCAAGAACCTAAAGAGTCTGCTATGAAATTTTCCATATCCCTCTTTATACCACTCCACCAATAGTCTAGTATTTAATCGCTATACATCTTCGTTATCCCAGGATGAATAAAGTTTTTGGATTTTTGAGCCGACCACAATATCAACTAAATTAAGTCACCAACCCTCAGAACACAAATACGGCCATCATATCGCAAAATACCCTCAAAATCTATAGTTGCTCTCCTAAACTGACCACTCAACACCTAATTACAGATTACACAAAGTGACCTATACTTAAATTGGTGACTCTAAATCTTCTCAAATAAGGTTGACCTCACCTAAACATTAGCAATGATCCTCCAAGAGTTTTAAATATCAAGTCACACCATCAAGTTGATTAAGGAATGAATGTCCCATGCCAATGTAATCTTAGAAATAAAAAAAAACATACTACCTATACTCGCCTCCTTTTAGAACAAGGCATCTGCTACCACATTTGCCTTTCTCCTATGGTATATAATAGAGAAGTCATAATCTCTTAGCAACTCCATCCATATCTGCTGCCTTGAATTAAGCTCTTTTTAGGTCTTCAATAAACCACTCAATGAACCATTTAAAGTTATTGGTTAAACTAAAAAAAACAATGAACCTCAGACAGAGATGTACGTCTAGTCCAATCATTAATAGTCTTAATCTTTGTTAGGTCCACCATAATCCCATCCTTAGTTACCATATGTCCTATGAATGTCTTCGAATCGATCTAGAACTCACACTTTAAGAGTTGACAAAAAGTCTATAATCTCTTAAAGTTTGTAGCATAATCATCAAATGCTGCTTATGCTCCTCCCTACTCCTCGAATACACAAGGATGTCATCGATAAACACAATCATGAATAAGTCTAAATAAAGTCTAAACACGCAATTCATCAAATCCATGAATGTTTTTGGGGAATTGGTCATTCCAAAAGACATCACCAGGAATTTATAATGGACATAGAGAGTCTTGAAGGCTATCTTTGAGATGTCCTTAGCCTAAATCCTTGTTAATGGAAACAAACATCAAGTCAATCTTAGAGAACACTATTGATCCCTGAAGTTGGTCAAATAAAACATTAATACAAGGCATAGGATACCTATTATTGATCATCACCTTGTTAACCTACCTATAATCAATTTATATATATAAGGAACCATCTTTCTTCTTCATGAACAAGAAAGGAACACCCCAAGGTGACACACTCAATCTAATATAAACCTTACCTTAAAGATCTTAAAGTTTAGAATTTAGATCTATTAACTTAATATGATCCATATGGTAAGGTACCTTTGAAATATGTTGGGTGCCCAACTCAAGATCAATAATAAACTTAATATCACGCTCCAGAAAAGACAGGCAGATCATAGAAAAAACATCAGGATAATCATGGAATATAGGTAGAAATTCAATTGAAGGACTCTCCACACTAACATCATGAATATAATCAATATAGAATCACAACTAATCTGAGGTGGATTTATGCATTTCAGTGTTGTTATCTCAACTTATTTAGCTGTGTTTTGAGGACTTCTTGTGTCTTTAATGAGTCAATGATGGTATAAATGAGAACCTAAGTGTTTACGTACTAGATAATAATGTTTAAGGTGTATTTCAAACAAGTTTGGATTCAAATTAATTATTTAACGTTCATATGAGAAAACTAGTGTTACTAGATTGAGCTAGGTGTTATTCTAGTTGATCGTAATGGATTCTAAGGTATATAATGAGGTTCTAATGGTATGATTGTGTAATTAATTTAGTAATGAATGTTTTATATTGTTTAAATTTAAACTGAATCAAGTCAAGATTCAAATTTATGTGTAAGATCAAAAGGGGCAGAACTAGTATTCATAGCTTAAGTTTCTAGTTCATCATCTTAGATGTTATATTGTTTTGAGCTCTAATTTATTGTGTTTAATTCTATAGGATTCTTGGTTAGTTTATTATGATGATATATTAAGGATATAAAACCTTTAAATCAAGTGTAAATAACACAAAAAAGCTTATAATGGATCAACGAAAGCAATAGACACAACTTGACAGGAATTGGTTACCTTGGATGTCAATGGTGCGTCACAGACCAAAGATATGAACAAATGGTAAGATACATACAATAGGATATTCCTAAAGGACCCAAAAAAATTATTTCCTATGATAAGGTCATGTCGCGTAGCTAGACGTAGGAAATTAACCCTGCGATACGGCCTAGTGCAAAAACTCAGCAATTTTTTCCTACTATAAATATGACACTTGTACTTGATGTTATACACCTTGGATGACTTAGAAACTTGGATATGGGATAGAAAAAACTTTAATTAGGGTTTTGATTTATTTACTTTAGCTTTTTAATGGATTTTATCATGTTTTTTTTCATCTTGGTTACGACTATGTTCATGAGTGCCTAAAAGTACCATTTTCGGTGAGTTTATTTAAATTGATTATCATATTTGGTTGGTTTTTTATTCTTGTTATCATATTTTATGGATTTTTGTCCCATAGAATAAATATATTATCGACCTTATAAACTCAGGAGGGGGAATAGAAACATAAAACGTAGGGATGAATAGCATAAGGTTATTATTCTTTTATGAATAAGGAATTTGAATCGGCGTCTAGGATAGGTATATCACTAGAAGCCTTACTTGGTTCATATGTTGGATGACTTCTTAATTCATCTAAATAGATTATTACATCCTCGATCAATGGTGTAGTTGTAATGTCCAGTTAGGTTGAAGGTTAAAGTTCAGAAGACCATGATATTATGATAAAACCTATGAATCAACTAACAATATAAGTAATCTAATGAATGAAGTTCATTAGCGTTGTATGATTGTTCATAGTGCCTTAACCCTGGGTTTTCATCCATTGCTTGTCCAAAATCCTTACTTTTTTACATTATTTTAGTTTACAAACTTTCAAAACTCTTTCGGCTACATTACACCACTTTAACCTTAATAGTTGAACTTGAATTACATAGTTGGGGATACAAGTATCTGAGGGATCAATATTTGGCTTTATTTAAGGCCACTGTATTACTTGGTGAGACCACGTACACTTGCGTGTGTTCTTGGTTGCAATAAATTTTGGGCGCTATTGCCGAGGACTTATAATTAGGAAGCTATCTTATTTTTCGTTTAGAGATATTGAGTTGTACATAGTGTAGTAGTTTTTTCTTTGTATTTTCTTTTACCTTTTGTTCTCACACTTCTTGACATGGCAGCTTGGGATAGATGGTTTTTGAGGGATGATAATTCTAGTTGTTTTTGTATGGTACCCCACCAAGAGGCATTTTGTCAAAATTTTGATGGAAGTGTTTGGAGAGGACCTACTTATTTTTTATTTTGTGGAGCACACCATAAGTTGGTGTGTGGTTTATGGAAATATGTATAACTGTATAGATATGTGTGGTGCTAATCCTAATTCAGTCATGTTTATGGGCAATGCTCTAAAGAAAAATAAGGAGGTAAATACAGAGTTGAATCATCAATCTGTTGCAAACAAAGTTGCCAATGATTTGAGGAAGTCTGAGTACTAAAAAACTAAAATTGCTGAACAGGTCAGGAAGTTACCACCACTTCAATCTCCACAGAAGTTGAGTAAATCAAAGGGGGAAACTAGCCAATGTGTGGAACAGATACAAGAATTATAGCCATTCAGTTGTCATCTTTCTCTTGAGACTGAAATTAAGAAGGTGAATAAGAGTGAGGGTGTTGTGGATTGTGTAAATTTGGAAGTGGGATTGGTTGGGCCTTACTCAAAGAACTTTTCTACATTTTGTTTAGATGATGACTTGTCTGTGGAATCATCTAAAATAGTAGGAGAGTGTGAAAAAGAGGAAAAGGAATCATATATTCTTGATTTTGCACTAGCTAAGCAACTTAAAAGCATACCTCAGTTCAAGGTCGAGTGGTTTACCATGCACCATCCATTACTTGGTTACTTAATCTTTGTACCACCACCCTATGAGTGAAGCAAAAAGATGGATGTGAAGTTGGGGGTGAAATTTATATCCTCAAGTTGGAGGAAAAATTTGATTGGGTCGTGCTATGATACTAAATCAGGCACTGCGTGGGAGGCAATCTATGTTAAGGTATGTTTTATTTTTAGTATTTTAGTTTTTACTTCACTAGTTTTTATTTTTATTGAGTCACAAGTTGATGGGAAGTCTAAGTACCAAAAAATCTAAACTAAGGAGTGTGGAGAAGACTAAGTATGGTGTCCGTGGACCCCCTTGATGCATAAAGATGCTACTAGCTAGGCCTAAAGGCCTCAAAGAGCATTTCTATCTCTACTTTGAAGTATAATTTGGGGATAAAGTAGATTTTTAAGTGTGGTGTGGGGAAATTCCAATTTTTAGGGTAATTTGTTTTTTGTGTTAGGAATAACTGAGATATTCTTGTTGGTGCTTTATTTGATTGCATGATTCAAGTGTTTTGATGGTAAAACGAATGTTGATTTGTGTGAATTGCTACTGTTGAGACTTCCAAGCTTATGTTTATGACTCTTGAACTTGTTGGCTTAATTTGAATTAATGTGGTTGTTTGGTTAAGAGTCTATGAAGATTCCACTTGAGTTGAGCATGTGCCATGTGTGTAGATGTTTATATATTCCTTGTTGCGTGTGATGTCTACAACTTTTCTTGTGTGTGCGCAAAGCAAAATAAAGAGTATGGGTTTAGGAGATGATATAGGCATTTCTTTGATAGCCATGTTTCATACCTTCTTTTGACCTACCATGGTGCGTAATTTTAGTTAACCCCATTGAGACTTTAGCTTATTAGTTGGTAGCCTAATATGTAGCCTAATCCCTTCATTAATTGACCTTAATTTTTCTTTTCAGCATTCCTTTATTTTTTAATTTTTCATTTCTTGGCTCAAATGCATCCACTTACACTACCATATCCCAAGGTCAACTCTTTTAAATTTGCCACCCCCAACTTAGGCATTTAGCCTAAATTTTCATTTTTAATGTCCAAGGAGGGTTGGGTTCATAAGAGGGACAAATTTTTAAATGGTACACGGCTTATAACATAGATTCAAAATAAATTCTTAAAGGCTCTGGATTAGGGACGAAGTGTCCTATTCTATGCGTGGGTAGGCTATTTACGCTTAGAGTGGATTCCTAGTTCATTAAGATGGCCTAGGATCATCTCACCAACCAAATATAATCAAACATAGCCTTGAGAGAATAAAGGGGAAAGTTCTAGATGGTACAAGTATACACGAGATTAGGACAAATAAGCTCACTTCACATGGCATGCAAATTCGCCAAGGATGATCAATTGCCCCTCCGACTAGAGACAAAAATAGAGTATCTATCAGTTTTCATAAGTTAACAAATTTTCAGTCATAAAAAGAGAAAATGTATTGATACAAAGTCTGTGACTGTGAGTTTTTCAAAAAATTTAAAAAATTTTTGGACGGAGGCGGGTGTTTGCTTCACATTTGCCCTACACATAATTTGCTAATTATGGTACCAATATAAGCCTTCATCTCATATTTTAGCTTTCACCCGGGCAAAATCTAAAATGCCAAATCCAAAATACCACAGGTACTCAGATTTCCCTTGCATTTATAGTTTTGATTCTACAGGTGCTCAAACTCCCCCCGCATCAATGGATCAAAACCCAATTACGATGCTTTTCCTTTAAGAATGTCGTCACTCAATCCCTCATAGGAAATGACCGTCGGATATCTTCACAAGAAAAATTAAGATAAAAAACAATATAACAATAAAACAAAGTGCCTAGTCAATTCAAATGTGGGCACCATCAGAGTGCCCAAATTTTTTAACCGAACTAAAAATAGAATTCTTCTAAAAGAACATTAAAATATCTAAAAAGATCAATAATACAGGACAAATGACTAAATGTAGAGACATGCACCCCTAACTAAAAGCTTGCAGTGTCCTCACTATATATATAATAAAGCATAAGAAGGGATAAAGGTGCTTTTTAAAATATCATCAAGAGATACTCTCGCTCTTACACTCCATATCACCATCTGCATCCTCAAGACCAGACTATTTTTTCCTTTTTAACATCTTCTCATGTGAAGTTTAGAGCTATCAGTGCAACTTTTCCAAATATTATTAGGCTCTCTAAAGCCTAGCAATGGTATCTCCCTTTTTATTTTGATCCTTTCGATACTTATAATAGTTAGCACGAGACACATAAGAGTGGCGGGTAGACGAGGGCTCTCCCATCCCTTGAGGCAATGCCAATACAAGCTACCCAATCAGATCCTACTAATCATGCTGGATAGATCTGAGAAGGATACTATGCTAAGGTTGGCATAGAATTATCAGACCCACTACTTACTTGCCTTGTAAATATAAAAGGAAAAAGACTGCTGCCCCATGTCCACAAGCTTGTAATTAAATGCCAGAAGCTTTTTTGGCACTTTCTCCAAGCATATTTCTCTCTCGAGGAGCAGCTTTGACCTTGAAAAATCTCCATAGTAAAGAGTGTGGCACTCGAGTACCATGAATCAGACTTGGTCATATTCCTCCATGATATGATCTTGAAAAACAAGAGAACAATGCAGCCATATTAATCATTAGCACATACAAGCACAAAATTTGCCATGTTGTCATTAAAGCTCATGGAAAAGTTACTTGGTGGTGTTTGGATAAACATTTATAGTGCAAAATGTTTGGCATAAGCAGAAAATCAACCTCAGTTAGCGCAATTGCGGGCTATGGTGCCGTGATCGTGGTCCCGATGATCGCAATCCCAGTACCTGCGACTGATTTCAAGCCAAAATTTCTAATGTCCAAGAATTCAGATTTTAGGCTAAAACATGTTTTACCATAAGAGTTTATGCTGAAGCATTGGACATAGTTACTGGGTACTCGATTATGTCATTAAGATGTAAGAACAAGTAGCTATGACTCATTTTGGTATTTGATCGAGCACGTGGTGTGCACACTTCAATTTAAACAATTTCACACATAATTTTAGTTACTCAAGACTTCCCCACGTGCGTGCACAGTATATTCTAGCAGCTAAAAACCACACAAGTTCATTACAACACATATTTAGCAAGGAAAATCATAGATTTATGCCTTCCCTATAACAGGCATTCTATGGCCTATTTTCCAAATTTAAAATATTTGTTTAAAACACTTATCGGATGGAATGATGCAAGAGGGATAGTTTATTGCTTTTGAATGCCACAAAGGTGATCAAGAGAGGGTGAAAGATTAAGAGATAGTTTGAGGGAGGAGTTTGGGGGAAATAGGGAGTCTGATGGTCTTTTAAACTATCATGAATGTGATCACAACCAAAGTTCTGCGATCATGGTAACAGAGAGAAATTTTGCTCCCCTATTTTCCCCTATTCAGCTCATTGCTCAATTTGACACATTTTCCCCTGTTCAGTTCATCATGCACATATTTCACACTTTTCCATTCTTAAAGATATTCGACATACTCCATAGTTCTATAAATGCATGGACTAATCAAAATGGAAAAAATAAAATCTACACTATGAAATTAAAAAAAGAGATACGAGCCACTTTCGTGGCATTTGTGGGTTGCCTCCCATGTAGCACCTTAGTTATTGTCGTGGCACGCCGTCTTCCTTCTTTCTCAAGTTGGGTCCTCAACGACTCCCTCATTCACTTTCTTGACTTCAATTTCAATCACTCATACCACTTGAAGATCCATGTATTGTTTCTTTGTTTTGCATATCTAGAAGAACACTTTAACATCATGAACTCTAAAACTTAATGCCAAGATTCAAGTCAGAAATGGATCTCCCGGTGAAAGAAATAGGAAAACCATAAATGATAGGTACCTCTTGGTCCATTTCATAATCTAGCACCACAAAATCAGCTGGGAGGATGAATCTGTCCAGTTTCACCAACACATGGAATACAAAACCAACAGGTTACTTGATAGACCGATCCACCATCAAAAACCTCATTGACGTTGGAGTAGGAATTCCCAAGCCAAGACTTTTATATATTGTAAAAGGCATAAGATTAATACTCACACCAAGGTCACATACAACTTTATTAAACTTATGTGTTCCAATAGTGCATGGAATGGTAAAGGCCCAGGGTCCTCTTTTTTTTTTTGCCATTTCACTACTCATGATGGCACTACACCCATGGGTGAATTCAGTGGTGTCACATTCAACAAGTTTCTTATTTGACATCAACTTTTACATAAGCTTAGCATACCTTAGGATATCTTGGATAGCCTCAATCAATAGGATATTAATGGAAAGGTTGGCAATCTTAGCAATGAATGTTTTAAATTTAGCATTATCCTCCTTCCTTTTGATACTTTGAAGGAATCGGGGGGGGGGGGGGGGGCGGGGCAGGAGAGGGGGGACAACCATCAAGGTAGGCATTGGATCACTCTTAAAGTCATAATATTCAACTACCTATGGATCACCCTCTTCACCATTAACTTCTTCATTTAACGCCACCTTTTTTCTTTCTTTATGAGATATTGAAGTCTCTTAATTTAAATCATTCAAAGATTTTTCTCCACATCGGGCTCCTTTTTGACATCTACTACAATATCACCAAGGGTTTTACTACTCCAAGGGACAATAGCGAACACTGGGTCCTCATTTTTGGGCTCACAATGGTGTCACTAGGGAGGCAGTCCTTTGGCCAAGCATTGAGTTGGGTGGAGATTTTCCTGATTTGAGTCTCAAATTGCTTGACCAAAGAAGAGTGGGATATAAATATTTGGTTGAGTTGGAAAAACTTTCGTTTAAATTCACGGACCACTTTGTCTGTTCCCTTCAATTTTATCAAAATCCTTGCTAGCATATCTTTCATTTTGTATTTGTCAGGGTCAACAGAGTTTGAATCCATACCATTTGCCTGATCATGAAAGGGCACATAACGATCATACTCATGATCCTTATCCCTCTAATCATGATCATTGTCCCAATCTCTTTTGTTCCAAACTTAGTTCCCACCTTGACTTTGATAGGAGAGGTGGAAACCCCCTAAATAGTTAGCCAAGTACTAAATCTCCACATCAAGCTTCTTGGCCTCCCCATCATCATCTACCTTAGATTTAATGGTATTCATCGATTTTGTAGTTGTGCCCATTACATGTTTCGTTAAAAGCTCTAATTGAGTCATTATTTTTGCCATATTCTTCTCTCTCTCCTTATCTCTCATTTTAGTTCCTTGTAAATAATAGAGGTAGTAGGAGATCCTTTTGGTACCTTGGCATGTCGGGTATGCCTCCCCCAATTTTTCTGGGTAAATTCATGAAGCAAATTTTAAGCCACATGATAAGTCAACTTCACAAGAGATCCCCTAGCTGCATTATCTACCACAGTTTTATTAAGCGGATCAAAAGCCCAGTAGAAGATTTGGAGAAGAATCTTCTCTGGGAACCTCATGGTTGCGACAATGCAAGAGTTTTCCACTGAATCTTTCCTACACCTCATACATGGGTTCACCATTAAATTTCATAAAGTTCATGATATCATCCCATAATTGGAGCATTTTGGATAGTGGGAAATACCAATCAAGAAAGACCAGGGTCCGTTCCTATAAGGTTATGGGTCCAGCCAAAAGAGAGCGAAGACACAACATCGTTATTCCTATTTTAGAAAATGGGAAAAGATGAAGCTGGATGGACTCTTCGTTTATGTGTGCAATATCAAAGGGTTCACATACTTTGATCAAGTTCTTCAAGTGCAAGTTGGGGTCCTCATAGGATTGTCCCCCTAAAAGTACCTTTATTTGGAGCATATGCAATATAACGCTCGTGATATGAAAGATACTGTTTCCCTGAGTAGGTGGGATATTGATGTAACTTGAACGACCAATGTCATTGAGTTGATCCTCATCATTAAGAGGGCCCTCAAAAGTCCCGGCAATGATTTCATTGTCACTCATGGTTCGATGAACACTATGGGAATCACCTAAAAGGGAAACAAAAACAACGACCGAAATAAGAACAAAAAACTATGGGTGAACCCTAAGTATCACTCATCACCGCAAAATTGAAAACTAAATTTCACTCCCTAGAAATGGATCCAATGTGAAAATGCTCACGTATACCATCGAAATTGATAGAGAATGATTATTGTAAATATCTCAACTTATGTTAAGGTCAAATCAAATAAGAGCGAAATTTGAATTCTAGTCCTATGAGTGTTAAATACTACTAATAAGCTGCCCGCAATGTGTATAAAACAAAATCCATAAATAAAAAGGGAAGGGGGGTTGGTTTAGCATGTGTTTTGTCAATTGTAACTCAAGTCAACAAAAAGAACAACAATTGTGATTTAAATTTTATATGAGAAGAATCTTGGGATTATGTCTGACTAAGGGCAAGTTATGCATGGGTGAATGAAGATTTAGTGTACTTACTAGTTATCAATAATATGGTAGACTAGGTCTAAGATTTTGAGGCTAGTTTATCAACAAAACCTCATGAATTTCACTCATTGACCCTTTTAGGTACCTAACAAGTGTGTCACATTTCAACCATCCAATACCTCAATGGTTCATCCCTCTTTCTAGGAAGATTCCCAAGATATAGTTAACTTTTTAATCACCCTTATATCTAAGATCGTGAAAACTAGCAAACTACATCCATTAATTATCTACTATCGCCTTGTCACCAATATCCCTCTTTCAAGGATAATATGGGTTCCAAAACTTCACTCTTACCCATCTTTCAAGGATTATTTGAGCTTTCAAGAGTTTGGAATTTTCACCTACAAACCTATTTTGGATATTTGAGGCTTTCACCCACAAATCTCAACTAATTTAACCAAGTAACAGCAAAACCCATCATCATCAAACTAGCCTATACATAAATATATCACAACCTACAAAAAAATGCACCTTAGTTTGACATAAATGAAAGTTTATATACTCAAGAAGAAAAGAGAGAAAAATATACCATAGGGATTCTTCAAAGCTTCCATTGTTCACATACTAAATTCAAAGGCTCTGAATGAAATTACACTTCTTGGCCAACTTAGGGTTTTTAAATTTAAATTAAAAAATGTTTCAAAAGTCAAGAATACCCAAAAGAGAAGGGGTTTTAGCCTTTAAAAGGAATTGGGTTCGGCTGAGTGAAATTACAAAATTGCCCTGGGCCCAAATCCCACTAAACCGCAATTGTTTCTACCGAGACCATGATAATATCTACGCAATTGCGGTGGCTGACCTATCTTGACTGGCTGAGATCACACCCTTAGACTGCGATCATGGTAATTGATCTTGATCCGTGCAGGGTCTTTAGTTTTGCACTTTTCCTCTACTTTTGATCTCTATTTAGATCAAATCTACATCTTTCTATCTCATCACCTGTGTGCATGCAAAAATGTGGAAATTAGTGAATTTAATCAAAACATGTCTCATTTAAACATTCAATTCATAGTAGTGTGAATGATTGTTGAGTGCAAATGAGTGGTAAATTCACCAATCATCAATACCCCAACTAAAGGCTTTGCTTGTCCTCAAGAAACACTACTTCTTTCCTTGATACTATGCATATTTTTGCCTAAATTATATGACCCAATGATCATAGCGACTTCAATCTTAGTTACTACTATAAATATCTCATCAAACATGGGCAACACTATTCGCACAATACCCCTCAACATGAAATGCAAATTTCAAGACTTTGAATAGCAACCATGCAATTATCACTAGTACTCTAGAAGTGACTCACCTTTGACCTCAACTTTGATACACTCCTTTGGCCTCATTTGTGGAGATGACAAAATCACCCACCTCAACTCGTTTACATACCTCCTCATGAGAAGAAAAATCCCCACACACCAAGTTATCTAGTATTCAACAAAGATGATTTAAGAAAAAGACTCTCTCTCATACAAAGACTCTCAATGCTAATAAGTAACATTCTGTGGGCTTGCCCCTATTTTCAATCACTACTACAATGAATACACTTGGTTGAAGATATCATAGGGCTTTTTGAGCTTGTAACGTAGGTTTGGGGATGGGTAGGATAACATTAAGGAAAAAAGTGTCTTAACCCTCCTTGAAAATCCACAACACACTATTTCAACTAACTTGTGATAATGGACCACTCCTTTTGTTTTCACACCTTACACATGCCTCCTTTAGGAGCCTTGATTTCCCCAATTTTGTGAGGGCATCATTTTTTTGCTTATTTCTTTTGAAATCTATGCCTTATTTTTCTTTTCATCATTACTTTGTTTTTCACCTTTTCATTGCTTGGCTCAAATGCATCCACTTACAATACCATATCCCATAGTTAACTCTTTTAAATTTGCCACCCCAACTTAGGCATTTAGCCTCAATTTTCATTTTTTATGCCCAAGGAGGGTTGGGTCCAAGAACAGGACAAATTTTTGAATGGTATATGACCTGTAACATGGTTTCCAAAGAAATTCTTAAAGGATTGGGATTGGGGATCTAAGGGTCCTCTTCTATGCATGGGTAGGCTATTTAGGCTTAGAGTGGATTCCTAGTTCACTAAGATGGCCTAGGATCATCTAACCAACCAAATATAATCAAACATAGCCTTGACAGACTAAAAGGGAAAGTTCTAGATGGTACTAGTATACATGAGATTTAGACAAATAAGCTCACTTCACATGGCATACAAATTCGCCAAGGAGGCTCAATTTCCCCTCCTTCTAGAGACAAAAATGGTGTATCTATCACTCTTTACAAGTTAACAAATTTTGAGTCATAAATAGTGAAAATGTATTAATACAAGGTCGTTGATGTCTGAGCCCTTGAGTTTTTTGAAAAATACAAAAAATTTGAAAATTTTTTGGACGGAGGGTGATGTTTTCTTTGCATTTGCACTACACATAATTTGCTAATATTGGTACCAACATAAGCCTTCATCTCATATTTTAGCTTTCACCCGGGTAAACCATATAGCTACTCAGACTTCACCATAGGTATATGTGCGATCACTAATCTAAAATGCCACAGGTACATAGACTTCACTTGCATTTATAGTTTTGTTCACCGAGTACTCAATCTTCCCCTACATCTATGGATCAATACCCAATCACAATGCTTTTCCTTTAAGAATGTCGTCGCTCAATCGCTCAAAGGGAAATGCCCGTCGGATATCATCACAAGCAATATTAAGATAAAAAAATAATCAAACACTAAAATAAAATGACTAATCCATTCAAATGTGGGCACCATCAGAGTACCCAAACTTTTTGAGGGCATCATTCTTTCGCTTATTTCTTTTGAAATCTATGACTTATTTTTCTTTTCATCATTACTTTGTTTTTCACATTTTCATTTCTTGGCTCAAATGCATCCACTTACACTACCATATCCCATAGTTAACTCTTTTAAATTTGCCACCCCAACTTAGGCATTTAGCCTAAATTTTCATTTTTTATGTCCAAGGAGGGTTGGGTTCAAGAAAAGGACAAATTTTTGAATGTGATACAACTTGTAACATGTTTTCCAAACAAATTCTTAAAGGATTGGGATTTAGGATCTAAGGGTACTATTCTATCCATGGGTCGGCTATTTTGGCTTAGAGTGGATTCCTAGTTCATTAAGATGGCCTAGGATCATCTAACAAACCAAATATAATCAAACATAGCCTTGAGAGACTAAAGGGGAAAGTTCTAGATGGTACAAGTATTCATGAGATTAGGACAAATAAGCTCACTTCACATGGCATGCAAATTCTCCAAGGAGGCTCAATTACCCCTCCAGCTAGAGACAAAAATAGAGTATCTATCAGTTTTCATAAGTTAACAAATTTTGAGCCATAAAAGGAGAAAATGTATTGATACAAAGTCTGTGCCTATGAGTTTTTCAAAAAAATTGAATTTTTTTTGAACGGAGGCGGGTGTTTGCTTCACATTTGCCCTACACATAATTTGCTAATTATGGTACCAATATAAGCCTTCATCTCATATTTTGGCTTTCACCCAGGCAAAATCCAAAATTCCAAATCCAAAATGCCATAGGTACTCAGATTTCCCTTGCATTTATAGTTTTGATTCTACAGGTGCTCAAACTCCCCCTGCATCAATGGATCAAAACCCAATCACGATGCTTTTCCTTTAAGAAGTCGTCACTCAATTCCTCATAGGGAAATGCCCATCGGATATCTTCACTAGCAAAATTAAGATAAAAAACAATATAACAACAAAACAAAGCGCCTAATCAATTCAAATGTGGGCACCATCAGAGTGCCCAAATATTTTAACCGAACTAAAAATAGAATTCATCCAAAAAAATATCAAAATATCCATAAATATCAGCAATATAGGCTAAATGAATAAATGTAGAGACAGGCACCCCCAACTAAAAGCTTGCAGTGTCCTCACTATATAAATAATAAAGCATAAGAAGGTATTAGGGTGTTCCCTAAAATTGCATCAAGAGATACTCTCACTCTCAGACTCCATATCACCATCTGCATCCTCAGGACCTGACCATCTTCTCCCTTTTGACCATTTTCTTATGTGAATTTTTGGGCTCTCAGTACGACTCAACCAAATATGAGTAGGCTCTCTCAAGACTAGCAATGGTATCTCCCTTTTTATTTGGATCCTCCTGATACTTATCATAGTTAGCGCGGGACATATATGAGTGGCGGGTGGAAGTGAGCTCTCCCGGCCCTTGTGGAAATGCCTATACAAGCTCTTCAATGGCTCTTATCTCATCAAAAATATCACCAAAGAGGTTGGTTGTGGATGGCATGTAAGACTCTGACTCCTAAGATGTCAATTTACTCAAATCGATCATCCAATTTTTTGTCGTACCTGGTGTACCCTCACCTCTAATTCTTAGAGGGTATATGGAGGTGTTGGGGTGAACCCAAGTATCTCTAGGGTACTCCTTAATTCCTGCTCACCTGCATAACTCTATAATTAAAGAAGGGAAAGATAGGTGCCTACCACCTTGGCTCTTAAAGAATTTCATCTCAGATATCACAATTTGATCAACATTTAAAGGGATGCCATCTAAAATGCAAGACACCATCTTTACTTGCATTTTAGGAACCACTGTCATATGGGTGCAAGGGGAGACTCTGATACAAATGATATTCATCTAAATAAGGGCCTCAATGGTGAAGTCATTAATGAATTTTTTTTTGTCACCTCCCAAGATACCTCCTTGGCAGGACATAATCTTTCTATCAACCAGCTGCCTAGATCACACCTCGTGGCCTCAAAGTCAACCATATTTATGTTCAGGAGAATGTGCAGATCATTGATTTGCAATGCACCAAATCCCACCACCTTTTTTCAGATCCTACTAATCATACTGGATAGATCTGAGAAGGATACTACGCTAAGGTTAGCATAGAATTCTCAGACCCACTGCTCATTTTCCTTGTAAATATCCAAGGAAAAGAACTACAACCCCGTGTACACAAGCTTGTAATTAAATGCCAAAATCTTTTTTTGGCACTTTCTCCAACCATATTCCTCTCTCTAGAAGCAACTTGTTCCTCGAAAAATCTCCATAGTAAAGAGTGTGGCACTCGAGTACCATGAATCAGACTTGTTCATATTCCTCTATGATATGATCTTTAACAACAAGAGAACAATGCAACCAGATTAATCATTAACATATACATGCACAAAATATGCCATGTTATTCATTAAAGCTCATGGGAAGGTTATGTGGTGGTGTTTGGATAAAAATTTATAGTGCAGAATTTTTGGCCCAGACAGAAAATCAGCCTAATTTAGCACAATCGCAGGCCATGGTGCCGAGATTGCGGTCCCAATGATCGTAATCGCAGTACCTGAGATCGATTTCAAGCCAAAATTTCCAGTGTCAAGGAATTCAGATTTTAGGCTAAAACATATTTTACCATAAGCTTTTATGCAGAAGAATTGAACATGGCAACTGGGTAATCAATTATGTCCTTAAGATGTAATAACAAGTAGCTATGACTCATTTGGGCATTTCATCGAGCATGTGGTGTGTACACTTCAATTTAAACAATTTCACACATAGTTTTAGGTACTCAAACTTCCCCACATGCGTGCACAATATATTCTAGAAGCTAACAACCACATAAGTTCATTACAACACATATTTAGCAAGGAAAATCATAGATTTAGGCCTTCGCTATAACATGCATTCTATGGCCTATTTTCCAAATTCAAAACATTTATTTAAAACACTTACAGAGGGAATGATGCAAGAAGGATAGTTTAATGCTTTTGAATGCCATAAAGGTGCTCAAGAGAGGGTGAAAATAAAGAGATAGTTTGAGGGAGGAGTGTGGGGGAAAGGGGAGTCCGATGGTTCTTTTAAACTATCTTGAATGTGATCACGACCAAAGGCCTATGATCGTGGTAATAGAGAGCATTTTTGCTCCCCTATTTTCCCTTTTTCAGATCATTGCTCAATTTGACATATTTTCCTCTGTTTAGTTCATCATGCACATATTTAGCACTTTTCATTTCTCAAATGCATTCAACACACTCCATAGCTCTATAAATGCATGGACTAATCAAATGGAAAAATTAAAATCTACACTATGAAATTAAAACAACAGATACTAGCCACTTTCATGGCATTTATGGGTTGCCTCCCACATAGCACATTAGTTATGGTTGTGGCACGCCGTCTTCCTTCTTTCTCAAGTTGGGTCCTCAAGGACCCCCCCTTATTTACTTTCTCGACTTCAATATCGATCGCCCATACCACTTGAAGCTCCATGGGTTGTTTATTTGTTTTGCACATCTGGAAGGAAACTTCAACATCATGAACTCAAAAACTTATTTTCCTCTTGGTCCATTTCATAATATAGCACCCAAAAATCAGCTGGGAGGATGAATCTGTCCACTTTCACCAACACATCGAACACAAAACCGATCGGTTTCTTGATAGACCGGTCCTAATCAAAAACCTCATTGACGTTATAGTAGGAATTCCCAAAGCCAAGCCTTTTATATGTTTCCAAAGGAATGAGTTTAATACTCGCACCAAGGTAACATAAAGCTTTATCAAACTTATGATTTCCAATGGTGCATGGAATGGTAAAGGCCCCAGGGTCCTCTTTTTTTTTTCCATTTCACTACTAATGATGTCACTACACCTATGGGTGAATACAATTGTGTCGCATTCAATAAGCTTCTTTTTTGACATCAACTTTTTCATAAGCTTAGCATACCCCGGGATATCTTTGATAGCCTCAAGCAATGGGATATTAATGGAAAGGTTGGCAAGCTTAGCCATGAATGTTTTGAATTTAGCATTATCCTTTTTCTTTTTGATACTTTGAGGGAATGGAGGGGGAACCATAAAGGAAGGCATTGGATCACTTTTCACTTCATCTTATTCAACTACCTATGGATCACCCTCTTTACCATCAACTTTATTCAATACTACCTTTTTTCTCTCTCTTTATGAGACATTAATGTCTCTTAGTTTGAATCATTCACATGATTTTTCTACACACCGGGCTCCTTTTTGACATCTACCAAAATATCACCGAGTGTTTTAGTACTCCTAGTGACAATAGCAAACACTTGGTCCTCAATTTTGGGTTCACAATAGTGTCACTAGGGAGGCCTCCCTTTGGCCTAGCATAGAGTTCGGTGGAGATTTGACAGATTTAAGCCTCAAATTGCTTGATCAATGCAGAGTGGGATACAACCATTTGTTTGAGTTAGAAAAAGTTGCGTTTCAATTAACGGACCACTTAGTCTATTTCCTCCATTTTTATCAAAATCCCTGTTAGCATATCTTTCATTTTATATTTGTCAGGGTCAACGGAGTTTGAATCCATACCCTTTGCCTGATCATGAAAGGGTACATAACGATCATACTTATGATCCTTATCCTTCTAATCATGGTCATAGTCCCTATCTCTTTCGTTCCAACCTTAGTTCCCCCCTTGACTTTGATAGGAAGGGTGGAAACCCCCAAATAGTTGGCCAAATACTAAATCTCCACATCAAGCTTCTTGGCCTCTCCATCATCATATTTCTTAGATTTTATGGAATTCATCACTTTTGTAGGTGTACCCATCATATTTTTTGTTAAAATATTCAATTAAGTCATCATTTTTGCAATATTCTCCTCTCTCTCCTGATCTCTCTTATATTGTTCCTTGTAAACAATAGAGGTAGTAGGAGATGTTTTTGGTACCTTGGCATCCTGGGTATGCCACCCTCAATTTTTCTTGGTAATTTCGTCAAGCAAATTTGAAGCCACATAATAAGTCAACTTCATAAGACAGCCCCTAGCCGCATTGTCTACCACAATTTTATTAAGTGGATCAAGAGCACGGTAGAAGATTTAGAGAAGCATCTTCTCCGGGAACCTCATGGTTGCGACAATGCAAGAGTTTTCTATTTAATCTTTCCCATACCTCGTACAAGGGTTCGCTATTCAATTGCCTAAATTTTATGATCGCATCTTGCAATTGGAGCATTTTGGAAAGTGGGACATACCGATTAAGGAAGACTACAATCAGCTCCTATGAGGTTATGGATCCAACCAAAAGAGATAGAAGACACAACATCGCCATTCCCATTAGAGAAAATGGGAAATAATGTTGCTAGATGGACTTTTGGGTTATGCGTGCAATATGAAAGGGTTTACACACTTTGATGAAGTTCTTTAAGGGCAAGTTGGGGTCCTCATAGGCTTGTCCCCCATAAAGTACCTTCATTTAGAGCATATGCAATACAGTGCTCGTGACATAAAAGACACTATTCCCCTGAGTAAGTGGGATACAGATGAAACTTAAACGACCAACGTTATTGAGTTGATCCTTATCATTAAGAGGGCCCTCAAAAGACCCGACAATGCTAGTACTGTCACTCATGGTTTGATGAACACTATGGGAATCACCTAAAAGGGAAACAAAAACAATGACCAAAATAAAAACAAACCACTATGGGGGAACCCAAAGTAACACTCAACACCGCATAAGTGAAAAATTTTTCACTCCATAGCAATGGCTCCAATTTGTATAATGCTTACCTATACGATCAAAATTGGTAGAGGACGGTTATTATAAATAGCTTAAGTTATGTTAAGGTCAAATCAAACAAGAGAGAAATTAGAATTCTAGTCCTATGGGTGTTAAATACTACTAATAAGCTACCCGCAATGTGTATAAAACAAAATCCATTAATAAAAGGAGAGAGGGGGCTGGTTTAGCATGTGTTTTGTCAAAAGTAAATCAAGTCCACAAAATTAACAACAATTGTGATTTTAATTTGATATGAGAAGAATCTTAGTATTATGTCTGACTAAGGGAAAGCTATGCATGGGTGCATGAAGATTTAGTTTATTGTTAGTTATCAATAATATGGTAGACTAGGTTTAAGATTTTGAGGCTAGTTTATCAAAAAAACCTCAAGAATTTCACTCATTGACCCTTTCAGGTACCTAACAAGTGTGTGACATTTCAGCCACTCATTACCTCAATTGGGCATCCTTATTTCTAGGAAGATTCCCCAGATATAGTTAAATTTTTAATCACCCTTATATCTAAGATAGTGAAAATTATCAAACTACATCCATTAATTATCTACTATTGCCTTGTCACCCATATCTCTCTTTCAAGGATGATATGGGTTCCAAAAGTTATCCCAAAACCCTCTTTCAAAGATTGTTTGAGCTTTCAAGAGTTTGAAGTTTTCTCCTACAAATCAATTTTGGATATTTGAGGCTTTCACCCACAAATATCAACAAATTTAACCCAGTAAAAGAAAAACCCATCATCATCAAACTAGCCTATACAAAAATACATCACAACCTACACAAAATTGCACCTTAGTTTAACATTAATGAAAGTTTAGCTACTCAAGAAGAAAAGAGAGAAAAATATACCATAGGGATTGTTCAAAGCATCCATTCTTCACATTCTTCCATTTTTAGATTTTTATTTTACTTTTATCTTCTTTGTGGTGATTTCGGATGAGCCTTTTCCAATGATAGATTGAGTAATGACATTATTAAGGAAAAATCATCATGATTGGGTTTGGAGTCATAGATGCACGGGAAGTCTAAGTACTCATAGCATTGGAGTTTTGGGATCACTCATATACCTATGGTGATGTCTGAGTAGCCATATAGGTTGCCCTTATGAGAGACGAAATGTGAGATGATGGCTTGGTTTAATGCCCTCAATAGAAAATTTTGCATGGTGTGAATGCAAAGAAAGCACCCTTATCTGTCCAAAAATTTTGAAAATTAATGGCACAGGCGTGAACAATTTTGAAACAATGGTTTACCTCTTTTTGTAACTCCAAAGTCCTTAGTTTGTAGTACATGTTAAATATATCCTTTTTCTCTAGTAGGAAATGCAACTGAGCCTCCTTGATAAGTTTGCATGTCATGTACAGTTAGCATAGTTGTTTAACTCTCATGATTGCTTATATCATCTAGAACTTTCCTCGTTAGTCTCTCAAGGCTAATTTTTATTATCTTTGTTGATGAAATGATCTTAGGCCTTCTTTGTGAACATATGATCCTACTTTACACTAAATAGCCTACCCATACATGGAATAGTACCCTTAGTCACCCATTTTGAGCCTTCAACCCTTTCCTTGGAATCCATATTTCAAGCCTTAAACCATTTGATGTTTACCCATTTTTTGAACCCTACCCTCCTTGAACTTAGAAATGCAACTTGAGGCCAAAAACCTATGTTAGGGGTGGAAATTTTGGTAGAGGTGACCTTGGGCCAAGCTAGTGTAAGTGGATGCCTAAAAGCTAAATAAATAGAGTAAGTGAAAAATTGGAAAAAAAAAGGAATCACCGAAATAAGGAAAACATAGATGGCACAAAAGAAATAATTAAGAAGAAAATGATTTGAGTGAGATGGGTAAATCAAGGTAGTGAAAGCAGGCATGTGTAAAGTTGGAAACAAATGAAGTGGACCATGGTCTAAAGTTTGATTAAATAGTATGATGTAGATATTCAAGGTGGGTGTAGTCACTCTATTCTTTAATGATATCGTACCACTTCCTTAATCTTGCATTACAAGGTTCAAAAAGTCCTTCGAGATCACCAATCAAGTGTATTCATAGTAGTGGCGATTGAAAATAATGGAAACATCTGGTATGATACTCGTTCACATTCAAGGATTCTTTATGAGAGTGAGTGTTTGCACTTAAATACCTTATTGAATGATCGATAATTTAGTGTGTCCAATTTTCTTTTTGTGAGGAGGCATATAAACTAATCGAGGCAGGGGAAATTGTCAACTTCCAAAAATGATGCAAAGGAGTATAGTAGAGTCGCTATCGATGGAGAGTCACTTCTAGAGAGTTAGTGATTGTTGCTTTGTTGTTCATTAAAGTCTTTTGCATCTTTGAAAATTTACTTCATGTTGAGAGGAGTTGTGAGAATATCTTGCCGATGCTTGAAAGCTACTTGTTAGTGCTAATCAAGATTTTATTCATTGTGATTATTTGGTCATACAAATGGGCTTAAAGTTATATAGTATCATTGAGTAAGAAATAGTGTTGCTTAAGGACAAACAAAGGTTTAAGTTGGGGGTGTTGATGAGTGGTAAATTTACCACTCATATACATCCAAATTTATGAACACTACTATGATTAAGTTTTGTAAATGTGACGAATTTTCCATTTGAATGCACTCATTCTTGTTGTTTATAGGTTTATATGTAAATGAAGGAAAACAAGTAAGGTGAGATAAAAAGAGGCAAAAACAAGAAAAGTTGCACAAAAGCTGGAAAATTTGGAGCAGGAACTGACCCTCAATTACTTTAATCACGGTATGAGAGTCGCGATTGGGATAAGTCAGAAACATTCAAAGTGGCAATCATGATAGGGTCACCGCGATAGTGGGAGCCGCAATTGCGATCAAGACTTGGCGATCGCGATGGTGAAGAAAATAGCAAAGGGATAAATATGCAATTTCTCATAGTTGGTTCCAATTCTATAGAGAAAACCCTTCCACTTTTAGGATATCTTGCAATTGAGAATTGAATTTTTGGATTGTAAAACCCTTTTATATTGGGAAAGATTCTTGTAGATAATTTTCCAAGAGAGTTTAGTTGTAATTGAAGTTGAATTGAAGAATACTCTTGCTTGCATATTCATTGGAATCCTTGAATGTGAATTTGGGTATAGTTCGTTTCTCAAACTTTATGAGTATCTAAACATCTATCTTGGGGTTATGTTGAAATGTGTGCAAACATGTTTAGGTATAGATTGTTAGTACAAATTCTTGATTAATGATTTTGGGTTTCATTAATACTTGATTGTTGAATTGAAATTTGTGGGTGAAAGCCCTAAATTCAAAAGATCCCACATCATCCTTTAAAGAGGGTTGTGGATATGCTCTTAGATCCTATATCATCCTAGAAAGAGGGATATGGGTGGCAGGTATTTGTGAACAATAATTAGATGTTAGATTACTCCTTTGCATTGTCTTAAACATAAGGATGGATTGTGAATTTGCTATGTCTTGGGCATCTTCCTAGAAATAGGGATGCCCAATTGAGGTTTTGGGATAATTTGTTTGCCACACCAACGAGGTATCCAAAAGGGTCCATGGGTGATATTTTGGTGTTTGGTTGAAAAATGAATATTAAAATCCCTAACCTAGCCTACCCATATAGTCATTAATTAGAGCTTCCATTTGACTTTAATATACCCATGCACTATTTGCCCTTAGGAAAACATAATCCTAAAACCATTCTCCTATTAGAATCTTATCTATAATTGTTGCTCTTAATTGGTAGTTTAATTAATTCAAACAACCTTTTAAACCATACCCCTCAATTTTAATTCATGTTTTACTTTATGTTTACATTGCGGGTAAATAATTATAAGCCTTCAACACACATATGATTCGAATACTAGTTGCTTTCCTTGTGGATTGGACCCTAACTCAAGTTTGGTTATTATATTTGACAATGATAGTACAACACCAGAATAATGGTATAGGTTAACCTAATTGGTCAGAACTAGCTGAACAACTATCGGAGCAGGAGAAACCTCAACTCTAGGAGCTGCAGCTATAGGTCGTCCCCATAACTCAGTAACACTCTGATCAGTAGATTTTGCACCATCAGACAAAACACCACCAACAATACCCAATAGCTGAATCAAGAAATCTCTAAGCAATGAAGAAGGAACAAAGCCTGGTAGAGCCTGGGCTGGTCCCTGGCACACCGCTGGCTGTTGCAGAGGAATCTCTAGCTAAGGTATAGGAACAGGGTCAGGGGAAGGTGGCCTCTCCTAGTTCCTAGCTGGGGACTCATCTCGTGGATGTCCTCGGCTTATAAGTTATCCACAAAAGGTGATAGGATCCTCAGGCTTGATTTCGGTACCTTCATCTCGCATAGAGGTAGCATGTGTCCTGGGCATCTACGAAATAGTAAAGTCAAGGGAATATTCTACCAACCAACTTTGACTCTTAGTATGTTATGAGTGAAAGAATTTAAAGACTCCTAAGAATATCCCATAGCCTCTCAAAAATTGGAAAGGCACATCAACGTTCCAATCCGCAGGACTCGATTAGACACTTGCTCTAGTACTAACTATACTAGTGAAACCTAGGCCCTAATACTAATTTGTCAAAACCATATTTATAAGTCACAATGGCACCTACTATAACCCACTAGTAGGTAAGACAATACCTCAACCTAGAGTTAACGCAATGGGTTACTTAGGTAAGAAATGACCAACTAGGCCAAAATACAATGAACACAAGACATACATTAATAGTGTTATAATATAAATAGATAACCAAACACGGATACCAATGCCGCGACCTGGTATAATCTACAAGACCACCTAAGTATCATAGTTGTAGGAATAAAACCCAAGAATCATAAATATTTAATACATCTGTTTCAAATACAAAAGATGGAATCAAAGACAAAAGGAAACAGGAGACTCGAAACTCCAATATCTCACTCTATCTCCAGCATATCAAACTAGGAAAAACTCACGTCAACAGTAACAACTAGTACTCAAATCTGCACCAAAAAGGTACAGAAGTGTAGTATGAGTACCAAAACAATGGGTACTCAGTAGGTACAAAATCAAACCTGAATCGTCTTCATCATCACTGTATATAATAAGTAATCAAGTTGGAACAATAATAATATAACACATCATCATATACAATATCATCGTACATATGAAATAAATATCTCAAAATCATAAAGCAACACAAGTACAATCACAAGCAACACAAGTACAAAGTTAGCGCCCATACACCAACTAGTGCATAAAGTAAAGGAACCCATCACGGTGTTCGATACCACCAGAGTGTACACCCAAGGAAATAATAACAATAAAACTATTTAACCAACAACGTATCCAAATATCATCATTATTCTACCATGTTCCACATTTAATTGGATATTTTAGCCAACTTTCATTAGTTACTAACATTGACCACATAATTAAATCCATAATATTACCATCATTGGCCACGTATCAACCATATTCATTAACTACCATATTTTAGATAAACAAAAGTCATTAACTAGTCCATGAAATCTCTAGACATCAACTAATGCATACATTTAGAAGACAATTAGTCATCACAAATCTTATTCTAATGGCCAATATATCTTAATTAACCCTTAATTTATACTAGCATTAATCATTAGGTTAATCTTTATTTTACAACTAGTTCTCACTTATTAGGTAGTCTTGATCCAATATTAAACAACAACCATCACAAACCCTTAATTACTATTAATCATTAACTACTCCTATTTATAAGTATTCATTCACTAGTGATCTATAACCGGCACCCTAAGGTCAACCTTATGATCTCATTTCACACGTGGAGGTATACATAAAAAAATGTGTTTATATTTTCCATAGATAGGGTTAGCCAAAACACTAACCCATAGGTCCACTCGTAGCCATAAAAAATCATCATCCGTCCTTATCGGGTATCATCATATCCTCCGACCTTGCCGGGCATCATCATCACATCAATATATCCTCTGTCCTTGTCGGGCATCATCATGACATCAGTATATCCTCTGACCTTGCCAAACATCATCATCTTATCGATATATATATATATACATATATAATAAAGAACAAAGCCTACAAGGCCAAAAGTAAATGACAAGGACCATGAGGGATAAAGTAAAGCACAAGCTCCACGAGGGCTAAAGTAAAAGAGAAGTAAGGAGAAGCATACCTTCATATCTCATTATTAGTCATCAAGGATAATTTATCCATGAATATATGAATATATAGATGGCATGAATATTTCAAGGCATTACCGGGTTCAACATGGCTAGTTACATAGCTTCCCAAGTAGTCAATAACCATCCTTCTAGAGCCCTTAGTATCATGACACACAATATTAGCAACAAGAGACCTTTCTAGAATGATCACTTGTTTAGTTACTATACAAGAGCATAGAATGAGTAAGATCATAGTCCAAAGCCCAAAATAGTAGTCTAGTCAATGATTCAAATTATAACATAGTCATGGGCTAAGATAATAATATAATCCATAGCTATTCATAACTTTATTGATAATTTAGACAACGACCATAAACATCACTTCTAATACAATTTCCCCAATTTATTTATTGAGGTTAACCAACATACTATCAAGGCATTCTCTAAGCATTTAACAAGTGTCTTAGGTCTCCAATGGAACTACATAAGTCAAACCTACTGCATGTACACCACCAACTTAGAGATGTCCATGTCCTTGTTCTACAAGCCAACCTTACTCTCCAAAATCAGGTCTTGGGATAACCTGAAAGAAAACTTCCTCATTCAAGTCCTCATGCTAGAAACCAACTCTGGAGCATACCGAGACAACTGGTGAAACTTCAAGGCATACTTCTTGACTGATATCTTTCCTTACTTTAAGTTAACAAACTCTTTTGCCTTTTCCTCCCTAAACTCCTGAGGAAAGAAGATGTCCAAAAAAGTATTAGAAAAATCATCCCATAGGGCTGACTCAGTAACATCACCCCTTGTATGGTCCCATTCCTTGTAACACTGATAGGCCATATCTTTCAGCTAGGAGGCAGCAAATTTCATGCCCTCCACATAAGTCGCATACATAACATAGAAGATCTTTTCCATCTCATAAAGAAAAATTTGAGGATCCTCCTCGACCTGAACTCTAGTAAAGGTTGGAGGATGTAATCACATAAACTGGCCAAACTTTATGGCCTCAAAAGATGGAGTAGCAGATGCACCACACTTAGCCTGAGAATCTACCAACTGTGCCAATATATGAATAAGCTGACGAAACTCAACATTCATTACATCAGCCTGAGGAGCTTGAGAAGGATTAGAGGGGACCCATGGAACTCAAGAAGGACCATTAAGAATTGGACCCCTAGATCGAGTCTGGACCCCATAGTAGGACGAGTCCCATCAACATACTCCTCGGGTGGGAAAAAAAGTTTTTGTGAGCCTTAGATCATCTCGGAGGCATGATCTTAAAAGTGAACAAATGGGTATTAGAGTAATTTTTAGGGCCTCAGACTTTACAGCTTGAAAATAGAACACAAAAATAAAAACATTCCTAAATGCCTCATAGCGTCTCCCTTATGAGTGTGGCATGCTATACACCTTTAAAAGAGAGTCTACTCAATACGATTTTGTGGACACCCAATTGACCATGAACCTAGGGCTCTGATACCAATCTTACATGATCTGAACCAGGGCTTAGTCGTGCTGAGTAACTCAATTCTAACTAGGACTAAAGACTACCCCTAATACCCTATCGTTAACCACTCTACACCCTATGTTGGACGAAATCCAATCGTATAAAAAGATAAAATAATAATCTTAATATAAAGACAATGAAGTAATTTTATAACCATAACCAAACATCCACAACCAAATATCCAACCAATACAAATCCTAATGCCAATGTCAATACCAATGCTAACACTAATATCGACACCGTCCACGCCCATAGTAGTCCGACAAAGACTCTAAAAAGAATCAAAGAACATCATGTAGATACATGCCCCCACCTATATCCAAAACCAAAACCAAAAAAATAATAATAATGGAAAGAATTCTATAGCATGAAATGGAGTTTTCTAGAGTATGAAAGCTCACCAGTTTACTCTGACTCAAAGTTGTCCCTGAATCCAAGTCATTGAGCAGCATGAATAGTAGTATGGAAAGTTTCTGCATCATATGGGGATATAACTCCCAAAGACGTTAGTGGAGTAAATGCTAGCATATAACTCAGGGATAAAGGTAAAATAATGCCATTATTCAAATCCAAATCAAATAACCATATGTAATCATATATATAAATATATATTGTGCTGGGATAAGGAATAAGGTTTAGCATGCATTTAAAATATTAACTTGAGTTATGTAGCTTAATCATTATAAAATCCACCCACAAGTTATATAGGTTCAACTCCCCTGCGGAAAAGGCCCCAGAGCGTGTTAGCCGCACGAACTAGGGGTATCAAGGAAGACCAGTAAATTTCCTGACCCCATGTCAAACCAAGAAACAATCATATCAATAATGTGAACCACGCACACAGGTTATCAAGACCAAAACTCATGACAACAATCATGAGTTTCCAACATCTTTCCATTGAACGCATACCTTCACGGCTAGATATTATAACCTCAATTATTGCCAATTAAAAAGTTTAGCACATAACCAAACCACCAATTCTTAGAGTCAATTATTAAGGCATTAAAACTGGTATCGTCATTTGGATTATAGTTTGCAAGCAATGTCACTAGCCAACAATTAAGGGAGTCATTCGTACCCCGTATACTCCATTATTAGAATTACTTGGGGGATTCTTTTGTACCCCACAAGGGTTTTTGAAAACATCCTTAACAATTTATCCATTTTTTCCCACGCATTAGTTTCAAGAAATAGTCAAATCAAACACTTTGGGGATTCCATTGTACCCCTAATTCAAATTCCCACCTTTCCCATAACTACAAACCAATTTTAAAATCAAGGTTGGGGTTATAACCGCATAAAGAGTCACAAGTTTAAAGAAATTTTTCATTATCAAGTTCAACCACCATACCTATGCAACCATATGTTCAAAACCATAATTAAAACAAGGTAAACCTTAATTGAACCATGAGAAAAAATATTCACCCATGAACAACTAAAAACCCTAACATTTATCCCAAAACCATAACAATACAATGAAAACCATGCATTAAAACACATGCCTTTAGTAAAATAACAATGAGGGAGGAGTACCATGCCTTAGACACTAAGAAGTATGGTCCGAAATCACCCTTGAAAGCCTTAATTGATTAGATTGATGAAACCCTAGCTTTTGCTTGAACAGGGAGTTTGAGAGAGAATTTGAGAGTGTTTTAATGGGAATAATGTGTTAGTAAAGTCCCAAAAGATATTTTAAGTCGTGGTAACAAAGGGACTTAAAGTGGGAAATGCCTAAAATGCCCCCAACTTAAAAACTGTAAAAAGGCTTCATATGGTTACGAGTCGACCCCTTGACTTGTGACCATAACATACGAATCACACCCTTGAGTCACCACTAAGATAGTGACTTGGGCACCTATAAACTGTCCACTTGTACAACTCCATGATCCCATACATAACCGGACCATATGACTCATATGATCTTGCCGTTTCTAAGATAGAACCCAGGAGATTGGACACTGGAACATACGACTCAACCCTACCACTGGTAACCTATCCTTACAGCTCTTAGTAGCCACTCGTACTTAGAGACAAGCCAAGATAATTTGATTAAGGATCATCCTAATGACCCGTCACCACCTATAAGAAACTCATACCACCAAGTTGTTACCGAGGATAAAAAAACCACCACCTACTGTACACCCAAGGAATAGGGTCACCTAACTCGTACCCACATCATACGACTCATATGATGAGTCATTACTAGGTCCGTGAGCTTAAAGCTCAAGAATTTTCCAAGGCTAAAATCCAAGGTGTTTCAATTTACCCTAAAAAAAGGGTAAATTTCAAGCTCAAATGGTGTTATAATCAACCCATCAATATTTTAGGGATTTTGAAAAATGATGACAAATTTAATCATGAAATCGATGAAAGTTTACTAAGAATTCAAAGAAAAAATATGTAATTTAAGTTCATAAATGCTCCAAAATTGCCCACTAATAATTCTCCTAAGTATTCAAAATTTTTAGGGTTCTACACTATTGGAAATGGGTGAAAAATGTGAGAAATTGGGGTAAGTGGGATATTTATATGGTACAGGGTGCTCGAGTGTCGCTTAAGCATACACTAGGTTATTTAATCAGTCACCGCTTAAGCGACCTAGTATCACATTAGCGGCATTGGTCGTTTATCAACATACAGCTTAAGCGTAAGCCCAGACTCTTAAGGAAACCCCTTCTATGCTATCCTGATTGCTTAAACGGTCAGTTGGGTGCTTTAGTGGTCCTCCGCTTAAGCGACCCAATAGGGCACTTAAGTAGTGCACCAGCTAAAAGCTTAAGATTATTTAGGGTCTCGATTGACCCCTTCAAATTCATTTAAAATACCATATACACAAAAAAACTTGTTACCCTATCAAATTTGATATTCTGGACTCAATGATGCATTCAAAATTTCCATCTGAGGTCTTTTAAACAAAAAGTGGGTCCTGCACCCAGGTGCTATTTGCATAATTTTAAGCCAATAGTTTTAAATTAGTTGAGATCTTCGGGACCCGGACCAAGGGTTTGCTTAGCCTAAAATCAATGTTTCGGAGATATTGAAACTGTTGAAATTAACATACGAGGTCGGTTGACTAAAGTTGTTGCCCGATAGACAATTTGAACTAGCAAAGATTTCAAAAAAGGAAATTAGCTCTAAAACCCAAATGAGCTACCCGATAACTAAATTGTTAGCTTCAGCAAGTCAAAAATGACTTAGGGGAACTATAGGTAAGATATAAATGGAAAAAATGAGCAAATATACAAGAAACTGACCTGAAGGATAATTACAACATCCACTACTAAAAGAACTTTCATCTGCAAAAATAAAAGATAAAGATGTACCTAAAGCCTCGAATAGGTGAGGATACTTGCTTTGCCTGTCATTCTCGATCTCCTAAGTAGCCTTCTCTACTGAGAGGTGTCTCACTTTAACCTTAACTACTAGAATTCCCTAGTGTGCAGTCGCTTGACAACACTAGCTAATATGAGCATAGGCACTTCCACGAAGGTCAACCACTCATCCAACTAGACTGAGTCCTATTTAAGCATATGAGAAGGATCAGGAATGTATTCCCATAACATAGAAACATCAAAAACTAGATGGACAACAAAAAAATCTAGGTGCAAGGGTAACTCATATGCTACCTCACCAGCTATGCGAACAATCTCAATGGGTCTAATATATAAGGGGCAAAGCTGCCTTTTCTCCCAAAACTTTCACACCTTTCATGGGAAATACACAGAGAAATATCTAATCACTAACTCCAAATCACAAGACATGAAGTCTACGATTTGGGTAAGCCTTTTGCCTACTCTGAGATGCCCTCAACCTATCCTGAATCACTCTAACTCTATCCAACAACTTCTCAAGAAAGTCAGTACCGTGAGATCTAATCTCAAAAATATTAAACCACCCAATCGGAGAATGACATTACCTACCATACAACGCCTAAAAAGAAGCCATCTCAATACTCAAATAATAACTATTATTATATGCAAACTCTAGCAAAGCTAAGTATTACTCCCACTGCCCTCTACAATCTATAACATACGCTGAGAGCATATCCTCGAGAACCTAAATAGTCCCGCTTAGATCACCCATTAGTCTAATGATGGAAGGCTTTACAAAGATCCTGACAGCGCCCAAGAGAACACGCAAGTGACGTGGTCTATCAAGTACTAAAGTGGCCTACAAGAAAGCCTAGTATTGATCCCACAGGGACTTTATCTAACAACTATTCAATTCTAGTTCACAATTGAGATTCAATTGATGCAAGTGTAAACAAAATAGAGTTTTGAATATTGCAACTTGCAAGTAAAGTAAACAATGCATAAATAAAGTCTTGAAACAATCCATGGAGTAAAGCTCAGGTTTAAAGCACTTTGAACAATCATACTGTGTTATTGAACTTCATTTGTAAACTTACTTATCTTGGTTGTTGACTCATAGGTTTAATTGCATGATCATGATCTCCCGACCTCTAACCGTTTACCTAATTTAAAAATTATAACTACATTATTGAGCGGGAATGTAATAATCTAATTAAGTTCTTTAAGCTATCATCCTATGATTGAATCAATTAAGGTATCTAAGTACATCCCTTTCCTAGACACTAATTCAAATTCCTTATTTTATAAAGAAATAGGAAGCATACTTTGTTTATTCCAACGTTCTCTCTCACTATTCCCTCTTCCGAGATTAAAAGGTAGACAATAGATGTATTTTTTGGGTGATCAATCCATCAAATAGTTAAATCAACAATAAACAAACATCCAATAATGAAAAGAAAATTAAATGAATTTAATCCAAAATAATAGTACTAATGTTCTTGGCTTTAACCATGAAAAGAGGACGTTTAGCCACGCATAGTCACAATCGTAATCAAAAGATCGTAATTAACAACTAAGGACATGAATGAACTAAATTTTTCATGACCCGAACCGAGGCCCTGGTTGCAATGATTATCCTGAACCATGAAGGCCTGAATGCCTATCTCTATCTGTCAATCATACACATAATTACCATACAATAAGTAAATGCAGAAAAATAAATAAACGAAATCATGGTCATTTTCTGAGTTCAACTGAACAATATGAAATTTAGTTCATAAACATTCGAAACCACTTAAAACCTAGTCTGTGAAATCTCTAACAATACACAAACCAACATTTATTTAAGTACTGGGACAAGGCCGCTATTAGGACCATGAAACAAAATAAAATAGCAATGTTCAACAACCAAGACCTTCCAAAATAAGGGAGGCTCACCAACAAAAAACTTTGAACAAGTAATCTATCATTTAATGGACCCTGAGACCATGCCTTGAATAGGAATAGGTTTATCATGACTCTTCCCTAAGCATACCACAATGAGAAAATTTGGTAACTACCTTAACTCTCTACCTCCCCCTTAGATAAAAGTCACAATCCTACACTAGAGAACATTACCTCTCATCAATCTATAACCCCAATTCTCAATACAATGGGGGGTACCAGTTTAGACATGAACACAAACTTCCGTTATTAATTATTAATAAAAACACACTAATTTCTTTCTAGGACATCCCCCCTTCAGGGACAGTATCTTTCTCTAACCCCCGAAGTCATCGACTTATGACTAACATTACCATGGGTATGGACATCAATGTTTTTAAACACTTAACACTCCATCTTTAACTACTTAGAATAATAGCATTACACATCTAATCACATAACTTACAACTTAACAAAATTTAAAAAACTATACCAAAGGGGCCTATTGTGTAACTATATTTCCTCAATTAAACTCTACAGAACACCATACAACAACTTCCCAGACTTTTCCATGCTACAAAAGTCAAGAATGAAAACTAGGTACATAAAATACTTATATACATAAAACTTTACCAAAAAAAAACTACTTGAGGGTGCAACTTATCTTTATATACTTATGAACTTATTCACTTAATGACTCAACCACAATTCATTATTCTAACACTAGTTTCGTGTATATATATATCATAATTATGCACTCCTTTTCCCATAAGTTGCCAGCTTAGGCTATTGTGCATATCAAATCAATCCTACTACTTACTCCTACAAAATGTGCATCATTAACCTTTAGCTACAATCCTCACCACCACAGTCCACATATAAAGTTTAAGTATTGTTTCTAACACTAATTATGTAACACCGATGAAGCATGCCACATACTATACTAGTCCATCAAATAGAAATATCAACCTAAGTCTCTTACTTCACTTAACTATGACCCATAAGTTCATCCTCTCCACGACACTAGTACTATACCTCAAAATCTGCAACATACCTTCTCACATATAGTACTAGTTTACAATGACTAGAAAAAAGACAATCAAGGGGGGGTTAAGTCACATAATTATCGGGATAGTCAATCTTAATCCTAAAATATAACCCACTATGACCTTATCAACATGTTGTACTTTCTCACATTAAATCTACTTACCCATTCATACATTTAGACTACCTTCAAATTCCATTTACACCAATGAGTCTATACCCATAACTTACTGACTAATCTACCCCTTCTCATTCAAAGTCAATAAATGATTTCTATAACCACTATAACTATCCATTCTGAGATCCTTCCTTATTTTGTAAAAATAATTATCATAGCCAGCCACTTCCTTCACAGACTATGATATAATATATAAATATAGCTACAACATTAGTTTATCTCTATAAATTAGCAACCCATCCCTCAATTAAAGGTTATACAACTAATACTAGATTCTTTACATAAAAAGTCACCCTCATTCTAACTTCTGAGATTTTGACTTCATATCACTAACTTCTGGACCATCTTACAGCTCATAGGTTATGAAACTTTATCACATACTACTACTCGAGTGGAAATAATATTCCAAGATTCTGCCATACATAGTTACCCTGAAGCATGACATCTGTAACAAGGGTTTTAGAAAAAGGACTGGATATACTCCATATCTCAGGCTTAAACAAATGATTGATGCAGATTAGGGCAAAAGATTAAATCAATACACTTTAAAGCACTCATGGACTCCTCTTAAGTCCTTGTGCAATTTCATATTCATTTAAGACTCAGTTTGAAAGGAACACATTATTTAAACTCTAAGATTCTACACTTAAATCGACTTGACAATGAGACATAGTTAATAAATCAGAGTAAAGAAGGAATTGGGATAACTTTCAAATGGACAACACGATGGTGCGATCTAGAACATGAAGAAAGTGAGATATTCCTAAATTCCTAGTAGCTTTCTCGTTATTAGTGTAGTGCGCTACATACCCATAAATAGGACTCTACCCAAATTGATTTAGCAGACATCCTAAGACTATGAACTATGCTCTGATACCAAGTTTATCACGACCCAAACTGATGCCCTGGTCACGATGAGCATCCCGAACTATGAAGGCCCTAGTGCCCATTTCTATGTGGCAATCTTACATACCATTCATATATTATATGTAAATGTGGAAAAATAAATGAAAGAAATCATGGTCATTTTTTGAGTTTAACTAAACAATACAAAATTTAGTTCATAAACATTCGAAACCAGATGAAAAATAGTTTGCAAAATCTTTAACAATACAAAAACCAACATCTGTCTAAATACTGGGACAAGTCACCTGGTTGTACCTTGAAATAAAATAATATAGTAATGTTTAATAACTAAGACCTTCCAAAATAAGAGAGGCTCACTAACAATAAACTTGAAACATACAATCTTCTGCGTAGTTGGTGATGATAGGCAAATTTACACGCCTATAGTGCTATATTTTACCCATATTTTAGCAATGTTTTGAGAACAAATTATATATTTTATGCACTTTTAGTCCTTTTTCCTGTAAGTGAGCTAACGAACATGTTTAGCAAAGTTTCAGGTTTAAATGATGCAAAATTCAGCATTTTATGGATAACTTGATGCCAAAGAAAGCTTCACGAAAGGAGAAAAGGGAGTCTTGGACGCCAAGGACCAAAAGTGGTGTATGGAAAATTTGTCCCGGGCTAAAACAGCAATTCTGAAGACTCTGAGGACTAGCAGTAATTTATTAGGATTAGGATAATGATACATTAACCTAGTACAATTGGGTTAAGTATTTCATTAGCTTAGTAGGAATAAGATATGGGTATTATAAATACCCTATTTTGCTAGAGATTTTTATTCATTCTACTTAACAACAATTCTCATTCTAGTTTTAATTCATCTCACTACTACTATTAATTCTCAATTCCAAATCCTTCCATTAATTCTATTTTTCTTCTTCTATTCATCTATTCTTAATTTCCGCAACACGAGAAACGTTACTTTGCTAAGGAATTCACGCCTAAATGCCCACCACACTACTACTACACGAAATCTCTATTGTGGTATAATAACAATGTCGATTGTGATTTCCTTCGCACTCATGGGTAACTAAACCTCTCTGTTGGGGTTATGGAAGCCGAATGAGATACTATCTATTGCTATGAGTTTGTGAGTTTGTGACACGTATGCTGCTTATATCATTATTCTCTTCATCTTAATCTAAATTCTTTGTGGTTGCAAATGCAACAATACGCCAGTATAGCATTAACTTGTTCAAAAGAAAAGTTATATGTCTGGAAAAGAGATAATGTCAAGGTAGTAGGGTCCCATCCCCTATTAAAAAGTTAGTGTCGTAACTGGATTAACCTCTTGGAGAATTTGTACCGTTAGATACGCTTTAAGCTCGAAAGAGTTAAAGTGAAATAATCCTCGAATAGGTCGAAAGACGCTTGGATTTACCATCGAATACAATTCTCTATAAGCACATGCATGTCTGAATTCCGCATAACTCATAGCTAATAGAGACGTAGACTCAGAAGGTGGACATAACCCCAACTCTTCAATTCTCATTGTTTTACAACCTACTAAATATTCTTTCTTTTTACTTTGCTATTTTCAGTTCTTACTTTAATATTGTGGTTACACATTACAATCCCCCCTTTTACGAGACTTGCACTAAAAGTCTAGTAATCTTTGTTCACTTGTTGACCGGCTATTCCCTGTGGGATCGATACCCAACCGAGTTGGGTTCTATATTTGACAACTACCGCTTTACACTCCTACGAGAGCTGTAGATTGAGTGTTATCAAAAATTGGCGCCGTTGCCGGGGAATACGAGTGTCAATTAAGTTTGTGATAATTACTAGACCCTTTGGTCAAAGATTCTCGTACTTTTACTTTTAGTTTTTGTTTTTGTTTACGACAGGTTTTTATTCAGTGCATGCCCCATACTCGAAGTTTTGGTCAACCGTTATTACCTATCAATCTTGAACCATAACGAATTGGCAAAATGGAGGCACAAACAGAAATTGAAAGAATGGCTGCTCAACAGGAGCAGGCGAGATTAGCTGCTCTTACCGCCGCCCAAGTACACCAACAAAACATTGATAACCCTAGGCAAGCAACAAATCCTGACGATGAGGATTTAGGTGATGACGAGTTACTAAACCCAACACCTGCCAACAGAAGAGGTCGTCAAGCTCGGTTTAGGTATGATCGCCAACCCATGCAACTAGATTTTGACGACGATGATGATGATCTTGATGGAGCCGGAGCCACATGAGCCATTATTCCTCCACCATTAGCGCCGAGAGCCAAGTTCAACATCACAAGCACCATGATTCAGTTATTGCAACTCAAGGGATTATTTGGTGTACTAGAGGCGATAATCCAAATATGCATCTCATCAACTTTATTTCTACATGAAAGTCGTTTGACAATCCTGGTGTTGGTTAGAATGCAATTCAATTACGTCTATTTCCATTGTCTCTGTCTGGGGAGGCAACTCTATGGTTGAATGGCCTGACTCCTGATTCTATTACAAATTGGAGGCAATTGAGAGACGCTTTCCTAGAAAGATTCTTTCCGCCATCCAAAAGAGCACAATTGAGAGATGAAATCAGCAACTTTCATCAGCTTCCAACTGAAGCCCTTCATGAAACATGGGAGAGGTTCAAGACAAAGCTAGCGAGATGCCCAAACCATCACATGACTAATGTTCACCTAATGGAGATATTATATAGAGCCTTGAATTCAATAACTAAACCAGTGGTGGATAATGCGGCTGGAGGATCTTTTATGGACCTCACCTTTGGTTAAGCAAGAAATATGCTAGATCGTATGACGAAGCAAAGTAGAGCTTGGCATACCAGGGATTTTGAGGTAGCAAGCCCCACTTTATCTATCGGCATGACTGCAGACCAAAGAAGAAGAGAAGACGAACGTGATCAAGATATGGCGCACATGAAAACACAAATGGATCTTCTTACAAAGCATTTATTATCAGGGAAGACCGAAAAAGTCAAAGCTATTGCGTCAAAAGGGAGAGACGAATCTGATTTGGAAGAAGAGGCCAACTACTTAAATAATCAGGGGGGTTTCTGAGGGAATACTCAAGGAAACCAAGGTCGGAACTACTATGATAAATTGGAAACAAGGACCAACAAAGTTGGAAGAACAAGAATGAAAAGAGTGGTTTGTACGTTCCCCCTGGGAGATGTGACGCCACCACATCTAATTCTGGAAGTATGGATGACATGCTGGCTAAAATATTGAAAGGAGTGGAAGCAACAAGCGCGGGAGTAACGGAGGTAGTTAATGATTTGTCCTCTATAAAACAAATAGTTGATTCTCATTCCACTTCAATCAAGCAAATAGAGCAGCAATTGAGCCAACTTTCAGCAGAACTCAATCAAAGAAAGGCTCTCACTTTACCTAGCGATACTGTGCAAAACCCAAGGAATGATGGGTCATGCATGGCCATCACTACCCAAAGTGGTAAGGTGCTGGAAACTTCAGCAAAAATTAAGCAAGTGGTTGACGAAGCAGCGGATATTGATGATAAAGAGAAAGGAGAAGCATCCACAGAACAAGGTCATGACGTCCATGACGTCAATCCCAATGATTTGCAACCTGAAAAATCTGAAAAACAGAAGCAAGAGGAGAAGAAAGACGTGGAGAGAACAATTCCATACCCACCACTACCTTTCCCTCAAAGATTGAAGAAGGTGGCGGATGACACGAAGTTCAGCAAATTCGTGACTATATTAAAGCAGCTGACCATTAATGTTCCATTGGTGGAGGCACTTGAACAAATGCCTGGGTATGCGAAATTTATGAAGGACATTTTGACAAAGAAGTGGGCAGCAAGTTATGAGATGAAGGATGATGTTCATCACTGCAGCGCAATCGCGACCCGATCAATAGTTCAGAAGAAGGCTGACCCCAGTGCTTTCACTATTCCTTGCACCGTTGGATCTTTAAATTTTGCCAAGGCATTATATGATTTAGGAGCCAGCATCAATTTGATGCCACTATCTATCTATAAAAAATTGGGGTTGGGTGATCCTACTCCAACCAATATGAGGCTCGTAATGGCGGATAAGTCGATAAAACGACCTATTGGTATTCTATGTGATGTATTGGTAAAGGTTTCTTCATTCATCTTTCCAGCAGACTTTGTTATTTTGGATTGTGAGGCAGATTCAGAAGTTCCCATAATCTTGGGGCGCCCTTTCCTTGCTATGGGAAGTGTGCTTATTGATTTGAGAGCTAATGAGCTTTCATTCCGAATAAATAACGAAGTACTTCGCTTTGATGTTTGCAAATCAATGAAGCAACCCAAAGAGCTGAATGTATTCTCGGTAGCTGATGTTTACTTTAATGATGAGAAAGAATTACTTGAAGAGAAGCAGTTGAGTGATGACCCATTGGCGACTTTGCTTATGAATGGTGAGAGTAAGGATGCTGAAAATTGTGAAGAAGCTATTTGTGCTCTATCAGGATTTGGGACATATCGCCATGCTCCCAAGAAACTGGACCTTGATCTCAAAAATTGACCCACACCACCAGCTAAGCGATCTATTGAAGAGCCACCCACGTTAGAATTGAAAGAGCTGCCAAGTCATTTAAAGTACCCATTCTTAGGAAGCGGAAATACACTTCCAGTCATTGTGGCGACAGATTTGGGTGAGCAACAAGTTGTAGCTCTCATTGCTATTCTACGGAAGTATATAAGAGCCATTGGATGGACCATTGCGGATATTATTGGTATTCCACCTGGGATTTGTACATACAAGATTCAGCTTGAAGATAATTGCACACCCACCATTGAGCATCAAAGGCGTCTAAACCCACCTATGCAAGAAGTGGTGAAGAAAGAAATAATTAAGTGGTTAGACGCAGGAGTTATGTATCCAATCTCTGATAGTACATGGGTAAGCCCGGTACAACGTGTTCCCAAGAAAGGAGGCATGACGGTGGTCGCGAATGAAATGAATGAGCTTATTCCACTTAGACCCATCACCGGATGGAGGGTATGCATGGACTACCGAAAGCTAAATTCATGGACACTCAAAGATCACATTCCAATGCCATTTATGGACCAAATGCTAGATCAATTAGCGGGGAAAGGATGGTTTTGTTTCTTAGATGGTTATTCCGGCTATAATCAGATTTGTATTGCTCCCGAAGACCAAGAGAAGACAATATTCACATGCCCATATTGCACGTTTGCCTTTAAACGTATGCCATTCGGGCTATGTAATGCACCAGCCACCTTTAGCGATGTATGATGTCCATTTTTTCTGATATGGTTGAAGATACTTTAGAGGTATTTATGGACGATTATTCAGTTGTTGGTGAGTCTTTTGAAGCGTGCTTAGCAAACCTAAGCATGGCATTGGAAAGATGTGTAGAATTCAACCTAGTGCTGAATTGGGAGAAGTGCCACTTTATGGTAAAAAAAGGTATTGTTCTTGGGCATAAAATCTCCAAAAGAGGAATTGAGGTGGATCGAGCGAAAATTGAAGTTATTGAGAAGCTGCCACCCCCAATCTCTGTGAAAGGTGTTCGTAGTTTCCTCGGTCACGCAGGTTTCTATCAACGGTTTATCAAAGACTTCTCCAAAATTGCTTTTCCATTGTGCAAACTCTTAGAGAAATATGCAAAGTTTGGCTTCAATAAAGATTGTCTGAAGGCATTCGAATGCCTCAAACAAAAACTAATTGAAGCCCCTATCATGGTAGCACCAGATTGGTCTCTCCCGTTCGAAGTCATGTGTGATGCTAGTGGGGTAGCCGTTGGTGCTGTACTTGGACAAAGAAAGGAGAAGCTATTTCATCCTATCTACTATGCGAGTAAGGTCCTGAACGAAGCCCAAAAGAACTACACTATCACAGAACAAGAGCTCCTAGCGGTTGTGTATGCGTTTGATAAGTTTCGAGCTTATTTGTTGGGTACCAAAGTGATAGTTCATACAGACCATCCAACTCTAAGGTATCTAATGAAAAATAAGGATGCAAAACCAAGACTAATTCGATGGGTTTTGCTGCTGCAAGAATTTGATTTTGAGGTTAAAGATAGAAGAGGTTGTGAGAACCAAGTGGCTGACCATCTGTCTAGACTCGAGAACGAGCATGTGGCACAGCCTGAAATCGAGATTGATGATGCATTCCCTGATGAGGAGATCTTAGAAGCAACAATGGAAGGATTTCCATGGTATGCCGACTTTGCAAATTTTGTGGTGAGTAATGTGATACCTGCAAACTTATCGTCCCATCAAAAGAGGAAGTTTATGCATGATGTACAACACTACTTTTGGGATGAGCCATATTTGTTTTGACGATGTGCGGATGGTGTTATTCGATGATGTATATCCCATGTAGAGGTGCCTAATATATTGGAAGCATGCCACACTTCCCAAGTTGGTGGACATCACGCAGGTAATCGGACAACAAGAAAGTTATTGCAAAGTGGATATTATTGGCCTTGGATATTCAGAGATGCCTACGACTTTGTTAGAAGATGCGACCAATGCCAAAGACAAGGTGTAATTTCGAAACACCATGAGATGCCCATGTCAAAAATCCTTGAAGTAGAGCTCTTTGACGTATGGGGTATTGATTTCATGGGTCCGTTCGTAAATTCATTTGGAATGAAGTACATCCTAGTTGTTGTAGATTATGTCTCAAAATGGGTTGAAGCTGTAGCGTTGGTCGACAATGAGGGAAAGCGTGTTGTAGCATTCTTAAAGAGAAATATCTTCTCTCAATTTGGAGTACCACGTACTATTATAAGCGATGGAGGATCTCACTTTTGCAACAAGCTATTCAAATCCGTGTTGGCAAAATATGGTGTCAAGCAACATAAGATAGCCACGCCTTATCACCCACAAACTAGCAGCCAGGTAGAGGTTTCCAACCGAGAGATCAAGGAAATCCTTTCTAAAACGGTAAATGCTAATAGGACAGATTGGTCTCGAAAGTTGGACGATGCACTATGGGCCTATAGGACTGCATTCAAAACACCAATTGGCATGTCCCCTTATCAACTAGTTTATGGGAAGGCTTGTCACTTACCCATTGAGCTTGAGCATAAGGCATTGTGGGCATTAAAGCGATTGAATCTGAATTGGGATGATGCAATGAATCTGAGATTGGAGCAACTGAATCAGATGGATGAATTCCGTCTACATGCTTATGAGAGATCGGACCTATACAAGGAGCGGATGAAGAAGTATGATGATCAGCGGATTGTTCGACGAAACTTTCAAAAGGATGATATGGTGCTTCTCTTCAACTCCAGATTGAAGATATTCCCAGGTAAGTTAAAGTCCAAGTGGTCTGGTCCATACAAAGTTATCCAAGTCTACTCCTCTGGAGTAGTTGAGTTGGAAGACACCAATGGTGTTATCTTCAAAGTGAATGGCCAACGAGTTAAACCCTATATCGGTCCTATTGATTCGATAAATTTTATGGCCATCACTTATCTCAATGAAGTCTAAGTACTCGAGGTAACTATGTCGTGCCACGACAATAAATATGGCGCTAGATGGGAGGCAACCCATCGTTTATCATTTTTCATTTTTTTCGTTCTAGTATGTGTTTTGCTTTTAATTAAGAAAAATCCAAAAAGAAGAGTCGTGCCACGACCAAAACTAAGGCTCTTGGTGGGAGGAAACCCATCGTACTAATCGTTTTCATTGGTTTTGAGCAAATGTAGGTACAAGAGGTATACAACGAGGAGATCGGTTTCAAATTTTGATTTGGACGGATTGCATGGTAAAGGTGGTAAGTTAGGAATGAAGATGCAAAAGGCTATGGATTGAGCATTGCTCATGAAAATATAGTCATCGAACAAGGCTAGGCCTAAGTAAAACTAGGCGACGAACAAGGCAAGGCCTATACTATGGCCTAAGGTCTCGGAATCTAGTGTGCCATAGCATAGCGCCCATGATCAAGTATGCCATAGCATAGGCGCCGCCTATGCTAAAACCTTTTGTCTCTGAATCTCAAATGCAAAGTGAAAGGCTCCGCCTATGGTCACTAAAGGCTTTGCACTAGGCACCGCCTATGCTCACCAAAGGCAAAGCAAAAGGCGCCGCCTATGCCAAGCATAGGCAAAGCTAAAGGTGCCGCCTATGGTCACTTTTTGTCTCCAAAACCGATTTTAAATGGGTCAAAACCCGACCCAACCTTTTTCTATAAATAGGAGACTTAGTCTTGAAACACAAACACATTGAAAAACCTAACTAGGCGCCGCACATACTCTCCAAAACATCTCAAAAATTTTCCTTTTGCTCTAATTCTTCACAAGAACATCAATCAAAGGCATTAATCAAGTAAGTACTTCTTTGTTCTTCATTTATTTTTCGTATGTACTACATTATCATGTCTATTATGAATTGCTAAATCTTGAAGAAATATTGGTGATAAGAATGTGTTTGAATTGTTGATACACAACCAAGTGAGTGAACATATACGTTGGGATAATCTTAACTTGTTTCCAACTTGAATTTGATTTTGATGCATTGTTATACTACATACGGAATTGCCCTAGTCATTAACATTGCATAATCTTGTCACTTTAATACTTACATGTTGGAATGACTTGTTCATCGGAATGGGACTTATAGTGGCCTGCCAACATAGGAGGTTGTGATTATTGTTAGATGCTATACCTTTATGTAATCCCTATGTAGTAGTCTTGCTATATCCATCATGAAAGTATTGCAAAGATTACAAAAAGGGTGACATCTCTTATTTGATTGTTGAAATATAACATCTAAAACGTATGTCGATGAAGTCTAAGTAATCGACCACTTTTACTTCACTAATTTGTATCAACAATCTAAGTGTGGGGTGGTACCCCTATTGCTTGTGTATAGATTGTATCCATTGAGATGATGCTAACATGAACATTGTTCTAAGTCTCAGGTACAATGGCACCCAAAGCAAGACAAGGCAAAGATAAGGCTACCACTTCCCAAAAAGGCAAGAAAAGAGGCTGCAAAAAGCAAGGAGAATCATCCTCAATGCAATTACCACGCCGCATGTTTGGAATAAAATGGGTTCTTGAGGGGGAAGCGAAGGAATGGTATAGGAACAACAAGGAAAGAAAATATGTTCATGTGGACTTGATAAACAAGGAAAGCCTAGCGAAGAATGAGCCGCGCGTGTTGGCCAAGATCATGGCATTACATCTTGATTTCATCTTCCGAGACATGGGAGAATGTAATATCGATTTAACAGGAGAATTTTATGCCAACTGGTCACCGAAAACCAAAGGAAGCGAGGTCAAGATTCGGGGCCAAGTTTTACAACTCAATGCGCATTTCTTCAACTCCTTTCTTGGCTTGCCTTCAGTCGATCCATCACCATTCAAAGAGCTGTACAGTAGACCTCCATATAGAGCAATTCAACACACACTTTGTGGAAGTAGATCCATGGCAAGGTGGAGCAGACAAAAAGACACCGGACGACACAACACCTTCCCATATGCTTCTTTGAATAGGGAAGCAAGGATATGGTTGCGTATTGTCAACTCTTGCCTCATACTAGGGACCCAGTACACCAAGATAACAAGAGATAGAGTGTGCTTGGTATACGCGCTAATGACGAATGTCCCTATCAACTTTGGGGCAATTATTCGATCCACCATGCGGAAAGCCAGGCTACATAACCGGTCCCATTTCAGTTTCGGCAACTTGTTGACTGCAATCTTAAGGAAGGAAGACATCGAAGAGGAACCGACTGATCATAGACTCCCACACAATCCAAAGAAGGTTGACCTCACAAAGGTCAAAGATGCTGAAACCACACATGGCGTCAACCTTACTACTGCTGAGAGACATGCTCGGGATGAGAGTTTCTTTCGCCATCTTTATGGCATGACTCGGTTCACAATGATGAGTGGTGGACGTGTTCCAACTGCTGCAGAGCTCCAACAGCTGGATCATGACTATCCAATTAATGTGCATGCAAGGGAGATGTGTGGAGTAGGTACATACTTTGAGGAACCTCTTGATGACGATGTGCCGACCGATGATGAGCGACGAATGCCAGACTCCGACGTGAAGGAGAATTCTAATGACGACGACTCCTATGATGATTCCGACGAAGGGGGTATGACCCCCAACATAGAGGAGGAGTCCGACTTACCAGGTTCTTCGTATTTACCCATATTTTATGGATAACTTGATGCCAAAGAAAGCTTCACGAAAGGAGAAAAGGGAGTCTTGGACGCCAAGGACCAAAAGTGGCGCATGGAATATCTGTCCCGGGCTAAAACAGCAATTCTGAAGACTTTGGGGACTAGCAGTAATTTATTAGGATTAGGATAATGATACATTAACCTAGTAAAATTTGGTTAAGTATTTCATTAGCTTAGTAGGAATAGGATATGGGTATTATAAATACCCTATTTTGCTAGAGATTTTTATTCATTCTACTTAACAACAATTCTCATTCTAGTTTTAATTCATCTCACTACTACTATTAATTCTCAATTACGAATCCTTCCATTAATTCTATTTTTCTTCTTCTATTCATCTATTCTTAATTTCCGCAACACGAGAAATGTTACTTTTCTAAGGAATTCACGCCTAAACGCCTACCACACTACTACTACACGAAATCTTTATTGTGGTATAATAACAATGTCGATTGTGATTTCCTTTGCACTCATGGGTAACTAAACCTCTCTGTTGGGGTTATGGAAGCCGAATGAGATACTATCTATTTCTATGAGTTTGTGAGTTCGTGACACGTATGCTGCTTATATCATTATTCTCTTCATCTTAATCTAAATTCTTTGTGGTTGCAAATGCAAGAAAATGCCAGTATAGCATTAACTTGTTCGAAAGAAAAGTTATATGTCTGGAAAAGAGATAATGTCAAGGTAGTAGGGTCCCATCCCCTATTAAAAAGTTAGTGCCGTAACTGGATTAACCTCTTGGAGAATTTGTACCGTTAGATGCGCTTTAAGATCGAAAGAGTTAAAGTGAAATAATCCTCGAATAGGTCGAAAGACGCCTAGATTTACCATCGAATACAATTCTCTATAAGCACATGCATGTCTGAATTCCGCATAACTCATAGCTAATAGAGACGTAAAATCAGAAGGTGGACATAACCCTAACTCTTCAATTCTCATTGTTTTACAACCTACTAAATATTCTTTCTTTTTACTTTGCTATTTTCAGTTCTTACTTTAATATTGTGGTTACACATTACAATCCCCCCTTTTACGAGACTTTCACTAAAAGTCTAGTAATCTTTACTCACTTGTTGACCGGCTATTCCCTGTGGGATCGATACCCAACCCAGTTGGGTTCTATATTTGACAACGACCGCTTTACACTCCTACGAGAGCTGTAGATTGAGCGTTATCAGTGGGACCCCAGGATCGTGACTCAGATCCTGAAATATAAGGAGGTCAATACAGATATACTAGTACACAAAGCAATCCAAAACAATGTACTTTATACAATATAAGTGAGAGAAATTCATAAAATAATTTACATATGATATAGAAAAACACATAGGCATACTTAAAAGATTTTGAAACATTTCTTTGAAATCACAACCCACTCTTTATCTTACTTTTGAGCTAGTTGGTAAACCCTACAACTATATAATCCCACGAACTATATGGAATTCAAACTTAACTTAGCGGCCAAGCCTCCAACCCAAGTTTGCCGCAAGGGTTGGAGTCTCTATCTCTAATACCATATGGGTCACTAGGCTAGCATATAGTCCCTCTTAGGGACATAATATACCTATGTCAGCAAAAACGGTTTCCAACAACGAGCCCTTACACTCAAATGCCTTCATCGGATAACCACCTAACTCTCTTTAAGCCTATTTTTAACTATTTAAGAAATGCATTCTTTCAAATCAAAATCTAAATATCTAACTCTGTTATGGCATTCATCTGTTTGGTATCGTCATACCAAGACTCGCAAGTTATATCTCTAAGACATAAAATATCATCTTACAATTACTTCATTCAAAACATAATGTTTGGACTACCGAATCATTCAAACAGTACAAGAGAATTTGTACATCGAAATCCATAAAAACTTATACAAAGATTCTCTCTTTCAATTCTTAAACATGTGGTGGTCAATTACTTTGTAGCAAGGCATGAAACTCTTTAAATCATCACCTTTCTTTTATGTTAACAAGAAATACCCTCTCTTTAATTCATAACCAAAATCAAGACTTAAACAATAGTAAAGACCTTTGTATCATGTTTCCCAATATGCAATTGAATAATTCATAACATATGAGAACAAGGCTTTATAACAAGAGAGGGATTAGAATTGTTCATTCTCTCAATTCAATATTCAAACTCAAAACATATACATAATTATATATGAGTACTAATAAAATTTAGGGGAACGCCTCAAAGCCAAAACATTATATCATTGAATGAGTTAATTATGCATGCTTTTTAATATAATTCAAAACCCTTCATGAATACATGATTTCTCAATATCCAAAATATTATTAAAAATAATTTTACCATGACAATGTAGTTTAGATAAAACCCACGTACCTTAGATTACTTAGTTTGAAGGATGGAACCCGAACCTTGATTCATTTCTTGAGAAATATTGGATTAAAAGGCTTGAATTCTTGCCTTGAAGAAAACTCAAATTTATTCTTGTTCTTGAGAGTGGAGAGGATATGATATGTTAAAAACTGATAGAAGATGGATTATAATGCTTAGGGTATGATTTAAATTCTTGTGGTAGCGTTTTATCTTGAGGAAAATACCAACATACACATAAAGAAACCAAAAAAAATTGCCGAAATCCTTCAGTTGACAACCAAGGTTGACAGCTCAATAGTTAGGTGACAGCTTGTCACCTAAGTTGTCATTTTTAGGCTGGAATTTCCCTTTTACTGTCCTAGGCTGACGACTAGAGCTGATGGTTCATCACTTAGTTGATGGCTCGTCAGCTTAGTCCTCACCTGAGTGATGGCTTATCAGTGTAGTAATCACTAAGCATAACTTTTTACTATGATATCGGATTAAGGTAAAACTACTTGCGTTGGAAAGAGGACTCAAAGATATTTATTTTGGTATATGGTAGGACACGTAACTGAATGTATACTAGGAGCAATGGTTGTTTAAATTTGAGCCAACCTGAAACGTTCAATAAAACATAATCGATAGAAACGTTCTCAACTTGTCTTTGAGTTAGGAGATATCTATGACCTCAATTCATATCCAAAGGTATTTTGACACGATAGAATTGATCATAAAACATATAGTAACAAAGAATTATTGGGTTCGTTTCTATATGCGTACGATCAACGGTTTGAAATCTAGCTTGAAAAAATGTGGGGTGTTACATTATCTCCCCCTTAGAATCATTCTACCTCGAATAATGGGTAGGATTTTGGTGAATCTATTGAAGTATGGAATATTGGACGTAATATCACATTAGGAATTTTATTTCCCTTAGTGAAAGACACGTAGACATTAAAGAAGAGCTTTATGGCATCACCAAGTAAATTGTGTAAGAACTAATCATGAGATAACAAAACTTTACATCAACATGATCTTGGCATATTTTGTATGGAACATGATTAAATCATTGAAAGGCATGAACTTTGTTAATAATCCTCGCCCTGATTAATATTGGTACAAGACATGAGATGAGATTCCCGCAGGACATAAAAATAGATTAGAAACATTCTCTACCTCAAGAGATACATCTAATAGCCTTTAAATTTTTGCGATGCTTCTCCACTATGATTTCAACTATGAATACCTCATTTAAACACACCAATCTTATAGTTCCCCTACTAAATACATAACTACAATAGCTTGAGTCCAACTGTATTGTACATCCATGTTGAAGCCTAAACCAAAGTAAAAAGATGCTAGCTTAAGCTACGAGACCCCATATTTTACATCCCATTAAGAACACTTCTTCATCTTATCACTATAATCAAACAACCTTCTACCTAAAATCGAGGAATACTAACAACATAGTGCTTTGGTTTGCATTTTCATCAAGCACAACATTCAATCCTATCATTACTACACCCACTTCATGGATCTCTCCACTAAGACCATTAAATTCAATAACTCTTACAAAGATTTTCTCCACATATCTCCTTTCTAACTATTTTATGTAATGAAAGTTTGTCTCCTTCTTTCCCCTTCACCTATAACCTTAGCTAAAGAAATCACCTCAAAATTTCCACATTCAAGAACATCTACTCCCCTACCTAAAACATCACTACTCTTCCATAACTACTATCATATAGTGGGTCATTGAGGGACCCGAGCATGAGCATACTAAAAAAGGAAGTGCCACTATTCGACTATAACTTATACTTATTGAACTACTCAAGGTGGGATATGAGATGAACATACGACACAAGAGAAACAAAATGATTCAAATATCAAATGTCTAGATCATAAGTAGAGAGTCGTTCTTACATAAACACAACACAACATGGATTTTTAGGATAGACCACTATGAGAAAACATGAGTGCACATATCAAGAGTTGTATAATTTAAGGCCAGAATTCATGAAGTCAATGATTGAGACAAGGATTTCTACTTGGAACAATTGCTCCTTATTTAAGAATTGAACATGGCCATGCATTTGCATAAACTTTATCTCATTAGGCCAGACCAGACATAGCATGAATTGGTAACATATAGAAATCACAATTTTCTTAGAACCAAGCATGTTATAAGACATGGATGTTTTTATGGATCATGAGCATCATATCATAGGTATTGAATACATGAAAGACTGGATATACCGAGACAACATTGCTTCTAGTTTGGAGGTTGAAACATGACATGACTTACATAGAGAACTCAAACCTTAGACATCGGCAGGATTTGAATATATAACACATTGGTATAATGAACTCTTAAACTAAAGTAGGAGGAATATGCTTGAATAGGAATAAGTTTATCATGACTCTTCCCTAAACTTGCCATAATGAGAAAATTTGGGAACTACCTTAACTCACCATCTCTCTCTTAGATAAAAGTCCCAGTCCTAGACTTAAGAACATAACCTCTCATCAATCTATAACCCAAATTCTTAATATAATTGGGGTATCAGTATACACTTGAACAGAAACGTCCCTCAATAATTTTTAATAAAAACACACTAATTTCTTTCTAGGACATCCCCCCTTTAGGGACACTAATCATAACTTTCTCCAACCCCCAAAGTCATAGACTTATGATTAACATTACCATAGGCATGGACATCAATACTTCTAAACACCTAACACTCCATATTTAACTCATTAGAATACTAGCATAACACCTCTAATCACACACTTTACAATTTAATAAGATTTGTAAAACTATACCAAAGGAGCATATTGCCAACCTATATTTCCCTAATTTAACACCAAAGAACACCATACAACAACTTCCCAGACTTCTCCATAAAACAAAAGTCAATAACAATACTAGGTATGCAAAATACTTATACACATAAAACTTTACCCAACAATATAATACCTTGGGGTGCAACTTATTCTTATATACTTATGTCTTTATTCACTTAATAAATCAACCACAAATCATTATTCTAACACTAGTCTCATGTGTGTATATATATATATCATAATTATCCACTCCTTATCCTACAAGTTGCCAACTTAGACTATTGCACACATCTAATCAAGCCTACTACTTACTCCCACAAAACATGCATCATTACCCTTAATCTACTATTTCAAGTTTATTGTCTAACACTAATCATGCAACGTCGATGAAGCATGTCGCATACTATACTAGTCCATAAAATAGAAATATCAACCTAAGTCTCTTACTTCACTTAACTATGAACCGTAAGTTTATTCTCTCCATGACACTACTACTTCACCTCAAAATCTGCAACTACCTTCTCACATGTAGTACTAGTTTAAAACGACTAGAGAAAAGACAATTAAGGGTGTTAAGTCACATAATTAAATTAATAGTCAATCTTAAGCCTTTAATATGACCTAGTACGACCTTATCAACATGATACTTTCTCACATTAAATCTACTTACCCAGGCATACATTTAGACTACCTTAAAATTCTATTTACACTAATGAGTCTCTACCCATAACTTACTGGCTAATCTACCCCTTTTCATTTAAATACAATAAATGATTTCTATAACCACCATAGCTATCAATTCTGAGATCCTTCACTATTTTGTATAAATAATAATCATAGCCAGCCACTTCCTTCACAGACTACCATACAATCTAAAAATATTTCTACCACATTAGTCTATCTCTATAAAATGGCAACCCTTTCCTCAATCAATGATTATACAACTAATTCTAGCTTCTTTACATAAAAGTCACCCTCATTCTGACTTCTAAGCTTGTGACTTCATATTACTAACTTTTGGACCATCTTACAGCTCATGGGTTATGATACTTTATCACATACTACTACTTGGGTGGAAATAATTTTCCAACATTCTTCCACACATCGTTACCTTTAAGAATGATATTTGCAACAAGGGTTTTAGAAAAGGAGCTAGATACACTCCATACCTTAGTCTCAAATGCATGATTGATGTAGATAAGGGTAAAAGCTTAAATCAACACACTTTAAAGCACTCATGGACTCCTCTCAAGTCCTTGTGTAATTTCATAATCATTTATGACTTAATTAGAAAGGACCACATCATTTAAACTCTAAACTTATGCACTTGAATCGACTCGACAATGAGACATAGCTAATAAAATTAGAGTAAAGAAAGAATTTGGATAACTTCCAAATGGACAACACAATGGCATGATATAGAATATGAAGAAAGTGAAACATTCCTAAATGCATATTATCTTCCTCCTTATAAGTGTAAAGCGCTATATACCCATTAAAGGAATCTACCCAATGCGACTTTGCAGACACCCTGGGACCATGAATCATGCTCTGATACAAAGTTTGTCACGACCCAAACTGAGGCCCTGGTCGAGACAAGCATTCTAAACAATGAAGTCTTAGGGGCCAATCTCTATCTGGGAATCATACACACCATTCATATACTATAAGTAAATGCGGAAAAATAAATAAATAGAATCATGGTTATTTTCTGAGTTCAACTGAATATTACAGAATTTAGTTCATAAAAATTCAAAATCACATGAAATCTAGTCTATAAAATCTCTAACAATATGAAAACCAATATCTGTATAAATACTGGGACAAGGACCCCAGTCGGACCATGTAATAAAATAAAATAGTAATGTTCAATAACCAAGACCTTCCAAAATAAGAGAGACTCACCAACAACAAATTTTGAACAAATAATCTACTGCTTAGTAGGACACCAGGGCCATGCCTCAGACCCCGAAATATAAGGGTGTCAGTACAGGTGTACTAGTATGCAGAACAATTCAAAATAATGTACTTTATACAACATAAGTGAGAGAAATTCATAAAACATTTTACATACGATATATGAAAATACATGGTAATACTTAAAAGTTTTTGAAACATTTTTTTGAAACCACAACCCACTCTTTATCTTACTTCTGAGCTAGGTGGTACATCATATAACTCTACAATCCCACGGGCTATATGGAATCCACCCTTAACTCGACGACCATTCCCCTAACCTAAGTTTGCCACAAGGGTTGGAGTCTGTATCTCAAATACTCCAAGAGGCGCTAGGCTAGTGTATGGTCCCTCTTGGGGACATACGAAACCCATATCAAAAAACACCATTTCTAGCAATGAGCCCTTACACTCAAAATTCCTTTTTCGGGTAACCACCTAACCCTTGTTAAGCCTATTTTTTACTCTTTAAGAAATGCATTCTTTGAAATCAAAATCTGAAAATCTTACTCTGTTATGGCATTCATCTATTTGGTATCAACATACCAAGACTTGCAAGCCATATCTCTAAGCCATAAATTATCATCTGACAATATCTTCATTCAAAACATATTATTTGGACCACCAAATCATTCAAACAGTATAAGAGAATTTGTGCACCAAAATCCATTAAAACTTATGCAAAGATTCTCTCTTTTAATTCGTAAACGTATGGTGGTCAATTACTTTGTAGCAAGGCATGCAACTCTTTAAATCATCACTTTTCTTTTATGTTAACGAGAAACACCCTCTCTTCAATTCATAACAAAATCAAGTCTTAAACAATAGTAAAAACCATTGTGTCATGCTTCCCAATATGCAATTGAACAATTCATAACATATGAAAATAATGCTTTATAACAAGAGAGAAATTACAATTGTTTGTGCTCTCAATTCAATATTTAAACTCAAAATTCATACACACACATATACGAGTACAAATCAAATTTAGGGGAATGCCTCAAGGCCAAAACATTACAGCATTAAAAGAGTTCATAATGTATGATTTTAAATGTAATTCAAAACCTTTAATGAATTCATGATTTCTCAACATTCAAAACATTATTAAAAATGATTTCACCATGCCTATATTGTTTAGGAAAACCGCATGCACCTTAGATTACTTAGTTTGAAGGAATTCATTTCTCGGAAAATCTTGGATTGAAAGGCTTGAATTCTTGCCTTAAAGGAAACCCTAATTTCTCCCCGTTCTTGAGAGTGGAGAGGATTTGAAATGTTAGAAACAAATAGAAGATGAATTATAATGCTTAGAGTATGATTTAAATTCATGGGGTAAGGTTTTAGGGTGAGGAAAATACAAAAATACCCCTAAAGAAACCAAAAAAAATTGCGAAAATTCTTCAGTTGACGACCAAGGTTAACTGCTCGTCACCTAAGTTGTCACTTTCAGGTTGGAGTTTCCCCCTTACTATCATAGAATAATGAATATAGCTGATGAGTTATCACTTAGTTCACCGCTTGTCAGCTTAGTCATCACCTAAGTGATGGCTTATCAGCTTAGTCGTCACTTAGTTGACATACAGATACATCAAAGTAAAATGAGCATAACTTTCTACTCTGATATTGGATTAAGGTAAAACCAGTTGCATTAGAAAGAGGACTCAGAGATGTTTCTTTTTGTATATTGTAGGACACATAACTCAATGTATAATAAGAGTAATGATCATTGAAAGTTGAACCAAGCTGAAACATTCAATAAAACATAATCGATAGAAATGTTCTAACTAGTCTTTGAGTTAGAAGACATTTGGGACCTCAATTCATATCCAAAGGTATTCCCACACTATAGAATTTATCATAAAACATATATTAACAAAGAATCATTGTGTTCGGATCTATACGCTTAGGAACACCTGTTTGAAATCTAGTCAGAAAAAATGTGTGAGGTTACAAAATTAAAGAAAGAAAAACCTAAAAGATGAAGTTGTAGCAGACCCTCAATCCTACAAATACGTCCAAGTGTCTATAAAAAACTTGAAAAAACATGTACTTATTGTATAAGATGCAAGACTAATCCATGTAGGTCAAATATTGCATCAATTTGAGCATGGGAGTAGAGGGGGCACTGCCTGCTCTATTGCACCGCTTCATAGGAGGATTAGCCCACGATATTTCACCCCAATGGAGGGAGATGCACCTGCTCTATTTCAATGCAATGGATAAGAGTGTGCGGGCTTATCTACATGCCCTCTTTGGAAGTTGCTTTCAAAATTTTGACTAAGTGTTAAGTGCTCCTCCATTTATCCATGCCTTATGGTGTTATTTTTCCTTCAATTCTAACTTATTCAACATCAAAATATCATAATATTCAGCTCACAAAGCTTCCTACATAATCACCCACCATTAATTAGAGACAATAACAACACAATATCCATGACGATGAATAAAAAAAAGAGATAAGACTAGGCTAGTTCATGTTAATCTTCAACATATTGTTCCATCTCTACACTTAATAAAATTGAACTTTGCACATAACCAATAAGTTTTTCCACTCATAATTACAAATTTAAACCATTTGGAACTCCTTTAAAACATTAGAATCAAAATAAACCAACTAGACACACAACTAGCTCAAGCTAGTAAAACTAGTTTCCTCGATTGAACTCTAAATGTCTAAATGAAGCACAAACTTGTTGAAAAACACTTTGAACCATTGTAAGCACGTCCTTGAACACTTATATCCATATTTATATCATTATCACACATAAAAAAATGAATTATCATCCAAATAAGGTTAAATAAGCTAGAATAGTAACACTAGAGTGTATAAATACACCTAACATCACCACCCCACACTTAAAGCCTTGTTCTTCCTCTAACAACTCTTAACTCTAAGCATCATAAGCTGAGGAGAATCTACACTTCAACTACATGCAAAAGACTCAAGCTAGTACTACAATGACTACACAGAATGCAAGTTTCTACTCTAAGCATATTAGATATAATTGCAAGCTTATAAATCCTACTTCAAAACATCCTAGCCTCAAGAATTAACTCACCTAAGTGTCAAACTAATGCTTATAATTAAATCAAGGACATCATACAAACCACCCACATTCATCAAATATTTGCCCCTCACAACAAGATAGTTACCCATAATCACTCACATCAAAACATTTTATAACATGATGGGTACAAGAATCAAATTACGCTCACTCTCACAAGGAATTCACAAGTTACACATAATGAACCATAAGTTTTCCCTTAGTGTAGTTCTCCACTAATATTAGAATGATGAATCTTAGGATCAATTAGGTCTTTTCGGGGTTGTAATATAGGCAAAGAGATGAGTAGGAACAATTTTGACTGAATAGTTACTATGTTCCCTAAGTGCTTTAATACATCACTTTATACATTTAAAACCAATCTCCAATAACCAAATTATACCACTTTTGTCTACCACATTCTTTTTTTTTTTCATCCCATCTTATTAAGCTCATTTACATACAATATGGTAGGATTATTTTATGCACAACTAATTCAATTTGAACAAATTTTTATTATTTTCATTACTCAACTCATCACCACAACACATAATATTTTTTTTGAACACTAATAACTATCACTTTGGGGCTTTGCTTAAACCTTTTCTCCTCTTATTTCTCAAACTCCTTACAAAATTTATTTTACACTAAAGCATCTAGGAGCTTTGGATCAAATTATGGTCTACTTATAAAGCTGCCAAATAAAACGTTAAAGGCTCAAAGGGGTTAACTAGGATAATTCACAGGGGTAGAAAAAAGAAGTTAAAAATAAGGCTATCAAAGAAATTTCTATATTATCTCCTAAACCCACTCTCTTTATTTTTCTTTACACATACACCGGGAAAGTTCTAGACATCACATACAATAAGGAATATACAACACCTTACTTGCACATGGAACATGCTCAACTCAATTGGATCATCATAGACTCTTAACCAAACAATAACATGAATTCAAATTTAAGACAACAAGTACAAGAGTCACAAACTTGAGCCTAAGAGTTTCAACAGTAGTAATTTTCACAATTCAACATTCTTTTACAACTAACAAACTTGCACCATGCAATCAAAAATAGCACCAACACGATTATCTTACAATATTTTTTTAAATTGAGCCTAAAATTGGGAATTTCCCCACCCCACACTTAAAAATTTACTTTTTCCCCAAAGTGAACTTAAAGTAAGAGATAGAAATACTCCATAAGGCCTGTAGGCCTGGCTAGTAGCATTTTTATATATCAAAGAGGTCCATGAGACCCCACACTCAGTCTTTGCCATGCTCCTTAGGATAAGTGTCTGGTACATAGACTTTTCATCAACCCGTGGCTCAATAAAATAGAAACTATGTGAAGTAAAACCTAAAAAAACTAAAAATAAAACATACCTACTTAACTTAGGTTGCCTCCCAAGCAGCGCCTGATTTAGTGTCGTAGCACAACCCAACTATGACTTAGTCATTCTCTTTCCCTCTCTTTCTCACACTTGGTCTCCATCTTCTTATTCTTTTCACCCCTCTTGGGTGTAAATTCTAAAGGGTAACTCATTTTTAAATTTCTCCTTTTCAGGCTCATCAATTTTCATTCTATTAGGCTGTAGTAGTAGTGTCTTAGGTAGCTCAATGAGGTAGTTTGAAGAGGTCTTTGGTAGACAAACCACTCCATACTTATCCCCTTTAATAACAGTAATTATGCATAATCTTTATTATGGGATAGTGTGTTTAGTGGCTTGTAAGCTTTGAAAACCGCCTCTTTATCCTCCAACCTTATTGTGAGAGTACCCTCTCTTAAATTAATTAAAGCTCTGCCTATTGCTAAAAATTGATGCCCCAAGACGATTGGTACCTGTTCATCTGCCTAAAAATCTAGCATAATAAAGTTAGCAGAAATAATAAATTTACCAACCTTTATGAGGACATCCTTTATCACTCCTTCCGTATGGGCTATGGTCTTATTTTCCAGTTGCAGTAGTACAAAAAGCGGTCTAGGTTTCCCTAAACCCAATTATTGAACAAAGTTAGGGGCATCAAGTTAATATTTCTCCCTAAATCAGTAAGTGCCTACATTACCTCACTATTGCCAATCTAAATAGGGAGAGTGAACTTCCCAGGATACTTAAATTTTTTTGGCATCTTTTGGGTAACCACAAAACTCTTTAGTGAGTGCTACCACTTCTACATCCTACAATTTAAATTTATTATCCACAACATACCTTAAGTACTTAGTGTACTTGGGCGTACCCTGCAAAATATCTAAAAGAGGAAGGATAATATGTAATTCTCTAAATGTTTCAAAGAACTTCTTGAAACACACATCCTTCTTTTTCTTCATATACTTTTGTGGAAAGGGTAGTTGTGGGATCTTGTTCACTTCTTCAACATCTTTTTCTTTCGAGTTCTTAGACTTCTTAAAATTTTTACCAACTTTTTGGGATACCTTTGGGGGAGTAAAATCTGCATCAACCTCCTTAGTTTCCTTGGGAGGTTCTTCATAAATCTCTTTACCACTCCTCAAAGTAATTACCATAACTTGTTTTGGATTTTCTGTATCACTGGGCAAACTATATTGAGGTGTAGTATTTAATGTCGATTATAACTGCCCAAACTACAACTCTAAGATTCTCATGGCTACTTGTTGATTCTTTTATTCTACTTGATGACTTTTTAGGTCCGTAACTATTTGCGCTTGACCATCTAAAAGTTGCTTCATTATCTCCTCCATATTGCTAGTTGACTGATTTGGTGGAGCTTGTTGCTGTGGGGCATTCCATGTTTGAATTGGTGGCTGAGTCTTCCACTTTATGTTATGGGCATTACCATAATTAGGCCTTTGAACATTACCCACATACATTATCAATTTTAGATTTACAACACACATAGCTACTGAATGGCCACTATTACCTTAAATTGTAAACCAACCTGCAGCTTGTTGGATTACATTGACTCTGGCTGTAGGCTGTGCTACTCCCAACTTTATACTACTTATTTGATTTTGAAATGAAAATATTTGAGCAGATATGGCAGTGAATTGGTCAACCTCTAATACACCTACAATTATTTTTGTAGCACTTCTCGAGTTTGAATGGGACTTAGGATTCCCTTGAGCCATGCGGTTCAATAAAGTGTATAGCTCATCATACATAATCTCAAGAGCTTGACCATCTGCAACTGAATCTAACAATATTTTTGTATTATGGTTAAGAGCCTCTACAAAAGTATGAGCAAGTGCCTCATTGGGCTGTTGATGGTGTGGACAATACGGAAAAAGTGCTTTGAAGCACTCCTAAGCATGATAAAGATTCTCGTATTGATTCGGTTTGAACCATACTATCTCACTGCAAAGTCTCACAATCTTTCCGATCAGTAAAATTTGGATAAGGAATTTTTGAGCCATGTTGTTCGATGATGTGATTGAATTTACCGGCTACGTATTCAACCATTTTTTTTTCTTCCCCCAATAGTGAAAAGGGGAACAATGTCATCCTTACATAATTTGCATTCACCCCCATAGTAATGAATGTGTCAATAATTTCAAGGAAATTTCGCAAGTGGACCGGTGGATCTTCATTTGAAAGCCCTGTGAACTGTCCACTGCTAATCAGAACTTGTACCATATTTTGTTTGAGCTCAAAACTGCCTCTAGCTGCCGACTTCTGAAATGGGGAGGTCAAATTAGGTTGAAGTGGGATTGCCACTTCTCTAACTGTCTTGCGGGCTTCTTGTTCTTTATCCATTAGAGCAGTACTTTCGTGATCTTCTGCAATTTGAGGAGTATAGGGGAGATGGATTGCTTCTCTCCTTCTGTGATGGAAAAGTTGCTTAGGTTCAGAGGTTGATTCAACTAAGTCCTGATCCCTTGCCAGCGTACTACTTTGTAAACCTGTTTCCTGTAAATATATAACCAAGACCAAGCATAAAAACACCAAAGAAATCTGAAAAGAAAAACTAAAAATAAAACAGGTGATACATTACAAGTCTCGGACAACGACACTAAAAACTTGACAGTGCCCAAGCGTACACGCAAGTGTACGTAGTCTATCAAGTAGTAAAGTGGCCTTCAAGAAAGCCAAGTATCGATCCCATAGGGTCTTGATCTAACAACTATTCAATTCTAGTTCACAATTTAGATTTAATTAATGCAAGCGTAACCAAAATAGAGTTTTGAATATTGTAACTTGCAAGTAAAGTAAACAATGCATAAAATAAAGTCTTGAAAAAATCAATGTAGTAAAGCCTAGGGTTAAAGCACTTTGAACAATCATAATATGCTACTGAACTTCATTCGTTAACTTACTTATCTTGGTTGTTGACTCATAGGATTAAATGTATGATCATGGTCTCCCGACCTCTAACCGTTTACCTAATTTGGACATTACAACTACATCGTTGAGCGAGGATGTAATAATCCAATTAAGTTCTTTAAGCTATCACCCTACATTTGAATCATGTAAGGCATCTAAGTATATCCCTGTCCAAGACACTAATTCAAATTCCTTATTTTCTAAAGAAATAATAACCATACTTTATTTATTCCTACGTTCTATCTCCCTCTTCTCTCTCCCGAGATCAAAAAGTAGACAATAGATGTATTTTCTGGGTGATTAATCCATCAAATAGTTCAATCAAGAATATAAAAACAAACAATAATGATAGGAAAATCAAACGAATTTAATCTGAAATAATAGTACTCATGTTCTTGGCTTTAACCCCGGAAAGAGAGCATTTAGCCACGGATAGTCATAATCATAATCACAAGATTGTAATTAACAACTAAGCAAATGAATGAACTAAATTTAAGTAAGAAAAAACTAAAAGATGAAGTTGTAGCATCCCCTAAATCCTTCAAATACGTCCAAGTGTCCATAAAAAAGATACAAAACATATATTTATAATATAAGATGCAAGCCTAATCTGTATAGGTCGAGAATTACATCAATTTGAGCATGGGAGTAGACAGGGCGCCGCCTGCTCTATTGCACCACTCCACAGGAGGCTTAGCCCTCTATATTGCACTGCAATGGAGGGGGTTGCACCTTCTCTATTGCACCACAATGGAGGGGTTTGCGCATGCTTATCTACATGCCCTCTATGGAAGTTGCTTCCAAAATTTTGACTAAGTGTGAAGTGCTCCTCCGTTTATCCATGACTTATGGTGTTATTTTATCTTCAATTCTAGATTATTCAACATCAAAATATCATCATATTCAGCTCATAAAGCTTCCTACATTATAACACACCATGAATTTGAGACAATAACAACACAATATCCATGATGATTAATCAAAACAAGAGCTAAGACTAGGATAGTTCATATTAATCTTCAAGTTATTATTCCACCACTACACTTAATCAAATTGAGCTTTTCACATAAAAAACACGTTATTTAACTCATGAATACACATTTAAACCATTTGGAACTCCTTTAACACATTAGGATCAAACGAAAACAACTAGACACACAACTAGCTCTAGTAAATGTAGTTTCCTTGATTGAACTCTAAACGACTTAAATAAGCACAAACTTGTTGGAAAACACTTTGAACCATTATAAACATGTCCTTGAACACTTATATTCTTATTTATATCATTATCACACATAAAGCACACGAATTATCATACAAAGAAGTCTAAATAAGCTAGAATTGTAACACTAGATTGCATAAATACACCCAATATCAAATCCATCTGATAACCCTACTCCTCTTGAAAAGCTCTCCAAAAGCTAGAAGGAAACACTAAACCCTAATATAACATGATAGATATAGTCACACCATGAAATAAACTATCTTACATATATATATATAGGGCCAACCTCTCGGCGCTGAAAGATCTGAATAGGAATAAAATATACTGATTTGGTCAACCGATCTATAATGACCCAAATACCATTAGAACCACAATAAGTGTAAGGAAAACCACTAACATAGTCCATGGTAATCCACTCCTACTTTAACTCAGGAATGGGCAACCTTTGAGTCAAGCCACCATGTCTCTAATGCTCGACCTTCACCTGCAAACAACATTGGCAACGAGCTACAATGTCCACCATATCTATCTTTGCACCACTCCACCAATAATGTTTCCTCTAATCTCTATACATCTTAGATATACTCAAGTGAATAGAACATCTAGAGTTTGAGCCTCACGTAGAATTGACTAAATCAAATCATAAACCCTTGATGTGGCTATCAAATCTCAAAATACCCTAAAAATATATGGTGGGCCTCTTGGACTCACCGCTCAATACTCGATTATGGATGATGCAAAGTCTAACATCCTCAAACCGATGACTCTGAATCTTCTCAAATAATAAAGAATCACCTTTACACTAGCAAGAATCCTCCCAGGGTCTGAAATATCAAGTCACATTATTATGTTGGCTAAGGATTGGACGTCCTGTGCTAATAAACTCTAAGAAACTAAAATAGAATCCAAACTACCCATGTTCATCGCCTTCCAGCACAAAATATGTGCTATAACATGCATCTTGCCCAAATGGTACAAAATATTGATGTCATAATCCTTAAGAAACTCCATCCATCTATATTTCCTAAAGTTAAGCTCTCTTTGAGTCATAAGATGCTGAGGACTGCGATTATCCATGAAGATCTCACAATTCATTCCATAAAGATAATGTCTCCTTATCGTAAGCATAGCAACTATGAATGCCAACTCCAAGTAATGAGTGGGGTAGTTTCTTAAGTCACCTTCAGCTGCCTAGATGCATAACAAATAACTCGACCCTACTACATCAACACATAACCTAAGCAAAGATCAAAAGCATCACAATATACAGTGAATCTCTCACCCTCAACAGGAAAATCCAAAATAAGAGCTAAAGTTAGAAATCCCTTAAGCTTTCTAAAGCCCGACTCACACTCCTCAAACCATCAAAAAGGAACCTCTTTTTGAGTTAATTTGGTCATAAATGCTGCAATAGTAGCAAAACTCTCAATGGACCATCTATAATAACCATCCAAAGCAATGAAGCTATGAACCTCAGAAGAAGGTGTAGGCTTGGACCAATCATGAATACCCTCAATCTTTGCTAGGTCTACCATAATCCAATCTTTAGATACCACATTCCTAAGGAATGTCACTGAATCAAGAAAAAACTCATACTTAGAGAATTTGGTAAAAAATCTATAATCTCTCAAAGTCTGGAAAGTAATCCTCAAATATTTCATATACTCCTCTCTACTCCTTGAATACACAAAAATGTCATCGATGAACACAATCACAAAAAATCTAACTAATTCTTGAACACTCAGTTCATCAAATCAATAAATGTGGTTAGGGCATTGGTCAACCGAAAAGGCATCATTAGGATCTGATAAAGACTATAATGGGACCTAAAGGCTATTTTTAGGATATCCTCAGCCTGAATCCTCAATTAATTATAATTAGACCTTAAATAAATCTTCGAGAACATTGTTGCACCCTGAAGTTAGTCAAATAAGTCATTAATATGAGGCATCCGATACTAATTATTCACTGTCACCTTCTTAAGCTACCTATAGTCAATACACATATGCATGAAACCATTATTTTTCTTCACAACCAACAAAGGAGATCCCCAAGTTGACACACTCTATCTAATAAAACCCTAACCAAGAAGATCCTAAAGATGAGAATTTATCTCCTGAAGCTCAATAGAAGCCAAAAGTAAGGTGCCATAGAAATAGTTTAGGTGCCCTACTCGTGATCAATAGCAAACTCAATATCACGCATAGGAGAAATTCTAGGTTGATTGGCATGAAAAATATCAGGAAACTCAAAAACTATAGGAACAGATTCAAGTGATAGACTCTCCATACTAACATCATAAATATAAGTGAGATAAGACTTAAAACCACTAAAATTAAGTATTCTATCCTAAATATAAGAAATAATCCCCATTGGCTCACAGCTAATAGCTCCCTACCACAAAATTAGGGGTATGTAAATCATCACTAAGATAAAGGTCTTCGCAAAATAATCCAAGATAGCATAATAGTTGGATAACGAATCTATGCCCAATATCACATCAAAATCCATTATATCTAATACAATAAGATCAGTCTGAGTAACAAACACTCAAGCAGTCACAATACATGATCTATAAACCTGATCTTCTATTAACGAATCACCTAGAGAGTAGATACACATAGTGGCACAGATAATGAATCCTAGGATAAATCTAACCTCAAGACATAATAAGTAGACACATAAGAATACATAGATCCTAGATCAAATAAAGAAAAAGTTAACTGATGCCACAACAAGATCATACGTGTGATAATAGCAATCAATGACTCAGCCTTAGGTCAAGCAGGTACAACATACAACTGACCATAACCACCACCTAGCTAGGTTCCTGACTGATCTCCTATCCTACCAGGCTGAGAACCTCTACGAGCACCCTATGGACTACCCTTAAAGCTATGCATACCACCTCTAGCTGGGGTTAAAACTTCCTAAATTGGTGGAACACTCTGAGATGAAGGAACCATTATTCTATGACTGGGAACTCTCTCGAGAAATGGCTAAAATCCGCACAAACATAACATTCCCTAGCCGCTGCACTAATACCAGAAGATCTGGTTGACCTAAAATAACCACCATGACTAGAATAAATATAAGACAAACTTTTAAAGGCTAACCACTACCCTATCTAGGATTATCATTGTAACTTGACTGACCTCCATTAGCAATTTAAAGTGGGGCCTGAACGAGCCTATTAGACTGATCCTGATACTGATATGGCTAATGGGAAGGGTACCTACCCTAAGGACCACATTCTCTGAACCATGAGCCACTTTGGCTCCCATTAAAACGACCCTAATACTATGGCATCTTATTAATGTCTGCTTAGCCTTATGGTGTATCTCCTCCATAACCTGAGAATGATCAGAAACCTTAGCAAACGATCTTGTAATACCTCATATTTCCTTAGTGTAAGATTACCTCTTATTCCATGAGTTATCCAACATAAAAATTTTGAAATATTCAGTATTTTTCAGTTTAGATCCTTCCATTGCATAGGAAATTGAATTAGCTTTCCAATGATATAAAATTTGCCTAACGATAAGAAGTTCTGGCTATTTTAAGTTTTAGTCATTAAACACCATCATTCAGGTTAGTAGCACATTGCAGAGTATGTCAAAATGGTAATTGTCAATTTCCAATAAACTACCATGATACCAAAATATCATGCCAAAGCTAATTTTCACATTTGTCAATTTCCAGTGAGCCAATGCAATAACCCCGCGCCATGGTAAGCTTTCAGGACTCATCCAGTGTAGCATCGCAACACCACCATATTATGCAACCAGTCATTTTCATAATTATGGAATTCCAGTGACACAACGCAATAGCACCGCGTTGAACCAAGGGTGAAAATTGGGAATTTTTAGTTAATTCTGAGTTTTAAATTCCAAGGGCTTTTAGGTATTTTTCCCTCATTCCAGTTAACCTAAACATGGGATTAAAGCCCTAAATAGCCTAATATCTCATTATTTTCTCACTTATCTCAAGAAAGAAATAGTTCGCTCTTAATTTACAACCACTAGCTCTTAAGAAACCAAGAACAAAGCTCAAGAAACTCACCAAAAACTCTAAGAACTTATCAATTCACGTATGTTAGGTATTCATTTATGGGTTCCTTTCACCTATAGAGCCCACGAATCTATTTTTAAACTACAAAATTGCTTAATTATGAACTTCCATACTTGAATTATAGTGAATTCATGTTCATGTTATTGTTGGGTTTTAGTTCATGATTAAATTACTATATTTAATAAAATTAATCATTTTATGTGTTATATTACATGATCTTCATGATAAACCCTTCAATTTGCAAATTGATTTATGTAGCCATTATAACTATATGTGTTGATTATTGTATGATCTAAGCATGCTCCCATGTGTTTTATAAAATTCCTATATGACTGAAATAGTTCCATTATAACATGATAGCTTGTATTCTCTATTTATGTATAAGTAAATGCATTACACGTGTTTGCTAAAATGTCTCAATGAGTGGATTGTGATCAAGTAGCCATTATTATGTTTTCAAGATTATGCTATGCATTACTTTTGACGCAATCGAGTCCTGGGGGTATTTAATACCCAAAAATTTAGCTATTTACCTAGAGCCAATATCAGTCATAGAATAGTATTAGTCATGTCACGATGAGTAGTACTCTCAGTTAGTTGTAGAACTCAATAGAACTCAATCAGTTATATAACTCAGGAAAACTCAGTAAACTCAATCTCAGTCTAGTCCTATTCAGAATACTCAATTTAGTGTCTTTCAGTTGGGAGTAGGATTTAGAACCGATTAAACCTAAGGATGGGGGCTCACCTGCTAGAAGAGGGAGTGACTCTTAGAATTAATCCTTGCATTCTAGAACTAAGTAGAAAACATAGGCTGAGATATCAACTTACCAATTAATGGTTGATAAGGTACTTTAACCTACCAGATGAGGGTTTCACCATTCTCATTATAGTACCTGCTAGATTAGGGTAACTCTCAACTTGTGTTTTCTTATGGCACAATACTGAAACCCTTCCAATTGGTGTTATAGATTAGACCCCAGCTCTATTAACTTATCTTATTTGGTGCATGTTTGCTAGATAATTTCCTCCCACAGATTCAGTTTCAGTCTTCAGAATAGAACTCAGTTCAGTTCTCCAAAATTAAAACTGTCTGATACAGTCAACCAGTATCAGTAACTTGGTTATCTAAAATCTCAGATTATCAGCTACTCTATATCAGAACTCAGTACTTATCTTTAAAAAAGCCCAGTTACATTATGTATATATATATACATAATATTGTATGCTTAGTATTTATAGTAGTTCAAATTATCCACGTACTCTTAGGTTTAGTTTCTGTATATCGTTCAGTCAGTTATTGTTCATGCATAGGAACCCTTGAATTTATCCTTAACTCATCTAGCATACCAGTACATTCCAAGTACTAATGCATACTCTTTCTTTGCGCTATGATGTCTTGTATCATAAGTTTGGACACTCAGGTTCTTGACCGTGCATAGATAGATCCAGATTTATCTAATAGTTAATTTAGTAGGGAGTCCTCATCTATTGAGTATATTCTTCCATTTTATTATTACAGTAGACTCAGTATTTTAGTGAATGGAGTTATTTGAGGGATTGTCCCATCAACTCCACTTTCAGATATTTTTAGATTAGAGTCTTTTTAGAGTAGTTTTTAGACCGTGTTTAGTTTTACATATTGTTATTTCAGTAGATGCACTTTATCAATATTTACAAATTTTGAACCTTATGGAATTTCAATCTATTTTTCATTATTTTTTACAGTATTATGTTTCAGCGCTCACAACAAATATCAGTCATGGGTTAACTTATGGTCCTTTGAGGTTGAAAGCACCATATAGTGTTTGGAGTATAGACTCGGTGTATTAAAAAGTTGGTATCAGAGCCTAAGGTTCAACAATGTCCTAGAAAGTCTAAAAGCCATATCTAGTAGAGTCTTGTACATGGGTGTATAGCTCACCACACTTATGGACTGAAGGCTATGAAATGTTTTGGGAAAAGATTCCCTTCTTTCAATATTCATGTCGTGTGAGTGAGCATGAGTTCCAGTTAAACTCTCAGTCTAATCCATTTCTTCCTTTTATTTACAGAACATGCCTCCCAAAAACACTAACCAAAAAAGGATCGGGAATTAGTCAGTACCTTAACCCATTCAGGCAGATCCCCTGGATGAGCATGTCTATCACGCATAATTTAGGGCCGCATTTACTACTCTAGCAATTCTGTAGTAGCTCAAAATTAATGGCCAACTGCTATTTTGACCAACCCAGTGGCTAATACTACTGTAGCCAGGATTCAAAACTTAACCCAAATGAATCCTCCCCTATTCTAGGGGTCTAATTCAGAAGAGGATCTGCAGGAGCTCGTTAATCAGGTTCAAAAAGGCCCAAACATCATAGGAGTGACTTTCAATGAGAGTGATGAGCTAGCTACCTATCAGTTATAAGATGCAACTCACATTTTGTTTAAGGAGTAGAAGGTAGGTAGGGGCACAGATGTAGAGACCTTAGAGTGGAAAGAGTTTTCTATTGCATTCCTAGATAGATTCTTTCCCTTAGAGGTAAGAGAAGCCAAGGTGTTAGAGTTCATCAACCTCAGGCAAGGCAGTATGAGCATGCAAAAGTATCCCTTCAAGTTTACTCAATTAGCCAGGTATGATCCATATGTAGTGGCAGATAGTAGGTCCAAGATGAGCAAATTCTTATCTAGGGTGTCAGATAGTATGGTTAAGAAGCGTAGAATAACAATGTTAATTAAGAAGATGGACATATCTAGGATCATGGTCCATTCTCAGTAGATAGAATAGGCTAAGATTAAAGACAGAGAGAGAGGCAGAACAAGAGAGCAAGAACAGGTAGCTTCAATTTTAATCAGCCTAAGTCAGAGGGCGGTAACCATTCCCAATTTTACCCTAAGTCTTTAGTTATCTTTATCCTCATCCAGTGCTCTAATCCCTAAGTTTAGAAATAATAACAAAGATAGGGCACTAGGATCTAAATCTTAGGGTAGTGTCAGCAGTGCTCGAACAAATCCTCTGTGTCAATAATATGGCAAAAACCATCAGGGTATCTGTAGAGCTGGCAGTGATATTTGTTTTGAGTGTGGTAAGCCAGGCCACAGATTCATGGATTGTCCTCAGTCAGGTTCTCAAGGTCAGTATAATCGTCCTTCAGCTCAGTTTGGTCTCCCAAATCAGTAGGGTGCCACTTCTAGTGCCACCAGTGTGCAATGCCCAAATAGGCTTTATGCATTTCAGTCTAGACAAGATCAGGAATGTTCTCCTGACATAGTAACTGGTATGTTATAGATATTTTATTTACTTGTTTATGATTTATTAGATTTAGGAGCTTCTCTATCTTTCATAACTTCTTACATAGCAGTTGACTTTAAAGTCAAACTAGAAGTCTTAGCAGAACCATTCTTCGACTCTACCCCAGTGGGTTAGTCTAGCATAGCCCGATGGGTATATAGGAACTGTACAGTTATGATATCTCAGAAAGTCATTTTAACAGACTTAGTAGAATTAGAGATAATAGATTTTGACGTCATTCTCAACATGGATTGGCTCCATTCATGCTATGCCTCTGTTAATTGTAGAAGCAAAATTGTTCATTTTTAGTTTCCAAATGAACCAATCTTAGAATAGAGAAGTAGTACTACAGAGTTTAAGGTTTAGTTAATTTCATACCCTAGAGCGAGTAAAATAATATGCAAAGGGTGTGTCTATCATCTTGTGTGAGTCAAGGACTCTAAAGCAGAAACTCCCAGTCTTGAGTCAGTTCTAGTAGTAAATAAATTCTTAGATGTATTTCCCAAAGATCCTCCTGGAGTTTCTCCCAAAAGGGAAATAGACTTTGGAATAAACCTTCTTTTAGATACTCAACCCATATCTATTCTTCCATACAAAATGGCTCCAACAGAACTCAGAGAGTTAAAGAAACAATTAAAGGATCTCCTAGATAAGGGATTCATTAAGCCCAGTATTTCCCCATGTGGTGCACCAGTTTTATTTGTGCATAAGAAATACTATTCTCTTGGAAGGTGTATAGACTACCATTAGTTAAACAAAGTTACAGTCAAGAGCAAATACCTACTTCCCAGAATCAATGACTTGTTTACCAACTTGAGGGTGCTAGGTACTTTTCTAAGATAGACCTCAGATTAGGCTATCTTCAGCTTAGGGTCAGAGAATGTGACATTCCAAAAATAGCTTTCCAAACTCACTTTGAGTTTCTGTCATTTCCTTTGGTTTACTAAGGCCCCAACATCTTTCATGGAATTAATGAACCGTATGTTCAAGCCACACTTAGACGTGTTAATTATAGTCTTCATCGATGACATTCTTGTCTATTTTCGTAGTGAGAAAGATCATATAGACCAATGCAGAATCATACTTTGGACTCTCAGAACTCATAAGTTGTTCACCAAATTTAGTTAGTGCGAATTTTGGCTAAGGTCAGTAGCATTCATTGGTCATATTATTTTTTGTGATTGTATTAGAGTTGATCCTCAAAAGACCGAAGTAGTGAGAAACTAACCTAGACCCATCTCTCTATTAGATATTAGGAGTTTCTTAGGTTTAGCTGGCTATTACCGTTAGTTTGTTGAAAGGTTTTCATCTATTGCATCCCCATGTCCAAATTTACTCATTAGAAAGTCAAGTTTCAGTGGTCAGATTCTTACAAAAATAGTTTTCAAGAGCTGAATACTCGACTTACCTCAGCCCTAGTTTTGACTATACCAAATGGTTCAGATGGTTTTGTTGTGTACTATGATGCATCCAGAGTAGGTTTGGGTGTGTCCTTATGCAGAGAGGTAAGGTCATAGCCTATGCCTCTAGACAGCTTATGCCCCATGAGAAGAATTATTCGACTCATGATCTTGAGTTAGCAGCTGTAGTGTTTACCTTAAAGATATAGAGTTACTATTTGTATGGGATGTATGTAGATGTGTTCATAGATCAAAAGAGATTGCAATATTTCTTTTCTTAGAAAGATTTAAATTTGCATCAGAGAAGGTCGTTAGAGTTATTAAAAGATTATGATATGAGTGTTCTTTATCATCCGAGCAAGGCCGATATAGTTACTAATGCTCTCAGTAGACTGTCTATGGGTAGTGTTATTCATGTTGAGGATGATAAGAAGAATTTAGTTCAAGAAGTTCATCATCTTACCTGACTAGATATCCGCTCAGTCGATTCAGAAAAAAGTAGTGTATGGGTACAGAAAAGTTCCGAATCCTCTCCAGGTTTGGAGGTAAAGGAAAAATAAGATAGACATCCCAGTCTTGTTAAGCCAAAATAGTCAGTCAAAGATTAGAAAGTAGATGTTTTATCTCAAGAGGGAGATGGTGTTTTGCGTTGCTAGTGTCAGCTATGTGTGCCAGGTGTAGACAACTTGAGGCAATGGATTCTTGCAGAAGTGCATAGTGCACGTTACTCTAGTCATCCAGGGACCACTAAGTTGTACTGTAATTTTTGGGAGATATATGGTGGAATGGGATGAAGAGGGATATTGTAGAATTGGTAGCTAAATGATCTATATTTCAGCAAGTTAAGATTGAGCACCAGAAACTTAGTGGGTCCATGTAACAGTTCAGTATTCCCACGTGGAAATGGGAAGTGTAAACATGGAATTCGTGACGGGTTTGCCTCATACTCATTACCAGCATGATTGTATATGGGTTATCATAGATAGGATGACCTAATCAAATCATTTTTTTCCAGTCCATACCTCCTATTTAGCCAAGGCCTATGCCAAACTTTATATTAGAGAGTTGGTCAGGTTACACGGTGTCCCAGTATCTATTATCTCAGATATAGGTACCCAGTTTACCTCAAATTTCTGGAAAGCATTCTAAAAGGGTCTTGGTACCCAAGTTCATCTTAGTACAAGCTTCCACACTCAGACAGATGGTCAAGCAGAAAGGACCATTTACACTCTAAAAGATATGCTAAGGGCATGCGTTGTTCGATTTTAAGGGTAGTTGGGATAACCACTTGTCTTAAATTGAGTTCGCATATAATAAAATCTCTCATTCCAGTATTCAGATGGCTCCATTTTAGGATCTCTATGGTAGGAGATGTACATCTCTAATTGGTTGGTTTAAGGTAGTTAAGGCCGCAGTAGTAGGTCCTGACCTTGTGTTTGATGCATTAGAGAAGGTTTAGTTGATCAAAAAAAGACTTAGGGCTGCCCAGAGCTGATAAAAATTGCATGCAGATGTTAGAAGAAAGGATCTCGAGTTTGAGATTAGTGATTTTATGTACTTGAAAAATTCTCCCTTGAAAGGAATAAAGAGGTTCGGAAAGAAGGGAAAGCTCAGTCACCGATATGTCGGTCCTTACAAGATTCTCAGCCATTTTGGAAAGGTAGCTTATGATCTGGAATTGCATTCGGATCTATCTTCCATACATCTAGTATTCGATGTCTCCTTACTAAAGAAATGCATTGGTGACCCAGCAGTCATAATCCCCTTCGAGGATGTAAATATTCAGAATGATCTCTCTTTCAAAGAGGTTCCAGTGTAGATCCTCAATCATCAGATTCGCAGACTGAGGAAAAAACAAATTCTCTTAGTCAAAGTTCTTTGGAGAAATTAGTCCGTAGAGGGAGCTACTTGGGAAGTAGAAGCAGTTGTGAGGACAAACTATCCTCACCTCTTCTCCACAACCTTAGATCCAGCTTAAGGTAATAGTCTTTCTTAGCTTTACTCAGTTCCATGTTCAGCTATTATTATAACTTGGTATCTATTACCATTGTATATTTAGTCATGCGTTCGTGAATAAGTTCAGTCTTGTACTTATGCATTAGATATGTATGTTCAATATGAAAACCCAGTTTATCAGTAGATTCAGTCATCTATTCCAAGTATCAGATAGGCATCTTTAGTGTAAGATCTCAGGTTTTCAGTAGTTCAATCACATAGTCATTCATCAGATATGAATGTTCAGTGTATAAACTAAGTCTTCTACTTTCTTAGCTTAATCTATCTCATTCGAGGAGAAATCTTCCCAAGGGGGTGATATTGTAAAACCCTGTATTTCCTTAGCATAAGATTAACTCTCAGTCCATGAGTTATCCAATATAAAATTTTTGAAATATTAAGTATTTTTTAGTTTATAGCCTGCAATTGCATAGGAAATTGAATTATCTTTCCAATGATATAAAATTTTCCTAAATTCAATAATCAGGCAAGAAATTATGGTGATTTTAAGTTTTAGTCATTAAGCTACGTCAATTTCCAGTGAACCAACACAATAACCCCATGTCGCAGTGAGATTTCAAGTCATATCTAGTATGGAAATGCATACCACCGCATCACGCCACCAGTCATTTTCAAAATTATCAAATTCCAATGACATGGTGCGATAGCGCCGCATCGCGCCAAGGATGGAAATCGATAATTTTTAGTTAGTTCTACGTTTTAAATTCCAAGGTATTTTAGGTCTTTTTCCCTTATTCCTGTCAGCCTAAACATGGGATTAAAGCCCTAAATAGCCTAATATCTCATTATTTGCTCACTTATCTCAAGAAAGAAATCATCACTTCTCTCAAGAAAGAAATCATTCTCTCTCGATTAGAAAACCCTATCTCTTGATAAATCAAGAACAAGGCTTAATAAACTAACCAAGAACTCCAAGAACTTATCAATTAAGGTATGTTAGGTGTTCATCTATGGTTCCTTTCAACCATAGAGTCCATGAACCCATTTTCAAACTACAAGATTGCTTAATTATAAACTTTCATGCTTAAATTAAATTGAATTCATGTTCCTGTTATTGTTGGGTTTTAGTTCAAGATTAAATTACAAGATTTTATGAAATTAATTATTTTATGTGTTGGATTACATGATCTTCATGATAAACCCTTTAATTTGCAAGTTGATTTATGTAGCCATTATAACTATATGTGTAGATTATTGTATGATCTAAGCATGCTCCCCATGTGTTTGATAAAATGCCTATGTGAATTAAAAAGTTCCATTATAACATTATAGCATGTATTCTTCATTCATGTATGAGTTAATACATTACAAGTGTTTGCTAAAATATCTCAATGAGTGTATTATGATCAAGTAGCCATTATTATGTTTCAAAGATTATGCTATGCATTACTTTTCATGCAATCAACTCCTGGGGTATTTAATACCCGACAATTTAGTTGCTTACCTAGGGCCAGTGTCAGTTATAGAATAGTATCATTCATGTCATGATCAGTAGTACTCTCAGTTAGTTACAGAACTTAGTTAGTTATAAAACTCAAGAGTACTCAGTATCAGTCTAGTCCAGTTCAGAATACTCAGTTTAGTGTCATTCAGTTGGGAGTAGGATTTAGCACCGATTAAACCTAAGGATGGGAGCTCATCTGCTAGAAGTGGGAGTGACTCTTAGAATTAATCCTCGCATTCTAGAACTAAGTAGAAAACATAGGCTGAGATATCAACTTACCAATTAATGGTTGATAAGGTACCTTTAACCTGCCAGATTAGGGTTCCACCATTCTCATTAAAGTGCCTGCCAGATTAGGGTAACTCTCAGTTTGTTTTTACCTATGGCACAATGCTGACACCCTTCTAATTGGGGTTACAGATTGGATCCCAACTTAGTTACCTTATCTTATTTGAGGCATGCCCATTAGATGATTACATCCCATAGTTTCAGTTTAAGACATCAAAATAGAACTCAGTTTAGATCTATAGAATTTAGACTGTCAGATATAGTCAATCAATATCGTTAACTCAGTTATCAGAAATCTCAGATTATCAACTACTTTGTATTACAACTCAATACTTAGCTTCAGAAAAAGCTCATTTATAGTATATATATATATATGCACAGTATTGCATGCTCAATATTTATAGTAGTTCAGATTATAAACGTACACAGATGTTCAGTTTTTCTATATTATTTAGTCAATTATTATTCATGTATATCGACCTTTGCATTCATCCTTGCCTCATCTAGCATACTAGTATATTCCATGTACTGACATATACTCTTTCTTTGTACTATGATGTCTTGTATCATAGGTTTGGACAATCAGGTTCCTGACAACGCATAGATAGATCTAGATTTAGCCAATAGTAGATTTAGTAGTGAGTCCTCATTTATCGAGGGTATTCTTTCATTTCATTATTACAGTAGACTCAATATTTCAGTGGATGGAGTTAGTTGGGGGATTGTCCCATCAACTCCACTTTAAGATAGTTTTAGATTAGAGGCTTTTAAGACTAGTGTTTAGACAGTGTTCAATTTTACAGATTGTTATTTCAGTTGATGCACTTTATTAATATTTATAGATTTTGAACATTATGGCATTTCAGTTTATTTTTCTGTATTTGTTACAGTATCATGTTTCAGTGCTCACAACAAATATTAGTCATGGGTTAGCTTGTGGCCCTTCAGGGTCGTAAGCATCGTGTAGTGTTTGGTGTATAGACTCTAGGCATTATAGATCTACCTATAGAAAACAAACTCTATGTATACATGAAAAGAGGAAGTCTTAATCACCTAACAAAGCAGCAAACCCTCTCATACACAATAGTAAAAATAGAAGTAGCATGATGAGCAAACTCACAAAAACTGAACCTCATACTCCACAACAATCATATATCACTACTATAACTTCAATAACTATTCTTTCAGCGACCCTGAAGAATATGAGGCATATACTTATCTCTAAGAAGACCTCAAAGAACTGATTCTATGTTAATAGGGGAAATCCAGCTGGCCTAGAATCAAGATAATCTCTCTACCAATGTTGAGCTGCCAAGTTTAATTAAAAAGTAGTGTAATCCACACCATGAGTCCTAACTAGGCCTAAAGTTTGGAGCCTATCCTTACAAATAATCAAGATGTTATAAGCATCCCTTCCTGGTGCACCAAAAAACCCAGACAGAGTCAATCTCTAAAATTTACCCAATATCTTCTATTTCTCAATTGACATTGTAGGCTGGGAAACTATCAATTATGCAACCACCGATGCAGGATGGACCTCAAATCAGGGAGCTATAGCTACAGGTTATGCTCCTTCCTTAGTACCACTCTAATCTATAGACTGTACGCGATCATATGGTGCACTACCAACTAATCCCAAAAGTTGAAGCAATGCATCCCAAAGCACTGAAGAAAAAGTAAACCCTAGTGGAGCCTAGGATGGTCCCTAGCACACCGTTCATTGGAGCAGAAAAATCTCAATCTTAGGGGAAAAAATAAGGTCTGGTAAAGTCCACCTATCCTAGCCCTTTTCTGGGGATACATATCTAGGTTGTCTATGACTTCTAGGTCATCCACGAATAATAACAAGATCCTTAGGCTTGATCTTGGGATCCTTATCTCGTGTAGTGATAACACGTGTTCTAGCTATCTCCAATAGACTGAAACAAGGGCATTCTATAGAAACCAACTCAGACTCTAGAACTAAATAAGTAAAAAAAGTGAAGAACTCCTAAGAATAACCTATAGCCTCTCAAAGATAAGAAACAAATGTCATTATTTCAATACGTGCGACTCCAATAGATAATTTCTCTTGTACCAATAATATGGGTGAACCTAGGCTCTAATACCAATTTTTCATGACCCAATTTATGTGTCATAGTTGAACCTACTTTATCCTACTAGTAGGTAAGCCAAACCATAGCCCAATGATATAAGCAATGGGCTAATTTAGAGGGAAAACATCCTAAAAGGAAAAAAATCAATAATCAAATACTTATAATAATAATACATTAAGAATATTCTAAAATATAGATAAAACATCCATTACCATCTTGTGACCTAGTAGTGTCGGTACAAAAGCTACTACAAAATGGACATTAGTACTAAATAGTCAAATAAAATATTAATCACATAATGAAACACTGGGCATAACTAATAGAAGGAAAAAGGGGAAATTTCTAACTTGAATAGATCAACCTATCTCAAAAATCAAATCAGCATAAACTCCATGCCAACGGTGACTACTAGTACTCAGATTGGCTATTAGGAAAAAACATGTGATTTTAGACTATTTACCAAGATCGTGACTTAATATAATTCAAGTGTGATAAGGTTGTCATGAAAGGTTACTCCTATTTAGATTCTAAAGGGGTTATTTATTTCTATGTGCTTGTCTTGTGATAGAGAAAAGGTGTGTTTCTTATTTTATCTATATTCACAATACTAGTGTTATTTCACTGCCTCGTTTGGATTCTTTTTGAGTTGTAAGGTATTTTAAGGATTTGTTTCCTATATATTTACTTGGTTTCCTTCTAGATTGTGATATGATTTTTCTATTGATGTTGAGCCGAGAACCAAGTATATTTTCATTCCTCTTTATAGGATGGCCTAGGCAGAGTTGAGGGACTTGAAGGAGTAGTTTCAAGATTTATTGAGTACGGGTTTCATCAGACATACTATGTCTCCTTGAGTTGATCCAACATTGTTTGTGAAGAAGAAGGATAGATCTATGTGTATGTGTAAAACTATTAGAAATTGAACAAGGTGACCATACAGAATAAGTATCCTCTTTCTCACATTGATGATTGCTATAAGCCTCCAGGTCATTATCTGTATGTTAACTATTCAGAGCTTTTCTATAACTGTCCCAAGCCATTTATGACTTTATGGAGCTGATAGTTCAGTTATTAGGCAATTTGTTTGGTTCGTAGAGTCAATTTCCTATTTTGTGGTCTTTGCTGTTATGAATTGGCTATCAGGAAAAAACATCACTTTATGACCTTGTATGCCAAATCTGACAGTTCCATCAGCTCCAAAACATCAATTTTAGGCTATAACAACCTTTGTTTTAGGCCCTAAGGTTTCCAAACCCCTCATGAGTTATTGGTCTAAATTTAATAGAATGGCCTATGGGTATGGGGCCAATTTTCATCAAAATGATCTCTGATGGATATTTTGAGTGCGCCATTGAGTCTTGAATGCCAAATTTAGTAAGGTAGTATAGTTCGTTTGGTTTCAAAAGATTCTAAATGAATCCCAAGGTATCGGTAGAACCTTAGAAGTCTTCCAATTTTTGGCGGGTACACTCAGCTGGTTCATCCACTAAATCGGCCTTATGGGCATTTTAGTAAAGGCCACTTTAGTAGATAACCATTCACTTTAGCATCATTGGATTACCCGAATCGAGCATCTTTAGTACTTGTATGACCTCTGAAGAAGATACCACATTAGCAATAGCCTGTTCGCTTTAGCGATACGCCAGTCCAAGTTGGAACCGATTTAGTGGTACTAGACTACTTTAGCAGTGACCTCTTAAGTAGTCAAGTCGCCGCTTAAGAGGCACCTACGAGGCCATTAAATTCCTTAATTTCTCAATTTTATCCCCATTTTCTAGAAGTTTAGGATCTAAAAAGCCCTAGGGAGTGAAAAATTAGAAGAGTGATTATTGAGAGATTTTGAGGTATTTGTGAGCTTGGATTACTCGTTTCTTCATCAAATTCTTGGTAAGTTTCCATTAGGGTCTTGGTTAATTAATCAATTTATTCCTAAAATCCCTAGATTATTCTTATGTAGATCAAGGCATTGTTTGATATCAGAGTTTACCTATTTTTTAGGGTAACTGTTCCTTCAACATAGGGGGACACATTCAAGGTTCTGAAAGTCGGATCCTTCAAGTGGGCCTTGCATGGATTTTTACGTAAATTTGGACCCATAGTATAAAAATGCAATATGGTTGCTGTTGTTCCCATATTGATGAGTAAATTATTATTTTGATAGCGTGGGATTGAGCAGAAACTACCTGAAAAGAAAAATCAATGATTTAGTGAATTTCACCAAGCTTTCTTAGGGATCCAGGTAGTCTAGGTTTACCTTTATTTTAGATTGGGCATTATTGTAGTGTATTTATGATAATGTACTAAATGTGGGTTGGAAATAGGTATTGGAGGTATATATAGTATAATTTGAATCTTTTAACTGATCAAAGAACCGTAATTAGGCATAATGGACTAAGCTATTTGTTCTTTAGGTAAATTTAATATCTTAGAATATATTGTGGATTATTTAATATCTAGTAATGAATCAGATATCTTAGCCTAGTTTGGTCTAGAATTTTCCTTAGAATGATTTTCGGGGATAAAAGTGGGCCCCTACGACCTATCTTAGGCAAAGAATCTTTTTAATTCTTTATAGGATCTATGGTCCTTGAGTATAATCTTAATTGAATTATTGAGCCTGAGAAGGTTTAGATTCATGATGCTTTACTATATATTAGTACTTCAAAAAGGATATTAATTTTGATTTGAGTCCGATGAATTATGACATTAAGAATAATTTGATTTCGATACTATTCATTATATGGCTTTTGGTTCAAGTCCAAAAAATGAGATACTAGTCCAATTTTAGGTCTGGCATTGAGAGGGCATTTATGACGGTTATGGAATTGGTTTGAGTCCAGTGATTTTATTGTGAAAGGATCCACAATTATGGTTCAAGATATGGTTAACTAGTGTAATTTATGCAATTATTTCTCCTTGTAGCACGTTTTGGGGTTTTGTGGGCTCGTGTTGGGTTATTTACTTTATTGCACCTTCTTACTTATGGGGGCCATTATATAGAGATAGTTTTGATTTTTGTTTATTATTATTATTTCGGTTATTCAATTACAGTATTTTGGAGTGTTATTTCAGGTTTGCCTGCTTACCTTGATTTAGCTTATTTATATTGCATTTATTATATTTATATTATGATTTAACTTAGTCGGTCGATGACACTGAGATTTGTGCTGGTTAGATTTTGGAGATAGAGTGAGCTCTCAGAGTCGGAGAGACCTTTTCTTCTTCTTCAATTTTTACTAGTTTTTTTCTTAAGACTATTATATATTAACTTCCTATTACTTGTATTCTTTTGGATTAGAGGTTCACGTACCCACACTAATAGGTCATGGGATGTATTATGTCTTTTATTTTTCTACTATTATATTATTATTCCATGATTTATTTCATGTAAGTCTTTTACATGCATATTTCCATTAATTATGCCATTTTCTACCAAATTAGCCTATTGCTAATAGCTCTGGGCTATGGTTGGGCTTACCTACTGGTGGGATAAAGTAGGTGTCATCATGACTTGAAAATTGGGTCGTGATAAATTTGTAGTAGAGTGCTAGGTCATAAGTATTGTTGATACAAGAACAAGTGTCTAGTAAAGTCCCGCATATTGAAACAATGACGTCTGTTTCTTATCTTCGTAAGGCTATAGGACATTCTTAGGAGATTTTCAATTCTTTCACTCACTTTGTGCTAAGAGTCTGAGTTGCTTTCTAAATTGATATTTGGTTTCACTCTTTCGTAGATCGCTAGGACACGTGCTATCGTTATATAAGATGAGGACCCTGAGTTTGTGACTAGGGATCCTACTGGAGTTTATAGTTGACCTAGAGGTTGAGGAAAACTAAGAGATGCAGTCCCAGCTAGTGAACAGGATAGGCAGCCTTCAACAAACCCTATTCTTGCTCCGCTCCAGAGATTCCTCTTCCCCAGCCAGTAGTGGGCACGAGGCTAGCCCAGGCTTCACCAGAGATAATTTCTTCATCACTGTTTAGGAATGCATTGGATTGGCTCTTGGGTCTATTTAGTGGTACACCATCTGATGGTACTCAGTCTACGGATCAGAGTGGTACTGAGGGAAAGGCGCAGTCTGTAGCTAAGAATCCCAGCATTGAGATTCCTCCAATGTCAGTAGTTTCCTAGCCTGCTATGTTTGTTGAGGAGTTTCCTAGGCTCCAATCCTCTAACATTGGTAGTTTTCCAGCCTGCTATGTCGTTGGGAAACCACCATGAGCGAGGATGCTTATGAGTTTTTGGTTGCTCATGAGTATAGGCTCCATAATTTGAGCCTAGTTAAGACTAATGGTGTGGATTACACTACCTTTCAGTTGGATTTGGTAGCTCAACATTGGTAGAGAGGTTATCTCTATTCCAGGACAGCGGGATCTCCCCTGTTGACCTGGATTCAGTTCTCCAAGGTCTTCCTGGAGAGACCAGTTCTCAAGATTGGAGCTGAGCTCCATGACCGTTGTGTAGTATGAGGCCCGATTTCATAAGTTGGCTATACATGCTACATACTTTCTCTCCACATGGCTACATAGAATTTAGATTTTATCGGTAGATCTTTTATTGATATTTCTGATCATGCCCAGAATATGGAAGATATGCATTGCGAGGCTTATGGGGAAACACTAAGAGGTCGCAATATAAGGCTGTTTCAGTAGGAACTAGAGTGGCTCACAGTTCATAGGCAGTAGTTCTTATAGTAGGTACCCTCCTCAACATCAAGGTTAATCAATTAGGCCTGTTCATGCCGCAGTTTAGATTACTGATGGAGGTCAGTCTAGCTATAGTGATCATCCTAGCTAGAGTAGTGGCCAGCCTCTAAGAGGTTCATTTTCTGGGAATTCTAGCTACAGTTGTTATTTTGAATCAGTCGGATCTTTTGGGTTTAGTACAATGCCTAGGGCATTTTATAATTGTGGGGCCTTAGGATATTTCTCTAGAGAGTGTCCCAGGCGGGGGGAAGTTGTTCTAATAGTGTAAAATGTTCTGTTGATCACGATAGTACCACCTCCAACTAGAGGTGGTATGAATTGTCGTCGGGGTGGTCCTCCGGGTGCTTGTAGAGGTCCTTAGGCATATAGGACAGGAGATTTATTAGGGGCCCAACTAGGTGGAGGGCAAGGTTGTTTGTTGTATAATTTTTTTGAATGCTCTTATTATAGGTATGATTTTAGTGTGCCATCAGATGCCTTTTGCTTTATTTGATCCAAGATCGGCATATTCTTATGTATCTGCATATTATACACCACAGTTAGAGTTATCTTTGGATTCTTTATCTATGTCGTTATTTGTATCGACTCCCATGGGTGATTCATTAGTAATGGATCGAGTCTATTGGTTTTGTGTTGTAATTGTTTGATAGTTTCACACTCAGACTAATTTTATTAAGTTAGACATGGTAGATTTCAATGTGATTCTGGGTACGGACTACTTATCCTTCTACATAACTTGATTTATAAGTCATGATGACACTTACTCTATCCCATAGTAAGTAAGCAAAACCATAGCCTAAAGCTTTGAACAATGGGCCAAATCAGTGGAAAAAGACACAAATGCCACGAAATTGCAAATAAAGACTTATAATAATAATTCAAGTAATATTAATTGTCTGAAAGATGAATAAGAGAGCAATAAAATCCCATGACCTAGTTATGTCGGTATAAGAACTACTAACAAAAGGAATATGACTTCTGTAATAATCAAATACAAATCAGTCTTGAATAATGAAAGACTAGACATAATTAGTAAAACGAAAAAGGGAAACTCTAACTCTGAGAGCTCACCCTATCTTCGAACTCAAATCAACACGGTCTCAGTGTCAATGGTGTCCACTATTACTTTGATCTGTACCAAAAAGGTACAAAAGTTTAGTATGAGTTCCAAATCCATGAGTGTTCAATAGGCATCATCGGAAGACTAAGTTAAGCATAATATAAGTACAATAATGCAAGATAAATAAGCTAAGTTAAGGTAGAAGGGAAAACCTAGAATAGTAATCCAAATACTGTAAATAGATAAATGAATAATCCAAAATAATAACATAATAACACATAATTATCACTACAAAACTGGACCCTATAACCCAGTAAGTGCAAAAGAGTAAATAAGCCAGTGCAGGCCCTCATAAGGCTGAAGAGTGCGAACAAACATAACAAGTGACAATAATATACTATATAAGTACATCTCGAGCTATAACCAAGAATCCTTCCATACCACAATAGTCAGATTAGAACCAATGTCATAACCATCATAAAAAGCCCCTCAATTTCAGACTTGAATCAAATATTGTATAATCAAATGTTGAATTTGAACCATAACTTATATATTCAAAAGCCGAACTTGAACCAAAACTCATATCATGAATAATGCCAGAATCAAACTTCTCTTAAGATCATAAATCGCTAAACTTGAACCAGAACTAGTATCGACTCCCAAGTACCAATCTAGTATAATATCATGTAACCAACCTCATAAAGATACTGAATATACCATCCAAAGGATACAATGCACCTATAAAGTTACAAGGAACTATTAATGGTCTTGGCCTAAGGTGGGCCAGAGGGGCCCACTTCTAATCCCAAAATTGGTTCTAAGACAAATTATATCCCGGACTAGGCTAAGGTATCTAATTTCCCTAATAGACATTAAATGATCCATATTCAGTCCTAAGATAGCAATTCTACCCTAAACATGAGACACTAAGTTAATTACAGCTAAGTTACGATTACTAATAGGCTAAAAGACCTAATTTTATACTAGTTATGCCTCTAAGACCTAATTTACCACCTGTATCTTACATAATATCATAAGTATGCTATAATTAAGCTCAACCTAATTTAAAGGTAAACCTATCCTAACTCGATGCCAAAAAATACCTAGTGAAATCTGCTAAATTGATGAATTTCCCTTTTGAGGAGATCCCGTAAGATGCCCTACTATAAAAATGATAATATTTACTTTCAAGAATGGGTAAATTCCAAGCCAAAATCAACCCTCCAATATTCTAAAGATTTGGGAAATAATAGATAATTAAACCATGGAATTCATGAAAACTTACCAAGAATTTTGAGACGAAATGTGTTATTCGAGCTTATGAATACCCTAAAATCTCTTATCAATGTCTCTCCCAAGTTTCCACACATTATAGGGTTTTTCACTATTGAAATTGTGTGAAAGTGAGAGAGGATCCCAAAAAATAAAGCATTTAAAGGAATCCCAAGTATCGTTAAAGAAGGTACTAGGCCGCTTTAGCAGTAAGACCTAGAGCACCTAGGTGCCCTTAAAATGGTACCTATCCATACTTGGCATGCCACTAAAGCGGGTAGTTGGTGCTAAAGAAATGTGAGCTTTAGCGGTCAGCTTGCTACTAAAGCACCTAGAAGGCTGCTAAAGTGGCTTCTGTAAAAGCGCCCAAGGGATGCTCTGATAAACTGTATGCTATGGTCAAGCAAAAATAAATGAATTTTGTACTGAGTGCTAAACTAAAACTATGGGAGGTATCATCTAACCGACATGCCCTAAAGCTAAGCTAATTGGAGTCCAACTTGTGACCCTAGTTTGAAGGATGCTAGTACCATGCCACAGATACTAACAATGGGTGTAGTGTCAGTCCTAAACAAGCGGGTGACCCCTGAGATCAGTCCTAAGTTGGCAGGTGATACCTGAGAGAATATTAGTCCTAAACTGGCGGGTGACATCTCTTAATCCTACTTTGGCTACGTATTTTGGGAACTTAGGGACTGCTACTAAGGAACCAATCCTAACTTGCAGGTAAGCCCCCATCCCTAGCTTGGATAAGTGTTGAATTCTACTCCCAACTGAACTGACACCGATCATGGGATTGAGTTAAGTTTAAGTGAAGAAGGAACTAACTTGGATTGCTAAGCTGATCTAAGATTGATTGACATGACAACTGACTGAACTGATAATTCTAATATATGTCCAAAACTATTATGAAAATATCGAGACTAAGTAAACAGCTAAATTTCAAGCATTCAATACCCCAGTACTAGATAGCAATAACAATAGAACCACATGAGAACTTTGAAACCATAGAGGGGAATCCTTGTTCAACATTCATCACTTAGGTATTTCATCAAACACATAAGGGACATAAGTTAAAGCATGGGAATAATTAAAAGATGTGCTACTAACATAATTGCAAAACCAAAATCATGGTTTAAGGATGTAACATGCGAAAATCACCATTCAAATGCATTACAGGAAAAATTCCATTGAAAACACATGGTAAACATAATTTGAAATCGAAGTTCATAATAGCTTCATGTAGAGAAATCATAACATGTGTAAAAATCCTAACTTTAAAGTTGAAAATGGATTCTTGGACTCCATCGGTGAAAACGACCCATGAATGAACATCACACACACCTTAATTTAAGAATTCATGAAGGTTCTTAGTGGTTTTCTTAAAGCTTGAGCTTGAATCTTGGAGAGGCTAGGGTTTGTTATTGAGTGAGAATTGTTTCTATTGAGAGGATTTGTAATTTAAGGGGTCAATTTTTGACTTTTGAAACCCTCAATCCCGTGTTATTGACCCATTGGGTGAAGGTAAAATACCTATTTGTCCTTGCATATATGAGAATAATAGTTGGAGAAATTGTGGGGCGAGCAATGGAGCGGGAGTCACGGGCTTTGGTGCGGTGCACTGGAGCGGGCACCACAGGCTCCACTGTAGTGCACTACAGGTTCATCGTGAGCTAATTGTGTGCCCTCACTACCTCTCTTATAAGAATAGCTATAACGTTTTGCTTGGGTATCTTATTAAGGCAGAATTGGTATCATTGGAACGCTGAATCAATTATCTATAATTTGGTGGATCTTCGGCTGCAAAATTCTACGTATATCAAAAGTTATACATTTTAAAGTATACCCTTGTAGAATCGAGTTTTAAACATTGGGTAAATCAAAGAATCTTAGCTTAACTTTGTTCTAAGTGATTCTTAAAAATATTTTTTGCCTCAAGATCACTTCACACTCTAGGATAAATATCATGACATGTGTGTTTAAAAATATTCATTGGATTAGAGTTAACACATGAAAGAACGATACTTCAAAGTCTAGCCCAAAAATATGGGGTGTTATAATAACACAGGCTTGGAGCATATCTTCAAAAACTGTTTGCTCTAACTGACCATTTATCTTAGGGTGGAAGGTTGTGCTAAAATCCACCCGAGTACCCAAATCTTCCTAAAAAGATCTACAAAATATTGAAGTGAACACTGAGCCCCCGTCTAAAATGATAGATATAGGCACACATGCAAATAGACTATCTCATGATCATAGATATAGGCTAACCTCTCGATACTGAAGGATATCTAAATAGGAATGAAATAGGTCGATTTGGTTGGTCGATCTACAATGATCTAAATATTATCGAAACCACAAGAGGTGTGAGGCAATCCACTAATTAAGTCTATGATAATATCCCACCTCCACTTGAGAATGGTCAATCTCTAAATCATGCCACCGCATCTTATGCTCGGCCATTACCTGCTAACAACATGGGCAATGAGATACAAAGCCTATCATATCTCACTTCATGCCGCTCCACCAATAATGCTGCATCAAATGTCTATACATCTTATTTCTACCAGGTTGAATAGAATATCTGGAGTTGTGAGCTTCACAAAAATTGATTTAATCAATTCTCCAATCCTCAAAACATAATTACGGTGATCAAATCTCAAAAGACCCTCAAAATCAATGGTTTTCCTATTGGACTCGCGATTAAACAACTAATCACAAATGATGAAAAATCTCATGTCCTCAAATTGATGGATCTAAATCTACTCAAATTAACTAGACCTCACCTCAACGCTAGCAAGAATTCTCCAGGGGTCAAAGATATCAAGTCGTACCATCAAGTTAGCTAAGAACTGTATTCCCTATACCAACCCTCTAAGAAACTAAGATAGAAGCCAAACTAAGTTGTGCTCATACACCATTAGTTGACTCAACCATAAGTAATAACTAACCTTACTACATCAACATACAATCGAAACTAATATTGAAAGCATTACAAAATCTGGTGAACCCCTCACCCCTAACAAAAAGAGCCAAAATATGAGTTGAAGTGAGAAATTCCTTGAGATATCAAAATCTTAACTCACATCCCTCAGGCCATTACTAAGGAACCTACTTTCGAGTCATTCTGGTCATCTGTGCTACAATAGTAGAAAAAACCTCAACAAACAGCCTATAGTAACTATCTAAATGAATGAAGCTACTGTAACGCCCTGAAATATCATCCCAAGATGCCACACGGGGCCCAAGGCTACACGTAGCCTCAAGCTAACCCTTTAAGCCAAAACACTACCCTTGGGTTCCAACACACCAAAATACACTCTACGCTAAGGATATATATATAAGTACGTATCATATCACATTGCACATGGCAAGGAATATCGTTAGACTGTACATATATGGAATTTCTATACACAAACCAACCCGGCAATACACTAGTCTGACATAGCCTCTATACAGTAAAATCAACGAGTCATTGGGACAAACCCCCAACTAACTCAATAGACCAAAGGGATCACAAAACAACATCACCAAAACTAGCAACTTGGTCCTCGAACAATGAGGAATCACCACTGAAGGAACGTAGATGCGGCACTCGGATATCACTATCGCGGCTGCGGCTGAGTACCTACACCTACATCATAGTAAGAATGTATCCCATAGAGAAATATATAAGTCAGCACAAGATACATACTGAGTATGTGGGGGTGCATGCAAAATATAAATAATATCATAAATTTCGTAAAAACATACATACGGACCATAATGACACACCTGGTTTGAGTGACATTGAATCATGCAACTCATAACACTTAGATAGAAAATATAGGAGAAAAACCTCATAAATCATTATAGATCATCATAGGCAACTTGACTTACCACATCAAAACTCGAAGTGACTCGGTATTTCAATAAACATGACTCTTATGGACAGGGGAGGCTCCTATAACCTACAACCCCACATGAGCTATGTGGAATACCAACGTTTGAAACCCCCATTGGTGGGAGCGTCATACTCTTTGCCAGGGAGTACGACCTTAAAACTGCAATAATCACAATCGGGCTCTCTGGCCAATATTAACATCATCAAACAACCCTACGGTGGCACATAGGTTTGGGTAAATATCAAATTTCCCTCTCGGTGCTAAGTACTACTCCCCGACAAGTTCAGAACGCGTTAGGAAATCCACCACAACATCACAAGGGTCTATCATAAAGACCAAATAAAATCTCTTGCTCATTTATCAAATCATATCAATTTGTGGATTCCTAACTCAACACATTTTAGCTCAAAATATTTTAATCTTCCTCAACATTAACATGGTGTCAATGCATTGAACCATAACTGACTCGACATTTGGACAAGGATATGAAGACTCAATACATATGATTTTCAACAATTTAACTCATCAAAACCATCGAAAAAATACCAAGACTCATTGCAACTTCAATATCAATATTTCTCAATTTGCCATCCAACTCTCATTTAAAGGTACTTGAAACATCAACCCATAGTAGGGATATAGAATTTCCAATATCAATTATAAATTCACAATAAGGAAATTGTAGAATGATATTATAAATCAAGGCTTAACAAATTAAAGCATCATACTCTCATAATCAAATACTTTTTGGACATAATTCCATCTCAACATCATACATATATCGGATGACATAATCCCATAGCTCATGGACAATAATATAAGATATAAAACCATATTTACAATTCATGGTAAAACATATAAAATCTCATGTCAATGTAATTCAACAAAAATAGCGGGCATAAGATCGAAAGGATAATCTTGTTCAAAGCCCCACAGACCTAAAAATTAAAGATGAATATGAACTTCTGACTCCGGATCTTTATTCACGAAAATAAAGGGTACCTCTCAAAGCCCTTAACATGATCAACTCAAATCCCAAATCAATTTAAAATTTCTACGGTTCAATCAAGAGACATAGAAAAATGAAATTTGGAGTAGTAGGGTTGGGAGTTTGAGCCTTAGAAAAATTTGGAGAAAAATGAGCTATTGAATGCTCTTAATGAACTTAAATCCATGGTTTACTTGGATGAATTGGAGTGGGAATGACCAAAATACCCTTAAAAATCAAATAATGTCAAGTCTGTTCTTTGGTGGACTGTTTTGATAGGCTGAAGTAGATCGCCCATAACTTTTTGTTCCGATCTCCAACTTCGTTGAAACCAATTTCATTGGAAAAAAGCCTTTTAGAGCTTTCTTTTGATATATAGTAGCTCACCCAGATCATTATGTACAAGGGGTTATAATCGTTTGAAGTTGACCCTAAAATTCGCCTAGCCTCAGTATTCTTTTCCTGCACATTTACTGTTCACCACTATTCACGGTTAGATCGGAATGATCATAACTCATCGCTCGAGTGTCCGTTTTGGATGATCCATATATCGTTGGAAATATTATTCGATGATCTACGCTATGACGAGTTGCATATCAAGACATTCCATACTGAAAAATTATTAATCATGATAAAGAATAGAATTCAACACATTTTCGTGCGAGATCTTAATAGAAAATTTTTTCCGGGGCATCACATCATCTCCCCCTTGGAAACATTCGTCTTTGAATGTAGATAGGTAGGTCAAGAATAATATGAAAATGAGTATATAGAGAAAAATCATCTTGCCCAAGCATATGCTCCATTCTAGATTTTTTTTGGATATCGTAGAAAACACACAAGCCAAGATAAACATAGCAATAAAGATTAAATCAAAAGAGAATGATACCTTTGACATGCTCAGGATTCGTAGGAAAGAGGTGGGGATATTTGGTGCGCATATCCGCTTCGGCTTCCCAAGTAGCACTCTTCACGGATTGATTTCGCTAAAGCACTTTAGCGAAAGAAACTTCCTTGTTTCTTAGCCTACGAACTTGAAAGTCAAAAACCTCAGCCGGAGTCTCTTCATATGAAAGACTATCTTGAATACCCGAGGTTTTGGAAGGATCAATCACAATAGAATCACCAATAGACTTCTTAAGCATAGAAACATGGAATACCGAATGGACGTTAGATAACTCCGCGGGCAATTTAACCTTATACACGACCTTCCCAATGCGATCCACAATCTTATAGGGACCAATGTAACGGGGACTTAGTTTCCCTTTCTTCCCAAATCTCTTCACCTCTTTCATGGGTGAAACTTTAAAGTACACTACATCACCAACATCAAATTCAAGGTCTTTCCTTCTTACATCTGCATATGATTTTTGATGACTTTGGGCAGTTTTCAACCTTTCCCGAATTAACTTAACCTTCTCCATGGCGTCGAACACCACATACGGTCTAGTCGCGGCAGCCTCACCAACTTCAAACCAACAAATGGGTGATCTACACCTTCTACCATACAAAGCTTCCAATAGGGCCATTCCAATAGTAGTATGAAAACTATTATTGTAAGCAAACTCGATTAATGCTAAGTGATCATCCCAACTACCTTTAAAATCAAGCACACAAGCCCTCAACATATCTTCTAAAGTCTGAATGGTCCACTCAGCCTGACCATCTGTTTGCGGATGGAAAGCAGAACTTAAATGAATTTGGGTACCGAGACCCTTCTGAAAAGATTTTCAAAACTGAGAGGTAAACTGAGTACCTCTGTTAGAAATAATAGCCAAAGGGATTCTCAAAATGCCATCTCCCCCTTGGGAGAAAACCTCCACCTTTTGGTCTTTAACTGACTTTTTTAACCTAACCAACGTAGGATCCCTATCTTGCTTCTTCATCACTTCTGAAACTAAAGAGGATTCGAAACCGCTTTGCACTCCTATACTACCCTCAGCATCACCAAATAACCTAACCCCAAATCTATCCAAACGATGTACCTCACGAGCCAACTCCTTCTTTCGAATCTCCACATGTGCTATGCTACCCATGGACTTCTAACTAAAGGCATCTGCTACTACATTGGCCTTGCCCGGATGATATAACATGCTTATATTAGAATCTTTCAATAGTCCTAAACATCGTCTCTGCCTAAGATTCAACTCCTTTTGGGTGAATCCATACTGTAAGCGCTTATGATCCGTGAAGATGTCGACATGGACACCATACAAATAATGTCTCCAGATTTTTGAAAGAAAAAATCATGGCAGCTAATTCAAGGTCATGGGTAGGAGAATTCTTCTCGTGAGGCTTTAGCTGCCTGGAAGCATAAGCTATATCTTGCCCTTTTGCATCAATACACAACTCAAACCAACTCTGGAAGCATCGCAATACACCACAAAACCATCAACATCGTCAGGCAAAGTCAACATAGGGGCTGAAGTGAGTCGAGTCTTCAACTCTTGAAAACTCTTCTCGCAAGATTTGGACCACAGGAACTTCACTTTCTTTTGGGTCAAACGGGTCATAGAAGACGCAATAGATGAAAACCCTTCTACAAAATGATGATAATAACTAGCTAGACCCAAGAAACTTTGGATATTAGAAGGAGAAATAGGTCTAGGACAACTCTTTACAGCCTTTATCCTTTGAGGATCAACTCTAATACCTTCGAAAGAGACAACATAACCCAAGAAGGCTACAGAGTTCAGCCAGAACTCAAACTTACTGAACGTAGCATACAACCGATGAGTTCGAAGAGTTTCTAACACAATTCGGAGATGATTTGCATAATCACCCTCACTTCGGGAGTAAATAAAAATACCATCAAGGAACACTATTAAAAATAAATCTAGATATGGCCGGAATACACGGTTCATAAGATCCATGAAAGCCGCTGGAGCATTAGTTAACCCAAAAGACATCACTAGAAATTCAAAATGACTGTAACGATTTTGGAAGGCTGTCTTGGGGATATCATATTCCCTAACCTTAAGTTGGTGATAACTAGATCTGAGGTTTATCTTTGAAAAGTAGTTCACACCTTGGAATTGATCAAATAAATCATTAATTTGAGGAAACAGATATTTATTCTTGATAGTAACCCTATTAAGATGCCAGTAATCAATACACATCCGCAAAGAACCATCTTTCTTACGCACAAACCGGATAGGTGTACCCCATGGGGACATACTAGGTCTGATATAACTTTTGTCTAAAAGATCATTCAATTGCTCCTTCAACTCTTTAAGTTTAGTGGGAGCCATGTGATATGGAGGAATAAAAATAGGGTGAGTATTAGGAAGAAGGTCAATCCCAAACTCTATCTCTCTATCAAGAGGTACTCCAGGGAGATCTTTCGAAAAGATATCAAGAAACTCATTAACAACATTAATTGACTGAATGGTCAGGGTTTCAGACTTAGTATCTTTAACCCGAACCAAATAGTGGATGCAACCCTTGGAAATCAACTTCCTAGCTTTGAGATAGGATTTGAAATGACACTTAGGAATCACAGAACTCCCGGACCATTCGAGGATAGGTTCATCAGGAAACTGAAACTTGACCACACGGGCACGACAATCAATAGACGCATAGCATGAGTAAAGACAATCCATACCCAGAATGATATCAAAGTCAACCATATCTAGCTCAATTAAATCAGCATACATAACCCAATGAATGACAGTAATAGGACATTTCTTATACACCCGCTTAGCAATGACAGACTCTTCTACCAGAGTAGAAACCAAAATAGGCTCAGAAATTAGTTCAGGATCCATTTAAAAATTTACAGCAACCAGAGGTGTCACATAAGAAAAACTCAAACCGGGATCCATCAACACATAGACATCAAAATAAATAACATGGAGCATACCAGTGACAACATTGGGAGAGTCCTCCTACTCCTGATAAGGTGGTACAACATTGAAACTATTCTGGCAATGACCGCCAGCAGTACTAGATGAAGCACCCTGAGGTGGAACTGGACGGGCTGTGGGAGGCAGGGCACTAGTAGCCTGACTCTGGGGATGGGCATCACAACTCCGCTATCTGGTACACCGGAAGTCTTTAAGTATTTGGACCAATTTGTCACAACCAAAATAGCCTCGCTGTCCCATATAACACTCCCCAAAATGGTCTTTACCACACTTAGCACACGAAGGATGATGAGGCCGATTGCTTACACTGTCCTGAGACCTGGAACGTATCGACCTATTCCCAAGATCCTGCCTGCCCTAATATATGGGATCACTAGCTGAGGAAGGCGCAGGTATAAATGGACGTCTCTGAAACTGAGGGCGACTCCCTCCGGAGAATCTAGTCTAACCAGACCCCTGCTACTCCGATCTGACTCTCTTAATACCTCTTACCCTTTCTCTTTCCTTTATCTTGTCTGACTCAATCTGTTGGTCATAAATCATTAACCTAGAAAGATCAATCTTCCTGTTGATCATAGAAGATCTACATTCTTTCACCACATAACTCGACACCCCAGTTAGAAACTTGCTCATACTAATCCTCGAGTCAGCCATCATATTGGGAACGTACTTCGATAGCTGATTAAACTTAAGACAATACTCCTTAACCGACATGGAGCCTTATCTCAAATTCATAAAATCCTCTATCTTAGCTTCCTGTAACTCAAGAGGAAAGAATCTATCCAAGAAAGCATCTTGGAACAATTTCCAAGTCACCGAAGCGGTATCTTCCTCTTTACCCTTATTCCACATCTGCACCCAGTCATAGGCAACATCCTTCAACCAATAAGAAGCCAGCTCCACACTTTTTTCCTCAATCACGTATATAATCTTTTTAATTTTCTTCATTTTATCAATATACATCTGTGGGTCCTCACCTGCTCTCGATCCATGAAACTTTGGCGGATTCATCCGCATAAAGTCATAAATTCATGCTGCTGCTGAGTTATTTTCCTACAGAGGTGGATCTTTGGCCTGAGTATTAGCGGTAACTTCCTAGGCTAGCATCTAAAAAGCTTCCTGAAATTCGGCATAGGATACCGTCTTATGTAATGAATCAACGGGTTGAGGTTGGTTGTTGTTTCCGCGAGCTCGACGTGGAGGCATTTTCTATCAAAAGAACGCACGAATTAATAGCAGAAGGAAACAGTTTTAAGCATGATAGAATCTTGTAGAAAGAAATAAATGACTTTTCCTAGAATGCCCCGGAGCATCTTGATCATAGGTGTGGCGTGCTACACATTGATGCTCAAGACTCTACATAATGCGGTTTGTCAGACTCCTTAGGACCCTTCACAACCTTAGACTCTAATACCAAGTTTATAACATCCCGAAATATCATCCCGAGATGTCATACGGTGCCTAAGGTTACACATAGCCTCAATCTAACCCTTTAAGCCAAAACACTATCCTTGGGTTCCAACACAACAACATACACGTTATGCTAAGGATATATATATAAGTACATATCATATCACATCACACATAGCACGGAATATTGTTAGACTGTACATATATGGAATGTCTATACATAAACCAACCCAACAATACACTAGTCTGATATAGCCTCTATACAGCAAAATCAATGAGCCATTGGGACAAACCCCCAACTAACTCAACAGACCAAAGGGGTCAGAACACAACAACACTAAAACTAGAAACTTGGTCCTCAAATCATGAGGACTCACCACTGAAGGAACGTAGATGCAGCACTCGAATATCACTGTCGCTGTTGCGGCTGACTACCTGAACCTACCTCCTGGTAAGAATGTAGCCCATAGAGAAATATGTGGGTCGGCACAAGAGACATACTGAGTATGTGAGGGCGCATGCAAAATATAAATAATATCATAAATTTCGTAAAAACATACATATGGACCATAATGACACACCTGGCTTGAGTGACATTGAATCATGCAACTCATAACATCTTAGATAAAAAATGTAGGAGAAAAAACTCATAAATTATTTTAGATCATCGTAGGCAACTTGACTTACCACATCAACACTCGGAGTGACTCGGTATTTCAATAAACATGACTCTTATGGATATGAAAGTTTCCTATAACCAACAATCACACGTGAGCTACGTGGAATACCAACGTTTGAAACCCCCATTGGCGGGAGCGTCATACTCTTTGCTAGGGAGTACGACATTAAAAATGCAATAATCACAATCGGGCTCTCTAGACAATATTATCATCATCAAACAACCCTATGGTGGCACAATGGTTTGGGAAAATACCAAATTTTCCTCTCGGTGCTAAGTACTACTCCCTGACAAGCTTAGAACACATTAGAAAATCCACCACAACATCATAAGGGTCTATCATAAAGACCAAATCAAATCTCTTTCTCATTTATCAAATCATATCAATTTGTGGATTCCTAACTCAACATATTTTAGCTCAAAACATTTTAATCTTCCTCAACATCAACAAGGTATCAATGCATTGAACCATAACTGACTCGACATTTGGAAAATGATATGAAGACACAATACATAATATTTTCAATAATTTAACTCATCAAAACTATCCGGAAAATACCTAGACTTATTTCAACTTCAATATCAACATTCTCAATTTGCCATCCAACTCTCATTTGAAGGTACTTGAGACATCAACCCATAGTAAGGATATAGAATTTTCAATATCAATTATAAATTCATAATAAGGAAATAGTGGAATGATAGTATAGATTAAGGCTTAACAAATTAAATCATCATACTCTAATAATCAAATACTTTTTGGACATAATTTCATCTCAACATCATACACATATCGGATGACATAATCCCATAGCTCATGGAAAATAATATAAGATATAAAACCATATTTCTAATTCATGGTAAAATATATAAAATCTCATGTCAATGTAATTCAACAAAAATACCGGGTACAAGATCGAAAGGATAATCTTGTTCAAAGCCCTACATACCTAAAAATGAAGATGAATATGAACTTTCGAATCCAAAAGTTTATTCACGAAAATAAAGGGTGCTTCTCAGAGCCCTTAACATGATCAACTCGAATCCCAAATCAATTTGAAATTTCTACGGTTCAATCAAGAGACATAGAAGGATGAAATTTGGAGTAGTAGGGTTGGGGTTTGAGCCTTAGGAAATTATGGAGAAAAATGATCTCTTGAATGCTCTTAATGGACTTAAATCCATGGTTTACCCGGATATATTGGAGTGGGAATGACCAAAATACCCTTAAAAATCAAATAATGTCAAATCTGTCTTTTGGTGGACTGTTTTGATAGGCTGAAGTAGATCGACCATAATTTTTTTTTCCGATCTCCAACTTTGCTGAAACCAATTTCATTGGAAAAAGGACTTTCAGAACTTTCTGTTTATATATAGTAGCTAAACCAGATCATTATGTACAAGGAGTTATGATTGTTTGAAGTTGACCCTAAAATTCTCCTGGCCTCAGTATTTTTTTCCTGTACATTTACTGTTCACCACTGTTCACGGTTAGATCGAAATGATCATAACTCATCGCTCGAGTGCCCGTTTTGTATGATTCACATATTGTTGGAAATATTATTTGATGCTCTACGCGATGACGGGTCACAAATCCAGAAATTTAACATAAAAAAAATTATTAATCACGATAAAGAACAGAATTCAATACATTTTCGTCCGAGATCTTAACAGAATTTTTTTCCAGAGCATCACAACTACGAACCTCAGATGAAGATGTAGGCCTTGCCCAATCATGAATATCCTTAATCTTCACTGGATCTACAATAATCCTATCCTTGGACACCACAAGTCCTAGGATTGTCACTGTCTCAAGCAAAAATTCACACTTAGAGATAATTTGGCAAAAGGCCTATGATCTCTCAAAGTATGTAGAACAATTCTCAAATGTTGTATAGGTTCCTCCCTACTCCTCAAATACATAAAGATATCATTGATGAACACAATCAAAAAAGAATCTAAGTAAGGCATGAATATGTAGTTCATCAGATTCATAAATATTGTGGGGATATTGGTTAACCCAAAAGACATCATGAGAAACTCATAATGGCCATAACAGGTCTTGAAGGCTATCTTTGGTATGTCATCAGTACAAATACTCAACTAATGGTAATCATACCTCAAGTTAATCTTAGATAACATCGCTACCCCCTGAAGCTGGTCGAAAAAATGTTAAATGCGAGGCATAAGATACTGGTTATTCACAGTCACCTAATTAAGTTGATTGTACTCAATATACATATGTAGAAACCATATTTATTCTTTACAAACAAGACAAGAGCACCCCAAGGAGTCATAACCAATCTAATTAAACCCTTACCTAGAATATATTAAAGCTGAGAATTCAGTTTCATAAGCTCGAGTAGAGCTATATGATAAGGTTCCATAGAAATAGGCTGGGTTCCTTGTTTAAGGTCAATAAAAAATTAAATATCATGGTCAAAAGGAACACCAGGTGGCTCGGTAGGGAAACTATTAGGAAACTCATGGACTATAGGAATAAAGTCAAGTGACGGACTCTCTATACTAACATAATGGATATAAGAAAGATAACACTTGTATCCCCTCAAAATAAGTCTCCTAGCTCGAATATAAAAAATAATCCCCATTGGATCGTGGAAATCATTTCCACACAATTGAGGTTATGTCAGGCAAGCTGTGGTAATTGTCTTGGAAAAACAATCCAAGCCTGGATGATAGGGGTAACACGACCATGCCAAAATTAACATTAAAATCCACCATATCTAATATAATGAGATCAAACTAGGTGTCAAATTCTTATGTAGTCACAACCTATGATCTATAAACCCGGTCCACTACTAAAGAATTACCCATGGTAGTATATATAAATAATGCCACAAATAAGGAATCCCAAGATAACTCTAACTGTAGGTCATAATAAGCAGATAAATAAGAGTACATGGATGTTGGATCAAATAAATCAAAAGATGGTGCATGGAACACTGAAATTATACCTGTAATAACGACACCTAAAGACTCTGCCTTAGGCCTAGAAGGTACAACATAAAACTGACCACGTTGATAATGCTAAACTAACACCGTTATTTTGATGCAAGGTGGTTGTGATCAATATATACCTAACAAGAGTAGGGGTCAAATCAATAAGGAGTGTAAACTAATTTTCAATACCTATGTGTGTTGAGAGTTAACTATGTGTTAACACGTAATGAAAAATTAAAACAAAATATAGACATAAAATAAGGGGTTTGGTGTAAATTAGTGTTAAAAAAATCACACACAAACACTAATAAGTCGTTGAAAAAGTGATAAGTGAATCAAATTAAGAGAAGCCTGGGGGTTATGCTATCATAGGGTTAGTTATGTATAGGTAGTCAAGAGTTAGTCCAAGTTTTAGTTAAGGGTTTGGGTGGGCTAGATTTTGGTTATCGGTGATAGTCTTTCAATAAAATACTAAATTTGACCCATGGATTCTTTCGAATACCTTATGAGCATGACAAATTCATAAATCCAATACCTCATGCTAGCATTCTTATTTATAAGAGGATGCTTATGAACATAGTCAATCCAATAACATCCTTATTTCTAAGATAATACCATGAGAGAAACTAATTCAAATTACAGTTCACAATTACTCATCACCTATATCCCTCTTTTAAGGATAATCTGGGATCCAAGACAATTGGAGTTTTCACCCATAATTTTCAATTAAAAATTAGAGCAATAGCAAAACTCAACATCCTTAACTAGTTATTTGGACTAATAATTACCCCCCTCCCCCCACACACATAATATTTACCACCTAATTAGGCATAACCCAAAGATAAGAATTTAGCTACTCATGAAACTAAAGAGAGGAGATATACCCAAGTTATCATTCAATGCATCCATTGAAATGCAAAGAAAGATCTAATCCATACCTCAATTTCAAGTTACAACTAAAACTTACTTTAAAAAAATTACTAACAATTGTTCTTTCCTCAATATGGAATGTCTTCTGCCTACCTACAATTGGAAAATTCGTTCAAAGATGATGATAATGTGAAATGGTTTTGCCATTTTGAGTTTGGGGATTCACCTGCATGAAATTATAATTTTCCCTTAAAAATTCACAGCCAATTGTGATCGCCATCTCCTGGTCGCGATTGCACTTGTGTGATAGCTTAGCATGTTGATACGATCTCCATATGTTGACTTTCATTGACTGACAATGATTGCGACTCTCAACTAACTATCATGATCCCTGAGAGTCATCTGATCTTTAATTCCTTCTTTTTTTCCTACACTCTTTCTCTTCGAACCTGATCTTTAACATTCTCATCATGTTGTCATTTATACAATTGAATTATTGTAGTGTGAAAGAATTTGGATATAAATGAGTGACAAATTTTCCACTTATCAACACCCCCAACTTAAAACTTTTCTTGTCCTCAAGCATCACTACTCGACTCAATAAGGCTAATCAATTTATAAGACCACTCTTGCAACCTAATGATCACAATGATTTCGAACAGAATTAGCACCATCATCATCCCTCAAGCATGGGAAAAACTTTTTGTGGAACTCCCCTCAAAATTTAATCACACTTTCAAGGATGCAAAAGTCTTTTAAGAACAATCAAGCAACAACTACTAACTCTCTAGAAGTGGACTCTTTATGAATAACGACTCAACTATACTCCTTTACAACATATTCCGAATATATATGAAAACCTCACCAACCTCATTTAGTTTACATTCCTCCTCACGAAGAAAAGTCCCAACACACCAAATTTCTACCATGCAGCAAGGGATAAATGTGCAAGCACTCAACTTACAAAGAATCTCTTAATACAAAAAAGTATCATGCCATATGCTTGACCTTATTTTCAATCACCACTAACTCAAAGGCACTTGGTTGGAGATCTCAAAGGACTTTTTCAAGCTTGTAATGAAGGCTAGGGGAAGGGTAGGATAAATCTTTGGGATAAAAGTAACTACAACCTACTTGAACTCCATATAAGACACTATTAAACAAAACTTTGGGTCTTAGGCCACTTCATTTATTCTTAATTTGCTTATGGGCCTACTTTTACCACATTAACTCACCCACTAATTGAAAGCATTTTCTTTTTATTTCTTTCCTTTGTACAATCATGCTTTTTTCCCTTGTTAAAACTTTTCTTATTCTCAATCATTTGTTCTCAATGGGGAAAGTTCTAGATGACACAAGTAAGCATGAGAATTAGTAAGCTAAACTTACCTCACATGGCATAAAAACTTTTCTAGGAGGATCACAGAAGGAGTTATTTATAATGTACTACCTGCTAAAGAATTTGGAGTCATAAAAAGAGGGTAAAGTATTTTACACAATTATTCACATCCATTCCCTTGATTTACACAAAAGAATTTTGATTGAGGGGGATACACATTTTGTATTTCACAATGCAATATGGCTATCATTAGCTCTAAATCAATCTGCCATCTCACATTTTGGCATGCACAAGGGCAAACAATATGGCTACCCAGACTTTACCATAGGAATAACGGCAACCCCAAACCTATAATGCCATGGATACTCACACTTCCCCTACATCTATGGCTTAAATCCCCAACACAATAGTTTTTCCTTAAGAATGTCGACACCCAATATATCATAGGGAAAGGTTCATCCAACATCATTATTAAAATAAATAAAAGTCTAGAATGAAAAATAAAAGTTAATAATCCATAAAGTGTAAGAACCATAAGGGCACCTAGTAATACAACCCAAACTAACTTAGCTTATCCATAACAAATAAAGATGGAACTCCCGTGGTTCGCAAGAAGGAAAAAAGATATTGCATCTAGTACGAGATGAGTCCAAATAAAAAAAATAAAAACATCTAAATGAGAATAAAGAAATAATAAAGACCCAAAAATCATAAATATGAAATCAATATGGATATGGGCACCCCCAATTAAAAGCTTGTAGTTTCCTTACTACCTAATAATGAAAGCATAGTTAGAGTTTAAGGGGCTCCCTGAAACTGCATCAATCATTGCAATCACTAGTTTTCGCCTCATCATCACCATCAAATTATGGATCATCATCCTCAAACCGCAAAGCTGAGACCTCATCATCATTATCTGCTCTTTGGGAAGAAAGTCAATTTTTGTGCTTTAGGACATTCCGCTGGTCCTTCACCTCTTTACATATATGGGTAAAAAAAATTCTTTATTCTTCTCCCTTCTTCTTATCTTGTCATAAGAATACCGTAGCTCTTGATGTGACTATGCCAAGGAAAAGTAGTCTTACTAAATTCTGAAGATGGAGGCTCCCTACTCCTTCTGATATGCTAGAAATCTATCATAGTTAGTCTGTGCAACTTAGGGTGGCGAGTGGTAGAAGGATCTTCTAGACACGTGATCTACCCAAAAATAAGCTCCCGAATTGATCTTATCTCAATTGATAGATCATCAAATGATCCAACTATAGATGGCCAGCAAGGGTCTATGTCATCATCCACCGACTTACCCAAGTCGATCTTTTTTTTTCTCTTTGAAGGAGCACCCTAACTATGTATATTCAAAGGGTAAATAGGTGTCTTCATGGATATCCAGTTGTCTCTCGGGTATTCCTTAACCTTGGCCCTCTTGCATAATTCGGTGATCAAGGAAGGAAATAGGAGCATTGGGCTATCTCTATTCTTGTAATTCCTAATATTATAGAGAACAAATCAACCAACATTTAAAGGAATGCTGTCTAATAGGAAACCTACCATTTGAGCTCGCATAAATGGGATATAGGTCATGTTTGTGCATGGATAAACATAGCTACAATTGATAGTCAACAAGATCTAAGTCTCAACAATGAACTCATTCCATGTTATCCACTTTTTTTCTTGTAGCCCATGTGACTTCCTTTGCCAGGCATAATATTTCAACTAATCATCTTAGTAGGAATAGTCCTTGTCCTAAAACCCTATTATATCGGCATCCAACAACCCATAGACTTTATTGATTTTGTTCATCCCTAAAATAAACTGCTTTGCCCTAAATTGTTGTAATTGATTTAGTGATGTTCACTACACTAAGATTTGCATAGAATTCTCTGACCTATTTCTTATTATCCCAGCATGGATCCAAGGTAAATGATGTCAAACTTATGGCCACCAACCTCCCATAAAATGTCGAGTGTTTTTGGGCACCTGTTATATTAATATACACCACTCCAGGAGCAACTTGCTCGTGGAGAGGTCCTCATAATAGACTATTTGACACTCAACAGCCATGAAGCAAGTTTGATCATAGTTTGTTCTCTTTAGCTTTAAGAACACAAGAACAACACAAAAATTAATATTTAATATTATCATGAGAAAACAATGCTATGTGACTTATTTAAGATAAAGAAATGATTCTCGGTCCAAGTTTGGGCTTAAAATGAGAATTTAGGACTTTTGATGGATCTTCTAGATATCTCTCAAATACGGCGATCACGAGTGACTAGACCTCAATCATGCCACCACAATTGATAAAGCATAACTTACCCGTCAATTTAAGTCAAGGTAGTCATCGTCAATATAATTACCTAACTTAAAGACGAGGTCAAATCCTCGAGGAACAATATGAGCAGTAATTTAAATAAATTTAAAATTGAAGTGGCTTGCTAAAGTGAAAGGGACTAATTGGGGCTACAAATAATTAGAGTATAATTAATTATAGGCAAATTGGACATTTTAAAGCTATGATTTCTATTCAACTTCTAAAGGACTAATTGGGGCTACAAATAATTAGAGTATAATTAATTATAGGCAAATCTTGGGATTATAATTTTCTAGGGGAAAATTATGCATGAGAGTATGATGATTCAGTGCAAATTCAAATCATTAATGATATGGTAGGCTAGGTTGAAAGTCCTTGAGGCTAACTTGTCAATAAATCCATAAAATGTCACTCACCGACCCTTTCGAGTACCTAAAGAGTGTGTCAATTAAAGCCACCTAATGCCTTAATTGGGTATCCATATTTCTAGGATGACACCTAAGGTATAGTGAAACCTCGTAATAACCGTTATGTCTAAGATAGTGAAAGTTAAAAAACTACACCCATTAATTGTCTACTATTGCCTTGGTTCCCACTTCCCTCTTTTAAGGATAGTTTGAGCTTTCAAGTGCTTAGGATTTTCACCCATAAACCCACGTGGTTATTTGGGAATTCCACCCATAAATCCCAACCAATTTAATCAAACAATAATCGAACCCATAATTAACAAACTAGAATATACACAAATGAATCACAACCCACACAAAATTTGCACCCTATTTTAACATAATACAAAAGGATGAACTAGATACACATAAGGTTAATAAGCAAGATATACACAAAAATCTCTATCAATTTGATTTATTGAAAGATAAAAAAATACAAATTGTAAGCTTTAGGGTTCAACAAATCTTTAATGGAAATTACCAATTCTCCACTTGAAAGCTACTCTAATCTGTTCTTCACCCAAAAATTAGTACAATAGATGTCTTCTCCAACTTAGAAACTAGAATGTGGATAATAATCCCCAAAAATTCAATATCTCCTTTATGAGATAGGGTTTGAACTTTTTAAGAGAATTGGGGACGAACGTGTGAATTTATAAATCTACCCCTGGGTTGTATTCCCACTAGACTATGATCGCGTAAGAACCTTGTTTGAATGAGGCTAACAGCGTGACTCTAACCTCTTTTATTCCCCCCTTTATTAAATCCTCCTGAACAGTCACTTTCCTTCCTCATGGGTGGATAAAGGTATAATCCTTTAGTTGAGTTTGAAATAGGATCGCAGCCATCCTTAGTTTAAACTGATCAGTTTCCCTCGACCTAAATTTATTAGTTTCTTGCGAATAGAGAGCTTTTAGATGGCCAAATCTCTTTGTCCACCCATCGGGATTTATGTCTCTCCCTATGGTAGGAATTAGGTGGAGAGGTCGATGTTTCTCTCTTCACCCAGGGGAACAACAGAGCTAGAGGACCTCCTGTACTGAACTTCTATCGGGGTCACACTTAGGAACTAAATATAGAATGACTTTTTGTACTGTAAAATTGATAAATATTGGAGAGGACACATCTAATGCCGACATAGTGTTGTATAGTTCTACACTACTTGATTCCTTCTCAAAAGACTCCTTATTAATATATGTGACCTCACTCACAAAACCTTATTTCATTTTGATGTGAATGAAATAAACCATCTTATTCCTGAGAGGGAAAGGAAAATCATTCTTTTCATGACTTTCCTTGGTAACCTCACATAGCCCGATTGAAGGAGAGGAGCGAAAGCAAGCAAGAAACAAGTGGATTGGGAGTAACTCCATTCATGGCTTCCTCCTTCGATTTTGACTTTTCTTTGTCTGCCTAAACCAGAAATACCGTTCGATAAAAAAAAAGGCTATCAAAATAGAAAAGCCTCACTATAGCTAATGAGTGCTTTTAGTAGGGTTGTCACAAATATGGATTGAATTATTTTCATCTTAACTAATTGATTAGTTTGTTGGTCAGTTTATTGAGAGCGAAACTGCTCTGAAATAGCTAATGACTTTGATAATTTATGTATAGGGATACAATCATCGTTAAAAAAATATCCCTTCCTCATATCCTAACCTTTAGGCAACTTCATGAAGAATGCGAGTTCTGAACTCACCTTTAGATATAAAAGCTCAGTTGTAGAATTCGTGTATAAAGAATTTGATTAGCACGCGTCAGCATTCATTCTACTTTACTAATCTAAACTGATATTGATCTTGACTTGCGAATGAACTAGTTTCTCGTATAATGATACAGGGCATGGTGACACCAACCAGCTATCTGATTCATTTGATGCAAAAACTTTGTGACACATAAAGATCGTTAGAGAAAAAAGTCAATCTAGTACGAGACCTTCACCGGCGGATCTGCAATGTACTCCCAAACACTCCTATTTATTTATTGGTCAACAAAAAACTACACAACTCACTCACATTCTTCACTACTCCTATAGGCTTGACGGAGTTCATCTTTCTTGAGGAAATTTGATTGTCTCAATGAATCATGCCTCAACTAGATAAATTGAATTCTTTCACACAATTCTTATGGTCATGCCTTTGATTATTAACTTTATCTATTCTTTTCAATTTCTATCTTCGACCTTAAAGTGAGACTCTATCTAACAAGGCTAAAGTGAAAGGGAAAGTGGGTTCTTTCTATTCATTACCAGTAGGCTTTTTTGTCTCTTATTACATCAACTAGGACTGCTAAATACCTTAATTTATTGAAAGCTCTTAGATTTATTTGATTACAATCAGATAGGAGTTCTAGTAGCTAGGAGAGGATCAGAAGTATAATCGGATGTTAGAAAAATATGCACTTTGATTAACACTATATGTCGCTAACATCACTGTGTAGAGCTAACAAGTGATGGGAAAACATTTCTAACCTCAGCATATAAGGATGTTTATCAAGTTTTTCCATGGAGTCTCTCACCCAGAGTGGTCTACAGATCAACACATGATGCCAGAATTCATTGAGGTTGATCCAAAAGTCACATAGCTTAAATAATGGAAAACCTTCTTTGTTATGCCGGTGCTCTGGTCTATTGTCTTTCCTTATCCTTACTTTTCCCACCTTTTCTTTCTTTCACTGGATGTATTTCATTCACACGGCTGGAAAGGGTCTTTGCAATCATACCGCTTTCTATTCAAGAATTGGTAGCATTTTTAAGGAAGACTACTAAGCTCCACAATAGAAACTCTCATATCTATGCAAATTCTGACTTTTCATCTTTGATTGGAAATCTCTGAGTGCTCATTCGACTTCAGAAATGACTCTACTTGTTTACTATCTGCCTTTATGACTCATCGTAGAATTTGATTTATGAATTTATAGAACTGAGTACACTAGGATAATGGTAGTGTCCTCTATTTTTTATGAACCCACAACATTCCTTATCTGTAAACCCCCTATCTTTGTCATAACCAAATTGCATATCTCAAACCAAGCCTGAGTAGACTGTTTTAGACCATAGATCACCTTTTTTTACCTGAACACTTTCCTACCCCTGAGCTCAAAAACCTGGTGGAGGACTCATATCATACATTTCATGGAGGTCTCTATGAAGCACGTTTTGTTGACATCGAGCTGATGCAGTAACCAAGATCTTTTAGCTACAACTGACAGAACGACTCATATGGAATTGAGTTTTGTTTAGCCACAGGAGAAAATAATGGATGCAATGCCATAGGTTTGTGTGAAACCTTTTGCCATAAGACAAAGTCAACTTTGTGTTTTAGGGTATATAGTCACTTGTAGCCAACTGGTGTTTTCCTCTTGGTAACCTGATCAATTCCAAAGTGTCATTTATCTTTAGAGCCCTATCAAAGCTTTCTTCCAATGTTGCTTAGAAGCTCATAACAAAATTATATCATTCAGATCGGTTGACCAGCGGTAGAGAATACCCTTTTAGTGGCCTCGTGCGGTACTCAATAAAGACAATCACACTAGATAGTGCCTTTCAAAGAATGGTGTCTATGGGAAGTAAGGGCTAGAGGATGATAATCACTAATAGAATATATGGTTGGATGAAACCTTTCAGATTACTTCCGCTCTGAATGGATGGGTTCTTTCTTCTTTGGATAGAATCCAAACTCCTGCAGGCAAGTATTTTTTTTATTACTGCCACCGAAAAGGATGAAAATAGATAAGATGTTGGTGTTAGCCTGCCTTGGACTTGTAACTAATAGTTTTTGATGAATGGAGATGGCTTTGATCCTTAACTGAATGATGGGAATACCAATTGAGGCTAGAATAGGTGGCTTTATAACCCATCCCTGGTTCCAAATCTTCGAAAGAAAAGTATACAGGGGTGGTGGATGGATTTAAAGTTGAGGGAAACCTAAATCACAAAATAACGAGATTCATTTTAAGATGTAAATTCCCGCACGCTTTTGAGCTTCGATGATTGGGAGGGCTTAATAACTTCTATCCAGCGAAGGGTAAAAGAGAAAGAAATAAATGAAGAACTGGTGCCCCTTCAGATGAGAGTTGATGGTGGCCTTCAATGGTTCCTAAAATGGGTAGTTCCCTTCTCTTGGAAGATGCAGATGGGCTTTCACATTCCTTCTCTATATAAGATCCATAGCTTGAACAACACTGTTGCACTGGGATACTCAGAAAGAAGTAAAGCACATCCACAATTGCCGAAGAAAGAACAAGAGAATCTACACTATCTTTCGCAACTTTCGAAAGAGCCATATCAAGAACAAGAGTTGGTACCACATGTGTTGTAGGACAGGCAGGAATGGGATATATATTTGAAACAACAATAGCAAGGAGATTCGCCAACAGCTCAATCGTCTTTAGGCAACCTATCCTAGTTCTATGGATTGAGAATATAAGGTAGTTATATTGAATAAAAAAGCACAGGATGAGGGTAGTAGTTCATCAATGAATAAAAGTGTATATAGACTGCACATTTCCATTGTTGCTAGACCTAATAGATTTCTAGGGTGGCTATTGCTAATAGATATCCTAGGGTTGCTAGAGCTAATAGATTTCCAACGGTTGGTTGAGCTAATAATATCTCTTTTTCTTGAGTTCTCTAAAATACAGACCCCTCATACCCTCGTTTGTAAACCCTCCCCCTAACTCATAAAAGAATAAGAGGAGGGACCTCTCCCTTTAGAGCTACTTTTAAAGGTCCAACGACCATTAACGAACAATAATGCATGAGAATGAACTCCACCCTATACCAATAACAATGCATGATAATGAACTTACCCGTTGCCTCAGTCACTTTTTTTACATCTATAAAATCTAGAATTAAGCATAAACCCATCCCTTTTTGATTGGGACTATACCTGCTGCTAAGACGAACCATAATCCATAATCCAACAGCCTTGAGAAGAGGTCCACTAGCCAGAATAGCTAATTCACATAAAGGTTCATTGTTCATAGCTTGGTTCACTGATTCTGACTGTGTCCCACTCACTCTTTCTAGAAACTTGATAACTTAAAAACCTGGTACTTGATATTTGAGCTTGAATAAAGCCTCATAGTCTATTAAGGGGAAAAAAAGAGATGGATTCGGTATAGATCTATGGTCCACCTTATACCAAACAACACAACCCACACCAGTCATAATAAGAGTAAAGTAATGGACGACATACCCCGGTCTAAATGATACTACATCTGGTAAGACTTTTGCAATATCTAATGGGTCACTCACTAAAGAATGATAGCCATCCCTAGACTAGATAAAGTGAATAAAGTTGTATCCGATGAGATTTTACTAGTAATGTATTCGAATCCCAATTTATTATTGAATATGGTAATTTCTAATTCGTTGTTGGAATATTCTAGTTCTTTTCGTATGAAGTCTTTTTGCCCAAGCAGAAACCAAAATGCAAATGCCATACAATTATTCTTATACAGCTTTGGGAAATAGTTCTCAAAGCTGACCCCATCCTTCATTCCCTCTATAATACCTTCCCACCAGGGATAAAATATTCTCAATGCATGATTCAAACAAAGACACCTTGCCACCCACTGCCACTAAATTACCCCTCCCCCAAGTTAAAATGGTGCTTGCTGTTGCACCAAGAGCTATTGCACCAGGTGCTAAAGCATGGGTTTTTTGTATCCATTGAGAAAAAATAGGTTGTAATTATATAGTGGTATCTGAAATTATATCTTGAGGATGCCCTAAATCTCTCATAGTATCATAATAAATATACAAAATAAAATTGTGAAAGCCTAGAAATATACATGCCCAGTTAAGATGAGATATGATTGCATTACGATGCCTAAAGACACGATCTAATAGATCATTGTACCTAGTAGTTCGATCAAAATCTCTTACCATAAAAATGGTTGTATGCACGACAGCACCAACTATGAGAAATCTACCAATCCATATGTGATGTGTGAATAATAACAGTTGTGTACCATAGTTAGTATCTAGATATGGTTAAGGGGGAATGAAATACATATCATGAGCTACAACAATGGTTAAAGATCCTAACATAGCAAAGTTAAGAGATAATTTAGCATGACATGACGTTGTTAGGATCTCATATAGGCCTTTTTGGACCTAACCTATAAATGGACCTTTATGGGCTTCTAAAATATCTTTTAGTCCATGACCAATACCCAGTTGGTCTTATAGATGTGACCCGCTATTAGGAAAAGAATTGCAATAGCTAAATGGTGATGGGAAATATCAGTCAGCCACAGACCCCCAGTTACTAGATCTAATCCTCCACAAAAATTAAAAAGTTTGTATATTTTGACCAATTCAAGCTGAAAAATGGGGTTGCTCCCTCAGAAAAACTGGTATAAAGTTGAGCCAAAAGATCTCGATTCAAGATAAATTCATGAGGAAGTGGTATCTCTTTATGATCTACTCCAGTGTATAGAAATTGGTTAATCGGTAAACATACATGTACTTGATGCCCCACCCAAGAGAGAGACCTAAGTCCTAGTAGCCCTGCTAAATGGTGATTCAGCATAGATTCTACAAGTTGAAACCAAGACAATTTTGGCGCCGCTTTATGATAAAGAAAATAACCAGCAAAAAGCATTAACACTGGAAATACCAATGCCCCAATTGTTGAACAATAAAGTTATAATTCACTAGTTATTCCAGAAGCTCGCCAAATCTGAAAAAAAATAGAGGTTATTTGTATTCCTCGAAAAACCCCATCTACGTCACCATTTAATATTTCTTGGCCCACTAGTGGTCAAACCACCTGGGCACTAGGCCGAGTTGGGTCACTTAGCCACGCTTCATAATTAGAAAAATGAGCATCGTGGAAATACATGACTGCTCAACTAAGGAAAGATGATGGAGAGTTGACCAAAATGTCAACTAAATACTTTTCGAGAGATATCCTCCAAATCACTAGTATGGCTATCAAAATCATGAGCATCAGCATGTAGGTTCTAGATCCAAGTGGTAGTATCAGGCCCTTTAGCTATTATTCTTAAGAAATGACCCGGTCTAGTCCATTCCTCGAAAGAAGTTTTGATGGGATCCCTATCTACCAAAACTCTAACTTCTGGTTCTGGTGAACGAATAATCATTGAGTCCACCTCTTTCCGGACAACACATATAAAGAGACCCACCAACAGTCAAATAATTAGTGAACCTTAAACATAGAGAGATATTTCTATAATTAGTTCCTTTCTCTTCTATTTTTCTATCTCTTATTTATTTATTTTCTTTAATATTTACTAGAGCAATTATGATCTAGAAGTCGATCTGGGACAAGTGTTTAGATCTATTTTGACATAGCCTTGAGGAGCTCAACGGACCCTTTAACCTTTTAAAAATCTCTATGGGCTTTGGATTGATCCAAAAATGACTTTTTTGTGCAACCTAGTGTATATTCATAGAAGTTATTAGATGGAGCTCTTTAATATTTTACCTAGAAGATTGTAATTACTCTATTCCAAATCACACTATTTGCCATTAGACATTACTAAGAGACATCCCCGTTATATATATTTAGTGATTCAAGGATTTCTTTTATTAGTTTTAATACTAAAAACTAATAAGAATTTTATTTGATTGAATTTTTTCATTTTAATATTTAATATAAATAAATAGATTAAAAAAAATCTATTTTGTCCTCTATCTGTCTTTTTTACTTCTAAAAAACAGCAGATGAATATAGAAGTAAAATAAAAGGCTTAGAAGGGAGATAATGAAATTATGTGATTGGGTCTTCCAAAAGCAAAGGAATGATCTATTTTTTAGTTAACTAATATGATGGGTCCAACAAATAATTAATTATTAAAATATCTAAATTCTAAATGAAGGATAGTAAATAAATGGGGTCTTCTTTTATTCAAAATGTCTCGTGATCTTCAATCAATTATGCACTTCAATATAATTACCGGGAGTAAGCGCTATAGCCTATTTCCAATACTCAGCGGCTTGATCGAACCAACCCTCTACAATTTCAGAATCTCCCTGTTGAATGGACCGTTCTCTCTGGCCAAAATAGGTAGTTCAATTCCTTCCCTTAGAACCGTACTTGAGAATTTCTTACCTCATACCGCTCAGCAGTCAATTCTTTGGTTGTCCCATTTTGATCTATACCATATCTATCTAATTAGATTTCTCATGGATCTATCCCACTTTTAGGGTTAACGAAAATAAAAATAGGTTAATTACATGAGTTTAAAACTAAAATTTGGATGAATAATCCGTTTATTAGTTTAACTTTTTTCTCACCTTCAGAAGAATAAAGCATAGGCATTTCTATTACTGGTAGAATTTTTTGAAAGGTAAATATTCAGTTTCTTAGATAAATTTATATTAAATCTTTGAAAAAGACTTTCTATCATAAGAAAGAAAATACTTACTATCTTTGGGATCTGATCCTACACCGCTGCTCAAGACTTTAGTGGATCAACTCTATTACATAAGTTATTCCTAATTCTTATCTCACATTATGAGATAAGTATGCAGTTATTATTGTATCGGCTCCAAACCTCGCTAATTGATCTTTATGGTTCTTCTTCCCTCTCTATCAATTAAAGCCTTATATCCATAGAAAAATTTGCTAGGCATTTTTATTTTTTCCTATTTTGACTTTTATGAAGTTTCTTTCTTTGCTACAGCTGATAAAAATCATTGTTTTAGACGATGCATATACAGAAAGCCTATTTGTTTCTAGTAGTTACTTTACTAATTTTACTTTTTTTTCTTTCTATACTGGAGATAGTCGCACGTAATGACCTATCATGGCCATATTATTAAAATACTATGGTAAGAATGGGTTTCATTATAGTTCTCAAAAATAATATTCCATCGGTTTCGTATGTTCTCCATTACTTGTGTGGATAAGCCCTATATTGTAGAGTATATAACTTTGATCGTAGGTATCAATTTATAGTCGCATAGCTTCATAATAATTCTGCAAATCTTCCGCGTCATTTCCTTTGGACTAAGCCAACATCTATTATGGTCGTCATTCAATTGAAAGAATCTCTGTTCCAGAACCATACGTGAGAATTTCACCTCACACGGCTCCTCCCTTATATGAATAATGAGAATAATACATAGAATCAAAAAAAAAGATTTAATGATGAAAATATTCTCATTATGAACTCAACAGGGCTAGTGTTTTTACAAGAAATCTCTAGCCAACCTTCCTGCAAGAGATTCTTTATTAACATCCCTATTGGGACTAGATAGAAATGCAAATATAAATCCAACAATTTCTTTACTTTTAACGCTTCCAAATTTACAGGAATTAGTCACTTCAATAGCCTTCGATGGTTATACGGGTATCCAAAGGACCAATGAGATGGATATTTTTTGTCCCAACCATTATTTTAGTCCCAAGCCCGCTAAGGGAAGGGATGACTTAGAACAAAGTTTTTGTATTGTTGATTCCTAGGTGTAGCGCTTCTTCCCCTATGCTGCCTATTAGGGCCAGTAGAGTAGGATTAACTCATAATACAGAACCTCTAGTCTTAACCGTTTTCTTAATACTAGAATCGAGAATTGAAACATAACATCTGAGGTTGCATTAATCGAGGATACACGACAGAAGGAATTGTTTGATTTTGAAACTTTACCTTCAAAAAGTGTAGATTTTTTTTTCTAAAATTTTCTTGAATCACGTGTTTTTATCCTCATAAGACTGAGAGAAATGAATGAATATGAAATAAACAAAAGAATCAAATCGCACCATCTCTGTAATAGGTAAATGCCTCTTTTTCTCCTGAAGTTGTCAGAATTACTTGTAATAAGATATTGGCGACAATGGAAAAGGTCTTATCAATAAAATTTCCATTTATACGTGATCTAGGCATAGGTAGCAATCCATTCTAGAATTCTTCTCATTACCTCATGTGGGAAAAAGATCCCATAAAGAAAAGAATTGTATAGTATAAAATAACATAAAACCTTATTTTTTTTTTAAGAAAAAAAAAACAAAAGATATGAATCCTCTATTCAAACTGTTTCTTTTTTACAGGAGTCGCTAAGAAATAAGAAATATTTCAGTGTAATTTGATTTCATACTAATGTAGTAGTATATGAACTATTCTGATTTCGGTGAAATTACAACTTGTGATTGGTAGTAAAACATTGATTCACTCGTTGAGACCTAATTCGATCTTCATAGAGATCTCGAGATATTTTCTTACGAAGTTTTTTTATAGCATCTATAACCGCTTATGGTTTAGGTGGGAAACCTGTCAAATATACATCTATAGGAATTAGCTTATTGACTCCCCAAACATTACTATAAGAATCAGTACTGAACATCCCGCCTGTAATTATACAGGATCCCATAGCAATAACATATTTTGGTTCAATCATTTTCTCATATAATCTCACTAAAAAGGTGTCATTTTCATTATTACTATTCTAGCCGTTAAAATTAGATCCGCTTGTCTAGGACTCGATCTTTGTACTAGTCCATAACGATTAAACTCAAAGCGTGAACCTATTAGTGAAGCAAATTCAACGAAGCAACAACTGGTACCATAGAGAATCATCCATAAACTACAGAGTCTTGACCAATTTCGAAGATCATTTAATGTAGTTGAAATAATTGAATTTGGGGTAGTTCGATCAAGTAAAGAAAATTAAATAGAATTCATAACTGTCTCAATATTATTTTTCTATTTTTCTTTTTATTGTCTGAATATTCAGATAAGAATGAAAATCAAAGCTTCTATAAATACAGATACACCCAATACGTCAAAACTCATTGCCCATGGATAAAGAAAAACTGTTTCAACATCAAAAACAACAAAAATTAGAGAAAACATATAATAATGGATTCGAAGTTGTAACCAAGCATCACTTATTGGTTATATACCCGACTCATAAGTAGAAAATTTCTCCGGCCCTTTGCTAATCAGGACTAACACTTCAAAAATAAAAAATGCCAAAATACGAACATGGATGGATATTATTAGAAATGCCTAAAAAAATCATATTCGTAAAACATAAACATAAATGCACTCCTATGAACGTGGAAAATATAATGGATTCGATTGGTCGATTTGAATTAAAATTGTCAAGCCATCCATAACTATATTAGTCAAAACAAGAATTCATTTTGGTCGAACCGGCTAGTTTGGTTTTGTTTATTGGTTTATTTTAGGGCATATCTCATTGCAAGATTCATCGACTGGAATCCGATTTTATTTCCATTATACTTATTTCTATTTTATTTAGTTAGTAGAACCTTCTAACTATATATTACTCTTATACAAATTCTCCTCTTTCTCTTATTTTTTTCTCTAAACTAAAGATGGGGAATTTTAAATTAATTAATTATCTTAGTTCTTCTTTAATTAGAAATTTTTTAAATATTTCTATTTTTTCTTTAAATAGAATCAGGAGGTCTTTATTTTAATTTTTTTCTTAGTGATTTAGTGATCTAGAATGGAACAAGTAATCAAATAGAAGAGAATGTATAGGAACTTCCATCTTAAGATTTAGAAGATCTTGTGTTGGTATATTTCTTTTATTATTTTATTATTATTTAATAATAGTATTAGGATTCAAATCAAAGTGAAGGGGTTTTTCTTGGTTGAATACAGAAAAAGAAGGTTACCTTTTTTGTGTTGTGCTTTGCTAGGTCGAGGTAAGTAAGGTATACGAAGGAAAAGCCTATTTGATAGTGAAAGTGACCAAAGATATTCGTTTTTTAAAAAAGTTTAGCTTGTACAGAAATACAACAATTCCTTCCTAAATCCATGTGTATTCGTCTTCGTATTTGTTCATTTCACCAGGCCCATGAAATGATTTGACTTCCAAAATTCAATAAGATCGGGGATATCAAAATAAAGCGGGTCTCACTAATTCTTTTATTATGGATATGGATATGTAATTTGCCTCTGAAGATTAATGATGAAAGGTTGGTTTGTTTATCTGCAATTCAAAAAATAAATATCGATTGGATCCACTGATATATGTTTTTTCTTTCATCTGCTTAAGCTTAAACGATTGTCGTGAATAAACTTATAGGAATAGTTGAATTTCACTTAGTTACAAGCAAGAAATAATAATGAAGAAATGAAAATTATATAAAAAATTTTTCATTTTTATTTTATTTTATAGGGTTATACGGACTTGAACCGTAGACCCTCTCGATAAAACAGATCAAACTTATCATTATTAAAATAATCTGAACTGTTTCAAAGACCAAACATGTATTATTTTTAATTGGGCACTTTTATTAACTAATATTTGTAGCAGTTAATCTGCCATTTTTTTTATTGATAGAAAAAATGATAAGGAAATGGATCCATGTGCTCCGATTCCTTATTTGGGAATATTACCAAAGTGTTTTAAAGGTGGGGTTATCTTGACGTAGGTCTGTCTCTAGCCAAAATAAAATTAAGTTAAATGAAGTTTCTATCGTTTCTGCTTAAAAAATCAAATATGAAACTTCATACACCTTAAAGTTCATATGACCAAAAGAGATTTTTTTGAGGTCCTTATACTCATTATGCCTAGCATTTAATAGACTGGGTATTCACCTTATCAAGATTTCAAATCAATGATGGAGTCTGTTTGCCACCTCCTAAATGGACGTCCAAATTGGACAAAACCCTTTGTTAGGCTATGGTTCCCTCAAAGTTATGGAGTAAGACATCGATTTCTCAACAAGATCAATTTTTCTGATTGTATGATGAAATCCCTTGAAAAACATTGGCGTGCGTGTAAATGAGTTGCTCTACCAACTGAGCTATAGCCCTTAGTGCTTGTGATACATAGTTTATCATGTAGATAAATTCTTTTCAAGATAAATATTCCATGATCCAACATAAACAATCTTTGATCTCTTTGAGTGGTATTCCTTATTAGATTAGTATTGATTATAAGTAATATGATATTTATAATCCATCGACAGGATGTGTTTCGTTTGGTTCTCTTTGGAATGATAAATGACCTACTTAACTTAGTGGTTAGAGTACTACTTTCATACGGTAGTAGTCATTGGTTCAAATTCAATATTAGTTAAAAGTTATTAGATACCAGAGTCAATGGTATCTAATAAGGTTAACGACCCACCTTTACTAATATTTATTTTCTAATTTTGTATCTTTTCTATTTCATTTTTAAATTTGAATTTATGCATCAGAATTGGCGTCTGTTTTATTGTATTTGATTGTATTCACTCGATAGAATCTAAATAGGATTAGAAAGAGAAATTCTTTATATTATTCAAATGTACTAACTAGTCATACTAACTAGTTATGAAATCGGATTGATAGCCTCCACCCGTGTTCTAGAACTTCGGAGAGCTAGATTTGCCTCAATTTTTTCTCTCATTCCTTCAACCTTTCTCACATTATCTTCCACTATTTCAAGAGTTTTCTAATCTTCTTATGGATTAATGTCACTACCCTTCTTGGCATTATTTGCTAAAATAGTGATCTTATTATTGCCTATTCTAGCAAAACCACCTATCAGAGCCATTGTTAACCATTGGTTGTTAAGGCGTATTCACAAAATCCCTATATCTACGGCTGTGGCAATAGGGGCATGATTTGGTAATATGCCAATTTGACCACTATTAGTAGATAACATGATTTCTTCCACTTCTGAATCCCAAACAATTTGATTAGGAGTCAGTACACTAAGATTTAAGGTCATTTCTCCAAATTGCTCTCCATTTTTAAGTTCATAGACTTCACGGTAGCTTCATCGATATTACCTACCAAATAAAAGGCTTTTTTAGGAAGACCATCTAATTCTCCGAAAAGGATCAATTGAAATCCTCAAATTGTTTCTGCTACACCAACATATTTCCCTGGAGAACTGGTAAATGTTTCTACTACAAAAAAGGGTTGTGAAAATAAACATGGTTGATGTTGGGCAGTTTTGTAATGTTCCTCAGCAACGATATGAGGTTAAAGCATGGTTGACGTTGAATCTAAAGGATCTACTACTCGATAAATACCTTTGGCAATCAATCCTCTTAATAGTACGGTAGTAGCATCTAAATATGCAAATATGTAGTAGGAGCAGGGTCGGTCAAATCATCTGCGGGTACATAAATTACTTGAATAGAGGTTATGGAACCTTCTTTGGTAGAAGTAATTCTTTCTTGTAAAGAACACAGTTCAGTACTTAGGGTCGGTTGATAACCCACAGTGGAAGGCATTCTACCCAATAAGGCTGATACTTCAGATTCTGCTTCGATGAAACGAAAGATATTATCGATAAATAGAAGTACGTCTTGCTCATTAACATCTCAAAAAATATTCCGCCATAGTTAGTGCAGTCAAACCAAATCTCATACGAGCTCCTGATGGTTCATTCATCTAACGATAAACTAGGTCCACTTTTGATTATGCAATATTTTCTTCATTAATCACTCTAGATTCTTTCATTTCCATGTAAATATCATTTCCTTCCCGAGTACGTTCACCCACTCTGCCAAATACGGAACGCCCCATGAGCTTTAGCAATATTGTTAATCAATTCCATAATGAGTACTGTTTTACCCACTCCAGCTCCCCCCGAATAGTCCATTATTGCTCCATGGAGATAAGGGGCTAAAAAATCTACTACTTTAATTCCTATTTCAAAAATAGTTAATTTTGTATCCAACTATATAAAGGCGGGCGCAGATCTATGAATATAAGATGTTGTACTAGTATGTACAGGCCCTAAATTATCAACAGGCTCTTCGAGCAAGTTAAAAATTCATCCTAGAGTCGCTCCCCCGATTGGAACACTTATAGGAGGTCCTATGTCAATCACTTTCATTCCTCTCGTTAAACCGTCTGTAGCACTCATAGCTATAGCTCTAACTTAATTATTTTATAATAATTGTTGTACCTCACAAGCCACATTAAATGGTTGACCAACACAATCTCGACCTTGAACTATGAGAGCGTTATAAATATTCGGCATCTTTCCCCGGGGAAAGGCTATATCTAGTACCGGACCGATGATTTAGATGACACGACCCAAACTTTTTTTCAAGCATGAAAACCCCAGAACCAGAAGTAGTAGGATTGATTCTCATAATACTAAAATAAACAAATATGTCAAAATATTTTTTCAAAAATTATCGAATTCAAAGTAAATATCCGCTAGCACGTCGATCAGTTAATTCAATAAAATGGGAATTAGCACTCAATTTTGTTGGCACCATGCAATTGAACCAATTCAATTGTTTACTCATTCAATGAGATTGAGTTAATTTGCAATCTCACCTAACATATTTTAATTTTAAAATCTCAAGTGGATGAATCAGGATCTTGAGAAAGTCTTTCATTTGTCTATCATTATAGACAATCCCGTCCATATTATCTATTCTATGGAATTCAAACCTGAAAGTTATTTTATATTTCTATTACGATTAACTATTTGGATCTAATGGGATCCTCTTCTTATTTTTCTTTGTTTTTAATTAAATTTCAGCATATTGATTTATGCCTAGCCTATTATCTTCTTTGCATTTTTCTTTCTTTTTTATACCTTTCATATCAGAATTCCATATATTTTCACATTTAGGATTTACATCTACAACATATACCACTTTCAAAGGGGAATTTCTTATTATTTAGCTTAGTTAGGTATTTCAATTTCAAAAATAAGGTAAAAAATAAAAATTGGGTTGGCTATATATATGAAAGAGTAAAAAATAATGATGTATTTGGCAAATCAAATACCGTGGTCTAATAATCAACCATTCTGAACAATTAATAATATTAGTATTAGTTGGAAATTTTATGAAAGATTCCTGTGAAAAGTTTCATTAACGCAGAATTTGTGTCGAGTAGACCTTATTGTTGTGAGAATTCTTAATTCATGAGTTATAGGGAGGGATTTATGTCACCACAAATAGAGACTAAAGCAAGTGTTGGATTCAAAGCTGCTGTTAAAGAGTACAAATTGACTTATTATACTCCTGAGTACCAAACTAAGGATACTGATATATTGGCAGCATTTCGAGTAACTCCTCAACTTGGAGTTCCACCGGAAGAAGCAGGGGCCACAGTAGCTGCCAAATCTTCTACTGTTACATGGACAACTGTATGGACCAATGGAGTTATAAGTCTTGATCGTTACAAAGGGAGATTCTACCACATCAACAGTGTTGTTAGATAAAAAGATCAATATATTGCTTATGTAGCTTACTCTTTCGACTTTTTTTAAGAAGGTTCTATTACCAAAATGTTTACTTCTCTTGTAGATAATGTATTTGGGTTCAAATTCCTATGCGCTTTACGTCTGGAAGATATGCGAGTCCCTACTGCTTATATTAAAACTTTCCAAGGTCCACCTTATAGGATCCAAGTTGAAAGAGATAAATTGAATAAGTACGGTCGTCCTCTGTTGGGATGTACTATTAAACCTAAATTGGGGTTATCTACTAAAAAGTATGGTAGAGTTGTTTATGAATGTCTTTGTGGAGGACTTAATTTTAACAAAGATGATGAGAACGTGAACTCACAACCATTTATGCGCTGGAGATATCGTTTCTTATTTTGTGCCGAAGCACTTTATAAAGCACAGGATGAAAAAGGTGAAATCAAAGGGCATTACTTGAATGCTACTGCAGGTACATGCAAAGAAATGATGAAAAGAGCTGTATTTGCTAAAGAATTGGGCATTCCGATTGTAATGCATGACTACTTAATGGGGGGATTCACCGCAAATACTAGCTTGGCTTATTATTGCCGAGATAATGGTCTACTTCTTTACATCCACCATGCAAAGGATGCGGTTATTGACATACCAAAGAATCATGGTATGCAATTTTGGGTATTAGCAAAAGTGTGATGTATGTCTGGTGGAGATCATATTCACGCCGGTACCATAGTAGGTAAACTTGATGGTGAAAGAGACATAACTTTGGGATTTGTTGATTTATTGCGTGATGATGTTTTTAAACAAATCGAAGTTGCGGTATTTATTTCACTCAAGATGGTCTCTTTACCAGGTGTTCTACCTGTGGCTTCAGAAGGTATTCATGTTTGGAATATGCCTGCTCGGACCAAGATCTTTGGGGATGATTCCATAATACAGTTCGGTGGAGGAACTTTAGGACATCCTTGGGGTAATGTGCTAGGTGTCGTAGCTAATCGAGTAGCTCTAGAAGCATGTGTAAAAGCTCTTAATGAAGGACGTAATCTTGCTTGGGAAGGTAATGAGATTTTTCGTGAGGCTTCCAAATGGAGCTTGGAACTAGCTGCTGCTTGTGAGGTATGGAAAGAGATCGTATTTAATTTTGCAGTAGTGGACGTCTTGGATATGTAAAAATAGTAGACATTAGCAGATAAATTAGCAGGAAATAACGAAGGATAAAGAGAAAGAACTCAAGTAATTATCCTTTGTTCTCTTGATTGAATAGTAATTAAACTCGGCCCAATGTTTTGCTACAAGGATTGAACCGAATACAACAAAAATTCTATTACATATATTTTGACTAAGTATATACTTACCTAGATATACAAGATTTGAAATACAAAATCTAGAAAACTAAATAAAAATCTAAGACTCAAATCTTTCTATAGTTGTCTTGGATCCACAATAAATCCTACGAATTCTTAGGATTGGTATATTTTTTCTATCCTATAGTTTGTAGTTTCCCTAAATCAAGCCAAGTAGCATAACTCTTTTTGCCCATCCATTATATTGTCCCCTTTGTTCCGTTCCATGTTGAAATGGAAGCTTAATTTATTGCTTATTATTTTATTAGATTTTAGATTAGTTAGAGATTATATATTAGTATTAGATGAGATTTTAAGAATTTTTTTAATTTCTTTATAGCAGTATAGGAGAGGACAAATCTCTTTTTTTTTGAAGCGAATTTTACATGACATAGGAGAAGCCGCCTTTTATCAAAAATTATATTATTATATTTATATTATTTTTAATAATAAAATGGGATTCCGACATATTAATATATAGTGAAGTGTTCCCCCAGATTCAGAACATTTTTTCAATACTTACTAATAATCCTACTAATAATCCTAGTGTTTGGATTTCTATGCTTAGTCTGGTAGGAAATAAGATATTCAAATAAATAATTTTATAGAGAATGACTATTCATCTATTGTATTTTCATGCAAATAGGGGGAAATAAAACTCTATGGAAAGATGGTGGTTTAATTCGATATTGTTTAAGAAGGATTTCGAATACAAATGTGGGCTAAATAAATTAATGGGCAGTCTTGGTCCTATTGAAAATACCAGTGAAGATTCAAATCAAAAAGTGAAACACATTCCTAGTTGCAGTAATGTTGATTATTTAATCGGCATTAAAGACATTCGGAATTTCATCTCGGATGACACTTTTGTAGTTAGTGATAGGAATGGAGACATTTATTCCATCGATTTTGATATTGGAAATCAGATTTTTGAAATTGACAACGATCATTCTTTTCTGAGTGAACTATAAAGTTCTTTTGATAGTTTTTGAAACTCGAGTTATCTGAATAATGGATTTAGGGGCGAAGATCCCTACTATAATTCTTACATGTATGATACTCAATATAGTTGGAATAATCACGTTAATAGTTGCATTGATAACTATCTTCAGTCTCAAATCTGTATAGATACTTCCATTATAAGTGGTAGTGAGAATTATAGTGATAGTTACATTTATAGGGCCATTTATGGTGGTGAAAGTAAAAATAGTATTGAAAATGAGGGTTCCAGTATTCAAACTCGTACAAAGGGCAATGATTTAACTATAAGAGAAAGTTCTAATGGCAGTGATTTAACTATGAGAGAAAGTTCTAATGATCTCGAGCTAACTTAAAAATACAGGCATTTATGGGTTCAATGCGATAATTGTTATGGATTAAATTATAAGAAATTTTTTTAATAAAAAATGAATATTTCTGAACAATGTGGATAGAATTGAACTTTTGATCGATCTGGGTACTTGGGATCTTATGGATGAAGACATGGTCTCTCTGGATCCCATTCAATTACATTTGGAAGAAGATCCTTATAAAGATCGTATTGATTCTTGTCAAAGAAAGACAAGATTAACCAAGGCTGTTCAAACAGGCATAGGCCAACTAAATGGCATTCCCATAGCAATTGGGGTTATGGATTTTTAGTTTATGGGAGGTAGTATAGGATCTGTAGTCGGAGAGAAAATCACCCATTTAATTGAACACGCTGCCAATCAAATTTTACCTTTTATTATAGTGCGTGCTTCTAGGGGGAGTGCATGCAGGAAGGGAGTTTGAGCTTGATGCAAATGGCAAAATATCTTCTGCTTTATATGATTATCAATTAAAATAAAAATTATTTTATGTTTCAATCCTTACATCTCCGACAGCTGGTGGAGTGACAGTTAGTTTTGATATGTTGGGGGATATCATTATTGCCGAACCCAATGCCTACATTGCAATTGCAGGTAAAAGAGCAATTGAATAAATATTGAATCAAAAAGTACCCAAAGGTTCACAAGTAGCTGAATACTTATTCCAGAAGGGTTTATTTGACCTAATTGTATCATTTAATCTTTTAAAAAACGTTCTATGTGAGTTATTTAGGCTCCACACCTTTTTTCCTTTGAATAAAAAGTCAAGCAAAATCAAGTAGAGCACTAAGAACATTATTCTATTTTATTTGTGTTTGTAGCAAAAAAGTAGTTAGTTTATCGGAATCAAAGTAAATAAGATAATAATGGCCCTTTCTTTGGTGATAGAAGATCTAATTGTAAAACGAATCAAAATTACAGTTCAGGATAACTCATTTTTGACTTATATTCCTGATTACGAATCAAAAAGCCTTTATCACCAAGAGTGAGTTCTTCTTTTCATAAAATTTGGAAAATAAAATGAATTTCTTCTTGTCTTAGGTATATAATTTGAAATTAAAATATAGATAATAGAGATTTGTATCTTCTCTATCTCCCTAAAACCAGTTTAGGTAAAAATTCATGTTTGGTCGGATTCAAACGAATCTTTCAATAATCTCTTTATCTATTTTTACAAAATTAGAAGACAAGAACAAAAGACAAAGAACAAAATAATAAAGTTTATTATGATACATATCTTTCTCATGTAAGAAATGAATAATTCCATTTATTTAGTTCTACATTCTTTGCACTTATTCTTATTATACGTACTCAGTTAAGTTTAGATATATCTATATTAAGAATTTCATATTCTTCAAATTCTATTAATAATAAAATTATCTAATTAGAATTCAAATTCTTAATTTAATTATAATTATTTAATTATTACAAGATATCTTTATTTATATAATAACATAATAACAAATACAATATAGTAAATTGAGTTACCCCTTCTATGACAAATTTGAACATTCCATCTATTTTTGTGCCGTTAGTAGGCCAATTCTTTCCGGCAATTGCAATGGTTTCTTTATTTATTCATGTTTAAAAAAACCAAGATTTTTAGATCAACAGGGACCCAATCTCATCCATTTTTTTTAAAACGTGGACTTGTATCATAATACGGATATCTATTTATTGGAATAGAGTATAATATGTAATTTCTACCGAACATAAAGGAAGAACTCTTATGCCTGCAGAAACATGATATATGGATATATCCATTCTTTTTCAAATAGATCAGAATCACGAGATGGCTGAAATGTGGTAGGTTAATCTCTATGTATATCAATATGTATAGTGGGATCGTATTAAATAAAAAGTATGTTATTATTTTAGATTTAACCAATTTGATGAATTACGCCTAAAGGTTGACATCAAAATGGTTCTTGTTCACCTCAAACTAGTTCTAGTTGATGAGAGTTACTTCGAAAACAAAATATTAAAGTCAAATTTCTATGGGGTATTATCTCAATTCCAATAAAATGCAATCGGGTAAAGTATGAGTTGGCGATCAGAACTATAACGGGGTCTCAAAAAATAAGTAATTTTTCCTGGGACTTTATCCCTTTTTAGGTTCATTAGGTTTCTTATTAGTTGGAACTTCCAGTTATCTTGGTATAAATTCGATATCTTTTTTTCCGCCTCAGCAAATTATTATTTTTTTCACAAGGAATCATGATGTCTTATTGCGGATCTCTTTATTAGCTCTTATTTGTGGTGCACAATTTCCTTGAATGGAGGTAGTGGTTATGATCGATTCGATATAAATGAAGGAATAGTCTGTATTTTTTGTTGGGGATTTTCGGGAAAAAATCATTGCATATTCCTCTGATTCCTTATAAAAGATATTCAATCCCTTAGAATAGAAGTTAAAGAGCGTATTTATGCTCGTCGTGTTCTTTATATGGACATCTGAGGTTAGGGGTCTACTCTCTTAACTCGTAATGATGAGAATTTGACTCCACAAGAAATTGAAAAAAGGCTGCTAAATTAGCCTATTTCTTGCGTGTACCAATTGAAGTATTTTGAGAAATTGAGAATTAAAACATTAATTCAATTAAAGAAAATGTATATGAAAGAACCATAAAACAAAAATATTTTTATGGTCTTTATGCGTATGTAAACCCACGCAATTCAGTAACAAAAAACAAATCAAAATAATAGATTCATCTCAAATGGCAAACCATTTTGAAATCAAGAAAAAAAAATTAGTTCAATATTTGTTGGAATTGACACTTTAGATCCAGGTAGATCATATCTTGTAAATTGGAAATTCTTTCTTTTGTATTCTTTAATGACCAACAATTAGATTTCTTAATTAAATAATGAGAACTAGCCAATTTATCTTTTGTCAATCATTTTTTTTATCATCTTAATATCTTTTCCTCAATTATTTTATTCCTGACTATGGGTAATTAGTGAATTTGTTTTTGAAATATTGGATATTTTGATAGTAAGGGAGTTATTTTTTGTCAAAATATGAACAATATTCATTACTTAAAGTGGTTCATTCAATCATTCATCAAAAGGAGACAATTGATTTTGAATTTGACCAATTTAGATATCAAGAAACAATATTCTCAATTTCTTCATTCGAAGTGAATTCTTAGCCTATTTCTATATTCTTTCTAGATTCAAAGACAAACCACAAAATCACAAAAAAAAAATAGATTCACAATTTCGATACCTTGTATAAAACTCATGTGTGTAAGAAATATTTGATCGTATAGAGTGTACAGATGGGTTGATTAACAATTCACAGATGAAAAATGGCAAAAAAGAAAGCATACACCCCTCTTTTCTATCTTGCATCTATAGTATTTTTTTCCCCTATTGGATTTCTTTCTCAGTTAATAAATGTCTGGAATCTTGTGTTACTAATTGGTGGAATACTGGGCAATCCGAAATTTTCTTGAATACTATTCAAGAAAAGAGTTTTCTAGAAAAATTCATAGAATTAGAGGAACTCCTCTTCTTGGACGAATTAGAGGAATACTCGAAAATACATCTCGAAGAGTTTGGGATAGGAATCCATTAAGAAACGATTCAATTAATCAAGATGCAAAATGAGAATCGTATCTATACGAGATTGCACTTCACAACAAATATCATCTATTTTATTATTCTAAGCGGGTATTCAATTTTGGGTAATGAAAATCTTGTTATTCTTAACTCTTGGGCTCAGGAATTCCTATATAAAGTAAGTGACACAGTAAATGCTTTTTCTATTTTTTAATTAACTGATTTACATATCGGATTCCATTCACCCCATGGTTGGGAATAAATTATTGGCTCTATCTATAAAGATTTTGGGTTTGTTCATAATGATCAAATTATATCTGGTCTTGTTTCCACCTTCCCAGTCATTCACGATACAACTTTTAAATATTGGATTTTCCATTATTTAAATCATCTGTCTCCGTCTCTTGTAGTTATTTATCATTCAATGAATGACTGATAAAGGATCCATTGATATTAATCTAATCCAATTAGAATGCTTGGTACTTTGTAGTTGTACATAAGCAAAGTATTGAAAATCGTATTTTATCTTTCTATTTCTAACCATCGGGAAGATTCATCCTATATTATTTCTAGATTATTCCAGCAAATAGCAGAATCATGGCTAGGGAACTATACTAGCGACCTACCCAATTTATTGTAGAAATTTTTACGATCAATTATTGGACCATACAAACTAGAAATTCTTATCCTTGGCTAAATAAATAGATTACTCGATCTATTTCTGTATCGCTCATGATATATATCTTAACTTGGACATTCATTTCAAGTGCATATCCCATTTTTGCATAGAAGGGTTATGAAAATCCACGAGAAGCCACTGGGCGTATTGTATGTGCCAATTTCCATTTAGCTAATAATTTCATGGAGATTGAGGTTCCACAAGCAGTAATTCTTGATACTGTATTTGAAGCAGTTGTTCGAATTTCTTATGATATGAAAATGAAACAGGTTCTTGCTAATAGTAAAAAGGGGGGTTGAACGTGGGGGATGTTCTTATTTTATCGGAGGGGTTTTAATTAGATCCTCCCGATCGTATTTCTCCCGAGATGAAAGAAAGGATTGGCAATTTGTATTTTCTGAGCTATCGCCCGAATAAAAAATATACTTGTGGTAGGCCCTGTCCCTGGTAAAAAATATAGTTAAATAACCTTCCATATTCTTTCCCCGAATCCTACTACTACGAAGGATGTTCACTTCTTAAAATATCCTATATACGTAGGCGGGAAAAGGGGAAGGGGTCAAATTTATCCCGACGGCAGCAAGAGTAACAATACGGTTTATAATGCTACAATAGCAGGTATAGTAAGTAAAATCATACGAAAAGGAAAAGGGGGATATGAGATAACCATAATTAATGCGTCGGAGGGACGTCAAGTGGTTAATATTATCCCTCCCAGACTAGAAATTCTTATTTTTGAGGGCGAATATATCAAATTTGATCAACCATTAACGAGTAATCCTAATGAAGGCAGATTTGGTCAGGGAGATGCAGAAATAGTACTTCAAGATCCATTACGTGTCCAAGGACTTTGTTCTTCTTGACATCTGTTATTTTGGCACAAATCTTTTTGGTTCTTAAAAAGAAATAGTTCAAGAAGGTTCAATTGGCCGAAATGAATTTCGAGATTCGCAGATTTATCGATATCAAATTCGTAAAAAGAACCAAATTCTTGTTGGCGATTATTTATGATCAAACAAATAAAAAAAAATTCTGAAAACTCCTTTGTCTTATTTATACTCTTGTTAAAAATCTACATACTATGTGGTACAAGGAATTCCCAGCATCTCTTAGAAAAAGAGTATGTAATGTATAATTTAAACAAGAGTATTTGACTTTCATTATTTTGATTTAGTTTTTTTTATTGGAGTAATAGGACTATGTTACTATTGATAGATTTCACTGCCATTAGACATAAGACGTATCAATAGTTTTTTATTCTAAATATAAAGAAAAAAAAATTGTCTAAATACTAGACATAAGGATGCGGGGGATAAATGCATGGAAGAAAAAATTCTAGAAGGGATTGTTTGTTTTCCCAGTCTTCGACACAAGAAAGGGGTTTAGAAAAATCCTTTTTTCTTGTGTCGAAATGAAAGAGTAATGATTCTTGATCCTGTTTGTTAAAAATTCCTAGTCTTGGTTTCGATTTTTCCAGATGTATCAGAAACCCGTTACCCTACACCCCCTTTACGTATAATATATGGAGTGGTGGACAAATAAAACAAAAAAAGAGATGAAATTTTATTAATTAAATAAAACTTCTTCAATCAACTTATCTTATACAAATAGATACTATCATATAAGAAGAAGAGGTGGTCTGAATAAATCAATAAAGTGAATTTTTAAAAAAACATGATCAGAAAAATGAGAAAAATGGAGTTTTTGAAAAGAAAAAGAAATCCATTTTATTATTTCATTTTATCATTTAGACGAAAAAAATAGTATGATTCTTATGAATTCAATGGGCTCTTCCCCTACAAATCAAACAAACAAAGAAGGGAATCTCGTTGAGTTCTTATGCTTTCATGTTGATAACTCAATTCATTCAATTACTATAGGGATGAACCCAATTCGGAATATGAACAATAAAAGAAAATACCTAATAAACCGATTACAAGAATACCAGCTACAATACCTATTATCCAAAGAGGAATCTTTCCAGTCGTATCAGCCACTGACCCCACTTCCCTCTAGATTTCATCAACTGGTCATGCTAGAGACATAAATAATCATGGATAAATAAATTATGATATCTGTAACGCCCCAGAAAATGGGTCCCGGGGCGTCACACGATGCTTAAGGCTACGAGTATCCCCAAGCTAACCCTTTGAGCCATTTTTATTCAGTTCAGCACAAATCAACGGGGTTTCCATAAATAACCCTCAAATATCAACAGAGTAATCATCATCTAAGAATAAAAGAATTTCAGAAAGATAAAAAAATACGAATTCTTAGTCAACTCCCAACATCTATACTAGTCTGACAAGCCTCAAAGAAAATCAATAAAACCAGCGAGCCATTGAGACATGCCCCAACTGACTCATACTCAGTTATCAAATGTAAACAATTCTGTGAAACCAAAATCACACATCATATCCTCGAAACATGAGGACTCACCATAACAGAGGATGTAGAACAGCGTGCCCAAAGAATCACTGTCAAATTGAGAACTGAGCACCTGAACCTACATTCCGAGAAAATGCAGCCCACATCCGAAGATGTTAGTCAATACCATGGAAAGGAACCGAGTATATGGGGGTGTATGCAGTTGTATAAACATCATTATCATAAATATTTATAAGAAATATGCAGGATGTATGAAAGACTCACATAGCCCAAAGAAAATCATCATAATCTTGAGAGGATGAAATAAGTAAAATAACACATGTGAGTCATCATATAATTTTTCAGTCACTTTCGGTTCATCAAGAATATCAATTCTCATAGTGTAAATATCATTTAAATCTTTTGAAAGAATAACTTTCATAATTCAACTTTAAAATCACTTCACCATTCACCATAGACACAAGGAAATACATACACACTGGGAGATCCTATAACTGACATAAACTATGTGAGCTACAAGGAGTCCAACGTACAACCCACGTTGGGGAGAGCCGTCCTATCCTTTCCATTGAAGTAGGACTATCGATATCAAATCCATACAAACTAGTGATCACTATATAAATCAGCCTCAGGCTCACTCCTATGGGGGTACGTAGTTCTAGAAAAGTAAGGTCGCTTTATACCTTCCACTCGGTGCTAAAGATTTCTTCCAGACTTATCTCAGATCATTTCAAAGACAATCCACAACAAAATAATTTTAGTAATATATAAATATACATCGGGAGCCATCATGTTTCCCATCTATCAAAATCAACCACGTTGTGGATTTCTTTCACACTCGAGTTCAAAACAACTCCATTAAGACCAAAAGGTCAAATCATTCAAAATATCTCAAATATTCAACATCAACATGCTTATAACACACACTTTCTCAAAAAAACACAATTTCCAATGGGGATTCACAACTCAAATATCAAAATCATGATAAATATCATTCAAGATTCATGCTTTATATCTCCACACATGTAAATTCATTTTCAAAATCATAAACATCAAGATTTCATAATAATCATCATAAGATATGGGTTCATGCTTCAAATTCGTAAAAATCAAATCAAAATCATGCCTTTGTAAAGAAAATTACTTTTGGGCATAAGAACAAAATAGAGTTCTTGTTGAAAAACCCCACATACCTTGAATGATGAACTTTAGATCGATACTTATTTTTGAGATGTTAATTATGCTTTTGAATGATGGTTCTCGGAGTTCTTGAACTAGGAACTTGGAATCTTGAATCAATTTGCAGAACTAATGGTGGAACTTTGGAGGTTCTTGAAGTTGGATGTAGGAGCTTAGGGTTTTCTTTTTTAGAGAATTTGATGAAATATAACATATCATGCTTCTAATAGGCTTTAATATAGGGTTTGGATGGATTTTGGGTAAGGGGGAATGACCAAAACGCCCCTAAAAATCAAATAATTCTCGAATCTGTCCTTTGGTGGACTGTTTTGATAGTCTAAAGTAGATCAACCATAACATTTTACTCCGGTATCCAAATTGGATGAAACTAATTTCATTAGAAAGAGGACTCTCATATCTTTCAGTTGATATATAGTATCTCACCCAGATCATTATGTACAGGGATTTATGATCGTTTGAAGTTGACCCAAAAATTCGCTTTTGATAGGCTGAAGTAGATCGACCATAAATTTTTGCTCCGATAGACAAATTAGATGAAACTAATTTCATTGGAAAGTGGACTTGCAGAGCTTTCTATTGACATATAATAGATCAGCCAGATCATTATGTACAAGGATTTAAGATCATTTAAAGTTGGAGAAAAAATACACCAGGCCTCAGTACTTTTTCCTGCACGTTTTACTGTTTACTACTATTCATAGTTCGATCGGAATATTCATAACTCGTCGCTCGGGTGTCCTTTTTGGATGATCCACATATCGTTGGAAAGCTTATTCGATACTCTACTAAATGGTAGGTCATAATCTAAGACATTCCACACGGAAAATTTATAATTCATTCAAGAAGATAGAACCCAACACGTTTACGCATAAAATTTCAACGAAAATTTTTTTGGGGTATTACATCATCCCCCCTTGGAAACATTCATCCTCAAATGACACTAGACATGCAAAGATTAGATAGGGAATAGAGCATACAGCTAAAACCATTCATTAGACTCATCGCCACATTATTTCTCACTCCGAATGCAACATAGAATGCATAAATTCAAGAAACTACAGTTGAACACATAATAAATGGCAGCTGAACTGCTGCAACTTTTATCAAAAGTGCATGATTTAGGAAAGAACGGTACCTTTGGCTTGATCGGAGTTTGCGAAAAATAGGTGCGGGTACTTGGATTGCATATCCGCCTCAGCTTCCCAAGTTGCACCCTCAACAGATTGGTTTTGCCACAACACCTTGACCAAGGGAACTTCTTTGTTCCTTAGTCTTCAGACACTGAAATCAAGAATCTCAACAGGTATCTCATCAAAAGAAAGTTTTTCTTGAATGTCAGCACTCACAGAGGAATCCACTACCATAGAATCACTAATATGCTTTCTAAGCATGGAGACATGGAATATTGGATGAACAGAGGAAAACTCGAAAGGCAACTCAACCTCATAAACTACCTTACCAACACGGCTAAGAATTTTGTAAGGACCAACATAACGGGGACTAAGCTTCCCCTTCTTTCCGAATCTCTTCACCCCCCTTATGGGTAAAATTTTCAGATACACTAGGTCACCAACTTCAAACTCAAGGTCTCTCCTTCTAACATCCGCATATGACTTATGACGACTCTGTGCAGTTTCCAACCTTTCCCTAATCAACTAAAATTTTTCCATAGCCTCAAATACCGAATCAGGACCACTCACAGCCGCTTCACCCACCTTGAACCAAACTATGGGTGATCTACACTTCCTCCCATATAAGCCTTCAAACGGAGCCATGCCAATACTAGAGTGGAAACTGTTAAGCAAACTCTATCAACGGCAAGTAATCATCCCAACATCCCTTAAAGTCAAGTGCACAAGCTCTCAACATATCCTCTAAGGTTTGGAGGGTGATAACGCTCAATCTACAGCTCTCATAGGAGTGTAAAGCGGTCGTTGTCAAATATAGAACTCAACTGGGTTGGGTATCGATCCTACAGGGAATAGCTTGGTCAACAAGTAAGCAAAGATTACTAGACTTTTAGTGCAAGTCTCGTAAAAAAGGGGGGATTGTAATGTGTAACCAAAATATTAAAGTAAAAACTGAAAATAGCAACGTAAAAAGAAAGAATAGTTATTAAGTTGTAAACAATGAGAATTTAGGAGTTGGGGTTATGTCCACCTTATGAGTTATATGTCTCTATTGGTTATGTGTTATGCGGAATTCAGACATGCATGTGCTTATAGAAAATTGTATTCGAGGGTAAATCAAAGCGTCTTTCGACCTCAACAAGGACTATTTCACTTTAACTCTTTCGAGCTTAAAGCGTATCTAATGGTACAAATTCTCCAAGAGGTTAATCCAGTTACGACACTAAATTTTTAATAGGGGATGGGACCCTATTACCTTGACATTATCTCTTTTCCAGACATATAACTTTTCTTTCGAACAAGTTCATGCTATACTGGCGTTATTCTATGCGTCTGCAGCCACAAGAATTTGCTTTAAGATGAAGAGAATAATGATATAAGCAACACACGTGTCACGAATTCACACACTCATAGCAATAGATAGTATCTCATAAGTCTTCCATAACCCCAACAGAGAAGTTTAGTTACCCATGAGTGCGAAGGAAATCACAATCGACATTGTTATTATACCACAATAAAGATCTCGTGTAGTAAAGTGTGGTAGGCGTTAGGAGTGACTTTCTTTGCAAGTAACGTTTCTCTTGTTGCGGAAATTAAGAATTGAATAGATGAAGAATAATGTCAACAATGAATTAATAAAGAGAATTGTTTTGATGGATGGATGGATGGTGGATGGATGGGAATTGATGGAATGGGGGAATTAATGGGTGAATGAATGGCGTAATGTATCAAAATCTCTAGCAAAATAAGGTATTTATAATACCCATATCCTATTCCTACTAAGCTAATGAAATACTTAACCAAATCCTACTAAGCTAATGAAATACTTAACCTAATTGTACTAGGTTAATGTATCATTATCCTAATCCTAATAAATTACTGCATTATTATCCTACTCCTATTAGGTTACTGCTGGTCCCCATAGTCTTCAGAAATGCTATTTTTTCCCGGAACAGGTTTTCCATGCATCACTTTCAGTCCATCGGTGTCCAAACGCTGCTCTCCTTCTTTCGTAAAGCTTCCTTTGTCCATAAAATGCTGAAATCTGCATCATTTATACCTGAAAACTTGATAATCACGTTTGTTAGCTCACTTACAGGAAAAAGGACTAAAAGTGCATGAAATATATAATTTGTTCTCAAAACTTGGCTAAAATATGGGCAAAATCTAGTGCTATAGGCGGTAAATTCGCCTATCATCAACACCCCACACTTAAAGCTTTGTTCGTCCTCGAACAAACTATCATGTCCATCTAAACATCAACTTAGGGTTTCACAGTATCAACACAAAATATTCATCAAGACAAGCACAACAATTATCAACAAAGAGTAGTTTTCTGATCATTAGTAGAAACAATTCAACCTCTAATATAGACTCGTGATGATGGTTAATTAGTATTCAAAAGTTAAGGCGAAAAGAATCATACACAACTGCCCAAAACTCATCAACCATGCATGTCTCACCATATATTACCCATAATCACTCACAAGTATAACATATTTTTCAAACATGGGTATAGAAATATCCTTGCTCTCACTCTCACAAAGAATTCATATGCAGCAACTGATGACCATAGGCTTGCCCTTAGTGTAATGCTCCACTAAATATCAGAATGCTAAGCTTAGGATCAAATAGGTCTTTTACAGGTTGTAATGTAGGCTAAGGGACGGGTAGGACTATTTTGGCCAGAAATAGTGACTATGTTCCTAAGCGCTTTAACACATCACATTATATCATTAACACTTTTCTTTCAAACAACCTTTCTATGTTCTTTTATTCTACCACCCTTTTTCTCCTCTTTTGTTTTTCAATTTTGAACATAACTAACTTTTTAGTTTTCCTTTCCTTTTTCTTTTCATAACCTACCTCTTATGATCGCACTTCTTTTTCATAACAAATTCAAGCACCATGCATTCTGAAGCATCATACTCACCCAATTTCCTCTTATTTTGTCACATCACCTTACACTTTAAAGCACTTAGGAATTTGGATCAAATTATGGTCTTGAAAAAATGGATTAGGCTTACATATGAGGTTGTCAAAGAAGATAGGCTAAAAGCTCAAAAGGGGTTAACTAGGATGATGTCCATGGGTAGGTAAAAAGAAGGTAAACAAGTCTAGGTTGCCAAAGAAATGCCTAAATCATCTCCTAGACTTCCACTCCTTATTTCGCTTTACATACATACCAGGCAAGTTCTAGCATCAGCCACAAACACAGAATATACTATTATCTCACACACACAAAGCACATGGTCGACTTTATTGGGAGTAGTATAGACTCTTGCCCCAACAGATGAAGGAATCGAACCACACAATATCACATAGTGAGTCACAATTAGAGCCTAAACGTCTCAATAGTCATGATTTTAGCACAACTCTTGTCATAATCTCATGCTGCCTATTAGAATAATTTCATGCGAAGTTAAAAAAACATTTACTACTAAAAAAACATTTAAAAACTAAAAAAAAAACAAAACAAACATGTATGCAAATACTTAAAAAAACATAAATAAGCAAATGCCAATAAAGAAGTATAGCATGCAAGTACCAGCACCCCACACTTAGACGGGACACACTGCCCGCAGTGAAATATAAATAAAAAGAACCTGGTTAGTCGGACTCATCCTCTATGTCTGGGGTCATACCCCCTTCATCGGAATCATCATCAGAGTCTTCATCCTCAGAATTTCCTCATAAGTACCCCACTTGTTTCTAAGAGTGCGTCGAGGTATTTGCAGTACGGAGGATTCAGCTTTCTCTTTTCTTCCCTTTTTCTGGCCTTTTTGTGAAGTGGTTGCCTTTCTTGTCTTTTGGTGCCATTGTACCTGAAATCTCAATAGAGTTATGTTGGCTTCATCTCGGAAGATTCAATCAATAAACAGACAATAGTGGCACCACCCCACAATTAATTTGTTGACACAAACTAATTAAGTGAATGATATCGATTACTCAAACTTCATCGACATTCATTTAGGTGATATGTTCCAACAATATAATCTGTGCAATCATACTTCTTGTAATTTTGGCAATACTTTCATGTTTGATATATCAAGACTACTACATAGAGATTGAATTAAGGTATAGCATCTAGAAATAATCACAACCTCACATGTTGGTAGTCAACCATAATTCTTATTTCGATGAACAAGTCATTCCATCATGTAAGTATGCAAGTGACAAGATTATGCAATTTTAATAACTATGGCAATTCCGTAAGTAGTATGATAGTGTATCGAAATTAAATACAAGTTGGAAACAAGTCAAGATTATCCTTACATTTTGTTCACTCACTTAGTTGTATCACAACAAATCAACCACATTCAAATTACTACTACTACTTCAAGATTTAACAATTCATTATAGGTGTAGTAGTGTAGTACTTACGGAGTATAAATGAAGAACAAAGAAGTACTTGCTTGGTTGATGGCCTCGGAAGATGTTTGTAAAGTAAAGAGAGCAAACGAAAATTTTTGAGAGGATTTGGAGAGGTAGGCGGCACTTATGCTAAGTTTGCAATGTGTTTTTGGTCTAAGACTAAGTCTCTTACTTATAGAACAAGCTTGGGTCGGGTTTTGACCCATTTAAAATCAGATTTGGAGACCAAAAGTGACCATAGGCGGCGCCTAAGGCTTTGCCTAGTTGGGCAGAATGCCATAGCATAGGCCATGCCTAGTTGAGTAGAATGCTTTTGCATAGGCTGCGCCTTTTGCAAAGCATTTGGTGACCATAGGCGGCGCCTTTCACTTTGCATATGTGATTCAGAGACAAAAGGCTTTAGCATAGGCGGCCCCTATGCTATGGCATACTTGAGCATGGGCGGCGCCTATGCTATGGCACACTATATTCTGAGACCTTAGGCCATAGTATAGGCCTTGCCTTGTTCGTGGCCTAGTTTTACCTATGCCTAGCCTTGTTCGATGCCTATATTTTCATGAGAAATGCTCAATCCATAGCCTTCTGCTTCTTCATTTCTAACTTACCACCTTTAACATGCAATACGTCCAAATCAAAATTTCAAACCGACCTCCTCATTTTACACCTCTTGTACCTACATTCACTAAAAAACAACAAAAACGATTAGAACGATGGGTTGCCTCCCATCAAGCGCCTTAGTTTTGGTCGTGGCTCGACAAAATCCTAAGAAAACAAAAACAACAAGAACATTTAAAAATGATGGGTTGCCTCCCACCAAGCGCTTGATTTATTGTCGCGGCACGACATAGCTATCTCGATTACTTAGTCTTCATCGAGATAGATAGGGCATCGTTTTTTGAATGGATTCAGACGACGCTGATACTTACTTGTAGGCATGCAATCTTCTTTGATATGACTCTTGTGCATACATACCTCAGGAGGGATACCAATTATATCATCAATCTTCCTACCCATAGCTCTCTTGTACCTCATTAGAGAAGAGATGAGAGCCTCCACATGCTGTTCACTTAAATCATCCTCCATACATACCGGAAGTGTATTTCCACTTTCTAAGAACACATACCTTAGATAATCGGGGAGCTCTTTTGATTCTAGCATTGGTGGCTCTTCAATGGAAGTCTTCGTTGTTGGTGACGGTTGATTCTTAAGATTAAGATGTAACTTCTTAGGAGTATTAAAATAGGACCCTATTCCTATTAGAGCACACATAGTTTCTTCATAATCTCCATCGTCCTCATGCTCAACATTCAGCAGCGCAGCAGATAATGGCTCAACAGTAAGCGGATTTTCTACAGATAATGCTTTCTTATCCTCATAAGCTATGGAGAACACATCCATATCGCTAGGCTGCTTCATTGCTTTGCATATATCAAAGCGGACCACTTCGTTATTCAACCGAAATAAAAGATCATTAGCTCTCATGTCAATAAGCACACTTCCAGTTGCAAGGAAAGGACGTCCTAAGATTATGGGAACTTCAGAATCCACCTCATAATCCAGAATAACGAAGTCTGCAGGAAATATGAATGAAGAAACCTTCACCAACACATCATTCAAGATACCCATATGTTGTTTTACCGACCTATCAGCCATCACGAGCCTCATATTGGTTGGTGTCGGATCGCCTAACCCCAACATCCTGTAGACGGATAGTGGCATCAAATTGATGCTAGCACCCAGATCGCACAATGCCTTGGCAAAGATCAAAGAGCCAACAGTGCAAGGAATAGTGAAGGCACCAGGGTCGGCCTTTTTCTGAACTAACGATCTTGTAGCGATTGCACTGCAATGGTGAACATTATCTGCCGGCTCATAGCTTACCGCCCGCTTCTTTGTTAAAAGGTCCTTCATGAATTTTGCGTACCCAGGCATTTGCTCTAGTGCCTCTACCAACGGAACATTAATCATCAGTTGTTTTAACATCGTCATGAATTTGCTGAACTTTGTATCATCCGCAATCTTCTTCAATCTTTGAGAAAAAGGTGGTGATGGATATGGAATTGTTTTCTCCACGGCTTTCTTCTCCTCTTGCTTTCGAATTTTCGTCTTTTCAGGCTGCAAAACACTAGGGGTGACGTCATGGACGTCTTGGTCATTGTCTATGGCGTCCTCATCTTCTTTATTTTCGGCCACTTGCTTGCTTTGGGATGAATTTTCCAGCACCTTACCACTCCTGGTAGTAATAGCCATGCATGATCCATCGTTCCTTGGATTTTGCACAGTGTTGCTAGGTAAAGTGCCAGCCTTTCTTTGATTGAATGTCTCAGATAATTGACTCAATTATTGCTCCAGCTATTTTATTGAAGTGGAATGCGAGTCAACCAATTGCTTCATTGAGGACAAGTCGTTCTTCACCTCATTCACTCCTGTATTAGTTGCCTCTACTCCTTTCAAGAGTTTAACCATCATATATTCCATTGACATATTTCCAGAACCAGATATTGCGGCGTCACGTCATCCAGGAGGAACATACAAACCACTCCTGTCAGTCTTATCCTTCCAACTACCTTGATCACAGTCCTTATATCCTGAATTATCATAATAGTTCCGACCTTGGTTTCCTTGGGCATTGCCTTGGAAACCCCCCTGATTATTCAAGTAGTTGGCTTCTTCTTCCGAATCATATTAGTCTCTTCCTTTTAACGCAACAGCTTTGACTTTTTTGATCTTCCCTGATAGTAGATGCTTTGTCAGAAGATCCACTTGTGTTTTCATGTGCGCCATATCTTGATCACGTTCTTCTTCTCTTCACCTTTGTTCTGCTGTCATGCCAATAGATACATAGAGCTTGCTACCTCAGAATCTCTGGTATACCAAGCTCTACTTTGCTTTGTCATACGATCTAGCATATCACTTGCCTGAATAAAGGTGAGGTCCATAAATGACCCACCTGCTGCATTATCAACCACTGGCTTAGTCACCGAATTAAAAGCTCTGTATAATATCTCCATCAAGTGGACATTGGTCATATGGTGATTTGGGCACTGCATAAGCTTCGCCTTGAACCTCTCCCATGTTTCGTGGAGGGCTTTAGTTGGAAGCTGCCGAAAATTTGTGATCTCATCTCTCAACTGCGCTCTTTTGGATGGCGGAAAGAATCTTTCTAGGAAAGCGTCTTTCAATTGCCTCCAACTAGTAATAGAATTAGGAGTCAGCCCATTCAACCATAGAGTTGCCTCCCCAGACAGAGACAATGCATATTTGGATCATCGCCTGCTAGTCCACCAAATAATCCCTTGAGTTGCAAAAGCTGAATCATGGTGCTAGTAATATTGAACTTTGCTCCAGGTGCCAAGGGTGGCAGAATAATGGCTCCTGTGGCACCAGTTTCATCCAAATTGTCATCATCGTCATCAAAAGGAATCTGCACAGCTCGGCGATCAGGCCTCAATCCCGCTTGACGATCTCTCCTCTGAATAGGTGCCTCCATCTCAGCAGTATGCCGTGGGTTTAGTAGCTCCTCATCGCCCAGGTCCTCATCATCAGGATTTGTTACCCGACCTGGATTATCAATATTCTGTTGATGCACTTGAGCAGCCATCCTTTCAATTTCAAGTTGTGCATCCATTGGTGCACTGAACAAACCTGAATAAAACAAAAACAACAACTAAAAGTAAAAGTACGAGAATCTATGACCAAAGGGTCTAGTAATTGTCATAAACTTAGTTGACACTCGTATTCCCCGGCAACGGCACCAATTTTTGTTAAAGCTCAATCTACAGCTCTCGTAGGAGTGCAAAGCAGTCGTTGTCAAATATAGAACCCAACTAGGTTGGGTATCGATCCCACAGGGAATAGCTTGGTCAACAAGTAAGCAAAGATTACTAGACTTTTAGTGCAAGTCTCGTAAAAAAGGGGGGATTGTAATGTGTAACCAAAATATTAAAGTAAAAACTGAAAATAGCAACGTAAAAGGAAAGAATAGTTATTAAGTTGTAAATAATGAGAATTTAGGAGTTGGGGTTATGTCCACGTTATGAGTTATACGTCTCTATTGGCTATGAGTTATGCGGAATTCAGAAATGCATGTACTTATAGAGAATTGTATTCGAGGTTAAATCCAAGCGTCTTTTGACCTCAACAAGGACTATTTCACTTTAACTCTTTCGAGCTTAAAGCGTATCTAATGGTACAAATTCTCCAAGAGGTTAATCTAGTTACGACACTAACTTTTTAATAGGGGATGGGACCCTATTACCTTGATATTATCTCTTTTCCATACATATAACTTTTCCTTTGAACAAGTTAATGATATAGTGGCGTTATTCTATGCGTCTGCAGCCACAAGAATTTGCTTTAAGATGAAGAGAATAATGATATAAGCAACACACGTGTCACAAATTCACACACTCATAGCAATAAATAGTATCTCATAAGGCTTCTATAACCCCAACAGAGAAGTTTAGTTACCCATGAGTGCGAAGGAAATCACAATCGACATTGTTATTATACCACAATAAAGATCTCGTGTAGTAAAGTGTGGTAGGCGTTAGGCGTGACTTTCTTTGCAAGTAACGTTTCTCTTGTTGCGGAAATTAAGAATTGAATAGATGAAGAATAATGTCAACAATGAATTAATAAAGAGAATTGTTTTGATGGATGGATGGATGGTGGATGGATGGGAATTGATGGAATGGGGGAATTAATGGGTGAATGAATGGCGGAATGTATCAAAATCTCTAGCAAAATAGGGTATTTATAATACCCATATCCTATTCCTACTAAGCTAATGAACTACTTAACCAAATCCTACTAAGCTAATGAAATACTTAACCCAATTGTACTAGGTTAATGTATCATTATCCTAATCCTAATAAATTACAGCATTATTATCCTACTCCTATTAGGTTACTGCTGGTCCCCAAAGTCTTCAGAAATGCTGTTTTTGCCCGGGAAAGGTTTTCCATGCATCACTTTCAGTCCATCGGTGTCCAAATGCTGCTCTCCTTATTTCGTGAAGCTTCCTTTGTCCATAAAATGCTGAAATCTGCATCATTTATACCTGAAAACTTGCTAATCACGTTTGTTAGCTCACTTACAGGAAAAAGGACTAAAAGTGCATGAAATATATAATTTGTTCTCAAAACTTGGCTAAAATATAGGCAAAATCTAGTGCTATAGGCGGTAAATTCGTCTATCATCAGAGGGTCCGCTCAGCCTGACCATTGGTCTACGGATGAAAAGCAGAACTCAAAAGCACTTGGTTACCAAGATCCTTCTGAAAAGCTTTCCAAAATTGTGAAGTAAACTTAGTACCCCTATTCGAAATGATAGACAAGGGACTCCATGCAGTCTGACTGGCTCTCGGATATACAATCTAGCATAATCCTCAGTAGTATATGAAGTATGAACAGGCAAGAAATGAACAGACTTAGTCAACCTATCAACCACAAACCAAATAGAATCATGATAGCGTCGGGAAGGAGGTAAACCAATCACAAAGTCCATATTTATCTCTTCCCACTTCCATATGGGAATACTAAACTCTTGAATCATACCACCAGGTCTTTGGTGTTCAACCTTAACCTGTTGGCATGTTGCACACTTAGCTACAAATGTTGTTATATCTTTCTTCATGCCACTCCACCAATAGATTTCCCGTAAGTCTCGGTACATCTTGGTGGCACCAAGATGAATAGAATATCGTGCCCCGTGCACTTCATCCATAATCCTCTGTCTCAGATCATCAACATTCAGGACACACAATCTACCCTGCAATCTCAACACACTATCTTCCCCTTCGGAGAAAACCTCTACTTTTTGGTCCTTGACTGACTCCTTCAGTCTGACCAAACTAGAATCTAAGTATTGCTTTTCCTTCACTTCCGAAACCAAGGAGGATTCGGAACTACTCTAAACCCCTATACTACCTTCAGCAAAGTCAAACAATTTAACCCCCAGTCTAGCCAAACGATGTACATCATGAGCCAACTCTTACCTTATACCATATGCGAAACACTACCCATGGACACTCTACTTAGGGCATCTTCCACAATATTGGCCTTGCCTGGATGGTACAATATACTCATATCATAGTCCTTTAACAATTCTAACCATCGTCTCTACCTAAGATTCAATTCTATCTGGGTAAACACATACTACAAACTCTTATAATCAATGAAAACATCAACATGGACGCAATACAAATAGTGTCTCCATATTTTCAAAGCAAACACAACAGCAGCCAACTCAAGGTCATAGGTGGGGTAATTTTTCTCATGGGGTTTCAACTGTCTAGAAGCATAAGCTATCACCTTACCCTTCTGCATCAATACACAACTCAACCCAACTCTTGAAGTATCACAGTACACAAAAAACCATCAAAACCATCAGGCAAAGTCAAAATAGGGGATAAAGTGAGTCAAGTCTTCAACTCCTGAAAAACTCTTCTCACAAGATTCGGACCATAAGAACTTCACTTTCTTTTAGATCAACTGAGTCATAGGAGCCGTTATAGAGGAGAAACCCTGAACAAAATAGCGGTAATAGCTAGCTAAACCCAAGAAACTTTAGATATCAGTCGGAGAAATAGGTCTAGGCCAATTTATGGCAGCTTTGGTCTTTTGGGGATCAACTCTAATACCCTCGAAAAAAATGATATAACCCAGAAAAGAAACTGACCTTAGCCAAAACTCATACTTACTGAACTTGGCAAACAACTTGTGATCTCTAAGGGTTTGCAAGACAGTTCGGAGATGATCAGAATGTTCATCCTCACTACGGGAGTACACCAATATATCATCGATGAACACTATGACAAACATATCCAAATATGGTCTGAACACTCGATTTATGAGGTCCATGAAAGCTACTGGGGCATTAGTTAACACGAAAGACATAACAAGAAACTCAAAATGGCCATAACGAGTTTGGAAAGAAGTTTTCGGGAATTCACAATCCCTAACTTTGAGTTGATGATAGTCGGAACGAAGGTCTATCTTTGAGAAATAACTTGTACCTTGCAATTGGTTAAACAAATCATCTATTCTCGGAAGAGGGTACTTATTTTTTTGGTGACATTATTCAGTAGGCAGTAATCAATACACATACGCAAAGATCCATCTTTCTTTCTTACAAACAACACAAGAGGAACCCAAGAAGAAACACTGGGCCTTATGAAACTCTTATCTAGTAGATCTTTGAGTTACTCTTTCAACTCCTTAAGTTCTGCAGGGGCCATACGGTAAGGAGGACCAGAAATGGGCTGAGTATCAAAAAGAAGATAAATCCCAAACTTTATCTCTCTATCAGGAGGTATCCCTAGGAGATCATCCGGAAAGACATCAGAAAACTCATTGATGATATTAACAGACTGGAGAGTTGGATTCTCAGACTTAGTGTCTTTGACTTTAACCAAACGGTAAATACACCCCTTGGAAATAAGCTTTCTAGCTTTGAGGTAAGAGATAAAATAACTCTTGGGTGACACAGAATTCCCAGACCACTCAAACACGGATGCACCCAAAAACTGAAACTTGACCACTCGAGTTCGATAATCAATAGAGGCATAAGAAGAATACAACCAGTCCATACCCAGAATCACATCAAAATCTACCATGTCTAATTCAATCAGATTAGCCAACAACACTCTATGAAGAATGGTAACAGGACACTTTTAGCACGATAGACTTCTGAAAGAAAGAATCACACTTTTTCCTAAAACGTCTTGTAGCCTCTTGATCATAGATGTAGCGCGCTACACACGAATGACCAAGACTCTACTTAACACGGCTTGTTATACTCCCTAGGACACCTTAAAACCTTAGGCTCTGATACTAAGTTTGTAACACCCCAGAAAATAGGTCTCGAAACGTCAAACGGTGCTTGAGGCTACGAGTAGCCCCAAGCTAACCCTTTGAGCCATTTTTATTTAGTTCAGCACAAATCAATGGGGTTTTCATAAATAACCCTCAAATATCAACAGAGTAATCATTATCCAAGAATAAAAGAATTTTAGAAAGATAACAAAATATGACTTGTTAGTCAACTCCCAACATTTCTACTAGTCTGACAAGCCTCTAAGAAAATCAATAAAACCAGCGAGCCATTGAGACATGCCCCAACTGACTTATACTCAGTTATCAAATGTAAATAACTCTGTGAAACCAACATCAAACATCGCATCCTCGGAACATGAGGACACACTACAACAGAGAATGTAGAACAGTGTGCCCAAAGAATTACTGTCGAACCTGGAACTGAGCACCTAAACCTACATTTTGAGAAAATACAGCCCACATCCGAAGATGTGGGTCAGTACCATGGAAAGAAACCAAGTATATGCGGGTGTATGCAGTTGTATAAACATCATTATCATAAATATTTATAATAAATATGCAGGACGTATGAAAGACTCACATAGACCTAAGAAAATTATCATAATCATGAGAGGATGAAATAAGTACAATAACATATGTGAGTCATCATATAATTTGTCAATCACTTTTAGTTCATCAAGAATATCAATTCTCATAATGTAAATATCATTTAAATCTTTCGAAAGAATAACTTTTATAATTCCACTTTCAAATTATTTCACCATTCACCATAGACACAAGGAAACAAATACACACTAGGAGATCCTATAACCGACATAAACCATGTGAGCTACAAGGAGTCCAACGTATAACCCACGTTGGGGAGAGCCGTCCTATCCTTTCCATTGGAGTAGGACTATCGATATCAAATCCATACAAACTAGTCATCACTATATAAATCAGCCTCAGGCTCACTCCTATGGGGGCACGTAGTTCTAGGAAAGTAAGGTCGCTTTATACCTCGCACTCGGTGCTAAAGATTTCTTCCAGACTTATCTCAGATCATTTCAAAGACAATCCACAACAGAATAATTTCAGTAATATATAAATATACATCGGGAGCTATCATGCTTCCCATCTATCAAAATCAACCACGTTGTGGATTTCTTTCACACTCGAGTTCAAAACAACTCCATTAAGACCAAAAGGTCAAATCATTCAAAATATCTCAAATACTCAACATCAACATGCTTATAACACACACTTTCTCAAAAAACACAATTTCCAATGGGGATTCACAACTCAAATATCAAAATCATGATAAATATCATTCAAGATTCATGATTTATATCTCCACACATGTAAATTCATCTTTCAAAATCATAAACATCAACATTTCATAATAATCATCATAAGATATGGGTTCATGCTTCAAATTCGTAAAAATCAAATCAAAATCATGCCTTTGTAAAGAATTACTTTTGGGCATAAGAACGAAAGAGAGTTCTTGTTGAAAAACCCCACATACCTTGAATGATGAACTTTAGATCGATACTCATTTTTGATATGTTAATTATTCCCTTGAATGATGGTTCTTGGAGTTCTTGAACTAGGAACTTGGAATCTTGAATAAATTTGCAGAACTAATGGTGGAACTTTGGAGGTTCTTGAAGTTGGATGTAGGAGCTTAGGGTTTTCTTTTTTAGGGAATTTGATGAAATATAACATATCATGCTTATAATAGGCTTTAATATAGGGTTTGGATGGATTTTGGGTAAGGGGGAATGACCAAAACGCCCCTAAAAATCAAATAATTCTCGAATCTGTCCTTTGGTGGACTGTTTTGATAGTCTAAAGTAGATCAACCATAACGTTTTACTCCGATATCCAAATTGGATGAAACTAATTTTATTAGAAAGAGGACTCTCATATCTTTCATTTGATATATAGTATCTCACCCAGGTCTTTGTGTACAGGGATTTATGATCGTTTGAAGTTGACCCAAAAATTTACTTTTGATAGGTTGAAGTAGATCGACCATAAATTTTTGCTCCGATAGGCAAATTAGATGAAACTAATTTCATTGGAAAGAGGACTTGCAGATCTTTCTATTGATATATAATAGATCACCCAGATCATTATGTACAAGGATTTAAGATCATTTAAAGTTGGAGAAAAAATACGCCAGGCCTCAGTACTTTTTCGTGCACATTTTATTGTTTACTACTATTCATAGTTCGATCGAAATATTCATAACTTGTCGCTTGGGTGTCCTTTTTGTATGATCCACATATATTTGGAAAGCTTATTCGATACTCTAAGCAATGGTGGGTCATAATCTAAGATATTTTGCACGGAAAATTTATAATTCATTCTAGAAAATAGAACCCAACACGTTTATGCATAAACTTTCAAGGAAAAATTTCCCGGGGTATTACAATATCCTTCCAAATGATATAAGAGAATCTTATTTATTCTCTTTATTTTTCTTAATTTAAGAAACAATTGGAAAATAAAATAGCAAGTACAAAAATGATTAATAACCCCCAGTAGAGACTGGTATGATTCAATTCAACATTTTGTTCATTCAGCGTTGATTGTGTCGTGCCTCTATAATTCGGATTAAGTTTATCATTGGATGAACTGGATCGCAGATATTGATCACAAACAAAATGGTAGGTATAGCTAGTCCATGAACAGCCCACCATCGTACTGTAAAAATTGGATAGGTTCGATCTATAATCATTACGGCCTCCAAAAATGATCTACTAAATTCATCAAATTGTTTTAAAGGATCAAAACGGCCAGTTATTAATGGAATTCCTTGTCGGCACTCTGTAAAATATTCGTTTTGCCAAGGGCTTCTAAACAAATCATAAGCTAACCGGTTCTGACAAATAACCAACCCACAATGAATAGGGAAAGTATAGTAATGCTATGAATAACCCAGTATCGAATACTGGTAATAATATCAGCAAGAAAATATTATCCTATGCTTCCAAACATGATGAGCTCCACATATTCTTGTATAGTCAAAGAATATCGATTCCGTAAAAGATGAGATCAATAAATGATAATTCACTAAAATTTAATCTTGGTGAGATCGTCAATATTGTACCGAAGGCATCTTTAGAGTATACCGAATCAGTATAGCTATCCTTTTTCTGATACAACAACGCAATTTGAATTAGTCTCAAAAGTAAGTACTAAAATAATTTCTTTTTTTCCTTTACTTGTTGATGTAAAACCATCTTCCATTCAATAGAAAACGCTTTCAATTCAATAAAAGAGTTTCTCATATTCCCATAATTTATGTAGATGCGAGATATAGAAATTCTCTTTTCATAGTTGTGGAAGCCGTTTTGTTGTTAGAATCCTTTTTTTAAAGAAGAAGCTAATGGCCGAGTAAGAAATAAGAGTAGTAGATCATATTCGATGAAAGAAAAAATAGAATAATTGGAATTCATAGTTGTGATGCATTGTTGTCGATCTGAATCCAAAGGTTGTTTCTTGATCTACCTACAAGGATGGGGCAGTGTGGAAGGATAAAATGTGTAACCTAATAGAAATTACTTGTTTTAGAATCTAGTTGGCCAAAAAAAGATTTTATCAAGCGATTGTGTGATAAATTTTTCTTATTCTCCACCATTCAAGATATTATGTGAATTAATATATTACTGAATCTAATGAGTTAAACTTAAATAAAAGAAAAAAGAAAAAGTTTTATAAGGTAAATGTTCTTTTTAAAATCGAAAATGGATTCGATAAAATTCAGCAGAATCTAAGAAATGATCAAATTCCAAAATCATTTCTATTTTGATTCTATAAAAATTCAAGTTTCATTTTTGAATGAAGTTAGACGATACGGCTCTTATTAGCATAATAGTTTACCCTAGAGTTACTCAATGAATCGGTTGAGTGGAATTGCGAAATGGATATATGTTATAGATGATGAATCAATTTCTTTTATATGTTTGGTACTTTATCTTTGTTAGAGTTTTTTGCCTATAATGATAGATGAATCAAAAACTTTTCATTCAACTTATTCTTCCAATTTCAATTGAGATTTTTGTCTACCCTCCGATTTTATTTTTATTTTGCAAAATTTTAAACTTAGGTAAGTTCTTTTTAAACATATGTATAAAAATTACATATTTCATTAAATTTATCCCCTTCATGGTTACTATAACTAGTTATTTCAGTTTTCTATTAATGGCATTAACTATAACCTCAGCTCTATTTATTGGTTTGAGCAAGATACGACTTATTTAAATTGAATATTTAAAAAAAAAATCATAAAAAGAAATCCTTCTGTGGGATTACGTGTATTCTATATTTACTTATGTTACCAATTGTCAATTCTTGTTCAATTTCATTAAGATTCAGGTCAATTCGGATTAAAATTTAGGCATCGATATTACCTTTTTTTTTCTCCTTTCAAACAAATAAAAATGATTGAAGTTTTTCTATTTGGAATCGTGTTGGTCTAATTCCTATTACTTTGGCTGGATTATTCGTAACTGCATATTTACAATATAGGCGTGGTGATCAGTTGGACCTTTGATTAATTAACATCTCTTTTTGATTGACCTCCTCTTTTCTTTAATTCACAGGCATAGGAGGTCAAATTCCAATTGTTGTGAAAGTTACTGAATGAATCTATTTTATTCTAAGTCGATCTAAGAAGAAAAAATCACGCTCTGTAGGATTTGAACATACGACATCGAGTTTTGGAGACCCACGTTCTACTAAACTGAACTAAGAGTGCTTTCTTATCAGAATAGATAAGACTATAAACAAAAGGATTCTTTTCATAACCCCAATACATTTTGTATACATATAATATAATAGAATGATAAAAATAAAATGTTATGTCAATTTGAAGCGATCTCAATTGATCCCTCGTTACTGCTCAAAGGAGCAGTAATAGGTAGGGATGACAGGATTTAAACCCGTGACATTTTGTACCCAAAACAAACGCGCTACCAATCTGGGCCACATCCCTTCAATTGTCCCACAGTGGAATTGTAGAGAATTCCTGTCTTGTTTTCCATATGGTTATTTCCTCCATTAATATATACAAATTTTCTGCTCATTTCATCTTTTTGGTCTCACTTAACATATAATAGTAAACGGAAAAGACTTCTCTTATAGATTATTTAGAAAATACTTATATACAATTATATACAAAATAAATATATAAATACAGAACCCATCGTAAAAATAAATTAGTATTCTTCGGAAATTCTCGATAAGAAAGAAGGGCATGTATTTTTTTTCTATTTTACGAAAAGGAAAATATTATGTCTAAAATCATTGTACATTTCAATTTGAATTAGGAATTATGTGTCCAACTCTAAGCAGCCCTTAACTACATATGCATCTGATCATATAGTTATTATCTATTCCAACAAGTAATACAAAAGAAGGAGGTTTTTCAATGCGATAACTAAAAACATATCTCTCTGTGGAACCAGTACTAAGTACGCTATTGTTTGGGGCTTTAGCAGGTCTATTGATAGAGATTAATCATTTTTTCCCGGATGCGTTGACTTTCCTCTTTTTTTCATTCTAGTTATTGTCATGGGAATGAATGAAGAAAATTAGAAATCCAATCAAATATTGGTGATGAATCCCTGTCCCCCTCTTTTCTCTTTTTTCCCTTTTCAGAATAAGGGAGGAAAGAGAAAGAATAAAAAAATGGATTCAACATTCGGGCTCAAGTTTGAATTAACTAAATATTAATCATAGAGAAATAGGGGTAGAATAGAAAATGGGGGTCTAGGGAAAGAGTATTATACAAGATACTTAAATGATTACTTAAATTTTCAATATACTTTAGAAATATCGTTGTATTTTATTATGCCTTTGTTTTACTATTACTTTATTTTCTTGATTTTAATCTTTTACTTTTAGAATTGGATTTCAAGTTAGTAACTTCTATTTTATCCTTTTTTTCGTTTTGAATCGAAAATAGAAATTTGAGTAAATCAAAAATCCAAAGGAGGTTCATGGCCAAGGGGAAATATGTCTAAGTAACGGTGATTTTGGAATGTACTAGTTGTCTCTGAAATAGTGTTGATAAGGTATCAAGAGCTATTTCCAGCTATAGTACTTAAAAAAACCAGCACAATATGCCTAACTAATTAGAATTGAAAAAATTCTATCCCTATTGTTACAAACATACGATTCATGGGGAGATAAAAAAATAGAGCAAACCAAGTACTTGTTCCTTACCCTTTCAAGGAAGGGGAAAAAATGACATTATATATAACATATTTAAATAGAAACTAAAAAATCCTATTTTACAAAAATCCTATTTTATTTTTGGTGGATTTAAAATGAATTATTATTAAGAAATAGAATTTTAGAGATAAGGAATAAATTAAACAAACAAACCATGAATAAATCGAAGCGATCTTTTTGAAGGCATTTTCCCTCGATTCAATCGGGGGATCGAATTGATTACAGAAACATGAGTTTAATTAGTTGATTTATTAGTGAACAAGGAAAAATATTATCAAGATGCGTGAATAGATTGACCTTGAAACAACAATGATTAATTACTCTTGCTATAAAACAAGTTAGTATTTTATCTTTGTTACCTTTTATCAATAATGAGAAACAATTTGAAAGAACCAAATCGACCGCTAGAACTACTGGTTTTAAAGCCCGAAATAAATAGGCTTACTTTTTCTTTACTTGAATCATAATTACTCAAATCTAGATTTGAGCATCATGTCGTAAGAAACAAATGAATCGGAAAAAACGAAATCTATTTTTATTGAATTAAACGTGCTCATTCATTTTGACTGCTTTAGTATATTTTTCATACTAATTTCTAACTCTTCTGGTAGAAGAAACATCCATTTATTATCAGGCGAGCCTGGGGAGTTTTTAAAGACTCAGGTAAAGACTTTGATAAAGACTCCGGTAAAGACTTCGGGTTGACTTTGTTCAAAATCATATAAAGACAATTTCTATTTGATTTATCTATTTGTGCAAGTATTTTACAGTTAAGAAGCAACCGTCTATTGTACAGATTATGTATTAATTTACTATAACTATGGAAGACTCCCCCTTTGCGAATTGCTGTATTTATCTGAGTGATCCACAAACGACGAAAATCTCTCTTTTTCCTACCCCTATCCCAATGATCCAAAACTAAAGGTCTTATTTTTTGTTGAGTAATAGTTCTAGTAAGACTTGAATGAGAACCTCAAAAGCTTGATGCAAATAAAATAATTTTTGTTCTACGTCTTCGAGCTATATATCCCCATTTAATTCTGGTCATTGAATAAATGAAACTTTGACGAATAACTAATTAATTACCTTTCTTTCAGTTATTCTTTCGCCCCTCTTAGTCTATTAATAACAAAATGAATTTTTCCAATGTATAAAATAAAAATTCCAATGGATTTAGCTACACTAACCTTCTCGACCATGATTTTGTTATTCTTTTTAGGTATTCACTGTGAAATAAGAAAGAAATAATAAATCGTATTTTAGTAGGTATCAAAAATATAGTAAATAAAAGAAATAGTGGGTTCCTTCATTTCTATGGTTACTTCTTAAATGGTGAGGTCTTCTCTATACACCGGAGCCTTTTCATTATACTTTATTTTAATATATATTTAATCAATTAACTGATGTTATTGGGAACTTGTATGGTTCACATGCTTTGGATCTACCCATGAATTATCCATTAATAGGTCTTTCACAATCAAATCTACCTATACAGTAACTGTATTTAATTATGAAAGTTTGTTGGGTAGCTGACACTCTTAGTCCACTCTTGCCAGATTGGGAGCCTAATAAATATTTATGTTTTATACTTTTAAAATAAGATTTCCTCCACTTAATGGATAACCATTTGTTACCAATGGAGAATTTCTTATCATCTTAAATTCAGATGATTGGATTTACACCAACGGAAACCATAAACTTCATAATAATAGAGGGATATGATAGAGTTTTTTTTAATAATGAATGGAGTTCCTTTTTTCATCCTATCCCATTCACTGGTACTGATCATTGATAACGTAAAGGTTGTTTTCTTTATTTTGTGCCAGATCATGATCTAAATGAGTCACACATACACCCTAGTACATATTCCTCGACGGTGAGGGAACCCCCGAAGAGCGGGGGATTTCGTGACATTTCTGATTTGCTCTCTTATATTTCTAATAAGTTGTTTCATAGTTGGCATGCTGAATCGTATACATAATATGATGGGTTGGTTTAGATTGATCATAACCGAATAATGATAAATTACTTCTATTTAATAGAATATTCAATTTAATAGAATATTCAATTCGAAGATGAAATCGCAAATTTGTGATTTGTGCGAAATCCATGTTATTTTCATTGAACCGCTACAAGATCCACAATTCCATAAGCTTGACCTTATGTTGCTGACATAAGAACATCTCTTTCCATATCTCAAGATAGAACCCAGAAGGGTTTGCCCGTTCGTTGTACATAAACCCCTGTGAGGGTTTCACGCAGTTTCAGCAGTTCATTTGTTTCTACGATATATTCGGTTACTTGTGCCATATAAAAACCACTAGCAGGTTGATGCATCATTATCCTGATGATATAATAAAATAAAATCTTCTCCTATCTCGCATGATAAAGCAAAGATAAAAGAAAGATAAAAAATAGAAAAAAGACAGAATTGAACAATCATACAGGCATATTTTGTGCATAAAGCTCTAAAAGAAAATTGACCCCCCCTCCTTTCTATTAAAGTAAGAGAAAAATAGAACCTATCAGACTCTAATGGGTAAATAATCAAATTTCCAACCTTCCTTTTGGAGGGGTTATCAGACATTAACGGGTAAATAATCAAAATGCCATCCTTCCTTTTGGAGGAGTTAAAAAATACTATGATGGCTCTATTGCTTTATATGTTTCTTTTGTCTATTTTTTTGTATGTGATTCAACAATCCCAAAGTTTCATTTTAATTCGATCAAAGAAGGAAAAAATCTTTTTTTTCGTACTCTTTCATAACATAAATATTGTTAAGAGCTCTACGGTATTAAAACCAAAAATTCTATGACGCTAAACTGAACTCCCAATCGATAAGAGAAAATTGAAAATACCCCTTATCTCATATTACTCTCTCGATACAGAATCTAATATTTAACAAAAAATACAAAAATTTCTCATATCGAATTTGATGTCCCATGCTATTATTAATTAGTATTCATATATCAAAGTCATAGTCTTCTTTTTTCTCTCAAATAAAAACCTCATTGGCGCCAAGCATGAGGGAATGCTAAACGTTTGGTAATTTTTCCTCCGACCAGGATAAAAGATCCCATTGAAGCGGCTAATCCCATGCATACTGTATTGACATCTGGTCGCAAAAATTGCATAGTATCATAAATAGCCACCCCAGGTATTACCCAACCCCCAGAAGAGTTTATAAACAAATACATCTCTTTGGTCTCATCCTCGATACTGAGATATACCATAAGACCAATAAGTTGATTCGAAATCTCTCTAGTAATACCTTTACCTAAAAAAAGTAATCTCTCTATAAATTTGGTTGATTAGGGTAAAATTGTATTCCTTAGGAATCGGACATGCACCTTTTGATACATACGGTTAAAAAAATTGTGAATCAATATATAGATTCCAGTCCTCTTTCTTTTTTTCTAGAAAGTTTCTTTCTTACATCTAACGAAAGGTCTTTTCTTTGATTTTTAAATAAAGAGGAGTTTTGACTCCTTTTTATATTTCTATTTTCAATTTTCCAGTATAAAATTAGAAGTTATAAGAAAGGGTCATTAAACTTATCAAATTAACTTGTCCTTGATGTATTCTTTCATCGAGATTTAATCCAAAGCACGATGGTATTTTCTTGTTCTCAAATCGGTTTGTTTCATCTTTTTAGGTTTATGATCTACTCCGGGTAAAGATCCACCCGCTTTGGATTTGTACATATAGGACAAATGCTCTCATTACCATTTCTTTTTGTATTTCTTTTTTTTTCAATTCATTTTATACAAGTATTTAATAGAGTTGAGATAACTTTGCTTGACAATTAGGATCTCTTTACAAAGAAAAAAATATGAATAACAATTATAGATATCTTACCAATCCAATTGGGTTTTTTCTAAACGGAGCTTGGATACTTCAATTTTTTAGTCCAACCAATCCAACCATAAATTATTATAATTAACAATAGTAATATGAATCCCCTAAAAAATGAACCTAATTGCACTTCACGCTCCAAATTTTTGATGATTCAATTTATCGTTTTATCGTTCTTGGGCGAAACGGGGGATATCTCAATCGGGGAGAGAACGGGGAAATACCATTTGACCTAATATATCTGACAAATCACACTATATGTCAACCCAAAGTGGATTTTCCTCTTTAGGACCTCGGAAGAGAACTTTCGGAACTCCAATAGGCATTAAATGAAAGTAAGAACTAAATACTATATTTCACTTTGAGGTAGAAACGTAACAATTTTTTTATTGTCTTTAGAATATTCATATTGGTTCTTATCGTATTTATTTTATCCATAGATTCTAAAAATTCATAAAGAAAGAAAGAATGAATAAACTCAAATTATTACGAATAGGTATTTCTAATGAGAAATAGGTATGGACTCATTCGCTCATAGAAAATGAGATCAACTCCCCCATTTTGTATTGGTACTTATCGAGTATAGAATAAATCTGCTTCTCTTTGTTCCTACAAACAAAATTGTTCCATTATTGCCTCTAGAATAGAACAGCCTTGATTCAGAAATAATCGACTGAACAAGAGTGGTCCATAGAATAGTCATATTATAGTCTTTTCCAATGTAATAAAGTTACGTAGTGTCCATTTATCTTTGATATAATGGGTATTTCCATGGGTTTTCCTTGGTATCATATTATACCATTATATTGAATGATCCCAGTCGGTTGCTTTCTGTTCATATAATTCATACAATTATGGTTGCTGGTTGGGCTGGTTAGATGGCTCTATATGAATTAGTGGTTTTTTATCCTTCTGATCCTGTTCTACATCTAATGTCGAGAAAGGGTATGTTTGTTATATCCTTCATGACTCATTTAGTAATAACTAATTCATGGGGCGGTTAGAGTATCACAGGGGGGACTGTAACAAATTCGGGTATTTAGAGTTATGAAGGTGTAGAGGGAGAACATATTGTGTTTTTTGGCTTATGCTTTTTGGAAGCTATTTGTCATTGGGTGTTTTGGGATCTAGAAATATTTTGTAATGAACGTATAGGAAAACCCTCTTTGGATTTGCCAAAGATCTTTGGAATTCATTTATTTCTCTCAGGGGTAGCTTGTTTTGGTTCTGGTGCATTTCATGTAACAGGCTTGTATGGTCCCAGAATATAGGTGTCCAATCCTTACGGACTAACAAGAAAAGTACAACCTGTAAATCCAGTATGGGGCATGGAAGGTTTTGATCCTTTTGGTCCAGGAGGAATAGTCTCTCACCATATTATAAAAGGAACATTGGGCATATTACCGGGCCTATTCCATCTTAGCGTCAGTCCACCACAACGTCTATACAAAGGATTGTGTATGCGAAATATTAAAACCATCCTTTCCAGTAGTATTATTGCTTTCTTTTTTGCAGCTTTTGTTATTTCTGGACCTATGTGGTATGGTTCGGCAACTACCCTGATTGAATTATTTGGGCCCACTCGTTATCAATGGGATCAGGGGTTCCAGCAAGAAATATATCGAAGAGTTAGTGCTGGGCTAGCAGAAAATCAAAGTTTATCAGAAGCCTAGTCTAAAATTCCTGAAAAATTAGCTTTTTATGATTACATTGTCAATAATCCAGCAAAAAGAGGATTATCCAGAGCAGGTTCAATGGATAACGGGGATGGAATAGTGGTTGGATGGTTAGGACACCCTATCTTTAGAGATAAAGAAGGGCATGAACTTTCTATACGTCGTATGTCTACTATGTTTGAAACATTTCTGGTCGTTTTAGTAGATGGCAATGGAATTGTTAGGGCCGATGTTCCTTTTAGAAGGGCAGAATGAAAGTATAGTGCTGAAAAAGTAGTTGTAACTACTGAGTTCTACGGCATTGAACTCAATGGTATCAGTTATAGTGATCCTGTTATTTTGAAACAATATGCTATACGTGCTCAATTGGGTGAAATTTTTGAATTAGATCGTGCTACTTTGAAATTCGATAGTGATTTTTGTAGCATTCCAAGGGATGGGTTTACTTTTGGGCATACTTCGTTTGCTTTGCCGTTCTTCTTTGGACATATTTGGCATAGTGCTAGAAGCTTGTTCAGAGATGTTTTTTCTTGTATTGACCCAGATTTAGATTCTCAAGTTGAATTTGGGGCATTCCCAAAACTTTGAGATCCAACTACAAAAAGATAGGCAGCCTCATACAACATTGCTTTAGTATCTTTCTTTTTCCCATATTTTCTTTCTTTTACTTTTATTGACATAGGGTACCAGAGAAATCTTTATTTGAATCAGCTTCGTTTTAATCTTGTTCGTTCTTTATCTAGAAGATGATAAAAAAAGAAAATATAAAGAAACAAATAGGTATGAAAGCTATAATTGTAAACCACGATCAAATCTATGGGAGCATTGGTTTATACATTTCTCTTAGCCTCAACTCTAGGGATAATATTTTTTGCTATTTTTTTTGAGAACTTCCTAAAGTTCCAACTAAAAAGAACTAAAAAGGTGAAATAATTTTTCATTGTCTCAGTACTTCAACTAGTCTCTATGTTCCTCAAATGGATCTCTTAGTTGTTGAGAAGGTTGCCCAAAAGCCGTGTATAAGGCGTACCCCATAAAACTTACAATTAAACTAGATATAAAGATGGAGACTAGGTTTGTTGTTTCCATTCTTATCATATCTATATAATTTCAAGACCCCAATGGATCTATGATAGGATCGTTTATTTACAACGGAATGGTATACAAAGTCAACATATCTTAATAAATACAATAGAATTTATGGCTACACAAACTATTGAGAATAGTTCTAAATCTGGTCTAAGATGAACTATAGTAGGAGATTTATTAAAATCATTGAATTCAGAATATGGTAAAGTAGCTCCTGGGTGGGGAACTACTCCTTTGATGGGTGTCACAATGGACTTATTTGCAGCATTTCTATCTATTATTTTGGAGATTTATAACTCTTCCATTTTATTGGATGGAATTTCAATGAATTAGATCTATAAGAACCAAGAAGTCCTTACTTTTGAGTCCAAAATAAATCATTTAGAGCTCCGATTTATAGTACATTCTATTTTTTTTGGTAGTTCGATCATGGGATTTCTTTGTTTCTATATTTCCGGATTATGAGTGTATGACTTGTTATAATTGATCCAACTGATAGTATAGAGAATGAGTCTGTCATCATGATAGAGATGATTCTACTTCGTCAGATATTTATTCTAATATTTGGAACACGAAAGAGATTAAGAAATATTTAAACTATGCTTCATACTTAATATTCAGACCCCATGTCCGGGCTCCAAAAAATTTTCAAATAAAGAATTCGAATTTCTAAATCGAAAGATTCTTTTCTTTCAACCCCTATGTATATTTTGACCAAAAGCAAAACTATTTTTTGAATTTTTAGTCATTTTATTTATTTAGGGAATAAGTGATAATCCGAGGATTCTTACTCAGAGAATCCTTGATTTGATTTAGGTTAGGTTTTTTTATTGAATCATCGTAGTTCTAGTATGAATCTGAGGTTTTAATCAATTCATAGGGTCTTAACAAGAGAATTCCTATCTATAATAAAGAAAACAAAGAATAAAAGTCATATTCCACAAAAACAAATTATAGAAAAAATAGGGAAAAAGAGAATTCAAGAGGCCCATAAGTATCAAAATAAAGATACAGATGACTGTGACAACTTGATATTTTAGTATTATCTCCAAAAAAAAGATCTTTTGGATTTTCCAAAGAAGATGAGATCAGAACTTAATAACTTTAAAATTTTCTATTCCATATAGATTACAACTAGTATTTGGGTGTTTTAACTTGAGATGTATGAGATGAAAATCTCATATAAGGTTCTCAGGGGGGATTTTTGCCTATCTCAATAAATATATGATTAGTTCAAAGAATGTCCTAAGATTTGAGCAATTGTGGATGATATAACTAGTAAATACGTCCCCCCCCCATATCAATATATTTTATTGTTTAGAGGGAATTACGCTTACTTGTTTTGTAGTATAAGTGGCTACTGGGTTTGCTATGACTTTTTACTACCGGCTGACCATTACTAAGGCTTTTACTTTTGTTTATTACATAATTACTGAAGCGAACTTTGGTGGGTTAATCCAATCAGTTCATCAATGGTCAGCAAGTATGATGGTCCTAATGATAATCCTGCATGTATTTCGTGTGTATCTCACTGGCGGATTTAAAAAACCTTGCAAATTGACTTGTGTTATGTGTGGTTCTGGCTGTATTAACCGCATCTTTTGGCGTAATTGGTTATTCCTTACCTCAGGACCAAACCAGTTATTGGACAGTGAAAATAGTAATGGGTGTCCCTAACACTATTCCTATAATAGGATCACCTTTGGTCGAATCATTGCGCAGAAACGCTAGTATGGGACAATCTACTTTGACTCATTTTTATAGTTTACACACTTTTGTATTTCCACTTCTTACTACCGTATTTATGTTAATGCACTTTCTAATGATACGTAAATAGGGTATTTCTGGGCCCTTATAGATAGAGCAAAAAAAATATATCCTAAATATTTGTAATCAATCATTTATCACTTGGTGGAGGAATATATAGTATTTCATTGTTGCAAGTATGGATTATTGAAAATAATAAAACATGAATTTGGATATTTCCCTTTAACTATTCATGTCAACTAAATAGGGGGATTAAAGGGAATTTTTTTTAAGAGATAATGGATTATGGGAGTGTGTGACTTATTGATTTTTCTGTGAAGATATATGCCTGCCACATGGGAATTCACAACCAATTATGTCTTTGTTCCAATCTTGTGTAAGCCCTATACAGAGGATAGGCTGGTTTACTTAAAGGGAATCTTTTATATAATCAGGTCCGAATCATGTTGTACATGAGAAGGCTCCGTAAGGTCCTGTATAAGTGAAATAGATAAAACGGAATCAAGATTCCATTTTATCTAGTTCACTTATAAGATTTAATAGTAGGTAAATGTATTCATTTCCTCTACATTAAAGTAATTCCTACAGAGAGCCCGCATGGTCCAATGATCTTTTATGTATTTTTTCAGTAGTAATTCTAGGAACTATTACATGTAATGTAGGCTTAGTCGTTTTAGAACCATCAATGATTGGTGAACTGCCAGATCCATTTGCAACCCCTTTGGAAATCTTACCTAAATGGTATTTCTTTCTTGTATTTCAAATGTTTCGTACATTGCCCAGTAAATTGTTGGGGGTTCTTTTAGTGGTTTCAATACCTACAGGATTATTAACAGTACCTTTTTTAGAGAATGTTAATAAATTTCAAAATCCATTTCGCCGTCCAGTAACGACGACTATCTTTTTGATTGGTACCACAGTTGCCCTTTGGTTGAGCATTGGTGCAACATTACCTATTGATAAATCCCTAACATTAGGTCTTTTTAAATTTATTATTTTTAATTGATTCAATTGTGAAATAACACAACATGTGTATCTAGGGAATAGTTTCTTCAAAGCGAATTCTCCCTAGATACATCTAGTCAATTTAATTCTGAATTTATTTCTAATATATGATATATTAATTGTACTAAAGATTTCAATCTATTTTGACTAAATAAGTCCAATGGATTTAAAACTTATTTTTTGGTAAATCAATTACAAAATATTTTTCTAAAGTGCCCAACATCTGTTTTATATCTTCACTACGAAAATGTTCAATTTTCATAAGATCTTCTTGGCTATTATTCAAAAGGTTCATAATTTATATATATTGGACATTTTGAGGCAATTATAGATCCTGGAAGGCAATTCTGATTGGTCAATAAAAATTGATTTCAATGCTATTTTTTTTGTTTTTTATGAGTTTACCCAATTTATCATGAAAGGTAAAAGGGGATAAAGAAACCGTGTGTTGATTGTCCTGTAAATATAAATTATCTTCCTCCATGCGTAAAAAGGTAATAAATAAATCAATTAAATCTTAGGATGCTTCATGAAGTGCTTTTTTCGGAGTTAAACTTCCATTTGTCCATATTTCGATAAAAAGGATGTCTGATTTTTCATTTCCATTCCGATAAGAATGAATACTATGATTCGCATTTCGAACAGGCATGAATACAACATCTATTGGATAACTTCCATCTTGAAAATTATGTGTCATTTTTATAAGATATCCACAGTTTTTCTCTATTTGTAATCCAATACAAAAATCAATTGGTTATGTTAAACTAGCTATATATTGTTTATTATCAACGATTTCTACATAAGGTGGAAAGATGATATCTTCAGTAGTTACATATCCAGGACCCATGACACAAATAGACGTATCAGAAGTTTTATATAGATTACTTCTCAATACAATTTCTTTCAAATTCATTAAAATTTCTTGTACCGATTCTTGAATGCCCGTTATGGTAAATATTCATGTGGGACTTTCTCAAAATTTATACGTGTGAGACATGTTCCTTCTAGTTCTCCAAGTAAAGCTCTTCGCATCACAATGCCTATTATGTCAGCTTGGCCTTTCATAAGTGGAGACAGAATAAAGCGTCCATAATAAAGGCGTTTAATGTCTGTTCTTGATTCAACACACTTCCACTGTAGTGTCCGAGTAAATACTGTTACTTTCTCTCAAACCATAGTACTATTATTTGATTAGATCATCAAATCTTTTATTTCTCTTGAGATTTCTTCAATGTTCGGTTCTACACACGTCTTTTTTTCGGAGGTCTACAACCATTATCTGACATAGGAGTTACATCCCGTATAAAAGTTAATAGTATACCACTTCGACGAATAGGTCGTAATGTTGCATCTCTTCCAAAACCGAGACCTTTTATCATGACTTTTACTTGTTGCATACCTTGATCCACTATGGTACGGATAGCGTTTATTGCTGTGGTTTGAGCAGCAAACGGCGTTCCTCTTCTCGTACCTTTGAATCTTGAAGTACCAGCAGAGGACCAAGAAACTACTCGACCCCGTACATCTGTAACAGTGACAATAGTATTATTGAAATTTGCTTGAGCATGAATAACTCCCTTTGGTATTCTACTTGCACACTTATGTGAACCAATACGTCCATTCCTATGCAAACTAATTTTTGTTATAGATTTTGCCATATTTTATCATCTCATAAATATGAGTCAGAGATATATGGACATATCTATTTTATGTCCAAACAGATTTTTTATTTATACATCGGCTCTTCTGGTAAGTCTGATTATCATTGCCTTTGTTAATTTCTCGGGTTGGAACAAATTACTATAATTCATCCCCTCCTGCGGATTAGTCGATATTTTTGGCAAATTTTACAAACAGAAGCTCTTATTTTCATATTTTTTCATTCCTTAACTTAATTCTTAATCTATTTCTTGGAAGAAAATAAGTTGCTTGAAATTTTTCATTTCTAATTGTATTCCCCCAAAAGGAATGGTGAAGTTGAAAACCTAACCCTTTAAATCTTTGTTGTGTAGTCGATAAATTATACACCCTTTGGTTGAATCATAAGGACTTACTTTAATTTTTACTCTATGTCCTGGCAGTATTCGTGTAAAATTATGTCGGATCTTTCCTAAAACAAAATTGAGAATCAGATCTAAACGAATTGGGAATAGACCATTGGGAAGCAATTCAGTAATTAAAGTTTTATGACTCCATTTTGGTTCTTAAAATTCCCTTGAGGTATCAACTAATGAGAAAGATATTAGACAAACCCCCTTTTTCTTTTTTCACAAATTTAACAAATACGAAGTTTTGAATCCAATTTTGATATTATAAAGGATTACCAGATATAACACAAAATTTCTCCACCTATTCCTTCTAGTCGAGCCTCTCGGTCTGTCATTATACCTCGAGAAGTGGAAATAACTGCAATCCCCATCCCACCTAAAATTCTCAGAATTCATTGATAATTAGAAAAGATTCGTAGACCAGGTCGACTTATTCGTTTTAAATTTTAAATATTTCTATAGGGTCTTTTCCTATTCCTTCTATGTTGCAGGGTTAAAACCAAAAAATATTTGTTGTTTTCTCGATGTTTTCTCACGTTTTTGATAAAACCCTCACGTAAAAGTATTTGAACAATATTTTCGGTAATATTTATAGATGATATCCAAACCACTCTTTTTCGATCCATATCAGCATTTCGTATAGAAGTTATTATCTCAGTAATAATGTCCCTACCCATGATGAACTAATATTATTAGGTTCTCCAAATTTGATATAATGAATGTGTTTTTTACTTATTTATTTTTGAATATGATATGAATTATTAAAGATATAATCTGTGAGACATAATCTACTAATTAATGTATTTCTTTCAAATACGCTACTAAAAACATATCACAATTTCATTTTATAATACCTCAGGAGCTAATGAAACTATTTTAGTAAAATTTAATCCTCTTAACTCCTAGGCGATTGCACCAAAAATTCGAGTTCCTTTTGGATTTCCTTCTTGATCAATAATAACCACATCATTATCATCATATTGTATTATTATCCCGTTGTCACATTTGAGTTCTTTATAGGTACGCACAATTACATCTCTTATTACTTCTGATCTCTCTAGGGGCATATTTGGTACTGCTTCTTTGATCACAGCAACAATAACGTCACCAATATGAGCATATCGACGATTGCTAGCTCCTATGATTCGAATATACATTAATTATCGAGCCCCACTATTATCTGCTACATTTAAATGGGTCTGAGTTTGAATTATTTTTTTAATCTATTTTTAATGCAAAGGGCAAAGAAAAAAAAGAAGTATTTTTGTCCGAAAAAAAACTTGTAGTTTTGTTTCATATCTAAGAGCCCTTTCTACATTTTTTTCTATTACATTACGAACTAATGAATTGAGTTTGTATAGGCATTTTGGATGCTGCTAGTGAAATAGCCCTTTTGGCTAAATTTTGTTTTACTCCACCCATTTCATAAAGTAGTCTCCCCGATTTAAGAACAGCTACCCAATATTCAGGGGATCCTTTTCCTGAACCCATATATGTTTCTGCGGGTCTTAGTGTAACTTCTTTGTCTGGAAATATACGTACCCATATTATTCGACCACGACGTGCATTTCGTGCCATTGCTCGTCGGCCTTCTTCTATTTGTCGAGATGTAATCCAAGTAGGTTTAAGTTCCTGAAGAGCATATTTACCGAAAGAAATATGATTACCTCGATAAGATATTCCCTTCATTCTTCCTTTATGTTGTTTACGAAATCTGGTTCTTTTCGGGTTATAGTTGATGGTTGTTTCTGAATTCCATCTCTACTACAGAATCGTACGTCAGAGTTTCTTGTCATCTAGCGCCTCACGAATAAAAGTATTCCAAAAAATTCAATTTGAATTAAGCTAGAAGAGTAAATCTTAAGCTAAGATATATATGTATTTACTGAGTTATACCTTCAACGTGGGCTTCTTTGAGATTTCATTAAATCTATTAGTAATTTTTATACATTGTTTGAATAGATAACTAAAAATTTTAGTTTTATAAATAGAAATATAAAAAATTGTATTATTATACCAAATCCTTATTTTGTCCTTTATTGTATTGTCCTAAATTTTTCAATAAAAAAAGTTTTTGTGGGCGAATATTTACTCTTTCAATCCCTATTTCATTTGTAGGGTTAACTCGTGATTTCTCAGATCTCAGAATATATGAATTAATCTATGGTTCATTCCGCCATCCCGACCAGTGAATCATTAAGATTCCTTGTTCAATAGAATCTTTTGCATTCACAAGTTCTATTAGTTCCCATCACTTCTGACTTAATGGTTAGGTCCGAATTCTACAATGGAGCTCAAAATGAAATTGGTTCTTGTGCCAACCTTTTTAGTCTTTATTGGCTCGAAGCTCTTGACTTTTTGTTCTATTTCTATATTTCTATAAAGAAGATTCTTTTTATTATGGTATGAATGCATATTAATGCTTTATTACACTGCCTTTCATGAGATTACTCATAGACCTTACATATTGGAATTTTATATCATTGGTATTCTTTTTCTCTCTTTCTGTCATCCTTCTATTTATCCACATCTTTTTTCTTTATTTTGTTTTACGACTTAGATTCAGATTTCATTTTTCGTTTATGCAAAAGAGTTCAGTTGCTACAAAGATCTAACCTATATATCATATCTTGACTGGTGTTTTAGATCCAGATAATGCGAAGTGATGGGTTGGTTATTAGTTCTATAGGTTTTAGTTCATACTATGTGGGCTGGTCTTTTTAATCCTAAACCTAAAAAAATACAACGAGTCACACACTAAGCATAGCAATTATATCAAATGCTCAATCAAATTTTTATACAACCTTATAAAATTAAGAATTAGAAATGTTCTCCCTGATTGATTAGAAAAAGAATGAATTGGTCTTATTTTGTACAATCATTGGATAGAAGGGAAAGACAAGTAGTAAAATTATTCCTCGTCTAGAAATATCATAATTTTGATGCCCAATACTCCATAGCTATTTTAAACTATATAAGAGCAATAATCATATTTAGCTCGAATCGTTTGTAGGGGAACCCTACCTTCTCTTATCTATTAGACACGTGTTATTTCTTTTCCGTCGATACTCCCTGCAATTTGTATTTGAATTCCTTTTGTATCTGCTTGTTCTGTTAATTCAATAGCCTTTTTCATTTCTTTTCAAAATGAAACTCTATTCTTTACTTGTCCAGCTATAAATTCTGGAAGAATATTAGGGTTTTCGTAAGGTTTTCCAATTTTTGTCACAATAATGTTCAGTTTTCGGTTTACACAATTAAATTCTTTTTGTAAGGTCATTTGTAATTCTTCGAATCCGTGCGGTCGACTTTCTATTTATAATTTTGGGAATCCCATAAAGATTATGACCTGGATCAGATCGATTCTTTTTTGAATCTCTATACGTGCAATTCCTTCTATACCTGAGGACATTCTCATATTCTTTTGTACATAATTCTTGATACAATCTCTTATTTTTTAATCTTCTTGTAAATATTCAGAATAATTTTTTGGTTTTGAAAACCAAAGGGAGTGATGACCTTGGGTTGTACCGAGTCTAAAACCAAGTGGATCCATTTTTTGTCCCATAATCCCCCACTATTATACATATCATGATACGTCATAGCTGTCTCATTTTTTTTACATCTCATTTTTTTAACGAATACATCTCAACATATTCATCATCTAAAGATATATCTTTCATTACAATAGTTATATTACAGGTCGATCTTTTTATCAAAAAACTACGTCCTCTAGCTCAAGGCTTCAATTTCTTCACCATAGTACTTCCATTGACTTCGGCTTTACTAATGACTAAATTGGTTTCGCTGGAACCTATATTGTAACTAGCATTTGCTGCTGCAGAATAAACTAATTTCAAAATGGGATAACATGCTCGACAAGGCATGAGTTCTAGTATCATAAGTATTTCCTCATAGGAACGTCCGGGGATTTGATCAGTTACTCTTCGTGCTTTGTCGGCAGACATAGATATATGTTGACCTAAAGCATATACTTCCATTTTTTCTTTTTTAGCATAAGTTTTTCCTCCTCCCACTGATTCATAATGATCTAGAATTTTTTATTACTATTAACATTAATGATGAGATCTATTATCGCTTTTTGCATGTCCTCTAAAATTTAATGTAGGTGTAAATTCTCCCAATTTGTCGCCTACCATACTATCTGTTATATAAATAGTCAACTGCTCTTTTCCATTATGGATAGCAATAGTATGACCGATCATTGTGGGTATAATGGTAGATGCCCGATACCAAGTTACTATTATTTCCTTTTCGGATTTTGTGTTAAGCTTATCAATGTTTTTTAATAAATGGTTGGCTACAAAGGGATTTTTTTTAGTAAACGTGTCACAATCTTACACCTATTTTTTTTTTGTAAAGTTTTTGAAAAAACGAAGAATTAAATTCAATTTTCTCTCCTATTTACTACGGCGACGAAGAATCAAATTATCAGTATATTTATTCCTTTTCTACTTCTTCTTCCAAGTGCAGGATAACCCCAAGGGATTGTGGGTTTTTTTCTACCAATTGGGGTTCTCCCTTCGCCACCCCCATGGTGATGGTCTATAGGGTTCATAACTACTACTCTTACTATAAGATGCTTATCTAGTCAACGCTTAGATCCGGCTCTATCAAAACTTTTCTGGTTCGCCCCAACATTCCCCACTTGTATGACTGTTGCTGAGAATTTTTTGGATATCAAATGGACCTCCCTAGAAGGTAATTTTAATGTGGCCAATTTCCCCTCTTTTGTAATCAGTTTTGCTACAGCACCCACTGCTCTAGCTAGTTGTCCACCCTTTCCAAGTGTGATTTTTATCTTATGTATGGTCGTGCCTAAGGGAATGTCGGTTGAAGTAGATTCATCTTTTGATGAATCAAAACCCGTTCCCAAATTGTAAAAGCTTCTTCCAAAGCATACGACTTTCTGGATGTAGATGATGATAACTATACATACGGATCTTATATATATCGTAGAATGAAGTACCACATGGATGGATATATGTATGAATCCAAATCTGCCGAATCACTCATGTTGTGATCTTCTACATCCTGGGTCTTCCCGTTCCATCATCTGGATTATGTTCTTCATATAGCATTCAAACCAAATAACTCTATGAAATTACGTCGATACTTCTATATATTATGGGTAACGTAGGAGACATCACTATTTCCCCCACCCCAAGGGGAATCTGTAGAATTCCCACTGCTTAACTTTCAATTCACCTCTGACCATCAAATGAAATGTGAATAACCCGTCCTCCTCTCTTTTAAACAAGGGGCGCTTTCAGTTCTATTGGTGCTTGAAATAATTTTGTTCTCCATCTTACTATATCTCTAGAGTCAATAATTTTATATGAGTAACTACTGAACTCAATTACTTGCTGCCATTACTCTTCAGTTTTCTGTTGAGGTCTATCCTGCAGAGGTACTCAAATAGGATCAGTGATGGATTTCTAGGTTTCATCATAAACCTAGTTGGTTATTTCCAATTACGTAAATCAATAGTTCAAATCATACTCAAAGATAGGACATTTCCCATTTTTATAGGAATTTTTGTACCAGAAACAATGGTATCTCCAATTATAGCCCCTCCGGGATACAAAATATATCTCTTCTCACCATCCCCATAGTGTATGAGACAAATATATTCATTTCGATTAGGGTCGTATTCTATGGTTACAATTCTACAATATATGTCTTTTTCATTCCGTTGAAAATCAATTTTATGGTATAGAAGCTTATGACCTCCCCCTCTATGCCTTACGGTAATGATTCTTCTGGCATTACGACCTTTACCACAATGATGTTGTCCATCAATCAAATTATTTCATGGATTGGATTTCACTTGACTGTCTATGGTTTCATTACGTGTTCTCGGGGTAGAAGTTTTGTATAAATGTATCTCCATGTTATTAAGTATTTTTATTTATGTTTTTTACTTTCTAAGAGGTGGAATAGAATAACCCGGTTAAAGCGTAATGATCATACATTTGTAATGCATTATATGTCCCATAATAGGACCCATTCTTCTACTCTTTCTCAGAAATAGATAACTATTCATAGCTATTACCTTGACACCATAGAAGAGTTCGATCCAATGTTTTATTTCTATCCTAGCTGATCCTGATTAGACATTAGAAATATATTGATTTTTCCCCAATAGCCAAATACTTTTTCCTGTAAATAATGCATATTTGATTCCATCCATAAATCGATTTTCTTCCCTATGAGTTTAGTCTTAATAAGAATACTAGTTCTTATTGTTCATATATTATGATATGAATGTACCACATCAATTTGTTATGTATTCATATATTATGATATGAATATACCACATCAATTCATTATGTATGGATGATGTGATTCCATTGATACAGAGCGAATTCCAAATCAATTTGTTATGTGTTCATATATAATGTTATCAATATGCCACATCAATTCGTTATGTATGGATGATGCAATTTCATTAATACAGAGCCAATTCTAAATCAATTCGTTATGTATGGATGATGCAATTTCATTGATACAGAGTCAATTCTAAATCAATTCTCTATGTATGGATGATGCGATTCCATTGATATAGAGCCAATTCCAATAGACTTATTTGAGGGTCCCATTTGCATGCATCCAGTAGGAATTGAACCTACAAATTCACCAATTATGAGTTAGGAAATTTAACCATTCAGCCATGGATGCTTAGCGAGGATCCTCGTACATGGTGAATAACCAAACTCCAATTGAAATGAATTCTTTAGGATAAATCAATGCAATTTAGGAGGAATCAATGCAATGCAATTTAGAAAAAATCAATGAGAGGACATCAATTCAAATCCTGGATTTTTGAATTGAGAGAGATATTAAGAGAGATCAAGAATTCTCACCATTTCTTAGATTTATGGACCCAATTCAATTCAGTGGGATCCCTTATTCAAAAACTTTTCCACCTAGAAAGATTTCTAAAACTCTTTGACCCCCGAATTTGTAGTATCCTACTTTCACGCAATTCACAGGGTTCAACAAGCAATCGATATTTCACGATCAAGGGTGTAATATTCTTTGTAGTAACGGTCCTTATATATCGCATTAATAATCAAAATATGGTCAAATAAAAAAATTTCTATTCTATAGGGCTTCTTCTTATACCTATGAATTCCATTGGACCCATAAATGATACATTGGAAGAATCTGTTGGGTCTTCCAATATCAATAGGTTGATTATTTTGCTCCTGTATTTTCCAAAAGTAAAAAAGATCTCTGAGAGTTGTTTCCTAAATCAGAAAGAGTGTACTTGGGTTCTCCCAATAACTAAAAAGTGTAGCATTCCTGAATCTAACTGGATTCGCGTTGGTGGAGGAACTGGATCAGAAAAAAAGAGGGATTCTAGTTGTAAGATATCTAATGAAACCATGGTTGGAATTAAGATCTTATTCAAAGAGAAAGATCTCAAATATTTGGAGTTTCTTTTTGTATACTATTTGGATTACTTGATCCGCAAGGACCATGATTGGGAATTGTTTGATCGTCTTTATCTTAGGAATAGTCAAAATAGAATCAACTTGAATTTGGGATCGCTTCGAAATCTTAGTGAAACATTGGATTTCTTATCTCATGTTTGCTTTTCATGAAAAAATACCAATTGAAGTGGAGGGTTTCTTCAAACAACAAGGGGATGGGTCAACTATTCAATCAAATAATATTGAGCATGTTTCCCATCTCTTCTCGGGAAAGAAGTGGGCTATTTCTTTGCAAAACTGTGCTCAATTTCATATGTGGTAATTCCGCCAAGATCTCTTCGTTAGTTGGGGGAAGAATCCACCCGAATTAGATTTTTTTAGGAACATATCGAGAGAGAATTGAATTTTGTTAGACAATGTATTATTGGTAAACAAGGATAGGTTTTTTAGAAAGGTATAGAATGATCGTCAAATATTCAATATGATTCCACAAGATCTAGTTTCATTCAAGCAATGGATTCTAACCAACTGAAAGAATCTTCTAATCAATCCAGAGATCATTTGGATTCCATTAGTAATGAGGATTCAGAATATCACATATTGATTAATCAAAGAGAGATTCAACAATGAAAAGAAAAATCAATTCTTTGGGATCCTTCCTTTCTTCAAATGGAATGAAAAGAGATAGAATCAGGCCGATTCCTAAAATACCATTCTGAATATTCCTCACTGTCCCAAATATTCACAGAATATGAGAAGCAGATGATTCATCATCTGTTTCTATAAGAAATCAAAGAATTTCTTGGGAACTATACAAGATTTGTTCATTATTTTTTCTCTGATAGATGGTCAGAACTTTGTCTAGGTTCAAATCTTACTGAGAGGTCCACTAGAGATCAGAAATTATTGAAGAAACAACAAGACCTTTCCTTTGTCCTTTTAAGGTGATCAGAACTATAAAGAAATGGTTAATATATTCAAGATAATTATGTAATTACAAAATATCATCTCAATTAATCCTATTTCATCAGATCTGGGATATGATATGGTTCCGAAGGATGAACCGGATATGGACAGTTCCAATAAGATTTTATTCTTAAACAAAAATCAATTTTTTATTTATTCCATCTATTCCATGACCAGAACAGGGGAGGATACATGTTACACTATGATTTTTGAATTAGAAGAGAGATTTTAAAAAATGGCAGATCTATTCACTCTATGAATAATCGAGTCGAATCTGGTGTACCATAAGGGATTTGCCTTTTCTACTGATTCTTGTGGATTGGATCAAAAAAATTCTTGAATGAGACCAGTGATGAATCGAAAAAGAAATCTTTATTGGTTCTACCTCTTATTTTTTATGAAGAGAATGAATCTTTTTCTCAAAGGGTAAAAAAATGGGTTTGGATCTCCTGTAGGAATGATTTGGAAGATCCAAAACCAAAAATAGTGGTATTTTCTAGCAACAAAATAATGGAGGTAGTCACTCAATATAGATTGGTCCAAAATCTGATTCAAATCTAATATAGTACCTATGGGTACATAACAAATGTATTTAATCGATTCTTTTAATGAATAAATCTGACCGCAACTTCGAATATAGAATTCAAAAGGATCAAATAGGAAATGATACTCTGAATCATAGAACTATAATGAAATATACGATCAACAAATATTTATTGAATTTGAAAAAGGGTCAGAAGAAATTGTTCGAGCCTTTTGTTTTGATTTCTCAAAGCGAGAGATCCATTAATTAGGATCCTGATGCATATAGATACAAATGGTCCAATGGGAGCAAGAATTTCTAGGAACATTTGGAACAGTCCGTTTCAGAGCAGAAATGCCATTTTCAAGTTGTATTCGATCGATTACATATTAATCATTATTTGATTGATTGGTCTGAGGTTATCAACCAAAAAATTTGTCTAAGCTACTTCATTTCTTCTTGCCCAAGTTACCTCTTTTTTTGTCCAAGTTGCTTTTATTTTTTTCTTACGCACTTCTTTTTTCTGTGTGGGTTTCGGAAATATCCTCATTACTAGGTCCGAGATCTATATCTATGAATTGAAAGGTCCGAATGATCAAATTTTCAATCAGTTGTTAGAATCAATAGGTCTCCGAATGATCAAATCTGCAATCAGTTGTTAGAATCAATAGGTCTTCAAGTTGTTTATTTCAAAAAATTGAAACCCTTCTTATTAGACAATCATGATACTTCCCAAAAATTGAAATTCTTGATCAATGGAGGAACAATATCACGATTTTTGTTCAATAAGATACCAAAGTGGATGATTGACTCATTCCATACTAGAAATAATCGCAGAAAATCCTTTGATAACCCAAATTCCTATTTCTCGATGATATTCCACGATCAAGACAATTGGTTGAATCCCATGAAACCATTTTAGAGTAGTTCATTGATATGTTATTTTTATAAAGAAAATCAACTTCGATTCTTGAATAATCCCCAGCACTTCTACTTCTATTGGAACACAAGATTCCCCTATTCTATGGAAAAGGCCCAAATCAATAATTCTAATTTTATGTATGGACAATTCCTCAATATCTTGTTCATTCACAACAAAATATTTTCTTTGTGTGTCAGTAAAAAAACATGCTTTTGGGGGGAGAGATACTATTTCACAAATCGAGTCACAGGTATCTAACATATTCATACCTAACGATTTTCCACAAAGTGGTGACGAAACGTATAACTTGTACAAATCTTTCCAATTTCCAAGTTGATCCGATCCATTTTTTTGTAAAGCTATTTAATCGATCACAGACATTTCTGGAACACCTCTAATAGAGGGGCAAATAGTCAATTTTGAAAGAACTTATTGTCAACCATTTTTAGATATGAATCTATCTAATTCAGAAGGGAAGAACTTGCATCAGTATCTTAATTTCTATTCAAACATGGTTTTGATTCACACTCCATGTTCTGAGAAAGATTTATCATCCAAAAAGAGGAAAAAATAGAGTCTTTGTCTAAAGAAATACGTTGAGAAAAGGCAGATGTATAGAACCTTTCAAAGAGATAGTGCTTTATCAACTCTCTCAAAATGGAATCTATTCTGCTCAAAATAGAATCTATTCCAAACTTATATGACATGGTTCCTTACTTCGACAGGGTACAAATATCTAAATTTGATATTTTTAGATACTTTTTTAGACCTATTTCCAATACTAAGTAGCAGTCAAAAATTTGTATCCACTTTTCCTGATATTATCCATGGATCAAGTATATCATGGAAAATTTTTCAGAAAAAATTGTGTCTTCCACAATGGAATTTGATAAGTGAGATCTCGAGTAAGTGTTTACATAATCTTCTTCTATATAAAGAAATGATTCATCAAAATAATGAGTCACCATTGATATCAACACATCTAAGATTGTCGAATGCTTTGGAGTTCCTCTATTCAATCATTTTATTTCTTCTTGTTGTTGGATATGTCGTTCCTACACATATTGTCTTAGTTTCTTAGGCCTCTAGTGAGTTACAGAAAGAGTTTGAAAAGGTCAAATCTATGATGATTCCATCATCTATGATTAAGTTGTAAAAATTTCTAAATAGGTATCCTACATCTGAACTGAATTCTTTCTGGTTAAAAAATCTCTTTCTAGTTGCTATGGAATAATTCAGAGATTCTCTAGAAGAAATATGGGATTCTGCTTCTGGCGGCAATATGCTTGGTCACGCTTATGAGGTCAAATCAATACATTCTAAGAAGAAAGATTGGAATATCAATCTCATCGAGCTCATCAATCTCATACCAAATCCCATCAATCGAATCACTTTTTTTAGAAACATGAGACATCTAAGTCATACAAGTAAAGTGATCTATTCATTGATAAGAAAAAAAATGTGAACGGTGATTGGATTGATGAGAAAATAGAATCTTGGGTCGCGAACAGTGATTCGATTCATGATAAAGAAAGGGAATTCTTGGTTCAGTTCTCCACCTTAACGACAAAAAATAGGATTAATCAAATTCTATTGAGTTTGACTCATAGTGATCGTTTATCAAAGAATGACTTTGGTTATCAAATAATTGAACCACCGGGAGCAATTTACTTATGATACTTAGTTGACATTCATAAAGAGAATCTAATGAATTATGAGTTCAATCCTTCCCGTTTAGCAGAAATATGGATATTCCTTGCTCATTATCAGATAATTACTTATTCACAAACTTCATGTGGGGAAAATAGTTTTGATTTCCCATCTCATGGAAAAACCTTTTTGCACTGCTTATCCTTATCCCCCTCTAGGGGTATTTTAGTGATAGGCTCTATAGGAACTGGACTATCCTATTTGGTCAAATACCTAGTGACAAACTCCTATGATCCTTTCATTACGATATTTCTGAACTAGTTCCTGGAAAACAAGCCTAAAGGTTTTCTTCTTGATGAGATCGATAGTGATGATATTGATGATAGTGACAATCTTGATGCTAGTGACGATATATGATCATGACCTTGATACGAAGCCGGAACTGCTAACTAGGATGAATAGGCTAACTGTGGATATGATGCCAAAAATAGACCGATTTTATATCACACTTCAATTCAAATTAACAAAAGCAATGTCTCCTTGCATAATATTGATTCCAAACATTCATTTTCTGGATGTGAATGAGTAAATGACTTATCCCTCGGTCTATTTGTGAACTATCTCTCTAGGTATTATGAAAGATCTTCTACTAGAAATATTCTCATTATTTCTTTGACTAATATTCCCCAAAAAATGGATCCCGCTCTAATAGTTCCTAATAAATTAAATACGTGTATTAAGCTATGAAGGCTTCTTATTCCACAACAACGAAAGCATTTTTCTCTCTTTCATATACTAGGGGATTTAACTTAGAAAATAAAATTTTCCATACTAACGGATTCAGGTCTATAACCATGGGTTCCAATGCACGAGATCTTGTAGGACTTACTAATGAGGTCGTATCGATTAGTATTACATAAAAAAAATCAATTATAGACAATTATACAATTAGATCCGCTCTTCATAGACAAACTTGGGATTTACGATCCTAGGTAAGATCGGTTTAGGATCATGGGATTCTTTTCTATCAGATAGGAAGGGTTGTAGCACAAAATGTACTTCTAAATAATTTCCCCATAGATCCTATATCTATCTATATGAAGAAGAAATCATGTAATGAAGGGGATTCTTATTTGTACAAATGGTACTTGATCTTGGAACGAGCATGAAGAGATTAACGAAACTTCTTTATCTTTGGAGTTGTTCTGACAGATCGGTCGTTCAAAATCGCTGGTCTTTATCCGGACCCGATGAAAAAAATGGGATCATTTCTTATGGAATCGTTAAGAATGATACTGATCTATTTCATGGCCTATTAGAAGTAGAAGGCGCTCTGGTGGGATCTTCACGGACAGAAAAAGATTGTAGTCAGTTTGATAATGATTGAGTGACATTGCTTCTTCGGCCCAAACCGAGAAATCCCTTAGATATGAGGCAAAAGGGCTCTTGGTCTATCCCTGACCAGAGATTTCTCTATGAAACAGAGTTTTAAGAAGGGGAGGAGAAGGAGCCCTTGACCCATAGGAGGATTCATTCAATTACATAGTTTGGGCTCCTAGAATATGGAGCCCTTGGGGCTTTCTATTTGATTGTATCAAAAGGCCCAATGAATTGGGATTTCCCTATTGGTCCAGTTTATTTCGGGACAACCAGATCATTTATGATGAAGAGGATGAGCTACAAGAGAATGATTCGGGGTTCTTGTAGAGTGGAACCATGCAGTACCAAATATGAGATAGATCTTCCAAAGAACAAGGCCTTTTTCGAATAAGCTAATTCATTTGGGAACTTGTAGATCCACTCTTTTTCCTATTCAAAGATCAGCCCCATGGCTCTGTGTTTTCACATCGAGAATTATTTGCAGATGAAGAGATATCAAAGGGGATTCTTACATCCCAAAAAGATCCTCCTACATCTATATATAAACGTTGTTTTATTAAGAATACACAAGAAAAACACTTCGAATTGTTGATTAATCGCCAGAGATGGCTTAGAAAAAATAGTTTATTATCTAATGGATCTTTCCATTCTAATACTCTATCGGAGAGTTATCATTATTTATCAAATCTGTCCCTATCTAAAGGAATGTTATTGGATCAAATGACAAAGACATTGTTGAGAAAAAGATAGCTTTTCCCGAATGAAATGAAAATTCGATTCATGTAACAGGAGAAAGATTTCCTATTCCTTAGCCGAAAAGATATGTGGCCATCAAAGAGGGATTAAATGGAACAGAATTGACTGGGTGATAGAGTCATGGAAATTCTTGTTTGTTACATATTTTGGACCTTAGCTCCATGGAAGAATATGTTACTGCTGAAACACGGAAGAATTGAAATCTTTGATCAAAATACTATGTATGGATGGTATGAACTGCCTAAACAAGAATTCTTGAACAGCAAAAAACCATTCCAGATATTCATGACCAAGAAGTACTGGATTCTCTTACGGATAGGCCCTAAAAGGAGAAGGAAGGCTAGAATGTCAATAGACATCTATTATATTGAATTTACCCGATAGTCCCTATTTTGGGAACGTCCAGTGCCAAAGTCACTGAATAGGTAAGTCGCCAATCCCTGGACTATGAATGGGTGCAGGGCGGATGATTTTAAAGAGAAATCCTCATTCATTAGATAGAGAAAATCACCAAGATTTTGTGATCCACTACTGAACTTATTCCAATTGAGAATTCGCATTCAATGAGCATTCTCAATATTATGCTTTGAAGAGGACTCGAACCTCCACGCTCTTTAGCACAAGATTTTGAATCTTGTGTGTCTACCATTTCACCACCAAGGCATCTTAAAAGTGAATCGTATTCCATGAATATGATATCTATCGAGTGTGATGTATGGAATATATGACAAAGGTGGATCTATTGATCGGTCATGTCATATAGGCCTGAATTGGATATCCAATTGCATCAATTTGAATTATCCGGAGAATGTAATGCCTGATATATATAAAAAAGATAGAAACTCAAACCTATTTCTCAATTCACTCAAAGAGGTGAATAGGGTCCTAAAAGAGATATGTTAAAAGCAGGTCCGACTAGACGTATTCCTAATCCTAAATGGAATGTAATGATGTAGGGATCCATATGTAAACATAGTATCTATTTAGATAGGCCCGAATGGCCCCTTCTCATAATGAATATGTATATTACCCAATTCCTTCCTGGTCTGGCATGTAATGAACTTATAATCATGGAATTGACTCGATCATCAGATTATAAGTTCATAACCCTAGCTTATTCCCATTTTGGGTGGAACAGATCTACTAATTCTTTGATACCAGTTAGTAAGAGGGATCTTGAACTAAGAAATAGACCCTAGAAGCTAAAAAAAACCTATCATGAGAAATTGGAATAATCGGGTTCATTGATATTCCTGGTATAGCAGATGCTATCACACATACAATCATACTCAATTTGATGGAATTGTTTGATCTTAAAGGGGATCTTCTATAATTTTGAACGTGAGGGGTTATTTCTTGGTTTTATCTAATTATTAATAACTTAATTATTTTTATATAATAATAGAAACAACGCGTGTAATGAGTCCTATTAAAACTAAGAAATATAGGCCTACCTACCATCCATACCAGAAAAAATAAAGTTTTTCGAAAAAACCTGCTAGTAGAGGAAGACCTCTTAGGGATAAGAGACATAGGGCTAAACAGAGAGCAAAAAATGGATCTTTGTCTATAATCCTGCATAATCCCAAATATTATCATTTCTGGTACATAAGCTAAATAATTCAATGCAAGCAAAAGTTCCTAGATTCATGGAGATATAGAACAACATATAAGTTATCAAGCTTGCATATCCATATTTGTGTCTCCAACAATTATTCCAATAATTACATATCTGATTTGTCCTATGGACGAATATGCAAGCATATGTTTCATGCTTGTTTAAGTAATAGCAATGAGATTTCCCAATATCATGCTAAGAATAGCTAGGACCTCCAGAAGAAGATGCCATTCGTTTGATGAGAAATAAAAAGGAATATCAAAAATTCGAGTGTCTGAAGTTGAAGCAGCTTCTTTCGAAGTAACAGAAAGAAAATCAATGACTGGAGTGGGAGAGTCAGAGTCAAACAGTGGATTCCTTACTTCTTTCAATCATTCCAAACCATGCATGAGACTTTCATCTCACACGGCTTCTAAGTGATAAAAGAAAGAAGAACCCATTTTCTTTTTTTTTACTACCTTCCTCGCATATGTATAAGACCGAATCCATTTGATTTCTAAAAAAGATTACTAATCCTTAACTTTTTGAGGAATCCTTCATCAGTGGTTGTGAATGAATGATTTTTGCAATATTTTCGACCTTGGTTTCGTAGGAGCAAGTCAGAAAGATTGAGAAATAGAAACATCTGATTTAATTCGTTCTCTATAGCCACGAGATGATCATCTTAGGGTGATCCTTTTATCGGTGGATGCTCTTATTACACACATAGTCTCTGAAGGATAAGAACCAACTATGTAGCTTCCACATCGAGAATTCAAGTATTTTATATGTCATTAGTCTTATCTTTTGTAGGAACTAACCGTAATAATGAACTTGCAAAATGGATTTGTTTATCATAAAGAGATTCATTTATCTTCAATTACGGCTATTGTGGTAGAGGTCAAAACACACGATCACGGTATATTGACCTATCTTGACTAGACGCGATTGACCCTCAAACCACGATCACGGTATATATTTACCTATCCTGACTAGACGTGATCGGCCCTCAGACCGCGATCACGGTAACTAAGGCCTTTTTTTGCTCTAGGTCTTCCAGATGCACTTATTTTCTCTCTTTTGATACTTTTTAGTTCAAGTCCATATCTTTCCATCTCATAACCTGTATGCCTACAAAATATGGATATTAGTGCATTTAATCATACATATGTATTATTTATACATTTAAATCATGGTAATGTGAACCAATTTTGAGTGTAAATAAATGGTAAATTCACTACTCATCAAAACCCCCAACTTAAAGCTTTGCTTTTTCTCAAGCAGCACTACTTCTTACAATGATACAATGCATATTTATGCCCAAATTTAATGACGCAATGATCATAATGACTTCAAGCTTAGTTACTACCATAAGTAGCTATTCAAACATGGGTAAAGCTATTCTTCCGATATCCCTCAAAATAAAATTCAATATCCATAGATGCAAAAGACTTTAAAGAGAAACCATGCAATAATCACTAATACCCTAGAAGTGACTCGAATTTGACCTCAATATCAACATTCTCCTTTTGCCTTATCTTTCTAGGAGATTACAAAATCACGTACCTCAACTTGGTTACATGCTTCCTCATAAGAAGGAAAATTCCACACACCTAGTTATCAAATATGCAATAAGGATTTTAAGTGCAAAACACTCTCTATCAAGAACACTCAATGCAAATAAGTACCATGCCATAGGCTTGCCCTTATTTTTGATCGCCACTACAATGAAAATACTTGGTTGGAAATCATGAAGGGATTTTTTGAGCTTGTAATATAGGTTCGGAGTAGGGTAGAATATCATTTAGGAACATCATGGCTATACCCTCGTAGAGCATCTACATCACACTATTTTATCTAACTTTTGATCACGGGCCACTTCTTTGTGCATTCACATTTTACACATTTGCCTACTTTTTTTTCCTTGGTCCATTAATTTTCTTTTCATTTCTTTTTCGTGCACCCTTTGTGCTAATCTTTCCTTTGTTGGATCCTTTATTTTTCTTATTCATCTGTTCACAATGCTTAAGCCATAGGCACACACTTACATCTCCATGGCCTAAAGTTACCTTTTCCAATCATCACCACCCCTAACTTAGGATTTTAGCCTTAAGTTGCGATTTTAATTTCAAGGAGGGTAGGGTTCAAAAGAGGGATAAAAATTGAAAGGATCACGACCGGTAATATGTTTTCTGAAAAAAAGTATCCAAAGGATCAAAGTGGGTGACTAGAGATAGCATCTATGCAAGGGTAGACTTTTTAGGCTAAAGTAGGCTTCCAATGTCACAAAGATGGCCTACGATTATCTCACCAATAAAGTACAATCAAAATTAGACTTGAGAGACTAACGGAGAAAGTTCTAGATGGTACAAGTACACATGAGATTTGGACAAATGAGATCACAACACATGGCATGAAAATTCACCAAGGAGGCTCAATTTCCCCTTTCACTTGAGACAAAAAATGGAGTATCTACCAATTTCCACAAGCCATTTTTTTGAAGTCACAAAAGGAGTAAAAGAATTATTACAAGGTCCCTCACGACCATTCCCTTAATTTTTAAAATAATTTTGGATGGAGGAAGGTGTTTGATTTTCATTTTAATAATGCAAAATTTTGCTAAATATGGCATCAACCAAAGCCTTCATCTCACATTTTGTCATTCATACGAGCAAACCATATGGTTACTCAGACTTTTCCATAGGTACAAGTGTGATCCCAAATTCAGAATGCCACGGGTACTCAGAGTAAAACATGAAATTTAAAAACAAACCAAATAACTAATCCATGAAATATAGGCACCATAAGAGTGCCCAAATAATACAACCCATAAACAAAATAAAAATCATCCAAAATGTCATCAAAACATCCCTAAAATATCTAAATAATATAAATCAGGGGATCAACAACCCCAACTAAAAGTATAGCAGTGTCCTCACCGCATAATCAATAATGCAAAAGAAAAGGCTGCTCACTCAATGTCATCATGAGTTGTTCTCTCCTGCTGACTATACACCATCACCACCGGTATTAGAACCTAAACACTCAGTAGGGGCCTCATTATCACTCTCTGTTCTGGGAGAAGGTAGTCTGTCATAGGGTTTCTGGACCTTTCACAGGCCCTTGACCCCCTACATATCTTGCTGAAGAACTTGTCTTTCTGCTTCTCCCTTTTCTTTATCTTCTCATAGGAGGCTCGGAGCTTTCTATAAGACTCTTCCAATTCTCAATATTCCCTCTTGATCCTAGCAACAGTGGCTCCCTGCGTCTGTTGCTCCTTCTAGAACCTCTCATAATCTTAGCGAGACATACAAGAGTGATGCATAGCGGAGGGCTCTCTCAGCCCCTAAGAAAATTCTGATACCAACTCCTTGATAACCATGATATCCACACTAACATCCTCCAGTGGCCTAGCAGTAGATGGCCTTCTTGATTTTGACTCCTCAACCGTTGACTTATCCACGTCGATCTTTCTCTTTTTGCTATGGCCAGGTGCACCCTCACCCCAAATTTCGAGTGGTAAGATGCGTTGGATTAGTTTTACCTAGGTATCTATTGGATACTCCTCTACTTTGACCTCCCATATAACTCAGTAATAAGAGAAGGAAAGAGAAGAAGTGTACCACCCTAACACTTGGAATGCCCATATTTTGAAATCATAATTTGGCCCACATTTAGAATAATGACATATAAGATACAGGCTACCATCCGAGCTTGCAGATATGTGTCAGCAGTCATATGTGTGCATAACTGTAGATGGTATTTAATAAAATCCTAGCCTTTACTATGAAATAATTCAAGGATATCCCTCTCTTGGTGGAATACCAGGTAATTTCTTTATCAAGGAACAATATGTTATCAATCGAGGTCCCTAGCTCACACCTCTTAGCTTGGAACTTTATCATATATGCATCTGCGAGCACATATAAGTCATTGATCTGTTGTGCTCCAAATTATACCTCCTTTCCCCTAAGATTCATCACTAGGTTTCATAGGGAGGTTACTCTAAGATTTTTATAGAACTCTCATTGATGTTGGGTGTATTTATGCACTTTAATGTTGCTTTCCTAACACATTTAGCCTTGTTTTGAGGACTTCTTGAGTGATTTAAGTGTTAATAATGATATAAATAATCATATAAGTGTTCAAGTATGTAATCACAATGTTTAAAGGCGTTTTCAAAGAAGTTAGAGTTTAAAAGGATTATTTAGAGTCTTGACGAGAAAACTAGTTTGACTAGCTTGAGCTAGGCGTTGTTCTAGTAGTTTTTGATTGATTTTAGGGTGTGTATTAAGATCATAATGTTACTATGGTGTATTTATTAATGGAAAAACTTGTTTATAATGTTCAAGGGTCAATTTAATCAATCCAAGAGTCAAAACAATAAGTTAAAGCTCAACGTGGGTAAGCCTAGTCTTAGCTCAAGTTTCTAGGTCTCCGTTATGGATGTTGTGTTGTTTGGATCTTTAATTTGTGGTGTTTAATGCCTTAGGATGCTTTTTGATTTAATTATTATGATATATTAATGATATAAAAGCTGTAAATAAAGTGTAAAGTACACCAAAAGGCTTGGAATGGATCAACAGAAGCACGAGACAAGATTTGGCATAAAATGGACACCTTGAATGTCACCAGCGTGTGTAGCATCTTGGAAATATCCTATTGGTGTATGACATGCATTAAAAGCTTTAAAATGGACCCAAAACAGTGTTACCTTGATATTTTCTCATGACGAACCACTCTCTCCACGCAATATCCACCGCAATGCGACCCTTAGCCACTGACAACGAAAATTGTCCCTGTATAAATAGGATTGTTATACACTTTGTGAATCACATTGGACGGCTTGAAAACTTGGAGAGGGTATGGAAAATACTTAAATTAGGGTTTTTATATATTTAATTTAGATTTTTATGGATTTTAACATGTTTTTCATGATTGTGATTACGGTTATGTCCATTCGCGGCTAAAATCCCCCTTTCTGGGGTTAAGACCAAGAACATGCTTACTTTCTCTTTGAATTGAATTTGTTTGGATTTCTTATCATACTTGTCTGATTTTTTATCTTTATTTTAACTATTTTATGGAGTATCTAACCTTAGAATACATATATTATCTACCTTGTGAACTTGGGAGGGGGAATAGGAAGATAGAACGTAGTGATGAATAGAGGAAGGTTCTTATTCTTTTATAAAATAAAAAATTATGATTAGAATCTAAGATAGGTATATACCTAGAATACTTGTTTGGTTCACTTGTAGGATGACAGCTTCATGTATCTAATTGGATTATTGTATCCCCACTCAACAATGCAGTTGTAATTTCCAAGTTTCGTAGATGATTAGAGGTTGGGAGACCATGATCATGCGATAAACCCTATGAATCATCAACCAAGATATGCAGTCTAACTAATGAATTTAAATTGCATACTATGATTTTTGGTAAGCCTTAACCCTGGGTCTCTATCCATTGATTGTTCAAAGGCATCACCTTTCTGCATCAGTTACTTTACTTTATGTTTACAATGCAAAAACTCTCTTGATTACTTTATCTCAATAGTTGAACTAGAATTGGATAAGTTGTCAACACAAGTCTCTGAGGGATCGATATTCAGATTTATTTAAAGGCCACTATATTACTTGTGAGACCACATACACTTGCGTGTGTTCTTGGGCACAACACTCATACCCAGTGCTAATTTGCAATGCAAGGTCTGAGGCAAAACATATCCACCCGATAGCAGCAAGCCTGTTGAAAATTTTTGGTAATTTCTCTAGAACCTTGACTATGCAAATACACCTCTATGGGAGTAGCTTTGTCTTCAAGAGGTCACTGTAGTAGAGGTTATGACATTCTGGAGCCATGAAGCGGATATGGTTATAATCCTTCATTTAGTGGTTGAATACCTATAAGAAACACAACACTGACCATTAGTTGAATCTCTACACAAAAACCATTCAAGTTCATCAGATAAACTCCTAGGGTAGTGTCATAGTAGGTTTCGTAATAAGAAATGGGCATGCCGGATTTTTGGTCTAAGCTGGAAATTAGCCACAGATGTGGTTATCAGAAACCCTTGAGCGTGATCACGGTACCTCGATCGCGTCCTTGATGATCGTGATCGCAGTATCTAAGGGAAATTTCTTACCAATTTGTAATAGTGCCAAATACCCACTTTCAACCACAATTTATGTTCTAACTAACCATATAGTCTCCATGTTTGTGGAACTTAAACCCTAAGTGCTTGATAATTCTCAAGAAACATGAAGAGTTTCACAAGGAGTTCGCCAGAGCATTTAATCTAACACGTGGTGTACACACTAATTATATCCTATTTAGGATAAATTTCGGGTACTCAAGACTTCCCTATCGGTGTGTACACCAACTACAACAGCTAACCATTAAAATTACCATATACATGCATGGATTTAGCATTAGAAACACTATTTTAGGCCTATTCATAAAACACAAGTTTCAATCCTAAAACAAACATAAAAACGAGGGAGTTGGAACCACTAACTGAGTTACTGAATGAAAATTACATAAAATGCACAACTTAGACACCCAACATAGTTAAATTTTAGTGTTATTTGAGAGAATTCTTAAAAAGGGGCACGGGGGAAAAATGGTTGTTAGATGGTCTGTTAAGTTGCTTTGGTCATGATTACAATCATATTTCCACAATCACAGAGACACGGCTACCACGATCGCAGTGATATGGGTTGCAATCCCGGTACCATAGACCAATTTTTAGGTCCTCTGCACTCTCCTACTCAGTTTAAACAACAATAATTTCACACTTTCCCATTTTTAGTCTTAATCATTACTCCTCATAGCACCACAATTTCATTGACTGTGCATAAATAAAAATAAAATCTACTCTATCATGCAGAAATAAAAGGATACGTGCCACTTTTGTGGCATGATCAGTTGCTTCCAATCATTTATGGCAAGACACCCATCCAACTATTATTTGTGATTCCACGTAGAAGATTTAAATCTCTCTCCCAACTTTATCTCACTATGCATCGAGCAGTATAGGGACAAAAGATTCAAATCATCCAAGATGAAATATGATAGAACCGAGAACATGGAGCTGCGGCATCTATCTCACCACATTAAAGACCTGAACCTTTTACCCAATTTCACATCAAATTTCCAATTTGGCTCCTTGGGTAGTGGTGGGAACTTCAATAAACCACTAATTGAACATTGGAAGTTGAGTTCTTTGGCCTTCAAATGTGGGGTTATTATGTTCCCTTTTGGAATGTGAAACACCAAAATGTAGGGATGGTGCTCCTTATCCCCAAAATCCATAATATGCTTGGGTAGGTGAACTCTCATCACACCCACTAGGCACAATGTTGAAAATGGTTGGAAAAAGTTCTATCCCTTAATTCTGGAATTGCATCCCTATTAACATCCTTACCCCTAATTGGACTAGAGTCTTCATAAGAGATGAGCTTGGGTTCTTCTTTTGACTCTAGCACCATTTCCTTGAGTTTGGAATCTTAAACTATATTACGTTTGGTTGTCTGGGAAATCACCGAGGACTCTTCTCTACCAAGTTCATCATTTGCCACACAGCTTGGTCTTTCTTCTTGATCATCCTCATGTTGAAAAGTAGGCAAGGTAAAGGTATTTGAAGGGTTTATTTCCTTGCTCATTTCTTCTATCTTGATAATCTCCCTTCAAAATTCCTCATTGAATTGATGTATGTGGTATACATCATCCTCTATAGAATTTACCCGATCCAAAAGAGTTTGAAGCATTGCTTCAACATCATTTTATCCGGTATGTTGTTCTTTCTTTTCCTTATCATGCAACCTATCAAACTCATCAGAAGAACTAGCATTTTCGTTAGCATAATTAGGGGAGGGATAATTTTGACAATCTCTCCATTGTCCATCTCGACCACTATATAAAGAATAATCATACTCCTAATAGGATAGACATGGTGTCTCCATCTCTCTCCAAGGATCATATCTATAATCTTATCGAAAGTAAGGTTCATCACAATATGGACATGGATCATCAAGATAGGATTTACAACTACCAAAATTATATTTGTCACGAGATGTCATTATGACAAGTAAGCAAAAATCAAAACCTACCTAACACAGGAACAAAACAAAATCACACATAAATATTTACAAGTCTGAATCCAAGAAATTAGGCTAAAATTTGAAACTAATTCAATATGCCAAATTGTTCCCCAACAACAATGCCATTTTTTATAGCGCTGAACTTACGCGTCAATTTAAGTGCAAGGCGGTCTTCATCGATATAACTACCTAACTTTTAGTTGGGTTCGAATCCTTGAGGAACAATGTGAAGGGTGATTTAAATAAGTTCAAAATTGAATTTATTTGCTAAACTCAAGATACAAGTATAATTACTATTCAACTTCTAAAGGACTAACTTGGGGCTACAAATAATTAAAGTATAATCAGTTAGAGAGGGATCTTGGGATTATGCTTTCCTAGGAAAAATTATGCATTGGAGCATGATGATTCAGTGCAAATTCTAATTATTGGTGATATGGTAGGCTAGATTGAAAGTCCTTGAGGCTAGTTTGTCAACAAATCCTCAAAGATGTCACTCACTGACCCTTTCAAGTACCTAAAGAATGTGTCAATTAAAGCCTCCCAATGTCTTAATTGGGTATCCCTATTTCTAGGATGATACCCAAGGTATAGTCAGCCTCGTAATCACCGTTATGCCTAACATAGTGGAATTTAGCAAACTACACCCGTTAATGATATACTTTTTTCTAGGTTCCCATATCCCTCTTTCAAGGATGATAAGGGTTAAAAAAGTTCACCCAAAACCCTCTTTAATCGATGGTTCGAGCTTTCAAGTTCTTGGGATTTTCACTCACAAACCCATGTGGTTATTTGGGTCTTTCACCCACAAATTCCAACAAATTTAATCAAGCAATAGTAGAACCCATCATTAACAAACTAGCATATACACAAATGAAGCACAACCCACACACAATTTGTACCATATTCTAACATAATCCAAAAGAAAGAACTAGCTACACATAAGGTTAATAAGCAAGATATACCCAAAAATATCCATCAATTTGATTTATTGAAAGATAAAGAGAATTCAAATCACAAACATTAAGGTTCAATAAATTCGTGATGGAAATTCTCAATTCTCTACTTGAAAGCTACTCTAATGTATTCTTCACCCAAAAATTAGTACAATAGTTGTCTTCTCAAAATTAGAAACTAGAATATGGATAATAGTCTCCAAAAAATTAGGATATCCTTCATGAGATAGGGTTTGAACTTCGTAGGGGAATTAGGGACGAATATGTGAATTTATAAATCTACCCTAGGGTTGTATTCTCACTAGGCTACGATCGTGACAGGTTATCTGCGACCGTGGATACTGTAACTATATTTAAAACTCATGATCAAGATATATTGTCCTTTCTTAACTGGCCGCAACCACGCACCTCAGACAACAATCGGGGTTATTGAGGCGTGTTTGTGCTCCAAGTCTTTCAACTGCACGTTTTTTCTCTCTTATGATCCTTTTTAGCTTAAATCCATATCTTTCCATGTCATAACATGCATGCCTACAAAATATAGATATTAGTTCATTTAATCACATATATGTTTCATTTATACATTTAAATCATGGTAATGTGCTCCAATGTTGAGTGTACGTTAGTGGTAAATTCACTAATTATCAACGCTTATGGTACCTAAGGATGTTAGCCTATAATAGGTTCAATCAAAAATGCACATTTACCATTTTGGGTTAATAACATGTAAATGATACTAAGGACATGAAACATAATACCTAAACACTTAATTATGCCCCTTAAACATGGAAAAACCATCATGGAATTCATTTGGGCATTTTACTGAACACTTGGTTTGCCCCAATAATTTATCCTCATTTTGAGCAGCTTTGGGTACTCAAGACTTCCCCAATGAAGTTCACACCAACAATAACATTTAACACACCAAACGAGATCAATTAAAACAAAAATTAAGCACAATAACCACAAACTTAGACTATGGCCCTAAACATGTTTCTAAGGCCTACATTTGCAGAATAGAGAGGGGAACAAACGAACATACCTTATGAGGAGATGAAAAGAGAATGATATGCACTTTGGATACTCTTAACAAAGGAAAAAATAGATGTAATTGAGAGTAACTTAAAAGGAGATATGGGGGAAACTGTTTTAGGCGATTGTTGATCTTTTAAATCTGGTTTAATCGCAATTACGGTCAAATATCCGTGATCACGTTTGTCATGCCATCGCGATTGCAATTTTTGTGCTTTCCTGGTTTTTATAACTGAGAATGATTTTTGCTTCTCTGTTATTAGCAGTTCAGTCTCCAACCCAATTTTACCCCACTTATTATTTCCCAATTTCTCAAATACACCTTCGTAGCGCCATAATTTTATGGTTTAATTAAAAACAAAAATGAAAATTATTCTAACAACCATAATTCAAAGGTGACCGGCCAACTTAATGGCAATGATGGGTTGCCTCCCATCCAATGCCTAAGTTAACGTTGCGACACGATATCCATTAGTCATCAAGTTAGATATTTGAGCTGAAGTGTCCCAAGATCCACTCTTTCATCCACAACATCAACTATAGACAACACTTGTAGCTCTATTGGTTGCTTTGATATTTTGCGCACACTAAAAGAGACATCATCATCATTCACCCAAAATATTATTTCTCCACACTCCATATCAACTAGATATCTTCTAGTTGCAAAAAGTGGACTCCCAAGTATGATTGGTATCTCATGATCGATATTATAATTGAGGACTACAAAATCCATTTAGAGGATGAATTGGTTGACCCTAACCAAAATGTTTCTTAATATGCCCACCAATTGTTTTATTAAATTGTCCAACATCAAGCGTCTCATGGTGGTGGATGCAGAATATCCCAACCCTAGAATTGATACACGACATATAGAATCTAGTTGATACTATCCCTAAGGTCATATAATGCCTTTTCTATTTTTTTTTTAAATTAGTCAGTGTGATCCAGGGGTTAAGCAACACCCTTAAGATTTTTATTTCAACAATATAAAAGTACAAGGAGGGGGACTAGACCAAAACCTCTGTAATGATACAACGTAGTACAGAATGGTGGATTTAAGCTACCTAACATTTGTCCTAGTAGCTTAATTCCATAAGATAATATGAAAATAAAATATAAGTATGATATACTAAAATCATCTACTTCAGCTGCTCTATGACCTTGTGAGAGGCTTGTTTGTACTGATCGTCGCTTTGTAGTTGAAGCCTTTTATTTATTGAAAATCTCTCGGTGATAATCCCTGTTGGTCAGTCACTTCTTGTCTTTCCTAATGAAAGTCGGTGTTACCTGTAGGATGAACAAATTTGAGAAGTTCTTGACACCCCTCTTTTATGGAGAGGTTTAATGCCTTTTCTAATTTGTGCATCCCAATGGTGTAAGAAATTGTAAATGTACCCGGGTCTTCCTTTTTCTCCACCATGGCATTTGACATAATAGTGCTAAAACTATGGGTCACTTCAATAGTCTCCCAATCCATAAGCCACTTATTCGACATCAATTTTTCATTGATTTACCACACCCCGGTATCTCTTGAAAAGCCTCTTACAATGGAATATTAATGGAAAGGATGGAGAAATTATCATTTAGGGCAATGGAACACTTTGAGGTTCATTCCCCATTTTCTTATCAGCATCAATCACTTTAGAAGTTTCCTCCGCGTCACTATTTTTTTAACTATCATTAGCTTATCATCACCCTCTCCTAGAATCTTTGAAGAGCCATCACTTGGCATTTCAGACCACTTCCTCTTTAATTAATTTGATCATAAAGAGACTTTTGTTCCACTTCAACCACATGTTAACCAATATTTCTACCACTTTTAATTACTATGGACAAAGCTTGGGCATCATTCTTTGGATTTGCCACCGTGTCACTAGGTAGGCCTTATTTTGGTCGAGCGTTGAGTTAGGTTGAAATTTTCCAGACTTGTGTCTCCAATTTCTTGATTGAAGTCGAATGTGTAATAATTGTTTTGTTAAGTTGAGATAATTCGCTCTTCATCTTTCTTACCATTTTGTCGGTACCTTTAGCACGCATCAAAATTTAAGCAAGCACATCCTTGGTTATAAATTTTTCCAAGTCTACCGAGATTAATTCCTTATCCTCGATACGATCATGAGGGGGAACATATCTGTTATAACTTCTCTTCTTGTCCCTTCAATCTTCGTCTCTATTTCTTTCTCTATCACGCCAATCACGATCTCAATCTCGATCATTCCAACCTTGATTCTCGTGTTACCTTTGGTAGGTGGGGTGGGAACCCCTAAATGATTTGTCAAAAACCTTATATATTCATCAAGTCCCTTAGATTCATCCTTATCATAACGTTTGGAACCTTGAGAGACAACGAAATTGATCGCCTTAGAAGGTGCTCCCATTATGTGTTTAGAAAGGAGATCTAATGGGGTCTTCAATTTGGCCATATTTTCATCTCTTTCCTCATCCTTCTTTCTTTTATATTTGTTGACATAAGATACGGTGGGAGACCCTATGGCTACTTTGAAGCCCCAAGTGTGCCTCCCTCTATTTTTCTTTTAAACTTGGTCGAGCAAAGTTGATGCAACCCCATATGATAACTTGACAAGCGACCCTCCGGATGTATTTTCAACAATGGTTTTTTTCAATTGGTCTAATGCCCGATAAAATATTTGGAGAAGTATCTTCTCTGGCACTTCATAGTTTTGGCATTACATACCTTTGTCATTGAACCTTCGCCACACCACAGATATAGACTCACTACTAAGTTGACAAAAATTTGTGATTGTATCTCTTAGTTGTAACATTCTAGACGGAGGAAAATATCTATCCATAAAGGCCTCTGTAAGCTTAACCTAAGATATAATAGACTCGGTGGGTAGATATCTCAACTACAAACTGGTTCACCCACTATGAAGAATGGGAAAAGCCTAAATCGATTAGTCTCTTAAGTAATATGGGCAATATCAAATGAGGAACACACATCAATGAAGTTTGTCAAATGTAGGTTTGCATCTTCTTGTGCTTGACCCTTGAATAGACCTTTTATTTATAAAATATAGAGCATTACACTCTTGACATGGAACACCTCATTTCTCTCAGCCGGTGGGTGATAACGCTCAAACTACAACTCTCATAAGAGTGTAAGCGATCGTTGTCAAATATAGAACCCAACTGGGTTGGGTGTCAAATCCCACAGGGAATACTTGGTCACTAAGTAAGCAGCGATTAGTAGACTGTTGATAGAAAATTCTACGAAAAGGGGGGATTTAATTTTAGCGTGAATTAAAAGTATCAAAGTAACAAAGAAAATCAGAATGTTTAGTAGGTTTTAATCAATGAGAATTTTAAGTTAGGGTTATGTCCACCTTATGAGTTCTACGTATCTATTGGATATGAGTTATGCGGAATTCAGACATGCATGCACTTATAGAGTTTCGTATTCTATAGTAAATCCTAGCGTCTTTCGACCATCAAGGATTATCTCACTTTAACTCTTTCGAGCTTAAAGCGTATAACTAATGGTACAAATTCTCCAAGAGGTTAATCCAGTTACGGCACTAACTTTTAAACAGGGGTTGGTAGCCCTATTTCCTTGTCACTCTCTTTTTTCCAGACATGTAACATTTCTTTCGAACAAGTTAATGCTATACTGGCGTATTCTATATGTTTGCAACCACAAGAATTCAATTAATATGAAGAGAGTAATGATATAAGCAGCATACGTATCAAGAATTCACAAACTCATAGCAATAGATATTATCTCATAAGGCTTCCATAACCCTAACAGAGAAGTTTAGCTACTCATCAGTGCAACAGAGATCACCATAAACATCATCATCATATCAAAACTAGAATGATCTCACGTTGGTCACAAGAGCCGTGCTTTCTCTGTCAGAAAGTAACGTGAAGAACTAAATGTCGAATAAAAGAAAAATAGAATTAAATAGAAAATAGGATGAATGAATTGAATGCTGAAAAATTCAGCAAATAAGGGTTTTTATAACACCCTTGTCCTAGTCCTACTGAAATAGGGTTTTTATCCTTGTCCTACTGAAATAGGGTTTTTATCCTTGTCCTAATCCTACTAAGTTACTGCTGATCCCAAAGTCTTTAGAAATACTGTTTTTGCCCGGGACAACTTCTCCATGCATCACTTTCGGTCCACAAGCTTCCAGAAGCTGCCTTCCTTCTTACGTGAAGTTTCCTTTGGCGTTCAACAGTCCACAAAATGCTGAAATCTTCATCATTTATAGCTGAAAACTTGCTAATCATGTTGGTTAGCTCACTTACAGGAAAAAGGACTAAAAGTGCAGGAATTATATATTTTGTCCTCAAAACTTAGCTAAAATATGGGTAAATTAAGGTGCTTTAGGCGTGTAAATACGCCTAACATCAACACCCCACACTTAAAGCATTGTTCATCCTCGAACAAAATATCATGTCCATATAAACATCTACTTAGGGTTTCACAGTAACAGCACAAAATCTTCATCAAGACAGGCACGACAATTATTAACAAAGAGTAGTTTTCTGATCACTACTAGAAACAATTTAACCGCTAACATAGACTCGTGATGATGGTTAATTCGTATCCACAAGTTAAAGCACAAAGAATTATACACAACTACCCAAAACTCATCAACCATGTGTGTCTCATAATATATCACCCATAATCACTCACAAGTATTTCATTTTTCGAAACATGGGTATAAGATTTTCCTTGCTCTCACTCTCACAAAGAATTCATATGTTGCAACTGATGACCATAGGCTTGCCCTTAGTGTAATGCTCTACTAATATCAGAATGTTAAGTTTAGGATCAAATATGTCTTTTACAGGTTGTAATGTAGGCTAAGGGACGGGTAGGACTATTTTGGCCAGAAATAGTGACTTTGTTCCCTAAGCGCTTTAATCCACTACATTGTGTCATTAACGCTCTTTTTTAAACAATCCTGCTACCTTTCTTTCATGTAACACCCTTTTTCACCTTATTTTGTTATTTAAACATAAACACAATTATCTTTTTAGGTATCTATTTCTTTTTCTTTTTCTTTTTTTTTTATAACACACCACTATGATAGCCATTCTTTTTCACAACTTTCAAGTACCAATACACTCTGATGCATCACTCTCACCAAATTTCCTCTTATTTTGTCACTTGACTTTACAATTTAAAGCGCTTAGGAATTTGGATCAAATTATGGTCTTGAAAAAAAATGGATCAGGCTACATATGAGGCTGTCAAAGAAGATGGCTTAAAGGCTCAAAGGGGTTTAACTAGCATAAATGTTCATTGGTAGGTCAACAGAAGGTAAACAAGTACAGGTTGTCAAAGAAATGCCTAAATCATCTCCTAAACTTACACTCTTAATTTTGCTTCACACACATACCAGGCAAGTTCTAGCATCAGTCACCAACACAGAATATACTATTATCTCACACACACAAGGCACATGGTCAACTTTATTGGGAGCAGTATAGACTCTTGACCTAACAGATGAAGGAATTAAACCACACACTTATCACATAGTGAGTCACACTTAGGGCCTAAACATCTCAATAGTAATGATTTTAGCACAACTCTTGTCATAATACCATGCCGCCTATCAGAATAATTTCATGCACTTTATGCAAAATCTAAAAAAAAACCTTAAAGAGAAAAAATTTCAAAAAAATTTAAAAATTTCAAAAAAATTTAACTTTGAAAAAATTTAACTACTACTAAAAATCAAACAAATGAACATGAATAAATGCAGGTAAGCAAAGAAATACATCATACAAATACCAACACCCCACACTTAGACGGGACACACTGCCCTCAGTGGATAATAAATAAGAAGAACTTGATTAGTCGGACTCATACTCTATGTCTGGGGTCATAACCCCTGCATCGAAATCATCATCAGAGTCATCATCCTTAGAGTTTCCTCAAATTGTACCCCACTTGATGCCAAAAGTGCGTCGAGGTATTTGTAGCGAGGAGGATTCAGCTTGCTCTTTTCTTCCTCTTTTCTTACCTTTCTGTGAGGTGGGCTCTTTTTGTTTTCCTTGTCGTCCTTTTGAGGCCATTATACCTGAGATCCTAATAGAATCATGTTAGCTTTATCTCAGAAGATTCAATCGACAAACAGACAATAGTGGTGCCACCCCACACTTAATTTGTTGACACAAACTAATTAAGTGAATGATGTTGATTATTCAGACTTTATCGACATACATTTAGGGGATATGTTCCAACAATATGTTTAGTACAGTCATACTTTCATGTCATCTTACTATACTTTCCAACTCTATTTCATGTAATCTTGTTTATACTTTCATGTGTGGATTAATGCACATTTTGAACAAGACTACTATATAGAGATCGTATCAAGTTATGGCATAGAAATAATCACAACATCTCATGCTTGTATTCAATCATGATCTTTATCTCGATGAGCGAGTCATTCAAACATTCAAGAATTCAACTTTGAAGAGTATGCAATGAGCTTCACCATTTTGATTTCTCAAAAAGAGGACAGTGTATAACAATCAAATACAAGTCGGTACTAAGTCCATAATACCCATACGTATTCTTTCACTCAACTAGATGTATCATACAAATCAACACATTCTAATCACCAACACCAATTTAAGATCTAAAATACCATGATAAGCGTAAGATTGTAACAGCTTCGGAATATAAACGAAGAACTTACTTGGTGTTGAACTCGGAAGATGATCTTGCAAGGTTAGATAAGCAAAAATAAATGTTTTGAGAAATTTGGGAGGCAAAGGCGGCGCCTAATGCTTTGCCTAGTTGAGCATAGGCGGCACCTATGCTATGGCATTGTAGATTCAGAGACCAAAGGCATTGGCATAGGCGGCGCCTATGCTATGGCATTGTTGGACCAAAGGCTTTGGCATAGGCGGCGCCTATGCTATGGCATTCTAGATTCAGAGACCAAAGGCCATAGCATAGGCCTTGCCTTTTCCATTGCCTAGATTTACATAGGCCTTGCCTTGTCTATTGCCTAGATTTGTATAGGCAATGCCTAACCAAAAGCCTTTTGCTCCTTCATTACTCACTTACCACCTTTAACATTGCACACTTTCAAATCAAAATTTGAGACCAAGCTCCTCCGTTATACGTCTTGCACCTATACTTACTCAAAAACAATAAAAATGATTAGAACGATGGGTTGCCTCCCACCAAGTGCATTAGTTTTGGTCGTGGCTCGACTACAAAAACAAACTCCTAGTAAAATAAAAAAATTTAAAAACGATGGGTTGTCTCTCATTTAGCGCTTGATTTATTATCGCGGCACGACATAGTTATCTCGATTACTTAGACTTCATCAAGATATATGGTGCATTATTTTCTGAATGGATTCAGACGACGCTGATGCTTACATGTGGGCACGCAATCTTCTTTGAGATACATCTTGTGCATACATATCCCAGGTAGGATACCAATTATATCATCAATAGACCAACCAATGGCTCTCTTGTACCTCTTTAGAGAAGAGATGAGAGCCTCTACTTGTTGTTTACCTAAATCAGCCACAACTCTCACCTGAAGTGTATTTCTACTTCCCAAGAATGCATACCTTAGGTGACTGGGGAGCTCTTCCGATTCTAGCACTGGGGGCTCTTCAATGGAATTCTTCACTATTGGTGAGGGTCGATTCTTAAGATTAGGGTCCAGCTTCTTAGGGGCATGAGAATAGGACCCTATTCCTGTTAGAGCACAAACAGTTTCTTCATATTCTTCAACCTTCTCATGCTCAAAATTCAACAGCACATCAACCTATGGCTCAACAGTAAGCTGTTTCTCTACAGATAATTCTTTCTCATCTTCATGATAAACATCATCTATAGAGAATACATTCATATCGCTGGGTTGCTTCATTGCTTTGCATACATCAAAACGGACCACTTCGTCATTCAGCCGAAATAAAAGCTCAGTAGCTCTTAGATCAATAAGCACACTTCCAGTTGCGAGAAAAGGGCCTCCTAAGATTATGGGAGCTTCAGAATCCACCTCGCAATCTAGAATAACAAAGTCTGCAGGAAAAATAAATGTAGAAACCTTCACCAACACATCATTCAAGATACCCACAGGTCGTTTTACCGTCCTATCTGCCATCACAAGCAGCATATTGGTTGGTGTAGGGTATCCCAACCCCAACTTCCTATAGACGGATAGCGGCATCAAATTGATGCTAGCCCCCAAATCGCATAATGCCTTGGCAAAATCCAAAGATCTAATAGTGCAAGGAATAGTAAAAGCACTAGGATCTGCCTTTTTCTGAACTAGCGATCTTGTAGCAATTGCACTGCAATGATGAACATTATCTGCCATCTCATAGCTTACTGCCCGCTACTTTGTCAAAAGGTCCTTCATGAATTTAGCGTACCTAGGCATTTGTTCCAGCGCCTCCACCAAAGGAACATTAATAGTCAGTTGTTTCAACATCGTCATGAATTTACTGAACCTTGTATCATCCGTCTTCTTCTTTAGTCTCTGCGGAAAAGGTGGTGGTGGAAGGGGAATTGTTTTCTCCACCACTTTCTTTTTATCTTGATTCTGATTATCAACCTTTTCAGGTGTGTCATCGGCCTTTTTCTTCAATCTCTGAGGAAAATGTGGGGGTGGAAGAGGAATAGTTTTCTCATGAACGCGCTCCTTCTGATTTTCAGCTTCTACAGAATCATCACAATCTGCGTCAATAATAATCTCCTCTAGATCATCAACCACCTGCTTGCCTTTAGACAGATTATCTAACACCTTACCGCTTCTGGTAGTAATAGCCCTGCATGATCCATCATTCCTTGGATTTTTCACAGTGTCACTAGGTAAAGTGCCAGCTTTTCTTTAGTTGATTGTCGCTGCTAGTTGACTCAATTGTTGCTCCAGCTGTTTTATTGCAGTAGAATGCGAGTCAACCAATTGCTTCATTAAGGACAAATCATTTATTACCTCAGTTACTCTCGTGCTGGTTGCCTCCACTCCTTTCAACAACTTAGTCATCATATCTTCCATGGACATATATCCAGAACTAGATGCAGCGGCGTCACGTCTTCCAGGAGGAACATACAAACCACTCCTGTCAGTCTTGTTCTTCCAACTACCTTGATCATGGTCCTTGTTTCTCTATTTATCATAATAGTTCCAACTTTGGTTTCCTTGGGCATTGCCTCAGAAACCCCCCTGATTATTCAAGTAGTCAGCTTCTTCTTCAGAATCGGATTCACCTCTTGCCTATGACACAACAGCTTTGACTTTTTCGGTCTTCCCTGATAATAAGTGCTTGGTAAGAAGATCCATTTGTGTTTTTATGTGCGACATATCTTGATCGCGTTCCTCCTCTCTTCGCCTTTGTTCTGTAGTCATGCCAATAGATATAGTAGAGTTTGTTACCTCAGAATCCCTGGTATGCCAAGCTCTACTCTGCTTTGTCATACGATCTAGCATATCACTTGCCTGAATAAAAGTAAGGTCCATGAATGACCCTCCTGCAGCATTATCAACCACTGGCTTAGTCATCAAATTCAAAGACCTGTATAATATATCCATCAAGTGGACATTAATCATATGATGATTTGGGCACTGCATAAGCTTCTTCTTGAACCTCTCCCATGTTTTGTGGAGAGCTTCAGTTAGAAGCTGACAAAAGTTACTGATTTCATCTCTCAATTGTGCTCTCTTGGATGGCGGAAAGAATCTTTCTAGGAAAGCGTCTTTCAATTGCCTCCAATTAGTGATAGAGTCAGGAATTAGCCCATTCAACCATAGAGTTGCCTCCCCAAATAGAGACAGTGAAAATAAGCGTAGCAGAATTACATTCTGTCCAACGCCTGGATTGTCGAATGACTTGCATGTTGAGATAAAGTTGATCAAATGCATATTCGGATCATCACCTGCAAGTCCACCAAATAGGCCTTTTAGCTGTAACAACTGAATCATGGTGCTAGTGATGTTGAACTTGGCTCCAGGTGCCAAGGGCGGCGAAATACTAGCTCCTGTGGCACCAGCACCGTCCAGGTCATCATCATCATCATCGAAAGGCATCTGCATAGCACGGCGTTCAGGCCTAAATCTGGGTTGATGCTCTCTTCTGTTTGCAGGTGTCGCCACCTCAGCATCACACCTAGGGTTTAGTAGCTCGTCATCACTTAGGTCCTCATCGTCAGGATTTGTTGCCCGCCCAGGGTTATCAATATTCTATTGATGTACTTGGGCAGTGGCCAACGCAACTAGTCTAGCCTGCTCCTGTTGTGCAGCCCTTCTCTCAATGTCACATTGTGCATCCATCCTTCTAATAAGTTGCGGTTCAGGATTTATGGGTAATAATGGTTGTACCGAACTTCGAGTATTTGGCATGCACTAAATAAAAACCTGCAGAAATAAAAACAACAACTAAAAGTAAAATCTGAGAATCTTTGACTAAAGGGTCTAGTAACTATCACAAACTTAGTTGACAACCGTATTCCCCGGCAACGGCGCCGAAATTTGATAACGCTCAAACTACAGCTCTCGTAAGAGTGTAAGCGATCGTTGTCAAATATAGAAGCCAACTGGGTTGGGTGTCAAATCCCACAGGGAATACTTGGTTACTAAGTAAGCAACGATTAGTAGACTGTTGATCGAAAATTCTACGAAAAGAGGGGATTTAATTTTAGCGTGAATTAAAAGTATCAAAGTAACAATGAAAATCAGAATGTTTAGTAGGTTTTAATCAATGAGAATTTTAAGTTAGGGTTATGTCCACCTTATGAGTTCTACGTATCTATTGGCTATGAGTTATGCGGATTTTAGACATGCATGCGCTTATAGAGTTTCGTATTCTATAGTAAATCCTAGCGTCTTTCGACCATCAAGGATTATCTCACTTTAACTCTTTCGAGCTTAAAGCATATAACTAATGGTACGAATTCTCCAAGAGGTTAATCCAGTTACGGCACTAAATTTTAAATAGGGGTTGGTAGCCCTATTTCCTTGTCACTCTCTCTTTTCTAGACATGTAACTTTTCTTTCGAACACGTTAATGCTATACTAGTGTAGTTTATATGTTTGCAACCACAAGAATTCAATTAATATGAAGAGAGTAATGATATAAGTAGCATACGTATCAAGAATTCACAAACTCATAGCAATAGATAGTATCTCATAAGGCTTCCATAACCCTAACAGAGAAGTTTAGCTACTCATGAGTGCAAAAGAGATCACCATAAACATCATCATCATATCAAAATTAGAATGATCTCACGTTGGTCACAAGAGTCGTGCTTTCTCTATCAGAAAGTAATGTGAAGAACTAAATGTCGAATAAAAGAAAAATAGAATTAAATAGAAAATAGGATGAATGAATTGAATGCTGAAAAATTCAGCAAATAAGGGTTTTTATAACACCCTTGTCCTAGTCATACTGAAATAGGATTTTTATCCTTGTCCTACTGAAATAGGGTTTTTATCCTTGTCCTAATCCTACTAAGTTACTGCTGATCCCCAAGTCTTTAGAAATACTGTTTTTGCCCAGGACAAGTTCTCCATGCATCAGTTTCGGTGCACAAGCTTCCAGAAGCTGCCTTCCTTCTTACATGAAGTTTCCTTTGGCGTTCAACAGTCCACAAAATGCTGAAATCTTCATCATTTATACCTGAAAACTTGCTAATCACGTTGGTTAGCTCACTAACAGGAAAAAGGACTAAAAGTGCAGGAATTATATATTTTGTCCTCAAAACTTAGCTAAAATATGGGTAAATTAAGGTGCTTTAGGCGTGTAAATACGCCTAACATCAGTGGGATGCATATAGCACTAGCATGCCTCGCATTATGGAGATGATTCTCATCCTCGAGGTATCTATCAAATGATTCTTTATTGCTCAGATTGTGTCAAATGGTGTCATGATAATTATGAAAATCACCTAAAAAGGAACAAAAATAATAAAAAGGTAAATAAAAGGACTACGAGTAACCCACGTTCTCTAACAACACCGTACTAGTGAAAACTAAGCTTCGCACCTGACAACGGTGCCATGTTTCATAAATCTCAACTTACACCATTATTTTTATGCAAGGCAGTCATTGTCAATATATACCCAACAAGAATTGGGGTCGAATCTACAAGGAGTGTTAACTAGTTTTAGATACCTATATGTGTTAAGAGTTAACTATGTGTTAACCCATAAGGCCAAATTAAAACAAAACATAAACATAAAATAAGGGGTTTGGTGTAAATCTATGTTAAAAAAAATCACACACTAACACTAATAAGATGTTGAACAAGTGATAAGTGAATCAAATTAAGAGAAACCATGGGGTTATGCTATCTTAGGGGTTAGTCATGTATGGTTAGTAAAGAGTTAGTCTAAGTTTTAGTTGAGGGTTTGGGTTGGATAGATTTCGGGTATCAGTGTTAGTTTTTCAACGAAACACTAAATTTCACCCATGTATTCTTTCAAGTACCTCATGAGTGTGATAAATTCATCAATCCAATACATCATACTTGCATCCTTATTTCTAAGATGACACTTATGAACATAGCCAATCCAATAACATCCTTATTTCTAAGATAGTTCCATTAGAAAAGCTAATTCAAATTATAGTTCACAATTACTCATCACTCATATCCCTCTTTCAATGATGATATGTGATGTGTAAGCTAATGTTAACATATTTGAGGCCTTTAACTAAGAATAATTGCAAAGTATTAAGTAACTTTTGTTGTTTTTTATTTTTTTATGTTTGATTTTGCAGTTTAAGCTGGTATGATAGAGAACCAATAAGAATGGAAGAAAAGAAGTTAAAATCTGAAGAAAAGTGTGGCTGACGACATTTGTGATAAGTCATCAGCCCTATGATAAATTATCAAGTTCGTCGTTAGTAGCAAATAGAGAATTAGCATAAGTTAAAAGATGTGACGATATTTTGTGATAAGTCATCAAAGGTCTAATAAGCTATTAAGAATGTCGTCAGCCGAGGCAGCACAAGATAACTGAACGACATTTTGTGATAGGCCGTCACGAAGCTTATTAGTTGTCAACTTTGTCATCTGCCTTAAACAGGAAGAGCCAAAACTGAAGAAGGAGCTGACTACATTTGTTATAAGTTGTCAGCCTCCTGATAGGCTATCACAAATGTCGTCCCCTAATCCGAGGGATTTCTGAATTATATTATTTTGTTTCCATAATTAGGGTGAACTATTTAAAGCTTTGTTTTGGGGTTTTCTGTAGAAGTCAGCACATTGAGTTTTGAGCAATATACTTTGATATTTTTTCTCTCAACTTTTGGCTTGAGAAAGCAATTACATTAAAGATATTATATTCATTATTTTGGGATTTCCTTTGTTATTTAATTTGAGAATATCTAGTTTATATTCATATTGTGGTAATTTTATCTTCCAAAGCATGAATTCATCTAGTTGCTTCGATTTTTAAGTCATGAACGACTAAATTTCTTTAACCTAAATAATGGGATATAGGGTTAGGTCTTGATAAGGTGCTGAGTGATCAGGATTAGAAAGGTGGTAGGGCTTCTTTATAATTCTGAGGTTTTAATTAACATCTGTTGGTTGCAAACAATAGATAAAACCTACTTTAATTTTCTTGAGAAAGAAATCAAATATAGTAGGAAGTGAATTATCAACAGGGACTTGGAAATACTCCGTTTAATAATCAGCGATGTAACAAGGTTGGTTAACCTAAGGTAAAATCTGGGCATTAAATATAAATTCCCTAAGTCTGAGAGGATTAGGTAATTAAATGCTTAAGTAGGTTAAGAGACATTTAAGCATAACTTCGATGAAGATAACTTGTTAGACTACCTACCGTGAGAATCCTAAACCACTAGTTGTATCCGTCAAGTACCAAAATCCCTAGTGAACATAATCCTGTTTTTTCATAAACTCTTGATTATGAACACTGAAACTAACATAACCAAAAATTTCTTGTTAAACTAAAAACCACCTATTTCTAGAAACATCCAACTATCAGTTGATTAATTTGCAAACGACTTACGTTCACACAATATTCCCTATGGGATTCGACCCCAATTGAGTTTTATATTTACAACAATTGCTTACATTTTCATTAAGAGGTATAGTTTGAGCATTATCAAAAATGGCATCGTTGCCGAGGAATACGGTTGTAAACTGAAGTTTGGGTGTGCAAATTGACTGTTCGTTAAGTTTCCTAGTTTTACATTTATTTGTTATTTTTGTTTATTTGCAGGATCTTTATAGTGTTTGACAAGAACCGTAAGTTCCAAAGAACCATTATTACCACTTAATCTGGAACCACAATGAATTAGAAGAATGGTAGAACAGCAAGAGGCTGACAGACTGGCAGCCTTAGCTCGAGCTCAGGTGAATGTACAAAATGTTGGGAAACAAGAACGATATCTAAACCCTGAGGATGAAGATTTGGGAGATGAGGAGTTATTGAATCCTGGTAATCCAAGGCATGTGGAGCAGATAGCTGCCCCAGTACGGCGTAATGTTAATCGAAAAAGTCGTTTCGAGAAAGACAAGAGTACCAGCCGATCCAGTATGATCCCAATGATGATGATGATTGCATAGATGGGGCAGGTGCAATGGGTGCTATCATTTATCCACCATTAGCACCTGGGGCCAAGTTCAACATTACGAGTACTATGATCTAACTTCTCAATCTGAAAGGGTTGTTTGGTGGCCTTCCTGGGGATGATCTGAACCTGTATCTAGTGAATTTTAGCACCATCTGCAAATATTTTGACAACCCAAAAATGGGCTAGAATGCTATCCGATTGAGATTGTTTCTGTTGTCTTTTTCAGGAGAGGCAACATTGTTGTTAAATGAGCTGACACCTGATTCTATAACCAACTGGAGGCGGTTAAAAGGAGCTTTCCTAGAAAGGTTCTTTCTGTCTTCCAAGAAGGTAAAGTTGAGGGATGAGATCAGCAACTTTAGGAAGCTCCTGACTGAATCCTTGCATGAAACATGGGAATGATTCAAGAAGAAGCTTACATAGTGTCCAGAACACAACATGACAGATATATACTTGATGAAGACTTTGTACAAGGCTCTTAACTCTGTTACGAAGCCAATTGTAGATAATGCTTCTGGTGGTTCATTTGTTAATCTTACATTCCAAAGGCTTCAGAGATGCTGGACAGAATGACCAAACAGATTCGGGCATGGCATACAAGAGACACTGTGGTAGTTATCCCCACTGCTTCTATAGGTATTACTGTAGAACAATGTAGAAGAGAAAAGGAGCGTGAGCAAGACATGGATCACCTTAAAATGCATATAGACTTCTTAACTAATCACTTGCTATAAGGTAAGGTTAAAAAGGTAAAAGTTGTGGGATCTCAGGATAAAAGTGATGCTGATGCATATGAAGAGGTAAACTATGTTAATAATCAGAGGGGTTTTTGAGGCAATAGCCAAGGGAATCAAGGTTGGAACTTTTATGATAAGCCTAGTTATAAAGATAGGGAGCAAGGAAATTGGAGGAATAACAATGATAGGAGCGGGCTATATGTTCCTCCTGGAAATCATGAGGCTGCTTTAATAAGTTCCAAAAAGATGTCCATAGAGGACATAATAGCTAAGTTGTTGAAGAGAGTAGAGGCAACCAACTCTGGTGTGACCACCATAAAGACCAATCTAACATCCATCAGTCAGTTAGTGCACTCATACTCCACCGTAATCAAACAATTGGAGCAGCAGATGAGCCAACTTTCCACAGCATTCAACCATAAGAAGAGCGGAATATTACCGAGTGATATGGTCCAAGTTCTACGGAATGATGGCTCATGCATGGCTATAACCACTAGGAGTGGTAAGATATTACCTGACCCTTCAATGGGCAAATCTATAGCTGATGAGGTAGTTATTGATGAACTGGTAGAAGGTGATCTAAAAGATTCTGAAAAGCTAGACAATTCTGATGATGCTCCGGAGAAAGGTAAAGAGAAGGAGAAGGAGGTAGTGCTAAAAACTATCCCAAGACCACCACCTCCCTTTCCTCAATGATTGAAGAAGAAAATAGACGAGGAAAAATTTAGAAAATTTATGGCAATGCTCAAGTAATTAACAATAAATGTGCCTTTGGTTGAGGCACTTGAACAAATGCCAGGATATGCGAAGTTCATGAAGGACCTTGTGACTAAGAAATGGAAGGTTAGCCATAAACCGAAGGGTAATATTCTTAATTTTGGCGCTATCTCTACAAGGTCAGTAGTGCAAAAAAAAAGAAGATCTAGGAGCATTTACCATCCCGTGCACTGTTGGTTCCCCAAATTTCACAAAAGTACTAAGCGATTTGGGAGCTAGTATAAACCTAATGCCGCTTGCTGTGTACAAAAAACTGGGTTTGGGGGATCCTACTCCAACAAACATGCGGTTAGTGATGGCAGATAGGTTTGTGAAGTGGCCTGTGTGCATATTACACGATGTATTGGTCAAGGTGGCTGATATCATTCTATCTGCTGATTTTATAGTCTTAGATTGTAAAGTGGAATTTGAAGTACCTATCATCTTAGGTAGACCATTCCTTCCAACTGTGCGAGTGATAGTTGACATAGAGCTGAATGAGCTGAAGCTCAAGCTCAATGACAAAGAAGAATGCTTTGAAATACACTTATCCATGACTCAGCAAAAAGAAATGAGTGTGTTCTCAATCATTGATGTATTCTATAAAGATGCTAAAGGGGTATCAATAGGTTGTCTTGATGAAGTCTGAGTAGTCAAGACAACCAAGTCGTGACGTGACATTAAATCAGGCGTTATTGGGAGGCAACCCAAAATTTTATACTCCAGTAAATTGTTTATTTTTGTAGTAGGTTATAGTTCAAAGAAGGTGGAATCGATGTAATTCAGCCAAGTGCCCCTGACGACATTTTTGATGAGCTGTCACGATTGTGATAAGTTGTTAAATTTGTCATCAGAGACCACAGCTTTGAAGAAGGGTCTGCCAAGGCTGATGACATTTGTGATAAGCTATCACAATTGTGATGGCTTATCAGAAATTTCATCATAAAAACCCAACATTAGCTGAAATTATGGGCCATATTAAAAAGACCTGACCCGACCCACAGCTTGACCTTTCCACCTTCCCTCTTAGTTTTTAATTCCTTTAAGTTATTTCTCTTCCATACTTAGAATATTTTCTTCCCTTCTTTAAACTCTTTCCAAGTAAACCAAGAAGAAAGCTTCCTTGTGTGGGGGGGGGGGGGGGGGCTTGCAATCAAAATCAAAAACCTCTCCTTACTTCTTCTTGCGCGTGTAATCAAAAAGAAGGTATCCATTAGGTATGCTCGAAACCTGACATTTATTTTCAATTGGTAAGTGGTAATTTGAGGTAAACTCAAGTTCCCAAGAAGCTTGAACCAAGTACAACTTGCAAAAAGGGCTACAAATTGGAACTAGGGTTTGCTGTGCAAGCCTAAGCCTTAAAAGTTCATCTCAAAAATGAAACTCGAGTGGATTTTAAGAAAAAATAGGAGAAAAAATTGAGTTAAATTTATGTTGGTGGTTCTGATAAGAGCTGATGACATTCATGATAATCTATCACAACTGTGACGACTTATCACAAATGTCGTCAAAGGTTGCTAAAAATTTTATGGGTTTTGTTTAGAGCTGATGACATTTGTGTTAAGGTATCATATTTTTGAAGGCTTATCAGAAATATTGTTAGAAGTTGATAAATCTCATAGGTTATATTTAAGGATGACAACATTCATGATAAGCTATCAAAACTGTGATGGCTTATCAAGAACTGTCATCACACCTAGGACCTGAAGTATTACTAAACCCTTTCAAGGGGTGAGGAATTTCAATGATCGATGTGTTTGTGTTTGTATGCTTGAGGGTAAACTAATGGGTTTTCTCTTTTTACAGGTCTTGAAATGTCACCCAAAGGAATGAAGTCAAAATCCATAAAGAAAGTGACCAAGGGAAGTGTATCTTAGAGACTCTTCAATAAGGAGTCTGATTATAAAGAGGAAGAGCCTCTGCTCAGGAAGAAAAAGAAGAAGCAAATCTTTAAAATAACTCCACCACCCCCACCAGTTCAGGTGGAGGAGAGTGAAGAAAGTGACACTGAGCCAATAACATCCGAGCATACAACTTTTGAGCAGTCGGCCTCTGAGCAACAAGAGTCTGAAAATACTGCATCTAAAGAGCATGATTCAGATCAGCCTGAGTCTGAGGAACATGAGTTTGGGCAACCTGAATCCAAAGGTCCATCAACTGAGTCCCCTTCTTCTGAGCCACAAGATGATGAAGACTCTCCAATTTAGGGAACTATGGTCAAATGGAAGAATCTTGAAGTCCGAGATGGCACTAGATTGCAGATTCCCAAAGTTCAGAAAATCTTCATTGGTGGGATTCACAGAACCAACAGAAGAGCTATCAAGAGACCAATCTTTGAGGAGAAGAGAATCATCACTAAGGGGTTGAGCAGGTACCCGGAAGTAAAGAAGAAATTTCATGGCTATGATTTGCGATGGACTACACGAGGAGGATATTCATTTTGCCCTACACTAGTTATGGAGTTCTATGCAAACTACCATAATCGCTTGGAAAACATGTATGGAGAAAGAGACAAAGCAGCTGACCAATCTTTGTTGGATAAAGTTCCAGTGTTGGGCGTAATGGTAGATGTTTCTGAAGGAACAATCAACAGGTTCCTTCATGGCCCGAACTTTAATCATTAGGCAACTTCATATACTTTATATGCCCGATTGAAGCATCAAGAATATCAGTGGAATTGGTTAGCCACACTCATAGCCGATGGAGAACCAGAATGGATAACAAATTAGAGTGAAAGGATCTTCAAGGTCTCCCTAACTTTAGAGGCAAGATTTCGGTGGGGTATTATACGTATGTGGGCGATGCCCACAGATGGTGAAAATACCCTCGAGGATGATAGAGAAATATTAGTCGCAAGTTTTATGGCTAACCTTAAATTGAATTTTGGATAGATTATTGCTGAATAGATAAAAATCATGTCTCGAGGTCTGATATAGCATATCACTTCCCTTGTTTTATTATAAGGTTGTGCAGGGCAGCAAATATGCCAAAGATTGTGGGGCTATAAGAAGCACTCCTTGCCAAGAATACCCATAATCCTATCAGAAATAAGGAAAATCAGCCGAGGCTAATGTTTGATCGCGGCACAGAGATTGCCACTGACCCAGCGGTCACAGGTACTAGTTCAGTGCCTAATATAGAGATGCTTGATTCTAAATCTATACCTCCAACATCTGCAATAATGGTAGAATCATCAGTGCCCAGAATTGAGACAATTCCTCCAACTGCAGTGCCTACAACAGAATTTGCCTTCAACCTTATGAATTTCAGAAGAGTAACAAAACAGTCTAAGTGGTGCGAGGCTCAGCTTAAACTCTTTGCCAAGCAATTTGTAGCTGCAGTAGACAAGAGGGTTAAGGATGCACTTGACCTTTACAAGGCTCTACCGGGCCGAATTGATGAATTAGAGAACCGCTTCAATCGTTAGTTGAGAGAGATGTCTTCTTCAGAGATGGCATTATTTAGATCAGACCTACATAAAGTAAAGGCGGAGGTTGGAAAAATACAACATCACCACTTTATAGCATCAGTAGACTCAATAGCTGAGGAGTCAGAGGGAGAAATCCCGATGCTTGATCTCACAGAGGAGCCAGTGAAGAAAAAGAAAAAGAAAAGTGAGAAGAAAGGCAAAGGAAATAGAGAGAGGACCAATAGTGATAAAGAAAGAAAAACAGAGAAGAGGGTAAGAAGGAAGTCTAAAAAAGAGAAGATGAAGAAGGCAAAGATTGATACCTTAGTGAACAATGACAGATAGGAGGTAGCCATCCGAGCGAGAGTAGTAGGTGCCTCCACCAGTAGGCTAATAGAGACTGATAGACCAATTGCACTAGAATAGTTTGAGGCTCCTAATAGAGATGAAGTAGCAGGGTCAGGAATCCATGACCCCCAGGATTGATCTATTCCAGGTATACTCTAACCCTTAGATTAGATTTTCTTTGATTTTAAGTTGAGGGTATAGAGTAAATTGTTGTTGTAAAATTTTATAGAAGATTAGGAGAAATACTTGTAATTGAGGTAGTTGAATTGTTTTATGATTTTTGTACACCTCTTCAAGTGGTCTACTTCTTTAATTGTGTGATTTGCATTCAAGGGCAAGGGCGACCAATTTCCATCTTCGTATGGCATTAGTTCTAGTAACATAATAATCATTGCTAAATAATTGCATGAACTGAATGAGTCGTAGCTTGTGATATACGTTTGTTCCATGTGTGTGTGAGCAACTACTTAGTTCTCTTTGTATGCTGAAGCTAGAACTTGCCCGGTTAGTCTTACATTGGTTGAAGGTTAGGGGTTAGGAAAGGATCATAGGTCATTTTTATATTAGCTCACTTTATCTTAAATAACCTTCCCTATGTGTATAATATCCCTTTATCCCTATTTTAAGCCTAATTAGCCTATTTTTTGTATGACACCTGTCACTTTTTTATTTAGATCACAATGAACCTGTTTTGGCCCTGGTCCTCCTTGGACACTGTGCACCTTGACTTAGGCAAATGGCCTAAGTTGAGGGTGGCTATCATAGGGGTACATAATATAGAATGAGTATGAAGAAAGGTAGCATAAAAGAAAAGAATAAAAAGCTGGGTGTAGAGAAAAAGAGCAAGAAAAATAAAATTGTGAAAAAGATTAAGTAATTGAGAAAAGAATGCACCCATCCTAAATAAGTGTGATCAAGAAAAGAGAAGAGTGGAAAAGGCTAATGAGTGAAACCCCAAAAAGCTATTGTAGTGTCAAGTAGGCTTAGTCACTTTAAATACCATTGAGTATTATACCAGCCTCTAGCCTACATTACAAGCCTAACAGAAGTCCTATAATGGTCCTAGCTGACCTATCTGAAGATCTGGGTAATGAATATAAGGGAAAGCCTATGGTACTTGGTATACACTGATTGGAACTTCATTCTGAGAGTGAGTGTTTTGATTGCCCCCATGGTTACATATATAATTCTTGATATGAGAGAAGGGGGATTTCTTTCCTGTGAGGGCACTGGTTATATTGCTAGTTACTGACTTGTTCGGGTAGTGTAATACTAGTCTATGCATGGTTGTTATAACTGAATTGATGTCGTATCTTGAGTCCTGTGTGTTGCATTGGTGTTGTTTATTGTTCTTGAATTGAGTGACCTTGGAGATGGTAAAAGTGTTTTGAGACAATATGGATGATTGACTACTAAATGTGCCTTGTATTCTCCTAGTTGTATTGAGTTACTTGAGGATAGGCAATTGTTTTAAGTTGAGGGTGTTGATGTGTGAGCTAATGCTAACACATTTTAGGATTTTAACTAAAAATAATTGCAAAGTCTTAAGAAAATTTTGTCATTTTTGCTTGGTTTATGTTTGATTTTACAGTTTAAGCTGATATGATAAAGAACCAACAAGAATGGAAGCAAAGAAGTTGAAATCTGAAGAAATCTAACGACAAGTGTGGTTGACGACATTTGTGATAAGTCGTCAGCCTTGTGATAAGTTATCAAGTTCATCGTCGGCAGTAAATAGAGAATTGGCCTAAGTTGAAAGATGTGATGACATTTTTTGATAAGTTGTCAAGGGTCTGATAAGCTGTCAAGAATGTTGTTAGCCTAAGGCAACATAAGAGAACTGAAGCAGAGCTTTGACGATATTTTGTGATAGGCCGTCACGAAGCTGATAAGTTGTTAAGTTTGTCATCAACCTTAGATAGGAAGACCCAAAACTGAAGAAAGAGCTGACGACATTTGTGATAAGTCATCAGCCTCCTGATAGGCTATCACAAATATCATCACCTAATCTGAGGGATTTCTGAATTATATTATTTTATTTCCATAATTAGGGTGAACTATTTAAAGCTTTGTTTTAGGGTTTTCTGTAGAAGTCGGCACATTGAGTTTTGAGCAATATACTTTGATATTTTCTCTCTCTACTTTTGGCTTGAGAAAGCAATTACTTTGAAGATATTATATTCATTATTTTGGGATTTCCTTTGTGATTTCATCTGAGAATCTCTAGTTTCGTTTCATCTTGTGGTAAGTTTATCTTTCAAAGCATGAATTCATCTAGTTTCTTTTATTTTTACGCCATGAGCGGCTAAATTCCTTTAACCTGAATTATGGGATCTAGGGTTAGGTCTTGATAAGGTGCTGAGTGATCAAGATTCAAAAGGTGGTAGGACTTCTTGATAAATCTGAGGTTTTAATTAACGTCTGTTGGTTGCAAACAATAGATAAAACCTACTTTGATTTGCCTAAGAAAGAAATTAAATATAGTAGGAAGTGAATTATCAACAGGGACTTACAAATACTTCGTTTAATAATTAGTGTTGTAACAAGGTTGGTTAACCTGAGGTAACATCTGGGCAGTGAATATAAATTCACTAAATCCGAGAGGATTAGGTAATTAAATGCTTAAGTAGGTCAAGAGGCATTTAAGCGTAACTTTGATAAAGATAACTTGTTGTCCTACCTACCGTGAGAATCCTGAACCACTAGTAGCATCCGTCAAGTACCAAAATCCCTAGTGAACATAATTCTGGTTTTTCATAAACTCTTGACTACAAACACTAAAACTAACGTTACCAATAATTGCTTGTTAAACTAAAAACCCCCCATTTCTGGAAACATCCAACTATCAGTTGATTAATTTGCAAATGACTTATGTTCACACTATATTCCCTGTGGGATTCGACCCCAACTTAGTTGGGTTTTATATTGACAACGATCGCTTACATTTTCATTGAGAGGTGTAGTTTGAGCGTTATCAATATAGGATCCAAGACAATTGCAGTTTTCACCCATAATTTTGAATTCAAAATTAGAGCAATAAAAAAACCCAACATCCTCAACTAGTTATTGGGACTAACAATTAACCTTATACAATATTAATCACCTAACTAACAGTTTCTTGGCCTTGTAGTTTTTCTCAATTTTTTTTCTATCTTCATCATTGAACTCCCTCCTACTTTTGACTACCATTCTTGTTATTTCTCTTTTTTTGAGTTCTTTAACTGGAACATAAGGACCATCAAGAATTATGTCCATAAGTTCACTATCCTTAGCCATAATAAAGTCAAATATCCATGTTTTCCACCACCTATAATACTTCCTATTGAATCTAGGTGGTCTAGTGGTAGATTGACCTTCTTTGAAGTTAGATGGAGCATCCATGCTAACCAAATCACTATAGGTATGAACCTTTTAGAGTATTCTCACTCAGTTACCAATTGGTGGAACCCTGGGGGTTTTACCATACATTGAGGGTCCAGGTCTATCAAAATTAGTCACAGGCAAAAACATAGTAAACTAACCAAGAACATAACACAGTGCAAAAAATGTAAAGAACATCAGATATAATGTCGAAACCTCCATGCTCAAGGGAGGAAAACGCACTGCTTGCCCTTAAAAGCTCTCAAAAGTTCACTATAATTAACCTCTTAATTACAGACTCAAACTTGAACATAACTGTAGGCTCCTTCTTCTTGTAGTAACTCTACTATAATCTTAACTTGACAACTCTGCCAAGACTCCTCAACACTGGTTAAATCTAACCAATTTCATGCTTAGGCAACTCTACCTAAGTCACTTTCAAAGCAAAAAGAATAGACCATTACTCTTATAGAATAAGTAATTCGGTTACAGACTCAAACTGGAATCAAGAACATTTATTATTTTAGCACACAAGAAATAAGAACTTGAATAATGTTGAAATTGAGTTTTTGCCTTTCTTTCACTCTTCGACATTTTATGTTTGCAAAAACTACATAATAGAGAAGCATATTTTTCCTTTTATAGAAGAGAGATTATAAGGGTTGAAATGCAATTGGACCAGGTGTCCTAAATAGTACAAGCAACACCCGTGCAGTTTGTTACACAAAAGGACAAAACTGTGCAGATGCATGCCAGCCATACTGTAGCCTTGAACATCCAGGGTCCCGATCCCTTATAGTCAGCTGCTCATTATTAGAACAAGATACAATAGTAAGTTTTCATTAAGTTCTTGGTTTTTTCTTTAATTTATTCCCAAAATCCCTAAATTATTATTTAGTACATTGAGGCATCGTTTGAGCTCAAAATTTACCCAATTTTAGGGTAAATGATACTTGAGCAAAGAGGGACGTATTGACGGTTTCAAAAGTGTGATTTTTATATGATTTTAAACCCAAAGCATAAAAATTTAATATGGATACTATGGTTCTTGTATTGATGAGTAGATTATCATTTGATAGCGTGGCATCAAGCATTAACTTCTAGTAAAAGGAAATCAATAATTTAGCAAATTTCATCAGCCTTTCTTTGGCATCTAGGTAAGCTAGGTTTATCTTACTTTTAGATTGAGATTAACTGTAGGATAGTTCTGATAATACCTATATGTGAGTTGGAAATTAGATCTTAGAGGTATATTTAGTATAATATAGATCTACTAGTTGATAGGAACTATAATTAGGCATAATTGACTTGGCTACTCATTCTTTAGGTAAATTTACTATCTTAGGATTAAATTGTCTCTTATTTAATACTTAGAAGTGAATTAGACACCTCAGTATAGTTAGAGATAGAATTTGTCATAGAAAAGATTTTGGGGAGAGAAGTAGGCCCCTCTAGGTTACCTTAGACCAAGATTGTTATTAATTTCTTATAGGATATATAGGCCTTGTGCATTATTTTAAATATGTTCTTGAGCCCAAAAGGGTTTATATTCATGATTTTTTACTCTATATTGGTACTTGGGAGTGGTTATTAGTTCTGGTTTGAGTTCGGAAAATTATGACAGTAAGATCGATTCAATTTCAGAACTATTCATGATATGAATTTTGGTTCAAGTGCAACATATGATATACACCAGTTTAAGTATGGAATAGAGAGTCTATTTATGGTGGTTATAGATTTAGTCCGAGTCCGGTGATTTCAGTGAAATAGGATCCACGTCTATAATTTTGAGATTTGGTTAATAGTGTAATTCATTCTATTATTTCTCCTTGATTGCACCCTCAGAGCTTATGGGGCCCGCATTGGGTTACTTATTTTTTCCAACTACTAGCTTATGGGGTCCATTATGTAGAGATACTTATGTATTTCCTTTATTATTATTATGGTTATTCATTTACAATATTTGGAGTGTTATTTCAGGCTTGCCCTCTTACCTTAAACTTAGTTTATTTATATCAAATTTTATTATATTTATATTATGATTTATCTTAGTTGTCCGATGATGCCTACTGAATACCCATGGCTTTAGTACTCATATTAAACTTTTGTGCCTTTTTTTTATAGATTCGAGTACTAGTTATCACCATCGACATCAAGATTTGTGTTAGTCAAATTTCAAAGACAGGGTTAGCAATCTAAGCTGGAGTTTCCTTTTGAAATTCTTCTATTTTTGCTAGTCTTTCCATTTTTGAGACTATTATATATTGACTTGGTAGTACTTGAATTCTTTTGGATTAGAGGATCTCTTACCGACATTACTAGGTCCTCGTATATTATTATTTCTCTTATTTCTTTGTCATTATATTATTATTCTATGATTTATTTGTTTTAAGTCTTTTACTTCTATTTTTGACATTTATGCAATTTCCCACCAAACTAGCGTATTGTTATAACTCTAAAGTAACATCCCAGATTTTTTACTTTGAAAATTTTTGAGTTTTGATCTTACTGCGCAGGCTACGGATGACACCTTACGAGTTGTAAGGTATGGCCACAAGTCATAGGGAAAGACTCGTGACCAAACCAGTAGAGTAGCCAAAGTTTTTGTCTTGAGTATGACATAGACCTCACGAGTCGTGAAGACTCATTACGAGCCATAAGGATCAAGTCATAGGCAAACCAGTGAGGAATACCCACGTTTCTATTGATCTCATAACTGGACCCTTACAAGTCATAAAGTAAGGTCACGAGTCATAGGGTGTGACTGTGACCAAACCAATGAAGGATTTTCTGAGTCACTGCCCAGACTACAAGTCTAGGCAATGACTTGTATCACTATCATAAATTTGTTATTTTCTGACAGACATTTCCTACGACAAAAAGTAGTCAGAAATTTTTGAATACTTCAGTCAGAAAATTTACTTTTTTATTTTTAATTTTTGCAAAATAATTTTTCGATACTATTTATGACTACAATAGTAAGAATATTTGGCAGTAAATTTTGAAAAATATATCTTCTGACTGCTGTAGTCGGAAACAAAAATAATTAAATAAATATATTAGTAAATGTATAATTAGTCCTTTATACAAAAATTCAATAATTATTTATTAAGTATGTATTTCCGACCACTATAGTCGAAAATATAAATAATTTAATAAATATATTACTAAATAAATAATCAGTCCTTTATAAGAAAATTAAATAATTATTTAAATAAATTATTAAATATATATTTTCGACCACTGTAGTCGAAAATTATAAAATAAAATAAATATATTACTAAATACATTATAAACTATGAAATGTACCCGACTACTGTCATCGAAAATATTAAATAATTAAATATATTTAATTTGTACTCAATTGTAGTGGTCGAAACATTATATTTAAATATTAAATAAATAATTATATAAAATATAAGTTACACGGTAGTCTTTCACATTGTATTAATTAATTTAAATATATAATTAATTTATATTAAATATATAACCGACTGATGTAGTCAAAAATATAAATAATTAAATAAATATATAATCATACCCTTATATGAAAATTAAATAAATATTTATATAAATTATTAAATATATATTTTCAACCACTATAGTCAGAAATACTAATATCTAAATAAATATATGACTAAATATATAGTCATACCCTTATAGAGAAAATTTATAATTAATAAAATATATTATTAATTATATTTTTCGACCATTATAGTCGGAAATTGTATTAATTACATAAATATATTACTAAATAAATTACCAAAAGGCTGCTCTATAAATAAATAATTATTTAATATAAGTTACACGGTAGTCTTTCACATTATATTAATTAATTTAAATAAATAATTATATTATATTAATTAATTTAAATATATATTTTAATTATATTAAATATATAATTGACTAATGTATTTGGAAATATTAAACAATTATATATAATTAAAATTTTCCGACTATTGTAGTTGAAATTTTTATAAATATAATTTAAATTTATAATTTAATTGTATTAAATATTGAACCGACTGATGTAGTCAAAAAATAAATATATAATTAAATATATTAGATATATACTGACCATTGTAATCGGAAATATTAAATATATTAAATTTATACCCGATAGAAGTAGTCGGAAACTTATATTTTATTATTAAATAATTTATATAAATATAAATTAAATATATCAAAACTTTCCCAATTATCTCTGTCTCACTACCGTGTGTCTCTCTCTCTCAAAATCTAGGGTCCTACTGCATTGTGAATTTCACCCGATTGAAGTACTTCTCTGGTGTAGCTCCGACCTCATCTTCCTTAGATGGCCATCCCGTCTTCGAGATCTGTATGCAAACGTTTTTGTAGCCAATTGAAGCTAAAGCAGAGTGAAAGGGAACCAAATCAGGTACAAAACTCCAACCCTTTTCTGTTGAATTTCAATCTGTAAGTATTTTTGTATTTTGGCTACTAGATTTTGCAGGGATTTAATTAGTAATAGTTATTTTGTTACTATAACTTTTGAAAAATTAGATTCTAATTGGGCGCGAATGGAAGGAATGTGGAGCAGTCTGAATAAATCTGTTAACATTTTTATTGTAATTGATTGATTACTTAATTAGTTTTAAATTAATTGAAATGAAATTCAGCTGAATATAAGCAGTTGCTCTTTTAGTTTGAATTTCGATCTGCTTCTTGGTTTTTGCTTAGTGTGTGTGTGGAGGGGTTAGGTTTGGGGGTATAACCAGTTGCACTTTTAGTATCTTTAAAGAAAAGGGTGTTTTGCGAAGTAAATACACCCTCTAAGGTGCAATGCGTTGTATGGTTAGTGTCCATAAAAGTATATTTAACTCTAAAGAATCTAAAGAGGAAGGGGGTTACCAGTAGAGTTCCTGATATCACCTATATGAACACTAAATGCTAAACACTAATTATTCGAAGATGCAAACATTCAACAGTACCCTACTACCAGAAGTAGAAGAAGAGAAGGCAGAAACTCAAGATCTAATACTAACCCGAAACATACTAGTGGTAGATCTAACGCTAAAATTGAAAATAACTAGGGTGTGAATTGCATGCATAACTAGATGCTGTCATATGCTGCTTCAATTTAGATGTTTATGTCCATCTTATTAGCTAAGCTGGATTCAGTCTAGTATTTGTTTTGTTAGATTCGTTTAGTTTGAGTTGGAGAAATAAATCATACAGTGTGATTTAGTTTGCAAGAAACTTGTGCAAGGATTATATTACTGCAATTTTAATACAATGACTAATAATAATTGGTTGAGTTAGTGCATATGCTTTTTTTGGTTGTATATTGGTTCAATGTTTGAAAAATTGGTATATAGGGTACACATTCTAAAACATATGGTTGTTTTTAAATTTTTGAATGAGATTTTGTTTGCAATTATGCTCTTAACATTCTTGAAGGGCTTGATAAGAACTAGTATAATATGGGTATTTTTGGTCTTTTTCCAAGTATAGCTAATACAGAAGAACAGGGGTAGTTATGTTGCTTGTATTTGGTATAAACAATTAGCTAATACAGAAGAACAAGAGTAGTTATGTTGCTTGTATTTTGTATAAACAATACCGTAGATTCCCATATATACATAATTATAGAGAGAGGATGTGAGAATAATAAGTAATAGGCTTAGCCTTGGTGGAAAAAGTTACCTGGTATATGATGGAATAGTGGAGATGCACTTAAGCTGGTTCTTTATGAAATAAGAATTCATAATAAGTAAACAAGGGGCTATACTATGCAAGATTTATACCGTGATTATCTTTCCTAATACCTTAGTAGTCGTATTGTTTTTTTCCTTCTCAAATAACAGTACGAATCCTAAGAATCACATAGGCAAAATTTTGCTGACGGAAATTGTAATATTAGTAAATGCAATCGATTGTTTGCTAGTTACGTGACAACTGGGGAACAGGCTTTGTAAATTCTAGTAGCTCTATGTACTACAAGACTTGATGAAAATACTATTTCTTTTAGCACTATCTGTCTGGAATTTGAAACTGAGTGCACCCATCAAGGTTGTGTTAATTGTATTCTTGTCTAATGTATGTTTCTTGATCCCTTCATCACCTCATAATTCACAACTCACAACCTTTTTGGGCTGCCATCCTAACTGTCCTTAGACTTGATGTGTAGGAGCATGGGCTGCCATCCTAACTGTCCTTAAACTCAATGTGTAGGAGCATATATACACATATAATACCCGTCTATGAGTCTTGAATAAAGTGAAATGAGATGTAATCACTGATTTAAATTAAAATAATTATCTATGATGGCTTTAAGCTTTAAAACAATGGAAATTAACTTGCGTCTCTGCAGCTTTTAAGGGATGGTCTTAGTGAGATACGTGGGTCTGCTTCAGGGTTTACTGTATTGCCTTGAATTTTAGAAAGTTATGTTGTATTTAGCAGTCTAACAGCTTGATGAATGCACCTTCAAGTTTTATGAACAATTGAAGGTACTCTCCACTAGCTAATGATTATCTTTGTGAGACTAATCAGGTTCTACGACCACTTCATATAGCCATTTCTCCTAATTGTACTGCAGAGCTTTTTGAATAGCTTTAGCTTCAATCTCTATATTAGTAGCCCATCCTAGCCCCTTAGCTCTCTTATATATTATGTCTCCATATTTATTTTGTATTCAAATGCCTATAAAGTTTAGTCCTGCAGTGTTACATTTGAGCTTATTTGTCTCTGGGTACTTCTAAGTTGCACTATGATAATGTAGCTTAGGATTGTACCTTATTAAGTTGTTTATTACATCTGGAAAAATCCATGATTCCAATGTATTTATGGATAGAGGGATTTCACCAATTTTCTCCTTAGATCTTGTATCTGCAACACCATTCGTGTTTTCATCATTTTTTTGTCTTTCCTTTTTAATATCAACAAACTGGTTAATATCAACAATCTAATCTATGAGAGTTTGTTGATATTAACCAGTTTACTCCAAGAAGCTGTGTACTGTATGTATTCAGTGATAATGAATTGAATCAATTTAGTAAAAAACTTTCTTTCATTTGGAGGGTAATGAAAAAATACTGATGCGATCGCTACTAAGTGTTGTGTTTTCCTAAGCTATGCTAGTGAAACTTTTCAATGACAACATTTAGTTCATACTTGCATCATCTCTTTTTCTAAAATTTTGGAAGAATATGAAAATGGGGGAAAACCCCACTTTTCCAGAGGTCTACAAAGAGACACATAAGAAGAAAAAAGAGGCTACAAGAGGAGATTGGGTCGAAACGTGTGCTAAGAATGCATATGTAAGATAATAAATTTTACATACATTTCTTACAGGAAGAATTTTAAAATAGCATAGAAAATTGGCATCAAACCCAACATACTTCAGAGGATGGTACCATGGTCAAACCATCACCTACAGATATGACTAATATGTAGATGTGGTAGGTGGTCCAAAGAAAGGTAGAACCTACGGTACAGGGGTTCTCCAATCTTTGAGTAGTCCTTCGTTGTTTCCCAGTTCCTTTTCTACTTTGCAAACTATGGAAGAAATGAAAGCGATGAAAAAGTAAATTGTGGAATTGATGCAATAATGTGCAGCTAACGATGCTAAGTTTGCTAAATTTGAGGAGTTGGTTAAGAAGCACATGCCTCAAGTATTTCATGATGAGGAAGAGAGTGAATCTGATGATAATTAGATTGTAGTTATTGTTCTTGTTTTTGGTTATGACATTTAGATATTTAAACTATTTGATTTGATATTTGTCTTGGATGTTTTAAAGTGGTTACATTTATAAATTTTTGTTGTTGTTGTGTTTGATCCTACTGTGAAAAATATATTAGTCATGTTTATAATCTGGGGCAATGAAAGCTAATGCAAGATTTAATTATATAATTATTAGGTGAATATTTTTATTAAAATTATGACTAAAGTAGTTGAAATAATAATTATTAAATAACATTTATTAAGTTTTGGCTACAGTAGTCGGAATAATAATTATTAAATAATTCTGACTACAGTAGTCAGAACAATTATAATTATTAATTAATTATATATTAAGTTTCCAACTACAATAGTCGGAGAAATTATAATTATTAAATAATTATTTATTAATATTCGACTACACTAGTCGTAATAATTATAATTATTAAATAATTATATATTAACTTTTCAACTACAATAGTCGGAATAATTATAATTATAATTATTAAATAATTATTTATTAATTTTTTGACTACAGTAGTCGAAATATTTATAATTATTTATTAAATTTTCAACTACTGTAGTTGGACGATTTATAATTATTAAATAATTATTTATTAAATATTCGACTAGAGTAGTTGGAAATTTTTTTTCGACAAACTATATTTTGACTACAATGAACAGTCGAAAATTAATCGGAACTACTTTATTTTCCGACCATATTCCGACTACATTAGCTATCGGAAAAATGTTGTTTTCTAGTAGTGTATCCAGTCGTCACGAGTCATGATGTGACCAATAATGACTGGTGACTAATATCCTGTACTTTTAATTAAGGGTACTTTGGTCATTTCCCTCTCTCTCCAATTATAACCCACGACATAAAACACCTTAAGTGACCATATAACCCTTCATTACCCACTTAACTCTTCTCTCAAAATCCCCAGTCAAGAACAATTATGGTTTTTCAAGAGATGGTAATCTTCTTTAAAATTCTTGGTGTCTCAGGCATATATTTCTTTCCCCAAACTTGTATTTTCACTATGGCATGAAATGGCTTGATACTTTCATGCTTTTAATATTTGGTTTAAAATAAAGGGTTGAGGGTTTTGGATGGTAATTGTTTAAATGTTTTTCCCATAATTATTATGGATTATTCATTCTTTGAATGGATGATTTGTGAACTCATTGGGGTGCATGGGTATGGGTAATGGAATAGGGCCTATGGATTCCCCCAAATAAATAGTTTATTGGTCTTGGAATCGGTAATCACCTCAATCCACTTGCATAATTTGCTTGAAATATAGTTTTGCCCACTATTCTAAGCTAATGCATTGCATAAAAGTTTAAAGGACTATAAATGGGTTTGAAAGTCCCCAGTGGCTATGTTATGATCATAAATTATAGCTTAGGGGTCGTGGAGTCCCCCCCAAGTTGGTGAAAAATTGGAATAACATGGTTGAATTGACTTGCAAGTTCAATTGGTATGATGATACCAATAGTGAGTGCTTTAATTAATGGTTATGGGTTAAAGGATGGGTTATGTGCAAATATTTTAATTATGATTAAAGGGGATTGTGTAGCTCGTCGTGGAAGGTAAAGGTTTTGGGGTTGGATGGTGGGACTGATATTGGAAACCACATTTGCCGGCATAGGAGTCTTTATGATCGTATGCATAGTTTACACTATTTAAACATTTAGAATGGATGGGGTACGATGGACTTCCTTGCCCTTCCTCGAATTTCTCTAGTTCATGCGGCTAACACGCACTGGGGTACATTCGGTGGAGGAGCCAAACCCAATAGTCCATGGGTGTTTTTAGGATAGTTAGATCTACATAGTCAGGGTTAATAGTTCTAAAGTTCATTCTTAAAACCATATTCCTGAAACACCTAGGCTTTTAACCCTCAAAGAATTTCCTTGGGTTGAGGGTTTTGGACTTAGTACAACTTAGGGTACCAATTGTACTCCATGGATACAACTTAGTGACACCCTTCTCATATACTATGCAGTGTGGTGGGGCTTACTCACTATCCTAGGTATGAGTTAGCCTCCCCTTAATCATACATTAGTGTATGAGTCATACCTAACCTAGTCGTATAGAGTGTTGTCTTGAACTTGAGAGGACTGTTAGTGGTACAAGTAGAGGGTACGGTTTAGGGAATAAGTCGTACTCTTTGAATATGAGTCTATGGTATATGGTCGTACCTTGGACTATGTATGAGTCCTAGGTGAAGCCTATGGTATGAGTTAGGGTACCACTCGTACCCTAGGGTACGATTGACTCAAGTGAGTTGTACCCACCAGGAAGGCCACTGTTAAGTTTGTAAGTCAAGGGATCTATAGTCATTTCCCACCCAAAACCCATAATTCCCCTTACTCTATAATGTGTTGTGTCCTCCTAAAACCTCATTTTTGCTAGACAAAAACATTCTAAAATCCTCTCTACACTTCTTAAAACAAGATTGGAGGCTAGGGTTTCAAGGGGTGACATTCTAAAGGTTTGAAGACCAAGAATCCTTCCTTGAATCATCTTGTTTAAGAGATGTAACTCTATACCTTGTTAAATTACTCAAAAACCATGTATCTTACAAATGGATTAATAACTAAAATCGAGATTTTGAATTCAAATGATAAGGTTTTTGTTGCCTCAAATGAATAATGTTTGTTCTTGCTTAGACTTATATTTATACATGTTATTGGTGATGATTTGAATTTGTGGGTGCTTGTTGTTTAGGGGTTGACAAATTGGTCTTAAGTAACCCTAACATTGATGAATTTTACCATGAATTTGGCCTTGATAAATGTATACACACAAGATTTTTGTGAAAATGTCTAAGTGAAATGACTAGTCACATGATGATGATTTTTGAACTAGGGAAATGGCCTAATGAGTATAAATGGTTAATAAATAGTATGGTAAATATAATGTTAGCCATGTAATTTATTAAATTATGACCTTGTTGGTTTGATGAAAAAAAGGGTTAAAGTCCCTAAGAATGAAATTAAATGGTGCTTGAACTAGAGTGTGGTCAGCCTCATCATGGTCAGTGCAAGAAAAAGGTGGAATATATGTTTTAGATATTATCAGATTGGGCACATACAGTAAGAGTGCCCCTCCTTAGCAAATTCTTTTGACAATAGGGCCCGTATTGATACTTCATTTACTCTCATACCAAAGGGTGACTTTCTTTTTCTACCTCTACTTTTGGTACCAGCACTAGCCAGAATCATTTTTATGTACTTGCTACTCACCAGGATTCTGAGGCATCTCCCGATATTGTCATGGGTATGTCAAAACTTTTATCCCGTGATATGTACTATTTTCTTGATCCAGGGTCTACCTTATCTTATGTGACCTCGTTTATGGTTGTGCATCTTAGTTTTGATCCTGAGAGTCTGTCAATTCCTTTTTATATTTCTACCCCAGTAGGAGTCTCTGTGATTGTTAAGAGGGTTTATAGGAGGTGCATGGTATCTATTAGTGTTAGAGAAACTCTTGTAGATTTGATAGTATTTGACTTGGTCAATTTTGATGTTATTTTGGGGATGGATTGGTTGAATTCGGGTTATGCATCCTTAAATTGTTGGACCCGTAGGGCCATGTTCAAATTCCCTAATGAGTTCGTCATTGATTGGGAAGGGGGTTCTTTAGTGCCTAAGGGGAATTTCATTTCATAATTTAAAGCCCAAAAGTTGATCTCAAAAGGGTGTTTATATCATTTGGTCCGACTTAAAGATTCTAACTCGAAATGTGCTTCCCTAGAATCCATTTTTGTGGTTAATGAGTTTCCTAAAGTATTTCCTGATGATCTTCTCGGTATACCTCCCAATAGGGAAATTGATTTTAGGATTGATCTTGTTCCATACACTTGTTCGATTTCTATCCCTCTTTATAGAATGGATCCAGCGGAGGTAAAGAGCTTAATAAGCGATTGAAAGATCTTTTAGATAAAGTTTCATCCATCCTAGTGTTTCTCCTTGGGGTTCTCCCATGTTGTTTGTGTGCAAGAAGGATGGTTCCCTTCGTATGTGCATTGATTATCGTCAGTTGAACAAGGTGACCATAAAAAACAAATATCCTTATCGTAGGATCAGTGATTTGTTTGATCAACTTTAAGTTGCAAAATATTTCTCTAAGATTGTCTTAGGTCAGGTTATCATAAACTTAAGATTAGGGAAGTGGATATCCCTAAAATCGCTTTTAGAACCTAGTATGGTCACTATGAGTTTCTAGTCATGCACTTTAGGTTGACCAATGCCCCGATAGTATTCATGGATTTGATAAATATGGTCTTCTGCCCAATCTTGAACTCGTCGATAATATCTTGGCCTATTCTAAGAGTGAGGAGGATCATGTCGATCACCTCTGTGCCGTACTACAAACTTTGAAGGATCTTCTTCTGTACGTCAAGTTCTCCAAGTGTGAGTTTTGGTTGAAAGTTGTGACCTTCTTCAATCATGTTATCACTAGTGAAGGAATTATGGTAGATCCCCAAAAGTTTGCGGCGGTTAAGAAGTGGACTAGACCTGCGACTCCAACCGATATTTAGAGCTTCATGCATCTATCCTGTTTTTGTAGGAGATTTGTGGATAGTTTTTCTACCATAGCTTCCCCTTTGACTAAGTTGACCTGGAAAAAGGTCAAGTTGTTATGGTCGGATGTGTGTGTGGGTACTTCCAAGAAGTTGAAAGATAAATTGACTTCATCTCCGATTTTGACCTTGCCCGAGGGTAATGATGGTTTCATAGTATATTGTGATGCTTCTCATATTAGGCCTGGTGATAATACTCAACTCACTTTCTTAATTGAGGGCTGATGAGGTCGTTGTCAAGTAACTCAGTTTGAACTAGGGTCGAATCTCAAGGAGTGAATTATAGACTTTAAACCATATGGGTGTTCAAATTACTACAAGGTTACCCAGAATGCTAACAAAAATAACATGTAATATTGTTGATTACTTCACAAGCATGAGAGGCTAAAAACCCTTAGCTAGGGTTGTGTAAACCCTAGCAGATTGACAAAGTAGGGGGAGTTCTATTATTGTTCTAAACCGATACCCATGAATGCATTGTATTATCTTCACTTTAATAGTTATTTTAGCAGTTCTAAACATCAGGATCCCACCTAGATTGTTGCTACTCACTCCAAAAGAGGAGTAGTGATTAGGAAAAGATCAAGACAATAGTAACTAGAAGTTTAATTATTGATCCACTCTACTAGCTATCATCTAAGTAAGATGGTTAGCTATCATCGAATAACTAGAGACTCAAACGGTAATATTTAACTGGGATAAAGATAAGGGTTAGTAAGGAGACATCTTGAGACTCAAAAGGTAAAGGTTGAAATCTATTAGCTCATCCAAAAGACTATTGATGGTACATAACTTATCAAATTCTGCATGCAAGGTATCAGGTTGGTTCAATAAAGAACGAGAAGCCTACGGAGTTGAGAAGTTAGGGGGAACACAATCCTAGTATTCACTTACAAATGATTACAGCCAAAGTTTGTATTAGCTACTGGTTTGATATTCCTATTCATATTCCACTATTTGCTTTTCCAGTTTTGCCCAGTGATTACAAAAGCTGAGAGCCACGATTCCATGTATTCCCATGGGATTCGACCCCAACCTTTGTTGGGTTACTATATTTGACAAAAATCGTATAATCTTCAGAGTAAAGGTATAGCTTCGGTGTTGTTATCGATAAATGAAAATGGGAACAACCTAAATCATAATAATTCTTGGTCCACCCCCAAAATGGTATACGAAGTGCAGATTCCAATAAAATTTGCAAGATGTTTGTCCACATTATGTGTCGACAACTCCAAAAACACACCCTTTAAATTCAGTAGATGGATCATTGCACTGGTGATATCAAACTTAACTTTTAGGGGTAAAGTAGGAGGATTGATGGATTCTATCTCTTCAGGCTTATCATATCGCATATCCTCATCTTTATCATATTGTGGTAGATACTGATATGTTGGGATCACTTGAGCTCTTCCGACTAACACTCTATCTCAATCACCGTCAAGTGCTGCTTGATAATCAATTATCAATCCTGGCCTGTCTAGCTTAGACTGCTGAGCCAATCGAGCTTCCTCAGCTTGACTTATTTGGTTAGAAACTTCTACTAATAACTATTTTTTCTATCTATCATCAATATTTTGTAGATCACTAAGATAAGGTGGAGGTACAACATGAGGATCATCCCGAACCCCTTCTAAATTGTATGTTCGTACAAGTTCAGTCATCATACGATTAGGATTTAGCTGTCTCTTCGGATTAGGATTCAATGGGAGTAAGGGATTACCTCGACTCCTAGTATTAGGCATGCACCAGCATATACCCAACTAAGAATAGAAAATGAAAACCTAAAACTACAGCAAGTCCAATCAATAACTCAACATCGTACTCACTGACAATGGCGCCAAAATTTGATGTCGTCCAAAACTCACCTCCAAAGAAGTATGATATGGTTGATGTCAAATATAGTAACCTAAACTAGGTTGGGGTTGAACCCACTGGGAATGCATGGAATTAGATCTTAAACTTAATGAAATGACGAGAACTTTGAAAAAGTAAATGGGAGGATTTATAACCAACAGTAACTAATCACTGAACTTGAGTGCTTTAGGTTGTAAATAATAGAAGATGAACACTAGGATCGTGTTCCCCCTAGATTCTAACTCTGTAAGTTTGTCATGTTCAATTCACCTATTAGATTAATCTGCATGAAAAGTCCGACAAGCTATGTATTATCAACCATTTTGTGAAGGCATTGATAAGTATCACCCTTCACCTTTTGGGTCTCAAGGCATCATGTTACTATCCTTTGTCCTTGGTCCCAGTACAACTATCACCTTTTAAGTCTCCAATTGATTAGGTGAGGGTTGATAACCTCAAATCACTGTTGTAACCCTCTTTTTCTAATCTCAAAATCCATTATGAGGATGATCTCAAATACAAGTAGTTTATACACTTATAAAGAAGCTTAAGAGAAAAACAATATGAAGAAGATTACAATGCACGCAGTCACAACAATCTAAATGAATCTCCCACCTCCCCTACATTCTTAATCCGCCAAGGTTACTACAAACCTAGTTAAGGAATTTAGTCGCTTGTGGTTATGCAACAATCCAAGGAATTCAAATAAGAAAGTGTTGAATCAATTAAGCAAGAATGAAAAGAATAAAATCCAAAATCTTTAATTGATTACAAAACCAAAAACGCAAGAACAAAGTATCAAGTAGAAAATTAAGTACGTGAAAAAATATCAAAATTGCATAAACTATTACAAAAGTACCCTAAGGGTATTTATAAAGTATCAAAATAACAAAGGAAACCTAACCAAATCAAAGAAGGAAAATTAAGTCTCTAGTGGTCACGCATCTGACAATGAGTCATTAGGACTAGTCACAACTCATTGCCTACTGTCATATCTCTTTTTTTATCTTCAGTGTTCAAGACTCATCATGTGTCTTTACGAGTTTTAAGCTTCTAGTCGTAGTCATTCCAATGATTCCACATTTAGGACTTCTAAGTATGTCAGGACAACTCCTCTCACGAGTCATAGTCAGCCCTTACGACTCATGGTCTTCTTTCATTACCAGTGGAAGCTCTTTTGTCAATCTTCATGAGTTTTGGACAATATACTCAGTACGGTTGTTCACCATGACTCGTAGTCACTCCTTATGACTCGTGGTCAGCTTACACTTAACTCCTTCAACTCAGTTCTTTCCACTATTAACATCACGAGTCTGGCTACGAGTTGTAAGGTAACTTAATGACTCTAGCCTAATCATTACTTTAACTTTTTAGAGATATTTCTTTCAATTTTATTCTGGTCGACATCCAACCTAATTTACCTGCAATACATACAAAACACACATCATATATGATTAAAAAACCTAAGTTAATGCATAATTTCACCATTTTAAGCATCGGAGTTGCCATAAAACCATAGCACATCACTTGCCCTTGATTTGGAGTTGGGTGCAGATATCTTTGTGTTGAAATTATGGAGACATTACTTGTATAAAGTCCATTATGAGATTTTTTTCAATCATCATAGCCTTCAGTACTTCTTTACCCAGTGAGATCTTAATATGAGACAACAATGATTACTTGAGTTACTTAAGGACTGTGATCTCACTTTTCTTCATCATTCGATCAAGGTTAACATGGTTGTGAAGACCTTGAGTCAGAAGGTGGCAAGTATAGAAAGTTTAGCTCATCTTTTAACCTAGGAGAGGACTTTGTCCTTGGATGTTCAGTTTGCATCTAACTAGTTGGTTAGGCTTGATATTTAATCACACGAATAGGTTTTAGCCTTTGTTGAGGCTAGGAATTCTTTGACGGAGAAGATTTGAGCTCATCACTTTGATGATGATAGATTGAGGGTGATTCGAAATAAGGTGTCGAGTACGAGGTAAAGGCGTCATCTGTTGATTCTAATGGTGTTCTAAGAATGAGTAGTCGAGTGTTGATGGATGCATTAGATTGATCCCAAAATAGGCTCATTGTTCTAGATATTTCATTCACCCAAGAGCAGCTAAGATATATCATAACCTAAAGCAACATTATTTGTGGGGTGGTATGAAAAAGGACATTGTAGAGTTTGTGGGTAATTCAAATTATCAACATGTGAAGTATGAGAATCACCAATATGGTAGTACAATGCAGAGGATGCCTATTCTCGTGTTGAAATGAGAATGGATCACTATGAATTTTATTGTTGCCTATCCCTGACCTTGGGAAAGTTTGACTCTATTAGGGTGATTGTGGATAGATTAACCAAATCAGCATATTTTATACTTGTGAAGCTAAATTCTGATGTGGAGAAGTTGGCCGAGATCTTTATTTTAGAGACTATTTGAATACATATTAAGCTAGTGTCCATAGTCTAAGTAGAGGTAATCAATTTACCTCAAGTTTTTGGAGTACTATACAACGTGAGTTAGGTACTCAACTTGATTTAAGCATGACTTTTCATTCTCAAACTGATGGTCTATTAGACCCAATTTCTAGATCATGATGGTGCCTACTATAACCCACTAGTAGGCAAATTAATCCCGTAGTCTAGATCTTCTAGTACTGGTCTACCAAAAGAATAAAGGGAAGAATGCAGAATAGATGAAATAAAAAGACTAACATACATAAGATAATCCCAAAACCTGGTGAAATCAGTACAAGAACTTCTAACATAAGAAGGATACAAAGGAGGTACTAAATGAATATACAGATACAACCATCTCTAAATACAACATAGAGACTACTCTAGTATATAAGAGGGAGGAAAGTAGTAGTTCGAATGTTAGGAGCTCATGTCTCCGAACCATGGCTGCTCCGCACGACGCACACAACACCAACGTTAACCCGTACTGTCATTTGTAGGCTGCAGAAGTGTAGTATGAGTGCCAAAAATATGGTACTCAGTTGGCAAAAACTGGCCGAGCTCCAAAGATAATGCAAATATATAAAACATATAAATAGAAATAAATTCTAAACCCAAATGCCCAGTAACCACTTAATAAAGTTAGTGAGATAGTAAGGCAAACTATCTTACTCATATCCAAGAAACTAAGATGGTAAGGCTAAGAAAGTATTAAGGATGAACTATATTTAATGGGTGAAAGATGGACATCTAACAGTATTTAAGGCCGAGGAAGGAATATACAATCTGAATAAATTAAGGAAGGGAGGTAAACATAGAAATACCATAGTTACATATAAATAGATATATATATATATATGTATAAACAAGGTCAATTAAAGGTCCAACTTAAATCATCAGACTAGCATCTTAATACCTCATAATTATAATGAGAACTAGTGCTCTCATACTTAGGATCTCTAATCAATACGTCTAATCATGAGTTATTCATGCATAATAATATTATCATAAGATGAAAAAGATAGAATCATAACTCAAATCTTAGTAGAGGATCGATAATAAAGCTACCACAAATTAGTCATAACAATGATCAAAACAATAATAACAATAGCAACGACAATGTGAGTAACCGGCTAGTCCAAATGAACAATACCTAACCTTGCCTTTCACGAACCCCCACTACCCTAAGATCAGAAGGTTCAATAAGCATACAACACACCACAATCCATACACATTACCCATGACTATAAAATCCCCTATAAGACTGATAGATATAGGTGCATACTAGTGATAGGCAATGCACATGCAAGAATGAATGCTATTATATAATCTATAACACCATAACCAATCCAAATATCACAAGAAGTAGCCGGACTAAAACTAGTAAATGACAAATATGTGCATCATAATAATCATCCTCTATCTTTGTCGGGCATATAAGCATATCATCACAATCATCCTCCGTCCTTGCTGGGCATATAAGCATATCATTATAATCATCCTCAAGCCTTTCCGGATATATAAGCATATCATCATAATCATCCTTAATCATCAAGTTTGACGCAAATTTCATATCATCAACACATATATAATATCAATACTATAATCTATTAATGTCGCCCAAAATTACACACCAATGAGAAGTATAATATGGTCGATTGTAAATATAATAACCAAACTAGGTTGGGGTCGGTCCCACAGAAAAAATGTGAATAGTTGCTTGACTTGATGTAATCCATAAGTAATACAAGAAAGTAAGAAGGGGGAATGTTGTATTAATTGTAAGTAGTCACCAAGTCGTGAATACTTTTGAGTTGTAGACAATATGAGACAAACACTAGGTTTATGTTCCCCCTGGCTTCTCGACTCTGTAAATTTCTCGTGATCAACCCAACTGTTTTGTTGTTCTACATACAAAGTCTAAAAAATAGGTATTATTAGAGAGATCGCCCTTGCGGGATGCGATTAGCATAAAGATAAATTTCACCTTTTACTGAGTAAGTCTCAGGGTGTCACCTTGTTGCTCCTTGCTAAGACCTCAGTTCACTATCATGAGATAATGGGAACTAAACGGTGGAGGTGAATCCCAAATCATCGTCCTAGTTTTTTTTTTCAATCACAAGCTCCCTTGTGGGGATGGATGCAAATACAGGCTACCTCAAGTTACTGTAGATACTTCAGATTAATTAACATGAAGAAGACTAAGATACATGCAGAACCCTAGAACAGATGAGTTTCACACTTTTTTTGCATAACTAATCTTCCATGGTTCCCACAACCCTAGTCAAGGAGATTAGATGCTTACGTTTGTGCCAAAAACTATGATTATCAATGAAGAACACATAATATCAATTGAATAAGAATAAGATGAATAAACTCCAAAGTCTTTAATTGAATAACAACCCAAATTTTTATGAGCAATTGTAGAAGTATTGTAATAATTTATACAAGAGCATAAAATAATGTCACCTAATAAAAGATAAACCCTAGGATATTTATAGTATCTCAAAATAACCTTAAAATCCTAATTAAAATAGGAAAGGTAAAGTTAAGTCGGCAGTTGGTATAGCTTGATCTTTACTTGTATTGGCATCATACGACTTGTACCTTGACTTGTTGTATTTATTCCAGTGTCTCATCTTCCAAGGCTTTAACTTCTTCTTCAGCTTACGACTTCTTATTACGAGTCATACTTGAGTGTGCGACTTATTTCCTTCATTCGAATCCACCTGGGACTATTGTCCTTCCAAGTCTTGAATACTGGTTTGTATATAACTTCCCTATATAAGTTATAATCAAACTTTCGACTCGTATACTTCTGATACTTCAATCTTTGAATAGTAGCTTAAGTTCTATTATCCTTACAACTTTTCCGTAATACTCGTATCCTGTCTTATGGCTCGGATACTTGAATTCATTTCTGCTCCATACTTGACTCTCCAGGATGACCTTTGGTCCTATTATGAGTATAATTCAGTATGTGAGTCGTATTTGATGGGTACGATTCAAGAGCTGACTTATATACTGCTCAAAGTTGTTTTTTTTCTTCCCTTTTCATTCAAACCCTATTATACACCTATTTTACATTCAATTCACACCAAAGTTCATCATATACAACAAAATATCCTAATTTCATGCATAAATTTGTGGTTTTAAGCATCAAAAGTATTGTGTTTCCATACCACATCAACAGCCTCAACTTAGACTTTTGCATGTCCTCAAGCAAACAAATTTAACTAACTATTTTCTAGCATAGAGATGATGCTTAAATAGGGACTACCCAAGCATCCCAAGGCAGTGATTTTGAATTTAATTTCAATCTTGTTGTTCTCCCCTTTAATTATAATTTTCTAAACTCAGTTGCGTATAACAATTTAGCACACCTAGAAACATGAGGGAATCTGATGATCGCATTACATTAGCAATAGATAGTTGGGCATCAATATAGATTTCATTCATCAAACAACCTAGAAACCTAGAAACATTTCCAATGTGCACTTACAGTCAAAGAAATCCCATACACTCTCCTTTTGGATAAATCAATCTTTTCAGGGATATAACAAATGACTCTCTCAATAATAAAGAAGTACCACTGGTGTATACAGAATACCATAAGCTTACCCTTATGCTCTTTTTCTACATTTTTAGACCGTCATGGTAAGATCAGACTTTATCTGGATAGTAACATAGGCTTCGGGTTGGTATGATATCTTTTGGTATTTATTTAGTGACTATGCCTCCTAGATACTATGCCTTTCTTGAGGTCCACTCACTTTTCACATCTTTTATTTCTACGCTTATGGCTCCCTTATTCTTGTAAGAACATTCTACTTGGGTGAGGTGTGGTTTTCTAATATTTATTTTTCTTATTCTTTTTCTTTTGATTTTCATTGCAACTTTTCTTTCTTTTCTTTTCACAACATATGCTCAGGTTTTAACTTGTTTCCTCCTACCTATTTTCTTCATACTCGATTTCATATTACGCACCCCTATAATAGCCACCCTCAACTTAAGCAATTTATATGAGGGTAAAGTGTACAGTGTCCACAGGAGGACTAGGGCCAAAACAGGTTCATTGTCAGTTAAATAAGAACGTAATAGGTGTAACAAGAAAAATTGGTCTATGAAGGCTCAAGTATTTAGATCAAAGGGGATTCTTTCATTTTTGTTATGGTATTTTATACTTAACTGGACTCATACAAAAAGGGCCTATGATCATGTTCTACATAACTATCCTAGACCTAGGTAAAAGCAACCGGGAAAGTTCTAGATTCCATCACACTGGGAACTCAGTATATCTCACGCACACTTGCACATGGCTATATTACTTAGTATTAGTTATCCTACTATGTAACTATGTTGTTCCTCACTATTTTATCCCTAATCCTAATGCCATTTTCAAATTCACAACAGTCCCACATAAGTATACTAATCATGAAATTATTTAAACAAGAATATTTTTGAAGAGGGGCTCAAACACAACTTTTCAACATAATTTAACACAGGTTCTCACATAAGTGTTTCAAATCAACAGTGTTTCCATAATTTAAAAAATAAAAATCATAGAAAAATCTTTCATTACAACAAAATTTTTTCAAAATCTTCAAAAAAAAACCTTAATAATAAAAAATAGTTTGCTACCATAGGCATGCTGATCTACTTCCTATCTCAGCTTTCTACTTCAAACCTACAAGTAATAACAGACTTTCAGTTTTTAATTACATCTTTCTTTTCAGCTACTCCCAATTGTTTTGGAATAACCCCCATAACCAACTAAAAATCATTGCACTATCCCCAGTGCTACAAAAATTAAAATAGAGTACGGATAAAGTTCATACCTCGATGCTCAAGGAGTCGGCTCAATAATATCAGCATGTGTGCTCGTAGATCGAGTCACACTCTTATCAACTACAGTCTCATCAATCAAGACTGAATTAACAGTATACAGGGGCACAACATCAACCCTTTCAGTATCAGCAACTGGAGTTCTCGATCCATCCACTCCCATGGTCATCACTCAGACCCATGTCTGTCAGCCCTACTTATTTTTAATACTCCCATATCTGGCCTTATTCCTAGCTACTCAATTTTTTTTATTCTTTTTCCATCTGCCTTTTTCTGTCTCCTCAACCAAAATGGTTGTTGATTCTTCCATAATGTTAGGTACCTCAACTGTAGAAATCATAATCGTTGCTATGGGCTTACTAACCACCAGCATCTCATAAAGCTCTAAGACAACTTTCTTAATCTCCTAGACCTCAGTTTTGATCTTAGAAACATTGGGTGTCTTCCCTATGCTCAACTATCGAGTGATCCTTGACTTAAAATCATCTAGGCGCCCTTGGAACCTTCTATTCTTCTCCTCAAATGCCATTCAACGCAATACGCTCAGCCATTCACCAAACAATTACCATCTTGTCCTTAGAATCCAATGTCCTCTTGGTTATCTTCCTCATATTTTATATCTTGTATTCCATCTCTAATCTATTGAAAAGAGCCTAATATTCTAGTCTATACAAGAATTTCTTAATGGTTTGGGGAGATATATCAACCTAAACTTTGTGAATTATAAGGGAGGTAATGGGATCACCTCTCTTTTAGAACTGGCCCTGTGGATATTGCCTCTGCAACTCACCCTTGTATGCTGCATATAAATCATGAACTAGGACCTTACTATAATTTCTGGGCTTTCTTATCATCCATTCAAAGCGCCCTTCAAATACAGGTAACTCTGACATCCCTGTGGTAGTTATTCTTTTTTCTGGATATAGTACTCTCTTATATTGCCACCGAAAGCCTGAACAACCCACTAATAAATGTATCCTACATTTTAGGGTACCCATATCATTTAATGATGGGCACCGAGGCAGTGATAAAAGCAAATAGGGGTCTTGTCGGGCTATTGGTGGAACTTTATTCACATCTATCATTCCTTAGCATGCTCAAAATTTACCTCTTTCAAACTGGGTTTAGCCTCATCATCATTATCATCTTCATCATCAGTATTATCATCATCGAAAGGTAGTTAAGGTATGTGGGGAGGAGATGTAGTAGGATTCTTCCTCTGTGGGCCCTTTGTGGGTGATTTTGAGTCTTGGGGAACTACCTTCTTCCCCTTAAACTTTGTATCAACCTTCCATTTTTCCACAAATTTCTTTTTAGAGTTTTTTTCATAAACTTCTCTGCATCTTTTGGATAAGGTTTTATACTTAGATTCACTGAATTCTGCACTAGCCTCTAGTGGTTGCTTAGTGTCCTTCTTCGCAACTTTCTTGGATGAGGAAGCGTTCTTTGGTGGCATGGTTGATGGAAATACACCATTATTATTAATTAAGTAAAGAAAGGAAAAGATAAATTTAAAACTAAAGTTCAATGCACTTGTTCTTATTTAGGTACGAGTGGTGGGTATGGGTCGTACCAACTGGGTATGACTCTTATAGCTGAGCCGTATTCTGTTCAGTGCATGATCTTTGTTTAGTGGTCAGCTTACAACTCCTCTAAACCAGTTATACCGAACGGGTACGACTCATTACCAACAGTCATAAGTGGATTAGAAACATTTATTCTAACTTAAATCATCCTAGACGGGTATGAATAAGTATGAATGAGTTGTATGGTGTGGGTAGCCTCATAAGGTTGTATCGTATCCATTCCAGAACCTTAAATTTGTTAGACTTCTTTTTTTTCAATGGGTACGAGTCCTATTACGACTCCCATATCGGTGGGTATGAGTCATAAGAGGTCTTGTATCCACTACAACAAAGAAGTCCAACTTTAAAGTTTGACTCTAATCTAATTTCCTAAAATACCCACTACTAGTTTCAACTATTTCAATCATTTTATCTTGCACAAGCATATCAAAATCCTTTCCCAACCCTAGTTCTACCCTAATTTCCAATTTTCAACAAAACCACCTAAGCTAGGTTGCCAACAAATCAATATTTGCATAAAACCTACTCAAACAAAATTGATAGTAACATAAAGTACTCATTGGCACTTAAAAGTAAAGAGAATAGAGTAAAGAACTAACTTGGTGGTTAAAGAAGTTGAATTTTTATTTTCAAAGTTTAGTTCTTCCTAAATCTGAGTTTGAATTAATAAGAATGAGAGATTTAAGGTTATTGGTAGCTAAATCAAGTTGAAAACTTATTGATTTTGTGGATTAAAGTTTGAATTTAGGGTAACAATGATGTGGGTACAAGTTGGTTTAATCAAGTGCCCTTTTATCTTTAAAATTGAAGAGCTGGGTTGGGTCAACCCAAGATTTTACCGAGTAAGAATGGGTACGAGTTGTGCATACAACTTGTACCTAGGCTTATGGGACATTTCTTTGACTCGTATAGCCTTGGGACTTACCTGGGTTTCTGGAGTGGATACGACTCAAGGTGATGAATCATACCATGAGGGTATGACTTATTCTGAGAATCGTATCCATTCCAAAAAAATTGCCTGATTCTAATATTGTTCAAAGGTCAATATGACCCTTACTAATGAGTCGTACAATATAGATACGACTCGTAAAGAGTTTGTATGACTACTTTTCACCTTCTCTGGATGTTTTCTGCATTCCTTAGTCCTGCACATTGAATAAGCATACTACTCTATAATAAAATAAGTATAAAAACATGGATTTCCTCCCAAGCAGCGCTTGATTTAATGTCGCGGCACAACGTGGCTAAGTTGGATACTCAGATTTCACCAACTAGCCCTATGAGTTTCCTCCCATATAACACTTAATTTAACATTGCGGCACAACTTAATTTCCTTGATTACTCAGCCTTCATCAAAGTCAATCTCAGCTACTTCATTCACTTATTTTGTATTTACCATATAGTGATCACTCTTTGTACATTTGCCTTTCATGGGCGATCACCGTCCCTCTTTAGTTCTAAATAAACATAGGTATAAACTCGTATAACTATGAATGGACCATTCCACCTCAACCATAGCTTACCTAGAAACAAATGAGGCTCGAAATTATATAGTAGCACCTAGTCACCTTTTTTAAATACCCCCTTCTAAATCTTGCATTCGTGATGGAACTTCATCTTTTCTTTGTAAAGTGCTGAATTTTCATATGCCTGGAATTCATCCAACTCATTGATGCTATTCATCCTTGACTTTGTTGCACCCTTCAACTCTAGATTCAGCTTCTTTAATGCCCATAGTTCTTTGTGCTCAAGCTCCATTGGTAAATGGCAAGCTTTGCCATACACAAGATGATAAGGTGAAGCACCTATGGGGGTTTTGGAAGCTATGTGGTAAGCCCACAATGCATCATCTAACTTTTTTGACCAATCAATCCTAATGGCATTCACAGTCTTTGCCAATATGGACTTGATTTCTCTATTAGATACTTCAACCTATACATTAGTCTACGGGTGATAGGGTGCTGCCACCCTATGGTTCACTCTATATTTTTCAAGCAAAATTTTGAATAGGTAATTACAAAAATGTTACCCTCCGTCACTAATAATAGAAGGTGGCATACCAAATCGAGAAAAAATATTCTTTCTCAAAAATGCAGTGACACTCAAGCTTCACTGTTAGGAAGTACAATTTCTTTAACCTTTTTCAAAAAATAGTCTATAGCAACAAATATGTATTTCATGCAAAACGAACTCACGAAAGGTCCCATGAAATCAATTCCCCATATATCAAACACTTCCAATTCGAAAATAGGAGTCATATATAGTTTGTCTTCTAGAAATGGTACCTTGTCGGTGACATCGATCACAAACAGACGGAAAATCATGAGTATCATTGTATATGGTTGGCCAATAGTAGTCGTATTGCAGGATTTTGTGAGCTGGGCGTGCCCCTCTATGATGGTCCCCAACTGGTGATGAATGGCAAGACTCGAGTATGGTCATCATCTCCACTTTATGTATACACCTACGAATGATTCTATCTTCATAAATTTTAAAAAGATAAGGTTCATCCCAGAAAAATTTCCTTATCGCATGCATGAACTTCTTCCTTTGCTGATATAAAAGATCCTCTAGGACTAGATCACTGGCTAAGTAATTTGCATAGTCTGTAAACCATGGAATTAAATCTTGGGAAGCTACTAATATCTGCTCATTTGGAAAACTAAGATCAACTTCAACCCAATAGCAACCTTCTGCATAGCTTCCTCCTCCAGTCTAGACAAGTGATCCACAACTTGATTTTTCGTGCCTTTTATGTCTTTCATGTCAAAGTAAAATTCTTGCAACAATAGCACCCATCGAATAAGACTAGGCTCTGTATCTTTTATAGTCATTAGGTACTGTAATGCTATGTGATCAATGTGCACAATCACCTTTGTCCTAATCAAGTAAGATCTAAACTTTTCAAAAGAGAAAACCACCAATAACTCTTGCTCTATCATGGTACAGTTCTTTTGAGTAGGATTTAGTGCCTTACTAGCTTAGTATATGGGATGAAGGATCTTTTCCTTTTGTTGGCCAAGTACAACCCCTAAGTCCAATCTAGTAACGCTGTATATAATCTTAAAAGGGAAGGACCAATCAGGAGACACAGTGATTGGAGAAGTCACTAACTTCTCTTTTAGGATTTCAAAAGCCTTCTTGCATGCATCATCAAAATTAAATTTTACCTCCTTCATAAAAAAATTGCAAATAGGATTAGCAATCTTCAAGAAAAGCTTGCTAAATAGCCTATAAAAACCTGCATGCCCTAGAAAACTCCAAATTCCTTTCAAGGAAATTGGGTAAGGTAATTTTTCAATCGCCTCAATCTTCGCTCGATCAACCTCTATGCCTATCTTTGAAATCTTGTGCCTAAGCACAATTCATTCTTCGACTATAAAATGGCTTTTTTCCCAATTAAGTACCAAGTTGCATTCTTCACAACTTTAAAGAGCATTTGCCAAGTGCTTAGGGCAGTCTTCAAAAGAATCACCAACAACTGAAAAATCACCCATGAACACTTCGATTGTGTCTTCTACTATATCTGAGAAGATTGACATCATACATCTCTGAAATGTGGCTGGAGCATTGCATGCTTTTAATGGAATGAGCTTGAATGCAAAGGTCCATAAGTGCATTTAAAAGTAGTCTTCTCTTGGTCCTTAAGGGAAATAGTGATCTGATTGTAGACTGAGTAACTATCAAGAAACAATACCATCCTCTGCCTGCTCACCTGTCTAACATCGGATCCATGATAGGCATAGGAAAATGGCCCTTCTGAGTGTATGTATTCAATTTTCTATGATCCATTCACACTCTCCATCCAGTAACAGTCCTCATAGGCACTAGCTCATTCTTTTCGTTAGGCACTACAGTAGTTTTACCTTTCTTCAGAATGTATTGTACTAGAATGACCCACTTTCTATCATTAATGGGATGCATTACACTAATAACCAACCACTTTATTATTTCTTTCTTCACCACCTCCTGTATAGGAGGATTGATTCAATGCCAATGTTCAATATTTGGAACACAATCTGATTTGAGTTGTATTTTATGAGTACACAAACCAAGCGAGATACCCACAATATCTGCAATGGACCATCTAATGGCCCTCTTGAATTTTTGCAATACTGATAATAATGCTTCCTCTTATGACTATTTCAGATCAGCTACAATAATAACCAACAATGTATTGTTAGCCCCTAAAAATGCATATCACAAGTGTTATGGGAGGGCCTTCAACTCTAACACCAATGGTTCCTCAATGGATGGGCAAACAGGTGGAGTAGTTCTATTCTTTAAGTCTAAATCAAGGATCTTTGGCACAAAATTATAACTATTCCCATACTCCTAGATGCAATCAGAGTCAAAATTCATGATTATAGCTACTAGTGCTTCGAGACCTAGTCTTTCTTCAAACAGAACAACCACATCAGAACCATCATCCCACAGAGTCAGTGAATCAACATCATCGAATGAATATATCTCCTCATCATATATATCAATCATAAATACCACTCTTAATTTGTCAGGCTTTTTTTATAGATTTGCATACGTTGAATGTCACCTCTTCATCATTGAGTCTCAACATCAGATGTCCTTTCTCCAGATCAATCAATGTCCTACCTGTAGCAAAAAAAGGTCTTCCCAAAATAATTGAGACCTTAAAGTTTACTTCACAATATAATATAACAAAATTAGTAGGAAATATAAAATAAGACACTTTTACCAAAATCTCATAAAGGATACTAACATGCTTCTTTACTATTTTGTTGGCCATCACTAGTCTCATGGTAGTTAGTTTAGTAGTTTCTAACCCTAAATGGTTGAATATGACAAAGGTAATGAGGTTGATACTAGCCCTCAATTCACATAATGCTTGAGTGAAGTCAAAAGACCCAATAGTGTAAGGTATTGTGAAAGTGCCAGTATCCTCCATCTTTTCTATCAAAGATCTAGTAACTACAGCAGTGCAATGATGAATATTGTCGACTGGCTCATAACTAACTGAAGTTTTCTTGGTGTTGTAAAATCCTTTATGAATTTTGCATATCCTTACATCTACTCCAATGCCTCTACAAGTGGTTTGTTAACAGCCAACTTTTCTAATATATACAAAAAATTTTGATACTTGACATCTTCTTGTTTATTTTTCATTCTTTGTAGATAAGGAGGAGAAGGTGTTAGAATGGAATTTATCATAGGCTCTTTAGTCTTCTCTTCTCCTTCATTCTACTTATTTCTGCTCCTAACATCAGCCGACTCATCCTTATTCTTCTGCGCATTAACTGTGGTTACAGGTGGGTCTTTAGTAACCTTACCACTTCAAGTGGTAATGTCATGGAATTAACTATCGTTTCTGGGATTTATCACTGTATTACTCAGAAGAGTGCCAGGTTTTCTTTGATTCACTATGGCTGACATCTGACTAAATTGTTGATCCAATTGCTTGATTGTTGTAGCACGTGACTCAACTTTCTGGTTCAATACTGATAGATAAGCTTTGATATCCTTCAGGTAGTTCTCTTGACTTTCTTTCCATTTGACCAGCTTAGACAAAAGGGTCTCCATTATGGACTCTTTATCTTGACTACCTGGTGGAATATACTTGTCACTTTTCTCTGTATAGTTGTCTTTACATCCCTAATCACCATCTCTCTCTACTTCTATGTTTGTATCTATTATTATAATAGTCCTGACCTTGATTCCCTTGCCTTTGGGCTCAGAAATTTGCCAATCTACGATCAAGATACTTTACCCCTTCTTCAGATTCAATCTCGAATTATTTGAAAACAAACCCCTGTGCCTCTATTGCATTCACTTTCTCAACATTCATTTATGCAAATTTTTTTGTAAGCAACCCAATATCTGTACGAAGCTGTGCTACTATGTCGTTCACCGCTCTATAAGTATTTGTTTCTCTAATAGAATATGTACAACCACCGCATTTTGAATCTTGAGTATGCCATCCTCTATTGGTCATTGCGATATCATTTAGTATTTCCTGCGCAGCATCCCAGTAAAGATGCATAAATGCTCCTCCTGAAATAGTATCTACCATAGCTATTGAAATATTATTCAATGATCTATAGAAGATCTCAAACTAGTTAGATCCTTTGATTCTATGAGTTGGTACAATGCTTAGCTTCTTCTTGACTTGAAACCACACCTTATACATAGAATTTACAGGTAGTTGTCTAAAATTATAAATTTCATCCTTCAACTGTAACATCGGTGCAGGAAGGAAAAATCTTCTCAGAAACTATGTATTTAACTCGTGCCAAGTTGTCATAGATCCTCCTGGAAGTTCCCCTAACCATAGTGATGCTTCACCTATCAAAGAGAATAAGAATAACCTCTTTCTCAATGCTTCCTGATTAACCCCTAAAATAGTATAAGATATGTAGATCCCAAGAAAATTTGAAAGGTGCATGTTTACGTCATCCTTAGCTGCACCCAAAAACACACTAGTGAATTCAACAATTGGATCATAGCACTAGTGATATCAAACTTCACATTAGAGGCTAAAGTAGGAGGAACAATGGTTCCAAACTCTGTGGGCTCAAGATAATGCAGATCGTCATCGTTAACCTCATATGGGTCTAAGTGTTGATATCTCGAAATAAATAGAGCTCTGCCTCTCTAAACTCGACGATCAAGAACTTGTCTAGGCCTGACTAGTCCACCTAGTTGTGCTAACTCTACCTCTGCAGCAAGTCTGGCCTATTTAGCTTCTCTATATTCTCTATCCAATAGTTATTTTTCTGTAAATCTGTAATATTTTGTGGATCTAATAAAGTATGTGGAAGTTCTGCGTTCGGATCCACAGTTGGGATCTTGAACCCCTTCATGGACTTGTCCTGACATCTTTTTCGTGTTTTAAGAATTCTCTCTTGTTTTGGATCAAACGGGAGTAAGTTATTGTCTCTACTCCTAGTACTTAGCATACACCATCGTATGCCAAATCAATGTAGAAAAAATAAGAAACCTGTGAACCTCACCAATTCAATTCACTATTTAAATCGTGTTGTGGGCAACAATGCCAAAAGTTGATGTCGCCCAAAACTACACTCTAATTAGAAGTATAATGTGGTCGTTTGTTAATATAATAATCCAACTAGGTTGGGGTCGATCCCACAAGGAAAACATGAACAGTTGCTTGACTTGATGTAATCCGCAAGTAATATAGAAAAGTAAATAGGGGGATTGTAGTATCAATTGTAAGTAGTCACCAAGTCTTGAATGTTTTTGAGATTTAGACAATATGAGATGACCACTAGGTTTGTGTTCCCCCTAGCTTATTGACTCTGTAAATTTCTCATGATAAACCCAACAATTTGGTTATCCTGCATGCAAAGTCTACAAGATAGGTATTATCAGCCACCTAGTACGCATGAAGATAAATTTCACCTTTTACCAGGTAAGTCTCAGAGTGTCACCTCGCTGCTCCTTACTATGACCTTAGTTCATTATTATGGGGTAGAATCAAGTGATTAGATGAGATGGAGGAACTAAACGGTTGAGGTAAATCCCAAATCACTATCCTACTCTTCTATTCCCAATCATAAGGTCCCTTATGGGGATGGATGTGAATACAAGCTACCTCAAGTTACTGTGGATACTTGAAATTCATTAATGTGAAGAAGATTAAGATACATGCAGAACCCTAGAACTGATGAGTTTCACACTTCCTCTACATAGATAATCTGCCAGGGTTCCCACAACCCTAGTCAAGTTGATTAGCCGCTCATGTTTGTGGAAGAAACCATGTTATCAATGAAGAACACATAAAATCAATTGTACAAGAATAAAATGAATAAACTCTCAAGTCCTTAATCGAATAACAACCCAAAATCTCATGAGAAATTGTAGAAGTATCATAAAATATTGTAATAATATATAAGAGTGCATAAAAAACTGTCACCTAATAAAATATAAACCCTAGGGTATTTATAGTATCTCAAAATAACCTTAAAATGTTAATAAAAATGGGAAAGGTAAAGTTAAGTCGGCAGTCGGTACGACTCATTCATACTAGTATCAGTATCATACTAGTCGAAATGTGCCTTGTCATATCCATTCCAGTGTCTAATCTCCCAATGGTTCAACTTCTTCTTTAGCTTACGACTTCTTCTTATGAGTCATACCTGAGTGTACGACTTATGTCCTTTATTCGTATCCACTTGGGACTTTTGTCCTTGTAAGTCCTAGACATTGGTTTGTATATAACTTCCGTATATGAGTCGTTCTCAGACTTCTGACTCATTTACTTCTAATACTTTAGTCTCTTAACAGTATCTTAGGTTCTGTTATGCTTACAACTTTTCTGTACGACTCTTATCCTGTCTTACGGTTCAGATACTTGAGTCGTATCTTCCCCATACTTGACTCTGCAAGATAACCTTTGGTTATATTGTGAGTACGATTCAGTATATGAGTCATATCGGATGGGTATGATTCAAGAGTTTACTCGTATACTGCCTAAAGTTAGTATTTTTCTTCCATTTTTATTCAAACCCTGTTGTAGTCCGATTTTACTAACAATTCACACCAAAGTGCACCATATCAAAAAAATATCCTAAGTTCATGCATAAATTCATGGTTTTAAGCATAAAAAATATCTTGTTTCCATGCCACATCATCTATTATCGGGTTTTACCAAGAATTGATATCATCAATACCATCATCCTCCTCCGTCCCATACTGGAGAGATATGTATATAGATATATAATAGGTGCATGTGCTTAAGTCGCGGCTAAAAAGAGAGTAAATTTGCGAATCCATTGTCTGAGGTAAACTTCGGGACTAAATCATTATAAAAGTGTAGAAAGGGTCATAATTTCTCATGACCAAAGTGAATAGTAGTATCATAATCATAGACCAAAATTTGTCTCGGTCAAATATTTAAAACATCATTTAGAAATCTCTTTGCATATAGGTATTCATGAAGATGGTGAAATTATTGTCATGAAGAAGTCTATTTTTAAGGTGAAAAATTGTCATGACCCAAACCTGGGTGCAACTATGACGAGTATCTCAAGTCCGTCGAGGACCGAAACCATCCCCTTTACCTAGCCAAAAAGAACACAACACAGCTAGAAACGGATAAATTTCAATCATATAACAAGATTAAGCTGAGTTTCAAACATATAAAAAGATGCACAACTCAAAAAAGAAATTTTAGAATTTCAACAACATCCCAATCCACAGTAATCCACAAAGCCTCTAAATGGACCAAAACCATTCTAAGCAGGGATATGCCCCTGACGATAGACAAAAGAGTCCAATAAAGGTAGTCTAAGACATAAATGAAACAAGACTTTAAAATGATAGACCTTTCAGAGAATAGAAGCTCACCACTTCAAAGCTGACTAATGACAATCCAAAAATTCTATCACTACACAGAAAAAGTAGAAGTGTCTCAAGTTCCTGCATCGCGTGGGGATACAACATTCGAAGATGGCTAGTTAGGTGAGCACAAGCATGTAACTCAGGGAAGGGATAAAGTGATGCAAAGTCAAAACCATAGTAAAATCCACATGCACATAATGTGCATACATACATACATACATATATATATATATATATATATATATATATATATAACATGCTAGGATAGGGAACAAGGTTTATTATGAAAGTAAAACATTAGCATGGACTATGTATCTCAATCGTCAGAAAAAACACCCACGGGCTATATGGGTCCGTCTCCCCATGCTAAAAGAGCCCCAATGCGTGTTAGCCGCATAAACTAGAGTTATCAAGGAAGACCATGGAATGTCCCAATCCTACGTCAATCCAGGATACGAATATATATAAAGTGTGACACATGCACACGGTCATCCAGAATCACCCTCACGTCGGTAAATATGAGTTTCTACAATTAGTCACCCCGGTACACCACCTTCCCGGCTTAGCTACACAACCCCTTTAAGCCCATATTAAAATAATTACACATTTTCAATCATTGAACCATAATTATACACATAGGCACATACTATTGGTATTGTCATACCAATTACGCTTTCAAGCTAATATCATCATGTCATTTCAATTATAGGTCAACTCGGAGGGATTCTACAACGCCAATTTATTTATTAAGTCTATGTAGGGAAATGCCACGACCTCTTTTTTCATTCAATCAATATGGGGGAAGACAACGATCCCCATTGTTCATTAAATCCTTGTGGGGAAATTCCATGACTCTCTTTATTCATTAAATCAAATTTGACTCTTTAGACCTTTATGCTATGCAATAGTTCCAAAGGTATTTTAAATACATATATTCTTATGCTCAATGCAAGTTGCAGTAGATTGGGTTGAGGTTATCACTAATTTAATTATTAAAATCCACATAATTAGGGAAATCCACAACCTCCAAGTTTATTCACCATGCCCGTACACTCTACATATTCAAAACCACCATTGAAGCATGAAAAATTTCATATAAACCATGGGACCATCATTTAAGAAAACATTCAACATCCTTAACCCATATTCCAAAGACAACATTCAAAAATAATTAAGTAACAAGTTAAAATGAATGCTTTAACAAAATAAGATTTGGGGAAGAGTAACATGCCTGATATATCAAGACTCCCGGAGAGAAATCAACACTTTGATGCTCTAATTGCTAATTCCTTGAAAATCCTAGGTTCTCTTAACTTAGGGAATTAACTTAGGGAATTAATAGAGCTTGATAGAGTGCATTTGATGGTTACGTGTTGAAAATAGGGTTCCCAACATGTTATATGGTTGTCGGTCTTACATAGAGAAAGAGGGAAATGTCCAAAATACCATTAAATAAAAGCTAAAAATGTGACTGATAACGCTCAACTTACACGTCAATTTAAGTGCAAGGCAGTCATCGTCAATATATATACCCTACTTTGGAGCCGGGGTCAAATCCATGAGGAACAATGTGAGTGGAGATCCAATTAATTTGAACTGATAGTTACAAGTTAAATTTAAACAAATTGTACAATAAGATAAAATGGGAGAGGTGAGTTCCTACTCTAATGTTTTTTTTGGGATTTTCTAGTATAAATTTGGGGCTACGAATAATTTGAGCGTTAACAATTATGCACGGATCTTGGGATTGTCCATTACTAAGGGAGTGGCATGTGGGAGTTAGTCATCAACATCGATTTAGTAAGTCAAATATGGGTAGGTTTGGTTATAGATGTTGATGTTAGTCTTTCAAAAAAACACCAAACTTTAACCCATTGATCCTTTCGAATACCTAATGGATTTGTTCAAAAATTAGTAATCACGACCTCAATCAAGGCATCCCTATTTCTAGGATGACACCCCAGGCATAGTCAACCTCACTTTTACCCTTTTTTCTAAGATTGTGAGAATTTAGCAAACTACAGATATAATTGTCTATCATTGCACCAAACTACCGAACAAGTAATAAGAAATTTTAATTACAAAATTCTCCCCTCAGAAAATAAATCTCAATGCAACAAGTTCCATGTCATAGGCTTGCCCTTATTTTCAATCACAACTACAAAGAAAGTAAATAGCTGGAGATCTCAAAGTACTTTCTAAGCTTGTAACGTAGGTTCCGGTTAGGGTAGGATATCATTTAGGGAAATAGGTTTCACCCTACCTTGAACATTTATATCACACTTTACAAAACTCCTCCTTTCTACTATGGGCTACTCTACTTTGTTTTCTTTGTTTGTTCATGCCTATCTTTTACCTCTTTTGTTCCCCACTTTCCTTTTATTTCCATTTCCTTGCATTTTTGTGCAAGTCATCCTTTTATTTGATCCTTTCCTTTTTCTAAACATTTGTTTTCAACACTCAGGCACATTAGGCATTTTCTCTAATACCACGTGGTCCAAAACTTACTTCTACCTATTTTTACCACCCCCAACTTAGGCTTTTAGCCTCACATTGCATTTTCAAGTTCAAGGAGGGTATGATTAAAAGAGGGATAAAAAGAAAGGTTCACAACTTGTAATGAGTTTGATAAAGAAAGGTTTAAAGGCTCAAAGTGGGTACTAGGGATTACAATTATACATGGGTAGGATTTTTAGGCTAGAGTGGGTTCCAAAATCACAAAGAGGGCCTAAGATCATTTCTCCAACAAAATACAATCATAATTAGTTTTGAAAGACTAATGGGGCAAGTTCTAGATAACACAAGTATATAAGAGATTAATGCCATACTCTTACCATACATGGCATGCAAAATTTGTTAAGGGAGCTCAAATGTCCCTCCCAATGGAAATAATCATGGATTATTTATTACTATTCACACATCAAATATTTGTGGAATCACAAAAAGAGAAAAGGATTTGTTACAACATTGCTCATGTCCATGCCTGGAATTTTTTGAAATTTTTGGATAGAGGGAGCTTCTTGAGTTGCCATAGTACCATGCACAAATTGCTAAGATATGGCGACGGCTATAACCCAATCCTTAGTCTCATATCTTTGCTCAATCATAGGAGGTCTAACTGTATTGCTACTCAGACTTTACCAATGGTGTACAATCTGATCCCAACCTTATAAAGTAAACTAAAATGCCACAAGTACTCAATCTTCCCTTGCATTTTCCAGCATTTATGCTACGGTTACTCAAAATCCCCCTGCATACTTGTCCCAACATAACTAAGATCCATAACAAAATTTAAAGTAGTATAGAAAACTAAAACTGGAAATAAAAGAAAAGCATGATAATCCATAAAGCATGGGCACCATCAGAGTACCCAAAAATATAGCATCTTAAAACACAATAAAAACAATGTCCAAAGTGTCATCCAAAACACTACCCAGGGATATCCAAGAAGTATAAATATAGGGACAGGCACCCCAACTGCCTTGTTAGCAAGGTAAGATTAAAGGATGTTCCCTAAATCAGCTTCATCATCTTTGGTATACCCTATATCGTCTCCATCATTATTAGCACCAGACCCCTCAGTGTTGGCTCTATCATCATTGTCTCTCCTCGACAAAGGTAGTTCCTTTGTAGGCTTAAGAACCTTGAATTTGCCCTTTACCCCTCTCCACAGCTTGGGAAAAAAAATTTCTCTTTTCTTTTCCCTCTTAAACAACCTTTCTTGTGACTCTCAGAGGGTCCTGTGTGATACTACCAAGGTTGAATATGCTCTTTCCAATCTGGAGACCTTACCACTTGCTTCTTCAGCTCCTTCTGATATATTTCATAGTCGGACTAAGCCGTATATGAAAGGCGAGTAGTGGAGGAATCTCTTTACCCCTAGGGTAGTCCTAGAGCACGTTTCCTGATAGCAAAAATTTGTCAAGGTATTTTGTGAACTTCACTAGGGTTTTTCTATAGTAATACTCCGTTCTATGTGTAACTTGGACCTTGGGAGGTTCTTGTAATATTGGTAGTGGCATTCTAGAAGCAAGGCTCCGAATTCGTCTAAGTCTCCTATTTTGTAGCTGAGTACCTGTATAGAGGACACTTCAGACCATTTTTAATATTTTCAAAGCAAAACGTATGCTATATTAACAAAGAAAGAACATGTGGCACAGTTATAGGAGATTCTATGATGTAAAATAGATATGCAGCAAGTTGGGTTTCACTAAGAAGTTGTCTTCAGGTATGGTGATCACAAATCATTTAATGCGATCCCACTACTGCAGTCACAGTCATTAGAAACGCAGTTGCGATACCTGAGACCGCAGCTAATAGCTCTACCATTTCTCAATAGACATGAACTTAACACCAACTTTGTCTTCCAACTAGGTTTACAACATCATGAGCAAATAAAATAACCCTAGATAGCAAGATTGCAGCCTCAAATTTGAAGGAATTCATGTTGAAATCATTTGGGCAATAAATGGACATCTATTGTACAAGTCAATTATAACTAGTCCAGATTAGAATATGGGTATTCAAGACTTCCCCAAATGACCCATAGACGCCCTACAATAACTTACCACAATTATAATTACAAATAAGCATAGTTTTGGCATTATAACGCAATTGCAAGTTCATTCCTAGCTATATGTCCTAAGCCAACAATAACAGTGAATGTAAGAGAGTTTGAGACTACATACTAGGTAAATGATACAAAAGGTTTGAAATGAAACCTTGGATACTCTTGAGAAGCCACAAATTTAAGGGAAATTATGAGAAAATATAAAACTAAAGTGCATGGGTGCATGGCAGTCGCATGGTCTTTTTAATCTGAGATAACTGTGATTGCGGTCCATGTTACGTAATCATAGTCATATGGTCTTCACGATCTTGGAGGAATGAACTGCGGTCACGGTAGCTAAGACCAAGCACCCGAGGTTCCTACATGTCCTACTTAGTCTATTTGCCAAATTCACACATCTCTTCTTTCCAAATTCAAACACAATTCCCCTAAGTACCAATACTTTATGGACTATGCATACATACGAACAACAACACAAATCAAAATCTACCCTAGCATGCATAAACAAAAAGGATACGGGCCACTTATCGTGGCATGATGGGTTTTCTCCCATCAAGCGCTTAGTTTACTATCTTAGCGCGACATCTCCATTCTTTTTTTTTGTCTCCAGTTAGAAGATTTGAATTTTTATCCCATCTTTCGTTCATTATTCGGTGAACGCAGAGGGATAAAAAATTCTAATCTTCCAAGATGACATTGGAAGATGTGGAGAGATGACAAGAAAGCTTCGATCCTGCCATTTTTAAGATTTGAACCTTTTACCCAACTTTATATCAAATTTTTGGATTGGTTCCACGGGTAAAATCATGGTCATCAATTGGTCGTTCCTTGTACTTTGGAAGTTGAGTTTCTCGGCTATGTATGTGGGGGAGATCCATATGCTCCATTGGAACGTCAAATTCAACAATATAAGGGAGGAGTTGACTCTCTCCAAGGCTCATCATTATCTTGGGTATATAGAATTTCGTCCAATCCAACAAGCAAAATGTTGAAAAGTGGTTAGAATGGGGTGCATCATTTACATTAGGAATTGCATCCAACAGAACTTACTTACCCTAAAATGAGCTAGAGTGATCATGAGCATAGTGCATTGTGTGTTCTTTTGACTCTATTCGTACTTCCTTTATTTTGGTGTCTTCTCCCTCGTATGAGTTGGAAAATTGGGAATTCATTGTGGAATCTTCGCTACCAAGATCATCATCATAGCTTGGTTTCTGCTTTTGATAACACTCCTCGTGAGTATTGGGAAAGGTAGTGATGGTTTCAAGCTTTTTTTCTCTTCCCAATAGCTTTTTCTTGACACCTTTCCATTCTTTATACATGTATTCCATATTCTCCCCCATGGCATCTACCCGATCCAAGATGGTTAATAACCTTGGGTCATAACTACTGGAGTCATTTCATTGTTCTTCTAATTTCTCATCATATGGCCTAATAAAATCATAGAAAGAACTAGCAATTCGATTTGTATAATAGATGGAGGGTTTGTTTAGACACTCATCCCAATGTCATTGTAGACGGCCACACATGGGGAAACCATACTCCCAATAGGATGGAGATGGTAAAATATCTCCCCGGAGAGCAGACTTACAATCTCTCCTAAAGTGCGGTCTTTAACAATACAAACATGGGTGGTCACGATATGAATTCCAATCATTAAAATCATATTTTTTAGAAAAATCCATCAAGAGAAGTAAAAATATAATAAAATCTACCTACAATGAAAAATCACAAACAAATATTTACAAGCTTGAATTAAAGCAAGTAACTAAGATTTCAAACTAACTTAACACGCTAAATTATTTCCCGAAAATGGCGCATTTTTTATAACACTCAACTTACACGTCAATTTAAGTACAAGGTGGTTGTCGTCAATATATTTACCCAACTTTGAAGTTGAGGTTGAATCCACGATAAAATGATAGTTACAAGTTAAATTCAAATAAATGGTACAAAAAGATAAAATGGGGGAGGTGAGTTCCTACACTAATGTTTCATTTTGGGATTTTCCTAGTATATATTCGAGGCTACGAATAATTAGAGTTTTTCAAATATGCACGGATCTTGGGATTATGCATTACTAAGGGAGTGAAATGTGGGAGTTAGTAATCAACATCGATTTAGTAAGTTAAATATGGGTAGGTTTGGTTATAGATATTGATTCTAGTCTTTCAACAAAACACCAAACTTTCACCCATTGATTCTTTTGAATACGTCATAGATTTGTTCAATAATTAGTAACCACAACCTCAATCAATGCATCCCTATTTCTAGGAGGACACCCAAGGCATAGTCAACTTCACTTTCACCCTTATTTCTAAGATAGTGAGAATTTAGCAAACTACACACATAATTGTCTATCACTGCTTTTGTCTCCATATCCTTTTTTCGAGGATGATATAGGTTCCTAAACTTCACCTAAAACTCTTCTTTTGAAAATAGACTTAGGTTTTCTAAAGCTTGTAGATTTCACCCATAAAGCCCATGTGGGTATTTGGAGTTTTCAACAATCAAATCCCAACGAAAATAGCATAGCAATAATAGAACCCATTAACATGAACTACCAAATAGATGCTAACAATCACAACCCACACACACTTTAATCCCTATTCACACATAACCCCTATTTAGCTACACATAAGATAAATAATCAGAGATATACATATAATCTCAATTGAATTAATTTGTTGTAGATCTAAGCAAATTTTACTTCAAACTTGGCTCCTCCGCAATGTCAACAATGGAAATGAGCAAATCTTCTACTTAGAAAGTCTCCAATGTATTTTTCACCCAAATTTTATACAATATTTTCTTCTCCAAAAATGGAGGCTACGAAGTCTCAATATAAACCTAGAAAAATTGGAGAAGAAGAAATGTGATAGAATGAATCCCCTCAAATTAGGGTTTGAGTCTTTATGTTCAAATTGGGATCAGCATGTGCAATGACAGTTTTACCCTTAGGCTGAACATAGCTGTGATCGTGAAAGTTTGAATGCAACCGTGGTAGACTTCCATGATCGCAGTTGATTGACTGTCTTGACTGATAGCGATCGCGACATATGGATCGCGACCATGATAACTAAGGCTAGTTCATTGTAGGTCTTTACCTGCACCTTTTTCTTCTCCCTTTTGATCATTTTATGCTCCAATCCACATCTCTTTGTCTTTTCAACTCCTATACCTAAAACGAGTGGATATTAGTATGTTAAATCACAATTATGACTTATTTACTCATTTGAGACAAGGTAATGCTCGCAAAAAATGAGTGCAAATGAATGGTAAAATCACCACTCATCAGTCACAAATCATTACAGGTCACCTTAAAACTCGTGATGACTCTTATGAGTTATCACTATGACTCTTAGAGTAACCAGGATCTCAGGGTACCTACACTGGTCTGACTATGTGTTGTACCCCATGACTTGTGCTCAGACATAAGGACTCATTTGGTCCAATCATAGGTACATCAGAAGCAAGGGACTGTTATAATTCTTTGGCTACGGAAAGGACCATACAACTCATAAAGAGTCCGAATGAATCATCACATCCTAGTCGTACTCAGCTCAGAGACTTTGGGTAAAACACTAGTCATCCTATGATTTGGGGTCCTATGACCCGTAATGTCACCTTATGACTCGTAAGGTGTGTCGTAGGTTAGGCAATAAGCTCAGAGGTTAAGAAATTTGTTTCTTGGTGACTAAAATCTTGGTTGTTACATTCTCCCCCTAGGATCATTCGTCCCCGAATAATGAGTCAAGGTATTCATAAGCACAATTTAACACAAAAACCTAACCATAATTTCCCTTAACAAAGACAAAAAACAACAATATTAAGGAATACACATACCTTAAGAACGATTATCCAAAGCGGGAAACAAGAACGAATATTTGAAATTCATGTCCTCTTCATCTTCCCAAGTAGTTTCTTTAACATTATGATTCCTCCATAGAACCTTGACCGAAGCCATATCATTAGTCCTAAAATGATAGACTTGCCTATCAAAAATGTCAACTGGGACTTTCTCACAAAGGAAGGAATCTGAAACACTATAACTCTCTAAAGGAACAGCCAAGGACGGATCACCCATAAACTTCTTCAACATTGAAACATGGAACATCAGATGGATAGAACCCAAATTTGAAAGCAACTCCAACTCATAAGTCACATTGCCCACTTTTCTCAAAACCAAGTACTAACACCCAATCACCAACATCAAACTCGAATTCCCTATGACTCACATCTGTATAGGACATTTGGCGACTCTAAGCAGTCTTAAGTCTATCCTGAATAACCATTACCTTTTCTATGGCTTGATAAGCTATGTCAGGACCAAACAATCAAGTCTTACGAACTTTGAACCATCTAATAGGAGAACAAAATCTCCTACCATACGAAGCCCAAATGAAACCATCTGAATACTATAATTATAGCTATTATTATACGCAAACTCTATGAAAGGAAAATAATCAACCCAACTACCACAAAATTCAATCACACAAACCCTTATATATCTTCCAAAGTATGAATGATCCTCTCCACTTTTCCATCTGTCTGAGGAGGTTGCAAAGCAGTGTGAAGGTTCACCTTAGTTCCAAAACCCCTTTGAAATGACCACCAAAGTGAGATGAGAACTATGTGCCTCGATCAGATATAATAGAATAGGCGTACCATGCAACTTGACGATCTTCTAAATGAAAAGCTTAGCATAATCCTCCACAAAATAATTAGTCCTTAATGGTAAGAAATGAACCAACTTAGTCATCCTATCCACGATGACCCAAATCAAATTAAACTGACTTCAAGATAGCAGAAGACCAGTAACAAAGTACATGTTAATTACTTCCCAATTCCATATGGGCAACTCAATCTCTTGAGACAAAACACAAGGCCTCATGTGTTCCACCTTTACATCCAGACAAACTATACACTTGGCCACAAAATTGGCCACATTCATATTCAGGTTATTCAACCAATCGATCACTTTCATATCATGGTACATATTCGTTGAACAGGATAGATAGTGTACCTCGATTTATGAGCCTCAACCAAGATCCTCTCTCAAAGCCCATCAGTATTGGGAACACACAACCTACCTTGGTACCTTAAGATATCGTCTCCATCAATCTCAAAAGCCATGAACTTCTGCTGACCCATATCACCCATAATTTACGTCAAGATAGTATCTAAAACATGCTTCTCCCTCACCTCAGTTTCAAGAGATGACTTGCTACCTCTTGCACAATCACACATCCATCCTCAGAGTCCAAAAGATGAACCTAAGATTGGCCAAATGGTGAATATCCTTCACCAAACCTCGTTTCTCCTCATTAATCTGAGATAAACTCCCCATGGACAACCTACTAAGAGCATCAACAACTATATTAGCTTTCCATGGGTGATAATGAATACTCAAATCATAATTCTTGAGCAACTCAAGCCATCTCATTTGCTTGAGATTCAACTCCTTCTGGGTGAACACATATTGCAGGCTCTTATGATCAGAATATATATCAATCTGAACTTCATACAAGTAATGGTGCCAAATCTTCAAAGCAAAAGCCACAGGCAGCAACTCTAAATAATGAGTTGGATAATTCTTCACATGCACCTTAAGCTACCAAGAAGCATACGCCACAACCTTTCCATGATGCAAAAAGAAACAACCCAGTCTGACATAAGACACATCACAATAAACAATAAATCCATCAGTACCCACGGGTAGGGTCAAAACATCATTTTTTTCTGAGTCAACTTAGTCAATGAAGTAGCGATCAATGATAAAATCACTACAAACCTCCTATAATAACCAGTTTAACCCAAGAATCTATGAATATTAGTTGGAGTCGTGGTCTAGGCCACTTCTTAACCACCTCAACGTTCTGTGGATCTACCATGATTACCTCATTAGAAACAACATGATCAAGAAAGGTCACAATATTCAACCAAAACTCACACTTTGCAAACTTACAATATAAAGGTTGATCCTTAAGAGTCTGCGACAATATATGGAGGTGATTCATATGATCTCCTCACTCTTGGAGCATATCAAGATGTCATCAATAAACACAACAATGAATAAGTCAAAAAAATGATGAAATAATCAGTTCATAAGATCTATGAACCTTGTAAGAGCGTTAATTAACCCAAAAGATATGACTAAGAACTCGTAATGACCATACTGGTTACAGAAAGCAGTCGTTGGGATATCCACCTCCCTAATCTTTAATTGATGATAACTCGACCAAAGGTCAATCTTAGAAAAGTACTTAGCACCCTGAATTTTTTTGAACAGGTCATCAATCCTAGAAAGAGGATACTTTTTCTTCACAGTTAACTTATTCAGATAATGATAGTTTATACACATTCAAAGGGAACCATCCTTCTTACGCACGAAAAGAACAAGACCACCCTATGGAGAAACAGAAGATCTTACAATTGCTACTTGAGTTATTTTAACTCAGCCAAATCCATTCTATAAGGAGGGATAGATATAGAGACAGTATCCAGAAAAAGATTAACCCCAAAGTCTATTTCCCTATTGGGAGAAATACCAACAAGATCATCAAGAAACTCTTTAGGAAACTCACCGACAACAGGGATAGCTTGCAAAGAAGGGACCTCATAATTAGAATCATTAACACAAACTAGATGATAAACACCCCTTGGAAATAAATTTTTGAGCACTAAGATAAGAAATAAACCTTTCCTTAGGCACTAGGAAACTCCCTTCACAACTCAATTACCAGTTTATTTGGGAATTGGAAACTGGCTCTTCGGGTTCTATAATCAAATGATGCATAGCATGAATGGAGCCAATCCATCCTTAATATTATATCAAAATCTAACATATCCAACTCTATCAAATCCACTAACGTCTCCCTACCACAGAAAAATGCTATGCAACCCCAATAGACCCTTATGGATACCATAAAGTCATCCATCATGGTAGACACAAAAAATGAATCAAAAATATATTCAGGACCAAACTAAAATTAATAGACACATAAGGGGTCACATAAGAAAGAGTAGACCTAGGATCAAGTTAGCAATATAGGTCATGAGAGAAGAGTTATAACGTACCAATGCAGCATTAGGAGAAGCCTCAGATTCTTGATGGGTGGCAAGAGCATACAGATGATTCCAATCAGTGTTGGTACCAGTAGTAACACCCTTTAGTTCTAGAGCTAAAGACATAGCAACTGGAACCTTATTAGCTCCAATAGCGACATCACCTATAGGACAGTTACTCTTTGGAACCTTATTAGCTCCAATAGCGACATCACCTACAGGACAATTACTCTTAATATGGCCAGACTGGCCACACCTAAAGCACTTTTTTATCATCTCATCACAAAAACTATGGTGCAATTGTCCACAAATTTTGCAAGAAAGATATGATAAAGGTGAATAGGACCGACTGGCCAGAGATTGGGCACCTTTTTCCGTAAACCCACTAATGCTCTGAAAATGAAGATCACCAGATGACTTAGGGTATGAAGAACTAGACGTAGGACAAGAATTAGATTTTCCTCACTTATTCTTAGACCACTGCCTGCCATCTCTACTACTATTCTGCTGGCCTCCACCCTACTCAGAATACCTAAATATCTTACTTGGCCTTTCCCCTATTTTGACTTGTTTTTTCTTTTCGTCCTCAACCTGCTGTACATACACCATAAGCCTAAAGATATCCATGTTATTATTCAACAAGGTGGCCTTGCACTCCAACACCAATTCCTGAGATAAGCCTAAAGTAAACTCCCTTATTTTAGTCCTTATAGAAGACACCAACTCTGGGGCATAACGAGACAACTGATGTAAATTTAAGGCATACACCTTCAACATTATTCTGCCTTGCTTCAAATTCACAAAATTCTTAGCCTTCGTCTCTCTTGACTCCTGAGGAAAGAAATAATCAAGAAAAGCACCAGAGAAGTCATCCCACATAGTTGGCTCATCGTCATATCCTCTCAAATATTTCAACTCCATATACAACTAATATGCCATATCTTTTAACTAATATGCACCGAACTCCACACCCTCAAAGCTAGAAGCATGCATCACTTGGAAAATCTTTTCTATCGTATCTATGACCCCTTAAAGATCCTCTTCAACCATGGAACTAGCAAAGTTGAAGGACTTAACCTTATGAATTGACCAACCCTTATGGACTCAAAATAAGGTGTGATAGGAGCAACACGCTCAGGCTAGCGTGACTAAGAGGCCACCAACTGAGTAAATAATGGATCGACTAGAGAAATTCACGATTAGACACATCACCCTAAGGCATTAGGGCAAAAGTCCCATCACCTTAAGAAGGACTAAGAGGGATCAAGGGAACTCTACAAAGCCAATCAAAAGTAGGGGCCTTAGACCAATCTGTACCCCATAAGGAGGACGAGTTCCTTCCACATTGTCCTCAAATGGGATAGAGGATTTTCCATAAGCTTCAAATCTTCAGGAAGGCATGATCTAAAATATGAACAAACAGAATTAGAGGCAATTTTAACATCCTAGACTTGTAGCCCGATAGTAGAACACAAGAAAGGGAAATATTCCTAAATGCCTCATAGCCTCTCTCTTATAAGTATAGCCCACTACACACCCATAAAAGAGACTTTACTCAATATAAATTTGCAAAAACCCAATTGAAAATGAACCTAGGGCTATGATACAAATTTGTCATGACTTGAACTAGGACCTGGACGTGATGGGTATCTAAAGTCTTCGGAAGACCGAACACCACCCTCTTTCCCGAGCCATAAAAAACCCAACATAGCTAGCAGTGGATGAATTTCGAACATATAATAAAAGAATTTAAGTTCCAAACATATAACAAGATATGAAACTCAGAAAAAGAAATTTTAGAATTTTAATAACATGCTAATCTATAGTAATCTACAAAGCCTCAAAACAGACGAAAACTATTCTAAGTTGAGACACGACCCCGATGATAGCCAAAAGAAGCCAATAGAGGTAATCTAAGACATAAATGAAATAAAACTTTAAAATAATATACCTTTCAAAGAATAGAAACTCACCACTTTGAAGTTGACTACTGACGACCCAGAAATCCTCTCACTGCACTGAAAAAGTAGAAGTGTCTCTGGTTCCTACATTGCGTAGTGATATAGTATCTTGAGATGATTAGCGGGGTGAGTGCTAGCATGTAAATTAGGGAAGTGATAAAGTAATGCCAAGTCAAAACTATAGTAAAATACACATGTATATAGTATACATACATATATATATAACATTTTCGAATAGGGAACAAGGTATAGCATAAAAGTAAAACATTACCCTGGACTGTGTAGCTCAACCATCATAAAAATAGACACGGGCTATATGAGTCCAACGTCCTATGCTAAAAGGGCCCCAATACGTGTTAGCCGCGCAGACCAGAGGTATCAAGGAAGACTAGGGAATTCCACAACCCCATGTTAATCCAGGATACAAATATATATAAAGTATGACATATGCACACAATCATCCAGACCCATTCTCATACCGACAAACATGAGTTTCCAGTATCAATCCCCCTAGGACATCCATATTTACGACTTAGATACACAACTTCTTTTAAGCCCATATTAAGACAATTAGACATTCCCAATCATTGAACCATAATTATCTATATAGACATATATTGTTAGTATCGCCATACCAACTATGGTTGCAAGCTAATATCATCATACCATTCTAATTATTCATAAACTCAAGGAAATGTCACAACTTTCTTTATTCATTAAGTTAATGTGGGAACTGCCATGACCCCATTTATTTATTCAATCGATATGGGGGAATGCCACGACCCCCTTTGTTCATTAAATTCATGTGGAGGAATTCCACGACCCTCTTTGTTTATTAAGTCAAATTTTATTCCTTAGCCTTTAATTCTATGCAATAATTCTAAAGATATTTTCAATACGTATTCTTATGATCAATGGAAGTTTCAGAAGATAGGATTGAGGTTTTAACCAACACAACTATTAAAATCCACATAATTGGGGGAATACACAACCCACTAGTTTATTCACCATGCCTATGCACCACACATATTCAAAACCACCATTGAAGCATGAAAAATTTCATATAAACCATGGAAACATTATTTAAGAAAATAATCATTCAAAACCCTCAACCCACGTTCCTAAGCCAACATTCAAAACCACTTAAGTAATAATTTAAAATAGATTCTTTAACAAAATAAGATTTGGAGAAAAGTAACATACCTGAGATATCAAGAATTACCAAGAGAAATCAACCCTTGGATACTCCAATTGTTAATTCCTTAGAAACCCTAGGTGTTCTTGACTTATGGATTTGAGTGAGCTTGAGAGAGTGTATATGATGGTTACGTGTTGAAAATAGGGTCCCCAACATATTTTAGGGTAATGGGTCTTAAGAGGGGAAAGATAAAAATGTCAAAAGTTGTCATAAATAAAAGCTGAAAAAATATCGCTAGTCATCACGGGTCACCTTATGAATCATGATGACTCCTTACGAGTCTTCACCATGACTCGTAGAGTAACCACGATCCCAGGGCTCCTACACTAGTCTGACTACGAGTCATACCCATGACTCATGCTCAGACATAATGACTTATTTGGTCCAATCATAGGCACATCAGAATTAAGGGGTCATTACATTGGTTTCTCTATGGAAGGGACCATAAAACTTGTAAAGAGTTTGTACGACTCATTACTTCCTAGTCATAGTCAGGTTAGTAACTTTGGGTAATACTTTGGTCACCTTGGGAATTGGGGTCCTATGACCCGTAATGACACCTTATGACTCATAAGGCGTGCCGTAGGCTAGCCAGTAAGCTCAGAGGTTAAGAATTTTGTTTCATGGCCAAAATCTAAGATGTTTTAAAAGTGGCTTTAACCCCTATTTAGGAAAAATAGTAATAAAATCATATTTTAGTTGAAATTATGTCATTTGCTGATTTAATGATCTTGAATGTACTAAATCTATGCATGCCATCACCAGTATTCAAACAATGGAACCATAAGCATTAATATAACTATAAAGTACAACCCCATCCTTTACAATGATAAATACTCCCCGGATGTCCAATCAATATAATAACATGTCCTTGGGCCAATAATGTGTCTAAAATAATCACAACATAATAATCATAGTCCTAGGCCAATATACATATCTGAAACCCATATCGATAATCATATTCGTAAGCCATCTCATATCTATAAGCCATAGAATATCTATAAGGCATATCATATCTATAAGTCATATAATATCCATAAGGCATATCATATCTATGAGGTATATTTTATCTCTAGGCCATAAATCATATCTTTGAGGCATATTATACCTATAAGTCATCTCGTATCTATAGGCCATATACAATAATTATATCTATATCTATACTATAAATTATGTCTATAGACTATATCACAAATCAAATTCAAAAACCATATCATAGCTTCAAGCCATTAATTATAATATAGGAAAACCATCATCATTCACCAAGTAATTAAGTAACCTTATACTAAAGGATTAATAGTCTCCAACATATCTAACATACATAAATAGGTCAACAAGGTCTAACAGAAGTCTTGGCCTAAGAACGGTCGTAGGAACTCATTCCTAATCCTCGAATTCCATATTTAGACAATTTGTACCCCGAACTAGTCTAAGGTATCTAAATTGACTTCTTGATGGTACATAATCTATAATTGGCTCCAAGATAGGAATTCCTCCTAGAACATGAGTAATTAAATAAACTCCACCTAAATTATGGTTTTAAGGTCAGTAAATAGTCCACATAAGTATATTCATACTAATCACGATTTCAATACTTAAGCTACATCCCAAATCTAGAAAAATCGCACAATTATTCTACGAATTAGCTCAATGTATGAAGAAAGAAATAGGGTCCTAAAAGTGTAATAAGCATTTCACCTTATGGGTCAAATTACTCATCTAACCCCCAAAACACAATAATCAAGACTAAGTCACAGTGTTCAACCATACTAAATTATAACATTCACATTCATATGCAATATATAAAACACATCATCTTGTACGGAAAATTAGATAAAATCCTGCCTTAATGCCGAACCACAAATCCTTGAATCATTCATCAAACGTCTGTCTTCACTCCACGATCCAAAAATGTTGCTACGCTATCAAAAACATAATGTACACGTCATTAGGAGATAAATAAGACTCATATTTCTATATAATGGGTCGGTTCAAATTTTTGGGTCAATAATGAGCCCACAGGGCCCATAAAGGAATCTAAAATTAAACTCGTCACGAGGTCTCTCAAAGGACAAGGAAGTTGTGTTCAAAAGTTGAGCACAAACGGAGAACAAATAGGGTCTCAAATTAGCCCTTAAAGATTACGAATTCAATGCCCTAATTTCTAAGAATTTATCAATAAATCAAAGGAATCTTACCATGAATTTGAAGGGAAATCATGGAATAATTAATAACCAAACTCCCCAAATAATCTACAAGCTTCAATCCTAAGCTCTCTCAACTTCTAGGGTTAAATTCTCTTGGAAATAGATGGGGAAATAGCAAAAATGAGCTGAGAAAGGGGTATTTACACCCATATCAGGTGCTCGGGTATCGCTATCATGACACGAGTATTGCGATCGCAACATCTAGAGACTGGACAAGGGAGTCATAATCATAATTCTTCCTTCGCGATCGCGGTTTAGGCGAACAAAGTAAATTGCATTCGCTAATCACAACTTTCCTTTACGATTGCGATTCTACATAAAACATGATTGGCTATCATGATTTAATATCACGATCACGGTCACACCAGACCTGGTGCACCAGATTTTTTTCTGTGTACAGAATGGACTTCGATCAAGGGTTCGGGATTCGTTTGTAACTTTGTGTGCACAAACAAAATATGCTAGCATACCAAATTCGTTGTTCCAGACTCATTGGAATCATCAAAACTTTCATCCCAGATATTTTTGACTTAATATGGGGCCCATACCTATAGCTCTATTTTTCACATAATCTGCCCAATAGCCTAAAACGAGTTTGAAAGCATTGGGATATTAACTAAGGGTCCTCCTAGCCTAATATCGACATTTCGAAGCTGATGGCACTATCGAAATTCTCATATGAGGTTGTCTATTAGAAGTTTTGGTCCAAGAACAAATTCAAAATAGAGAAAGCTCTAAAAATAGGAAAATGAGACTAAAATCCAAATGAATTGTCCAACCACTGAACTGACAGTCTCAGCAAGTGATAAATGACCTGTAGCCACTGTAGGAAGGATAAAAATGTCAGAAATGCATACAAATTAAGGAAATAACTTGGAGGGACATTACATTATCTACTACTAAAAGGACTTTCGTCCATATTCTTCAGGCGTGACTACCAAGATAACCTCTAAGAGGAAGAATACTTCCAAGGGATTTTGGCATAAGTATCCTTTTTCAACCATATACCGCACTTTACTTTTAAACAACCAAAAGTCAACCTCAACCACCAAATAGCCTCCAACTGAACGTAGGAAGGCTAATGAACACAAATCCAAACCATGACACACTGATACCATCTCGATACCCACACAATCCAATAAAGGTTGATCCAATCCAAAAGCATACCAAGGCATAAGTCATGTAACCAACCCCAAATCCATGTATAACCTTTTCTTACCAATCAACGTCTACAATCCACATAAAACTAGGGAGAAAATTACTTGAATCTTGCTCGCACGAAATCATCACAAAAATTTTGAAGAACTAAAATTGATCTATAGAAAGTCAATAGGGCAAACATGAAGTTAAGCCTACAAGGAGATACCTGGACTCACAACATAGATAACTGAGGGTTGTAATCTAAGATGATAATGCAACTGGTCCAAATATTCCTCTAAAATAAAATCTGGGAATCCAAGGCACAACTACTTACCAATGATTGACCTATTCCAAGATGTCCCATCAACAGAAAATGAAGCCAAGTTGAATTCAATAGTATACTATTCCCACTGAGTATCTCATCTAAGAATCTGAAGAAAACTAACAACCCGAGGTTTAAACTGAAGGAACCAATACCGAGTCCATGGCTATCATATGAACACCTATCAACTATAATCCATCCAAAGTCGAGAAGACCAAATAGGTAACAAGGAGTAGGCTCAACAAACATAGATGAAATTCAAAACTAAGAAAAACCAAAAACAAAGGTTACATTCAAGCTCTACAAATCCAACCTGAAATCTCAACACAAACGCTAAATTTTTCTATCTCATATACCCAAACTAAACCTGAAGACGGATAGGCATTCATACTCTAAACCTATCATAACTTCCAAATTGCCATTCCAAATGGTCAACTCAAAAACTTAGCCAATAAACTATATTAATGTCAATTACTCAAATCAACCTTAGAATCCACTTCTAAAATATCCAAACTAAATCATATTGAGTAAAAATTAAACCATTTCTAATGAATGAAATTGCGATAGAGGATAAATCACTAGGTAAAAACACAAAAAATCAACTTTATATCTATTGGAGGGCAAGAACTATCAAAACATACTCAAGGACTCCCCATGGCTATAACTCATGCTAGTTATAGCAAAAACTTAAGAAACTCAAAGAAATACAACTTTAGGTGAAAACTAACCAGTCCAATAATCCATTTTGGCAAAGATTACTCATCGGCAAATATAATCGATGAGTAGCACTCTACCAAATCTTATTAGGCCGAACAGAGTCAGAAATGGGGATTTCCTGAATCCACCCAAGTAGGACAATCATAACTCAAACAAACCATGAATCACCTCGCTGAGAAAGGAAATACTAAGCCTGACACTTATGTCATGGTCAAGAGCACTACCAATAAAATAAGTCAATAACTCAAGATAAAGAATTTTTTATTTGCCAACTCAAGAAGTGATCATAGGAAAGACCACCTGCCTCTAACTCTCTAACTTTACTTTGGACAAGAACACATATCATGATAAGAAAGGAGAATCCAATATCTAGACTAGTACGAAAATCAAACCATCATAGGGAAATGAATCTAATAAATCTAAGAGATGAATCTAGGATATCTCGATATCAATATCAAAACCATTATTGGGCGATGAAATAGCCACAAGCAAAGAACAGGCCCTAAGTTAGTCAATCTCAAAAATTGTCTATATAGAAAGAGATAGGAAAAATGGAAGCCTTAACAATCCAGGAGGCAAGTCTAAGAATCCTAAACTCAAGAACGGGCAATATAATTAAATTGCCAACTCTAGAATCATAACATAGCCATAGGAGGTTAACTTACCATCAATACCATCATCCACTCCACAAGCAATCTAGCATATCCAACAAAAGAGGAAAACAACCAACCTTGTCTCGCTATAGAAAAAAATCATCCAATTGGGCTATAGCTATTCAGGCCTATGAAGAAGAGTCACAAGGAATAAAATTCTAACTGGTTAACACTAATATGAACAGCTACCCGGTGCGTATCAATAACATCAAGAAAAGTAAACAATAAAAATAGCATTATAAATATCAATATAATAAGTAGGCGATACCAGAATGAAAATCGATAGAAAGTACCACTCAAAGGCCACAGTAAGACCAATATGCCAAGGTAAATGGACTCGAACCCAAATGCTACACCCATAGGTAAAAATATCAATACATATATACTTTATCCACTAATAAAAGAAATCATTTATGGGGGTATACATAAATCCACCTCAGATCATCACCCCACACTTAAAGCCTTGTTCGTCTTCTAACAAATCTTTAATATTAAAATAATATTGAGGAATCCACACTTCTAGAATAAGACATTTAATCTAGTACTACAATGACTACATAGAATGCATGTTTTTATGTTAAGCATGTTATACACAATTGAAAACTTATGAACACTACTCCCAAAATATTCTAGCCTCAAGAATTTGACTCACAAAGTTGAAAAACTCGTGCATATTACTCAATAAAAGAGATCATACAAATCACCCAACTATCATACAAAATGTCCCTCACCAAAAGAGAGTTAAGAAAAAATCACTCACATGGAGGCAATTTTTAATAATAACAGGCACAAAAATCAAATTGCGCTCACTCCCATAAAGAATTCAAAAGTTACACAAGATGAACTATAGGTTTGCCCTTAGTGTAATACTACACTAATATAGTAATGATGAAGTTTAGGATCAAATAAGTCTTTAAGGGTTTTAATGTAGGCTAACAGACAGGTAGGAAATATTTTGGCCAAGAATAATGATTATCTTCCCTAAGTGATTTAATACATCACAGTTTTCATTTAATTCACCTCTAACAACTAATTTCCACCACATCTATCTACCCACATCTTTTGTTTTGCCCCATTTCATTAAGCTCACTCACAAACAATATAAAAAGGAGTATTTTCTATTAATTCATGATTTAATTTTAGCACAAATATCATTCACTCCCAACAATAACATATTAATTGTACACACAAATAACTATTACTCTTGGGTTTAAATTTTACCTTTCTCATTTCTCAATTTCCAACTCCGTAACCAACTTAATTTTACACTAAAGTGCTTAAGAAATTTGTATCAAATTAAGGTCAATCAGATAAGAGGTTACATACTACATATGAGGCTACCAAAGAAACAAGCTAAAGTCTCAATAGGGCTAACTAGGATTATGCACAATGATAGGTATAGTAGGGTGTGAAATAAGGCTATCAAAGAATTTTTCATATCATCTCCTAAATCTACAGTCATTATTTGACTTTGTACATACATCAGGAAAGTTCAACACATCGCATGCAACAAGTAATACACAACAACCTTACATCACGCATGACACATGCTCAATTTAAGTTGGATCATCACAGACTCTCAGTCAAATAATAGCATGAATTCAACATTAAGCCAACAACATACTATAATCATAATCATGAGCTTAGGAATCTCAAAAGTAGTAATTTACACAATCAACATGCTTTTACAACCAAAAAACCTACATCATATAATCACAAATAGAACTAACAAGAACATCTCACTTACCTAAAATAAAAAAATTAAAATTTACTCCTAATAATAAAAATAATACTGTGTTCAAGGGGCACCCCCATTGAAAAAAATTGAAAAGAACAACCACAGGGTGGGTGAAGTGTGCACCTACTAGACTGACCCAACTAAAACTAAAAACTAAAACTAGAAAATCTTTTTATAATTTTTTAAAATTTTAAATGTAACCCAAAAACTAAGAAAACAAGTAAGACTCAAGAATAACACATCACTTCACCCTAAATCATGAGAATTCCCTCACCCTACACTTAAAAATCTACTTTGTTCTCAAAATATACTCAAAAATAGTGATAAAAATACTCTTTGAGGCCTCTAGGCCTAGATACTCATATCTTTACATATTTGTGAGGTTGGGTGGATCCACACCCAATCTTTGCCATGATCCTTAGATCTAATATCCAGTACTCAAACTTTTCATCAATTTGTGACTCAACAAAAAAAAAATACATGAAGTAAAAACTAAAAAATGGAAATTAAACTACCTTAACTTGGGTTTTCTCTCAAGTAACGCCTAATTTAGTGTGCGGTATGACCTACATCAACATTTTCCTCCACCTTGAGGATATGAATTTCACCCCAACCTTGCATCCATATTTTGCTTTTCTCATTGGGTTGTGGTACAAAGATGAAGGAACCAAGTAATAGATGGTGTATGGTAAATCATTCGACCTTGAAGTGAGGCATGTTTTTATGTTGCTTGTATGATGTAAATTTAAGAATATAGGATTCATGTTCCTCATCTTCACACTCTTTCACTATTTTAGATGACTTCAAAGACATGTCATCATCTAAACATAATGTAGAAAAGTACTTGAAATGAGACCCAACAAGTCCCACCTCCAAATTTACACCATCCCCAACGCACTCACTCTATTCACCTTTTTAATATCAGTCTCAAGTAAAAATGATATATGAATGACTTAAATTCTTGTGCCTTCTCCATAGATTATCTAGTATCTACCACAACTAGTAAAGGTTCCAACCACTCGCTTTTCTAAAATTTTGAACAAATACTGTCCCGGTGTGATCCTCTACAAAAATAAAAAAAATCATCATCACTCTACCACCATCTGTCCCAAGCTTAAAGATTAAAAATTATGATAGAAAAGTAAAATAAAATAAAAAATAAACAATAATAAACTATGTAAAAATCAATATAGCAAAACTTAAAATAATACAGTTGCCTATTTACAAGTTCCTAGCAACGACATCAAAAAGTTATTGCTGCCAAGCACACAAACAAATGTATGTGGTCTCATCAAGTAATATAGTGGCCTTTTACATGACAAGCAACGATCACTCAAAGACTTGTGTTGACAACTATCTAATTCTTGTTCACTATTATGATTAACAAAGTGCTATCGTAATCGAAAGAGTTTGAAAGTTAAAACTAAGAGTAAAATAAACAATAAGGTAAAGTAAAGGTTTTGGACAATAATGGGGAGAAACCTAGGTTTAAGCTCTATAAAAAATCATACTATGCTGTAGAACTTCATTGGTTAGGTTAATTAATTTGGTTGTTGATTCACGAGGTTGATTTTATGATCATGGTATTTTGAGCCTCTAATCACCTATCTAATTTTCCACCATAACTACAGTGTTGGAGATGCAATAGCTAAGTTAAATACATTCTTATTTCATCCAGTAAATGAATCAAATAGGGAACTTAGGTATATTCCTATTCTAAATGCAAATAATAATGTCATTCAGTTAGAAGATTATAATCCTATTCTATCTATCCCATGTTATATCATCTTGTTCCTCTTTTTAGGTGCACAAATAATTATGCGTGTATTTTAAGGGCCGAAAATCTTTCAAATAGTGATAAAAAGAATAAATAAATAATAAAATTAAATTAATTCATAATAATAATACTCATGTTTTCGGCCTTAACCAAAAAAAAAGAATTTTACCCGCTCATGGACATAACCGTAATCGTAATGATTAAATACATATTAAAATCCATAAAAAAACCAAATAAATAGAAGAAAAATCCTTATTGAAATGTTCTCCAGTCACCCATCAAATGTCAAGGTCGTCCAAGGTGTGAAACATAGCAACTAAGTGTCCTATTTATAGTAGGATCAAAGCTGTCGATTTTGACTTAGCGGTATGCCACACTCATATCGTGGTGCCTAGGGTATGTTTCATGCCATAATCACGGTGGGATACTGTAATTAGTCATTTAGGATGATCAAAATGCAGTTTCATAATCCTGAAGCAGTGCCTAATGTCCGTGGCACTCTAATGACTCCAAAACGTTCGTTTTTGGTAAAATCTTGTCTCATGCGTTTGTCCATCTATTTTAAGCCTTGTGGTGTTGTTTCCACTTAATTTACAGCTTTTTTTTTATCATTCATGTATCATTGTTATCAATTAAAAAAGCATCCTATATCATAAAACAACACGAATTAGAGCTCAAAACAACATACAATCCAAAATGATGAACTAGTAACTTATGCTAAGAGTACTGGTTTTGTCCTTTTGATCTTTAACTTAGTTTTGACTCTTGACTTGTTTAAATTGAACCTTAAATACTATAAACAAGTTGTTACACTCATAATTACACAATAATATGCATAGTAACAAATTACACACACTAGAATCCATCGAGATCAACTAGAACAACATATAGCTCATACTAGTAACACTAATTTTCTCGTCTAGACTCTAAGTGACCAAATTGATTCTACATTTTTCTGAAACACACCTTAAACATTAGAATAAAGTATTTTAAAACTTAGATTCTTAATTATACAAATATTTACTCATTAAGCACATAAGAAGTCATTAAAGTAAGGCTAAATAAGCATAGATAATGACACTGAGGTGCATGAATCCACCTCAGATAAACTCCTACTTCTGTTGTCGTGCCTCATTTTTCTTTTGAAAAGAAGGATTCGATGTGACATATTTTTTAGTATGGATTGAATGAAAAGAGTCGCCACTTAATGAAAAAGATGTGTTAAGGCACCATTCTAATGTACTCACAAACTATTTAATTTATCTATGTTATCAAAAATTGGATAAGGATTTAAGTTACCTTGAAAAAAAGGGGTTAGGCACTTTTCGAGGTACAAGAATGTGAGTCCTGATCGAATTCATATGTTACATGGAAATCCTAATATGATAAACAAAGGTCGAATAACTTTATTAATCTAATATCAACTAAGTGATTTATAAAGAATACATTCAACTTAGTGTACATACATACAAAGATTGAAAGATACAAGATATGTGAAACTGTCCTTTTGCGACATGCAAATAATAAGTCAAAAGTATCATAATTCATGTATTCTTCATCTTCCTTGGATCACAGATTCTGGTGAACTCCTTTGTTTTGTAGTATATCTAATAAAGAAAATATCCAAGTTTAAATTGAAATAATAATAGACTACAAATAATGTCAGATACGTTAGTAAGATGTGCCACCTTAAATTGGTGGTTAATTTAATGTAAAAATAAATAAATTAACAACACATAAAGTTAAAATTAAAAAAAAGAGGGTGGGATGAGGTATAACAACACTGAGACAGGCACAATGCGATATTACTCCCTTTATTTCAATTTCTATATCGACTCTCTTAAACGCCTTAAGACAAGACTAAAGAAATTCTTAAAAAAAACTTATTTAAGAGTACTAAATAAAATATTTTTAGCATCTAAAAGTCATGTAAAGAAAAATATATATGTATAATATAAAGATTGTATCGAAGCAAGTGGATAGTTTACTAAGTAGTAAAAGTTGACAAGGCTTTGATACTTTTAACAAAGTGACATAAAATTAAAAAAAGAAGCGAGTAACGAGGTGTTTTATATTTAATAAGCTATATATGCTTCATGTAGAAATAGGCTATTGCTTGTATTGTTGTCATCATTTTTCAAACATATCTGGCCCCCATTGGGGCGATAATTCCACTTAGTTAGCTCTGCTTCGCGTGTTGACTCCTCCATTTTTATTATTGAACTTCAAACGATGTTATTTCATTGTAGTGTATGTGTAGAAAATATTTTGTGGGCGAGAGTATGTTGTTTTTAGTGTTTAATTAACTTTATAGAAGGAAGCACGTAAGGGAAAAGATTCTTAAAAAAGAGTTTTCGAATTCTTTTTGACTAATATACAACTAGCTTGGAATTTAATTCGCACGCTCAAACTTACAATTCAATTAACTGATTCGTAAATATCTATGCCTCCTGAGTATTTTCAATGCTTGATTTTCCATTGTCGGCAAATTAAACCTATAAACAAATATCTTAAAGGAAAAATATGCGGAGTATTATTAATAGACATGACATTACTTAAACAAATGAAATAGAGCAGCCAAACATGTGATTGAAAGAAATTAGCGGGTTGTTTTCAAGAAATTGAATCTTCTCATCAGTGAATGATTTAAGATAAACATGAAATGATAATTATCAATATGCTCTTATTTTCTTAAAGGAAATGTTGCCATTTATGATTATATAAGGATAAAAGTGTAAAAAATATTTGAAAAGTGATTTAAATTTTGTATCCTTCATTAAAGACTCTTCTTTAGACAAAACTGTTTTTCAATATTTTTTAATTTATTATTTAATTATTTTTTATTATATTAACTAGACTTTCTAAGATATATGAGAGTCCTATATATGGTAGGAGAATTAATTAATATTTTTCTTTCTACTAGACTTCCTAAAATATATGAGACTCTTAAAATATAAGGTAGAAAAATTAATTAATATTTTTCTTTCTACTTTTCAATTAGAAAGATACTCCTAAAATAGGACTCTATTAAGGAAATACTTCAATAAATATTGAGATGTACCTTAAACTAGAGAACAAACCGATTTGCCTATTGGGAGAATATGATTGATGCTCATCTAACTTGATTCGATTGCATGTCTAGATGGTAAATGCTTTATTTTCTAACCATCTTCTTCTTCACTGTTTTTGTCAGAATAATGTAATTCAACATGTGTGTATACATATATCTTCTTTGTTTTCATTCAAAATCATTCTTTAGGGTCAAAATTTTCGCTCAGACAAGAGTTAGTTGGATCAAAATCGAAGCTTTGTGATCACTATTATATATATATATATATATATATATATATATATATATATATATTGTATAGGTCGTAGATGAATGAATGTAAGTTGGCTTTGAAGAATTTCTTGTTTAAAGGTTAGGTTTAATTGTATTGTTTTGATATCTTTATTATCTTATTGTTTTATCTTAATTTGCAGATGCTAGATGAATGTGTGTCGACTTTAAAAAATTTATTTAGGTGAAGGTTAGGTTTAATTGTACTATCATAATATCTCTATTAGTTTGTTATTTTGTGTTAGTTTACAGTTCGTAAATGATTTTTGATTGGTTTTGAGAAATTTTTGTGTGTAAAATTTAAGTTTAATTATATTATTTTGATATCTTTTTATTTTTTGGTAATAATATTATTTTGATATCACTTTTATCGTATTATTTTGTTGCAGTTTACAGGTTATAGATAAATGTTGGTTGACTTTGAGGAATTTTTTTATATAAAGGTTAGGTTTAGTCGTATTATTTTGATATCTCTATTAATGTATTATTTTGTTATTGTTAACAGGTGGTAGATGAGTGTCAGACGACTTTGAGAAAATTTTTATGTGTCAAAATTAGATTTAATTGTATTATTTGGATGTTCCTATCATTGTATTATTTTGTTGCAGTTTATAGAGAAGGTAGATGAAAGTCGATCGACAAGTAAAAATATTTTTGGTAATGATTAGGTTTAATAAATAAATTCTTCATCTTTACGTATTAAAAAGATATTAAATTTAATTATTATATTCATCTTTATTATTTAAACAAATAACATATTTAATATAATGTTTGAACTCATTAAAGTGAGATACACACGCAAGGCACGTACACCTAAACTAGTGTGTGTCTGTCTCTCTCTATATATGTGTCTATATATTCAATGTATGAAAAACCTCCCAAATAAACATTTGATATCCAACAATTTTCACAAAATGCGTGAACTCATATTAACTTCTTACTTAGACCAAACTCTATACTAATAGACACTAAAAAATTACAAGTAGGGTCAAAAGAAATAGGAATTTAATTTAAAAAAAATTAAGAGAGAAAAGTTAAGAATAAGACCTAGTAATAGTGCCAAAGATTTTTCCTTTGTAGTAGTAGTATGAGCAAGAAGTGAGATCAGGTTCGTCTAAACTATCTTTTCGACGACCTCGAACAATGATTTTAACCCACATGAACACCGTGCATACCTCGAGCGAGGTTTAGTAGTTCCATTTGAAGATTGTCTGGCGCATTCGTAGGTATTACATGTGTGGTTCATGGCTGAAGGAGCGAACCGTTATCATCAGGAGAGGATGCTTCATAGTGGAGGAAAAAGAAATGAAAGAAGTATGGAAATCCTTCCCAAGAAGAGAAAGATGTGGCTACCACGTTAGTAGATAAGTTTTTCTTTTGTTACCCCCTCTTAAGTATATTGTCTAAATATATATAGAAGAAGATAAAAGAGACGCTAGCATGGAGCAATATAAGTAGGGAGATCTCTTATGGAAAGAATTGATAGAAGAGAATTATTTTTGGACAAGGGTAATATTCTTTTCTCTAATAAAAAATTATTTTGATTTTATAAGAAGATTTTGTTGATATGGAGGGAGTAAAATAAAGTAGGTAAAATTTATTTGAAATGATTTTCAGAATGAAATATCCTTCACACAAAAAAAGGACAGATAGTAAGGAAGATTTTTCTACTTAATGAAAAAAAATTAAATTTGAGATGTTTTTTAGGACTAAATAATTCTTTTTCAAATATAATATTGTAAAATGGGTAACTACTAAATTACTAAGTGAAAAAAAAACTATACCAATTTATTAAATTAACAATTATATTTTATAGTAAAAAAAATAATAATAACAATAATAATAACGTTTGAGAATTATGAAAATTTGCATAAATAATTTAGTAAATATGAAAAAGCTTATGTAAAAATATTATGTTTAAATTAGTAAAAATAAAAAATTAAATTATAAGACAAATTGTATATAGCAAAACCATGAATGATACACATATATTCATTTGATGTCAAAATAATAAGCAAAAATATTAATATTCAATATTAATTATTTTGGTAAAATAGTAGCCTAGGAAGAGTATTGAAATACCAAAATTGAGTGTCAACAGTTGTCCCTTTATTTCTTGGGAATGATAAAAGAATTATCGACAAACGAAAGTGGACATAGTAGCTAATTTTGTCCGACCGATAAAAATGATTTGTTGGAATTAAAGAAACATAATGTGTTTATTACAACAGTGTGGTTGAGACTTTGATTTTAAGTCGCCTATATATCTCTGATTTTATGAGAATCAGGCAGCGTGTAGTTCTAGACTTAGAAACACACAATATTCCTAAAGATTATTAATGATAAAGGATACAGGCATTAATAATGATATTACGGGTTGGTAGGATTGTAGTAAATAGTATTTGAAGCAACGACATGGTAAGAAGTATTAAAAGTAAAGAAGAATGTGTTTTTCAAGTTGAGTTTGTGCAAGGAATATATGAACCAGGATGTATTTTGAAAATAAGAGCAAAAATTATTCCTGTTTGTCACTCCTTTCTTCATCACCTACGTATTTTTAGTATACTATATAAAGAGCATGTAGGTCATATAAACAATAAGCAATAGTTGTAAGTATCGAAACATAATGCAATTTCCCATTTAGACCATGAGTACTTTGCTTTATGATGGAAACGATGATGTCTTTAAGCTATGATGAATAGAAACTAAATCCTAAGGCCATGAGATGGTGTTCATAGGCCATGAAAATGATGCCTTTAAACTATGATGCCTTAGGGTAATCATACAAGGATAAAAAACATATCTGTTAAATTTTTGGGTTGGATGTTGGGCCTCTTAATATAGTATCCAATTGGCTATCAGGCCTATCAATGCAATGTCGGGTTGGATTTTTAGCCTATTCATGTAGTGTCAGATTGGTTGTTGGGCCCATTAATGCAGTTTCAGATTATCTATCAAGCCTATTAATGCAGTGTCAGATCGACTATCAATCATATCCATATAGTGTTGGATCAGCTGTTAGGCTTATCGATATAGTGTCAGATTGGTTATCGGGCCTATTGATACAGTGCTAGATCGACTATCGAGTCTGTCCATGTAGTGTTGAATTGACTGTTGGGACTGTCCACGTAGTGTCATATTTGTTGTCTGATGTGCTATAGAAATATAGCACTTTTGAAGCTTAAAATAAGGAAAATATCCAAGTTTCAGAGTTTTTTTGTTAGATATGATGTGTTTTGAGTATGTTTTGTAGGAAATCATGTTTTGGATTCTAAGTTTGTGAAAAGGATGAAAAAGGTGTTTTTCGCTACTAATTGGAGCAATTATGAATGTTATGGACACTTTCTGGCTTGTTCGTGATCAAACTATGTGCCAGAATTGAAGAAGAGATGAAAAGATGACTCTCGGCACTTGCTAAGTAAAATACCCTAGGTTTTGGACCTTGAAAAACTCTTGAGCATTTAGATTACTATCCTTGGAATGGCTCACCATATGATTTGTATGGTATGGGTATGGATTGGGTGACCTAACTCGTAAGGTGTCCAATGAGTAATAGTTAGTTTTCTTTTCTGGTTATGACTTGGTGGGTACGAGTCATATGCTTTGGTGATAGGTCATTGGGTAGATCCTTCACTTAATCTAAAACATTAGTGATTTGACTTGACTCTGAGAATGAGCGGCTCACTAAGAGCCATGAGGATAGGGTACGAGCAATATAGTGGATTCATATGTTGTCCAGCATCGATCTCTCTGGTTTCTATCTTGGGTACTATTGGTCCATATGAGTCATACGGTCTAGTCATAAGTTGGATTATAGAGTCATATGGTGGATAGTGTATGAGTGTCCAACCTTCTTTTCTAGTTACTACTGGATGGTACCAGTCATATATCATGGTGATGAGTTGGAGGGTCAACTCGTACCCATCCGCGGTGATTTTACAGTTTTAAGTTAGGAGTATTCTGGACATTTTTCCTCTTAACTCCTTTTGAACTCACTACATAAAGCATCTTTTGAGACTTCATTAACATATTATTCTCAATCAAACACTCTTAAAATCTCTCTTAAGCTGTTAGTTAAAAAAGGCTAGGGTTTCTACAAGGCAATCAATTAGGGGATTTCAAGAGTGAATTTATCCATCCTCTTTGGTGTCTAACGCATGTTACTCCTCCCGCATTGTTAGTTCAACTAAAAACTTGTTTTAATGAATGGTGTTTATGGTATTATTTTGGGTTTTTAAATAGATATTGGGGTTTTTTGTTGTTTATGGTTGGATAATATTTTTTCATGTTTTAATTATTATTTTTCATGTTATAATTATTGTTTGAACATGTGGTTGCATGGGAATGGTAAATTGACACTTGGTTTTGGTTTTTGAAATTATATACACTCAACAGGTTTGTTAAAATGCCAATGAGAATGATTTTGTCACATAGTTTGACTATTCATAGAATCTTTACATTGCATAAAACGTAATGAAACTTAAATTAGATTAGTTGGTTTTAAATGGGTTGGAAATGCCTTAATGGCCATGGTTTTGGTTTAACTGAAAACTTTGGAGTCAAATTGGTTTAATGGTTTTGGTATGGCATAAATAGATAGACTTGCACACTCTAATTTTTGTCTGACGATATCAACGACTAATGCCTAAACAAAAGACTCCTTGGTAAATAGTTGAAATGTGAAAATAGTTTTAATATAAGCTTAAAGGGGGTTGTGTTATCAAAGCTATGGAAAGTAGAGGTCTCGGGGGGATTACTACTGGAAACTCATGTTTATCGTTATGAGGTTTGGTCATGGTGACCATGTGCATGATGTCACACTTATATTTTGGGAGATGTACTAGTCATATAAAGTTTTATCCTCCGGTTCATGTGGTAATCATGCATCGTGGCCCTTTCAGTTAAGCGAGATGAACCCTTATAGCCCATGGGTGGTTTTAGGATAACATAGTTACACAACCCAGGTAAAGGTTTTAAATGCATGCTAAACCCGATTCCCTTTCCCGACACAATACATATATCTATGTATGTGATTACATATCATTATTTACCTTAGTTTTTAATTACTAGCATTATTTTATCTTATCCCTGAGTACATGCTAGTGTTCACTCTGCTAACTGTCTTCCAGTGTTGTACCTCCACGTGATGCAAGAACCGGCCATACTACCATTCCTCCTACTCAGTGACTTGGATTTAGGGACAGCATTGAGTCAGACTGAAGTAGTGAGCTTCCATACTCCAAAAGGCTCCATTTCATGCTATGAACTTCTTTTGTGTTTATTATTTCTTTGGTTTAGTTTTTCTATGGGCAGGGGCATGTACCGATCGGGTGTTATAAATTCTGGATAGAGGCTTTGTCAAAAAACTATAGGCATGGACGGTGTCAGTATTAGTGTCAGCCTTGGTATTGGTATTGGCATTTGGGTTGGCACTGATTATATATTTGATTGAGGTTTTTGGATTATGATTAAAGACTTTGTTTAATGTCTAAAAAATATTATTGTTTTATCTTATTATATATTTGGAATACATCTGTCATAGGATATACGACAGTTACGATTGGGTATTGGAGGTTGTCTCTAGTCCTAGTAGGATTTAAGATGCCCAACACGATCAGGCCCTGGTTCGGGCCATGTCACTATGTCAATGTATGGACTACAAGTAGTATTTATGGACTGCATGTGGGCAAAGCAAGTGCCAGAAGTCTAAAATCCCATGAGCTGACTTTTAGAAAAATTTTGGTCTACCAGTTATAGTCGCAACTTGCGCCCTCTGCCTGGCCACAAGTACTACTTGAGCCCAAGGACAGGTCACAAGTAGAGACCATAAGTGGTGACCAACTTTATTTTGTCCTATTTTGTTCGGTATTTAATTTTAGGGTTTTCTTATGTAATATAAATACCCCTTATTTATTTTTTGGTAGAAGTTACACGCTCTTGATATTGACAAATATATTTTAATTCCAAGATTCAATTTTGGTCTTGGAATTCTCTTGTATTTGACTTTTGTAGATTTATTCAGTTATGTTTTTAGGTTTTCTACTTGTTATGTGATTTCATCTATGCTTTTGCACATGATCTTGGTTGATTAAATGATAAGTATGAGCGGCTAAAATCCCATAGCTATGGTTGTGGAAACCCTGGTGGATTAACGAAGTAGGAGAAGTGCTATTGTTGTTCTGAACTAATACCTATGCATGAATTGTATTATCTTCACTTTAATAGTTATTCTAGCAGTTGCAAATGATAGGATCCCGCCTAGATTATTGCTACTTAGTCTAAAAGAGTAGTAGTGACTAGGAAAAGATAATGACAACAATAATTTGGAGTTTAACTCTCAATCCATGCTACTAGGTACTATTTAAGTAATATGGTTAGATTTCATCTAATAAATAGAAACTCAAAAGGTAATAGTCAATTGGGATCAAGATAAGGGTTAGTAAAAAGACATCTTAAGACTCAAAAAGTAAAGGGTAAAATTAGTTTGCTTATCCAAAAGACTATAGATGGTACATAACTTATCGATTCTGCATGCAAGGTATTAGGTTGGTTTAACAAATAATGATTAGCCTACGGAGTTGAGAAGCCAGGGGGAACATAATCCTAGTGTTCACTTACGATTAATTACAACCAAAGTTGATATTTGCTACTAGTTTGACATTGATACTCAAAACGCCTATTTACTTTTCTAGTTTCGCTCGTTGATTATAACAGTTGAGAGCCACTATTGGATATATTTCCTTTGGTTTCAACCCCAACCTTTGTTGGGTTACTATATTTGGCAGTGACTATATCATCTTCTAAGAGGCGGTATATCTTGAATGTCACCAAATTTTTGCATCGTTGTCGGGGAATTACATTGTGGATTTCTCATTGGAAGATGTTGCAATCTTTGGGTTTTTCTTTTTCTTTTTATTCTTAGTTGGGTATACATTGGTGTATGCCTAGCATATCGAATAGAAGCAATCCCTTACTCCCAGTAAATTTGAATATAAAGAGGATCTTAGAAACACCTAGTAGGATGGTGGAACAGAAAAGAGTTGATGATCCTGAATGGGTTTGTGATGTTGTACCTCTCCCTCCTCCTGGAAGAGATGAGGACAATGTTGATTGATAGATTCGTGAGATTTTACCTTAAGATAAAAATAAAAAGAGGGAAGTAGAAGAAGCTCAATGTATAGCTTAGGAAATAAAGTTAGCTGAGCAGTGACAGGTAGCAGACTGTCGAGCAGTACACGGTGGAAATTAAAACAAAGTCAGAGAAGGCCGTTGTTAAGTGATCCCAACATATCAGTATGTTTATCCATATGAAGATGATGAAGAAGATCTGGGATACGTTGAGACAGTTGAGACTGGGGCCATTATCCCTTCTATTTTGCCCCCACATGCCAAGTTTAATATCGTAAGTACTATAATCAAACTCCTATACTTGAAGGATGTGTTTGTGGGGTTTCCCACAGACGATGCAAACATACATCTAGAAAATTTTATTGGGAGCTGCATTTTATATACCATACCTTGAGTAGATCAGGATGCCCTAAGATTGAGGTTGTTTCCCTTTTTGTTTATTGGAGAAACATCTTTATAGTTAGGGAAACTTCCAAGAGGATGTATAACTACATGGAGTGAGTTACGTAGACAATTCATGAATAGGTTCTTTCCTTCATCCAGGGTACTACAACTCAAGGATGAGATTTGTAAGTTTAGGCAATTGCAGTTAGAATCTATATATGAGGCATGGTTCAGGTTCACGAATAAGCTTAGCATGGTACCCAATAACCGGATTTCAGGGATAAGCTTGTTGGAGATATTCTACAGAGCCTTGACTATTAATTCTAGAGCAATAGTTGACACTATATACAAAGGAGCCTTTATGAGATTACTATTTAAGATAACTTCTAGTATTATAGAGCAGATCTCATTAACTAACCAAGGGTGGCAAACTCAAGAGGTTGACAGAGGTTCTGATATTTGTGATGCTGGAACTTTTAGAGAGTAACTGAGGGCATTGTAGCTCGGGAGATTTCATTATTAAGGACTAATATTGGAAAGTTGTCCAAACAATTCACAATAATAAATGCTAAAAAGGCTAATACAGTAGGGGTACAGAGTGCATCCTCTAGAGTTCATAGGCCTGCATTAGTAGAGGAGGCAAAATATATGGATCATCAGTTGGAGGGTTTACGAGCCCAAGGGAAAGGGAATTAATCTTGAAACTATTATGATGATAAGGAAAAATACATTCCACCTAAAAGACGAGATGCGGTAAAGAGATGTTATCAAAGCTGATGAAGGGTCAAGAGAGCTAAGAAACTTGCCTTAAGGAACTCAAGGATGATATTTCAGGATTGACCTAGAAGGTTGAGTCACATTTCCCTGCTATTAAGTAGTTAGAGTAGCAGTATGGTAAAATATCTGCCACTTTGGCCCAATGACAGATAGGTGCACTTTCTAGTGACAATATGCAAAATCCTCTGAAACTCGTGCATTGTCTTGATATTAACACTAGGAGTGGTTCCCCACCATATGAGTGCTTTTTTCCTGCTACTAATGATCCAAGAAAGGATAATATTATAATGGATAACCCATCTGAAGTTGAGTTTGAGAAGCTAACTTGAGAGTGATGATGACTGGGTTATAGAAGAGCTCTAAGATACAGTGCAACAGTTCAGTGCAAATTCTCATGTTCCATTAGATGAAAAAAAAAGGGGACCCAGGAGCAGTCACCATCCCATGTTCTATTGAGCCTTATGATATTATTTAAGCTCTATGTGATTCGGGAGCAGGAATAAATGGAATTCCATTGGTGATATATAAGGTGTTGGGTTAGGACAGCTCAAGCCTATATTTGTAAGGTTGTTGATGCTTGACTCAACTGTAAAACATCCAGTGGGCATTGTGCACAATATAGAAGTAAGGGTGGCATCATTTATTTATCCGACATATTTCATGATTTTAGATTATGAAGTGGATGCCCACTTTTTGATTATCTTGGGTAGACCTTACTTGTCCACTAGTTGGGTGTTGATTCTTGTGGACCCGAAAGAGGTCACCTTTGATTGGAACAATGAGAAAATAGTGTTAAATATATGCATGACAGTCCAACAGATAGATAATGTGACAGTGGTAACAGTGATTGATGCACTGGATAATGATGTGGTTGCAATAGATATACCTATTGATGAAAGATTAGGGATAGGAGAATTAATAACAGTGATCATGAACTTTGTGAGTGATAGGATAGATGAATATAATGAGATGGTTCATGCACTACATGGCATAAATTATTACAAATATGCCCCTAAGAAACTGGATCTTAACTTGAAAAATAGAACTACACCTCCTTCAAAACCATCAATTGAGGAGCCACCTGTATTGGAATTGAAACCCCCCCTTATATTTGCAGTATGCATTCTTGGGGGCCAATAAAACCTTACCGGTGATCATTGCAATAGATTTGGCTGGAGCACGGCTGCAAGATTTGATATCTGTATTATAGAAATTTAAGAAAGATATTGGGTGGACCATTACAGACATTATGGGGATTTTACTAGGTTTATCCACACACGAAATACTGCTTGAAATAGACAACATTCCCATTATTGAGCACCATAGGTGACTATATCCTCCAATGCAAAAGGTGGTGATAAAGAAGATAATCTAGTGGTTAAATACTAAAGTGGTTTTTCCTATTGCAGAAAACAAGTGGGTGATCCCGGTTCAATGCATGCCCAAGAAAAGAGGAATCACAGTGGTTTCAACTGAAAAGAATGAATTAGTACCAATGAGGCTTGTGGAAAGTTAGATAGTATGCATGGATTATAGAAAGTTAAACAAGTGGACACAGAAGGACCACTTCCCTATATCGTTCATATATCAGATATTGGATAGATTAGTAGGAAAGGTTTGGTAATATTTTCTTAATGGGTATTTGGGTTATAATCAAATCATGATTTCTCTTGAAGACCAAGAAAAGACTGCTTTCACGTGCCCCGATGGAACTTTTGCGTTCAAGAGGATGTCATTCGGGTTATGTAATACTCCTGCTGTTTTTAAGAGATGTATGATGTCCATATTCTTTGACATGGTGGTAGAAACGATCGAAGTATTCATGGATGACTTTTCAGTGGTTGGGGACTTATTCGATAACTATTTGGTATATTTAGCTAGTGCATTGCAGAGATGTAAAGAGTGTAATTTCGTGCTAAATGAGGAAAAATTCCACTTTAGGGTGAAAGAAGGTATCGTGCTCTGGAACAATATCTCCAAACATGGTATTGAGGTGGGAAAAGTGAAGATTGAGGTGATTAAGAAATTACCACCGCTAGTGTTAGTTAGAGGCATACAAAGCTTTTTGGGTTACACAGGTTTCTATTGGAGGTTCACCAAGGACTAATATAAAATTGCAAGTCCTATATGCAAGCTTTTGAGAAAGAGGTAAAATATCTATTCAATTATGCTTGTCTTAAGGCTTTTAAATGACTAAAAGAGAGGTTGATTTTAGTGCCTATAATTGTGCCTCCTGATTGGCTGACACCATTTAAAGTAATGTGTGATGGGAGCGTAGTAGACTTGGGATCTGTTCTAGGCCAAAGAAGAGAACAAATACTACACCTCATCTACTATACCAACAAATCTTTAAACCCCGGACAGAAAAATTATACAGTTACAAAATAAGATTACTTGCAGTGGTTTTTGCTTTTGAAAATTTTTGGTCTTACTTGATTGGTACTAATGTCATAGTGCACGCTGACCCTAAAAACTTGAGATACTTGATGTTAATTAAATATGAGATACTAATGTCATAGTGCACGCTGACCCTAAAAACTTGAGATACTTGATGTTAATTAAATATGTGAAACCAAGATTGATTTGTTGGGAGTTTTTGCCACAAGATTTTGATTTTGAAGTACAGGACAGAAAAGGAAAAGAAAATGTCAGTGTCAAGGCAATATTTCACGGATCCATGAACTCCCCATGACACCTATTCTAGAGTTGGAGTTGTTTGATATGTGGGGGATTGATTTCATAGGTCCATTTGTTAGCTCCTATGGATGAGATACATTTTGGTAGCAGTTTAATATATGTCAAAATGGGTGGAGGCAGTTGTGCTTCCATATAATAAAGGTAGAAAAGTCATTGCCTTTTTGAAGAAAAATAGTTTTTCTCGATTTGGCACTCCCAGTGATATTATTAGTAATGGAGAGCCTTACTTTTGCAACCGCTTGTTCAAAGCCCTACTTTATAGATATGGTATAAGGCATAAGGTGGAAACACACTACCATCCTCAGATAAGTGGGCAAGTGGAAGTATCTAATAGAGAGAGAAAGTCCATCTTGGAGAAATCCGTGAATGCCAACAGGACTGATTGGTCTAGAAAGTTAGATGATGCATTTTAGCCTACTGGATATATTATAAGATCCTTATGTGTGCCCCTACATATCAGCTTGTATACGGCAAGGCTTGCCATTTACTGGTTGAGCTTGAGCATAAGCAAATATGGGCATCAAAAAAACTAAATTTTGAGTGGTGTGATACAGCAAACTTGAGGTTTAGCAAGGTGTAACGACCCAAAATCACCTCCAGGGTTGTCACACGGTGCTTAGGGTTACAAGTATCTCCAAGCTAAACCTTTGAACCTATCACTTCCCATAATTCTCATTCAAGAAGGAATATACAAAACACTGACACCGTCATATCAAATGAAAGGAAATACGAAGATAATACTCGATCTAAACGACAAAATACTGGGAATCTTAACACAATAATAGTCTGATAACCAGTCTGACAAAGCCTCTACTACTCCATGAACTTGATAGCCATTGGGACAGGTCCCCCAACTGACTCAAACTAAACTGAAAGTAATAACATAAACACTGGAATACTTAAATGTCTGAAGATAGGTCCTTGAACCATGAGGACTCACCACTGTAGAAATATAGGCAAAGGTACTCGAGAATCACTGACGAGACAGGGACTGAGCACCTGAACCTATATTATAAGACAATGTAGCACATAGACATATATGTGGATCAACATTGGGGAATGCATTGAGTATATGGGGGTGTATACATTTACAGAAAACAATATCAATACTCTTTAATCAAATCATGAATGAAAATAGGAATGACTCACATGGCTTGAATAAGTCAAACTGTAAAGCTCATAAAAAATGTAGAATGAAGCATGTAACACAAATCTCGTGAGTCATTATACTTTATCTTTAAAATCTGTGCTCTCCTCTTATTCTCATTACTCATAGGATGAAGGAAGCTTTAAACAATACTTTTAACTCATGCATATGTCTCATAGAGAGTAAAACTTCTTTATTGCTCAAGAATTATAACTCTTTTGAACTCAAACACTAGGAACTCAAAATCATATAACTTTAGTTTAAAAATCGGTGATCAACTCGTACTAGTAGAGAAAACTACTTCCTTCTTTGAAAAACTCCTTAAAGCAGTTCATTTATTTTAGAAAATATCTCATCCCAAAACTTTAGGGAAAATATTCTATCTCAATGGAAAATACTTTAGTTTAGGGATGCTCTCTTAACCGACATAACCCATGAGAGCTACATGGAGTCTAATGTCTTGTCCTCCTAAGGAAGAAACCTCACATTGGCGAGATGCGTCATACTCTTTCCAAGGAGTATAACCTCAACTTAGTTATCACTTATCTCGGCTTCGGGCCCAATCATCTCTGACTTAGGCCTAAAATCTCAAACCTATGGTGGAACGTAGTTATGGGGTAAGAAACCATGGTAACTTACCCAACTCGGTGTAAAATACTTCTCCCTTTATTTTATGTCACTCATCTCATAGAAATCCACTTTCAAAATAATATTATGGTTCATAAGAACCTAACAGTCAAATCTATAATCTCATGTGGTAGAGTGGATTTCAAACTCTATGACCATTAGGTCAAAACATTTCTCAATAATCTCAAAATACTCAAATCATGGGTGCTTATAGCATAATAGTTCCTAAAATTCCAAGTCTCAAGTAGGGCTTAGTGACCCATAATTCAATCTCAAGTTAAAACTCATGATAATGCATAATAGATAGCATATAAATTCATAATTCATATAAAAATTTGAAAGTTACAGTAATTTGTCTCAAAATATCAATATACTCATATACTTCAATTTCTAGAACATTAAAACTCTTAAATTATCAAGGAATAACAACATAGGGTATAAACCCAGCTTCAATTTCTTAAGAAAACATGCAAAATCTTGCTTTTACACTCTAAATTCATGGGAAACATCAAGATCTTGCAACCAATAACAATGGGTGAAAAACCCTAATTCAATTTCATATAAAATCTCATAAGTTGCAGAAAATTATAGTTTAAATAAGACTTTGGGCACAAGGGTAGAATGATTACCCATGTTCAAAACCCCACAGACCTTAGATTATGAAATTATATGAACAAGCTTGCTTCAATGCTTTTTCTTACTCTTGAGAGAGGGTTCTTGCAACCCTTGAATTTGGAGAACTCAAATCTCAACTCAATTTGTAGAATCTAAGGTGAGTTCTTAAATTTCTTGGAGAAGGGTTTTAGATTTGATCTTGAGGGAGAAACCCTAGCCCTCTTGTATTTAGAATGATGAATGAAGCCATTTGATTTTCTTGGAATATATCTGGTTGATAAAAGAATGGAAAAGACCAAAAAAAACCCCTTAAACATGACTTAAAAATACTGAATGAGGGCTGCAACAATCAAAGCGATGACCCTTCACTAGTCTGATGGTCTGTCGGATCATCTGTCATATACCGGTCAGAAAAAGAACACACTGCCTCGATGTGACGGTCGAAGAGACAGTCCATCACAGCCTTGATGGTCCGTTGGATCATCCATCGCACGTTGTACAGGATGAGACCATACTGCCTCAGTGGCGATGGTCTTTGTGATGGTCCATCGCCGCCTTGACGGTCTGTCATCCTGGCCTTCGCACTTGGGCCAGTAAAAGGAGTTACTGCCTTGGTTGTAATGGTTAGAGCGATGTTCCATTGCAAACTCGATGGTTTGTCGGATCATCCCGTCGCACCTGGGTGGTTCCGACAACTGCCAGTAAAATGACCCTAACTTCTCACCCTGATATCGGATTTGGATGAAATTAATATTATTGGAAAGGTAATTCAATTATCTAAATGAAAAAGGTCAAATTTAAGAAAATTCTATATGGTTTAAACACCAATAATTTGGAAAGTGTCTTCTCAATCTTTTATGGCTAGAATTACACTTCACTTGACATGCTTTAAGGCTCGGACTATGAGAGAACTTTGCGGGGTCTTACATAAGGTGAATGAGTTCAACGAATTTTGTATCTGTTCTTATGAGTGCTTGGCTATATACAAAGAAAGAATGAAGTTTTATCACGATAGAAATATCAAGAAAAGAATATTTAATCCCGGTGATTGGGTCTTGTTATACAATTAAAGACTACACTTGTTTCCTGAAAAGCTGAGATCTAGGCGGACTGGACCATTCATTGTGTTTAAGGTATTCCCTTATGGTGATGTTGAAATAAAGCATGATAATGACATCCCATTCAAGGTAAATGGGCAGCTGTGAAATACTATATGGGAAACTGAGGAAGTTTGAGTCTTTGTTGAGATGGACCTTGGCGAAGTATAAATATCCAAGGGAGCTGAGTCATTCCGCGATAATAAATCAGGCGTTAATTGGGAGGCAACTCAAGTTACATGGATACATAGTGCATCCCAAGTATTTTCTCACTAACCTTTGGTTTATATTATTTTTTCTTATTAAGGATAATGCATAATTTTTAGTTGGGGGTGGGGTATACCATAGCATTCATAAGTTCTTATTATCGTTCTTCTTTTCCTATTGGCTGCGGTATGGTTGTATATCCGAAAAATCTAGGATAATTTGTGTCGTTTGTGTTTTATTTCGTATTGTGATATATTTTTGTGTAATTAAGAGATCCATAAGTATTTAAGGCAGCAGTTATGTTTTGATATATTTTTGATACCTCTCTAAATTTTGTGTTTTAGAACTATATGAATGTTATATGTGTGATCATTATGGATTTTTTTTGGAATTAGGATTAGGGACATGATAATAACTTGCTAACAATTGCATGAATCATATAAGTAGTAGCTTATAATATTGACTCTGTGCTATGTGTGTGTAAGATGCTACTTAGTTCTCTTTGTTTTTTGAATTCAGAACTTACTCGGTTAGTCTTACCTAGGATGTAGGATAGTCGGTTAGGAAAGGATCTTAGGTCGTTGTTGATTTAAGTCCACTTTTAGCCTAAATGACCTTCCATGTGTGAAATGGTCTCCCTTGATCCCTGTTTTGAGCCTTATAACCTATTTTTATTATTACACCTATTCACCTTCCTATTTGTGCTATAATGAATCAATTTAGGCCTGGTCTTTCTTGGACATTGTGCACCTCAACTCAACCAAAATGCCTAAGTTGAGAGTGGCTATCATAGGGATACATAGTGTAAAGTGGGTATGAAGAAGGGAGATATAAGAGTAAAAGTTAGTTGGGATGGGTGAGGTAGAAAAAAATTATAAAAAAGTGAAAAAAAGAAAGAATAAAAGACCACACCCAACCTGAATATCCAATAAAGAATAAAAAGGGAGAAATAAGGGTGGAATAAAAGAAAAATTGTCTAGTAAGTGAAACCCCAAGGTTAGTATAATGCCTAGGCTTAGTCACTTGATATGTCCACATATATGATACAAGCCCCTATGCCTATATTAAAAGACGAGAAAAGTCCTATAGTGATACTAACTTGTCTATCTGAAAACTAAGGTAAAGAAAATAAGGGCAAGCCTATGGTATTTGATGAATATTGTTGGAACTTATCTTCTTAGTGTGAGTGTATCTTGACTTTCCATTCATTTATAAGCATAATTTCATATGCGTAAAGTGGGACATCTTTTTTTGAAGGAACATATGTCATATTGCTAGCTATTTGCTGGTTTTGGGTAGTGTAACTTGTATATATGAGTGGTTGTCTAATGCTAATGTAAGGCCCTAAATTCATCCCATTATGTCACATTATTGTGCTTCATGTTTATACATAATTGGTTTGGAAAAGTGAGGTTCAGGGGGGCGTAGTGTTTTGATCTTAAAGTGTTGATTAACTACCTTGACTAACTTAGATTCTCCTAGTTAAGTGTTGTCTTTGATTTTTTATGTTTTATTGCCTACGGACATGCAAGCTTTCTAAGTTGAGGGTGTTGATGTGCTATAGAATATAACACTTTTGATGCTTAAAACGAGGAAAATAAACAAGTTTCTAAGGTTGTTTTGTTAAGTGTTTTTGTAATACCCCGAGATTCCCAATACTAGTAGAACTTTTCTTCAAACACATGAGAAATAAATTCTAGTGATTTGGTAGTTTTATGATCAAGTTTGATGTATATTAAGGCCTCAAATACATCCTAGCTATTAGACGAATCAAAACATCCTTAACGATTGAATTCTTGAGAAGGATATTATCATAGTAAATTTCAGATGATCATATCTCTTGATATCCTATGAATTTTTGAGCACATAACCCACTAATACATATATAATTGAATTATCTTTCCAACAATACCAATTTCCCCTAAATCCAGTATCGGAGGAAAAAGATATACCCATTTTACTCTAGCTTGTTAGCCTGGGAACACAGTGACGACATCAGCTAGCAGCTTATCATAGATCTAATGAATTATCAGCCCATGTCGTCAAACTTAGACAGAAACCCATCAATTTTAGCTCTCAGGTGACGACCTGGGCGGATGGGCTATCATAGATTTGATGGCTTATCGGCCTTGGTCATCAGCAGAAAATTTCAGCAACTGGGAAGTGATTTCCTAGGGGTATTTTGGTATATTTCCTCACCCTGAAACATACCCCCATGACATAAAATGGCAAAAACTCATACTTAGCTATTGTGATTTAGTTTCAAAAGATCTTTACCCTCTTTTTTCCCAAGAACAAACTTAGGGTTTCTTCTCAATTAACTTCAAGACCCCATCACACTCTCCACAAGGTAATCAAGAATTAAGATTCCCATTCAAGAACTTTCAAGAAAAGTCATTCTCATTTAAGATTCAAGCTTTTGAGTTATGTTAGATGTTGATTCTTGGGTTTCTTTCACCCAAGAAGTTCACGAATCCTTTTCTAAATTCAAGATTATATATTTATGAGATTGTCATGATTTTTGTGAATAGAAATTAAAGTTCATGTTGTTGATAAGTTTTAATTCAAGACTTGATTTCAATGATCCAAGCTTTGATCCTACTATGAGATGTTTTTGATAAAACCCCTTCAAGTTGCATGATATTAATGTATTCATGATAATTAAGTATAGAATTTATGGTATAACTAAAGCATGCTCCCCATATCTTTGATAGAATGCTTAAGTAAAGAGAATAGTGCCTTTTTAGTATGTTAAGCATGAAATCCCAAATTATGTGATAACTAGTACATGCCAAGCGTTTGTTGAAATGCCTTAGTGAATGTATTATGATAAGTTGCATGCATTTTTATCCATGTGTATTCCTTATTGAACAACTATGAGATATATTTACATGTTTATGAGATTCAAGTGATTGACGAGATATCATATTAATTGTGTTATGAGTGAAAGTCCATTGTCATGATATTCAAGTGTGGTCCTATATTATTTATTTATGCTATCAAGTCCTGGACTTAGCTACTTGTCTAGAGCAGAGTCAGTCTCAAGATAATCTCAGTTGTGCTATGATCAGTAGAATTCTGTTAGCAATAGAATTTAAGAAAATTTAGTAATCTCAGTACTAGTTCAATCCAATCTCCATAGCAGTCTAACTCAGTTCTGAATCTAGTTTGAACCTCAGTAGTATTCAGAATTCAGTATAGCTTTCAGTAAAGCTCAGTAAGTTGCAAAACCCAATAGTATTCAGATAGAAAGTAGAATTCGGAAGTGTTCAATCAGACAACGGAATCAAGTGAACTGAGTAAGATCAGTCAAGTAAGATGATTAGTAATAGATTTAGCTCAGTCTAATACAGTTTAAGAATCAGTTCCGTGTCTTTCAGTTGGGATTAAAAACTAGCACCGAGTGAGTGCAGGGACGACGACTTCCCTGTTAGAGAGGCAGAGTCATTAGCATCAGTCCCTAAACTCTAGAACTGCGCAGCCAGTGTAGGAACAGAAGTCACCCGTTAGATTAAAGCTTGACCACCTTCTAGGAGTCACCCGATGCCTTAGGCTTGACTTTCCGTTCAGGGTTACCCATTAGAGAGGCTTGACCATAGTGATGCGTTTACCTGTGGCATGGTACTGACACCCTTCCATCTAAGGTTATAGGTTGGACCCCAATAGTTTACATCGGGGCATGTAGGTTCAGTAAGAATTCCCACAATTTTAGCTTCAGCTTCATTCTTAGTCAAGAACTCAGATAGTTCTTCAGATTTAGGACCGTCAGATACGGTAAAACAGCTTAGTGAGATGCATAAATAGTTCCCCACATTCAGAGATCACCCACTATATGGACTTGATCTCAAACTCAGTGAATCATTATGATTATTAGTAGATTCAGATATCACCCGCTAGATAGGCCTGATCTCATATATAAACCATCATAAACATAGTAGAATCAGAGGTTACTTGATAGATAGGCCTAATCTCAAATATAGTCAAACATTATTATTATGAGTAGACTCAGTTGTTCAGTATCCCAGAGTTAGTGAACTCTGATATCAATACTAGTAGTGTAACACCCCATATTTTGTACTAGAATAAAAATCCATTATTCATATACGTAGATATTTTAAAAGCCTCAAATCCTATGTAAATTTAGAATGTTAATGAATTATGTAGTGTGGGAATCTATTTGAGCATGAATTTAGATCATAGAGGTACCCTAACGCAAGGACAAGTTGAAAGCTTTTCTATCGTCCAAGTTTTAGTGAGCGTCAAAACTTAGGTCAATTCAATTGACCATAACTCCTTGTATATATAGAATTTGAGGACGTAATATATGTTAAATAAAATCTCTTTGAATTAGCTTTCCATCAATACTAATATTTCCCAAATCCAATACCGTAGCAAAAATTTATACCCATTTTATTGCAGTTTGTCTGCCTGGAAAACTGAGTGGTGACATTCATGATAAATTATCACAATTGTGATGACTTATCACAAACGTCGTCAGCCTTACCCAGAATCCAGCCCCCAGTGATGATATTTTTGATAAGTTATCACAGGTGTGATGACTTATCACGAATGTCATCATCCTTAGGTAAAACTCTATCAATTTCGACCCCTCAGTGATGACATTTGTGATGACTTATCACAAGTCTGACCGCCTACCACAAATGTCATCAGCCTTAGACTTTCAGCAACTGGAAAGCAGTTTAGTATGGGTATTTTGGTATTTTTCCATCACCTCTCACGACTTACAACCTTCAAGGGACGTAACTTTCTCCTATTTTTCTTTAGTTAAACATCCAAAAAAACCTCTCTTACACTTTCAACCACAAGATAAGGGTTTTTATTAAAATCATCTCCTAAAAGAAAGATTCAATTCCTTTTTCCAAGATAATCAAGAATTAAGTTTCCCAATCCAAGAACTCTCCTGCAACTCATCAAAGTTTCCTTTCTAAGGTATGCATAGTGGTCATCCATGGATCCCTTTCATCCATGGAGCTCAAGAATCATGTTTTAAATCATAAATTGTGATTTCCTTATTGTGTTATGACTATATTCATGTTGATGATTGTTGTTTGAATTCAAGGTTGTATCTTGATGTGTTTTTCATGAAGCGTGTGAGTAGGTTAGTTGAAACCCATGAATTTTGGATGGATTAAGATTGTCAAATTGATAAGTACAGCTGTGCCCAAAGTTATGCATGTAAGGTATTTGACAAAATTCCAAGAATGATAGAATCCATGTTTTTATGACTTAATAGTGCTTAAATGACAAGTCTATGTTCTATTCCTTATGTTTCCACATGAATTCCATGTTATTGATATGTGTAGTTGTTATGAGTTATTGCTGTTATATGGAATGGCCATGATATTTAGGTATGCAAGTATACCCATGTTATATGTATTTCCTTTCATGTATAAGGTGTTGAGAACCATGTGTCGTATGAAATCTCCTACTTATGGTATTATGAATTGTGGATGTTATTCCTATGATCAAGAAGTATCATGTTTGTCAGTTTCCTTCCATCAAGTCCTGGGGGTGCTTGTACCCAAAAAATATAGCTGTGTGCCTAGAGCTGAGTCAGTCTCAAGATAGTTTCAGTCATACTATGATCAGTAGAACTCAGTCAATTACGAATTCAGAACTCTTAGACAGTTATAGAACTTAAGAAATCTCAGTTATCTAAGTATCATTATAATTCCATCTTCAGTTTAAGTACTCAGCTCATATCTCAGTAGCATTCAAGAAATCAATTCAAAACTTAGTATCATTCAGTCAGATAATAGATTCAGTAGTATTTTGTCAGATAATGAAACCAAGTGAACTCAGTCAGCTAAGTCAAGTAAGAAACTCAGTAATAGCTTCAGTTCAGATCAAGTACATGTTCTAAGAATTAGTTCAGAGTCGTTCAGTTGGGAGTAGGAACTAGCACCGAGTGAGTGCAGGGATGGCGGCTTTCCATCAGAGAGGCAGAGTCATTAGAAGCAATCCCTAAACTCCAGAACTATATTACTAGCGCAAGATGTAAGAGTCACCCTTCAAAAAAAGGCTTATCACCTGTTAGAGAGGCTTGACTATTATACTGCCTTAGGCTTGGCTTTCTATGAGGGTCACCCGTCAGATAGGCTTGACTAGAGAGGTCTTTAACTGTGGCACGGTATTGACACCCTTCTAGTTGGGTTTACAGGTTGGACCCCACTAGTTCAGACTTGGGCCATGTCGGTTAAGTGAGAACTCCCATAGTTACAGTTTCAGTATTAGTCTTCAGAGTAGAACCTAGAAATCAGGACTGTTAGATACAATCATCAATCTCAGTAAGGAACTCAGATAGTTCCATAAATTCATAGACCACCCGCTAGATAGGCTTGGTCTAATATAAAGTTATTCATTATCAGTACTTACAGAGGTTACCCATCAAATAGGCTTGATCTCAGTCTCAGATTTAGTTGAATATTCTCAATATCAGTTCCAGAGATCACCCATTAGTTAGGCCTGATCTCAAGCTTAGTCAGTCTTAATCATTATTAGAAGATTTAGAGTGTCATATACAGTCGCTCAGTTTCAGTTACTTACGTACATATGTATTCTCACATTAATATTAGTACGTATTGTTCATGCATATAAACCCCTTTACATTTGACCTACCTCACTCATATACTCAGTATATGCAGACGTACTGATGCATTTGCGCTATGGTGCTTTCTCTTATATTACACAATAGGTTCAGAGGCATGAGTTCCAGAGTAGCATTAGCATTACAGATTTCACCAGTCCGAGTTAGCAGTAAGTCCTCATTCTCCGAGGACATGATTACTACATTATTACTTTATATTTTAGTTTGGCTCTCAGTAGTTCGGAGTTAGTTGGAGACATGTTCCTTCCTCTCCCTACTTAAAACAGTTAGAGGCTTTTAGACTAGATTACAAACTAGATTCAGACTTTAGTATTTCTTTTTTGTTTTGGTATTGTGATACCACTTCATCGAGATGTTATTATTATTCAGATTATATTCAGTATTGAACCTTACGGCCTTTCAGTTCATATTTCCATATTTATTTCACATATTATGCAGTGTACAGGTAGAAATATCATTCATGGGTTAGCTTGTGGTCCCTCGGGGTCATGAGCACCATGTAGCATTTTGATTTAGAAAATCGAGGTATTACAAATTTGGTATCAGAGCCTAAGGTTTAATAGTTTCTTAGGAAGTCTGAAAGCCACATCTAGTAGAGTCTTGTACATGGGTGTGTTGCATGCCACATTTATGTGCAGGAGGCTATAAAATATTTTAGGAACAGTTTCTCTTCTTTCATGTCTTATATCGTGCTATAGAACGGTTTTCTAATAAACTTATGTGGTTTCTCATCATGTTCCGTTCATGTCAGCTTTACCTTACTCTTAAGGTAGCAGAAGTAGTGAGGCCAGAGTCCTACAGATCGATCTTTCTTGGACCGTTCCCGCAAATATTTTGGGATAGTGTCATCTAAAGTTGGGTAGATTATGTTTCATGGGGATTAGTTGTATAAATGGTGAATCAGTAGGCTTGAAACAATGTATGTAGGAGTTTAGGTTTAGTGATCCAGAGTTATATGTGTTGTTCATAGAGGCATTATGGCAATTCTCATGGTGTGGAGAAAATATAAGTTTTAGAGAGGTAACATTTGAAGGCTAGGATGAGAGTAGCATGTTTATTAAAGAATTATGGATATTCATATTATGCTTTAGAGACTAAGCTAGAATCTTTGAAGAATTTAAGTTGGTAGATTTTAGACTAAGTATGAAGGTGTGGATGTAAGTTTGAAAATGTGATATTAGCAGAGCATGATAGTAGCGGGTGTTATATTTATGTATAAGTGGCTAGACATGTTCTAGAGATTTCAGTAGGCTTGAATAGTGCATGCAAGTATTTAAGTTTGATGATTGCGGAGACTAATGAAAGTTAAGAGTTGTACCCCAAGGGATAGTATTAGCAGTGAGCTTTATACTTTTAGGTGCAGTATTGTCGGATGAGTTTTCATTTAGGTACATTATTGTATCACAGAACCTAGAGTAGATTGATTGTAGTTCAGTTTAGAGTTTAGTAAAGTGTTCCCAAATTTATGATGATGACTTGAGGCTAAGGTGGAAGGTTTAGTTTAAAGAATGGAGAAGCAGTGCTTCAGTTAAGCTTAAGTTTTCAGAATGAGTTAGTTAGTAAAGCCAATAGTTCAGTTTAGCAGTTCGACAATCAGATTCGTATAGTTTGTTTTCACATCTTTCCATCTAGTCATACTATCAGAAATCTCAGTAAGGTAACTATTCCAAGATATAGCACCTTAGTAGTTGCGAGTATAACTTAGTTCATGCATCATGCATTATCTTCAGCTCTCAAATGTTTAGATATAATCCGATTAATAGATACCTTGTGCACCGCCTCAGTAGTCCACAAGTATTCTAATAATGTAAGTGTTTTTAGAGGGACAAAGTGTCCCAAGGTGGAGATGCTCTATAACTCCCTGAAGTTATCTATTCCGTAAATCCATTCATTTTCATTCATAGATTGATATTAAGAGTTAGCATCAGATTTCATTGCACAGTCAGTCTTGCTTTCAAGAGTAAGTTCAGTTAGACCTCCATGCATTAAAAATGCATATTCAGTAGAGAAAGTTCAACTTATCAGTGTATTCAGTCATACGTTCATGAGAACAACTCAGTCAAGTATCCATGCATATCCGTCATGAGGATTCAACTTATCAATAGTCTCATCCAGGTATTCTATGCATCAGCTATGCATGCATACTCTACTGGAAAATTTAGTGAGTCAGTAATTTCTATCATATAGTCATATTTTAGATATTGACATCCCTTTAGTAAGTTTAGTTGATCAGTACTCGTAACTTATCAATCGACATTCGAGTACGAATGATTCCAAGGGCGAGATAATGTAACACCCCACATTTTGGACTAGAATAAAAATCCATTATTCATATATGTAGATGTTCCAAAAGCCTCAAATCCTATGTAAATTTAGTGTGTTAATCAATTATGTAGTGTGGGAATCTATTTGAGCATGAATTTAGATCATAGAGGTCCCCTAACGCAAGGACAAGTTGAAAGCTTTCCTATCATTTAAGTTTTAGTGAGTGTCAAAACTTAGGTCAACTTCAATTGACCATAACTCCTTGTATATATATATATATATATATATATATAATCATAGGACCGATAATTTTTCAAATGAAATTTCTTTGAATTAGCTTTCCAACGATACCAATTTCGCCCAAAATGTGATACCGGAGCAAAACGTTATGCCTATTTTACTCCAGCATGTCAACCTGGAAAACAAAGTGACGATATTTGTGATAACTTATCACAAGTGTGATGGCTTATCATAAACGTCGTTAGCCTTAGGCAGAATCCAACCCCTAGTGATGATATTTCTGATAAGTTATCACAAGTGTGACAACTTATCATGAATGTCGTCAGTCTTAGGCAGAAATCCATCAATTCCAGCCCCACAGTGACGACATTTGTGACAACTTATCACAAGTCCGATGGCCTATCACAAATATCGTCAGCCTTAGATTTTCAATAATTGGGAAGCAGTTTAGTAAGGGTATTTTGGTTTTTTTCCTTCACCTCCCATGACTTAAAACCCTCAAGGGACGTAACTTTCTCCTATTTTACTTAAGTTAGACATCTCAAAAACCCTCTCTTACACTTTCAACCACAAAATTAGGGTTTTTATTAAAATCATCTCCCAAAAGCAAGATTCAAGACCTTTTTCCAAGATAATGAAGAATTAAGTTTCCCAACCCAAGAACTCTTCAGCAACTCGTCAAAGTTTCTTTTTTAAGGTATACATAGTGTTTATCCATGGATCCCTTTCATCCATGGAGCTCAAGAATCATGTTTTAAATTATAAATTATGATTTCCTTGTTGTGTTATGACTATATTCATATTGATGATTTTTGATTGGATTCAAGGTTGTATCTTGATATGTTTTTTATGAAGCATATGTGTAGGTTAGTTGAAACCCATGAATTTTGGATGGATTAAGATTTCTAAATTGATAAGTACACCTATACCCAAAGTTGTGCAAGTAAGGTGTTTGATAAAATTCCAATAATAATAAAATCTATGATTTTATGACTTAATAGTGCTTAAATGACAAGTCCATGTTCTATTCCTTATGTTTCCACATGAATTACATGTTATTGATATGTGTTATTGTTATGAGTTGTTGTTGTGATATGGAATGTCCATGATATTGAGGTATGCAAGTATCCCATATTATATGTATTCCCTTTCAGGTATAAGGTGTTGAGAACCATGTGTAGTATGAAATCCCCTACTTATGGTATTATGAATTATGGATGTTATTCCTATGATCAAGAAGTATCATGTGTGTCAGTTTCTTCCATCGAGTCTTAGGGGTACTTGTACCCAAAAAATATAACAGTTTGCCTAGAGCTGAGTCAGTCTCAAGATAATCTCAGTCATGTTATGAATAGTAGAAATCAGTCAGTTAAAGAATTTAAAACTCTTAGACAATTATTGAACTTAACAAATCTTAGTAATCTAAGTATCGTTATCATTCCAGCTTCAGTTAAACAATCAACTTATACCTCAGCAGCATTCAAGAAATCAATTCAGAACAGATAATATATTCAGTAGTATTCCATCAGATAACGAAACCAAGTGAACTTAGTCAGCTTAGTCAAATAAGAAACTCAGTAATAGTTTTAGTTCAGATCAAGTACATTTTCTAAGAATTATCTTTCAGTTGGGAGTAGGAGCTAGCACCGAGCGAGTGTAGGGATAGCGACTCCCAGTCAAAGAGGCAGAGTCATTTAGAGCAATCCCTAAACTCCAGAATTGCATAGCCAGCGCAGGATGTAGGAGTCACCCATCAGAAAAAGGCTCATCACCCATCACAGAGGCTTGACTATTATACTGCCTTAGGCTTGACTTCTTACGAGGGTCACCCGTCAGATAGGCTTAACCAGAGAGGTCTTTACCCATGGCATGGTATTGACACTCTTCCAACTCGATTTACAGGTTAGACCCCACTAGTTTAAACTTGGGGCATGTCGGTTAAGTGAGAACTCCCACAGTTACAGTTTCAGTATCAGTCTTCAAATTAGAACTCAAAAATTAGGACTATCAGATACAATCATCAATCTCAGAAAGGAACTAAGATAGTTCTACAGATTTATAGACCACCCGCTAGATAGTCTTCGCCTAACATAAAGTTATTCAGTATCAGTACTTATAGAGGTCACCTATCAGATAGGCTTAATCTCAGTCTCAAGTTCAGTTGAGTATTCTCAATATCAGTTCCAGAGATCACCCATTAGTTAGGCCTGCTCTAAATCTTAGTCACTCTTAATAATTATTAGAAGATTATGACTGTTAGATACAGTCGCTCAATTTCAGTTACTTATGCATGTATGTATTCTCATGTTCATATTAGTCTGCATTGTTCATACATATAAACCTCTTTGCATTTAGCCTACCTCACTCGTATACTAAGTACATTCAGACGTACTGATGTATTTGCGCTATGTTTCTTTCTCTTATGTTACACCATAGGTTCAAAGGCATCAGTTCCAAAGCAGTAGTAATAATGCAGATTTTAGCAGTCAGAGTTAGCAGTGAGTCATAATTATTTGAGGACATAATTACTACTTTATTACTTCAGTATTTTAGTTTGGCTTTCAGTACTTAGGAGTTAGTTGGAGACGTGTTCCTTCCACTCGCTACTTCAGATAGTTAGAGGCTTTCGAACTAGATTACAGACTAGGTTCATACTTTAGTATTTCAATTTTGTTTTGGTATTATGATACCACTTTATTCAAATATTGTTATTATTCAAATTATGTTTAGTATCGAACCTTATGGCATTTCAGTTCATGTTTCTACATTTATATTCATATATTATGTAGTGTACAGGTACATATATCTTTCATCGGTTAGCTTATGGTACCTCAGGGTCATGGGCACCATGTAGCATTTTGGTACAGAAAATTGAGGAGTTACAAGTAGACTCAGACATCAGTAAGTCAGTATTTAGAAACCACTATTTAGAAGTTAGTATTCTTGAATAGTGTAGGGAGAATTTCAATTTATGGACTTCAAAACTAAGTATTAAGGTGTGGAGGTGGTATAAGTAGCCTATAAAGAAATTGAAGTAGATAATGTGTAAGAGAGACAAGCATGTGTCGAAATGAGTGTAAGTATGTGATGATGATTGTAGAGACTAAAGAGAGTTAAGAGTTGTATCCTAGGATATAGTATTAGCAGTTCAGAGTTTAGTAAAATGTTCATAGATTTATGGTGATAGATTGAGGCTAAGGTGTAGCGTATAGTAGAAAGAGTATAGAATAAGTACTTTAGTTAAGTATAAGTTTTCAGCATGAGTTACTTAGTAGAGCGAGAAAGTCAGTTTAGTTGTCAGACAGTCAGATTTGCATAGATTATTTTCTCATCTTTTCACCTAACCATGCTATCAGAAATATCAGGCATGTAACTATTTAAGATAGAATATTCTAGTAGTTATGAGTATAACTTACTTCATACGTCATGTATCAGATCATATCCCAGACGTTTAGTTATGAACCACTTTATAGGTCCCTTATGCATCACCTCTATTTTCTCAAGTACTTTGGTGAAGTAAGTGTTCATAGAGGGACATAGTGTCCCAAGGGGGAGATACCATATAACTCCTTAATGTTTTCAATTCCTAAAACCAATTCAAGTTTTACGCTCAGATTCTTATTACAAGCTTTGCATTAGTTATCATTGCATAGTCAGTCATGCTTTGAAGAGTCATTTTAGTCAAATATTCATGCATTAGATATGCATGTTCAGTAGAAAAGTTTAGTTCATCAGTTTATATACTCATCCATTCATGAGAGCAACTCAGTCAAGTATCCATGTATCAGATATGCATGTTCATTATGAGAATTCAGCTTATCAATAGTTTCATCCGTGTATCCCATGCATCATATATGCTTTTTCAGAATAAGAACTTAGAAAATTAGTAGTTCCAGTTGCATAGTCATGTTTTAGATGTACTCATCCCTTAATTAAGCTCAGCTAATCAGTACTCTTAGCCTAACAAGCGACATTGGAGGACGAATATTCCTAAGGGAGAGATATTGTATTACCCCGAGATTCCCAATTGATAGTAGAACCATGCTTCAAGCTCATAAGATATAAATTCTTCTGATTTGGTAGTTTTATTATCAAGTTTGATGTATATTAAGTCCTCAAATGCATCGTAGCTATTAGATGAATAAAAACATACCTTACCGATTGAATTCTTGAGAAGGATATTGGTGTAGTAAACTTCAAATGAGCATATCTCTTGTTATACTACAAATTTTTGAGCTCATAACCCAAAAAAATATAGATAATTGAATTATATTTCCAATGATACTAATTTCATCTAAATTCGATATCGGAGAAAAAAGTTATACCTATTTTACTCCAACATATCAGCCTGGCAACTAACTGGCGACATGAGCCGATGGCTTATCATAGATCTGATAGCTTATCAATGCATGTCATCAGAATTAGATAGAAACCCATCAATTTCAGCTCCCAGGAGAGGACCTGGGCTGATGGGCTATCACAAATCTGACAGCTTATCATCGTTGGTCGTTAGTTGAAAATTTTAGGAATTGAGAAGTGATTTTATAAGGGTATTTTGGTCATTGTCCTCACCCTAAACCTTACCCGCACGACGTAAAATGCAAAAAACACATACTTAGCTGTTGTGATTAAGTTTTAGAATGTTTTAACCCTCTTTGTTCCCGAGAACAAGTTTTAACCCTCTTTGTTTCCGAGAACAATCTTAGGGTTTCTTCTTAATTAACTTCAAGACCCCATCACACTCTCCACAAGGTAATCAAGAATTAAGATTCCCATTCAAGAACCTTCAATAAAAGTCATTCTCTTTATAGGTTCAAGATTTTGTGGTATGTTAGATGTTGATTCTTGGGTTCAATTCACCCAAGAAGTTCAAGAATGCTTTTCTAAATTCAAGATTATATATTTATGAGATTGTCATGATTTTTGTGAATATAAATTGAAGTTCATGTTATTGATGTGTTTTAATACATGACTTGATTTCAAAGTCCAAGCTTTGATCCTACTATGTGATGTTCATGATAAAACCCCTTCAAGTTGCATGATATTAATGTATTCATGATAATCAAGTATAGAATCTGTGGTATAACCAATGCATGTTCCTCATATGTTTGTTAGAATGCTTAAGTAAAGAGAATAGTGCCTTTTTAGTATGTTAAGCATGAAATCCCCAATTATGTGATAACTAGTACATGCCAAGAGTTTGTTGAATTGCATTAGTGAATGTATTATGATAAGTTGCATGCATTCTTATCCATGTGTTTTCCTTATTGAAAAACTATGAGATATTAGTATGCAAACCCCATACATTTACATGTTTATGAGATTCAAGTGATTGATGAGATATTGTATTGATTGTGCTGTGAGTGAAAGTCCATTGTCATGATATTCAAGTGTGGTCCTATATTATTTATTTATGCTATCGAGTCTTTGAGGGTATTTATACCCAAAAACTTAGCTGCCTGTTTAGAACCGACTCACTCTTAAGATAATCTCAGTTGTGCTATGATCAGTAGAATTCAGTCAGCTATAGAACTTAAGAAAATTTAGTAATCTTAGTACTAGTTTAATCCAGTCTCCGTATCAGTCTAACTTAGTTCCGTATCTAGTTCGGGCCTCAGTAGTATTCGAAATTCAGTTCAAATTTCAGTAAAGCTTTGTAAGTTCTAGAACTTAATAATATTGAGATAGAAAGTAGAATTCCAAAGTGTTTAGTCAGAAAATGGAATCAAGTTAACTCAGTCAGATCAGTCAAGTAAGATGATCAGTAGTAGATTTAGCTCAGTCTAATACAGGTCAAGAATCAGTTCTGTGTCTTTCAGTTGTGAGTAGGAATTATCACTAAGTGAGTGCAGGGATGAAAACTTCTCCATTAAAGAGGAAGAGTCATTACTATCAGTTCCTAAACTCTCAAACTGTGTATCTAGGGCAGGACCAGAAGTTATCCATTAGGTTAAGGCTTGACTACCTTCTAGGAGTCACCCGATGCTTTAGGCTTGACTTCTTGTTCAGGGTCACCCGTTAGAGAGGCTGCACCATAGTAGTGTCTTTACCCATGGCATGGTACTGACCTCCTTCTAGCTGGGGTTACAGGTTGGACCCCACCAGTTTATGTTGGGGCATGTCGGTTAAGTGAGAAATCCCATAGTTTCAACTTCAGATTCAGTCTCTGTCAAGAACTAAGATAGTTCTTTAGATTTAGGACCGTCAGATTAGGTCACACAACTTAGTGAGAAACTTAGATAGTTCCCTAGATTTAGAGATCACCCACTAGATAAGATTGATCTCTAACTTAGTCAATCATTATGATTATTAGTAGATTAAGAGATCACCTTCTAGATAGGCCTGATCTCAAATATAAACCATCATCATCACAGTAGAATTAGAGGTCACCTGCTAGATAAGAATGATCTCAGATATAGTCAATCATTATTATTATGAGTAGACTCAGTTGTTTAGTATCCTAGAGTCAGTGAACTCAGCTATCAGTACTAGTAGACTCAGACATAAGTAAGTCAGTATTCAGAAACCAGTATTCAGAAGTTAGAATTCTGTGTTTCTACGATTTCAGTGATAGTTTATACATTCATGTATATATTCTCATTTAGCATACTCATATTGTCTAGTTAGTATTGTTCATGCATAAGCCCTTGTGCTATTGTGTCTTATACCATAGGTTCAGAAGTGCGAGATCCAGAACACCCTTAGCAGTCTAGACTCAGTCAGTGGTAGTAGATATAGCAGTGAGTCTTCATCATTCAAGAATGCTTCTTATTTTAGTATTATATTAGATTTAGTTTATTTCAGTAGTTGGAGTTAGTTGGGGGCATGTCCCATCAACTCCTTATTCAGACAATTCCGAGGCTTTCAGACTACAGAGTTTTTCAGATTAGTTATAATGACAGTTGATTTAGTTTTGGTATTGATAGACATTATTTAGTTGTATGTTAAGTTTTTGAACCTTATGGCAAGTTTCTACCAATTTTCTACATTTATTTCATTATATTATGTAGTGCTCAGTACAGGTACTAGAAAACAATTAGCTTATGGTCCTTCGAGATCATAAGCATCATGTAGCATTCTAGTTATAGAAAATAGAGGCATTACAGTTTTGGGTATATTTTGTAGAAAATCATGTTTTGGATGCTAAATTCATGAAAAAGATGAAAAAGGTATTTTAGGCTACTTACTAGAGAAATTTTGTATTTTTGGGACAGTTTTCGGCTTGTTTGTGATAAAACCATGTGCAAGACTTGAAGAAGAGCTGAAAAGATGGCTCCTGGTACTTGCTAAGTCAAAATATAGACAGTAAGAAGGATTTATGGATCGCATGTGGGAAAAGCAAGTGCCAGAAGTCCAAAATCCTAAGATCTAACTTGCAAGAAAATTTTGGCCTGGCACTTGCGGTCGCCACTTGCGCCGTCCCTGCTGGCCACAAGTACTACCTGTGTCCACGGATAAGGCACAAGTAGAGATCATAAGTGGCCACCGACTCTTTTTTCTCCTATTTAATTCGGTCTTTGATTTTAGGGTTTCCTCATGTACTATAAATACCCCTTATGTATTATTTTGTAGAAGTTACACAATTTTGATATTAACAAACATATTTTGATTCCAAGATTCTATTTAGGTAGTGGAATTCTCTTGTATTGACTTTGGTTTATTAAACTAGCTATATTTTGTAGTTTTCTACTTATTATTATTGTGATTTCATCTATGCTTTTGTTCATGAACGTTGTTGACTACTTCACAAGTATGAGTGGATAAAAACCCATAGCTATGGTTGTGGAAACCCTGGTGGATTAATGAAATAGGGGAAGTGCTATTGTTTTTATGATCGGATACCCATGCATGCATTGTATTATCTTTACTTTAATAATTTTTTGCTAGTTGTAAACATTAGGATGCCAGCCAGATTATTACTAGTTACTCCAAAAGAGGTGTAGTTACTAGGGAAAGATAAGGACAATAGTAATTTGGAGTTTAACTGTATATCCATGCTACTAGGTACTATCTATGTAAGATGGTTAGATTTAAGTTAATAACTAGAGACTCAAAAGGTAACAGTTAATTAGGATCAAGATAAGGGTTAGCAAAGCATCATCCTAAGACTCAAAAGGTAAAGGGTGAAGTTTATCTGCTCATTCAAAAGACTGCAGATGGTACATAACTTATCAATTCTGTATGTAAGGTATTAGGTTGGTTCAAATAAGTACAATAATACTACGGAGTTTAGAAGCCAAGGAGAACATAGTCCTTGTGTTCACTTACCACTGATTACAACTGAAGTTGATATTTGCTACTAATTCGACATTATTACTCAAACCCCCCCCCCCCCCATTTACTTTTATAGTTTTGCCCGTTGATTACCACAGCTGAGAGCCACAATTCCATTTATTCCCTTGGGATTCAACCCCAACCTTTGTTGCGTTACTATATTTAGCAGCGACCATATCACCTTCGTAGAGGAGGTATAGCTTGTACGTCACTACTGTCAGTCCTATCAATGCAATGTCAGGTTTGTTGATGAGAAAATCAATGTAGTGTTGGATTGGTTTTCGGGCCTATTGATGTAGTATCAAACATATAAAACAACATAGATTTTTATCATGTTGAAGCCATAGTGAGGCCTTTTGTGATATAATTATTCAGGTTGTTGTGGAGTGATCTTGCCATTTGTACTTATTAATACTGCACTCAAACAAAAATTGCTCTTTTGAAAAAAGGAGTGATTGATTTATGCCTCTATCTCGACTGAAGTGTCCTCTTCTAGATGTCGCCGATCGATGATAACCTTCATCCATGCTTCCACTTAGATAGAAAAATAGATAGTTTTAAAATCATATTTGAAAGTAGTTCCTTAGTAAAAAGTGAATAAGTTGAACATATTGTAAAAAAAATGAAATATTATTGAATCATTGCATATGACAGTTTCGAGACAATACAACATCTTATAAGAACTTATTCTCTTCTCTTGAGGACTACTCCAAAATTTCTGACATAGTATAGATTTGTCTATCGTAAAAAATCGCAAAAGGTTGCATCTAAAAAATTCTACCCCAATGTCATAGTTGTGCCGATGTTATGCCCTTATAGAATTTTAGAGGTCCTCTAAAAAATTCTGCCCCAGTTACATACTCATAAAGGGGAAATAAAGGATTTCATTATAATAGGATCGAACTCCATATGAGGGCCTACATATCTCTCTTAAATAAAAATCAAGCCAGACGTAATTCCAATTACAATGTAAGAAGGCATGGAACAAAGATTAAACATATTATATCTTAATAATGTCTGAATTGATAGGTTTAGACCAAACTTAGCCATCTATTTCTACAAGTGTGAGTGATACTCCTGTCAAGACTTGATGATCCACATGAGGACCCTACCGGTTTGTCAAGAACTTACCTTTTTCCTCCTTTTTATGTTGAAAAATCTGCGTCAAAACCAATTGTCCAGGCGACAAGTGTCTTAGATTAACCTTTTTGTTGAAAGCTTTGGCCATTCTATTTTGGTAGAGCTGACTATGATGAACTACAATTATTCAAATTCTATCTATGAGTTTCAGTTGCTAGAATATGCTTTGTACCCATTCAGTGTCACTCAATTTTGTTTCTTGGATGCTTTTTAAGGAAGGTATTTCTACATCAGCAGGTATCACTGCTTTACTACTATAAACTAAAAAATAAAATGTGGCCCCTTTGGATGTTCTGATTGAGGTGCGATACCCAACAACACAAATGGTAATTTCTCATGCCAATGTCGGCTGTTGTTAATCATCTTCCGCGATATCCTTTTAATGTTCTTGTTCATAGCTTCTAGCGCTCCATTTATTTGTGGCCTATATGCTATGGAATTTTGGTCCTTGATCTTAAACTTCTCATATCTTATTTTCATCAAATCACTATTGAGGTTGGTACTATTATTTGTAATGATAGACTCGAGAATTCTGAATCGACAAATAATGTGATTTTAAACAAAGTCATCATGACCTTCTTTGTGATCGATTTATGAGAAGTGGCTTCCACCCATTTGGTGAAGTAATCGATTGCAACAAGAATGAACTTGTGACCATTGGACAAGTTTGGTTTAATGGGAGTAGTGATATCCATATCCCAAGTTGTAATTGGCCTAGGCAAGCTAGTGAGATGGAGCTTTTCGGGAGGAACTCAGATGATATCAATATGAGTTTGTCATTGATGGCACTTTTGCCCGTAACAAATGCAATTGGTTTCCAGATTCAGCCAGAAGTAACCCAATCTTAATATATTCTTTGCCAATATAAAGCATTTATGTGTGGACCACATATTCCTGTATGTACCTCTTCAACAAGTATGGATACCTTTCTAACTTTGACACACCTTAGCAACCCGAAATCGGGGTCCTCCTAAATAGATTTCCCTACTGAAGAAGAATTGGTTGCAAACCTTTGAATGGGGTATTCGGGACACTTGTCGTATTCTCGAGATAATTTCCATTCTTCAAATATCCTCGTATATCCGTATACTATGGTTTTACATCCAATTCATTTTCAACATAGAAATAATATGTCAGTTACTCCTATATGTAGATGGGAATAGGATTAACATAATTCTTTTTTGAATGTTGGATCATGGAGGAAAAAGTGGCCAATGCATCTGTGAACTCATTCTACATTTTTGGCACAAGTTTGAACTTTATTTTGCAGAATCTCTTGCACATTTCTTGTACACACTCTAAGTAAGGTAGTAGCTTTGTATTTTTGATGCCCCAATCACCTCGTACTTGATGGATCAATAAGTTTAAAACTTTAATCACCAAAATTTCTTCGACGTCCTAATCTACAGCCAAACTAAGACCTAAGATGCAAGCTTCATATTGATTTGAGGTGGATATATGTACCTTAGTGTTGATATCCTATCTTATTTAGCCTTGTTTTGAGGACTTATTTTGTGATTAATGAGTAAATAATAATATAATTTAGCATCTAAGTGTTTAAGTATGTGATCAAAATTTTTATGGTGTCTTTTAAACAAGTTTGTACTTAAATTGGTCACTTAGAGTTAAAACGAGAAAACTAGTGTTACTAACTTGAGCTAGGTGTTTGTTTAGTTGATCGCGATAGATTCTAATGTGTATAATGAGTTAATTAGGAATTATTGTGTAAATAAGTGTGGAAAACTTATTTATAGTGTTTAAAGTTCAATTGAAACAAGACAAGAGTCAACAATAAGTTAAAGATTAAAAGGAGGCAAAACAAGTTCTTAGCTTAAGTTTCTAGTGCGCTGTTCTTGATATGTGTTATGTTAAGTTATAATCCTTGGTGTTTGATCATGTAGGATATTGGTTGAGTTTATTTATAGTATATATGGGTTATACGCAAGATTTAAATTAAAGGAAAACAACACCACAAGCCTTGGGACAGAAAACAAGTGTAAGACAAAGAGTTATAATCAAAAGTGCAATTTCCAGTGAGGGTGCGGGAATATCCTCAAGCTGAAATCCTCTATCCATGGGAATAATCAAGGCTGCATGTAACTCTGTACCTTGAATCAAGCCATGTGACTCACTTATCTTTCCCATGGGCAAAGTAACACGGCATACACCTTGTCCTATACACGGAAAAAATCCCTCCACTATAAATATGGCACTTGTACACTTTGTTAGAAACCTTAGACTTCTTGGTGATTTGGAGAGGGGATGATCAACACACATTTTAGGGTTTATAAATCTTTACTTTATTCTTTTAATGAATTATATCAGGTATTCAATAATCTTGATTACGATTATGTCTATTAGTGTTTAAACACCTGCTTTCCAGGGTTAAGGGCCAGAACATGTTTACTTTCACTTTGAATTGAGTTTTTTTGGATTGATTATAATATTAGGTTGTTTGTTTATCCTTTTTATAACTATTTTAAGGATTATAGACCCTTAAAATACATATATTGTCGACCTTGTGAACTCGAGAGGGGTAATTGGAAGATAGAATGTGGGGATAAATAGAGTGAGGTTCTTATTCTTTTATAAAATAAGGAATTTGAATTAGTGACTAGGATAGGGATATACCTAGAAGACTTACTTAGTTTTATATGTAGGATGACATCTTAATGCATCTAAATGGATTATTGCATTCCCGCTCACCGATGTAGTTGTAATGTCCAGTTTGGTAGAATTTTAAAGGTCGAGAGACCACGATCATGTGATAAACCATACAAATTAACAACCAAGATAAGTAATCTAACGAATTAAAGTTCAATAGCGCAGTATGATTGTTTGTAGTGGTCTAACCCAAGTGTTTTTCCCTTGATTTTTCAAAGTCTTTAATTTTCTATATTATTTTAGTTTACTTTTAGTTTATAAACTCCCAAAACTCTTCTTGTTAAGATTGCATCACTTTAATATCAATTGTGAACTGGAAATGAATAATTGTTAAAATGATCCTATAAGAGGTCAATATTCGGCTTTGTTTAAGGCCATTATATTACTTAGTGAGACCACTTACACTTGTATGTGCGCTATAAGTTTTTGGTGTCGTTGCCGGGGACTTGTAAATTGAAAACTATTTTTTTTAGTTTTACTTTTTAGATTTCTTTGGTGCTTTACACTTGGTCTTGGTATTGAATTTATAGTAAACAGGTTTATAGAATAGTAAGTTGGCAAAGGATAGGGAATTAGTTGAACCAAGCCTTGAACTCGAGCAACACTTTCATAAGCAAAGGTGAGAAGAAACCCTTCTACTCCTCTATTCTACAAATTAAAGAGGAACAAGATAATCCTGCTCTCATGGCTGAAGATCAATTAGCCTACAGGACAGTTTGTGAAGTGGCAATCCTACTTTCGATAAATTTGACCTCCCGTTTTTAGAAATAGGATATTAGAGGTAAGTTTGAACTAAAAAAGAACATAGTGCAGCTATTGTTCAGTAGTGGACAGTTTATGGGGCTTTCACATAAAGATCCACAAGTCTATCTGCAGAATTTTTTGGAGATCAGTGACACATTCTTCCCTACGGGTGTGTCAACTAATTATATTACGCTAACGCTATTCCCCTTTTCACTATTAGGGGTAGTGAAGAAATGGTTGAATGTTGAGCTGACAAGTTCAATCACAACTTGGGATGACATAGCCTGGAAATTCCTCATCCACTTCTTTCTATCTGGAAAAACTATGAGACTGCACCGTGAGATTGCATGCTTTAAAAAAAGATTAATGAAAACTTATATCATGCATGGAAGACGTTCAAAGATCTTCTTTAGGACTGTCTACATCATCATCAGCCCAATGAGGTACTAGCTCACACTTTTGTTGAGGCACTTGATCAGAACACAAAACTTTTCCTAGATTCAGTTGCAGGTGGTTAGGATTTGGAATTGAATTATGATGATCTATATAATTTGTTGAATTGGATTGCATAAAGAAATCCAGAGTGGTATTCAGGCTCAAGAAGTGCTACAAAACTATTATATCCTCTTAAATGGTTGTGCTAAAAAGTTAGTTGACTACGTAAATCAACAATATGAAATTGGGGGTGACACAGCCTATAACAAAAGTTAATGCAATTCAGTAGACAAGTACATGGTACGTGGTTGGTGGCAATGGTGGTCATTCTGCAGATATGTGTGCTACCAATCCCGAGTCATGATTTTTGTGGGAAAAGTTCAAAGAATGACTTATGGGATGCCTACAATATAAAGAGGCATACTCTACCATCAAATTAACTATGGAATGCTTAAGAACAACAGTTTTAGCAACCACAGGCACAAGGAAATCAGGCCACTGGCAATATGAAAGAGGTGTTGAAAAATTTTTTAGTTGTTTAAGAATAACTGGTAGCAGATATAAAGAGAAAGCAAGTGGCTACAAAGAACTTGGAGATTCAGGTTGGGCAAATGCAACAAGAACAAAATATTAGGCCTCAAGGTGGATTGCCATGTAACACTAAAAATCCTAAACAAATTATGGAAATCACTTTAAGGAGTGGTAAAGAGCTCAATGAGGAACCTCCAAAGAAAACTAAGGAGGTAGATGTACTGTTGATTCCCTCATAGGTATCTAATAAAGCTTCTAAAAAGTCAAGGAAGTTTGAATACTCGAGAACCAAAGTGACTGAACAGGACAAGCAGAGACTACTACAACCTTTCTAATAGAGGCTTAAAAAAGCAAAGAAGGATGAATACTTCAAGAAGTTCTTTGACACGTTCATAGAGCTTCATATTAACCTTTCTCTTTTATAAGTTTTTTAGAAAATGCCCAAGTACTCTAAGTACTTGAAGGATGTGGTCACTAAAAAAGCCAAGCTGCAGGGTATTGAAACAGTAGCACTCACCAAGAAGTATAGTTCTTTGGTTTTGCAGAAGATGCCCGAAAAGATTAAAGACCCTGAGAGATTCACTCTCCCTATTTAAATTGGTAATAATGAAGTGGTCTATGCACTTAGTGGCTTGGGGTCAAGTATCAACTTGATACCTCTCTCCTTGTTCAACACATTAGGCTTGGGAAAGCTAAGATCGTGTTCTGTGTAACTTTAATTGGCAGACCATATCATAGCCCTTATAAAGAAATCATAGAGGATGTTTTAATCAAGGTTGGTAATTTTATTATTCTTGCTGATTTTATTATTGTAGATTATCAGTTAAATTAAAGCATACCGATCATTTTAGGACTTCTATTCTATACGACGGAAGAAGCATTGATAGATGTGAGAGAGGGCATGCTCACAATGAGGCTGAATAATGGTGAGGCAGGTTTTAAAGTTTATGAACTACTCAGCAAACTATCCCACTATAAAGATGTGTGCATGATTATAGTGAATGAAGGGGATAAATGTGGGGTGGTGGAGTTTAGTTTACCAAAGACCTCTTTGGACTTCCTCATTGAGCAACACAATCCACAACTACCCCAGCAAGACATAATGCAAATTGATTAGCTCAAAAAAGCTATTGTTGATACAACTATTGACCTTAAGAGTTCTTACTCAATGGGTGCAAAATAGATAAGAAGATTGCATCTGAGTGTGAGGAAAATATTGAGTCATGCTGTGCCACTAAATCAGGCACTCTTTGGGAGGCAACCTAAGTTAAGGTATGTTTATTTTCTAGTATTTCTAGTTCCTACATCACCAGTTTTTGTTTTTGTTGCATCAAAGGTTGATGGAAAGTCTGAGTACTTGAAAACCTGAGCTAAGGAGAATGGTGAAGACTGAGTGTTGGGTCTCAGGACCCGCTTGATGTATAAAGATGCTACTAGCTAGGCCTAGAGTCCTCAGAGAGTATTTCTATCTCTATTTTAATGTATACTTTAGGGACAAAGTAGATTTTTACGTGTGGGGTGGGGAAATTCTCATTTTTAGGGTAATTTTAAATTTTTTGATGTTTTAGGAATAAATAAGATATTCTTATTAGTGCTATATATGATTGTATGGTGCAAGTGTTTTCGTTGTAAAAAGCATGTTGATTGTGAAAATTACTAATTTTGAGACTCTTAGGCTCATGATTATAACACTTGTACTTGTTGGCTTAATGATTGAATTCATATGATTGTTTGGTTAAGAGTCTATGATGATCCTTCTTGATTTAAGCATGTTCCATGTGCGTTTAAGGTGTTTGTATATTCATTGTTGCATTTGATGCTAAAACTTGGCTGGTGTATGTGCAAAGTAAAATAAAGAGTTTGGATTTAAGAGATGATATAGGCAATTCTTTATAGCCTCTTTTCATACCCTCTTTTAACCTACCCTTGTGCATAATCCTGTTAACCCCATTGATTCTTTATCTTATATTTGGTAGCCTCATTTATAGCCTAATCCCTTCTTTGGTTGACCTTAATTTGATATAATGCTTCTAAGCACTTTAGTGTAAAAATTATTTATTTAAGGAATTAAAAGTAAAGTTGGAGAAAGGTGAAACTGAAGCCCCAAAATAATAGTTATGGATGTGTGCAAATGATGTATTGTGGTTGGGATTATAAGAATAAAAGGTTTTTCAAATTGAAAACAATACCATAATTATGTAAGTGAATGAGCTAGATTATATGGGGTAAAAAAATTATGTGAGAAGGTACTAGAGGTGGAAGATGGTTGTTAGATATTGGTCTTAATTGTAAAGTGTGATGTATTAAACTGCTTAGGGATGCTATTCACTATACTTGGACAAAATAGTCCCTACCATCTCTTAGTATACATTATAAAACATAAAAGAAATATTTGATCCTAAGCTTTAACATTCTTATATTAGTGGAGTACTACACTAAGGGCAAGCCTATGGTTCATCTTGTGTAACGTGTGAATTCCTTGTGAGAGTGAGTGTAATTTGATTCATGTACCCATTCTGTAATAAACTACATTTATGTTAGTGATTATGGGTAACTCTCTTATGGTAATAGAACATATTTGATGATAGTGGGGTGAATTATATGATGTTTGTGATTGAATAATATGTATGAGTTTTCCAACTAGGTGAGTCAATTCTTGAGGATAGGATGTTTGGAAGTAGTATTCTTGAACTTTCAATTGTGTACATAATATGCTTTGTGCAGAAACTTGTATTCTGTGTAGTCATTATGGTACTATCTTGAGTTTCTTGCTTGTAGTATAAGTGTAGAGTCTCCTCAGCTTATAATTCTTACAGAAAATAGTTGTTCAAGGATGAACAAGGCTTTAAGTGTGGGGTGATGATCTGAGATGGATTTATGCACCTTAGTGTTGATATCCTATCTTGTTTATCCTTTTTTGAGGACTTCTTGTCTTCTTAATGAGTAAATAATGATATAATTTAAGTGTTTAAATATGTGATCACAATGTTTATGGTGTTTTTTAAATAAGTTTGTACTTAAATTTGTCACTTAGAGTTCAAACAAGAAAACTAGTGTTACTAGCTTGAGCTAGGTGTTTGTCTAGTTGATCGTGTCGGATTCTAATGTGTATAATGAGTTCCTCAGGTAATATATTGTAAATATATATGGAAAAACTTGTTTATAGTGTTCAAATTTCAATTTAAAAAAGCCAAGAGTCAACAATAATTTAAAGATTAAAAAGGGCGAAACTAGTTCTTAAATTAAGTTTCTAGTGCGTTGTTCTTGATAATGTGTTGTGTTGAGCGCTAATACTTGGTGTTTTATCATGTAGTATTCTTGATGATTTTATTTTTAGGATATATTTATGATATAAAATCCGTAAATTAAAGGTAAACAACACCACAAGGCTTGAGATGGAGGACAAGTGCAAGGCAAAGAGTTATACGTCAAAAGTGCAATTTCTAGTGAGGGTATGCGAATATCCCCACTCCGAACTCCTATCTCCATGGGAATAAGAAAGGAATCACAATAATCTCTCTATTTTATTGAACCATGATAGACACTTGTCTCTCCCATGGTCAAAACAATATGGCTAACACCTTGTCCCATACACGACAAAAATCCCCCCACTATAAATAGGGAACTTATAAACTTTCTTAGACACCTTGGACGTCTTGGATCTTTGGAGATGGGATGATAAACACTTATTTAAGGTTAAATCTCTTTACTTTATATTTTTAATGGATTATATCAAGTATTAAATAATCTTTATTAGAGTTATGTTTATTAGTGGCAAAATGCCCCTTTTACGGGTTAAGGCCAAGAACATGTTTACTTTCGCTTTGAATTGAGTTTATTTGAATTGATTATCATATTTGATTATTTTTTATCCTTTTTATAACTATTTTAAGGATTCACGACCCTTAGTATATAAATATTGTCAATCTTGTGAACTCGGGAGGGGGAATAGGAAGGTAGAACGTGGGGATAAATAAAGTAAGGTCCTTATTCTTTTATAAAATAAGGAATTTGAATTGGAAACTAGGATAGGCATATATCTAGAACCCTTACTTATTTTGCATGTTTGATGACATCTTAATGTATGTAAATGAATTATTACATCTCCACTCATTGATTTAGTTATATTGTCCAGTTAGGTAGAAGATAAGAGGTCGGGAGATAATTATCATACGATAAACCCTATGGATCAAAAACAAATACAAGTAATCTAATGAATGAAGTTCAATAGCGTAGTATGATTGTTCATAGTGCCTTAACAAGGACTTTTATCCATTGATTGTCGAAAGTCGTTACGTTTTTGCATTATTTTAGTTTACTTTTGGTTTATAAACTTTCAAAACTCTTTTGGTTATAAATTCATCATTCAAATCTCAATTCTGAAATAGAATTGAATAGTTGTTAAATGAGTCTCTGAGGTATCAATAATTTGCTTTGTTTAAGGCCCCTGTATTACTTGATGAGACCATGTATAGTTGTGCGTGCGCTTGGGAACAACACATATTCAGCCAAGTTATTGGTGTAAGAAAATTTGAGCTTGGCTGAAATAGGATAATGTGATCTATCTCTGAGATCACAATGATTACAATGCCTACTCCTTTGAAATTAGTAGCTCGATCAAATAATATCTCCGACCATCATATTCTCTAGAAATATCCTTCCCCGCAAATGCTTGTGCTTTTTGTAATGCGCCAAATTTTCAAGCTTTAAACCCCCTCAAAAGATAGACAATTAATTTAGCTTTCTAACTCTTCAAGCCTCACCTCAATCCAGTGTCATGGCAAATGTTGGGGAAAATTTCCCTAAAGGGCCTGACACACTTTCATGACGATGACTCCAATAACAACTCGTTACCACTTGTGATGAGTCATCACAAATGAATCGTCTTGTCAAGGCTCTATGTTTTGAGACTAGTGGCTATGACCATACCCCACAACTCATAATTAGTGACTACAAGTCATAGTGAGGGACTCGTTCCTGACCAGTAAATGACTCAAGATTTAAGCTTAAGACTAGGACTGCATATTATGTTTCATAGTCATCCATGATGAGTCATAAGAGAGAAGTCATAGTCAGACCACACAGGGACCTTAGACCCTAGACTCGAGCTTATGACTTATACTATAAGTCATAGTCTATCCCAACGAGTCATAGGGTGAGTCGTAAGGACTAGGAACCCAGATTCCTGCATAATTTTTCAAGGGCTTTTATGTCTTTTCTCCACTCCCTCAAAAATCCAACCCCATGTTGTTTTGGATTCCCAAAGAGTTATATGAAAGACCCAAAGCCCCAATTCATAACATAATCAGTAATTCCACCCAATAGAAATCAAAGAGGCAATTCCTTTCTTTCTCAAGAGTAGAATAGGGTTTATTAAGAACAAGATCAACTCTAAGGAGTTCACCAAAGCTTTTGAATTAGGTATATGGCATATTTATCTATGAGTTCCTTCTACCCATTGAGTCCCAAGAAACTCTCTAAACTTTTAAGTGTAAAACTCTTTTCTTTTTTATGGGGTTCTAAGTTACCCATGAGTTTTATGAATCTCATCTAAATGGTTTTGATTCTAAACCATGAAAATATATTCCCTCATGATAATCGTGTTTCGGTATGTTTCATAATACAAATGTCTACATATGATTAGTTATTGAAGTATGAGGTATTTTTAATGATTTTCCCATACCATGATTGTACCATTAAATTCATAACAATACCACAATGAGCATTTGTAAGTACAAGACCATGTTTAATGAATAATAATACTAGTGTCATTAAGTTAAGAGGAGCATTTTGCATCGAGCAAACACAGGGATGAAGGATACCCCGTCAGTGAGGCATGAGTCATTAGTAGCAATCCTTAAGTTACAGACCTACGATGCCACTGTAGATTTTTAGGGGTCCCTCGTCTGTAGAGAAATGAAACCCTCTTCTTTCAAGATATTAGATTAGTGGATCCATGCTAACCAGTGGGGGTACCCTTGGCAAGCTACTAACACTCATCCAACTAGGGTTACGAGTTGGATCCTAGTTTAGCTTAGATTGGGGTATGTCAGTTGTAGTTAGATGCCATGGTCTCATTTTAGTATTAAGATTATGTACAATTCGAGTTTTCGTGACCAACCGTCTATTTATCAATTACTCAGTTATTCAGAAAATTTTAGTATATGTTTATGCTTGGTTTTGTATTCTTTTTACATGCTCATGCATTCATGTTCAGTACCCATATGTATTTTAGTCAGTCCCTATCTTGCATACTAGTACAGTCAAAGTACTGACCGCATGCTCTCTTTTGCGCTATATTGATTTCACTTTATAGGTTCGGATGATCAGTTCCTACATCGCACATAGTCCATTCCAATATACTAAACTGCAACTTTTGTGAGTACTTATAAGTTGAGGACTATTTATAATATTTATTATGCTTTTCAGTATTTTATTTTATTTTACTTCAGTACTTAGAGTTAGTTGGGGACCTATCCCAAAAACTTATTATGTTTAAAGGCTTTCGGATAGTAAGACAGTTGGTTATGTTTTTCATCGATATGATATAAACCCAATTTGTTATATATTTAATTATTCAGATGTTCAATTAAATGACATTCTCACAATATTTTACTTTCTTTAAATGACATTCTCACAACATTTTATTGTCTTTTTTTCAGTACTTATAGCGTGTGCTAGTTCATGGGATAACTTGTGCCAGATTATGAGTTATCTTAGTGTCACTTATGTTCTTAAGCACCATGTTATGAATTGGGGTATTCTTAGGCCGTGACACTTTTATAGACATTTGTGTGACATAGACCATGTCGAATTTTCTCAGCTGTATTTTCCATTTAGCTAGCTTTCCAATAAGCATCAATCAGTACTCAAACTAGGGCCAGACCGTGACTGGTATCTCAAGTCTTCTGAGGACCGAAGATCACCCCCTTGCACCTAACCAACCACCACAATATCACACTGTTGGATAAATTTTGAACATATAACAAGATAAATTCAGAGAATAAAAGATACTTCTATAATGAATAACCAAAAACCAACCACCATCACCAAAATCCACATTAATCCAACTGATCCTTCTAAACAAAGTACCTAAACTAAATACCAATAAGGTGTCAGGACATTCCCTCGACTATAGCCAAAACACGTCAAAACATCTAAGACCTAGGAGGCAAAAATATGAAATGTATACTTTTGATGTATGGAAGCTCACCACTTCGATGTCAACTCACAAACTAACCTCAAATCCAAATCACTATGAAGGAGAAGTAGAAATATATCTAATTCTTGCATCATATGGAGATACAATGTCCAAAGATAGTTAGCAGGGTGAATGTGCTAGGATGTAACTTGTAACTCAGGGATAAGGATAACATAATGATATGATCAATAATTTTAAATTCATTTAAAATCTAATGCACATAATCAAAGATATATATACATATATATCACATGTTGGGACAAATAAGAAGGCATAACATGAATGCTTGAAAATATTAACCTGGGTTGTGTAGCTTAACCATCATAATAATTGTAACCACGGGCTATATGGGCCCAATCTCACCCCCCTCCCCGATCGAGCCCTAGTGTGTGTAGTCGTACTGAAACACCTTGGATTTTGGTCATTAGAAATTTCCTGTGTTCTGGACTTTCTAGACATCATACGACTCACCATACTAGTCATATAGTGAGGGTATAGGTCAGATGACCTAGTCGTATATTGTCCAGTGTTGGGTAATTTTGGGTGGTTGAGTTTCTAGAATGGGTACGACTTGGGTGGAAATGAGTCATATGGTAGGTGACTGGTCATATAGTTTGGTTTTCCTCACTTAATCTAAAGCTTAGTAACTTAACTTGAATATGAGTATGAGTGGCTCACCATGAGTCATGAGATAAGTTATAATTTGCAAAATCCAACTCATATGTTGGACTGTGTCGACCCCTCATAATTCTGTCATGGGTACGGGTTAAGGATACTTGTCGTATTCTTGGGTAAAATTGGGTCTTTTTGCTTATATGTTGGTTAGTGTTGGGGGTCCATGGGATTCCTAGGGTACGAGTGTTGGGTACTACTCATATGATAGGGTACATGTAGTATAGTAGTGTCGTGCCATCCTACAAGACTTTTATGTAGTTTAAGTTGGGGTAATCTGGACCTTTCACCTCTTAACCTCTTAAGTCCCCACAACTTATATCACTCTTGGGACATTATTTACCTTAATATTCTAATCTTAAACTCTTGCAAAATCTATCAAATTCTCTTAAGGCTTTTGGGTCAAGAAGGCTAGGGATTTATTAATAGGATCATTTGGGACTTACAAGGGTGATTTCTCTTTATTATCTTCGAAATTGAAGGCATGTTACATCTCCCTTATAGTAGTTCCACCTAAAGGTATATTTAATGAATTTTTTTCATGGCATAAATGTTGTATGGTTTTGGGTTTTCAAATATATGTTGGGGATTTTGGTTATAATGGATGGTTATGGTTTTTCCCTATCTTTTACTTATGGTTTTCACATTATTTTGGTAATTTGAACATTTGGTTGCATGGAAATAGTTAATTGATACTTGGTTTTTGCTTTGGAAATACTATGCCCCCAACTTGTTTGATAAAATGCCTATGAGAATGTTTTTGGTTAAATTGTTGGACTTTCATTGAACTATACGTGGTATAATTTGGTAATGAAACCCTAAAAGGTATAAATTGTTTGGCTATATTACATGATATGGTATTGGTGGTTATGGTTGGTCTAATTGAAATCCTTGTGGGGTACAAGGAAATCCCTAAAGAAAACATAATAATGAACATCTTTTGGGGTACCTGGGATTCCCCCAAGTCAACTTGATAATGTGATCTATGGGTACATAGGAATCCCCTCTTTTATAAAAGGATGGCTAAGGACATTTCTTGCAAGCTATAGTCGGTATTACGCTACCACTACTTATAGCCTTGGTTAATAATAAATGGAATGGTGGTTTAGTTGTGTGGTAATGGGCTACATTAGAATCCCCTAAATACACTTTTACATATGTATCATGGAGAGCGAAGGGTACTTGAGGTTCGCCTACTCCTAAGGTATCTTCGGTTCATATGCCTACATACATCAAGGCTCATTAAGGGGGTTACACTAAACCCATATAGCTCGTGGGTGGTTCTAGGACTATTAATCAACATATACCTAGGTTACAGATTTTAATGGCTTACTAAACCTGACTCCTTTTCCTTGCATAGTTATATAAATATATATGTATATATGGTTGTGAATGTATATGGTTGGTTTACTTGGTTTTAAAGGTTGGCATTATTTTACACTTATCCTAAGTACTTGCTATCATTCATCCTCTAATCCATGTTCGGGTAGTTGTATCTCCACGCGATGCAGGAATCGGCCATTCTACTCTTTCTACTTAGTGTTCAAATTTGGGATCAACTCAGTTTGTTTGAAGTGGTGAGCTTCCATATTACCAAAGGCTTTATTTCATTTCATTGATATTTTTTCATACTCTGGTTATTCCATAGACATTGGTTTTGGCTATGGTTGGGGGCTTGTCCCAATTAGATATTATTTTACTTTAGGTCAGAGGCTTTGTGGAACTACTATAGATTTGTATGAGTGGTGTCGATAGTGGTGTTAGCCTTAGTATTGGCATTGGTATTAGGGCTGATACCGTTTGACTATATTAATGATTTTTTCATCCTATTATGTTATGAATTCATACTTGGTTATTGTTTTAGATTGGTACGGTTATTTGTTGATAGTTAAACTTTCTTGAGTTGGTTATGATTAGTGACGTATCCCAGAGTTTGGAGTTGTACAAAAATGTTATCTTGTTATACATTTGAAATTCATCCTACTCATGGTACGAGTTTGGAGGTTGGGTTGGGTAACAGGTGTGGTCCTCAGTCTTGGTTGGAATTGGGATACCCATTATTACAAGGCCCCGGTTTGGGTCGTGTCAAGTTGGTATCATAGCTTTAGGTTCATATTCAATTGGGAGTCCACAAAGTCGTTCGAGTAAAGTGTTGTTATGGGTGTGTAGCGTGCCTTTCTAATAAGGGAGAGATACAAGGCATTTAGGAATGTTTTTCTTCTTTGTGTTCTATTTTCAAGCTTGGAGTCTAAGTCTTTGAATCCTTTCTAATTCTATTTGTTCACTTTTTAGATCATATCTCGACGATCTGAAGATCATGAAAACTTCTCTGTCCCACCTAGGGACAATGTTGATGGGATACGCACTTCTCATAGGATCCATACTGATGATAGGCGAATTTACGCGCCTATATCAATATAATTTGCCCATATTTTAGCCTAGTTTTGAGAACTAATTATCTATTTCATACACTTTTAGTCCTTTTTCCTGTAAATGAGCTAACAAATGTGATTAGGAAAGTTTCAGGTATAAATGATGCAAAATACAGCAATTTATGGCTTAATTGACGCAAAAGAAAGCTCACAAACGAGATGGAAAGGAGCTGGACGCATAAAGGACTAAATCTGCTGCATGGAAAATCTGTCCCGGGCTAAAACAACATTTCTGAAGACTTTGGGGACTTACAGACACAAAGCTGGATTTTTGCCATAATACATTAACCTAGTGCAATTAGGTTATGTGTTTCATTATTCTATTTGGATTATAATTTTGTAACCTTACCCTAGTATATTTGGGTCAAGGATTTCATTAGTATATTAGGATTTGGTTATTTATTTCATTAGCTTAGTAGGAGTAGGATAGGAGTATTATAAATACCCTATCATGTTAGAGATTTTAAAGACACTTCTTCAATAATCAACTCAACAATATAATTTTCTTCCATCTTTCTCATCTTCCACTACAAACACTTCTAATCTATTCTTCTATTCTTAAATTCCACAACAAGAGAATCGTTACTTGCTACGGAATCACTAAAATCACACGCCAAACACCCACTATTCACGCCATTCACCATGCAAAACGTGATATCCTTCGCATTCATGGGTAACTAAATCTCTTAGTTGGGGTTATGGAAGCCGAATGAGTTACTATCTATTGCTATGAGCTTGTGAGTTCAAGACACGTATATTGCTTATATCATTATTCTCTTCATCTTAAATCTACATCCTTTGCGGTCCAAACACAAGAACACGCCATTCTAACATCTAACCTGTTCGAGAGAAAGGTTATTTGTCTAGAAAAGAAGACGCATAGACCAACGCCAGTCTAACATTTAACTTGTTCGAGAGAAAGGTTATTTGTCTGGAAAAGAGATAATGTCAAGGTAGTAGGACACCCTTTCCTATTAAAAAGCTAGTGCCGTACCTGGACTAACCTCTTGGAGAATTCGTACCGTTAGACACGCTTTAAGCTCGAGAGAGTTAAAGTGAAATAGTCCTTGTTTAGGTCGAGAGACGTTTGGATTTACCATCGACTACAATTCTCTATAAGCAATTGCATGTCAAGACTCTACACACTCATAGCCAATAGAGACGTATACCTCTGAAGGTGGACATAACCCCAACGCCTCAATTCTCATTGTTTACAACCAACGTGACAATCTTTCTCTTTTACTTTGCTATTTTTCAGCTTTTATTTCATTACTTTGGTTACTTAGTACAATCCCCCCATTCTTACGAGACTTGCATCAAAAGTCTAATAATTTCACTTACTTGTTGACCAAGCTATTCTCTGTGGGATCGATACCCAACCCAGTTGGGTTCTATATTTGCTAACGACCGCTTTACACTCCTTCGAGAGCTGTAGATTGAGCGTTACCAAAAATTGGCGCCGTTGCCGGGGAATACAAGTGTCAATCAAGTTCGTGATAATTACTAGACCCTTTGGTCAAAGATTCTCGTACTTTTACGTTTAGTTTTTGTTTTTGTTTATTGCAGGTTTTTCTTTTAGTGCATGCCCCATACTAGAAGTTCTGGTCAACCGTTATTACCAATCAATCCGGAACCGCAACGAATTAGAAGAATGGAAGCACAAGCGGAAATCGACAGGATGGCTGCTCAACACGAGCAAGCAAGATTAGCTGCTCTTGCCGCTGCTCAAGTCCAACAACAAAACATTGATAATCCTGGACGAGCAACAAATCCTGACGATGAAGATTTAGGAGATGACGAGTTGATCAACCCAAGGCATGGCGCTGAAATGGCAACACCTGCCAACAGACGAGGTCGACAAGCTCGGTACAGATATGATCGCCAACCTTTGCAACCAGCTTTCGACGATGATGATGATGATCTTGATGGTGCCGGAGCCACTGGAGCTATAATTCCACCACCATTAGCGCCCGGAGCCAAGTTCAACATCACTAGCACCATGATTCAGTTATTGCAACTCAAGGGATTATTTGGGGGACTAGCAGGCGATGATCCGAATATGCATCTCATCAACTTTATTTCTACATGCAAGTCTTTTGACAATCCTGGAGTTGGTCAGAATGCTATTCGGTTACGTCTATTTCCATTGTCTCTGTCTGGGGAGGCAACATTATGGTTGAATGGGCTGACTCCTGATTCTATTACAAATTGGAGGCAATTGAGAGACGCTTTCCTAGAAAGATTCTTTCCGCCATCCAAGAGGGCTCAATTGAGAGATGAAATCAGCAACTTTCGTCAGCTTCCCTCTGAAGCTCTTCACGAAACATGGGAGAGGTTCAAGACAAAGCTAGCGAGATGCCCAAACCATCACATGACTAATGTTCACCTCATGGAGATCTTATATAGAGCCTTGAATTCAGTAACTAAACCAATGGTGGACAACGCAGCTGGAGGTTCTTTTATGGACCTCACCTTTGGTCAAGCAAGTAACATGCTAGATCGTATGACGAAACAAAGTAGAGCTTGGCATACCAGGGATTCTGAGGTAGCAAGCCCCACTTTATCTATTGGCATATCTGCAGATCAAAGAAGAAGAGAAGAAGAACGTGATCAAGATATGGCGCACATGAAAACCCAAATGGATCTTCTTACAAAGCATCTATTAGGGAAGACTGAAAAAGTGAAAGCTATTGCGTCAAAAGGAAGAGACGAATCTGATTCGGAAGAGGAGGCCAACTACTTGAACAATCAGGGGGGTTTCCGTGGGAATACCCAAGGAAACCAAGGTCGGAACTACTATGATAAATCTGGAGGTAAAGACCAAGGTAGTTGGAAGAAAAATAATGAAAATAGTGGTTTGTACGTTCCCCCTGGTAGACGTGATACCACCACATCTAATTCTATGGAAGACATGATGGCTAAGTTATTGAAAGGAGTGGAAGCGACGAGCGCGGGAGTTAAGGAGGTGATTGACTATTTGGCCTCCATGAAGCAATTAGTTGATTCTCATTCCACTTCTATCAAGCAACTAGAGCAGCAATTCAGTCAACTTTCAGCAACACTCAACCAAAGAAAAGCCGGCACCTTGCCTAGCGATACTGTGCAAAACCCAAGGAATGATGGGTCATGCATGGCCATCACTACGAGGAGTGGTAAGGTGCTGGAAACTTCAGCAGAAGGCAAGCAAGTAGTTGACAGAACAGCAGAAATGGACGCCACGCCTAGTGACGCCACTAGGGAAGACGCCGCAATATCCACTTCCAACGTCAAGGACGTGTTGCCTAGTGACGTGCAGCCTGAAAAAAATAATAAACGGAAGCAAGAGGAGAAGAAAGCAATGGAAAGAACACTTCCATACCCACCACCACCTTTTCCACAAAGATTGAAGAAGGTGGCCGATGACACTAAGTTCAGCAAATTTATGACCATGTTGAAGCAGCTAACTATTAATGTCCCATTGGTAGAGGCACTTGAACAAATGCCTGGGTATGCGAAGTTTATGAAAGATCTTTTGACTAAAAAGAGGGCAGCAAGCTATGAGCTGAAAGAAGATGTGCATCATTGTAGTGCAATAGCTACCCGATCCATAGTTCAGAAGAAGGCCGACCCCGGAGCTTTCACTATTCCTTGCACCGTCGGATCTTTGGACTTTGCTAAAGCATTATGTGACTTAGGAGCCAGCATCAACTTGATGCCATTATCAATCTACAAGAAGTTGGGGTTAGGAGATCCTACACCAACTAATATGAAGCTTGTTATGGCGGATAGGTCGGTAAAACGACCGGTTGGTATTCTATGCGATGTCTTGGTGAAGGTATCTTCATTCATATTTCCAGCAGACTTTGTCATCTTGGATTGCGAAGCAGATTCAGAGGTTCCCATAATCTTGGGACGCCCTTTCCTTGCTACGGGAAGTGTGCTCATAGATTTGAGAGCTAATGAGCTTTCATTCCGAATAAATGATGAAGTGGTGCGCTTTGATGTTTGCAAATCAATGAAGCAACCCAAAGATCTAAGTGTATTTTCTGTGGCTGATGTTGTCGTTGATGACGAGGATGAGTTACTTGCTGAAGAGCAAATTCTTGATGATCCTTTGGAGGTTTTGCTCATGGAAGAAGATGATGATGATTCTGAAATTTCTGAAGATGATATTTGTGCTCTATCGGGATTAGGAGCATATCGTTGTCCTCCTAAGAAGCTGGATCTTGATCTCAAGAATCGACCCACACCACCAGCTAAGCCATCTATTGAAGAACCACCCACATTAGAATTAAAGGAGCTGCCAAGCCATTTGAAGTATGCATTCTTAGGAAGCGGAAACACTCTTCCAGTCATAGTGGCAGCCGATTTAGGTGAGCAACAAGTTGCAGCTCTTATTGCAATTTTACGCAAGTATATTAGAGCTATTGGATGGACCATTGCGGATATCCTTGGTATTCCACCTGGGATTTGCACTCATAAAATTCAGCTCCAAGAAAAGTGCACACCCACCATCGAACACCAAAGACGTCTAAACCCACCAATGCAAGAGGTGGTGAAGAAGGAGATTATCAAGTGGTTAGACGCAGGAGTTGTGTATCCTATTTCTGATAGTACATGGGTAAGCCCAGTACAATGTGTTCCCAAGAAAGGAGGTATGACGGTGGTTGCGAATGCAAAGAATGAGCTTATTCCACTCAGGCCCGTCACTGGATGGAGAGTATGCATGGACTACCGCAAGCTGAATTCTTGGACTCTCAAGGATCACTTCCCCGTGCCATTTATGGACCAAATGCTAGATCGATTAGCGGGAAAAGGATGGTTTTGCTTTCTTGATGGTTATTCAGGTTATAATCAGATTTTTATTGCACCAGAAGACCAAGAGAAGACAACGTTTACATGCCCATATGGTACGTTTGCCTTCAAACGTATGCCATTCGGGTTATGTAATGCACCAGCCACCTTTCAGCGATGTATGATGTCTATTTTATCTGATATGGTAGAAGACACTTTGGAGGTATTTATGGACGACTTTTCAGTTGTTGGGGAGTCTTTCGAAGCATGTTTGGTGAATTTAAGCATGGCATTACAAAGATGTGTAGAGTTCAACCTTGTGCTGAATTGGGAGAAGTGCCACTTCATGGTAAAAGAAGGAATTGTTCTTGGGCACAAGATCTCCGAAAGAGGAATAGAGGTTGATCGCGCCAAAATAGAGGTAATTGAGTAGCTACCACCTCCAATTTCGGTGAAGGGAGTTCGTAGTTTTCTTGGCCATGCTGGGTTTTATCGTAGATTCATCAAAGACTTCTCCAAAATTTCAAGTCCATTGTGCAAGCTACTGGAGAAAGATGCGAAGTTTGACTTTAATGATGATTGCTTGAAGGCATTCGAATGCCTTAAAGAAAAACTCATTGAAGCCCCTATCATGGTAGCACCAGATTGGACGCTCCCGTTTGAAATTATGTGTGATGCGAGTGGTGTAGCCGTTGGCGCTGTTCTTGGACAGAGAAAGGAGAAATTATTTCATCCTATCTACTATGCGAGTAAGGTCCTCAATGAAGCCCAAAGGAACTACACCGTCACTGAACAAGAGCTATTAGCGGTTGTGTATGCGTTTGAGAAGTTCCGCGCCTACCTATTAGGTACTAAAGTGATCGTTCATACAGACCATGCAGCTCTTAGGTATCTAATGACAAAGAAGGATGCAAAACCAAGGCTGATTCGATGGGTGTTGCTGCTGCAAGAGTTTGATTTCGAAGTTAAAGATAGAAGAGGTTGCGAGAACCAAGTGGCTGATCACCTATCTAGACTTGAGAATGAGTATGTGGCGCAATCAGAAAATCAGATTGGCGATGCATTCCCTGACGAGGAGATACTAGCGACAACAATGGAGAACTTACCATGGTATGCCGACTTTGCAAATTTCGTGGTGAGTAATGTGTTACCTTCCAATTTATCTTACCACCAGAGGAGGAAGTTTATGCATGACGTTCAGCACTATTATTGGGATGAGCCTTATTTGTTTCGAAGATGCGCGGATGGTATCATTCGACGATGTATATCCCATGAAGAAGTGCCCACTATATTAGAAGCATGCCACACTTCGCAAGTTGGAGGCCATCATGCAGGGAATCGAACAGCAAGAAAAGTCTTGCAAAGTGGTTATTATTGGCCTACAATATTCAGAGATGCACACGACTATGTGAGAAGGTGTGACCAATGCCAACGTCAAGGTGCTATTTCAAAACACCATGAAATGCCCATGTCCAAAATTCTGGAGGTAGAACTCTTTGATGTATGGGGTATTGATTTCATGGGACCATTCGTGAATTCGTTTGGAATGAAGTACATCTTGGTTGCTGTGGATTATGTGTCGAAATGGGTTGAAGCTGTAGCATTGGCCGATAACGAAGGAAAGCGTGTTGTAGCGTTTTTAAAGAAGAATATCTTCTCTCGCTTTGGGGTACCTCGTACTATCATAAGTGATGGAGGATCTCACTTCTGCAACAAGCTATTCAAATCTGTATTGGCCAAGTATGGAGTCAAGCAACACAAGGTAGCTACGCCTTATCATCCCCAAACTAGTGGACAAGTAGAGGTTTCCAATCGTGAGATCAAGCAAATTCTGGCCAAGACGGTCAATGCGAATCGGAAGGATTGGTCTCGGAAGCTAGATGATGCACTATGGGCGTATAGGACTGCATTCAAGACACCCATTGGCATGTCACCTTATCAGCTAGTTTATGGGAAGGCTTGTCATCTACCCATCGAGCTTGAATACAAGGCATTATGGGCATTGAAGCACTTGAATCTGAATTGGGATGATGTGAAGAACCTGAGGTTGGAGCAGCTGAACGAGCTAGATGAATTCCGTCTCCATGCATATGAAAGATCAGATTTATACAAGGAGTGGATGAAGAAGTATCACGATCAGCGGATTGTTCGACGACACTTCCAAAAAGGTGACATGGTACTACTCTTTAACTCCAGATTCAAGCTCTTCCCAGGTAAGTTAAAATCAAAGTGGTCTGGTCCATTTAAAGTCACCAACGTCTACTCGTCTGGAGTAGTCGAATTGGAAAATAACGAGGGTGTTATCTTCAAGGTGAATGGCCAACGTGTTAAGCCATATATCGGTCCTCTTGACTCGATGAATGACATGGCCATCACTTATCTCGATGAAGTCTAAGTACTCGAGATTACTACGTCGAGCCACGACAATAAATAAGGCGCTAGATGGGAGGCAACCCTTCGTTTTATTGTTTTATCGTTTTGTCGTTTTAGTATTTTTTCTTTTTGATAAATGAAAATCCAAAAATAAAAGTCGTGCCACGACCAAAACTAAGGCGCTTGGTGGGAGGCAACCCATCGTACTAATCGTTTTCATTTGTTTGAGCAAATATAGGTGTAAGAAGTATGCAACGAGGAGATTGATTTCAATTGACGATTTGGTCGCATTGTATGGTAAAGTCGGTAAGTTAGGAATGGTGATGCATAAGGCTATGAATTGAGCCTTTCTCACGTCATAATAGGCTTCGAGGAAGGCTAGGCCTTGGTAAAAATAGGCCACGAACGATGCACAACCTATTCTATAGCCTAAGGACTCGGAATCTAGTGTGCTATACCCTATGCGCCGCCTATTCCTAGGTGTGCTTTTGACTATGCGCCGCCTATGCTATGGCATTTGAGATACTGAGACCAAATGCCATACCATATGCGCCGCATATGCCTAGATATGCCATACTATGTGCGGCGCATATGTCCCATTATGCCATGGACAATGCGCCGCATATACATGTGATATGCCGAGGGATATGCGCCGCATATAGGGTGATTTTGTCCCCAAATCCGATTGTAAATGGGTCATAACCCGACCCATACTCCTCCTATATAAAGGGGACTTGGTTTTTTATCACAAACACATTAGAAGTAACCCTAAAGGCGCCGCATATCATCCCAAATCCTCTCAAATTTTTCTTCCTTTGTTCTTCCAATCCACAACAACTTCTCCACAATCTTCAAGCAAGTAAGTGCTCTCTTATTCTTCATCTATTTATCGTAAGTACTACTTTACTATGCTTACTATTAAATGCTAACTCATGAGAGATTAGTGGTGATGTTCATGTGTGTGGATCATTGTTGCAAAATCGTGTGATTGATTATATACGTATGGAATTCATGACTTGTTTCCGACTTGAATTTTGTTTCAAGGGCATTGTTGTGATACTTGCTGAACATATGTGGCCATGAATATTGATTGAGAGTGTTGTTTGGATGCTTGCATGATTAACCATCCCGGCCATCGGGATAAGGTTATAGTGACCATCGACTTAGGTGGTGGTGTTTGTTGTTTGAATAGCAATTCCATGAGGTAACCCCTATGTTGTAACATTGCTATATACACCATGCAAGTCGTCCAAATGGCTGCTCATGAGTGATGTAATACTGATTTTCTTGTCGGAATACAATCCTAAGACGTATGTCGACGAAGTCTGAGTACTCGACCACGATTCACTTCACCGATTTGTGCCAACAAGATTAAGTGTGGGGTGGTACCCCTAATGCTTGCATATAGATTGTATAAAGTGCGATTGTGCTGCATCTAACATTATTTCTAGTCTCAGGTACAATGGCACCGAAAGCAAGGCAAGGCAAGGAGAAGGCTACCACAACCCGCAAGGACAAGAAGAGTAGCCGAAAAGACCAAGGCGAATCATCTTCAGCACACCTACCACGCAGAATGTTCGGAATCAAATGGGTTCTTGAGGAAGAAGCCAAGGCATGGTACAGCAGCAACAAAGAAAAGAAATATGTGCACGTCGACTTAATCAACAAGGAGACCTTAGCAAAGAAGGAGCCGCAACTGTTGGCTAAGATAATGGCTTTGAAGCTGGATTTCATCTTCCGTGACATGGGAGAGTGCAATCTTGACTTGACAAGAGAGTTTTATGCCAACTGGTCGCCAAACACAACAGGCAACGAAGTCAAAATTCGGGGCCAAGTGTTACAGCTTACAGCGGATTGGATCAACTCGTTTCTAGGCCTACCTTCGGGCGACACTGCACCATACAAAGAGCTGTACAGCAGGCCTCCTTACAGAGCTATAAGACACACGCTTTGTGGAAGCAGATCGATGGCAAGATGGGGCAGACATAAGGAAACAGGCCGTCACAACACATTCCCGTATGCTCCACTAAATAGGGAAGCAAGAATCTGGATGCGCATTGTCAACTCATGCCTTATTCCTGGGACGCAATACACAAAGATATCGAGAGATAGAGTGTGTCTGGTTTATGCATTGATGACAAATGTCCCTATCAACTTTGGGGCAATCATTCGATCCACCATGAGGAAAGCCAGACTCAACAGCAGGTCCCATTTCACATTCGGCAATTTGTTGACAGCAATGTTGCGGAAGGAGGATATAGAAGAGGAACCAGCTGACCACAAACTCCCACATACCCCAAAGAAGGTTGACCTCACCAAGGTCAAAGATGCTGAAACAACGCATGGAGTCAACCTTACCACTGCGGAGAGACATGCTCGTGACGAGAGTTTCTTCCGTCATCTCTATGGCATGACGAGATTCACTATGATGAGTGGTGGACGTATTCCAACTGCTGAAGAGCTCCAACAGCTGGACCACGACTACCCAATGAACAGACATGCCCGGGAGATGTGTGGAGTGGGAGTATATTTTGAAGAACCTCTTGATGATGACGTGCCAACTGATGATGATAGACGCCTGCCTGATTCTGATGCTGAGGAGAACTCTGACGATGACTCTTACGATGACTCGGACGAAGGGGGTATGACCCCCGACATTGAGGAAGAGTCCGACTAATCAGGTTCTTCGACTTTATTTTCCACTGAGGGCAGTGTCTAGTCTAAGTGTGGGGTGTCGGCAGAATCTGCATGCTATGTTTGTATGTTTGCTCTTGTTTATTTTGTTTTGAGTCCAAATTTTTATTTTTTGTGATTTTTTTTTTCGTGTGACGTTTTTTTATTTTTTAGGAGTAAAATTTTTCTAGCTTCGCATGAAATTATTTTGATAGGCAGCATGAGATTAGAACAAGAGTATGTGCTACAATTGTGACTATTGAGACATTTAGGCTCTAGTTGTGACTCATTATGTGATATTTTGTGGTTCAATTCCTTCACTTGTTGGGTCAAGAGTCTATATTACTACCAATCAAGTCGACCATGTGCCTTGTGTGTGTGAGATAATAGTATATTCTATGTTTGTGGCTGATGCTAGAACTTGCCTGGTATGTATGCAAAGCGAAAATAAGGAATGTAAGTTTAGGAGATGATTTAGGCATTTCTTTGGCAACCTATACATGTTTACCTTCAGTTTTTCCTACCCATCTACATTATCCTAGTTAAACCCTTTTGAGCCTTTAGCCTATTTCTTTGACAACCTTGTATGTAAGCCTAATCCATTTTTTCAAGACCGTAATTTGATCCAAATTCCTAAGTGCTTTAAAGTGAATAAGTCATGTGACAACATAAGAGGAAATTGGGTGAGTATGAAGCTTTAAATTGGAATGGTTCTTGAATGTGTTAGGAAAAATGCTATCATAAGAGGTATGTCGTGAAAAGAAAAAGGAAAAGAAAGCTGAAAAGTGAGTTGTGCTTAAAATTGGAAAACAAAAGATGAAAACAAGGGTGGAAGAATAAAATAAAGAAAGGTTGAAAGAAAAAAGTGTCATAGATACAAAGTGATGTATTAAAGTGCTTAGGAACTTAGTCACTATTTCTGGCCAAAATAGTCCGACCCGTCCCTTAGCCTACATTACAACCATCTAAAGACCTATTTGATCCTAATCTTAACATTCCGACATTTAGTAGAGTATTACATTAAAGGCAAGCCTATGGTCATTAGTTGCTACATATGAATTCTTTGTGAGAGTGAGTGCAAGGATACTTTGATACCCATGTTTGAAAAATATGCTATATTTGTGAGTGATTATGGGTACTATATAGTGAGACACACATGGTTGATGAGTTTTGGATAGTTGTATATGATTCTATGTACCTTAACGTTTGCATGCGAGTTGATCACCATCACGAGTCTATGCCTGAGGTTAAATTGTTTCTACTTATAATCGGAAAGCTACTCTTCGTTGATAATTGTTGTGCTTGTCCTGAAGAATGTTTTGTGTTGTTTCTGTAAAAACCTTAAGTCAATGCTTAGAAGGACATGATATGTTGTTCGAGGACGAACAAAGCTCTAAGTGTGGGGTGTTGATGATAGGCGAATTTACGCGCCTATATCAATATAATTTGCCCATATTTTAGCCTAGTTTTGAGAACTAATTATCTATTTCATACACTTTTAGTCCTTTTTCCTGTAAATGAGCTAACAAATGTGATTAGGAAAGTTTCAGGTATAAATGATGCAAAATACAGCAATTTATGGCTTAATTGACGCAAAAGAAAGCTCACAAACGAGATGGAAAGGAGCTGGACGCATAAAGGACTAAATCTGCTGCATGGAAAATCTATCCCGGGCTAAAACAGCATTTCTGAAGACTTTGGGGACTTATAGACACAAAGCTGGATTTTTGTCATAATACATTAACCTAGTGCAATTAGGTTATGTGTTTCATTATTCTATTTGGATTATAATTTTGTAACCTTACCCTAGTACATTTGGGTCAAGGATTTCATTAGTATATTAGGATTTGGTTATTTATTTCATTAGCTTAGTAGGAGTAGGATAGGAGTATTATAAATACCCTATCATGTTAGAGATTTTAAAGACACTTCTTCAATAATCAACTCAACAATATAATTTTCTTCCATCTTTCTCATCTTCCACTACAAACACTTCTAATCTATTCTTCTATTCTTAAATTCCACAACAAGAGAATCGTTACTTGCTACGGAATCACTAAAATCACACGCCAAACACCCACTATTCACGCCATTCACCATGCAAAACGTGATATCCTTCGCATTCATGGGTAACTAAATCTCTTAGTTGGGGTTATGGAAGCCGAATGAGTTACTATCTATTGCTATGAGCTTGTGAGTTCAAGACACGTATATTGCTTATATCATTATTCTCTTCATCTTAAATCTACATCCTTTGCGGTCCAAACACAAGAACACGCCATTCTAACATCTAACCTGTTCGAGAGAAAGGTTATTTGTCTAGAAAAGAAGACGCATAGACCAACGCCAGTCTAACATTTAACTTGTTCGAGAGAAAGGTTATTTGTCTGGAAAAGAGATAATGTCAAGGTAGTAGGACACCCTTTCCTGTTAAAAAGCTAGTGCCGTACCTGGACTAACCTCTTGGAGAATTCGTACCGTTAGACACGCTTTACGCTCGAGAGAGTTAAAGTGAAATAGTCCTTGTTTAGGTCGAGAGACGCTTGGATTTACCATCGACTACAATTCTCTATAAGCAATTGCATGTCAAGACTCTACACACTCATAGCCAATAGAGACGTATACCTCTGAAGGTGGACATAACCCCAACGCCTCAATTCTCATTGTTTACAACCAACGTGACAATCTTTCTCATTTACTTTGCTATTTTTCAGCTTTTATTTCATTACTTTGGTTACTTAGTACAATCCCCCCATTCTTACGAGACTTGCATCAAAAGTCTAATAATTTCACTTACTTGTTGACCAAGCTATTCTCTGTGGGATCGATACCCAACCCAGTTGGGTTCTATATTTGCTAACGACCGCTTTACACTCCTTCGAGAGCTGTAGATTGAGCGTTACCACATACTCGGTCTATGGGTTAGGTCTTTGATTTCTCTAGAGTTCTGCCAGTTCCTTCTAGTCCTTCTCAGGATTATCAATATAATGTGAAAAATGCAAATTTTCATCAGTCGATTCGTTTGATTGCTCAATTTGTAGCTTTTCAGGCAGAGCGTGGTTCATCTAGTATTGTATCTTCTGAGGTCACAAGGGTTGGCCAGTTCATGAGGTTGAATCCTTCAACTTTTACTAGTGTTAAGATGTAGAAAGATCCTCAGGGTTTTCTAGATGAGATGGAAAAGATCTTTAGAGTGATGCAGGACACGAATGTGGAAGGGGTGAATTTTGCTGCCTATCAGCTAAAGGATATGGTATACAAATGGTACGAGGAATGAGATCAGGCAAGGGGTAAGGTTGATGAGTCATCTCTTTGGGAGACTTTCTCTAATGCCTTTCTGTATCTTCTTTCCTCAAGAGTTGAGGGAAGCAAAGGAGGAGGAATTTTTTAATTTGAAAGAAGAAAATATGTCGGTCAAGGAGTATGCCTTAAAATTTTACCAGTTGTATTAGTGTCTGATCTGAGGGTCAAAATAAGAAAGTTCGCTTCAGGACTATCCCATGAGTTGATCCTTGAAAGTAAGACTGCATTGCTAATCAAGGACATGAATATCTATGGGTTGGTTACTCAAATGCAACAGGTGGAGGAGGAAAAGAAAAATCAAGATGAGGTAGGCGAAAGGCAGGGTAAGAAGTTCAGGTTCTTCGAGTAGGGTGCTTAATAGTAAAGTGGTAGGGATGGTGGTAAGTGGCCAAAGAAAAAGTGAGGGATTTCTGGTTCCTTCTCCTCTAATAATGCTCCTTACCTGAAGAACTATGTGTGGGCGAAGAAATTTTATTAAATTTAAAGCCGTACAAAATTCGGATTATATTAAATTCAAAATATATTAGTCATAAATAAATATTACATATTAATATAATTGAATTAATTATTTAAGTTCAAACACGTGGATTAAAATAAGGTCTAATATTTATTGGACTAGTCCATTAATTTTAGTTACAAATGGTGAGCTATTTTGCTAAGCCCAGAATTTTATCTTATTTTAGAGGCCCAAAATGAGCGTCATGTGTCAAATGACGTGGCATGCGAAGTCAAGTGAAGAAGCCAATAGGACCATTCCACATGTCAAAATGATGCAACAGGCCTAGTGAAATTAAACGACCATAAAAGGTGTCATGTCACTTAAATCTGATCGTTCAAAGGACGTCCATATTCATCATGATTTTTCCCTTTCCACAACTATAAATAGGGTCTCATAATTCAGAAAAGAGGACCAAGAACTCTAACAAGAAGCAAGAGAAAGATCGTGGATCAAACGCCGCAATTTCTCTACAAAGCTCAAACATTCAAATCCAATTCATCAAGATTCAAGATCAAGACCACAAGATTCAAGAACAAACCCAAAAGCCCTTGAATTCAAGTACATGTCCAGATCAAATCCATCAAATCAACAACTCAAGTTCAAATTCAAGATCAATATTTAAAACCTTGAATTTCTATTAAAAAGGCTAATCAGAGAATTTATAAGGATTATAACACTCACGTTTAAATTAATAAATTGATTGTTGCAATATTTTTCTTGTCCTAATTATTTATTTTCATTCACAAAATTTTACTGTCCAATAAGTTCTGGATCATCTAGTAGGACAATCTCTATCTCTCATCTTAACTTTTCCAACTTCATAGTTTAAGAACAATGAAATGACTTCTAAGAAGGTAAATTCTCAATAAACTATTTCCAAGGCTACTAATTTCAAATTATTTACTGAAGTAGAGAGCATCCTTGGCATTACTTTTGGAAGCTTTGAAGCTGTCATGAGGAGCAAGGCCATCTTGCTAGGAGAACAAACACATCATGTGTCATCCGCTCCAACTCTAATTTTTAGATCTTCAACCCTAAAAAGAGCGGGATCCCATGGAACTACTTCAGAAGGAGGAAGCAATGTGGCAGAGTCACTTAAGAAAACTCTATCTCTACTTGAGCATTTGGGTCAAAATACTCTGGCACAAAGAATGGTGGCTATTCAACCAACTCATCATCTCCAACTACAAGGCATAAGCTGGGTACTTGAAAGATCATATTATGCGACAATTCGTGTTACTCTCCAATATCATCATTGATCATGCAAGCAATGGTGACTAATGCTTCATCTGTAGAGGAGCAACTTGCAAAATTGACAAGGGAAATAGAAGGTCTCACTAAGTATTTGCAAAATCAAGATACTTGGATTGAAAATTTGGTAGATAGGATGGATGGCTTAATAGACGGAGAGTCTATCCATGGACATGGGAAAGCTGCAGAAGTTCAGGAGATAAAGAATCCCATAAAATAAACACCACCTATTGACGAAGTAAACGTTACTTCTAAGGGATTGATCCCAATGGATTAATTGAGGGAGTTTATTGAAGGGATACTGAAATAAAAGTATGATGTTGTAACTAAGTCTTCCTTGACATATGCCAAGCCCTACACTACAAAAATTAATAGCCTCAAAATGCCTGCTGGCTAAATTCTAATATTTTGAGGGCAAAGGTAACCCAAAACAACATGTCACACACTTTGTTGAGACATGTAATAATGCCTAAACTTATAGTGACTATCTTGTCAAACCAATTTGTTCATTCCCTAAAAGGAAATACCTTTAATTGGATACAGACCTTGATCCTAACTCCATCGATAGTTGGGAGAAATTGGAAAATAATTTCCTAAATCAATTTTATATCACAAGGCATATAGTGAGCATGGTAGATCTTATGAATACTCATCAAATAAAGTATTAGCTAGTCATTAACTTCACCAATCGATGGAAATACGAGTCTAAACTACAAATAAAGGATCAATAAAACTTCTGTAATAGAGATGTGCATCCAAATAATATGCTGGAAGCTTCTCTATATCTGGCAAGTAATTAAGCCAAAATCCTTTAAAAAGTTAGCTACTTGTGCTCAAAATGTGGAGTTGAGCATGTCTTCTATTGGAAAGGGAGGAGTGCCTATCCATGAACCACGAAAGGGAAAGAATAAGTAAGAACCTAAAAGATGGGGCAAGTTTGTCCCCCAAAAATGATAATAAGGAATCCATAAATGTTGACATGACTATTATAAAGGTCACCACAAAATGAGAAAGAAGGAAAGCTTGATGACGACTTCTCGAGCATGTCCAAATCAGAAATTAACTTTAAAGGAGATATTAGAAAAGAAATACCCCTTCCTTGATTTTAATGTTGTTGAGATTTTCAATAAACTCCTAGAGGATAAGCTCATTGAACTCCTAGAGATGAAATAACTCAATTAAGCCAGAAGGACTAATGACCCAAATTATTGCAAGTATCATAAGCTTGTGAGTCACCCTCTGGAAAAGTGTGATGCCTTTAAAGAGAAAGTCTTGCAATTGACAAATGACAAGAAGACCTTCTTCGATAATGAGATAGTCAGTTCTCATCAAATCGTTATCACTGTTGTCTCATTCGATCCAATTCAAATATGCGTTGAGGAACGTAGGAAGGAACATTAGAGCATGATAAGTCTTTGGTTAATGAAGGGTAGAATTTGGTGACTAGTCGCAGATATAAAAAAACATGTCTACGAAAAGAGTTATTTGGGCAGCTAACTAGAAAGAGGATGGTGAGAAATTGAAAAAAGAGGCTAGTTGAGATTCCAAAGAAGACGAAGGTAATGGAGCTTCACCATAAAAAATCACGACGTCCAGTGACTTTTGAAGAATACTTACCAAGTTGGTTCAGTGCAAAAATGGCTCAAGAAAACATTGAGGCATCTTGTTTTAATACTGGCAAAGATGGGGAAAAGGGTGAGAACCTACGCACGGAAGTTCCTCCATCTGATCAGCCTACTAAATGTCTTAGAAAAGAGGCACAAGTAGGTGATACAAAATTCATATTTACAAATAATGATCTTCTTCTTGGTGAAACCCTACACAATCTTCTCTTATACATGATGTGTCAAATTCTAGGAAATAAAATAAATAGAATCTTGATAGATGAGGGATTCGAAGTTAATATACTACAAATTTGCACAATGAAGGAACTTGACATCACTTCTGAAGAACTTAGCTACAGTGATTTAATGATCCAGGGCTTCAACCAAGGGGATCATAGGGCAATGAGATCTATCAAGTTGGGGATTTATATGGATGATTTGCAATCAAATACAGTGATACATGTGATCGATACCAATACTTCATATAATATATTGCTGGGTAGTCCTTGGATACATGAGAACAAAATTCTATCATCCTCTTACTATAAATGCTTGATGTATCTTGAAGGTAGTGTAGAAAGAAATATAGTGGCTGATAAGAAGCCTTTACTGAAGCTGAATCACACTTTGCTGATGCAAAATTCTACTTAAAAAACTATGTGGTAAATTCTAAAAGGGTTGATGCTGTCAGGAATACCAAGTGTCATGATCGTGCATATAAGAAGGTCGCAGTGACTATTAAAAAAGACACTATCAAGGAGCCTATCTTCACTTTGAATAAAGAAAGTGTTCCATCCATGAAAAATATGGCAACTCCTGTTCTCCGCTATGTACCAAAGATAAAGAAAGAGAAAGATCATCCATCTGATACCCAAGATAATGTGCTAAAGGGGGTAACCCTACCTATCTGGCAGATTGAAATAATAAATCCATCCTCAAGGCTACTTAGAGAGTCTGTGGCTTAAAATCCACCACAAGATATGACACTTCCTATGAAATGCAAAAATAAAGGCTTATATTCAAATGCTCATAATTTATTCATAAAGTACGGATACAATCCTAATTAGAAATCCAGGTTGGGTAAACTTTCTTCAGAAAATACAACTAGGTAGGCATGTGAAGGCCTAGGGTACATGCTGTCACTACTAGTTTGTATCTCTATAAGAAGGGCAATTTGCAATTACATCACCATGGAAGAAGAATCCACTGCATCTAATAAAATACCTTCTATCTTTGATCGTCTTAGAGAATCAACCGTAAGAACTTTTGTGTTCAAAAGGTTGGATCCTCTAAATTAAAAGAAACATAAAAAGTGATGAAGAAGTCATCAAATTACAACAGTGCATTCTTCTTCTAAGATCTAGAAGTATTTTCAAAGTTTGATTCCTTCTAGAATGAGGCGGCAAATGAAATTAGTGGTTTCATGAAATAAGTTGTTAAAATCAAAAGCTCATATTGTGGTTTATACCGATGAACATGAGGATGATGAAGAAAGTACTGGCTTGGCATATCATGTTATAACCCAGAATGAGAAAGATGTCTCATCTCAAATAAAGATTGATGAAGAGATAGAAGATGCCTCCTGGTGTTAACATATATCCATCAACGATGATGACCCCTAAAAGGAGGAAGATGTTGGAGATGCTCTATCAGAACTTGAAGAAAGAGTGAAAGCCACAATAGATCCCTTAAATAAAGTTAATTTTGGAACCAATGAAGACCAAAGACTAACTTACCTGAGTGCATTTCTAAAAATGGACGACAAAATAAATTATACGGATATACTCAAAGATTATATGGATGTATTCACTTAGAGCTATAAGGAAGTTCCTTGCATAGATCTAAAAGTAGTAGTTTATCAGTTGGTAGTCTAGAATGGTGCTCATCCTTTTAAGCAAGCCAAAAGGTGCTTTAGGCAAGAGTTGGTTCCATTGATTAAAAATAAGGTCAATAAACTCATCGAATATGGATTTATTCGTGAAGTTAAACACCCTATGTGGATTTCAATTATTGTTCTAGTATAATAGAAGAATGACCAAATTTGAGTCTATGTCGACTTTTAGGACCTCAGTAATGCCTGCCCTAAAGATGATTTTCCAATCCCCATACCAGAATTGATAATTGATGCCATCGCAAGTTATGAGTCAATATCTTTTATTGATGGTTCATCCGGCTACATCCAATTCCACTTGGCACAAAAAGATGAAGAAATCACTGCATTCCATAAACCCAAAGGTATTTATTGCTACAAGGTGATGCCCTTTTATTTAATTATGGTGCCACTTATCAAAGATCTATGAAAAACATCTTTGATGGAATAATGCATAAAAATGTTTAATATTATGTGGATGTTCTAGTAGTGAAGTTAATAAAGAGTGAACCATTTAAAAAACCTAAGAATGATATTCATATTGCTTTGAAGATATCAACTTCGGATGAATACATTAAAATGTGCCTTTGGAGTTACTTTGGGAAAGTTCCTTGGTTTTATTGTAAGAAACTAAGGAATTAAAATTGATCAGGCCTAGGTTGATGTAATTTTAAAGATGACTAAGACTCAAAACATTCACGAGTTAAAAGGCCTACAAGGAAGCCTTGCATATTTAAGGAGGTTTATCTCTAACATAGCAAAAAAATGTTAACTATTTAGATGTTTCATGAAAATGATTCTCCTTTCAATGGGATAAAGCTTGTAGCAAGGTCTTTGAGAGTATCAAATAATACTTAATGAAGACACCACTTCTTGCGACACTTATACCTCGAATTTAATTGATACTATATATCGCGACATAAGAAAGGTTTGTTGGATCCTTATTGGCTAATGAAAATATGAAGGCAAAAAAAACTATCTTTACTATCTAAGTAGAATGATGGCACCAAATGAGCTGAAGTATTCTCCAATTGAGAAGAAAACAGTTGGCATTGGATTTCTCAATCCAAAATACGAAACACTACTTTTAAGCTCATGTTTTTCATCATATTTCTAGGGCAAATCCCATCAATTTTGTAATGTCAAAACCATTCCTTAGTGACCGACTTGCAAGGTGGTATCTCCAATGTCAATAGTTTGAGATAGTGTACATCCCCCAAAAGGTTGTAAAAGGACAAGAATTGATGGATTGGGAACTAACCAATGAACTTTCTGATGAAGATGCAATGGTTGTTGATGTTAGATACTAATGGAAGATGTACTTTGATGGTGTCACTAATTGAGATAGAGCTAGTTATGGCATAGTGTTTGTCACTCCACAGGGAGAGTTCATCCCATACTCTTTTACCTTGAATAATTATTTATCCAATAATTATGTTGAATATTAAGCACTAATACTCGAACTTAAGATGGTTATCGACATGAAGCAACTACAATTACAAGTCTTTGGTGACTCCCTATTGGTGATCAAGAAGCTTTTGGAAAGTTATAAAGTCAAAAATCCTTAGCTACGATCATATCATGATTATGCGCAAAAGTTGATAGTATGGCATGGAGAAGTAACCCTCCATTATGTACAAAGGAAAGAAAATAAGCAAGTCAATGACCTAGCTTTTTTGGCCTCAACCCTAACTCTTATGAATCAGACAGGAGTTACTATCCACCAAGAATGGGTAGTGCCGCCATTGAATGAGTATGAGGATGTGTAAAATAAGGTTGAATACCTCATCTCTGCGTCCAAAGCTGTAAAGAAAGATTGGCAACAACCTATCATTGACTATTTATGTTATGGGATACTTCCAGAAGATCCAAAGAGAAGGACAGAAATCTATTATCGTGCATCTCGCTTCCTTTACTATAAAGACATGCTTTATAGAAGATCATTTAAAGGAGTACTCTTGTGATATTTAGGAGATGAAGAAGCAATTCAAGATTTTCAAGAAGCACACTCCGGAGTTTGTGGATCTCATCAGTCTGGAATGAAGCTTCATTTTCACATTAAAAGGAGGTGTATTATTGTCCTATGACGGTGAAAGATTTCTTGGACTATTCTAGAAGATGCAAAGCTTGTAAATTCCATGATAATTTCATACATCAACCACCTAAAGTATTACACCCGACCATAGCATCCTGGCCATTCAACACTTGGGGATTGGATGTCATTGGACCACTGCCAAAATCTTCTGGTGGACACTTGTACATCTTTGTTGTGATAGATTACTTCTTAAAATGGGCTAAGATATTGCTATCAAGGAAGTAGAGAAATAAAATATTGCAAACTTCACTTGAGTAAATATCATCTACCACTTCAGAATCCCTCAGTACATAGTACCCAACAATGGCAAACTATTTGATAACTAGCTGATGAACAAAATTTGTGATCTCTTTGTTTCAAGTAGTGCGAGTCATCTATGTACCATGCTTCCTCCAATGGTCTAACCGAAGCATATAATAAGACTTTATGTAATCTGTTGAAGAAAGTTATCTCCAAGTCCAAATAAGACTGGCATGAATGAGTGGAAAAAACTTTGTGGGCAAATAGAATGACTTACCACACACCGATTCAAGCAACCCCATATTTGCTTGCTTTAGGAGTTGAAACAATCCTACCACTTGAGCATCAAATACTTTATTTGAGATGGGCTATTCAAGAAGGTCTCACCAATGAAGAAAATGCCAAGTTGCGTCTTGTTGAGTTAGAAGCTCTTCATGATAAGAGATTAGAGGCTCGGCAAAAGCTCAAAAATAATCAAGCTCGTCTATCCCGTTATTTCAACAAAAGAGCCTGCTTAAGGTTCTTTCAAGTTAGAGATCAAGTCATTGTAGTAATTAGGCCCATTATTACTTTTCGCAAGTCTGAGGTAAAATTCACTCCAAAGTGGATGGACCATATGTCGTACAAGAAGCATATTCAAATGGTTCTTACAAGCCTATCGATGCATATGGCATGAAAATTTGTCTTATCAACACCAAGTTCTTGAAGAAGTACTATCCTTGAAGGAATATGGAACTCTTTATGTCACGAGTATAAACTGGATGTCCACTCCTGGCTCGCAAGAGTATAAACTGTGTACGTCTCAAAACAAAAGAAAATGTCTGCTAGGTTGAAAACCTTGAAAAAGGTGGCCTAGGTAAAAATTAGGAAGTTAGAAAAAAATAATAAAAAACACTTATCCTTAAATACGTTGTGACTTTATCATCTTTACTGAGGTACATAGGCACTTGAAATTTTATTCTGAGTTTAGTTGCATGAGTGTCAAAAAATTATGTTCCTATAGTATCCGCCATTATTAATATCAACTTTAAAAATATTCTAATTAAATTTTGGGACTCACTCCAAGTATTGATGGCTTAATGGGGGAAAAAACCAATGAAATATGAGCTTCATTCACATAAGATAAAGTCACAAAATTATAATGATAAACTGCTCAAATTGCCAAATTTATGAGTGAAAGTTGACAAAATCTCCAAGTCTTCAAATCAAGGCCTCTAAAATTTCCATCTCTTAAGGTAGACAGGATTTGTCTCTTTGCACCTTAAAATATTCTCTTTGCACATTTATCTTTAAGAAGATATAAAAAAAGTTTTCATGCCTTAAGGTAGACAAGATTCGTCCCTTTGCACCTTAAGTTGGCCTCTTCTGGGTTTACCCTTAAAAGAATCTCCAAAACTTCCATGCCTTAAGGTGGAATAGATTTGTCCCTTTTCACGTTAAGATGGTTTATTTACGGATTTATCCTTAAGGAGATATAAAAAAATTTCATGCCTTAAGATGGACAACATTTGCCCCTTTGCACCCTAAGATGGCATTTCGATGGATTTACTATGTAAAACAGCTAAACTAGTCAATATGACCCATCCTGGGGCCTTGTCGTATAGGGCGTTCCAAGTTTGATCAGGATCAGAGAAACCCTGTTACCTAACCTAAGCTCCAGCCACCTGTAGTGAGTTGGCTGAATTCCAAGCATGTAACAAAATAGTGTAACATCTCTTATAAAGACTCTGGGAATAGATCACAACCATGATCAACCCAACCAAGTTCAACCATCCCATAACCAAAGACATTCTAAAACATAATATAATTTATTCCAAAATGAAATATGATGGAATAGTGATAAATTATGTCCGATGATGCCAGACTCGTAGCCTATTCCAATGCCTAGGCTGAAACCTATACCAATCCTGCTAATTTCAACGTATAGAAGTACCACAAAGCCTCTAAAAAAAGAAGTAATGAAATCCGATTGGGACATGCCCCAACCCATAGCGAAAACCAATATCCAAAATAAAGCCAAAATGTCTACAAATATCTATACTATGAAACGATGCCTTTCAAAGGAATAGAAGCTCACCACTTAATTCCAAATGTTAATCCTAGGTCAATCATTATGTAGGAGAACTAGAAAAACTAGTTCCTACATAGCATAGGAATACAACCACCAGTAGATGGGGTTAGCAAGTGTAACACCATAAGTTTTTTCTTAGCTTAAAATTCTTCCCTAGAATGTTAAAGGCTTGCTTCAAAGAATAATACACTTTTATACATATGGAATTTTAAAGATTTTTACTTTTCATTGCGTGAGAAATTGAATAAGATTTCCATCGATACCAAATTTGCCCAAATCCAATACCCGAGTGAAGAGTTAGAACCATTTTAGTAAGACAGTGTATCACCTGGTACTCCAGCGCGTCGCGGAGGAAGTCCAAATGGCATTTTTCACTTTCTAGTGAGATAACGCGATACCACCATATTGCACTACTAGCTTTTTTCCAAATTGTCACTATACAAATGACTCTTCTATCATGGCGCGTTTCGCCAAAGAAAAAATTTACAACCAGTGAGGCACCGCGATGGCGTCGCATCGCGCCATTAGCCCAGTTCTCAATCGTTAGTTTCCAGTGACACGGTGCGATATCTCCGCACCGCGCCAGCGTCCAAATCAGGATTTTCAGTCATTTTGGAGTTTTAATTTTTATGTCACTAAGGTCTTTTTCCCTCACCCCAGTCACGCTAAACAAATAATCAAACCCTAAAAGAGCATACATTGCTCATTAATTCACTATTTTTTTCAAGAAGTAAGCCATTCTCTCTCAAAGGGGCAAAACCCTAGTTCAATAAATGAAGGACAAGCTCAAGAAATCCTTCAAGAACTTCAAGAATCTCACAAATTAATGTATGCTAGATGTTGATTCATGGGTCCCTTTCACCCATGAAGTCTAAGAATCCTTTTTCAAAGTACAAAGATGATGTATTTATGGTTTCCATGTTTGAATTAGATTGAATTCATATTTATAATAGTAGTAGAGTTCCAATCCATGATTTACATGCAAGTTTCATGAAATTAAATAGCATGTGTAACAAATATGTGATTATCTTGATAGAGCCTTAATCCATCTATGATGTTGATTTGGTTTTTAATCAATGATTATGATAAGATTCATGATAAATAGAATAGTATTTAGGGGGAATTATATGAATTACATGCTAAACCCTTCAATTTGCATTTAAGTATTGTATTAATGATGTTTATGTGATGACCATTATCAAGTGAAATACTCATACTCCCCAAGTATTTTCTAAAATGCCTATGTGAAGTAGATAGAGGAATCATGAGATGTTATTATGAGATCCCATTCATGTACAAGTTAATGCATTACCAGTGTTTGTAATGTATCTATGAATGAATTATGACCAAGTGAACATTGTTATATTATTCAAGATTATGCTTTGGTTTAATTCTCATGCTATCGAGTCCTGGGGGTATTTAATACCGTACAATTTAGCTGTTTACCAAGAGCCAGTGTCAGTTATAGAATAGTATCAGTCATGTCACGATTAGTACTCTAAGTTCAATACAAAACTCAGTAGAACTCAGTTAATTACAAAACTTAGGAAAACTCAGTAAACTTAGTCTCAGTCTAGTCCAGTCCAGTATACTCAGTTCAATGTCTTTCAGTTGGGAGTAGGATTCAGCATCGAGTGAGAGAAGGGTTGATGGCTTCCCCATCAGATAGGCAGAGTTGTTAGTACCAATCCTTGTACTATTGAACTGCGTAGCCAGTGTAGGATGAGGAGTCACCCATAAGACTAGGCTTGACTACCTCCCAGGTTTCACCCGTCAGATTAGGTTTTGGTTCGCCCAGGTGTCACCCGTCAATTAGGTTTGGTATCCTATTTTTCTATTATTAGTAACCATGACACGGTATTATCACCCTTCCAACTGGGGTTACAGGTTGGACCCCTATAAATTCAGATTTAGGGCATGTCGGTTAGATGATTACCTTCTACAGTTTCTGTCTTCAGTTCAAAACTCAGCTCAGTTTTATAGAATTAGGATTGTCAGATACAATCAATCAGTACCAGTTAATCAGTTATTAAAATTAAATACTTAGCATAAGAAAAGATCAATTATGGTTTTTATATATATATTTATATGTATATGCACATTTTTCATTCTCAGTATTTACAGTATTCTCAAATTCTCCACGTACTCTCATGTTCAGTTATTCTCATTTAGTCGGTGATATCCTCATGCATATGAACCCTTGCATTCAGACTTACCTCATCTAACATACCAGTGCATTTCCAAGTACTGACTTATACTTTTGTGTGCTATAATATTTCATATCATAGGTTCGGACGCTTAAGTTCCCGATCACGCATAGTAGATTCAAGCTCAGCCAGCAATAGTAAATTTAGCAGTGAGTCCTCATCATTCGAGGATATTATACTATTTCATTTTTTTAGTATATGTATTAGTTTAGTAGATGGAGTTAGTTGTGGAATTATCCCATCAACTCCACTTTCTGACAGATTCAGTTAGAGGCTTTTCAGATTAATTTTCAAACAGTGTTAAGTTTTTATCAAATATTGTTAGTTATCAGTATTTCAGATGTTTTGAACCTTATGGCATTTCAACCTATTTTCTACATTAATAACAGTATTATTATTTAGTGCTCACAGAAAATATCATTCATGGGTTAGCTTGTGGTCCTTCGGGGTTGTAAGTACCATGTGACGACTAGGGGGTAGTCTCGGTTCATTATAGTAAGTGACCGCTAGCATGATCTCAGGGTAAGGATAAAATAATGCCATTAATAAAACCAAGTATAACCATCCATATGCACAAAACCAAACATATCATATATATAAATATATATATATATATATATATATACATATATATATATATATAACCATACCAGGAAAAAGGGACCAAGTATAGCATACCTTTAAAATCTTTACCTGGGTTGTGTAGGTATGTCGTCCTAAGCTACTCACGGGATATATGGGTTCAACTCCCTCTGTTGAATGGGACACAGTGCGTGTATCCACGTAGATAGGGAAGTATCCCATAGGATGACTAGTACATCCCCAAAATATAATGCGACATCATGCACACGGTCACTAAGAAAGACATCATAGTGGTAAATATGAACTTTTAGTTTTGGTTCCCTCGGGACCTCCACCTTCTACGACATAACTACACCTCCCGCTATTATTGCCCAATTAAAACCAATTTCAAAATAACCAAACCATTATCCATTTATTAACCAAGGCTATTGATATTGGTATCATCATACCAACCATTTATATGTTTCAGGGGACATTCAAGTGCCTTTCCATTTACAATATTAAACAACTTGGGAGACTTCCTTGCTACCCACAAGCATAACCAATTAGCCTTTAGCCTTTTGAAATTATTTAAACCATTCATAATTCCTTTACCAAGTTTAAAGCATCCAAGATTCCATTAGAAGAAGTCAATACAATGAACATATCTTTATAAGAATTTTAGTCAAACACATTGGGGATATAATATGATCAAAACCAATTCCAATTACTGACAAACCATTCCCATTCAATACAATTATCCAAAATTACCATTAATGTATATAGCATACAAACCCCCAAATCATATTTGACAACCAAAATAATGTATTAGTAAAACCTTGAAAACATTAATATAAACCATACCTTTCAGTTAAATTAACAATGAGGGAAGAGAACAATCCTTAAATCAAGATGATGATAGAAAGAAATCAACAAGACAAGCCCCAAATTGATCCCTTAATTAAAACCCTAGCTCCCCTTGCCCAAAAGCTCTTGAGAGAATTATGGAATGTTTAGGAAGAGTTTTAAAGTGTTAATGAATAGAATTATAGGGTAAATAACCTCCTAAGTAGGTTAGAAGTCATGGGACCCTATTAGGATAAGTGAAAAAATGTCCAGAATACCCCCACTTAAGTTGTACCAAAATTCCATCGTAGGGATACGACTGACCCACACGAGTCATAACTTCCGATACAATCGGTATCCACCATTCATAACCTGGTCTCAACCCTAGGATCAAATATTGTCCAATATAAGAATCATCCAACCAACTTGTAACCATAAAACACGATCCATATACATGACCTATATTCCCAGCAGAATAAAATAGCTAGAGGATTGGACACCGCCTACCACACGAGTGACTGGTATGATTCGCATCTTGGCTTATGGATCATGGTGAGCTACTCGTACTCAGATCCAACCTAAGTAACCAAGTCTAAGATTAAGTTAAGGAACCAAAGGATCCATAACCACTAATACGACTTGTACCCCTAAGTCGTATCTATTCCAGTAACCAGAATCCATCCTACTAACCAGCACTGGTCAGTATACAACCTGACTATACCATCCGTACCCCAACATACGGCTCGTACTGCTGAGTTGTATTAGTTCCAGAGATCAAAATTCTAAGAAATTTTCTAAGGTCCAAAAACTAGGGTGTTTCAGTCTCCTCCACTAGGAACATTCATCAGCGAATGGCGGACAAGGTAGGGTAACCACATGCAAGAGTCATTTGATTTATGTTATCAAACATATTAAAAATATTTTACAAGGTTCAAGTAGCTTATTCCACCTTAAGGTTATGCACAAAAACCTTAACCAAAGCTACATCTATGGTTTATAATCAATGAACCTGCCTATCCAAAATCTCAATTGGGACTTCTTCATAAGACAAAGAATCCGTGAGACCCAATCCTTCTAATGGAATGACCTAAGAAGGATCACCAATGTACTTCCTCAACATAGAAAAATGAAATACCAAATGAACCAAACTTAAGCTAGAAGGCAACTCCAACTAATAAGCAACATTACCAACTTTTCGCAAAATCTCATAAGGACCCATATTTCGGGGTTTAATCTTTCCCTTCTTTCCAAACCGCAGTACTCTCTTCATGGGAGATACATTGAGAAAATCCTGATCCCAACCTCAAACTCCAAGTCTCTATACCTAACATCAGGATAGGACTTTTGGTAACTTTGGGAAGCCATCAGCCAATGTCGAATTACCTTCACCTTATCTATAGCTTAGTAAACCAAGTCGGGACCAAACATGTCCACTTTACTAAGTTTAAACTAAAAAATAGGAGATCTACACCTCCTACCATACAATGCCTCAAAGGGGCCATACCAATACTAGAATGATAGCTATTGTTGTAAGAAAACTCCACCAAAGGTAGATGCTCAACCCAATTGCCACCATAATCAATCACACAGTCCCTAAGCATATCCTCTAATATCTAAATAGTTATCTCCACTTGCCCATCCATCTACGGATGAAAGCAGTTTTCAGACTAACCTTAGTCCCCAACCCTCTCTTAAAAGACCGAAAGAAGTGAGACATAAATTGTGTGCCACTATTAGAAATAATCAAAACAGGTACCCCATGCAGCTTCACAATCTCCTGAAGATACAACTTCATATAATCCTCCGCCAAGAAAGCAATCCACACTAAAAAAAAAAACAGACTTAGTCATCCTATCCACGATGACCCAAATAGATTCATATTGACTCCGGGACCAAGGAAGATTGGTAACAAAGTCCATATCGATCACTTCCCATTTCCACTCAGGTAAATCAATTTCTCAATACTACCCTCCTAGTCTCATCTTATTAACCTTAACTTGTTGACACACCATGAACTTGGTCATAAATTAGCAGCATCCCTCTTCATGCCATTCCATTAATAGATCTCCTTGATATTATTATACATCTTAGTCGATATGGGATAAACATTATAGCTTGACTCATGCTCCTCAGCCAAAACCCATTGTCACAACCCATTGACATCAGGAAAACACAACCTTTCTTGGTACCGTAAAGTACCATCACAACTGATCTCAAACACCACTACTTGTTGCCCACCAACGTTACTCTTGATTTTCATCAAGATAGGATCTAACACTTTCTTCTTATTAATCTCCACACAAAAAGATGGCAGAACAACTTCTTGCACCACCACATACCATCCTTGAAGTCCAAGAGGTGAACTCCAAGATTAGCCAAGCGGTGAATATCCTTCGCTAATTCCTGCTTTCCTTCCTCCATATGAGACAAAATCTCCATGGATAACCTGCGAAGAGCATCAGTAACCATATTAGCCTTACCTAAGTGATAGTGAGGACTCATATCCTAATTCTTGATAAGCTTAAGCTATCTTCTCTACCTGAGATTAAGCATTTTCTGAGTGAACATATACTGTAGACTCTTATGATTAGAAAAGATATCCATATGAACACCATTCAAATAATGCCACCATATTTTAGAAGAAAACACAACCGCCAACAGCTCTAAATCATAAGTATGATAATTCCTCTTATGTACCATTAACTTCTTAGAAGAATAGGTAATCACCTTCCCATGCTACATTATCACACAACCTAGACCTACTCGAGATGTATCACTGTAAACCACGAACCCGTCATTGCCTTCTGACAAAGTCTGAATTCAAGCTTAATTTAACTTATCCTTCAACTTCTTGAAACTCCCATCACTAGCACCTGACCAAAAAATCTTAACCTTTTTCTGAGATAACTTAGTCAAAGGAGCAACTATCAATGAAAAGCTTTTCACAAAACATCTGTAATACCCGACTAAACCCAAGAAGTTCTGATGTCAGATGAAGTTGTACGTCTAGGCCACCTCTTTACCTAACAACTTTTTGTGGATCCACTATGATACCTTTACAAGAAATAAAATGACCCAAGAAAGTTATAGCATTAAACCAAAACTCACACTTGGACAACTTGGCATACAACTATTGTTCTTGTAAGGTCCACAATATCACATGAAAGTGATTAGCATGATCCATCTCACTCTTCAAATACACCAAAATGTCACCAATAAACACAATAATGAAGAGATTCAAATACTGACAAAAACTATGTTCATCAGATCCATAAACATCTTCAGAGCATTAGTCAACCCATATGACATCACCAAAAACTCGAAGTGCCCCTACTAAGTACAAAAAACTATCTTAGAGATATCCACCTCTCTAATCTTTAGCTGATGGTACCCAAACTGAAGATCTATCTTAGAAAAGAACTTAGCACCTTGAAACTGGTCTAACGGATCATCTATCATTGGAAGAGGATGTTTCTTAATTGTCACCTTGTTCAGCTTCCTATAGTCAATGCACATCCAAAGGGAACCATCCTTCTTGCATACAAACAACACCGGTGCACCCCAAGAAGATTCACTAGGATGAATAAACCCATTATCCAAAAGATACTTAAGTTACTCCTTCAATTCCCTTAAGTCAACTAAATCTATTCTTTATGGAGAATAGAAATTAGATGAGTGTCTAGAATTAGATCAATACCACACTCTATTTCCTTATCCGAAGGAAAACTAGGAAGATCATCCGAAAAGACCTCTAAAAACTTATTAACCACAAGAACTGACTGAAAAGAAGGTCCTTCCAAGTTAGAATCTTTAACTCATACCATGTGATAAAGACAACCTTTATAGATCAACCTTCGAGCTCTAAGATAAAAAATAAACCTACCACTAGGAGCTAAAGAAATACCCTTCTATTCTATAACCAGCTCACCTGGGAACCTAAGGATAACCTTATGTGTTTGACAATCCAAAGACGCGTGACAAGAGTGTAACCAATCCATACCAGAATAACATCAAAATCCACCACATCCAATTGAAATAGATCCACCAAGGTCTGCTTGCCACCAACAGATACCATACGCTCTGTATATCTTGGCAATAATTGAGTCCCCTACTGGGGTAGAAATAGAAAAAGGATTTGAAATAACTTTTGGATTGAAACAAAAAGATACAACCATATAAAGAGATATCAGAGAGAGTAGATCCCGAATCAAGCAAACAATATACATCACGAGTGAAAAGCTATAACATACCAGTAATAACAAAAGTGATGCTTCAAAATCCTATCGAGATGCCAAAACATATAACCTGTTCCAACAAAAAATAGAATCCAGAGCAATAACAGAAGGAGATGCAACACCATTACGTGTAGGAGAAGAAAATAAAGACACATGAATCCTATTCGCCCCAATAGCAACTTTATTAAACGAATAATTCCAGAGTCGATGACTTGCCAGGCCATACTTGAAGAATTTATCTTTTTTTTCATAGCAATAATCTCAATAAAGATGACCATATAACTAACAAAGAGGGCATGGAGAAACTGACTGACCTCTGCTTGCCTGAGATTGGTCACCCTGCACCAAAAAATTATCACCACCATGATGACACCTATCACCCGACTGGTAGGGAGCACTAGTAAAAGAATAGGAACCAGAACTCCCCAACTTGTTTTTTTGCCTTTTGCCACCATCCCAACTACCCTGAGACTAATCACCTCCCTAATTAGTTAACCTGTTCCTCTTACCCTGCCGATCCCCAAACTTCTCCTGTTTTCTCTTCTCATCCTCTACCTACTGCATATGAACAGTCAACCTAGAGATGTGTATATCCTTAATTTGCAAGGAAGTCTTGCTCTCCAAAATCAAATCTCAATTCAACCAATAATCAAACTTCCTCATTTTAGCCCGTAGGTCCGCTACTAAGTCAGTAGCATACCTTGATAATTGGTGGAATTTCAAGGCATATTCCTTAACAGATATTCTGCCCTGATTGAGGTTCACAAATTCATCCATATTCGTTTCCTTTAACTTTTTGGGAAAGAAACGATCCAAAAAAGCACCAGCTAAGGCATCACATAAGTATGACTCCTCCACATCTACTCTATCCCTATCCCACTCTTTATTCCTCTAATATGCAATATGTTTGATCTTATTAACTACAAAGTTTACCCCATCCATATTAATGGCAGGCATCACTTAAAATATCAATTCCACCTTATCGAAAAAACTTTGTGGATCCTCCTCCACCTACACTCCAAAAGAGTGGCAGGACCTATCTTTATAAATTAGCTAACCCTTGTGCCCTCAGCAGATAAAACACTAGGCATATCCTGCCCGGCCTAAGCAGTGACTAGTTTAGCAATAACATGAATAGATTAACGGAATTCTACATTAGTCCCTCACCTTAAGGAGGACTTGCAGAAAAGTATGGAACTACAAAACTATCAAAGATAGGACCATAAGATGAAATATGAACCTAGAAGTAGGATGCACCCCTTCACATTACCCTAGATAGGATAGAAGAACTTTCTTGCATTTCAGATCTCCTCGACATGATATAAAAGACAAATAAATAATGATTAGAGAAGATTCCAGTATTGAGACTCCAAGCTTTAAAATAGAATACCAAGAAAGTAAAATACTCCAAAATGTCTTGTAGCCTCTCTCTTATGAGTGTGGAGTGCTACACAACCCTAAAAGAGACTCTACTCAACACGATTTTGTGGACTCCCAATTAATTATGAACCTAAGCTCTGATACTAACTTGACACGAACTACCTAGGGACCTTGTCATAATGGGTGTCCTATGTCTGATCGGGACAAGAGACTACCTTTATTAACCAACCCAACCTCCAGCCACCTGCCCTGAGTTGGCTAAATTTTGAGCATGTAAAAAAATAGTCTAACATCTCACATAAAGACTGTGGTAATAGATCACCACCGTGACCAAACCAATTGAGTCCAACCATCTCATAACCATAATATAACCATACTAAACCATTCCACATAAGGCCATAAATCAGGCCATAACCAAACACATTACGAAACATAATATAATTAATCCCAAAATGAAATATGACAGAGCAGTAGGAAATTATATCTAATAAGGCCAGCTTCCTAGCCTATCTAATGCCAAGGCCGATACCTATGATTCCTTCCATTATAACCTATAAAAGTACCACAAAGCCTCTAAACAAAAGAGTAATGAAATACGATTGGGACATGCCCCTAACCATAGACAAAACTAATATCCAAAATAAAACAAAAATAGCTAGAAATATCCATAACATGAAATGATTCCTTTTGAAAAGATGGAAGTTCACCCCTTTAGTCCAAATGCTAATTCTGGGTCAATCACTATAAAAGAGAAGTAGAACGATTGGTTCCTGCATAGCATGGGTATATAGCTGCCAGTAGACAGGGTTAAAGAGTGACTACTAGAATGATCTCAGGGTAAGGATTAAATAATGCCATTTATAAAACCAAGTAAACCATTCATATGCACACAACTAAACACAAACATAAATATATAATCACGCTGGGAAAAAGGGATCAGCTTTAGTATGCCTTTAAAACCTTTACCTATATTGTGCAGCTTTGTAGGTCCTAAGCTACCCATGGGCTATATGGTTTTAGCTCGCCCAACTGAATTGGCCCCAGTGCTTATAACCGTACGACCAGGGAGGTATCCCATGGGATGACTAGTATATTCCAAAAATAAAGTGTGACATCATGCACATGGTAACCAAGACCAACCTCATATCGGGAAAAATAAGTTTCCAGTTTTGAACCCCCCGGGACCTTCACCTTTCACGACTTAGATACATCTCCCTTTGTTATTGCCTAATTAAAACCAATTTCAAAATAACCAAACCATTATCCATTTATTAATCAAGGCTATTGATATTGAAATTGTCATACCAATCCTAACTTGCACATATCATTCATAACCAACACTTATAGGTTTAAGGAGACTTTCAAGTGCCCTTCCATTTACCGTATTAAACAACTTGGGAGACTTTCATGTTCTCCATAGGCATAATGTAATGCCCCAAAATTTCCATCCCGAGATGTCACGTGGTGCTTAGGGATACACGTAGCACCAAGCTAACCCTCGGAGCCAGACAATACCTCAAGGAGCTCAATTCGACGATAGTCATGCATAATAAAGAGATATATCAGATTGGTTTCAAGAGATATACTGGAGAATACTAAACTGTACAACCAAAATATATATTGAATATCTGTACATACCATCCTTCTAGTCTGACAAAGCCTTTTTACATCAAAATCAAGGAGCTTTTGGGACCAACCCCCAACTGACTAAACAGTACTGAAAGCCATAACAACAAAACAATACCACAAAAATATAGACATGGTCCTCGAACCATAAGGACTCACCACTGAGGAAATGTAGTGAGGCACCTGAATATCGCTAACGCGACTGCAGCTAAGTAACTGAACCTATATTATGAGAAAATATAGCCCATAGAAAAATATATGGGTCAATATTTTGGAATGTATTGAGTATGTAGGGGTGTATGAAATAATGTGAATATCATCATCAATTTCATGAAAATATGCATTTGTACAATGATGGCTCACTTGTCTTGAGTTAGATTGAAACATACTTTTCATGATCTCATAGTAATTAATCCATATGATAAAAACCTCATAAATAATCATAAATAACTTAACTCTTAAATTCAAGACTCAGAGTGACTCAATAATTCAAGAAACTCAACTCTAATGGAAATGGGAGGTTCTTATAACCAACATAAACTATGTGAGCTACATGGAGTCTAACGTTTTGCCTTCCTAAGAAGAGAACCCAACATTGATGGGACCGTCGAACTCTTGCAAAGGAGTACAACCTTAATTTAGTGAACACAATCTCATACTTGGCCTCTGGCCTACAAATATCAATACCAATCCTACGGTGTCACGTAGTTTTAGGGGAAATTCCATATTTCCCTCTCGGTGCTAAATACTACTCCCAGAAACAAGCTCGGAATGCGTTAGAAAATCCACCATAAACATCACAAGGGTCTATCATGAAGATCAAATTGAATCTCTTTCTCATTTATCAAATTATAATTAATTTGTGGATTCCTAACTCGACTCAAATCAAATCAATCTTTCTCAATATCAAAATGTATCAATTCATTAAATCATGAAAAAATCAATAAATTTGAGGAAATATCAAGACTCATTATAACAACTAAATCTCATGAATCAATATACTCAATAATCTAATTTGTCATAAGGAAGCTTAAAGCTTGACACATATCTTGAAAGCACTTGATATATGAAATCATGGTAGAAATATGAAATTCACAGTATTTATTATCAAGTCATAACTTGGGAATAGTAAAATAATCATGTATAACAAAGCTTGAACAATTTATATTCTCATAGTCTCATGATGAAGTAATTTGGGTATAAACCCACTTGCAAAATCATATAAATCCGTAATAGAAATCAAAGCTTTGGGCACAAGAACGAAAGGATTACTCTTGTACAAACTATACATACCTTAATCCTTGGAATTAGATGAATTCTAGTGGTTGAGACTCTATCCCCACTTGTAATAAATGATTCTCCAAGCCCACACTATAAGGAACTTGGTTCTTGATAAAATCTTGAGGATTTATGGATAACTTTTGAAAGATTAATGTTCTTGAATGAAACCCTAGATATATTTTCTTAAGAGAATTGGAAGAGAAAATGAAGAAATTAGGGTTTGGATGGGAATTCTCATATATATAGGGTCCTCCAAATGATGGGAAAAGACCAAAATACCCTTGCAAAAATGTCATTTAATTGCTGAAAAAAATAGTTGATGACATTTGTGACAAGTCGTTAGGCTTGTGAGAAGTCTTCACGAAATGTCCTCACAAAAGGGAGGAATTTATTACTTTCTGCTTAAGGGTCAAGTTGTCGGACTTGTGACAAGTCATCAGAAAATGTCGTCCCACAATTTCCAGGCTGACACGCTAGAGTAAAATAGGCATCACGTTTTGTTTCGAAACCAGATTTGGGTGAAACTGGTACCGTTGGAAAGCTAATTCAATTATCTATCTGTTGGTGTGTCATGAGCTCAAAATTTATTATTGTAACAAGAGATAAAATCATTTGAATTTGACTATTCCAAAATCATTCTCAAGAATTCAATCGGTAAGGGTTGTTTTGAGGCCTAATCGTTAGGACATCTTTGAGGCCTTAATAAACATCACCCTTGATCATAAAACAACCAAAGTACTATAATTTATGTCTCATGATCTTGAGTCATGGTAGCACTATTGGTTAGAGTTCTTGGGGTAATAAAATATCTCCCCCATGGAAACATTCATCCCCAATGTTGCCAGATAGGCCAAGAACAAGAAAAAAATGAGGACTTATAGCTGGGACGACTCACTCAAAGGACTTACTTCAATCTATACCTTTGGATACTATACAAAATGCATGAATTCGTGATGGAAGTTTCGTGATGGAAGTAGACATAGAACTGAATCTTTAATAAGAAGGGGGCAGAATTAAGAAAGAATGGTACCTTCTGCTCGCTCTAAACTCACAAAAAAGAGGTAAGGGTACTTGGCTCACATATCAACTTCGGCTTCCTAAGTAGCATCCTCAACAAATTGATTTTGCCAACCACTTTAACCCAAGGAACTTCTTTTTTCTTAGCGTACAGATCTAAAAATCCAAAATCTCCACCAAAATCTCCTCGAATGAAAGGCTATCCTGAATATCAAAGATTTCAGAAGAATCAACCATGACAAAATCACCAAAACACTTCTTAAGCATAGAAACACGCAATACCGGATGAAAGCTGGATAACTCCGCGAGTAACTCCACCTCATATGCTACTTTCCCAATATGGCTCAGAATCTTGTATGGACCAACATAATGAGGACTAAGCTTTCCCTTTTTCCCAAATCTCTTCACCTATTTCATGGGTGAAACCTTCAAGTACATTAAATCATTAACATTAAACTCAAGATCTTTTCTTCTCAGATCCGCATACGACTTCTGGCGACTTTGAGCGGTCTTCAATCTTTCTTAAATCATCTTAACTTTTTCTATATGCTCGAACACAATATTAGTCCTAATCACAAATACTTCTCCTACTTCAAACCGATCTATAGGCGATCCACATCTTCTCCCATACAAAGCTTCAAATGGGGCTATCTAAATACTAGCATAGAAATTATTGTTATACACAATTCGACCAATGAAAAGTGCTCATTTCAACTACCTTTGAAATCAAGCGCACAAGCCCTCAACATATCCTCCAAAGTTTTAATAGTCCTCTCAGCTTGACCATCAGTCTGTCGATGAAAAGTAGAACTCAAATGAAATTGGGTACCAAGATCCTTCTGAAAGGCTCTCCAAAATTATGAAGTAAACTGAGTACCCCTATCTAAGATGAGAGACAAAGGACCTCCATGCAATCTGACTAACTCATGGATATACAATCTAGTATAATCCTCAGCTGTATAAGACAAATGCACTAGCAAGAAATGATCTAATTCAGTCAACCGGTCTACAACAACCCAAATCGAATCATGATGACAACAAGAAGAAGGCAAACCAATTATGAAATTCATATTCATTTCTTCCTACTTCCAAGTAGGAATGCTAAACTCTTGCATTACACCACAGGGCCTTTGGTGTTCTACTTTAACCTATTGAAAAGTAGAATACTTTGCCATAAATCCTGCTATGTCTTTTTTTATACCATTCCACCAATAGATTTCCCGCAAATCGCGGTACATCTTGGTAGCACCAGGATGAATAGAATATCCCACGCCATGCACTTCAGTCATAATTCTATGCCTTAGATCATCAACATCGAGGACACATAATATACCTTACAATCTCAACACACCATCTCTCCCGTATGACCAAACTAGAATATTTGTCTTGCTTCTCCTTTACCTCCGAGACCAAAGAGGACTCGGAACTACTCTAAACTAACATACTACCTTCAGCAGAATTAAGAAATCTAACACCCAACCTAGCCAAACGATGCACATCATAATCCAATTCTTTCTTATCATTCCCTACATGAGCTACACTACCCTTAGACAACCTGTTAAGAGCATCTTCCACAATATTGGCCTTGCCCAGGTGATACAAAACACTCATATCATAGTCTTTTAGCAACTCTAACCATCTTCTTTGTCTAAGATTTAACTCCCTCTGAGTAAACACATACTACAGGTTTTTGTGAATAGTAAAGACATCAACATGAACACCATACAAATAATGTCTCTAGATTTTCAAAGAAAAACCTATAGGTGCTACTTCAAGATCATTGGTTGGGTAATTTTTCTCATAAGGATTCAAATGTCTAGAGGCATAATCTATAAATTTACCCTTCTGCCTCAACACAAAACCCAAACCAACTCTAAAAGCATCACAATACACCACAAAACCATTAGTACCATCAGATAAAGCTAATACTGGGCTGAAGTGAGTTGAGTCTTCAACTCCTGAAAACTCTTCACACAGGCATCTGTCCACTAGAACTTAACTTTTTTTTTTTTGGCCAATCAGGTCATGGGAGATGTAATGGAAGAGAAGCTCTCACAAAATGATGGTAGTAACCAGCTAGAACAAAGATACTCCTAACGTCAGATGGGAAGGTAGGTCTAGGCCAATTCTTGACAGCTTCTGTCTTTTGGGGATCGACTCGAATACATTTGGCGGAAACAATGTGACCCATAAAAGAAACTGACCTTATCCAAAATTTATACTTGCTAAATTTAGCGAATACTTGATAATCTCTAAGATTTTGTAAGACAATTCTAAGATGGTCGGCATGATCATCCCCTCTTTAGGAATATACAAGAATATCATCTATGAATACAATGACAAATATAACAAGATATTGCTTGAACACTCAATTCATGAGGTCTATGAAGTCTGCTGGAGCATTGGTTAACCAAAAGGACGTGACAAAAAACTCAAAGTGACCATAACGGTTTTGAAAGGATGTCTTTGGAATATCATACTCTCTCACTTTTAGTTGATGATAGTCGAATCTAAGGTCTATCTTTGAGAAATAACTTTCTTACGCACGAATAGAACAAGTGCACCTAATGGGGAAACACTAGGTCAGATAAAGCCTTTGTCTAAGAGATCTTTGAGTTTCTCCTTCAAATCTTTATGTTCTGCAGGATCCATATGCTACGGAGGAATGGAAATAGGCTGAGTGCCAGGAAGGAGATCAATCCCGAATTCTATTTCTCTATCAGGTGGGACCCCTGGGACATCATTCGGAAAACATCGGGAAACTTATTAACAATGCTAACTAACTGAATAGTTGGAGTCACAGACTTGAGGTGTTTAACTCAAACTAGGTGACATATACAACCCTTGGAAATCAACTTCCTAGCCTTGAGGTAGGATATGAAATGGCTCTTCAGAGTTACAAAACTCCCGTACCACTAAAAAATAGGTTAGTTAGGAAATTGAAACTTGACCACTCGGGTACAACATTCTATAGACGCATAACACAAGTGAAGCCAATCTATACCCAGAATGATATCAAAATCAACCATATCTAGCTCAATCAAATCAGCATATATGACTCGATGAAGGAAAGTGATAGGACACTTCTTATACACTCGCTTAGCAATAACAGATTGTCCTACCGGGGTAGAAACCAGAATACGCTCAGGAATATATTTTAGGTCCATCTCAAAATTTACAGCAACTTGAGGTGTCACATAAGAGAAACTCGAACAAGAGTTCAACAATACTTACATATAAAAATGAGAGACACGAAGCATACCAGTGACAACATCAGGAGAGTCCTTCTGTTCTTGGTGAGGTGGTATAACATAGAAGCGATTCAGGCATGAACCGTCAGCAGTACTAAAAGAGGCACCCCGAGGAGAAACTGGGCGTACTACTAGAGCAGGGGTACTGGTAGCTTGACTCTAAGGATGAGCATCTCGACTCCCCTATCTAGCATATGGACAATCTCTAAGTCAGTGGCCCAACTTTCCATAACCAAAGAAATTCCTCTGATCAATAAATCACTCGCCAAAATAATCTCTACCACAGTTGACACATAAAGGAGGATGAGGTCTATTACTTATAATTTCTTAAGACCTGGACGAGATAGACCTGTTCCCCTACTTTTGGCTACTTCTAGGTACAGGAGCACTAATTGAGGAAGGCGCTGGCATAAATGGAAATCTCGGGAATTGTGGGCGGTTCCCTCTATAGAATCTGGACTGATCGAATCCCTACTATTCTGATCTAGCTTATTTATTCACTCTTACTCTCTCCCTCTCTTTCACCTTATCAACTTCAATCTATTGGTCATATATCATCAATCGAGAAAGGTCCATCTCCCTATTAAGCATAGTATATGTACACTCTTTTATAACATAACTCAATACGTCGGTTACAAACTTGCTCATGATGGTCCTGGAGTCAGCTATCATACTAGGAGCATATTTGGATAACTGATTGAATCTAAGACAATACTCCTTAATAGTCATAGAGGTTTGTCTCAAATTCATGATTCTTCTATCTTTTCTTCCCTTATTTCAAGAGGAAAAAATCTATCCAAGAATGCATCCTGGAATAACTACCAAGCCATTGGAGCATTATCCTCCCTTATACTCTTCCTCCACATCTCCACCCAATCATATGCAACATCTTTCATTCGATAGGTAGGCAATTTAATACTCCTCTCCTCATTCACATGAATAATCTGAGTGATCTTTCTCACTTCATCCAAGTACATCTGTGGGTCATCACCTACCTTCGACCCATAGAAATCAGGCAGATTTATCCGCAAAAAGTCACGAACTCAAGCTGCAGCAGAATTATTCTCTTACGGAGGCAGAATAGTAGCCTGGGTGTTAGCTTGAGCATTAGAGGTAACTTCCTGGGCTAGCACCTAGAAAGCTGCCCAAAATTCTATATGAGACACATGCTCGTTCAAGTGATCAACGGGTTGAGGTTGCTCATTGTTCTATGAGCTCGATGAGGAGGCATTTTCTATTATAAGAAAGCATGAGTTAATCGCTAATAAAGACACAGCTATAGGCACGATAAACTTTACAAAGAGAGAAATGACTTTTCTTAAAACGTCCCATAGCCTCTTGCTCATAGATGTGGTGTGCTATACACCGATGATCAAGAATCTATGAAACGCGGCTTGTTACTCCCAAGGACCTAGGACTCCTTAAACCTTAAGCACTGATACCAAGATTTGTAACACCCTGAAATTTTCATCCCGAGATGTCACACAGTGATTAGGTCCATACGTAGCCCCAAGATAACCCTCGGGGCCAGACACTACCTCAAGGAACCCAATTCAACAATAGTCATGCATAATAAAGAGATATATCACATCGGGTTCAAGAGAGATACTGGAGAATACTAAACTGTACAACCAAAATATATATTTAATGTCTGTACATACCATCTCTCAAGTCTGACAAAGACTCTATACATCAAAATCAAGGAGCCTTTGGGACAAACCATAACTGAATCAACAGTACTAAAAGCCATAACAACAAAATGATACCATAAAAATATAGACACGGTCCTCGAACCATGAGGATTCACTACTGAGGAAACGTAGTGAGGCACCCAAATATTGCTAACACGGTTGCGGATGAGTATCTAAACCTAAATTACAAGAAAATGTAGCCTATAGGAAAATATGTAGGTCGGCACTTCGGAATGTACTGAGTATGTGGGGGTGCATGCGACAAAGTAAATATCATTATCAATTTCATAAAAATATGCATATGTACAATGATGGATCACTTGGCTTGAGTTAGATTGAAACATAATTTTCATGATCTCATAGTAAATAAATCATACGATAAAAATCTCATAAATCATCATAAACAACTCAACTCTTCAACTCAAGACTAGGAGTGACTCGGTAATTCAAGAAACTCAACTCTTATGGACATGGAAGGTTCTTATAACAAATATAAACCATGTGACCTACATGGAGTCCAACGTTTTTACCTCATAAGATGAGAAACCCACATTGGTGGGAGCGTCGTACTCTTGCCAGGGAGTACAATCTCAATTTAGTGATCACAACCTCATACTAGGCCTTTGGCCCATAAATATCAATACCAATCCTATGGTGGCACATAGTTTTAGGGGAAATGCCATATTTCCCGCTCGGTGCTAAATACTACTCCCACACACAAGCTCAGAACGTGTTAGAAAATCTATCACGAACATTACAAGGGTCTATCATGAAGATCAAATCAAATCTTTTTTTCATTTATCAAATAATAATCAATTTGTGAATTCCTAGCTTGACTCAAATCAAATCAATCTTTCTCAATATCAAAATTTATCAATTCATTAAATCATGGCAACCTCAATAACTTTGAGGAAATATCAAGACTCATTGTAACAACTCAATCTCATGAATCAATATACTCAATAATCCAATTTGTCATAAGGAATCTTAAAGCTTGACCCATATCTTAAAAGCACATGATATCAACTCATGGTAGAAATATGAAATTCATAATACTAGATATCAAGTCATAACTTAGGAATAGTAAAATAGTCATGTATAACAAAGCTTGAACAATTTATATTCTCATAGTCCCATGATGAAGTAATTTGGGTATAAGCCCACCTGCAAAATCATATAAATCCATAATAGAAATCACAGCTTTGGGAAAAAGAACGAAAGGATTGCTCTTGTTCAAAATCCCACGTACCTTAATCTTTGAAATCGGTTGAATTCTAATGCTTGAGACTCTATCCACACTTGTAATAAATTATTCTCAAAGCCCACACTAAGAGGAGCTTCGTTCTTGATGAAATCTTAAAGATTTATGAATGATTTTTGAAAGACTAATGTTCTTGAATGAAACCCTAGATATATTTTCATAAGAGAATTGGAAGAGAAAATGAAGAAATTCGGGTTTGGATGGGGATTCTCATATATATAGGGGCCTACAAAAGATGGAAAAAGACCAAAATACCCCTGCAAAAATGTACTTTAATTGCTAAGAAAATAGCTGACGACATTTGTGACAACGCGTCAGGCTTGTGACAAGTCTTCACAAAATATCTTCACAAAAGAGTGGAATTTATGAATTTTTGCTTAAGGGTGATGACATTTTGTGACAAGCCATCAGACTTGTGACAAGTCGTCACAAAATATCGTCACACAATTTCTAGGCTGACACGCTGGAGTAAATTAGGCATAAATTTTTGCTCTGATATCGGATTTGGGTAAAATTGGTTCTGTTGGAAAGCTAATTAAATTATATATCTGTTGGTTGGTCATGAGCACAAAATTTCTTATTGTAACAATAGATATGCTTGTTTGAAGTTGACTATGCCAAAATCCTTCTCAAGAATTCAATCGGTAAGGGATGTTTTGATTTACCTAATAACTAGGACATTTTTGAGGCCTTAATACACATCACCCTTGATCAGAAAACAACCAAAGAACTATCATTTATTTCTGATGATCTTGAGTCATGGTGGCACTATTGGTCAGAGTTCTCGGGGTATTACACATGACCAATTATCCTTTAGCCTTTCCAAACTAATTAAATCATGTATAATTCATTTACAAAGTTTAAACCATGCAGAAGTTCCATTAAAAGAAGTCAATGCAGTGAACATGTCTTTATAAACATTTTGTCAAACATATTGGGGGAATAATATGACCAAAACTAGTTCCAATTACCAATAAATGATTCCCATTCAATCCAATTATCTAATACCACCATTAATGCATATAAAAACATAATTAAAACCATGCAAAACCATAACTTACAATTTAGCATCAAAACCCCAAATCATATTTGAAACCCAAAATCATGTCATAGTAAAACCATAAAAACATTCAAATAAACCAGGCCTTTAAGTAAAATTAACAATGAGGGAAGAGAACACACAGTAAGCCATGATGATAGAAAAAATAAATCACATAGACAAGGCCAAAATTGATCCCTCGGTTCAAACCCTATCTCCCCTTGCCTAAAATCTCTTGAGAGAATTATGGAGTGTTTAGAAAGAAATTCTAAATGTTAATGAATAGAATTATAGAGTAAATAACCTCTGAAGTAGGTTAGAATTCGTGGGACCCTACTAGGATAAATGGATAAATGTCCAGAATACCTTTACTTAAGTTGCACCAAAATTCCATCGCTAGGATACAACTGACCCACACGAGTCGTATCATCCAATACGATCGGTATCCACTATTCATAACCTTGCCTCAACCCTATGATCAAATGATGTCTAGTATACATCTCATTCAAATAAGCCGTAACCACAACATACGATCCGAATACTTAACCTGTATCCCAGGCAGAATAAAATACCTGGAGGATTGGACACTGCCTACCACACGAGTCCCTAGTATGATTCATACCTTAGTATACGGCTCATGGTGAGCCACTTGTACTCAGATCCATCCTAAGTTACCATGTCTAAAATTAATTTAAGGAACCAAATGATCTATAACCAATAATATAATTTGTACCTCTAAGTCATACCCATTCCAATAAACAAAATCCATCACACCAACAGCATTGGTCAGTATATGATAGGACCATACCATCCATACCCCAATATACAGCTTTTACCCATGAGTTATATTGGGTTCAGAGATTAGAATTCTATGAAATTTTCTAAGGTCCAGCAACTAAGGTGTTTTAGGTCTCAAGGTGACAGAGGTAAAGTTAAAATCTCATAGTTTAAGTTGTCTATTGGAAAGAGACCATACTTGTAACCGAATTTGTCAGGTCTCAAGGTGACGGAGGCAAATTTAAACTTTCACACCTTACGCCGACCATTGAATAGGGACCGTATTAAAGAAGACTATTGCGTAAGTGTATCGATGAAAGAACCTATACTTAAAGAAGACCATTGCATAAATGCATCGATGAAAGGTCTCATACTTAAAGAAGACCATTGCGTAAGTGCATCCATGAAAGGTCTCATACTTAAAGAAGACCATTGCATAAGTGCATTGGTGATAAGAACCATACTTAAGGAAGATGATATGCCCAAATTACAGCTCTCGTTAGAAAGTGTAAGCGGTCACTGTCAAATATAGAACCCAACTGGGTTGGGTGTTCAATCCCACAGGGAATACTCTGGTCACTAAGTGTTGCAATTATTAGTAGACTGTTGGTCAAAAATTCCAAGGAAAAATGGGGGTTTGGTTTAGGCGTGAACTAATATTATCAAAGTAACAATGGAATGATTTGTGTAGTAAGATTTGATCACAAAGAATAATAAGTTAGGGTTATGTCCACCTTGTAAGTTCTATGTATATATTAACTATGAGTAATGCGGAATTTAGACATGCATGCACTTATAGAGATTCGTATTCTAATTGTAAATCCAAGTGTTTCCCAACTATCAAGGATTATTTCACTTTAGCTCTCTCGAGCCTAAAGTGTGTAACGAATGGTACAATTCTCCAAGAAAGTTAATCCGGTTAAGGCATTAACGTGTAAACAAGGGTTGGAAACCCTATTTTCTTGTCATACTCTCTTTTCCAAACATGTAACTTTTCTCTCAAACAAGTTAATGCTATAATGGCGCATTCTCTATGTTTGCAACCATAAGAATTCAATTAAAACAAAGAGAGTAATGATATAAGTAGCATACACATCAAGAATTCACAAACTCATAGTAATAGATAGTGTCTCACAAGGTTTCCATAACCCTAACAAAGAAGTTTAGCTACTAATGATTACAACGGAAATCACCATAGACATAATCATCATACCACAACTAGAATAATCTTGGCGATGGGGATGATTTTTGGCGTCAAAAGGAGAAGAATGCCTTTCTCTTCCTCTGTAAACTCAATAATGAAAGTGTCGAATGATAATGATTATGAATGCTAAAAAATTCAACAATAGGGTTTTTATAATATCCTTGTCTACTAAGTTACTGTTGCACCCCTAAGTATTTAGAAATGCTGATTTTGGCCGGGACAAATTCTCCATGCGTCACATTCAGTCCACAAGTTTCCAAAAGCTGCCTTCCCTTTTATGTGATGTTTTCCTGTGCTTCCCAAAGGTCCACAAAGTGCTGAAATCTTCACCATTAATACCTGAAAAACATGCTAATCACATAGGTTAGCTCACTTAAAGGAAAATGGACTAAAAGTGCAGGAATTATATATTTTATCCTCCAAACTTAGCTAAAATATGGGTAAATTATGGTTCTTTGGGGTATATATACACCCAACATCACCACCCCACACTTAAATCTTTGTTCGTCCTCCAACAAAATATTACGTCCATGCAAATACCTAACTAGAATTTCATAATAGCACCACAAAATGTTCAACAAGACATGCACGACAATAATTAACAAAGAGTAGGTTTCTTGATCATTACTAGAAAAAATTCAACCTCCAACATAGACTCGTGATGATGGTTAATTTGTATCCACAGGTGAAGCCACAAAGAATCATATAAAACTACCCAAAAATCATCAACCATGTCTGTCTCACACAAGATATCACCCATGATCATTCATAGTTTTGAATTTTTCTAAACATGGGTATAAGACACTCCTTGCTCTCACTCTCACAAAGAATTCTTATGTTGAAACTGATGACCATAGGCTTGCCCTTGGTGTAATGCTCCACTAATATCAGAATGCTAAGCTTAGGATCAAATAGGTCTTTATATGGTTGTAATGTAGGCTAAGGGACAGGTAGGACTATTTTGGCCAGAAATAGTGACTATGTTCCCTAAGCGCTTTAATACACTACATTTTGTCATTTACACTAACTCTTAACAACCACTCTACCTTCCTTTTATCTACCAACCCCTTTTTATCATTTTTGTTATTCAATCATAAACACACTATCTTTTTGTTTTTCTAATTCTCTTTTCTCTTTTTCTTATTTATATTATTTTTTTATTATTATTATATATTTTTTTCTTTTTTTTATAAAGCACCTCTATGATAGCCACTCTTTTCACAATATTTTAAAGTACCAATACACTCTGAGGCATCACTTTCACCATTTTTCTTTTATCTTGTCACATGACTCTACAATTTAAAGCGCTTAGGAATTTGGATCAAATTATGGTCTTGAAAAAAAATGGATTAGGCTATATATGAGGCTGCCAAAGAAGATAGTTGAAGGCTCAAAGAGGGTTTACTCGAACAATGTACAAGGGTAGGTAAACAGAAGATAGACAAATTCAGGGCTGCCAAAGAAATGCCTAAATCATCTCCTAAACTCACACTCTTTATTTCGCTTTACACACACACCAGGCAAGTTCTAGCATCAGTCACAACACAGAATATACTATAACCTCACACACAAAAGGAACATGGTCAACTTCATTGGGAGCATTATAGATTCTGGACCCAACAGATGAATGAATTAAACCACACAATTATCAAGTCACACTTAGAGCCTAAATGTCTCAATAGTAATGATTCAATACAAACTCTTGTTATACTACCATGCCGTCTATCAGAACAATTTCATGCAAAATCTAAAAAAAATCTAAAAATTTAACTACAAAGAAGAATAAATGTAGGCAAAGAAGTAAAATACAACATACAAATGCAAGCACCCCACACTTAGATGGGACACACTGCCCTCAGTGGAAATAAATAAGGAAAACCTGATTAGCTGAACTCTTCTTCTATGCCTGGGGTCATACCCCCTACGTCGGAATCATCATTAAAGTCGTCATCCTCGGAGTTGTTCTCCACATCTAATTCTGGCAGTCGGCGATCATCGTCAGTTGGCACGTCATAATCGAGAGGTTCCTCAAAATGTACTCCCACTCCACACATAGCCCGCGCATGCTCATTCATCGGGTAGTCATAATCCAACTGCTGAAGCTCTGCATCAGTCGAAATACACCCCCCACTCATCATGGTAAACTTAGTCATGCCATACAGATGGCGAAAGAAACTTGCATCTCGAGCATGTCTTTCTGCAGTGGTAAGGTTGATGCCATGACCAGATTTAGGTTCTTTAACTTTCGTGAGATCAACCTTCTTTGGGTTGTGTGGAAGCTTATGATCTGCAGGTTCCTCTTCAATGTGCTCCTTCCTTAATATCGTAGTCAACAAATTGCCAAAGCTGAAATGAGACCTCTTGTGAAGCCTTGCTTTACGCATTGACGATCGTATAACCACACCAATGTTGATGGGAATATTTGTCATCAAATCGAACACCAAGCATACTCGATCACGTGTGATCTTTGTGTATTGTGTCCCAGGAATCAAGCAAGAGTTGCCTATCCTCAACCATATACGATCTTCTCTGTTCAAGGAAGCATACGGGAAGGTATTGTGCCGACCGGTATCCTTGTGACGAATCCACCGGGCCATGGACCTTATTTCACACAGTGTGTGTCTGATTGCCCTGTAGGGTGGTCTGTGATAAAGCTCCTTGAGCGGTAATGGATCCATAGATGGAAGACCCATAAAAGAGTTGAAGAACTTCTCATTCAGTTGCAAGACTTGGCCCCGAATCGTCACTTCACTTCCGGTAGTCTTTGGGCACCAATTGGCATAAAACTCACGTGTTAGATCAAGATTGCATTCCCCCATATCTTGGAAAATGAAATCAAGGTTTAGTGCTATGATTTTAGCCAAAATGCGGGGTTCTCTTTGCTAGACTCTCCTTTTGCATCAAATCCACGTGAAGATATTTCTTTACTTTGTTGTTCTTGTACCACTCCTTTCCTTCCTCCTCTAGGACCTACTTTATCCCGAAAGTGCGTCGAGGTACTTGCAGAGAGGAGGACTCAGCTTTCTCTTTTCATCCCTTTTTCTAACCTTTCTGTGAGGTGGACACTTTTTTTTTTCCTTGTCGTCCTTTTGGTGCTATTCTACCTGAGATCACAATAGAGTCATGTTAGCTTCATCTCGACAGATTCAATTGAAAAACAAAGAGTAATGGCACCACCCCACACTTGATTTGTTGGCACAGACTAATTAAGTGAGTGATGTCGATTACTCAGACTTCATCGACATACATTTAGGCGATATGTTCCAACAACATGTTTAGCACAGTCATACTTTCATGTAATCTTGACTATCCTTTCCAACTTTATTTCATTGGATTAATGCACTTTTTGAACAAGACTACCACATAGAGATCGTATTAAGTTATCAGACAGAGATAATCACAAAATCTTATGCTTGCAGTCAATCATGATCGATATCTCGATGAACGAGTTATTCAAACATTCAAGCTTTCAACTTTCAAGATTAGGCATTAACTTTACAATTTTGACTCCATAAAAATATGATAGTGTATAACAATTAAGTACAAGTCGGAACAAAGTCAAGAACACCCACACGTATTCTTTCACTCAACTAGATGTATCATAACAAACCAACCACATTCTAATCACCAAACACCACTTCAAAATCTAATAAATCATTATAAACATAGCATTTCAACAACCACGGAATATAAAAGAACAACTTACTTGGTGATGGTTCGGGAAGATGATCTTGCAAGATTAGATGAGCAAAAAGAAAAATTTTGAGAGAATTTGGAAGCTTGGGCGGTGCCTATCTTGAGCAAACAATGGAATTGTGTTCTAAGATTGGGGATCTATATAAAGACAAAGCCATGGGTCGGGTTTGATCCATGTATAATCGGGTTAGGAGATAAAAAGGCATAAGTAGGCGGTGCCTATTGCTTTGCCTATGCTTAGCATAGGCGGCGCCTTTGTCAATGCCTAGTTGGGCATAGGTGGCGCCTTTGTCAATGCCTAGTTGAGACAGTGAGCATAGGCAATGTCATAGGCCTTGCCTTGTCCATTGCCTAGATTAGCATAGGCATTGCCTTGTCCGTTGCCTAGATTAGCATAGGCCTTGCCTTGTCCGTTGCCTAGATTAGCATAGGTCTTGCCTTGTCCATTGCCTAGATTAGCATAGGCCTTGCCTTGTCCATTGCCTAGATTAGCATAGGCCTTGCCTTGTCCATTGCCTATGTGAGGCAGTGAACATAGGCAATGGCATAGGCATTGCCTTGTCCATGGCCTATATTGGCATAGGCATTGCCTTGTCCATTGCCTAGATTAGCATAGGCAATGCCTAGCCGATAGCCTTTGCTCCATCATTCCTAACTTACCACCTTTCGCATGGCTTACTTTCAAATGAAAATTTGGGAGCAATCTTCTCCTTTATACGTCTTGTACCTACACTTAATCAAAAACAACAAAAACGATTAGAAGGATGGGTTGCCTCCCACCAAGCACCTTAGTTTTGGTCGTGGCTCGACTCTTCTTTTTGGATTTTTATTTAACAAAAATAGACTCCTAGTAAAACAAAATGAATAAAAATGATGGGTTGCCTCCCATGTAGCACTTGATTTATCGTCGTGGCACGACATAGTTATCTCGATTACTTAGACTTCATCCAGATATATGGTGCATCGTCTTCTGAATGGATTCAGATGACGCTGATGCTTAATTGTGGGCATGCAATCTTCTTCGAGATTAATCTTGTGCATACATAACCCAGGAGGGATACCAATTATATCATCCATAGTCCAATCAATGGCTCTCTTGTATCCCTTCAGAACAGAGATGAGAGCCGCTACTTGCTGTTCACCTAAATCAGCCACAACAATAATCGAAAGTGTATTTCCACTTCCCAAGAACGGATACTTTAGGTGACTGGGTGACTCTTTCAATTCTAGCACTGGTGGCTCTTCAATGGATGGTTTCGCTGGTGGTGACAGTCGATTCTTAAGATCAAGGTCTAGCTTCTTAGGAGCATGAGAATAGAACCCTATTCCTGTTAGAGTACAAATATTTTCTTCATAATATTCTACATCCTCACGCTCAAAATTCAAAAGCACAGCAGACAATGGCTCAACAGTAAGCTGCTTCTCTACAGATAATTCTTTCTCATCCTCATAATAAACATCAGCTACAGAGAACACATTCATATCTCTAGGTTGCTTCATCAATTTTCATACATCAAAACGGATCACTTCGTCATTCAGCCAAAATAAAAGCTCATTAGCTCTTAAATCAATAAGCACACTTCCAGTTGCGAGGAAAGGATGACCCGAGATTATGGGACTTCAGAATCCACCTCGTAATCCAAAATAAAAAAGTCTGCGGGAAAAATAAAGGTAAAAACCTTCCCCAGTACATCATATAAGATACCAACAGGTCATTTTAATGACCTATCTGCCATCACGAGCCGCATATTGGTTGGTGTAGGATCACCTAACCCCAACTTTCTGTAAATGGATAGCGGCATCAAATTGATGCTAGCTCCCGAATCGCACAATGCCTTAGCAAAATTCATAGATCCCATCATGCAAGGAATAGTGAAAGCACCAGGATCTGTCTTCTTCTGTACTAAAGACCTCGTGGCAATTGCACTGCAATAATGAACATTATCTGCCAGATCATAGCTTGCTTCCCGCTTCTTCGTCAAAAGGTCCTTCAAGAATTTGGCGTACCCAGGCATCTGCTCCAGATCCTCCACCAAAGGTACATTAATAGTCATCTGCTTCAACATAGTCATGAATTTACTGAACCTTGTATCATCAGCTTTCTTCTTCAGTCTCTGAGGAAAAGGTGGTGGTGGAAGGGGAAGAGTTTTCTCCACCACTTCCTTTTTATCTTGCTTCCGATTATCAATCTTTTCAGGAGTGTCATCAACTTTCTTCTTCAGTCTCTGAGGAAAAGATGGTGGTGGAAGGGGAAGAGTTTTCTCCACCACTTCCTTTTTATCTTGCTTTCTATTATCAATCTTTTCAGGATGGTGACATCTAGGAGTAACATCATGAACGTTCTCTTCAGCTTCAACAGCATCATCACAATCTGCTTCACTAACATTCTCTGTTATATCATCAACCTCCTGTTTTCCTTTGGATGGATTTTCCAACACCTTACCACTCCTGGTAGTAATAGCCATACATGATCCGTTGTTCCTTGGGTTTTGCATAGTGTCGCTAGGTAAGGTGCCAGCTTTTCTTTGATTGAATGCCGCTGATAGTTGGCTTAATTGTTGTTCTAGCTGTTTTATTGCAGTGGAGTGCGAGTCAACCAATTGATTTATTGAGGACAAATTATTTTTTACCTCAGCTACTCCCGTGTTGGTTGCCTCCACTCCTTTCAACAGCTTAGCCATCATGTCCTCCATGGACATCTTCCCAGAGCTAGATGCAGAAGCTTCACAATTTTCGGGAGGAACATACAAACCGCTCCTATCATTCTTATTCTTGTATCCAGATTTTTCATAATAGTTCCGACCTTGTTTTCCTTGGGCATTGCCTCGGAAACCCCCCTAATTATTCAAGTAATTCGCTTCCTCATCAGAGTCGGAGTCATCTCTTCCCTGTGATACAACGGCCTTGACCTTCTCTATCTTCCCTGATAATAAATGCTTGGTAAGAAGATCCATCTGCGTTTTCATATGAGCCATATCCTGGTCACGTTCCTCTTCTCTTTGTCTCTGTTCTGCCGTCATGCCAATAGATACAGTAGATCTTGCTACCTCAGAATCCCCGGTATGCCAAGCTCTACTCTTCTTTGTCATACGATCTAACATATCACTTGCCTCATTAAAAGTAAGGTCCATTAATCACCCACCTACAACATTATCAACCACTGGCTTTGTCACCGAGTTCAAATCCCTATATAATATTTCCATTAAGTGGACATTGGTCATCTGATGGTTTGGGCACCACATAAGCTTCTTCTTGAACCTCTCCCATGTTTCGTGGAGAGCTTCAGTTGGAAGCTGTCAAAAATTGCTTATCTCATCTCTTAATTATGCTCTCTTGGATGGTGGAAAGAATCGTTCTAGGAAAGCATCTTTCAGTTGCCTCCAATTAGTGATAGATTCAGGAGTTAGCCCGTTCAACCATAGAGTTGCCTCTCCAGATAGATACAATGGAAATAAGTGCAGCCAGATCGCATTCTGTCCAACCCCTGGATTGTCAAACGCCTTGCATGTTGAGATAAAATTAATCAGATGCATATTCGGATCGTCTCCTGCAAGTACACCAAATAACCCTTTGAGTTGTAATAGCTGAATCATGGTGCTAGTGATATTGAACTTGGCTCCGGGAGCCAAGGGCGGAGGAACAATAGCCCCTATGGCACCAGCCCCATCCAGATCATCATTATCATCATCAAAAGGAGCCTGCACAGCTCGGCGTTCAGGTCTCATTCTAGCTTGACGATCTCTCCTGTTCACAGGTGCTGCCACCTCATCTGCACGCCGTGGATTTAGTAACTCATCATCACCTAGGTCCTCTTCATCAAGATTTATTGCCCGACCTGGGTTATCAATATTCTGTTGATACACTTGAGCGGCTGCCAATGCAGCTAATCTAGCCTGCTCCTGTTGAGTAGCCCTTCTTTCAATGTCTCGTTGTGCATCCATTCTACCAATAAGATGCGGTTCAGGATTTAGAGGTAATAATGGCTGACCAGAACTTCGTGTATTGGGCATGCACTCTACCAAACCTGAACAAAACAAAAACAAAAAAAAAAAAAGTAAAATTCGAGAATCTTTGACCAAAGGGTCTATTAACTATCACAAACTTAGTAGACAACCGTATTCCCCAGCAACGGCACCAAAATTTGATACGCCCAAATTACAGCTCTCGTTAGAAAGTGTAAGCGGTCGCTGTCAAATATAGAACCCAAATGGGTTGGGTGTCGAATCCCACAGGGAATACTCTGGTCACTAAGTGTTGCAATTATTAGTAGACTGTTGGTCAAAAATTCCAAGTAAAAAGGGGGGTTTGGTTTAGGCGTGAACTAATATTATCAAAGTAAAGATGGAATGATTTGTGTAGTAAGATTTAATCACAGAGAATAATAAGTTAGGGTTATGTCCACCTTGTAAGTTCTACTTATCTATTAACTATGAGTAATGAAGAATTTAGACATGCATGCACTTATAGAGATTCGTATTGTTATTGTAAATCCAAGTGTTTCCCAACCATCAAGGATTATTTCAGTTTAGCTCTCACGAGCCTAAAGTGTGTAACGAATGGTACAAATTCTCCAAGAAAGTTAATCCGGTTAAGGAATTAATGTGTAAACAGGGGTTGGAAACCCTATTTTCTTGTCATACTCTCTTTTCCAAACATGTAACTTTTCTCTCGAACAAGTTAATGCTATAATGGCATATTCTCTATGTTTGCAACCATAAGAATTCAATTAAAATGAACAAAGTAATGATACAAGTAGAATACACATCAAGAATTCACAAACTCATAGTAATAGATAGTGTCTCACAAGGTTTCCATAACCCTAACAGAGAAGTTTAGCTACTCATAATTACAACAGAAATCACTATAGACATAATCATCATACCACAACTAGAATAATCTTGGTGATGGATATGATTTTTGGCTTCAAAAGGAGAAGAACGTCTTTGTCTCCCTCCGTTGGTGTCGTAAGCAATTTTCTCTATTATCCGAAATTACAAAATCTGTAAACTCAATAATGAAACGTGTCGAATGATAATGATTATGAATGCTGAAAAATTCAGCAATAGGGTTTTTATAATATCCTTGTCTACTAAGTTACTGCTGCACCTCTAAGTATTTATAAATACTGATTTTGGCCGGGAGAAATTCTCCATGCGTCACATTCAGTCCACAAGCTTCCAAAAGCTGTCTTTCCTCTTATGTGAAGTTTTCCTTTGCTGCCCAAAGGTCCAAAAAGTGCTGAAATCTTCACCATTAATACCTGAAAAACATGTTAATCACATAGGTTAGCTCACTTAAAAGGAAAATGGACTAAAAGTGCAGGAATTATATATTTTATCCTCCAAACTTAGCTAAAATATGGGTAAATTATGGTTCTTAGGGGTATAAATACGCCCAACATCAGAAGACCATTGCATAAGTGCATTAGTGAAAAGGCCCATACTTAAATAAGACAATTTCATAAGTGCATCTGTGAAAAGGCCCATACTTAAAGAACACTATTGCATAAGTGCATCAGTGAAATAGCCCATACATAAAGAAGACTATTGCGTAAGTTTATTGGTAAAAGGGCCCATACTTAAAGGAGACCATTGCATAAGTACATCGGTGAAAGGGCTCATATTTAAAGAAGATCATTGTGTAAGTTCATCAATGAAAGGTCCCATACGTAAAGAAAACCATTGCATAAGTGTATCATTGAAAGGGCTCATACTTAAAGAATACCATTGCATAAGTTCATCATTGAAAGGGACCATACTTAAAGAAGACCATTGCATAAGTGCATTGGTGACAAGGCACCGTCTTCAAGAAAAATTGGTTAGGTCTTAAGGGGACATAGGTGAAGTTAAATTCTTGCACCTTAAGCCAATTATTGCATAGCCACCATATTTAAGAAAAATTGGTTGGGTCTTAAGGTACAGAATGGAAAGTTAACCTCTCTCTTCTTAAGACGATTATTTCATAGCCACCATATTCAAGCGAAATTGGTCGGGTCTTAAGGTGATAGAGGCGAAGTTAAACTCTCGCGCCATATGCCAATTGTTGCATAGCCACCATCTTCAAGTAAAATTAGTCAGATCTTAAGGTGAGAGAGGTGAAGTTAAACTCTCGCATCATAAGACGATTATTGCATATAACTATTTGTTTCAACCCTACAAAAAGAAGGACAACAAGAAAAAAAGTAAAAACACAAATAGAAGAGATGTTACCTGTCAGAGCATTGTGACCTTGAAAGTTGTATATCACCAACTTGGATTGAGAAAAGATAATTTGATGAGAGTAAGACCTCAGAATATAGTTTGAAGCAATAAAAACGCTATTTGATGGTGATGGTCCCATATTAAGATATAAATTATTTGGTGAGGTGATGAAAATCCGAAATCCTCTATCAGACGAATATAGGATAAACTTTAAAAATTCATATAGAATAATTCAATAAGTTTTAAAATTCAAATCTTGGATATGTTAGATATGCATATTCCTACATCTATAGAACCAAGAGGATCATGATTTTGACACTCCCATAGTGAGATATAATTTTTTTAGTGTCATCTCTCTAATACGAAAATGCTGATTTAAAACTCAATGCTAAATGTGGGATAGCACCTAAAAAATATCAATTGTATTAAATTATGAATTTTGGATGTTATAAATCTTTGTGTCTAGTTTCACAAGAATCGAATGACTTATGATTTTACCCTTCCAACATCAAGATATCAAAGTTTTGGTAAAGGCGTACATATCTAAAATTTTTAGCATGATAAAATTTAGGACTAAATTCAAAAAATTATCGAGAATTGTATTGATGAAATTTAAAGCTGAACTTTGGATATGTTGTAGATCTCGAATTATGGTTTCTGTCATATCAAATGGTTCATAATTTTGATATTCTTACAATGATGTATTAATTTTCTACCACTAGCATATTGTTCTGAAAAAAATGAAAAATATAAGAAAAGTAGGAGGGAAAGAAGTTACCTCAACATTACTCATGGCTTGAAAACTCCAAAATTGATATTGAAAAAGTTGAAAACCTACATCCTTTTATAGAGTTGTAGGATGAATGTTTTCTTCGCCAACATAAATTCAAATTAGAAGTCCATTCACCTCCAATACAAATTCAAATTGGATGTGTTTTCCTTTTTCAATATAAATTCAAATTGGAGGTTGTTTCCATCTTCAATACAAATTGAAATTACAGGTTGTTTCCTTCTCTCAGACAAATTCAAACTGGAGGTTGTTTCCTTATTCAATATAAAATATAATTAGAAGAGTTTTATTCCTAGTTAAGTAAGGTGGTAAAAAGGTTTTTCATAATCTATTTAGAATTGGATATCATGCCTCACCAATGGGTCTTACATGTAGAGATTCAAGAAAAAAAAGTATTTTTGAGATGCAATATCAATATGATTCATTTTTAAATTTTCTCAACTAATGAATGAGGTGTTCATATGTATGGAAATTGTTGAAACACGAAGGAAGCATATTAAAATAAATCATACTTCAAGGCTAATCTCCACAATATTAAATGTCTCGACAAGTCTTGAAGTAGGGGCATTTGTGGGCAATGACTTTTTATTAAATTTAAATCCATACGAAATCCGTATTATATTATATTCAAAATATATTAGTCCTAAATAAATATTGAAGATTAATATAATTAAATTAATTATTTAACTTCAAACATATAGATTTAAACAAGATCCAATATTTATGGGGCTACTCCATTAATATGGACTACAAATAATGAACCATTTTCTAAGCCCAAAATATTTTCTTATTTTAGAGTCTCAAAATGAGCGCCATATGTCAAATGACATAGCATGTCAAGTCAAGTGAATGAACCAATAGGATCATTCCATGTGTCAAAATGATACAGCAGACCTAGTGAAATTAAAATCCCATAAAAGGTTCAATGTCACTTAAATCTAATTGGTCAAAGGAATCTATATTCATTATGACTCTTTCCTTTCCACAAATATAAATAGGGATGTCATAATTCAAAAAAGAAGACCAAGAACTCTAACAAGAAGCAAGAGAAAGCTGGTGAATTAAATGCCATAATTTCTCTATAAAACTTAAGTATTCAAATCCAGTTCATCAAGATTCCAGATTAAGACCGGAAGATTCAAGAACAAGCCAAAAATTCATTGAATTCAAGCGCAAGTCCAGATCGAATCCATCAAATTAACAACTCAAGTTCAAATTCAAGATCAAACTTTAAGACCTTAAATTTATATTTGAAAAGGAGAATCAGAGGATTCATAGAGATTATAACACTCACATTGAAATCAATAAATTGATTGTTGCAATATTTTCGTGTCCCAATTATTTATTTTCGATCACGAAATTTTATTGTCCAACACTATGATTGAAGAAAAAAAATTAATTTTAATAGTGTCAATTTAGGAATCTGAAATTTAGTCATGATAAAAAATATAAAAATTTTGTATATATAATTTACATTGATAAATTCATTTTATTACTTTTGACTCGTGCTTTCAATGAGTAGTTTGATAAAAATAATACTATAATTGTTTCTAGACATATGCATTTGACTTTGAGGAATGTTGAAGAACTGAATATGCTCTTTGATTTCTTTTTTTCCCAACAACAATCCTATTCAATTGCTAAACAGGACTTTTGCTCATCAAAATATTTAAGTTTTTCTATATAAAATTATATGTTCTCATTTTACAATAAGAATGACTTGAATGTTTCACTGGCATGTCAATTATTAGTTGTATCATTTTAATTTTGTCTTATTTCGTTCATAATACTCCTTAAATCATTCTTGATTAGTACTACTTAAACAAGCTTCAGTAAGGATGTATAATTGACTATATTTTATATAGAAATACGTGTATTACATATTTCTAATATATGAATTCACACAAAATATATATTTATATTCATTTTTGCGTTTTGATCATTTTGCCGATATACTAGTATTATTTTTAACAGCACGAATATATTCACTAGTTTTATGATAATTGTTTTACTTTTAGCACTTGAAGATTAAAAAGAAAATTTTAAACATTTATTAGTTTAAAGAATAGTAAATTTAATGATGCTTGTACTCACTCTTCCGAATAAGTTACTTAGTAATTTAAGATACAAAAAATATAAATTACTCTACTCTTATGAAAAAGAGATGAATTTTAGTCATCTAGATAGAGATTAAATATTTCTTTTCATTACTGATTTTAACCAAAAGCTTATTGAGCTACGATCTTATGTAGGACGTTTTGGACTATATTGAATAAAACCATATTTTAAGGCTCTTTAGTGGAAAAAATTAAATATTAACGAAAAACTTGAGAAGAGTACCAAAAGAGAACAATTCAACGTCCTGTTGTATCTTGTTTTGATGATGAGTAGCTGACTACAAGGGACCAGGTCCCTGGATGTTCAAGGCTAAAGTACAGCCGGCACGCGTCTGCACAGTTTTGTCCTCTTGTGTAACAAACTATGCAGGTATTGCTTGTACTATTTAGGGAACCAGATCCAAATGCATTTCAACCCTAATCATCACTCAACTATAAAAGGAAAAAGATGTTTCTCTATCAAGTAGGTTTTGCAAATTCAAAAGAGTGAAAAGAGAAAAAGGCAAAAACTTAATTTTAGCTCAAGTTCTTCGTCTTTGTATGCTAAAATAACAAATGTTCTTTAGTCTAGTGTAATTCTGTAAATGAGTTACTCAATCTATAAGAGTAATGATCTTTTCTTCTTGTTTTGAGAGTGCTTAGGTAGAGTTTCCTAAGCTCGATACTAGTTGAAGTTAATCAGTGTTGAGAGAATCTTGACAGAATTGTCAAGCTAGGCTTGTAGTAGAGTTATTACAAGCAGGAGAAACCTAGAGTTAGGTTCAAGCCGAATCTATAATCAAGAGATTAATTGTAGTGGATTTTGGAGAGCTTGTAAGGCAAAGCAGGGATTTTTCCTTCCTGGAGTAAGGGGTTTACACGTTAAATTATTGTGTTCCTTTATTTTCAACAAAGTTGTACCTTCCTTAGTTCTTTACTAATTTATAGCATTTGACTGATTTATCGAAACCTGGTCCCTCACTGTGTAATGCAACCTCCAAGGTTCAAACAATTGGTATCAGAGCCATGTTCACTCTAAATTGTTTCACAGCTACAGTGTTCTTGTTATCATGGCTACTTCACTTAATCTGAAAAAAGGAGAAAAAACTACCTTATACAAGAAAGTGACAACAATTGGTGGAGTTATTCCAAAATCCTAGGAAAGCAAAATAAATGCTATCACTATGTAAGGGTTGGACAAAAGAAAAGTAGAAAAGGAGACATCATTGACATTGAAGACTTTAGCATCGGACTTAAGTGAGGAAGACACTGATATTGCCTTTCTGGAAATAAGGTTTGTTTGAGCCATGAAGAAAGTGGTCAACTTAGAAAAAAGAATGGCAAATTTGAAATTTGTCACAAAGGTGGTAGTTCTGAATATTTCATTAGGGACAGCCAATGGCAAAAGAAGAATCAAAATCTTAAAAAGTCAAGAAGAAAGGATGCAACTAGACATATATTTAAGAATGTGTTGGCTGCACGAGAAGACACCTCCAGTAAATCTGAGAAAGATAAAGAGTATGGAGATGGTTTCATTGTTTTCCCTTGTGGCAACTATTAAAGATAAAGAAGAAAATAGGGTAGAAAAAGGAAATTGCATCCAAAATTGGTTTAAGGACAGTGGTCATTCAAGACATATGATTGGAAGAGTTGATTGTTTTCTTTCCCTCAAAACACTTGGGGGGGGGAGGGGGTATTTCTTTTGGAAATGGTAAAAAGGGGTATATCTAAGGTGTTGGAAGAATTAGAAAATCACCTCATTATATAATAGAAGATGTATATTATGTGAATGGACTTAAGTACAGTCTTCTAAGTGTATCTGAAATTTATGACAAAGGAAATCAGACAATGTTCTCATATAATAGATGTACTATATCAGACATGAAATCTAGTAGAATTATTCTCAAAGCCAAAACAGTCAAAAATATATATGTAGCTGATTTGTGTGGCTGAAAATGAATTGACTTGCTTAAGTGTGCAAAGTGAAGATGTAGACTTATGGCATAGAAGGCTGGGACATATAAGCTTCTCCATACTGAACAAGTTGATTTCAAAGTACCTGCTCTGTGGCAGGCCAAAACTGAAATTTCCAAACAACAATGTTTTTCATGCTTGTGTTAAAGGTACATTGACCAGATCTTTCATAAAGTTAAAGAAGCAGGTGAGCACTTTCAGGCCCCTTAAGATGTTGCATATGGATTTATGTGGTCCCATTAAAGTTCCAAGTAGAGGAGGGAAGAAATATGTATTGGTCATTGTCGATTACTACTCCAGGTTCACCTGAACAATGTTTACAAGAACCAAGGATGAAACATATGATGTTCTGGTAGCTTTCATCGAGCTAATTCAAATGAATCTAAGTTGCAAAGTTGTAGAATTCAGATCTGATTATAGAACTGAATTTGAGAACTCTCAAGTTGCAAATTATTGTGCCGGGCATGGAATAAGTCACAACTTCTATGCTTCTGGAACTCCACAACAGAGTTGAGTTGTTGAAAGAAAGAATAGAACTCTTATAGAGATTGCTACAACCATGATGATTGATAATGATCTTCCAAAGAGTTTTCGGGCTGAATCAGTAAACATGCTTGGCATGTGACTACTAGGTGCTTGATTGGATAACTTTTGAATAAGACTCCATATGAGCTGGTATTTAATAGAAATCCTAAGATAGACTACTTCAGACCATTTGGGTGCAAGTGCTTTGTGCTAAATAATGACAAGAAAGAATTAGGAAAATTTGACTCCAAAAGTGATGAAGAAGTGTTTGTAGTCTATTGCTCAACAAAAAATGATTACAAAGTTTCAAATAAAAGAACTTTGTGTGTTGAAGAAAGTGTTTATGTGATCTTTGATGAGTCAGGAAATAAAATGAACTCCGAAGATGGTAAAGATTCAGAAGATGAAGAACTTATTCTTCTTCAAAGGGATGATATTGCCGCTGATGATGATCAAAGGATAAATAATGCAGATGAGAATGATGAAATTAATGGTGACCCAAGATCTTAGTCACAGATCCCAACTCCAGTAGAAGAACGACCAGAAGAAATAAGAAAAATTAACATAGACCTGGTCCTAGTTGAATCAATCTCTAAAGGCTAAACTGGAGGCAGAAATCATCTTATCCCCTTGAGAATCTGACTACACCTTTGGAAATAGGAGTCCAAACAAGATCTCAAGCTAGAAATATTATGACATTTTTAACCTTTTTACCCAAATTAAGCCTAAGAATGTAAACGAAGTTCTGAAAGATGCTAATTGGATCAATGCAATGTAGGAAAAACTCTAGTAATTTGAAAGAAGAAAAGTTTGGAAGCTGGTCCCTGGCCTATTCATAAAACAATTATTGTGACCAAATAGGTGTAAAGAAACAAGCAAGAAAAGAATGGAACTATTAATCGAAATAAAGAAAGACTATTTTTTCAAGGTCGTAACTAAGAAGAAGGGATTGAATCTGATGAGACTTTACTTCTATAGCAAGAATAGAGGCAACCAAAATTCTTGTTGTATTTGCTACATTTATGAGATTCAGACTGTTTCAAATGGATGTCAAAAGTGCCTTTTTGAAGGAAAACCTGAAGGAAGAAGTCTATGTAAAACAATCACCAGGTTTTGAAGGTATAGATTTTCCTCATCATGTGCTTAAATTGGACAAAGATCTTTATGGTTTGAAGGAAGCCCCAAGGGCTTGGTATGAGAGAATTTCAAAGTTTCTCCTAGAAAATGAATTAAAAAGAGAGAAAATAGATAATACTATAATCTTAAAGACTAGAGGTAGCATCTTATTGATTGTTCAAATATATATTGTTGACATAATCGGTAGAGGTACTTCTGAATCCCTATGTGAATGGATAATGATTTGTCAAGATAAGTACATCAAGGAGATATTGAAAAAATATAGCATGGGAGATGTCAAGCCAATTGATACTCCAATTGGAACCTGCTCGAAAATGGATTGTGATGAACTAGGTCCTTCAGTAAATGAGACAATGTATAGAGGAATTATTAAATTCTTACTGTACCTCACTACAAATAGGCCAGGCATTGTATTCAGAGTAGAAATGTCTGCCAGATTTGAAGCTTGCCCAAAAGAGTATTATTTGAAAGTTGCAAAAATAATTAGTTGGTATCTGAAGTGAACAGGAGACCTATTCTTATATTATCCATCAGGAGATAGTTTTGACTTGGTGGGATATGCTTATGCTAACTATGCCGGATATTTGGTAGATAGGAAAAGCACTTCAGGAAGGGCATATTTTCTTAGCTCGTCCTTAATTTCTTGGGTTTCTAAGAAGCAAAACTCAGTTGCTCTATATACTACTTTAGGTGAATATACGGCTATATCTTGTTTTGCTCAATTTCTATGGATCAAGTAGCAATTAAAAGATTTTGTGATGGTCATAAACATTATCCCTCTGATGTGTTACAACACAAGTTCTCTAAGCATGGCTAAGAATCTAGTACAACACTAGAGTACTAAGCATATTGATATAAGACATCACTTACTGAGAGACAATATTGAGAAAGGGGCTATCTGTATGAAGTTTTGCAAGACTGAATATTAGATAACAAATATCTTTCCTTGATTAACAACACAATCTTGCTTTCAAGAACCAATTCTCGAGACAGTCCAAAAGATAACTTTTTCATCCTCACCCTCATATCAGTCACTAATTTAGGAGCATACCTTTACAACTGATGAAATTTCAAGGCTTATTCCTTGACTGACATTTTTCCTTGTCTTAGATTGACAAATTTCTCTGCGTTCGCTTCCCTCCGCTCCTGAGGAAAGAAGTTGTCTAGAAAAGTATTTGAGAAAGTATCCCATAAGGACAACTCATCATCATCACCTCTAACCCTATCCCACTCCTCGTACCACTAGTACACAACATCATTGAGCTGATAAGCTACAAATTCACCCCTTCCTTATTTGTAGCCTACATCACCCTGTGTATTTTCTCTATTTCATCCAAGAAACCCAATATATCCTTCTCAACCTTTACACCAATAAAATTAGGAGGATTCATCTTCATAAATTAGCTAACCCTTCTGGCCTCAGCAGAAGAAACACTAAATGCATCTCGCTCAACCTGAGAAGCAACCAACTGAGCAATTGTATGAATCGATTGTTGAAATTCCATATTCATCACTTCACCCTAAAAAAGGACTAGTAGAAACCAGTGGAACTCTAGAATTATCAGGGAGTGGACCCCTAGATGGAGTATGGATCCTCTGTGTCCCTTCTGCATTGCCCCCAAATGGGATAGAAGAGTTACTTTACATCTAAGATCATCGATGCATGATCTAAAAAGCAAACAAACTAGTATTAGAAAAGACCTTAGATCTTATAGCTTGAAACAAAATACCAAGAAAGCATAACATTCTAAAATTCCTTGTAGCCTCCCCCTTATGAATATGGCGCATTGCATACCCCTAAATGAGACTCTACTTATCATAGCTTTATAGAATTCAAATTGATAATGAACCTAAATCTCTTCTACCAACATAACATGAACCAACCAGGGGCCTTGTCGTAATGGGCATCCCAAGTCCAACCAGGATTGGGGACCACCCTTAATACCAAGCCTAAAGCTCCAATGCATACCCCGAGTCGGATGAATTCTAAGAATATAACAAGATAGCATATAAAAATCTAAATCCAGACTCTGGGATAGGTCTATAACCATGACCGACCTAAATGTATCCAACAGTCCCAAACTTACTAACAACCATAACCAAACCATAAACTGAAACAAAAAAAATAACAAAATTGAGTTCTGTAATATAACATGAAAGGATAGAATAACCAACAATACAGTCAACCGATATTAGTACCAATACCAATACCAATAAAAAGGATGACACTACTAATGATCCTGGTCATTCCAAACCATAGTAGTTCCACACAAGCTTTTAACAAAAAAAACAATATCCGGTTGGGACATGCCCCAACCATAGGCAAAATAAATATACATAAATAAACTAAAGTACATGAAAATTTCCATAACATGAAATGAAGACTTTCAAAAAGATGAAAGATTACCACTTCAATCCGAAAGCTGATCCCAAATTTTGATCACAATGTAGGAAAAGTAGAACAACTGATTTCTGCATCGCATGGGAATACAATAGACCAATGATGGTTTAGTGGGTGAACAATAGCATAAACTTACGATAAGGATAAAATAATGCCAACTAGTAAAACCAACCATACATATACAAATCATATATATATATATATATAAAACCATGCTGAGAAAGAAGATCGGTCTTAGCATGCATTTGAAATCATTAACCTGGGTATGTGTAGCTTAACCATCCTTAACCACCCAGGGGTTATATTGATCTAGTGTAACCTCCTAAATGGGCCTCAATGCGTGTAGCCGCACGAGCCAGAGATACCATTAGAGTAGGGGATTCCCAAGTACCCTTACCCTCAATGATACATATGTACAGTATACTTAGAGGATTCCGATATGCCTCATAGTATCATATAAGGTTTCCATAACCTACCTCTTATGTTAGAAAATATGTGTTTCTAGTGTTCGTTCATTAAACTCTCACCTTCACGGTTAGATATCACACCTAACAATTATTACCAAATTAAAACCATTTCCATCTAACTAATCCATTATTCCATTTATTATTAATGAAGGCTTTTAATAGTGGTATCGTCATACCGAATATAAATTGCAAGTAATGTCCCTAGTCAAACCTTTTAGAGATCAAGGGATTCCCATGTACCCATAGATCACATTATCCAATTAACTTAGAAAAATCCCATATACCCCACAAGTGTTCTATTATTATGATTACTTAGGGGATTCCAGTGTACCCCACAAGAATGATTGTTAAAAGCAAAACAATTCCATTTTGACCATTCCAAATCATATAACCATTTAGGGTGTCATTACCAAGTTTAAACCATGACCATGTTCCTTTCAAAATCCAATAATATAATGAAGACATTCTCATAGGAATTTGATTAAACATATTAGGGGAATAGTATTTACAAAACCAAAGCCAACTACAAAGTAACCATACCATGCAACTAATCATCCAAAGCCACCATTAAATCATATAAAAGCATAACTTAAATATGGGAAAATCATAACCAAGCATTTATAACCAAAACCCCCAAATTATATTTGAAAATCACAAAGACATATAATAATAAAACCATAAAAACATTGTATAAAACCATACATTTAGTTGGAACTAACAATGAGGAAAGAGAACATGACTTAAATTGCATAAATGATGGAGAGAAATCACCAACACAAGCTCCAAATTAATCCTTAAGATAAAAGCCTAGATTCATTTTCCCAAGAACTTTAGAGAGGAATAGAGAGTGTTTTCTAAGGGTTAATGAATAGAATAATAGGGAAAATAACCTCCAAAGTGAATTAAAAGTCGTGGGGCCTTATTAGGTTAAGTGGGGAAAAGACTAGATTAACTACTCATTAAATTGCACCAAAATCTCGTAAGGGGGATACGACTATCCATACTATTCATACCCTCTAATACGAGTGGTACCGACCACTCATACCCAAAGCCATCTCCCTTAGAAAAAACACTATCCAAGGTATGACTCACCCCAAACTATGTTGTATCCATGCATAAGGCTAATACCCATAATCCATTTCTCTGGTAGAAATGAATCTAAAAGGGACTGAATACTTACCATTATACGAGTCCATTTTATGACTCATACCTGACTTATGGCTCATTGTGAGTCATTCGTACTCAGATCCAAGTTAGTATTCCAATTATAAGATTAAGTAAAATAGACAAACAACCCATATTCCCTAATACAACTCATACCACCCAAGTCATATCCATTCCAAAAACCAAATCCCATCCACCAACTAATACTGGTCATCATACGACTAACCCATACCCTTTTATCCCAGTTTATATGTTATTTCCCCTAGTTGTACCTGTCAAGAGATCAGAAATTCAAGAAATTTTCTAAGGGCCAGAAACCCAGGGTATTTAAAAATACAAATATATTTTCTACCCCATAAGGAGGTCACCATAAATTACTTATTCACCAACTAACAACCTATATATACCTAAAGGAAACCACAACCTCCATACATATAAGAAATGAGAGCACCGCATGAAAAATGGTAGGGAAGACAAATTCTTTATCAATAGAATACTTCCACTGTTCTTTAAGCTTCTTTCAACTCAATTGAAGCTATTCTATATGGGAGAATAGAAATTCGATGAGGGTCTAGAATAATATCAATTCTCAAGCTCAATTTCCCTATTAGGATACCAGGTAAGTCATCAGGGAATACCTTAGGAAGTTCATTCACCACCAGGATGGAATGCAAAGAAGGACCCTCCAAGTTAAAATGTTTAACTCAAACCAGATGATAGATACCTTTTTTGAGATTAATCTATGAGGCTTAAGATAGAATATAAACCTTTATTTAGGAGCTAAGAAACTACCCTCCCACTTAATAACCATCTTGCTAGAGCATTTAAAGATGACCTTATAGATCTGATAGTCTAGAGATGCATAACTAATGTGCTAGCTTTGTTATAGCACATTAACGGCTTTTAACTCAAAATTGTTATGCGTTCTTAAGTAACTATTATGATTTGTGATTAGATTTCATATGATATTCCAGGGAAATCAAGATGCATGGAAACCTATGAATATGATACCAAGAAGAAAAAGTTTTGATCAAAGTAGAGAAAAAAGATCTTAGTTGATGATCTGTCTGATAGGTCGTCAACCTTCAGATAAGCTGTCAGGATTAGCTATCACCATAAGACAGATTTCAAGAAATGGAAGGAATAGTTGACGACCTGATCTGATAGGCCATCAACTAAATGATAGGTCATCAATTTGGTCATCAGCTGAAGATAGAAAGTAAGAAATAAGAAGGATAGATAATGACCTATTTTGATAGGTCATAAACTATGTGATAGTCCATCAAAGGGTCATCAGCTGTGAGGGGAAAAATCTAGAATTTGAATTTCATATTAGAAAAAGATCTGGACTATTTATAAGAAAAGGTTAGGTTTCCATAAGAATCTTGAACTTACTCAAAAAACAACTTTTTGATATTTTTCTCTGAATTTTATTTTTTTGAGATTATTATTTTGTTTTTGGAATCCTTGTTTGGATTAAAAAGAAAAAGCAATCTTTGATTCTTATAGTTTGTAAGTTAATACCTTCTGAATGTTGAACCTAATATTTGTTGTCTTCTTTTATATTATGAGGAACTAACTTCCATTACCTGAGTTATGGGATCTATGAGTTTTTCTTGATAATGTCGTTAGTTAATTAAGATTTAATTAACTGTAGAAACGTCTTAATAATTGTTCTATTATGTATGTTATGTGTTGGTTACAAATAATTGGTGGTACCTTATGATTGGTTTGCCTGAACTAAGAAATTAATTTAAAATCAAGTGAATTATCAACGAGTATTTGGAATCATTTAAGTTCCATCTAATGACTAACGCTTTAACAAGGTTAGTTAACTTAAGATAAAATCATGTTACATAGAGAGATTCCCTAAGTTTGAAAAAATTAGGTAGTCTAATATCTAAATACGTCGAAAGACATTTAGATAGATCTTCGATAATGATAATCTATTGTTGTTACATGTCATGAGAATATTAAGCTATGGCTAATGTAAATTAGGTGTCAATACTCATAGTGAACACAACTCAGGTTTTTCCATATCATAATTTGAAATAATGAAATTTCTTCTATTAGTTACTAAAACAAAGTGAGTAGTAAAAATTATTCGAACTACAAGAGCTGCCCCATTACATCTGAAAACCGTCGATTAATAGTTTATTAATAATCATATAACTTGGTTAACACAGTATTTCCTGTGGGATTTTGTAATGCTCGTATTTTTTTCGTAGCTTGAAAATCCTCTCAAGGATGTTAGAACCTGCTTTGAAATAAGAATTTATTCTTAGACATATGGTATTTCCATAATTTTAACTTCCTATTATGTGTTCAATTGAATAAGATTTCCATCGATATATAATTTTCCCAAATCTGACACTCGGGCGAAGAGTTAGAGCCTTTTAAGTGAGACAGTGTTTGACTTAAGCCTTCAGCGCGTTGTAGAGATAGCTCAAATGGCAATGGTCACATTCCAGTGTTACTCCTTGATAGTGGTGCATCGCGTCAAACTTCTAGGTCATATAAAAGGTGGAAATGCGATAGCTCCGCATCGCGCCAACGTGCAGTTTTCCAATTATCAATTTCTAGTGACACTGCGTGATAATGCAACGTCAAGCCAAGGGACAAATTTGGGAAATTTTACTAAAAATTAAATTACGTGTTCAGGATTAAAAGGGTCAATTTCCCCCCTATATAAGCTTCCAAACACTAGATTTAGCCATTATTTATCCAAAATATTGATATTTTTCTTAAATACTCTCAAGAAATCCAACTAGGGTTTTCATAGAAGGTCCAATTTAAATAAGTTTTTACCATTAATATTCATGAAATCATGATCTAAGGTATGCATAGTGTTCATTCATGGGCTCATTTCGTCCATCAAGTCCAAGAATCCTTTTTAACTACAAGTTATGTATTTTCTTCATGTTTTCATGCTTTGTATGTTCTCTTTCATGTTGATAAATATGAAATTAGATTCTACTCTATGATTGTTGATAGTTTCTATGTGGTTTTAATTACTATAGATATAGATTCATGTAACCCTAAGATTTAAACCCTTGAATGATGAAATTAGGGATGAATAATGATGTCTGATTGTTGTATAATGTTGTTTACACATTCTATATCTATTATGTGTATGATTAAATACCTTGATGAAGGAACAATGCCCAATAAGTATGATATCATAAATCTCCATGTATGTTCAAGCTTATGCATATCACATGTTTGATGAAGTGCTTCAATATATGAATTATGAATTGTGTTGTTGGTCATGTGTTCAAGTAAGCCATGCTATGTCAGTTTCTTCTCATTGAGTCCTAGGGGTACTTGTAGCCAGAATATTAGCTGTGTACCTAGATCCATGTCATGTTTTCATGATACTCTCAGTCAAGCTATGAACTATTAGACTTTAGATAGTCTTATGACTCAGGAAAAATCTCCATGATCTTATGAGTTAGTCAGTTGTCAGAAATTAGTAGTATTCCGTCAGCCACTAAAATTCAGTAACTCAGTCCATGCTCAATTCAGTTCAGAAATTCATGTTCAGTGTCCATTCATATGGGAGTAGGAATTAGCACCGAGTGAACCCAAGGATTGGGACTGACTTATTATATGAGGGTGTAATTCTTATAAGCAATCCTTGCATTTCAGAACTATGTAGCCAGCATAGGTTGAGATATCGTAGCCTACTATATGAGGGTAGATGAGAAGGCTCAGCCTGTTATGTGAGGTTTCCCATCGTTCTCGCTAGAGTTACCTATTATATGAGAGTTACTCATATGTTGTCCTTACCATTGGTGCGGTATTCACACCCTTCTAATCAGGTCATAGATTGGAATCCATCTCAGCTATTATAGCACATTTAGGGCATGTCAGTTAGATACTACTTCCCATAGTTTTATGTTACTGAATTAGGACTCTCAGATATAGTCAATTAGTCTCAGTAATAGAACATAGATAGTTCTTCAGATTTTAGGACTGTCAGATACATTCAACTCAGATACTGTACAAAACTCAGATAGTTCAATCAAATTCAACACTATTAGCTATAGTCACCCACGTTATCAGTTATACTCAGATACAACTATTTATTTTATCAGTTATGTCATGTTATCAGTATTTTGAATTACTAATCACGATATCACATTGTTAGTTACAGTTACATAATTATGTATGTATTCTCACATTCATGTTAGAAAGTCAGTTAGTATTAGCATGCATGTAAACCCTTGCATTTATCCTACCTCACCTGTATACTCAGTATATATGTACTAACTCATTCGTGCTATGGTGCTTTATTTTTATGTTACACCATAAGTTCAGAGACACGAGTTCTAGATCAACCGTAGATTCAAGTTTTACAGGTCAGAGTAGAAGTGACTCCTCATGCTTTGAGGACATAATGAATTTATAGTATCTTATTAATTAGCCTATTAGTTGGAGTTAGTTGGGGACATATCCCATCAAATCCTTCTTTAGATTCTTCAGACAGTAGAGGCTTTTAGACTAGATACAAACTAGATACAGACTATCATGTTTTAGACTTTAGTTTTGTTTTGGTATTCTATTACCCCACATAGATGTTATGTTATTCAGTTATGTTCATTATCAGACCTTATGTCCTTTTCGTGTATGTTTTTACATTATTAAGTTATCTTATCCATTATACTGGTAAAAATATCAGTCATGGATTATCTTGTGGTTCATCGAGGTCATGAGCATCATGTAGCATTCCAGTTTTGCAAATCGGGTAATTACAAACTTGGTATCAAAGCTTAAGGTTCAATAGAGTCCTAGAAAAGCTGAAAGCCACATCTAGTAGAGTCTTGTCCATGGGTGTGTTGCGCACCACATTTATGTGCAGGAGGCTATAAGATCTTTTAAGAATAGTTTCCCTTCTTTTCAGTATTTAGTCATGCCTGTGAGCATAATCATAAAACAGTCTCTCAGTCTAATATACTTATTTTCTTTATTTCAAAACATGCCTCCTACGAGAAGAAATCAGTCAACCCCTCATCCCGAAGAACCTTTGGGTGATCATGTTTCTCATGTGGAGTTCAGGACTGCATTTACCACTCTTACTCAATCAGTCGCTACTCATAATGAATGGCCAACAGCTATTCCGACCAACCTAGTAACCAAATCAACTACAAAAGGATTTAGTGCATCACCCGAATGAATCTTCCAACCTTCCTTAGATCTAAGGTAGATGAAGACCCTCAGGAATTCTTTGATCAAGTTTAGAAAGTGACAGACGCCCTAGGGGTGACTTCTGTTGAAGGTGCTGAGCTAGTTGTATACCAGTTGCAGGATATGGTTTATGCTTGGATCAAACAGTGTAAGTCCAAAAGATTAGATGATGCATATCCTATAGAGTGGGAGGAGTTTGTCACTGCATTCGTAGAAAAATTCTTTCCCCAAGAGCTTAGACAAGCTAAGATGCTAGAGTTCGTCAACCTTAGGAAGGGCAATATGATAGTGAAAGAGTATTCTTTTAAGTTTACTCAATTAGCTAGGTATGCCCCTTATGTGGTTGCAGACAGTAGATCCAAGATGAGTAAGTTCGCTTCAGGGGTGAATGATTACATGGTTAATGAGTGCAGATCCTCCAAGCTGAACAGTGACATGACCTTAGCTAGGCTTATGACTCATGCTTAGCATATAAGGAAGCAGAAGATTAAGCAGAGGGAGAAACAATATAAGAGAGCGAAGACATGTAGTTTCAACTTAATTCAGCCTAAGTCAGAAGGAGGAAACCATTCCCAGTTTCATCCTAAGTCATCAGTTTCAACCCCCTCTACAGCCAGTACTCCGGTTGCTAAGTTCAGAGAGGGTAACAAAGATAGATCATTAGGCTCTAAGTTCTAGGGTAGTGTTAGTAGTTCCCGTACCTATCCTCTTTGCCAGACTTGTGGTAAACACCATCAGGGTGTGTGTAAAGCAGGTAGTGGAATTTTTTTTGGTTGTGGTAAGCCATGCCACAGAGTTAGAAACTTTCCTCATCCATGTCCTCAGGGTCAATAGAATCTCTCTTTAGCTCAGTACGGTCGCCCAAATCAGCAGGTTACCACTTTTAGTGCTACTAGTGGGCAATGCCCAAATCGTCTCTTGCTCTTCAGACTTGACACGATCAGTAAAATTCTCCTGATGTAGTTACTAGTATGTTACAAATCTTTCATGTTTATTTGTATTCTTTGATAGATCTAGGAGCTTCCTTTATTTTGTTGCTCCTTATATAGCAATTGATTTTAGAATCAGTGCCAAAATTCTAGCATAGCCCTTCTTAGTCTCTACCCCAGTGGGTAAAACCATCATAGACCAGTGGGAATGCAAGAACTGACCGATTATGATATTTTAGAAAATTACTTTAGCATGGATTGTCTTCATTCATGCTATGCCACAGTCAACTGCAAAAACAGAATAGTTCAATTTTAGTTCCCAAATAAACCCATCCTATAGTGGAAGGGTAGAGTATCCGCTTTTTGTGGTCATCTTATTTTCTACCTTTGGGAAAGGAAATTCATATCTAAGGGATGTTTTTATCATCTAGTTCATGTTATAGATTCCAGTTCTGAGGCTCCCAGTCTCAAATTAGTCCTAGTAGTGAATGAACATTCAGGTTTGTTTCCCAAAGATCTCCCAGGAATTCCTCCCAAAGGAAAATAGTCTTTAGTATTGATCTTCTTTTAGATACTCGGCCTATCTCCATTCCACCATATAGAATGGCACTAACAAAACTCAAGGAATTGAAAGAACAATTAAAGGATCTCTTCGATAAGGGATTCATCAGACCCAAAATTTCTCCATGGGGTGCACCAGTCTTATTCGTGCACAATAAAGATGGTTCTCTCAGAATGTGCATTGATTACCGTCAACTCAATATAGTTACAGTCAAGAACAAGTATTCTCTTCCCAAAATTAATGACTTGTTTGAACAACTTTAGGGTACCAGTTATTTCTCTAAGATAGACCTTATTGACCAACTTTAGGGTGCCAGTTATTTCTCTAAGATAGACTTCAGATCCGGCTATCATCAACTCAGAGTTAGAGAATATGACATCCCGGAGATAGTTTTCCATACTCGATATGGTCACTTTAAATTTTTAGTTATGTCCTTTGGTCTTACTAATTCCTCAGCAGCTATCATGGGCTTGATAAACCACGTGTTCAAGAAGTACTTGGACATGCTCGTCAGAGTTTTTATAGTTGATATTCTAGTCTATTCCCACACTAAATGTGATCATGCAGACCATCTCAAGATAGTACTTCAGACTCTCAGAGATCATCAGTTATTCGCAAGATTTAGTAAGTTCGAATTTTAGCTAAGATTAGTAGCATTCCTTGGCCATATTATTTCCAGTGATGGCATTAGAGTAGATCCTCAAAGGACCGAAGTAGTAAGGAACTGGACTCACCCTATTTTTCTATTGGATATCAGTAGTTTCTTGGGTTTGGCTGTCTATTACAGATGGTTTGTTGAGGGATTTTCTTCTATTGCATCCCCTATGTCCAGATTAACTCAGTAGAAAGTCAAGTTACAGTGGTTAGATCTATGCAAAAAGAGTTTTCAAGAATTAAAGACTCGAATCACCTCAGCTCCAGTTCTATAATTACCAGATGGTTTAGACGGTTTCATAGTAATTATGATTCATCTAGAGTGGGTTTAGGTTGTGTCCTCATGTAGCATGGTAAGGTTATAGCCTACGCCTCTACACAGCTTAAACCCCATGAGAGGAATTATCCTACTCATGATCTTGAATTAGCAGCCATAGTATTTGCCTTGAAGATTTAGAGGCATTATTTATACGGTGTTCATGTAGACGTCTTTATAGATCATAAAAGCCTTCAGTATGTCCTTTTCTTAAAAAGATCTCAATCTTCGTCATTAAAGGTGGTTAGAGATCTTGAAAGATTATTACATGAGTGTCCTTTACCTTTAGAGAATGGCCAATATAGTGGCCAACACTCTCAGTAGACTATCTATGGGTAGTATTTCTCATGTTGATGATAGTAAGAAGAAGTTAGCTCAAGAAGTACACCAGCTTGTTAGACTAGGAATTCGCTTAGTCGACTCTTCAGAGGGCGGTGTATATGTTCAGAGTAGTTCAGAATCATCTCTTGTTTCCAAGGTAAAACAAAAGCAAGATAGTGATCATAGCCTAGTCAAGTTGAAAGAGTTAGTTCAAAATCAGAAAATAGAGGTTTTCTCCCAAGGGGGATATGGTGATTTTCATTGTCAGGGTAGTCTCTGTGTTCCAGACATAGATGAATTAAGGCAGAAAATTCTTATAGAAGCGCATGGTGCGTGTTACTCAATTCATCCAGGGGCCACTAAGATGTACCGCAATTTGCGGGAAATCTATTGGTGGTGTGGGATGAAAAGAGATATTGCAGAGTTTGTGGCTAAGTTCTCTATATGTAAGCAAGTTAAGATAGAGCATCAGGAGCCTAGTGGTCTTCTGCAGTAGTTCAGTGTTCCTACTTGGAAATGGAAAGTTGTGAACATAGACTTCGTGATGGGTTTGCCTCGAACTCGTCATCAGCATGATTTAATATGGATCATTGTATATAGAATTACCAAATCAGGTCTTTTTCTCTAGTTCATACATCTTATTAAGCCGAGGACTACGCCAAGCTCTACATTAAGGAGCTGGGCAGATTGCACAGTGTTCCAATGACTATAATCTCAGACAGAGGTACCTAGTTCACCTCTCATTTTTGGAAATCATTCCTAAAAGGTCTTGGTACCCAAGTTTATCTCAGTACAACCTTTCATTCTCAGATAGATGGTCAAGTATGAAGGACTATTCTGACTTTGGAAGATATGCTAAGGGGTGTGTAATTGATTTCAAGGGTTTTTGGGATACCTACTTTCTTTTGATTGAATTTGCGTACAACAATAGTTGTTATTCCACTATTCAGATGGCTTCATTTGAAGCTATCTATGGTAGGAGATGTAGATCTCTGATTGGTTGGTTTGAAGTTAGTGAGGTCTCAGTTATAGGGCCTGACTTAGGCCTCACCTCTTCCCCACTAACTCAGATAAAGCTCAAGGTAATAGTTCTTCTTAAGTTTACTTAGTTTTATGATTAGTGTACATCACTAACTTAGTATTTAGTCTCATGCTCATGTTCCCATAATAAGCTTGGTATTAAGTACCACCGCATATTCAGTCATGCATTCATGTATCAGATGTAGTCATGCATTCTGTCACGTCCGTTATGAGATCATATTCTATTTATTCGTGTTTAGCTTATTGTTTTCCTTCTTAGTCAGTCTCATTCGAGGATGAATGTTCTCATGGGGAAGATATTGTAATGCCCATGCTTTTTCTTATCTTGAAAATCCTCTCAAGGATGTTAGAACTTGCTTTAAAATAAGAATTCATTCTTATATATGTGGTATTTCCATAATTTTCATCGATATATAATTCGCCCAAATCCGACACTCAGTGGGTCGCGGCCAAATGAAAATTGTCAAATTCCAAGGTTACTCTGCGATACTGGTGCGTCGTATCAAACTTCCAGGTCGTAGACAAGGTGGCAAAGCAATAGCTCACATTGTGCCACTGTGCAGTTTCCCAATTGTCAATTTGCAGTGACACGGCATGATAACGCTGCATTGCGCAAAGGACCCAACTTAGGAAATTTTACAGGAAATTAAATTACGTTTCCAGGGTAAAAGGGCCAATTTCCCCCTATATAAGCTTCCAAACATGGTATTTAGCCATTATTCATAAAAAATATTGATGTTTTTCTCAAATATTCTCAAGAACTCCAGCTAGGGTTTTCACAGAAGGTTCAATTTCAAGAAGGTTTCACCATCAATCATCACGAAATCATGATCTAAGGTATGTATAGTGTTCTTTCATGGACTACTTTCATCCATGAAGTCCAAGAATCCTTTTTAACTATAAATTATGGATTTTATTTATGTTTTCATGCTCTGTATGTTCTTTTTCATGTTGATAAATGTGAAATTAGATTCTACTCCATGATTTTTAATACTTTCTATGTGGGTTTAATTACTATTGCCATAGATTCATGCAACCGTAAGATTTAAACCCTTGAATGATAAAATTCGAGATGAATCATGATGTTTGATTGTTGTATAATGTTGTTTACACATTCTATGCCTATTATGGGTATGATTAAAAGCCTAGATGAAGGAACAATACCCAAAAAGTATGATATCATGAAATCCACATGTATGTACAAGCTTATGCATATCACATATTTGATGAAGTGCTTCAATATATGAATTACGAATTGGGTTGTTGGTCATGTGTTCAAGTTAGCCATGCTATGTTAGTTACTTCTCATCGATTCCTAGGGGTACTTGTACCCGAAATATTAGTTTTGTTCCTATATCCATGTCATGTTTTCACGAGACTCTCAGTCAAGCTATGAACTCTTAGATTTCAGATAGTTTTATGACTCATGAAAAATCTCCATGATCTCATGAGTTAGTCAGTTGTCAGATATCAGTTGTATTCTGTCAGCCATGAAAATTCAGTAACTCAGTCCATGCTCAGTTCAGTTTAGTAAATTATGTTTAGTGTCCATTCAAATGGGAGTAGGAATTTGCACCGAGTGAACCCAAGGTTGGGGACTCACCTGTTATACGAGGGTGTGATTCTTAGAAGCAATCCTTGTGTTCCAGAACTATGTAGCCAGCATAGGTTGAGACATCGTAGACTGCTATATGAGGGTAGATAAGGTGGCTTAACCTGTTATGTGAGGGTTCCCACCATTCTCGCTAGTATTACCTATTATATGAGGGTTACTCACATGTTGTCCTTACCAGTGGCACAATATTTACACTCTACCAATCAGCACATAGATTGGACCCCAGCTCAGCTATTATAGCATATTTGTGGCATGTCGGTTAGATACTACTTCCCATAGTTTCATGTTATAGAATCATGACTGTCAGATACAGTCAATAAGTCTCAGTAATAGAACTCAAATAGTTCTTTAAATTTCAGGACTATCAGATACAGTTAACTCAGATATAGTACAAAACTTAGATAGTTCCATCAGATTTAGGACTGTCAGCTACAGCCACCCACGTTACCAGTTATACTCAGATACAACCATTAATGTTATAAATTATGTCATGTTATATGTATTTAGATTCAGTAATCATGATATCACATTGTCAATTACAATTATGTAACATGTATGTATTTTCATGTTTATGTTAGACAGTCAGTTAGCATTAGCATGCATGTGAACCCTTGCATTTAGCCTACCTCACATGTATACTCAGTACATATGTACTGATGCATTCACTCTATGGTGCTTTCTTTTTATATTACACCATAGGTTCAGAGACATGACTTCCTAATGAGCAGTTGATTCCAGTTTCAGCTGTCAGAGAAGAAGTGAGTCCTTATCCTTCGATGACATAATGATTTTATAGTATCTCATTAATTATCTTATTAGTTGGAGTTAGTTGGGGACATGTACTATCAACTCCTTATTCAGATTCTTCAGCCAATAGAGGCTTTCAGACTCGATGAACACTAGATACAGACTATCATGTTTTAGACTTCAGTTTTGTTTTGGGTATTCTATTACTCCACACATATGTTATGTTATTTTGTTATGTTCATGATAGAACCTTATGGGTTTTTAGTGCATGTTTCCACATTATTAAGTTATCTTATGCAGTATATAGGTACAGATATCAGTCATGGGTTAGCTTGTGGTCCCTTAAGGTTATGAGCATCGTGTAGTATTTCAGTTCAGCCAATCGGGTCATTACATATTCAACCCCAACCTAGTTGGGTTCTATATTTGATGACAACCGCTTACACTTTCATAAGAAAGTTATAATTTGGGCATATCAAAATTTTAGCGCCATTGCCTAGGAATACAGTTGTCAATTAAGTTTATCAATGTTAATTGATATTTGGTCAAGTTTCCTAATTTTACTTTTATTTGTTGTTTTTCTTCTTTGCTGGATAATTTTTGTGTATGCCAAGTACAAGGACATTAGGAGAACCATTATTACCCTTCCACCCAGAACCTCATCTTATTGGATGAATGGATGATCAACAAAAAGTAGATAAACTATCCTCTTTGGCTAGAGCTCAACTGGACAAACAAAATAATGGTCAACAAGCTCGTCATCCTAATCTAGAGGATAAGGATTTGGGAGATGATGATTTTTTAAATCAGGCCAACCAAAGATGTGCAGAGGATGTGGCTGCACCTATTAACTATAATATGTATAAAAATTTCCCATTTAGAGAGAGGCCAAACCGCTAAGCTATGCAGTTTGACCTTGATGAGGATGAGGATGAGATGGATGGAGAAAGTGTTACTGGAGCTATTATCCCTCCACCTTTGGCTCCTGGAGATAAATTCAATATTACAAGCACCATAATTCAGTTGCTATATCTTAAAAGACATTGATGGACTTGTGGGTGATGATCCTAATATGCATCAAGTTAATTCATCACCATTTTCAAATCTTTTGATAATTCAAGAGTAGGGTAGAAGACAATCCGACTACAAATATTTCTTTGGTCTGTGTCTAGGGAACAAACACTATGGCTGAATGTGTTGACTCCTGATTCTATAACAAACTGAAGGTAGTTGAAAGGAGCATTCTTAAAAGGTTCTTTCCACCATCTAAGATGTTACAGTTAAGGGATGAGATCAGTAAATTCAAGTAGCTCCCAACTGAAACTCTTTATGAGAGAGATTTAAGAAGAAGTTGATGTAGTACCCCAACCACAAAATGACTGATATACATTTGATAGAGACTTTGTATAGAGCCTTGAATTCTGTTACGAAGCCGGTTGTGGATAATACTGCAGGTAGAGCATTTATGGATCTTACATTTTTCGAAGCTTCAGAACTGCTTGATAGGATGACTAAATAGAGTAGAGCTTGGCATACAAGGAATTCATAGCTAACAAGTTTTACTATGTCAAATGATATGACTATAGATCAATACCAGAAGGAAGAAGAACGTGACCAAGATATGGCACATATGAAGACCCATGGATTTGCTCACTAAACATTTGCTATCTAGGAAAACTGAGAAGGTGAAAGCTATTGGGCCATAATGTATAGTGGATTCTAACTTTTAGAAGAAGGGTAATTATTTGAATAACAAAGGTTAGAACTATTATGATATATCTAGTTATAGGTATAGTGACCAAGGGAACTGGAAGAGTAAAAATGATCAAAGTGGATTGTATGTACCTCCTAGAAGTCTTGATAATTCTGCTACTAGTTTGGGTAAGATGTCTATGGAAGATATGATGGTAAAGTTATTAAAAGGGTTTGAGTCAACTAATAGTGGAGTGATAGAATTGAAAAGTGACTTATCTTTGATAAGTCAGTTAGTAGACTCACATTCAACTTCCATCAAGCAACTAAAATAGTAGATGGACCAGTTATCTGCAGTATTTAATCAAAGAAAGAGTGGAATGTTGTCTAGTGATATAGTGCAAACCCCTCAGGATGATGGCTATAGCATGGTGATTACCACTCGTAGTGGAAAAGTATTATTGGGCTCTTCTATAGGCAAATTTATGATTGATGATAAGGTAGAGTTAGATGTAGAAGCAGAAGAAGACCATGAAGTGGGGTCTAAAAAGCTAGAAAATAATGAGATTTCACTTTCCCAGCAGCAGGATGAGTCAGATAAAGATAAGGGAAAGGATGGAGAAGCAGTAGTGAAAGTAATGACAAAATTACTCCCTCTGTTTCCCCATAGATTAAAGAAAAGGTGGATGACACGAAGTTTAGCAAGTTCATGGCAATGCTAAAATAGTTGACTATGAATGTGACTTTGGTAGAGGTAGTGGGACAAATACCTAGGTATGCTAAATTCATGAAGTATCTTGTCATGAATAAGAGGACTGTAGGCTATGAGCTGGTGGATAATCTTCACTATTGCAGTGCCATTTATACAAGATCCTTAGTGCAAAAGAAAGTAGATCCTGGAGAATTTACCATCCCGTGTACTATTGGATCGCTAGATTTTGCTAAAACCTTGTGTGACCTGATGTTATTGGCTGTTTACGAGAATTGGAATTAGTAAATCCTACTCCCACGAATATATGACCTATAATGGTAGATAGATCAGTAAAGCGGTCAATCGGGATATTATATGATATGCTAGTGAAAGTGTCAAGCTATATCTTCCCTGCAGATTTTGTGATTCTGGATTGTGAGGTAGACTTTGAGGTACCCTGGGTATACCTTTCCTTGCAACCGAGAGTGAGTTAATTGATTTGCAGGTAAATAAACTACAATTTTGGCTCAATGATGAAATAGTTTGGTTTGATATTTTCAGTCAATGAAGTAGCACAAAGAGACGAGTTTTTTCTCTATTGTGGATGTATACTATGAAGATGAGCATGAAGTGCCAATTGAGAAAAAATTTGTTGTTGAAACTTTGGTTGCTGTGTTGATAAACTTTGATAGTGATGGTATCGCAGAATATGAGGAGACTGTGTATGCGGTGATAGGGATGAGGTCATATTTATATGCTCCAAAAAGTTGGATGTGGACCTTAAAAATCATTCAACACCATCGTCTAAACAATATATTGAAGAGCCCTTGGTGTTGGAACTGAAAGAGTTGCCAGACCATTTATGGTATGCATTCTTTGGTAGTGATAGCACCTTTTCGGTCATTATTGTCGTAAAATTGGGAGAGCAACAGGCTGAGGCCCTTATCTCTGTGCTTAGGAGATATAAAAGGACCACAGGATGGACTATTACCACTATTATTGATATTTCTCTGGGTATATGCACTCACAAAATTCAGCATAAGGAAGAATACACATTGACTATAGAGCATCAACGTAGATTGAACCCGCCGATGTAAGAAGTGGTTAGAAAGGAGATCATTAAATTGCTTAATACAGGGGTAGTATACCTAATCTCAGATAACAAGTGGGTGAGTCCCATGTAATGTGTACCCAAGAAAGAGGGCATGACTGTGGTCGCTAAGGAAAAGAACGAGTTAATTCCACTTAGGCTAGTCACGGGGTAGATAGTTTCCATGAACTATCAGAAGTTGAATTCGTGGATGTTGAAAGATCATTCAAATGCCTTTCACGGATCAAATTCTTGATTTCTTGGTAGGAAAGGTTTGGTATTGCTTTTTTCAATATATATTAAGGATATAATCATATCTCGATTGCCATGGAAGATCAGGATAAAACAAAATTTTCATTCCTATATGGAATGTTTGCAGTCAAGTGGATGCCATTCGGGTTATGTAATGAACCAACCACTTTCTAAAGGTCTATGATACCTATTTTCTCCAATATGGTAGATGATACTCTAGAAGTATTCATGGATGATTTATCTGTAGTTGGTGATTCATTTGAATTATGTTTGGTGAATTTGAGTAGAGAACTAAAGAGATGTGAAAAGTTCAATCTTGTGCTGAACTGGGAGAAATGCCACTTCTTGGTTATGAAAGGCATAGTACTGGGTCATCAAATTTTAGCTAAGGGAGTTGATGTGATTGTGCTTAGGTAGAATTGATTGAGAAACTACCCTCTCCTACCTCAGTGAAGGGTAGGAGTGGAGTGGAACTTAGAGCAGTCCTGGGTCGGAAATTGGGGAAGATATTTCACCTCATTTACTATTCAAGAAAGTCATTGATGGGGTGCAGAAGAATTAAATTGTTATTGAGCAGGAACTTCTCGCGGTTGTTTATGCTTTTGAGAAGTTTCATGCTTACTTATTGGGGACCAATTTGGTGGTTCATACAAACCATACAGCCTTTCGATATTTATTGGAAAAGAAGGATGCGAAAGCAAGGTTAATCAGATGGGTTCTGCTTCTTCAAGAGATTGACTTTGAGGTCAAATATAGGAAAAGCTATAAAAATTAGGTCGCAAACAACCTATCAAGGATTGAGGGAGATCAGAAAATCACTGATAATATGAATTTGATGATGCATTCCCTGATAATCAAATTCTTGCTGCTGTTCTTGTAATTGTGCCTTGGTATGCAGAGTTTGCAAACTATATGGTATGTGAGATCATTCTGGAGAAACTTTCTTTTCATCAGAGAAAGAAATTTCTCCACTATGTTGGTGTTACTTTCGGGATGAGCCATATTTATTTTTCTGTTGTGCTAATAATATCATTAGAAGGTACATTCCAGAGGTTGATATACTGAATATTCTAGAAGCTTGTCATGCTTCTCTAGTCGGAGGTCACCACGCAAGTGACCGTACTACAAGAAAGGTGTTGGAAAGTGACTAATATTGGCCAACCCTATTCAAGGATGCATATGAGTTTCTGAGAAAATGTGACCAGTGCCAGAGACAAGGGTCAATCTCAAAGCATCATGAGATGTCTATGGCGAAGATGTTGGAAGTTGAACTGTTTGGCGTCTGGGGTGTTTATTTCATGGGGCCATTTGTGAGCTCCTATGGACTAAAATATATCTTAGGTGTTGTAGACTTTGTGTCCAAATGGGTTGAAGCAGTTGCTTTGGCTAATAATGAAGGCAAGAGAGTGATTTCCTTTTTGAAAAAGAACATCTTCTCCCGTTTTGGAGTTCCAAGGTCCATCATTAGTGATGGGGTATCCCACTTTTACAAAAATACATTTCGGGCTGCTTTGTTTAAATATGAAGTAAAGCAGCATAAGGTGGCCACTCCATATCTCCCATAAAATAGTGGGCAAGTAGAAGTCTTGAGTCGGGAGATAAAAGAAATCTTGGCTAAGACGGTGAGTGTGAGTAGAAAAGACTGATCTCGAAAGCTCGATGATTCCTTCTGAGCATATCGGACAGCTTTCAGGACGCCTATTGGGATGTCACCATATTATCTAGTCTTCGGCAAAGCATGTCACCTTTCGGTTGAGCTAGAGAAAAAGGCTTTGTGCGCTCTTAAACGACTGAACATGAAATAGAAAGAAGCAGTAGATTTAAGGTTGGGATAATTAAATGAGATGGACAAATTCCATCTCAGAGCATACGAAAGAGATAACCTTTATAAATAAAGGATAAACAATTACCATTATCTAAAAATAGAGAAGACAAACTTTCATATTGGTGATTGGATGTTATTGTTCAACTCTTGACTTAAGATCTTTTCGTGCAAATTGAAATCAAGATGGTCGGGACCGTTCAAAGTAAGTCAAGGTTTTCCATCAGTTATGGTAGAACTTGAAAGTAAATATGGAAGTTCATTCAAATTTAGCGGGAAAAGAATCAAGAAATAGGTTGGTCCAATGGATGTTTCGAAGTTGTTGTCCACAGTGTATCTCGATGAAGTCTGAGTAGTCTAGATAACCAAGTCATGTCGCGACAGTAAATCAAGCGCTATTGGGAGGAGCCCAAATTGTTATGTTGTAAGTATTTTTTGAAAGTTTGTGTATGTAATGAATTGTTTAGATGTGCACGAGAAAATGGAAAAGTGATTTTGTCAATTAAAGTAAAAAAACTGGGCACATTCTAGACAAGAGTGATGACTAAAGTAGATAAGCCGCCACTCAAGTGACGAGCCGTCAAGCCTTGTTGTCAGATGAAGAAAAATGTGGACTAATTCTGGATAAGGGTTATAACAAGATTGACGATCCATCACCTAAGTGACGGGCAGTCACATTTTTTCATCAGTTAATCCACAATAGATCAACACACTGCGTAGGTGTGATGATGAGGCTGATAAGCCGTCACTTAAGTGATGATCCATCAAGCCTTGTCTTAAGATAAACCAAATATCTGCAACACTCTGCATAACGGTGATGAGGTACACGGTGGCCTATCGAACATGTGATAAGATACCACTCAATTATGGCCCAGGTAAGTGACTTTGACCCAATTCAAGACCATAACTCGGTCAAAACCCAATAGCCTTTCAAATGCCTGACAATGAATCTTCCTATTTCTATTTTTGGTATATTTCTTTTCTCATTGTTAGTCTTTATTAGCTTAAATTTGTTTTTAATTGTTTTATTTTTTGATAATCTTATAAAACAAAAATTAGGCAACATCAGTGCAACCGTTTCACCTTTCCTCATATTCTCTCTTTTAAAATTCAAGTACCCATTTTTCTCTCTTCATCTTATCAAAAGAAAATAGACGAGTGCAAGAATTTTTTCTACTCCTTTTGAGAAAGCATTTTGAATTATTCTGAAGCCTGTGTGTACCTGGGTAAGTTAAAAATTTAAAAGTTAGAAGATTTGAGTTACGTCGTCCTAAAGGTATGATCTAAAACCTCTTCTTTTTGGTGTTGGAAATCAAGTGTAACTTAGAGCATAAAAAGGGTGCAAGTGTTCATGAACTAACTTGAGCAATACGAAGTTGATAAGGTTACCCAAATCAACCAAAGTTTGTACTATTTCAAAGTGTCCATGAACACACTTCTCACTAAGTTTTGAAATTCACATTTTATAGTAATAGATTGAAGTCTTAATTGCATGAAAAGAAAAATTGCACCCATGTGATCAAAGATTCATCACATCAAAATGGGTGAATTATCTTGTTGAAATTGAAAATTAGGGTTACAAGTTCAAAATTGGGCAACAAGGTTTAAAATTCCAGCCCAAGAATTGAAATGAATGGCTTAGTGAAAATGAATTTTGCTAATAATGAAGTTGATAATTCATAAAGCAAAGTTAAAAAAGGGATCAGAAGTCTGTTGTAAGATGACGACCTGGATGATAAGCCATCACATAAGTGACGACTTATCAAACCAAATCATCACATGAGCTAAAAAGGGGTTACATTCTGGTTTAGGCTGATGAGCTGTCACCTAAGTGATGACTTATCAGTCCAAGTAGTCACTGAGTTGAAAATATATTATATTCTACCTAGAGAGTATGACATGGATGATGATCCATCACTTAAGTGACAACTTATCAGACCATTTCATCACTTGTTTCTTTGAAATGAGTCACTCTACTTGAGGCTGACGATTTAGCTGATGAGTCGTCACTCCAGTGATGACTTATCTGACCAAGTCATCATACACATATACTGAAGGTGATTCAATTTTGTTTGCTTATTAATTCTTATGTATTAAATGATTCTTTTCTCTTGATGAAAAATTAACCATGCCACTTAAAGGAAGGTCAAAGAAAGCTACTAAGAAGGTGACCAAATAGAACTTGACCTAGAGTCTCTTCAAAGAATCTGAAAGTGAGCAAGAAGAGCTACAACTTCAAAGATGTATAAGGAAAAGTCAGATGATAAATGAACCTCCTACTCAACCTGAAGAAAAGGTGATTGAGGAAGTAAACTCGAAAGAAGAAGACTCAACTCTATCTAAACATCCTTCTTTGGAGCAGCCCAATTCTGAGCAATATTTATTAGAACAACCTTCCAACTAATCAACTAAGAAAGATTCTGATACTAGGAAGGATGTAATAAAAGTCAAAAATCCAGGCATCCGAGATAGTGTGAGATGGCAGGTTGCTGGAGCAAAAAAGATCTATCATAGTGGGTTGACGGCAACAAAAAGAAGGAGTCTTAAAAGGACCATATATGAACAGATAAAGATCATCACTTCCGGAATAAACAGGTACCCATGGATGGAGAGGGTATTCAAAGAATATAACTTAGAATGAACTATAAAAAGAGGTGACTCATTCAGCCCAACCTTGGTAAAGGAGTTTTATGCTAACTATCAAGCGATATTGGACAATATATGTAAGAAGGAGGAGAAATTTGCAGATATGCCGAACATAGACAAAATACCGGTGAAGGTTATAATGGTATATCTATCTCACAGAACTATCAATCGATTCCTGTATAGTCTAAACTTCACTCCCTCAATCATTTCGCATGAGTTCTACTATAGAATGGTAGATAGGGCAAATTAACGCCTTTGGTTAGCACAAGTGATAGTTGATGGATAGACCGAGTGGCTACATAATCCAAGTGAAAGAATCTTTAAAGCATCCTTGACTCAGGAAGCATGGTTTTGGTGGGGTGTAGTGAGGTCGAGACTGATGCCAACGGTAGACGACAGTAGGATAGGTAAGGATAAAGCAGTTCTAGTGGCAAGCTTAATGTCCAACTTTCCCTTGAACTTTGGGGAAATTATTTTTGATAAGATGAAGATTAGGGAAACAATACCCAACACTGCATACCCATTTCATTGCTTAGTTACGAGGTTGTGTGATGCAGCTCAAGCGCCAGAAATTACAATCTTAGATTAGGAGGTTATTACCAAAAATAATCACAACCCTATCAAGTTTGATGAAAATCAACCCATGGTAGTTTTGTTCAAAGAAGTAGAGGTAGAGGGTGCTGTGATCATATTTAAAAGAGTTCAAACAGCTATTACTGAAACAAGATTCACATAGTAGGTACATGTGTTAGTTCCTAAATCTATACAAGTAACCTCTTCTGCAGGGGCTACTTCAGTTCCTGCAGGTGAAAAAAACCCTGTAGTTGTTGCACCAAAGTCAAAGTATGCACTTACGTTCCATAATTTCAAGAATATGGTAAATCAATGGAAGAGGTTTGAGGCTCAATTAAAGATTTTTCCAAACCAGTTTGAGTTAGTTATTGATAAGAGAATATAGGCAGCCATTGAACCTTTCTTAACTCTACACAGAAGCATTGATGACATGGACCGTAAAGTTAATGAAAGTTTAAGAGAGATGTCGATTCCTGACCTTGCAGCTTTCCAAGCAGCCTTGGACAAGGCTAAAACTAATATTGAGGCATTGCAGAGCCACTAAATTCTGATATCTTCAAATCTTATAGCTGAAGAATCTTAGGATGAACCTTTATTGATTGACATCATTGGAAAACCAGTAGATAAAAAGAAAGGAAAGGTAGATAGGAAAGACAAATGAAAGTAAAAAAAAGTGATAGTGATGAAGATATAAGAGTTGAGAGAAGAGCACAGAAAAAAGGCGGATAAGAAAAAACTAAAAGAAACTGTAAAAAAATTAAAGGCAGACGGTGAGACACTTATGAAAGAATTGGGAGCAAGATTTGTGGTAGCTTCAGCTCATAGGCCTTCATTGACTGTAGGTGAGACTCTTGGAGAGTTTTTACCTCCACCAACTACTGTGGTAGATGCACCAACACAGCCTAATGCCAGTGATGTGATTGCCCCCACTGATGATATAGAAATAGAGTATGTGGTTCGTGATTCACGCTCTTAAGGAACAATAGGTATCTCCTCACTTTGTTATTTAATTTCATATTGTGAATTGAGGACAATGCATGTTCTTATATGTGGGGGTGGGGGTACTTGCAACCTTAATAACATGTTGTCTGTGTTCTATATCCTTGAGTGTTATATCCTTGTTCTTATTTGTTATGTCTGTGTACTATGCATGTATGAAGAGTAACAAGTAACGGAGTAGCAAGTGTATTTGATTTTGATTCATTGATTATAGAAATGTTGTACCCACAAAAAAATTTTGATTGTGACATGAGTACTAAGTACATTGGAAACCATTTCTAGTCTATGAAAGTAGGCAACATCTCCTACTTGAGCTTAAGTTTTTGTTAAATATTTGGTGAGGTCCACGCGATTCCATGCCATGATAGATTGTAATTTTTCCATGAACATGTTCTTATTGTGTGTATGTATCTAGAACTTATTTGAAGCATTCTGTTAGGGTCTCAAATAGCCAACTGAGAAGTGATCACAAGCCATTATTGAATAGTGAGCCATCTAACTAACAGCTAATCAACCGGTAGAAGTGTATCCATTTTGATCCCGTTTATGCCAATAAAATAATTTATTTGTTTCAACAACCTTTAGAACTTATTTTAGCTAGTGCCCTCTATGGAAATATTACATATCAACTCAGGAAAACCACCTACGTTGAGGGTGGCTACACTAGAAGTGTTGATAAGGTGCAAAATATGTTGTGAAGATTGATGACGTGTGGAAGTTATAAAAAAAGAAAAAAAACTGATTTGGTGTGTACAAAGATGTGTTCATATATAGTGAATAAATGATGCTAGGGAGGATTATTGAGGATGATGTAAAGTTAGCAGGTAGTATTTAAAGATATATGTGATTGTAGCCTGATGGATAAGTGCTCCAAAAGAGTCTTAGTCGCTAATCCTATATTGACCTTCCTAACACATAACCTACATTTTATACCGAGAAAGCCCTATAGTGATTTAAGTATGACTATCGGATGAACTGAGAAAAATGGTAAAGGCAAGCTTATGGTATTGTAGACACAGAATTTAAACCTTTATTTTGAGAGTGAGAGTTGTAATGCATAGTTCCTGCAAGTATAAAGAAATATGTAGAGTCAGGAACTTCTATTCTTCTATGTGAGGGCATGTGAATTGTGGAACTTGCTAATCATTTGATTAAGTACTCAAAGTTTAAGTAGCAGTTTGTTTTTTGGACTTTGAAAATAGCGTGAAATTTTGATGTTTCTTAGCAGGAACAGATCACATTCTCATTCTTATGGGTACAAACAAACGAAACAAATACTACTCGTTATGTTCTTATATTGATTATGTGCATAATACTATTTTAGTTGCTTGAGGACAAGAAAGTATTTTAATTTGAGGGTGTTGATATGCTAGATTTGTTATAGTACATTTAAGGCTTTTAACTAAAAATAACTGTAAGTTCTTAAGTAACTATTATCGTTTTTATTAGATTTCATATGATATTGCAGGGAAGTAAAGATGCATGGAAACCTCTAATTATGATGCAAAGAAGAACAAGGTTTGATCTAAGTAGAAAAAAAAGATCTTAGTTGACGACCTGTCTAATAGATCATCAACCTTTTGTTATGCCGTCAGGATTGGTCGTACCATGAGACAAATTTCAAGAAATGGAAGTTATAGTTGATGACCTGGTATGATAGGCCGTTAACGATATGATAGGTCATCAGGTTGGTCGTCAGCTGTTGACAGAAAGCAATAAATGGGAGGGATAGTTGACGACCTATTCTGATAGGTCGTCAACTATGTGATAGGCCGTCAAGGAGGTTGTGATGATAGGCGAATTTACGCGCCTATATCAATATATTTTGCCCATATTTTAGCCTGGTTTTGAGAACTAATTATCTATTTCATACACTTTTAGTCCTTTTTTCTGTAAATGAGCTAACGAACATGATTAGGAAAGTTTCAGGTATAAATGATGCAAAATACAGCAATTTATGGCTTACTTGACGCAAATGAAAGCTCACGAACGAAGTGGAAAGGAGCTGGACGCCTAAAGGACTAAATCTGCTGCATGGAAAATCTGTCTCGGGCTAAAACAGCATTTCTGAAGACTTTGGGGACTTACAGACACAAAGCTGGATTTTTACCAAGATACATTAACCTAGTATAATTAGGTTATGTGTTTTATTATTCTATTTGGATTATAATTTTGTAACCTTACCCTAGTACATTTGGGTCAAGGATTTCATTAGTATATTAGGATTTGGTTATTTATTTCATTAGCTTAGTAGGAGTAGGATAGGAGTATTATAAATACCCTATCATGCTAGAGATTTAGAGACACATTCTTACAATTCATTCATCTCCTTACAATTAAGACATCTTCCTACAATACATTCTCAATTCTTCATTCTTCTACTCTTAAATTCCACAACAAGAGAATCGTTACTTGCTATGGAATCACTAAAACCACACGCCTAACACCTCTTTTACACGCCATCCACCATGCAAAACGTGATATCCTTCGCATTCATGGGTAACTAAATCTCTTAGTTGGGGTTATGGAAGCCGAATGAGTTACTATCTATTGCTATGAGCTTGTGAGTTCAAGACAAGTATATTGCTTATATCATTACGCTCTTCATCTTAAATCTACAATCTTTGCGGTTTCAAACACAAGAACACGCCATTCTAACATCTAACCTGTTCGAGAGAAAGGTTACTTGTCTAGAAAAGAAGACGCATAGACTAACGCCAGTCTAACATTTAACTTGTTCGAGAGAAAGGTTATTTGTCTGGAAAAGAGATAATGTCAAGGTAGTAGGACACCCTTTCCTATTAAAAAGCTAGTGCCGTAACTGGACTAACCTCTTGGAGAATTTGTACCGCTAGACACACTTTAAGCTCGAGAGAGTTAAAGTGAAATAGTCCTTGTTTAGGTCGAGAGACGCTTGGATTTACCATCGACTACAATTCTCTATAAGCAATTGCATGTCAAGACTCTACACACTCATAGCCAATAGAGACGTATACCTCAGAAGGTGGACATAACCCCAACGCTTCAATTCTCATTGTTTACAACCAACGTGACAATCTTTCTCTTTTTACTTTATTATTTTCAGCTTTTATTTCATTACTTTGGTTACTTATTACAATCCCCCCTTCTTACGAGACTTGCACCAAAAGTCTATTAATTTTGCTTACTTGTTGACCAAGCTATTCCCTGTGGGATCGACACACAACCCAGGTTGGGTTCTATATTTGCTAACGACCGCTTTACACTCAAACAAGAGCTGTAGATTGAGCGTTATCAAAAATTGGCGCCGTTGCCGGGGAATACGAGTGTCAATCAAGTTCGTGATAATTACTAGACCCTTTGGTCAAAGATTCTCGTACTTTTACGTTTAGTTTTTGTTTTTGTTTATTGCAGGTTTTTCTTTTAGTGCATGCCCCATACTAGAAGTTCTGGTCAACCGTTATTACCAATCAATCCTGAACCACAACGAATTAGAAGAATGGAAGCACAAGCTGAAATCGACAGGATGGCTGCTCAACACGAGCAAGCAAGATTAGCTGCTCTTGCCGCTGCTCAAGTCCAACAACAAAACATTGATAATCCTGGACGAGCAACAAATCCTGATGATGAAGATTTAGGAGATGACGAGTTGATAAACCCAAGGCATGGCGCTGAAGTTGCAACACCTGCCAATCGAAGAGGTCAACAAGCTCGGTACAGATATGATCGTCAACCTTTGCAACCAGCTTTCGACGATGATGATGATGATCTTGATGGTGCCGGAGCCACTGGAGCCATAATTCCACCACCATTAGCGCCCGGGCCAAGTTCAACATCACAAGCACCATGATTCAGTTATTGCAACTCAAGGGATTATTTGGTGGACTAGCAGGCGATGATCCGAATATGCATCTCATCAACTTTATTTCTACATGCAAGTCTTTTGACAATCCTGGTGTTGGTCAGAATGCTATTCGATTACGTCTATTTCCATTGTCTCTGTCTGGGGAGGCAACATTATGGTTGAATGGGCTGACTCCTGATTCTATTACAAATTGGAGGCAATTGAGAGACGCTTTCCTAGAAAGATTCTTTCCGCCATCCAAGAGGGCTCAATTGAGAGATGAAATCAGCAACTTTCGTCAGCTTCCCTCTGAAGCTCTTCACGAAACATGGGAGAGGTTCAAGACAAAGCTAGCGAGATGCCCAAACCATCACATGACTAATGTTCACCTCATGGAGATCTTGTATAGAGCCTTGAATTCAGTGACTAAACCAGTGGTGGACAACGCAGCTGGAGGTTCTTTTATGGACCTCACCTTTGGTCAAGCAAGCAACATGCTAGATCGTATGACGAAACAAAGTAGAGCTTGGCATACCAGGGATTCTGAGGTAGCAAGCCCCACTTTATCTATTGGCATGTCTGCAGACCAAAGAAGAAGAGAAGAAGAACGTGATCAGGATATGGCGCACATGAAAACCCAAATGGATCTTCTTACAAAGCATCTATTAGGGAAGACTGAAAAAGTGAAAGCTATTGCGTCAAAAGGAAGAGACGAATCAAATTCGGAAGAGGAGGCCAACTACTTGAACAATCAGGGGGGTTTCCGTGGGAATGCCCAAGGAAACCAAGGTCGGAACTATTATGACAAATCTGGAGGTAAAGACCAAGGTAGTTGGATGAAAAATAATGAAAATAGTGGTTTGTACGTTCCCCCTGGTAGACGTGATACCACCACATCTAATTCTATGGAAGACATGATGGCTAAGTTATTGAAAGGAGTGGAAGCGACGAGCGCGGGAGTTAAGGAGGTGATTGACGATTTGGCCTCCATGAAGCAATTAGTTGATTCTCATTCCACTTCTATCAAGCAAATAGAGCAGCAATTAAGCCAACTTTCAGCAGCATTCAATCAAAGAAAGGCTGGCACCTTACCGAGCGATACAGTCCAAAACCCAAGGAATGATGGGTCATGCATGGCCATCACTACGAGGATTGGTAAGGTGCTGGAAACTTCAGCAACAGGCAAGCAAGTAGTTGACGAAACAGCAGACATGGACGCCACACCTAGTGACGCCACTAGAGAAGACGCCGCAATATCCACTTCCAACGTCAAGGACGTTTTGCCTAGTGACGTGCAGCCTGAAAAAAATAAACGGAAACAAGAGGAGAAGAAAGCCATGGAGAGAACACTTCCATACCCACCACCACCTTTTCCACAAAGATTAAAGAAGGTGGCCGATGACACTAAGTTCAGCAAATTCATGACTATGCTCAAACAGCTGACTATTAATGTCCCATTGGTAGAGGCACTTGAACAAATGCCTGGGTATGCGAAGTTTATGAAAGATCTTTTGACTAAGAAGAGGGCAGCAAGCTATGAGCTGAAAGATGATGTGCATCATTGTAGCGCAATCGCTACCCGATCCATAGTTCAGAAGAAGGCCGACCCCGGAGCTTTCACGATTCCTTACACCGTCGGATCTTTAGACTTTGCTAAAGCATTGTGTGACTTAGGAGCCAGCATCAACTTGATGCCATTATCAATCTACAAGAAGTTGGGGTTAGGAGATCCTACACCAACTAATATGAGGCTTGTTATGGCGGATAGGTCGGTAAAACGACCGGTTGGTATTCTATGCGATGTCTTGGTAAAGGTATCTTCATTCATATTTCCGACAGACTTTGTCATCTTGGATTGTGAAGCAGATTCAGAGGTTCCCATAATCTTGGGACGCCCTTTCCTTGCTATGGGAAGTGTGCTCATAGACTTGAGAGCTAATGAGCTTTCATTCCGAATAAATGATGAAGTGGTGCGCTTCGATGTTTGCAAATCAATGAAGCAACCCAAAGATCTAAGTTTATTTTCTGTGGCTGATGTTGTCGTTGATGATGAGGATGAGTTACTTGCTGAAGAGCAAATTCTTGATGATCCTTTGGAGGTTTTGCTCATGGAAGAAGAGGATGATGATGCTGAAATTTCTGAAGATGATATTTGTGCTCTATCGGGATTAGGAACATATCGCTATACTCCCAAGAAGCTGGATCTTGATCTCAAGAATCGACCCACACCACCAGCTAAGCCATCTATTGAGGAACCACCCACGTTAGAATTGAAGGAGCTGCCAAGCCATTTGAAGTACGCATTCTTAGGAAGCGGAAACACTCTTCCAGTCATAGTGGCAACCGATTTAGGCGAGCAACAAGTTGCAGCTCTTATTGCAATCCTACGCAAGTATATTAGAGCTATTGGATAGACCATTGCGGATATCATTGGTATTCCACCTGGGATTTGCACTCATAAAATTCAGCTTCAAGAAAAGTGCACACCCACCATTGAACATCAAAGACGTCTAAACCCACCAATGCAAGAGGTGGTGAAGAAGGAGATTATCAAATGGTTAGACGCAGGAGTTGTGTATCCTATTTCTGACAGTACATGGGTAAGCCCAGTACAATGTGTCCCCAAGAAAGGAGGTATGACGGTGGTGGCTAATGCAAAGAATGAGCTTATTCCACTCAGGCCCGTTACTGGATGGAGAGTATGCATGGACTACCGCAAGCTGAATTCTTGGACTCTCAAGGATCACTTCCCCATGCCATTTATGGACCAAATGCTAGATCGATTAGCGGGGAAAGGATGGTTTTGCTTTCTTGATGGTTATTCAGGTTACAATCAGATTTGTATTGCCCCCGAAGACCAAGAGAAGACAACGTTTACATGCCCATATGGTACCTTTGCCTTCAAACGTATGCCATTCGAGTTATGTAACGCACCAGCCACCTTTCAACGTTGTATGATGTCTATTTTCTCTGATATGGTATAAGACACTTTGGAGGTATTTATGGACGACTTTTCAGTTGTTGGTGAGTCTTTCGAAGCATGTTTGGTGAACTTGAGCATGGCATTACAAAGATGTGTAGAGTTCAACCTTGTGCTGAATTGGGAGAAGTGCCACTTCATGGTAAAAGAAGGAATTGTTCTTGGGCACAAGAGCTCCGAAAGAGGAATAGAGGTTGATCGCGCCAAAATAGAGGTAATTGAAAAGCTACCACCTCCAATTTCGGTGAAGGGAGTTCGTAGTTTTCTTGGCCATGCTGGGTTTTATCGTAGATTCATCAAAGACTTCTCCAAAATTTCAAGTCCATTGTGCAAGCTATTGGAGAAAGATGCGAAGTTTGACTTTAATGATGATTGCTTGAAGGCATTCGAATGCCTTAAAGAAAAACTCATTGAAGCCCCTATCATGGTAGCACCAGATTGGACGCTCCCGTTTGAAATCATGTGTGATGCTAGTGGTGTAGCCGTTGGTGCTGTTCTTGGATAGAGAAAGGAGAAATTATTTCATCCTATCTACTATGCGAGTAAGGTTCTTAATGAAGCCCAAAGGAACTACACTGTTACTGAACAAGAGCTCTTAGCAGTTGTGTATGCATTCGAGAAGTTTCGTGCCTATCTATTGGGTACTAAGGTGATCGTTCATACAGACCATGCAGCTCTTAGATATCTAATGACAAAGAAGGATGCAAAACCAAGGCTGATTAGATGGGTATTGCTGCTACAAGAGTTTGATTTCGAAGTCAAAGATAGAAGAGGTTGCGAGAACCAAGTGGCTGATCACCTATCTAGACTTGAGAATGAGTATATGGCGCAACCAGAAAATCAGATTGACGATGCATTCCCTGACGAGGAGATACTAGCGACAACAATGGAGAACTTACCATGGTATGCCGACTTTGCAAATTTCGTGGTGAGTAATGTGTTACCTTCCAATTCATCTTACCACCAGAGGAGGAAGTTTATGCATGACGTTCAGCACTACTATTGGGATGAGCCTTATTTGTTTCGAAGATGCGCGGATCGTATCATTCGACGATGTATATCCCATGGAGAAGTGCCTACTATATTGGAAGCATGCCACACGTCGCAAGTTGGAGGACATCATGCAGGGAATCGAACGGCAAGGAAAGTCTTGCAAAGTGGTTATTATTGGCCTACAATATTCAGAGATGCACATGACTATGTGAGAAGGTGTGACCAATGCCAACGTCAAGGTGCTATTTCAAAACACCATGAAATGCCCATGTCCAAAATTCTGGAGGTAGAACTCTTTGATGTGTGGGGTATTGATTTCATGGGACCATTCGTGAATTCGTTTGGAATGAAGTACATCTTGGTTGCTGTGGATTATGTGTCGAAATGGGTTGAAGCTGTAGCATTGGCCGATAACGAAGGAAAGCGTGTTGTAGCGTTTTTAAAGAAGAATATCTTCTCTCGCTTTGGAGTACCTCGTACTATCATAAGTGATGGAGGATCTCACTTTTGCAACAAGCTATTCAAATCTGTATTGGCCAAGTATGGAGTCAAGCAACACAAGGTAGCTACGCCTTATCATCCTCAAACTAGTGGACAAGTAGAGGTTTTCAATCGTGAGATCAAGCAAATTCTTGCCAAGACGGTCAATGCGAATCGGAAGGATTGGTCTCAAAAGCTAGATGATGCACTATGGGCGTACATGACTGCATTCAAGACACCCATTGGCATGTCACCTTATCAGCTAGTTTATGGGAAGGCTTGTCATCTACCCATCGAGCTTGAATACAAGGCATTGTGGGCATTAAAGCACTTGAATCTGAATTGGGATGATGTCAAGAACCTGAGGTTGGAGCAGCTGAACGAACTAGATGAATTTCGTCTCCATGCATATGAAAGATCAGATTTATACAAGGAGCGGATGAAGAAGTATCATGATCAGCGGATTGTTCGACGAAACTTCCAAAAAGGTGACATGGTATTACTCTTTAACTCCAGACTCAAGCTCTTCCCAGGTAAGTTAAAATCAAAGTGGTCTGGTCCATTTAAAGTCACCCAAGTCTACTCGTCCGGAGTAGTCGAATTGGAAAATAATGAGGGTGTTATCTTCAAAGTGAATGGCCAACGTGTTAAGCCATATATCGGTCCTCTTGACTCGATGAATGACATGTCCATCACTTATCTCGACGAAGTCTAAGTACTCGAGGTTACTACGTCGAGCCACGACAATAAATAAGGCGCTAGATGGGAGGCAACCCATCGTTTTATCGTTTTATTGTTTTATCGTTTTATCGTTTTATCATTTCGTCGTTTTAGTTTTTTTTTTCTTTTTGATAAATGAAAATCCAAAAATAAGAGTCGTGCCACGACCAAAACTAAGGCGCTTGGTGGGAGGCAACCCATCGTACTAATCGTTTTCATTGTGTTTTGAGCAAATATAGGTGCAAGAAGTATGCAACGAGGAGATTGATTTCAATTGACGATTTGGTCGCATTGTATGGTAAAGTCGGTAAGTTAGGAATGGTGATGCATAAGGCTATGAATTGAGCCTTTCTCACGTCATAATAGGCTTCGAGGAAGGCTAGGCCTTGGTATAAATAGGCCACGAACGATGCACAACCTATTCTATAGCCTAAAGACTCGGAATCTAGTGTGCTATACACAATGCGCTGCCTATTCCTAGGTGTGCTTTTGAATATACGCCGCCTATGCTATGGCATTTGAGATACTGAGACCAAATGCCATAGACTATGCGGCGCATATGTCTAGAAATGCCATAGGATATGCGGCGCATATGTCCCATTATGCCATGGACAATGCACCGCATATGTAAGTGATATGCCGAGGGATATGCGCCGCATATGTTGTGATTTTGTCCCCAAATCCGATTGTAAATGGGTCATAACCCGACCCATACTCCTCTTATATAAAGGGGACTTGTTTTTATGTCACAAACACATTAGAAGCAACCCTAAAGGCGCCGCATATCATCCCAAATCCTCTCAAATTTTTCTTCCTTTGTTCTTCCAATCCACAACAACTTCTCCACAATCTTCAAAGCAAGTAAGTGCTCTCTTATTCTTCATCTATTTATCGTAAGTACTACGTTGCTATGCTTATTATAATTTGCTAAATCATAAGAAATTGGTGGTGATGTTCATGTGATTGGATAATTGTTGCAAAATCGTGTGATTGAATGTATACGTATGGAATTCTTGACTTGTTTCCGACTTGAATTTTGTTTCAATGGCATTGGTATGATACTTGCTGAACATATGTGACTATGAATATTACTTGAGAGTGTGGTTTGGATGCTTGCATGATTAACCATCCCGGCCATCGGGATAAGGTTATAGTGACTATCGACTTAGGAGGTGGTGTTTGTTGTTCGAATAACAATTCCATGTGGTAACCCCTATGTTGTAGTGTTGCTATATGCACCATGAAAGTCGTCCAAATGGCTGCACATAAGTGATGTAATGCTGATTTTCTTGTCGGAATACAATCATAAGACGTATGTCGACGAAGTCTGAGTACTCGACCACTTTCACTCCACTGATTTGTGCTAACAAGATTAAGTGTGGGGTGGTACCCCTAGTGCTTGCATGTAGATTGTATAAAGTGAGATTGTGCTGCAACTAACATTATTTCTAGTCTCAGGTACAATGGCACCCAAAGCAAAGCAAGGCAAGGAGAAGGCTACCACGACCCGAAAGGATAAAAAGAGAAGCCGAAAAGACCAAGGAGAATCATCTTCAGCACACCTACCACGCAGAATGTTCGGAATCAAATGGGTTCTTGAGGAAGAAGCCAAGGCATGGTACAGCAGCAACAAAGAAAAGAAATATGTGAACGTCGACTTAATCAACAAGGAGACCTTAGCAAAGAAGGAGCCGCAAATGTTGGCTAAAATTATGGCTTTGAAGCTGGAATTCATCTTCCGTGACATGGGAGAGTGCAATCTTGACTTGACAAGAGAGTTTTATGCCAACTGGTCGCCAAACACAACAGGCAACGAAGTCAAAATTCGGGGCCAAGTGTTACAGCTTACAGCGGATTGGATCAACTCGTTTCTAGGCCTACCTTCGGTCGACACTGCACCATACAAAGAGCTGTACAGTAGGCCTCCTTACAGAGCAATAAGACACATGCTTTGTGGAAGCAGATCAATGGCAAGATGGGGCAGACATAAGGAAACAGGCCGTCACAACACATTCCCCTATGCTCCACTAAATAGGGAAGCAAGAATCTGGATGCGCATTGTCAACTCATGCCTTATTCCTGGGACGCAATACACAAAGATATCGAGAGATAGAGTGTGTTTGGTTTATGCGTTGATGATGAATGTCCCTATCAACTTTGGGGCAATCATTCGATCTACCATGAGAAAAGCCAGACTCCACCGAAGGTCCCATTTCACATTCGGCAATTTGTTGACAGCAATGTTGCGGAAGGAGGATATAGAAGAGGAACCAGCTGACCACAAACTCCCACATAACCCAAAGAAGGTTGACCTCACCAAGGTCAAAGATGCTGAAACCACGCATGGAGTCAACCTTACCACTGCGGAGAGACATGCTCGTGACGAGAGTTTCTTCCGTCATCTCTATTGCATGACGAGATTCACTATGATGAGTGGTGGACGTATTCCAACTGCTGAAGAGCTCCAACAGCTGGACCACGACTACCCAATGAATAGGCATGCCCGGGAGATGTGTGGAGTGGGCGTATATTTTGAGAAACCTCTTGATGATGACGTTCCAACTGATGATGATAGACGATTGCCTGATTCTGATGCTGAGGAGAACTCTGACGATGACTCTTATGATGATTCTGACGAAGGGGGTATGACCCCCGACATTGAGGAGGAGTCCGACTAATCAGGTTCTTCGACTTTATTTTCCACTGAGGGTAGTGTCTAGTCGAAGTGTGGGGTGGCAGAATCTGCATGCTATACTTCTTTGTTTGCACCCATGTTTGTATGTTTGCTTGTTTTACTGTTTTTCATTTGACGTTTTTTTAGTTTTTAGGAGTAAAATTTTTCTAGCTACGCATAAAAATATTTTGATAGGCAGCATGAAAATAGAACAAGAGTATGTGCTACAATGTGACTATTGAGACATTTAGGCTCTAGTTGTGACTCATTATGTGATAGTGTGTGATTCAATTCCTTCATTTGTTGGATCGAGAGTCTATATTACTACCAATCAAGTCGACCATGTGCCTTGTGTGTGCGAGATAATAGTATATTCTATGTATGTGGCTGATGCTAGAACTTGCCTCGTATGTATGCAAAGCGAAAATAAGGAATGTAAGTTTAGGATATGATTTAGGCATTTCTTTGGCAACCTATACATGTTTTACCTTCAGTTTTACCTACCCATGAACGTCATCCTAGTTAACCCTTTTTGAGCCTTTAGCCTATTTCTTTGACAACCTTGTATGTAAGCCTAATCCATTTCTTTCAAGACCATAATTTGATCCAAAATCCTAAGTGCTTTAAAGTGAACAAGTCATGTGACAACATAAGAGGAAATTGGGTGAGTATGATGCTTTAAATTGCAATGGTGCTTGAATGTGTTATGAAAAAGAAAGTGCTATCATAGGAGGTATGTTGTGAAAAGAAAAAGGAAAAGAAAGCTGAAAAGTAAGTTGTGCTTAAAATTGAAAAACAAAATAGGAGAACAAGGGTGGTAGAATAAAAAAATAAAGAAAGGTTGAAAGAACAAAGTGTCAATGATACAATGTGATGTATTAAAGTGCTTAGGAACTTAGTCACTATTTCTGGCCAAAATAGTCCTACCCGTCCCTTAGCCTACATTACAACCATCTAAAGACCTACTTGATCCTAATCTTAACATTCTAACATTTAGTAGAGTACTACATGAAAGGCAAGCTTATGGTCATTAGTTGCTACATATGAAGTCTTTGTGAGAGTGAGTGCAAGGATACTTTGATACCCATGTTTGAAAAATATGTCATTTTTATGAGTGATTATGGGTACTATATTGTGAGACACACATGGTTGATGAGTTTTGGATAGTTGTATATGATTCTATGTACCTTAACGTTTGCATGCGAGTTGATCACCATCACGAGTCTATGCTTGAGGTTAAATTGTTTCTACTGATAATCGGAAAGCTACTCTTTGTTGCTAATTGTTGTGCTTGTCTTGAAGAATGTTTTGTGTTGTTTCTGTAAAAACCTTAAGTCGATGCTTAGAAGGACATGATATGTTGTTCGAGGACGAACAAAGCTCTAAGTGTGGGGTGTTGATGATAGGCGAATTTACGTGCCTATATCAATATATTTTGCCCATATTTTAGCCTGGTTTTGAGAACTAATTATCTATTTCATACACTTTTAGTCCTTTTTTCTGTAAATGAGCTAACGAACATGATTAGGAAAGTTTCAGGTATAAATGATGCAAAATACAGCAATTTATGGCTTACTTGACGCAAAAGAAAGCTCACGAACGAAGTGGAAAGGAGCTGGACGCCTAAAGGACTAAATCTGCTGCATGGAAAATCTGTCCCGGGCTAAAACAACATTTCTGAAGACTTTGGGGACTTACAGACACAAAGCTGGATTTTTACCAAGATACATTAACCTAGTATAATTAGGTTATGTGTTTTATTATTCTATTTGGATTATAATTTTGTAACCTTACCCTAGTACATTTGGGTCAAGGATTTCATTAGTATATTAGGATTTGGTTATTTATTTCATTAGCTTAGTAGGAGTAGGATAGGAGTATTATAAATACCCTATCATGCTAGAGATTTAGAGACACATTCTTACAATTCATTCATCTCCTTACAATTAAGACATCTTCCTACAATACATTCTCAATTCTTCATTCTTCTACTCTTAAATTCCACAACAAGAGAATCGTTACTTGCTACGGAATCACTAAAACCACACGCCTAACACCTCTTTTACACGCCATCGACCATGCAAAACGTGATATCCTTCGCATTCATGGGTAACTAAATCTCTTAGTTGGGGTTATGGAAGCCGAATGAGTTACTATCTATTGCTATGAGCTTGTGAGTTCAAGACAAGTATATTGCTTATATCATTACGCTCTTCATCTTAAATCTACAATCTTTGCGGTTTCAAACACAAGAACACGCCATTCTAACATCTAACCTGTTCGAGAGAAAGGTTACTTGTCTAGAAAAGAAGACGCATAGACTAACGCCAGTCTAACATTTAACTTGTTCGAGAGAAAGGTTATTTGTCTGGAAAAGAGATAATGTCAAGGTAGTAGGACACCCTTTCCTATTAAAAAGCTAGTGCCGTAACTGGACTAACCTCTTGGAGAATTTGTACCGCTAGACACACTTTAAGCTCGAGAGAGTTAAAGTGAAATAGTCCTTGTTTAGGTCGAGAGACGCTTGGATTTACCATCGACTACAATTCTCTATAAGCAATTGCATGTCAAGACTCTACACACTCATAGCCAATAGAGACGTATACCTCAGAAGGTGGACATAACCCCAACGCTTCAATTCTCATTATTTACAACCAACGTGACAATCTTTCTCTTTTTACTTTATTATTTTCAGCTTTTATTTCATTACTTTGGTTACTTATTACAATCCCCCCTTCTTACGAGACTTGCACCAAAAGTCTATTAATTTTGCTTACTTGTTGACCAAGCTATTCCCTGTGGGATCGACACCCAACCCAGGTTGGGTTCTATATTTGCTAACGACCGCTTTACACTCAAACAAGAGCTGTAGATTGAGCGTTATCAGGTTGTAAGATGTGTTGCAAAAAAATTGGAATTTGACTTTCATATAAAAAAAAGATCTGGGCTATTAATAGGAAAATCTTAGGTTTCCATAAGCATCTTGAACTTACGCAAAACAACAACGTTTTGATATTTTTCTCTGAATTTTTGATTTTGGGTTTTTTTGGAGATTATTATTTTGGTTTTGGAATCCTTGTTTGGATTATAAGAAATAACAATCTTTGATTCTTATCAGTTGTAAGTTAATACCTTCTGAAAGTTGAATCTAATATCTGTTGTCTTCTTCTATATTATGAGAAACTAACTTCAAATATGTGAGTTGTGGGATATATGAGTTTTGCCCGATAATGTCATTAGTTGATTAAGATTTAACGGATATAGGAACGTCTTGATAATTCTTCTGTTTTGTATGTTATCTGTTAGTTGCAAACAATAGGTGGTACCTTATGATTGGTTTTTCTTGAAATTAGAAATCAATTTAAAAGGAAGTGAATAATCAATGAATATCTGGAATCATTTAAGTTCCATCTAATGACTCACGCTTTAACAAGGTTAGTTAAGTCGAGATAAAATCATGTTATGTAGAGAGATTCTCTAAGTTTGAGAAAATTAGGTAGTCTAATATCTCAATAGGTTGAAAGAAATTTAGATAGATCTTCAATAATGATAATTTTTTGTTCCTACATGTCATGAGAATCTTAAGCTATAACTAATGCAAGTTAGCTATCAATACTCATAGTGAACACAACTCAGCTTTTTCCATATCATAATTTGAAATATTGAAATCTCTGTTGTTAGTTACTAAAACAAAGTGAGTATTAAAAATTGCTTGAACTACAAAAACTCCCCCATTACATCTGGAAACCTTTGATCAATAGTTTATTAGTAGTCATATAACATGGTTAACATAGTATTCCCAGTGGGATTCGACACCAACCTAGTTGGGTTCTATATTTGACAACGACCGCTTACACTATTATAAGAAAGTTGTAATTTAGGCATATCAATAGGACGAGTGAAACCAATCCATACCCAATATGACATCAAAATCAGACATGTATAATTCAAACAAATCTACCCACAGACACTACACAACCCGTATAGACTTTTCTAGCCACCACAGAGTCATCCACCGAGCTAGAAACAAAAAAAAGGTTTGCAATAGACTTATGACCAAAACCATGATGCACAATTGGGGTCTCATAATAGAGAGTTAACCCTAGATAAATTAAATCGTACATACCACGGTAAAGGAATTTCAACTTACTAGTAATGTCATCGGGAGATGCCTTAGAGTCCTGGGAAGAAACAAGGGATTATAAGCAATTCTGACCAATGTTGGTAACAGGGGCAGGAACAGAAGCAGAAGTAGCACCATCTGGTGCAGGGATTGATGAAGAGGCAACAGGAACCTTGTTAGCCACAGAAGCAACTCTAGAAGGAAATTCACACTGCATATGATCAATCTGACTATAAATAAAACATCGGTATCTCCCTTTCTCACACTAGCCACGGTGCAACTGACCACAAAATCTAATGGAATGATAGGACGTGGCTGACTGAGCTGTCACTTTTCTAAAATTGGGTACCCAATACCCTACATCCCCTATCATGTCGAGGGTGATGATCACTCGATGACTTTAGGTAAGAAGCATTATCTATATCGAAGGAACCAAAATTCCCTCACTTTATCTTAGGCCACTTCCCTCTATATCTATTACTAAAACCTTGAGAATTCTTCCCGACCTTAACTCCAGTGAAAGTTGGAGGATCCAACCATATGGACTGGCCAACCCTTGTGGCCACAAAAGATAGAGCACTACACTCAGGATGATAAGCTACCCACTGAGCAAACATAGGAATACACTGATGATGCTCAACATTTGTCACATCATCTTTAGGAGCTCGAGAAAGTCTTGAGAGAACCAGTGGAATTCTAGAAGTATAATTATGAACTGGATCTCTAGACCAAGTCTGGACCCTAGAGTAGGACATGTCCCATCAACAGTGTCCCCAAGTGGAATAGAAGAGTTTTCATGAGCTTTAGATTATCTGGGAGGCATAATACTAAATAGGAACAAATAGGAATTAGAGGAATCCAAGACCTTAGACTCTATAGCTTGAAGTAAGTCAACATGAAAGTGATACATCCCTAAATTTCTTATAGCCTCTCCCGTGTAAGTGTGGCTTGCTCTACACACATAAAATAGAATCTAGTCAACACGGCTTTGAGGACATCCCATGACACCATAACCTAGGCTATGATACCAATCTGACATATCCCGAACCAGGTCCTAGTTGTTTTCGACATCTCAAGTCCAACAAAGACAAGAGACCATCCCCTATACCTAATCTTACCCTCCAATATACCACCCATGTTAGAGGAATTCTGAACTTATAACAAGATAAAGTATTTAGAATACCTAGCCAGGACATGCCCCCAACCCTAGCCAAAAACCAATATCAGATAAATCATAAAGACACAAGATAAATAATAACATGAAATGGGACTTTCAAAGAATGGAAGCTCACCACTTTAGTCTAACTCAAGTTGTCCCCAAATAAACAAGTCACTGAGCAGGAAGTGTGATAGTATGGCCGATTCCTACATCGCATAGGGATACAACACCTAAAGATAGTTAGCGCAGTGAACGCTAGCATGTACTTAGGAATAAGGATAAAATAATGCAATTATTCTAAACCTAAGTAAATAACCATATGCAATCACATAGATACATATATACTGTTTCAGGATAAGGAACCTGGTTTAGCATGCATTTTAAACCTTTACCTTGGTTGTGTAGCTTTGTTGTCCTAAAACCACCACGGCTATATGGGTTTAGCTTCCTCTAATGAAAAGTCCTCGTGCATGTTAACCGCACCAACCAGAGAACAAAACCTCAGATGACTAGTACATTACCAAAATATATGTGTGACATCATGCACAGGGTCACCAAAACCAAACCTCACATCGGTAACTATGAGTTTTCAGTATTGGTCCCCTCGGGACCTCCACCTTTCACGGCTTTGATAAAAATCCCCCTTCAATCCCATATTAAAACTATTTACACATTCCAACAATTTACCAAGGATTCTTCTATTACGCATTTTAACCATTGGTATCATCATACAAATATTAGAAGCTTGCAAGTCTATCCTTTTATGCCATACCAAAACCTTTAAACCAAGTTGACTCCCAAGATTCCAAATAAACAAAAACCATGGCCATTAAGGCCTTTCCAAACCATTAAATTTCTCATGGATTTTCATAACCCTGCTGTGAAAAAATGGGATATGCACTTTAAATGGATTTCTGTGTTAAGATATATATCATGAGCGATACAGAAATAGAGTGATTAATTTCTTTCTTTCGCCAAGAAAAAGCATTTCTAGTTTGCATGGTCCAATCATTGATCGCGAATACCAACCAAACCAATTTAAGTTCCATTACCTCTTATGAAATACAAAATTTTCAATAATAGTTAACTATGTGACAAAACCATTCTAATGGCATTTTAACTATCACATTGAGGGCATATAACTTTCAAAACCAAAACCAAATTTCATTTGACCATTCCCATGCAACCACATGTTCAATCCATAATTATAAATGAAAACCGTAAGAAAAGCATGGGAAAATATTTTCCAACCATAAACAACAAAAAACCCCAACATCTACTTCATAAACAAAACAATACCGCAATAATATCATGAAAACCATTCATTGAAACATGCTTTTAGTTAAATTAACAATGAGGAAGGATTAACATACGTGGGTTATGAAGATTCATGGAGATATTTTGATCCCGAAGCCTCTAGATGACCACATTGAAGAAAACCCATCCCAATCTTCTTGAGAGATTTTTAGAAAGAGTTTAGAGAGTGTTTTTCATATTCTAAAGTTCATAAAGGATGACCAAGTTGGGTTTTAAGACATGCGGTATTAAGAGCTTAGGGTGGGAAATGTCCAAACTAACCTCAGCTTAAAAGCTATGGAAAACTCATAGGTGGGTACGAGTGGACCCTCCAACTCATCACCACATCAAATGAGTGGTACCCTCAAACCATCACAAAAATAGGTTGGGCAACATATTATTTCCAATATACGACTCCCTTGCACAATTCATCACTATGTCATACGACTAGTACCCTCAAGTCGTATATAAGGCCGATCACTAAGGGTTAAAAACTGGATAATATATGATTGGACTCAACCCTCTTATTTCATCAACATACAACTCATATGCAGTCTATCATTCCAAGGACAAAACTTGGTCAATCAACACTAAAACCAATATATGACTAGGGTCCCTAGACCCATACCCATACTAAACGACTCTTATAGTGGGTTATTATGAGGGCAGTGAGTTCAAAACTCAGGAAATTTCAAAGGGAAAAAATCTAGGGTATTTTAAAAACCCACCAGTAGGTAAGCAGACACCGTTATCCAGAGCTAAGGTATGCGATACTTAGGTAGAAATGTCCAACATAGACAAAATATATAGATACAAATATGAGCAATAGTGTTCCACATGATAGACAATAACCAATTTATGACTACCAAACCCATGACCTGGTAATATTAGTACATGAGCATCCAAGTTCTATAATAAGAAATACAACTTAAAGTCTAAAAAGTCTTATACATTCATCTCAAATACAAAAAACTGAATAAAGATAAGAGGGAAATAGGTGACTCAAACTTCAAGAGAGCACCCTATCTCCAGAAGATCAATATAACACGATCTCAAATCAACGATGGCAACTAGTACTTAGTTCTACACAAAAAAGGTACAGAAGTGTTGTGTGAGTACCAAAACAACAGGTACTTAGTAGGATCATCGACCGATTGAGCTAAATTATAATACAAAAATGATATAAAACAAGCAAATATCTTTAAGTCAAGGTACAAAATCAAACCTGAAGCATCTCCATCATCACTGTATCAAATAACTAACAACTAGAACAATAATATGGCATCTCATACCAATACATACTATAACCGTCATACAAAGTGGATAACTGATCTGGAAGCGTAAATCAATGTGTATATGCAATTAAAATCACATAAATACCAAGCTCAACACTCATAAAATCATTAAAGCATAAAGTAAAATAACTTACCACGATGTCAAATACCACCGGTTAGTACACCCAAAAGAATAAAGAAGTAAAGAACTCATCACAGGGTCCCATACCACTGGAGAGTTCACCAATTGATAAATTCACCAATGTATAAAGATATATATATATATATACACACACAACCAAGATCCATATTCATCATCAAATACCGTGGTTTCTATATTTCCCATTACGGTCACTTACCAAGATCTATATTCATCATCAAATACTGCAAGTAGAACCAACATATACCCAAGTAATCATAATCATATTTATATAGTTATTTAGACCTCTAACTCATTAATATACTCTATCTAGTGAATACTAACTAACAACTATTTACTATTAAGCAACAAGTTTTCTAGTAATCATAAAACCTCAAACCATTAGCCTAACTGATTTGTCATATACTCCTTCTTCATGGAGTAGCAATTAATTGGGATTCATTAGAAAGTCTAACATCCATATCCATCCAAGATGTATCACTAAACCATAATCACCTTTTAAGAAACTCATTCCTACTTATCCTCACTAAGCAACCAACGACATTACATGCTAGACATTAATATCACTAATCATTAACAATGGTAAGTTAATTATATCATTAGCCATGTTACAACCATAATTACTAGTTACCATATTTAAACTAAACAAGGTCCACCAAATAGTCTTCTTTGCTTCTAGCTATCAAGTAATATATCCACTTTATATAGGCAACTCGTTATCACATAGCCCATTTTACTAGGCGAAATTCCATAACATAACCAATTGTTCAAGCCAAATATATTCACTAGGCGAATCCTTTGTTCTACACATGATTACTCTTACCTATTAGTCTTAACTCAATAATCAACATTTTTTACTTCTATTCAGTATTTAGTATTATGAAGAGCCATACCACTTAACTAGTGATTAATGGTAAGGAATTATAGCCAACTTTCTAAGGAAAACATGATATCATATATGCACATACAGACTTAATCATACAATGGCATAACCACACATATAACTATGTATTCGTATATGCTTATCAACATAGTATCACCATAACATCAATATATCCTCTGGATTTACTGGGTATCATAATTACTTTAATATATCCTCTGGATTCATAGGGATGGAGGATCCACCGGGCATCATCATAACATCAATACATCTTCCAAATTTATTGGGAATCATCATAAAATCAACACCTCTTTTGGATTCACTAGGCATAATCATAACATCAATATCTCATCCAGATTCACCTGGCATCATCATAACATTAATATCTCTTTTAGATTCACCGGTCTTCCTCATAACATCAATATATTTTCTAGATTCACTGAGCATCATCACATTATCAATAGCCTCCAAGACAATAATAAATACATACATATGTAGAAAAATTAATAACAAATGCAAACCCACAATAATAGAGTATAAGGGATGTAAGGAAATACATATCATGGTACTTTATCGTTAATAATCACTACATTATATGAGTAGATGCATGGGCATGTATGTATATATAAATGATATGAGCAACCACCACTTTTTTTAGCTTAATCATGACTATAAACAAGACAATTATAAGTCATGGTTATGTCTTGAATCCTCCTTTACCAACATGGATCACAATACTACCGTAAAGAGATTCTTTTACAAAAACATTAGCTTAGTCATTAAGATTGAATCATAAAAAGAGTCGTAATATAATTTAAGGCTGGGATAGTAAACTAGCTAAAAAGTTAAGTGATAGCATAACCATAGATTCAATTAGAAAGGCTTTCCAATGCTATCTTGACAACAAAATAATCAATCAAGTATATATATTATCCCAACATCAATAACATGCATAAACCTATTATTTAGTTTAGCCATCATATCACCAAAAGCATAATATAGGCGTTCATCACGTATCTTGGTCACTAAAGAAGTTACATAGTCCAAGCTTAAGGCGGGTCCAGTTTCAATTCTAATAATCCCTAAATTCTCTTCTACAATTCTAACTTCTATCCAAAATTAAGCTAAGTTATCTAAATCATGCTTAAAAGCTTACCAATCCACACTAGTTCTATGGGATAATTCTTCTTCAAGTAAGTCTCCTAAGTTATACAAAGCACGTAATATCAATCCATAACTATGCATTTCTAAACTAATATACTCTTAAAGCGAGTGAACAAGGTCACTCCCATAAAACTAAACAACTCAATCATTCTCATGCTATTCATGAGATACCAAGTCCAACTAACCATGATTATAAACTATGAGTCAATTATTACCCATACCAAGTTTAATAGCCAAAGTGTTTAACTATTCCCAAGCATTACTATCTACTAATTCAACATCTAAGGCCCCACCCAATCTTATCAAGACTTCAAAGTCATACAAAAATAAATCTCAATAAAATTACAAGTAAGCCTAACCTACCTTAAGCAGAATAGCTCACCAACCAACAATATTTATTTTTCCTTTCTTCGAAGCTTCTTCCATAAGCCAAGCTATCAACAACATAATCTATGCATTAGTATGACAATAACAACACCCATATTAAACCATTGTATTTCAGGTCTAAAGTGACACTAGAAAAACCCAAGTAGGTTCCATATACCAAAAATGAGTTTTTGAGACCAATCCATTGTTTAAATACCATTAGGGAGTTATAACCCTCAAGAAATTTATGCAAAACAATCATATTTGCTGATAAAATCAAGCCTCTAGCTATTAGGGGTTTTGGATCTTAAATTAAAGAAATCAACACAAAACTTTAAGGAATCTTACCTTAGATTTGATGTTAATTGAGAAAACCGAAGCTCCCTATCAACACCCACCACACACTTTAGAGATAAAAGAGGGCTTTTAAATGGACTACCCTAGGACCTAGGAGCAGCAATCGTGCACCCCTTCTAGATTGCAATGGTCCATCGTGATCGTACCACTCCTGATGCATTTGCGGTACCTCAGGCATTAGAGGATATCTGAAAGTTGGAATTTGATCCCAAGTTTTGGCCAAATCCTCAGGATGCATCCGGAGTCTAATATGAGAAAATGAGATATGCAATCATATAGATTTGGACGATCAAGATTCGTTGGCGTATTTGAATTTTCTATATGATATAGCTTTATTGAATTTTTCCTTATTGGCCATTTTGAATCATTGAAGACTTCCAAGCGGGGAAATGGTTCTAACAACCAAATGAAATGCCAGGTAACCAAACTATTAGTTCCAACAACTCATAAATGACTTGGTGCATCAATGGGAAAGCTCTAACGAAAAAAATAAAAAGAAAGAGGGAAAATGACCTAAAGGGTCATTACAACATCCAATACTAAGGAACTTTCATCTCTGAAAGTTAAGGAAAGATAAAAATACCTAAATTATTAAAAAAAAGGATATGGGGCCCGTATCTCACTCTCTAATTACAGGAATCTCTCTAGTATGCAACTGTCTCACATCACTAGCAAAAATAAGCCTGGGTTCCTCAACAAAGGTCAAATCATCATCTAACTGGAATGAGTTCCACCTAAGAACATAGGATAGTTTAGGAATATACTTTTGCAATATCGATACATGGAAAATCAAATGGAAAAAAGAAAAATCTGGAGGCAATGCTAACTTATACTATACCTAGCCAACTACATGGAGAATCTCAAAAGGACCAATATAATGAGGGTTGAGTTTACCCTTTCTTATTAATCTCATTATGCCTCTCATAGGTGAAATACAAAGGAACACATGGTTATCAACTTTGAATCTCAAGGCACAGAGTCTACGGCCAGCATAAGCCTTCAGCCTACTCTTGGATGATCTCAGCCTATCCAGAATCACCCTGACTCTATATAATGAGTCCTAAATTAAATACCTACTGTAAGTTCAAACCTCAGAAGTATCAAGCCATCATATTGAAGAATGATATCTCCTACCATACAATGCCTCATAAAGCGCTATCTCAATAATTAAAAGATAGTTATTATTATAGGTGAAATCTGCAAATGCTAAGTGTTGATTTTACTTTCATCTAAAATCTATAACACAGGCTTGGAGCATATCGTCAATCACCAAAATAGTCCTCTTGGATTGACCATCTATCTGCAAATGAAAAAATGTACTCAAATTCACTCGTGTGCCCAACTCCTCCTAAAGTGACCTAACAAATCTCGAAGTAAATAAAAAACCATGGTCTTATGTGATAGAAATAGGCCATCCATGCCAATAAACTATCACTTAAACATAAATCTTGGCTAATCTCTCAGTACTGAAGGTCATCTGGATAGGACTGAAAAATGCCAACTTGGTCAAACGGTCCACAATAACCTAAATACAATCAAGACCATGGGGAATATGATTCAAACTACTAATGAAATCCATAGTAATCCGTTCCTACTTCAACTTTGGAATGGACAATTTCTGAGTCAATCTATCTAGATACTGATGCTCGACCTTAACCTGTTAGCAATATAGGCAATAAGCCATAAAGTATGCCACATCTCTTTTTATCCCATTACACCAATAATATAACCTCAAATGTTGATATATCTTAGACATACATGGGTGAATAAAATATCTTGATCTATGAGACTTATAGTGAATCAACTAAATCAAATCATTAAGCTGAGGAACAAAAATACAACCCTGAAACCTTAAAACAAACTAATAATTGATAGTGTACTTCTCAGACTGACTACTCACCACATATTTATAGAGAAAACTCAACTTGTTATCCTTATATTGGTGATCACAAATCTGCTTAAATAAGGAGGGCCTTGCCTCTACACAATCCAAAATCCTAGCAGGAAGTAAAATATCAAGGTGGACTATCAAATTAGCTTGGACTGGATGTCCAGTACCATAGAACTATGAGAAAAAAATATATAATCCAAGCTACCCAAACTCACTACCTTGTGACTCAAGGCATCAACTACCATATTTACCTTACCCAGATGATACAAGATAGAAATATCATAATCCTTTAACAACACCAACCATCTACACTAGTGAGAATTAAGATCTCACTAGGTTATAAGATGCTTAAGGTTGCAATGATCGATGAAAATCTTATAATGCACACTATAAAAATGGTTTCTCTAAATCTTGAGTGTTAAAACTACCACTGCCAACTCAAAATCATGAGTGGGGTAGTTGCACTTATGTACCTTAAACTGTCTAGTAGCATAAGAAATACACAACCTTCTAGCATCAAAACACAACCAAGACCAACACCATAAGCATCACAAAATACGGTGAATCCCTCACTCTAAATTGGAAGATCTAACATTAGAACCAAAGTAAGACAATCCTTGAGCTTCCCAAAGCTCAACCAACACTTCTTGAACTATTGGAAAGGAACTTCCTTCTATGTCAATCTAGTTATAGTAGCTGAAATAGTAGCAAAGATCTCAACAAAGAATCTATAATATCTAGACAAACTAATGAAACTACAAACCTCAGTCAGAGATATAGGTTTAGCCTGATCATGATAGGCCAAAACTCACAATTTGAGGACTTGTTAAAAAAAACATGATCTCGTAATGTTTAGATCATAATTCTCAAGTGTTACACATGCTCCTCACCACTCTTTGAATACACAAGAATGTCATCAATGAAAACAATAGCAAAGGATTTTAGATATTGTCTAAACAAGTGGTTCTTCAAATCTATGGGGATTTTTGTGCTAAGAATAGGTCGATTTAATAAAACTATTACCAAGAAGATCCCTAAGAAGATCTTTGATCCCCTAAAGCTTAGTAGGAGACATACAGTAAGGTGCTATAGAAATAGGTTGGGTGTAGGGCTCAAGGTTAATAACAAACTCAATCTTATGGTTAGGGGAAATACCATGTAGGTTGGTTTGGAACACCTCAGGAAACTCACAAATAATATAAACATAGTCAAGCGACTAACTCTATACATAAGTATCACATACATAAGCAAGATAAGACTCGCAACCTCTCGACATAAGCCTTCTAGCATAAACATAAGAAATAATCCCCATTGTATCATGGATAATTTATCCCTTCCACACGACTACGATACACTGGGCATAACTAATGTAACGGTCTTGGAAAAACAATCTATGATAGCATAATAGTTGGATAACTAGTCCATTCCTAGAATCACATTAAAATCCAGCATATCTAAAATAATAAGATCCACATAAGTATTAGCATCACTAGCTGTCATAACAAATGATCTGATTACTTGATACACTACTAAAGTATCACCTATTAGAGCAGATACATGTAATAGAATAGATAATAAATCACTAGTCAAGTCCAACTATGGTGCATAATTGATGAGTGATGATTTTACCACTCATTTGCACTCATTTTTCATACACATTACCTTCTCTCAAATGAGTCAATGAGCCATAATTGTGATTTAATGCAATAATATCCACTTGTTGCAGGTATAGGAGTTGAAGAGACCAAAAGATATGGATTGGAGCTTGAAATGACCAAAAAAATAGCAAAAAAAGTACGCCTAAAGACCTGTAGTGAACTAGCCTCAGTTACTGAAGTCGTGGTCCATGGGTAACGGTCATGGTCAGTTAAAATATTCAATGCACCATTACCATAGAAGTCAATTGCAATCGTAGCAAGACTTGTGCGGTCATGGCTGGGCAGAAATGTCCAGCCTAAGGACAACACTATAATTTCACGAGCTGATCCCTATTTGAACAAAATGACTTTAACCCTAATTGGATGGATCATTCAATTCCTTTCTAGTTTAGTTTAGGGTTTGGCAGACTTTATTTTTAGAGAAGAAAGTATTGTATAGATTTTGGGTGAAGAATTAATTGGAGACTCTCTAAGTGGAAGATTTGCTCACTTCCATTATTGATATTGTGAAGGAGCCAAGTTTGAAGTAACATTCACTTAGATAAACCACAAATTAATTCAATGGAGATTATGGGTATATCTATGCTTATTTATCTTATGTGTAGGTAAATCTTCCTATTGGGTTTATGTGTGACTAGGGATTAAAGTATGTATGGGTTGTTATTGTTAGCATATATTTGGTAGATCATGTTTATGGGTTCTATTATTTCTATGCTAATTTGGTTGGGATTTGATGGGTGAAAGCTCTAAATACTAACATGGGTTTGATGGGTTAAAACTCCAAGTTCTAGAAAACCCAAGACTATCTTCAAATGAAGGGTTTTAAGTAAAGATTAGGCATCTATATCATCCTTGAAAGAGGGATATGGAGACCAAAGAAATGATTGAAAATTATCTATGTAGTTTACTAAATTCTCACTATCTTAGAAATAAGGGTGAAAATGAGGTTGACTATACCATGGGTGTCATCCTAGAAATAGGGATGCCTTGATTGGGGTTGCATTTCCTAATTGTTGAACACACCCATTAGATATTCGAAAGGATCAATGGGTGAAATTTTTGTATTTTGTTGGAAGACTAGCATCAAAATCTATAACCAAACCTACACATATTTGATTTACTAAATCGATGTTGATGACTAGCTTCTACATGTCACTCCCTTAGTAGTGCATAATCCCAAGAGCCATGTGTAATTATTACCACTCTAACTATTTGTATCCCCAGATTTATACAAGAAAATCCTAGAAAGAAACATTATTGTAGGAACTCACCTCTCCTATTTCATCTTTTTATACCATTTGTTTGAATTTTACTTGTAGCTATCATTTCAAATTAATTTGATCGCCACTCACATTGTTCCTAGTGGATTCGATTCCAACTCCAAAGTTTGGTAAATATATTAACGACGACCGCGTTCCACTCAAATTGATGTGTAAGTTGAGCGTTATCAAAAATGGCATCGTTGTCGGTGAAAAATTTATCGTATTAAGTTAGTTTGCAATCTTAGACGCTTTCTTGAATTCAAGATTGTAAATATTTATTTGCAATTTTTCTTTGTAGGTAGATTTTTTTTTTTTTCTTGATGGAATTTTCTAACAAGTATGATTTTAATCATTGGAATTCATACCATGGCCCCTTTGTTCATATTGTTATGTACCGCATATCAGGAGATATTATAATTATACTCCTCAGTGTGAGATTTTACCGTCTTCATCTGAATGGGAGTATGGTTTCCCTATGTGTGGCCATGTACAATGAAATTGGAATGCGTGTCTAAACATCTCTCCCCTATTATACTAATCCAATTGCAAGTTCTTCCATTTATTTTCTTAGGTCATATAATGAGAAACCGAAAAAACATTGCATCAAGTCCAGTAGCTATAACCCAAGGTTACTATCCATCTTTGATTGGGTAGATGCAACAAGAGACAATGTGTAATACATGTACAAAGAATGGATGGGTGTCAAGGAAGATATATTGGGCAAACAAGAAAAGCTTGAAACTATCACTACCTTTCCAAATACTCATGAGGAGTGTTATAAAGAAGAGAAACCAAACAATGATAAAGAGCTTGGTAGTTAAGAATCCTCAATGGCTTCATAACCATCTAACTCATATAAAGAAGAAAAATCTATAATAAAGGATATGGGGAAAGAGTCCAAAGAAGAAGCCAAGATAATCTCTCCTGATGACTCTAGCTCATTTTAGGGTGGCTATGCTACATTGGATGCAATTCCTAAATTAAGGAAGGGACCTAATTCTAATAACTTTTCAACTTTATGCTTGTCGTATTGGACAAAAGTTAATCTACCCAAGTTAATGATGAATTGTGGAGAGAATGATGAATTATGGAGAGAAGGAACTCCACCATTATATTTCAGAATTTGACATTTCCATGAAGCATAAGGAGCCCTACACATTAATGGCCGAGTAATTCAACTTCTGAAGTACAAGGAATGGTGACTTAATGAACATGTTTTTACCCATGAAACCAATTCAAAAATTTGATGTGAAGTTGGGTAAAAGGTTCAAATCTTCAAAATGGCAAGATCGAGGCTTGCCTACAATTCCACTACCTCTTCCAAGTTTTATCATGGAAGATTTGAATTTTCTATCCCTCTATCACTCATTGTATAGTGAGAAAAACTAGGGATGGAAATTCAAACTTTCTAAGTGGATACATAAATGAAAGGAGTGAAATCATCTTGCAGCGACGTTAAACTAAGCACTAGATGGGAGGTAACTCATCATGTAATAAAAATGGCCTGTATTCTTTTATTTACATATGCTAGGGTAGATTTTTATTTTTGTTGATATTTATGAGCATGCATAGTCCATAAATTATTGGTACTTAGCGGAATTTCGGTTGAATTTTGAAAGAATGAAAGTGAGAATATGAGAAATAGACTAAGTAGGGCATAGAGGGACCTTGGGTGCTTGGTATCAGTTATCGTGATAGCAGTTTGTGTCCCCGCATTTGCAGAGACCATATGATTGTGATCGTGGTTAATTCTATTTAAAAATACCATCCGACTACCATGCACCCATGCACATTAGTTTCAAATTTCCTCCCTCAAATTTGTGGCCTCTCAAGATTATCCAAGGTTCCATTTCAAACCTTTTGCATCTGTTGCCTGGTATGTAGTCTCAAACTCCATTACATTCACTGTTATTGTAGGCTTAGGACATATAGCTAGACATAAGCTTAAAACAGTGTTATAATGCAAAAACTACGCTTGCTTGTAATTATAATTATGGTTAGCAAAAATAGGGTTAGTACACATTATTTGGGGAAGTCTTGAGTACCTATATTGCAAACTATATAGTTATAATTGATGTTTACAATAGGTGTCCATTCATTTCCCAAGCGAATCCAACATCGATACTTTCAAGTTTGGGACTGCATCTAGCAAACTAGGCTTATTTTTATATGATCATGATATTGTGCTCCTAGTGGAAGACAAAGTCGGTGCTAAGTTCCTATCTTTTGAGCAATGTCAGAATTGTTGGTTGTGGTCTCAGGTATCATGCCTATAGTCCTGATGACCGCAACCGCAGTAGCAAATGCGATAAGTTCTTCACAATCGCAATACCTGAGGACAACTTCTTAGAGAAACCAGACTTTTTTCTCATCTATGTTTCATCCTCGAAACTCCTAAAATAGTGCCACATGTAATTTTTTTGTTAATCTAGCATATGTTTTAATTTTAAAAATATTTAAAATGGTCTGAAGTGTTGTACATATAGGTACTCAGCTACAAAATAGGAAACTTAGATGAATTCAAAGCCTTGTTTATGTAAAGCCACTACCAGTATTACAAAAACCTCCCAAGGTCCAAGATATACCTAGAATGAAGTATTTCTATGGACAAAGTCACGGTTAAGTTCCGAAAACTCTTTGATAGAATTTATCCTACCATGGAAGATGATCCAGGACTATCTCGGGGACTAAGAGAATCCTTTAATACTCGCTAATCATTTGCGGCGTAGTCCAACTATGAAATATATCAGAAGGAGCTGAAAATCAAGGTGCTAGGGTTGCCAGATTGGAAAGGGCATATTCAATATTGGCAATATAATATAGGACCCTCTAGAAGTCATAGGAAAGGCTATTGAAGAGAAAAAAGAAAAACAAAATTTCACCATGCTGTGGAGAGGAGTAAAGGGAATCTTCAAGGTGCATAAGCCTACAGAACAACTACTTTTGTCAAGGAGAGACAGTAATGATAGAGCTGTAAATAAGGGGCTGGTGCTGAAGACAGTAGAGAAGATACAAGGTATACCAGAGATGATGAACCTGATTCAAGGAGTATATTTTACTCTCACCTTGCTAACTTGTTAGTTGGGGGTGTCTGTCCTTATATTTATAGTACTTGGATATCCATGGGTAGTGTTTTGTATGACACCCTGGACATTGTTTTTATTGTGTTTTGTGATGCTATATTTTTGGATACTCGGATGGTGCCAAGTTTTATGGATTATTATGTTTTTCTTTTATTTCTAGTTTTAGTATTCTATACGTACTTTAAATTTTGTTATGGATTTAGTAATATTGGGACAAGTATACAGGGGAATTCTGAGTACCCGTAGCATTAATGTCAAAAAATGCAAAGGAGGTCTCAGAACCTATAGAATTTTAATTTATAAATTGGGATCAGTTTATACACCATTGGTAAAGTCTGAGTAGCTAGATGGTTAAATCACCCATGATTGAGAAAATATGTGAGACTAAGGCTTTGGTTGTAGCCATAGCCATATGTTAGTAATTTGTGCATAATGCTATGGCAAATCAAAAAACCCGCTTTATCCAAAAATTTTGAAAAATAAAGGGCATGGACATGAGCAATGTTGTAACAAATCCTTCTTTCTCTTTGTGGTTTCACAAACTTTGACTTGTGACTAGTAATAAATGCTCTATAATTGTTTCCATCGGGAAAGGCATTTGAGCCCCCTTAACGAATTTTCCATTCCATATGTGGTGAGAATATTGAATTCATATCTTGTATACTTGTGTTATCTAGAAGTTTCCCCATTAGTCTTTCAGAAATAATTCTGATTGTGTTTGGTTGGAGAAATAATCTTAGGCCCTCTATGTGAGTTTGAAACCCACTCTAGGCTAAAACGCCTACCCATGTATAAGTGTAATTCCTAGTACCCGCTTTGAGCCTTTAAACCTTTCTTTGGCAAACACATTACAAGTTGTGAACCATTCTTTTATCCCTATTTTGAACCATATCCTCCTTGACCTCAAAAATGTAAGGTGAGGCTAAAATCCTAAGTTGGGGGTGGTAAAGATTGATGGAAGTGAGTTTGGAGCCATAAAGTTGTAAATAAATTTCCAAGTGTGCCTATGCTTTAAAAGCAAAAGAATGAAATAGGAAGAAGTCCAACAAAGGAAATTTTTGTATGTAAATTGTAAGAAAATGAAAAAGAAAAAAATAGTGGTGAACAAAGGAAGAGCAAAGTAGGCATAAGAAAGGAGAGAAAACAAAGTAGAGTGGCCCTTGGTCGAAAGGAGGAGTGTTGTAAAGTGTGACGTAGATGTTCAAGGTAGGGTGTAACCTAGTTTCTTAAATGATATCCTCCCCTAACTCGGACCTACTTTACAAGATTAGAAAGTCCTTTGAGATCTCAAACCATTTACTTTCTTTGTAGTGGTGATTGAAAATAGGGGTAAGCCTATGACGTGACACTTGTTGCATTGAGATTTCTTTTGTGAGGGGAGAATTTTTCACTTAAAATTCCATGTTACTTGTTCGGTATTTTGGTGTATGAAACTTTTATTTCTTGTGAAATGGGAATAAAAACAAGTTTAGGTGAGTGATTTTTGTCACCTCCGGGATAATGAGGCAAGTGGAGTATGGGTTAGTTCTAGTCAAAAGGTGAGCCTCTAGTTGCTACTAAAAGTCTGAAGTAGCCTGAATTATTAGATTTTATAATGAGGAGTGTTGAGAAATTAGCCTAGCACATGTGCGATAAGCTACTTGTTCCTGAAACTCAAATAGAAGTTGTTATGGTTATTAAGGTATGAAATTTGGGCATAAATGATTGTGGCTCATGGCAAAAAGGTAGTGTGGCTTAAGGACATGCAAGGTCTTAAGTTGGGGGTGTTGATGGTGATTTTACTATTCATTCAAACTCATTTTTTGTGAAGATTACCTTGTCTCAAATGAGTCAATGAGTCATAATTGTGATTTAATGCACTAATATCCACTCATTGTGAGTGTGGGATTTTAAGAGACCAAAATATGTGGATTGGATCTTGAAATGAACAAAAGGGAGTAGAAAAAGTTCAGTTGAAGACCTGCAGTGAACTAGCCTCAGTTACCCATAGTTGGGGTCCATGGGTCGCCATTTAGGTCAGTCAATATGGTCAATCAACCATGGCCGCGGAAGTCAAACTCAGTCGCAACTAGACTTGCACGATCACGGCTTGGCAAAAATGTTCAGCCCAAGGTCAAAACTGTAATTTCACTTACTGATCCCAATTTGAACAAAATGACTTTAACCCTAATTTTATGGATCATTCAATTCTATCACATTCTATCTTCACAAATATCTCTCTATTTTAGCTTAGGGTTTGGTAGACTCCATTTTTGGAGAAGAAAATATTGTATACATTTTGGGTGAGGAATACATTGGAGACTCTCCAAGTGGAAGATTTGGTCACTTCCATTTTTAATACTGTGGAGGAGCCAAGTTTTAAGTAACATTCACTTAGATCTACCACAAATTAATTCAATTCACTTAGATCTACCACAAATTAATTCAATGTAGATTATAGGTATATCTATGATTACTTATCTTATATGTAGCTAAATCTCCCTATTGTGGTTATGTGAATAGGGATTAAAGTATGTGTGGGTTGTTATTGTTAGCATCTATTTGATAGTTCATATTTATGGGTTATATTATTGCTATGAAAATTTGGTTGGTATTTTGTAGGTGAAAACTCCAAATGCCCATATAGGTTTAATGGGTGAAAGATCCAAGCTCTAGAAAACCAAAGGTTATCTTTAAAAAAAGGGTGTTAGGTGAAGATTAGGAATCTATATTATCCTCGAAAGAGGGATATGTTGACTAAAGCAATGATTGACAATTTTTTGTGTAGTTTGCAAAATTCTCACTATCTTGGAAATAAGGGTGAAGGTGATGTTGATTATGCCATGGGTATCATCCTGGAAATAGGGAAGCCTTGATTGAGGTTGTGGTTGCTAATTGTTGATCACGCCCATTAGGTATTCGAAAGGATCAATAGGTGAAAATTTTGTATTTTGTTAAAAGACTAGCATCAAATTATATAACAAAACGTACCCATATTTGATTTACTAAATCCATGTTGATGACTAACTCCCACATATTACTCCATTAGTAGTACATAATCCCAAGATCCATGGGTAATTATTACAACTCTAATCATTCGAAGCCACAAATTTATCCAAGAAAATCACAAAAAGAAACATTAGTGTATGAATCACCTCCCCCATTTTGTCTTTTTGTATTACTTATTTGAATTTATATTGTAGCTGTCATTTCAAATTAATTTGATCGCCACTCATATTATTCGTCATGGATTCGACCCCAACTCCAAAGTTGGGTAAATATATTAACAACAACCGCCTTGCACTCAAATTGACGTGCAAGTTGAGTGATGTCAATAATAAGTAGATATATAAGAATAAGCAGATTCGAGATCAAACAAAGCAAGAGTCGACTTGTGGAACACCAAAATCATACCTGTCAGAACAACATCCCAAGTCTCAGCCTCGGGTCTAGATGGTAGGACATATAAATGACCATATACGCCACCTATTTTAGCAACTGACTGACCTTCTATCGAGCCAACCTGAGTACTACCTTAAGAACCCTGGTAACCACCCCTAAGACCTCCCAGACCACCTCTACCTGTGGGATAAAGTTTTCTAATAGGAGTAGCACCGTGGTATGAAACAACCATCATCCCACGACTAGGGAAATCTCCCGAGAAATGAATGAGAATCCCTCAAGTAAAACAAAAATCACAAGTAAAACTAGAAATCACAGATCTGGTTGAACCGGATTAACTACTATGCCTAGCATGGCTTATAGATCAAACTCTCAAAGACTGATCATCTCCCTTACCTGGGTGACCACGAGTATCAAAATGACCTTCGTCAGTAGTCTAAAGAGCTTCCTAAACTAGTCGACTAGTCTAAATCTAAGGATGAAAAGATAATTGCGGAGGATGCCCAGCATAAGAAGTACCACTTCAGAATCAGGAGCTACTACGACTCCTATCAAATCTACCCTAATACTTGGGCCTCTTATCATGGCCCTCATAATACATGTCTTCCATTACTCTAGCATAATCAGAAACCTTAGCAAAGTTCCTACTTATAACAACTTAACTCTGAGTATCCATCCAAATAGGAAGTCTCAAACCTATTACAAAGAAGCTAACTCTCTCATATGCAATATCCAAGATAGAAGTCGCATTACTAAACAACTCATGGAAATGAGCCTCATACTCAGCAACTGTCATAGAACCCTTCTCCAACCTAGAGAACAAATTTATCAATTGATCCCTAAGGTTGTGCGGCATACACTTCTATAAGAATATCTCGAAGAAGTAAGTCCATGAAAGGGCAGAAGATCCAACTAGCCTAGAACTCATAAAACCTATCCACCAATGTCAAACAGACAAGTCCAATATTAATGTTGTGTAATCCATACCACGAGTCTCAACAAGGCCTAATACATGAAGCCTTTCCTCATAGGCAGTCAGAAACTCAAATGCATCCTCTCCAGCGGCACTAGCAAATTTCACGGGAGACAACCTCAAGAAACTACCCAGCATCGTTTGCTCCTAGATAGATATAGCAGGCAAGGTCACAACTATATAAGAGGTTGTCAGCATAGGGAGAACTTCAACTCCAGGAGCTGCAGTTGCATGCCGCACTCATGCCTTAGTAGTCTGCAAACCATCAACAATAGCCAATAACTAAAACAAAGCATCTCTAAGTAATGAGGATGGAATAAAAGCAAGTGGATCCTAGGGTGGTCCCTGGAACCACTGGCTGTTGAAGAGGAACCTCTAGCTCAGATACAGAAATGGGCTCTGGGGAGTCCCATCCTGTTCTCGAGGTTGTCCTCAAATAAGGAAGAGATCCCTAGGCCGGGTTTGGGGACTTCATCACGCATAGCTGCAGCTTGTGTCCTAGGCATTTTCTAAAGAGTAAATTCAAGAAAACATCCTGCAAACCAATTCAACCTCTTAGCACGATACGAGTGAAAGAAGTGAAGGCCTCCTAAGAATGTCCCATAGCCTCCCAAAGATGGGAAATAAACGACAATGTTCTGATCCATAGGACTCTATTAGACACTTTCTTTGTACCAATAATACCAGTGAAACCTGGCTTTGATACCAATTTGTCACCACCCAATTTTTGAGACATGATTAAACATACAAACCAATTAGTAGCTAAGCCAACACTGTAACCCGTAGCTAAGGCAATGGGTTATATTGGTATAAATGTACAACATGGACCAAATATAAGAAATCAAATATAAACATCAGTGTTCCACATAACAGAAGATAACTAATATACGAATACCAATCACATGACCTGGTAATATCAGTACAAGAGCATCCAAGTTCGACAATAGGAAATATAGTTTGAAGTCTAAAAAGTCTTATACATTCATCTCAAATACAAAATACTGAATAAAGATAGGAGGGAAACAAGTGACTTGATCTCCAATAGCTCAACCGGTCTCTAGAAGATCAATATAGCACAATCTCAACACAGTAGTGGAAACTAGTACTCGAGTCTATACTAAATAGGTACAAAAGTGTAGTATGAATACCTAAACAATAGGAACTCAGTAGGCATCATCGACCAACTTAACTAAATTATGATATAAAAATGATATAAAGTAAGACAATATTTATAAGTCAATGTACAGAATCAAACCTGAAGCGTCTCCATCGTCACTGTACAAAATAACTAACCACTAGAATAATAATATGACATCTCATATAAATATGTACCACAAACATCATACAAAGTGGACAATAGATCTAGAAATATCAAGCAACATGTATATACAATTACAATAGCATAAATACCAAGTTCATCACACATACAATCATTAAAGCATAAAGTAAAAGAACTTACCACAATGTCCTATACCATCAGGAAGTACGCCCAAAAGAACACAAAGTAAAGAACTCATCACGACATCCCATACCACCAAAGAATGCACCAATAGATCAATTCATCAATGTATCAAGATATATAAATATATATGCACACAACCAACTCACATTTACCATGGTTTCCGCATTTCCTATTACGTTCACTTTCCAAGATACATATTTATCATCAAATACCACTAGTAGAACCAACATCAACCCAAGTAATTATAATCATAGTTATATAGTTATTTAGACCTCTAACGTATTAACATACTCTATCTATTCTATACTAACTAACCACCATTTATTATTGAGCTACTAGTTTGCTAGTCATCATAAAGCCTCCAACCATTAGCCTAACCAATACCTCATATTCTCTTTCTTCATGGAATAGCAACTAATTATGATTCATTACAAAGAAAACATCTATATCTTGCCAAAATGTATCACTAAACCATAATCACCATTTAACCAACTCATTCATAGTTATCATAAGTATATTAATCATCATATAGTGAAGAACTACGTATCACCAACACACTTATCTATCTATTATCCAGTGCCATCTTCTAGTTACCACCAAAATGATCAAAGTCATCATCAAGCAACCAATGGCATTACATACTACATATTAATATTACTAATCATTAACAATGCTAAGTCTATTATCATTATTATCCATGTTACAACCATAATTACTAGTTACCACATTTTAGCTAAACAAAGTCCACCAACTAGTCTTCTAGGATTCTAACCATCAAGTAATATATCAACCTTTTATAGGCAATAGTTATCAAATAACCTATTTTATTTGGCAAAATTCCATAACATAACCATTTGATCAAGCCAGATATATTCAATAGGTAAATCATTAGTTCTACACATGATTACTCTTACCAAATAATCTTAACACAATAATAAGCATATTCTACATCTATTCTCTATTTAGTATTAACAGGAGACACACCACCTAACTAGTGATTAATAGTAGAGAACTATAAACAACTTCCTAATGAAAACATCATATCCTAAAGTTAACATATGGAATTAATCATACAATGGCATAAGCATGCATATACCTATGTATTCAAATATGCTTACCATACATAGTATCACCAACATCAATATATTCTCTGGATTCACTGGGCATCATTATAACCTCAATATATCCTCTAGATTAATCGAGCATCATCATAACATCAATACCTCTTTTGGATTCACTAGGCATTATCATAACATCAATACCTCTTCTAAATTCATCGAGCATCATCAAAACATTAATATCTCTTTCAGATTCCTCGGACATCATCATAACATCAATATTTTTTCAAATTTATTGGGCATCAATATCTCCTATGTATTCACCGAGCATCATAATAACATCAGTATATCCTATAGATTCACCGGGCATCATCACATCATCAATAACCACCAAGACAATAATAAATACATACATATATATAGAAAAATTAATAAAAACTACAAACCAATAACAATAGAGTACAAGGGATGTAAGGAAATACATATTATTGGATTTCACCATTAATTATCACTATATTATATGATTAGATGGACGGGCATGTATATATATAAATGATATGATCAACCACCACTTTTTTGGAATTAATCATGAATATTAACAAGCCAATTATAAGTCATAGGTATGCCTGCTAGAATCCTTCTTTACCAAAATGGTTCACAATACTAGTGCAAAGAGATTCTTTTATACAAATATTAGCTTAGTCACTAAGCTTGAATCATAATACGAGTTGTAACATAATTGAAGGCTCACATAGTAAATTAGATAATAAGTTAAGTGATTGCCTAACCATAGATTCAATTCATAAGACTTTCTAATGCTATCCATATTATGACAACATGATAGTCAATCAAGTATACACATTATACCAATATCAAAAACATGCATAAACCCTTTACCGACTTTAGCCATCATATCACCAAAAGCATAATCTAGGTGTTTATCCCGTATCTAGGTTGCTAAAGAAGTTACATAGTCTAAGCTTAAGGCAATTCAAGTTCTGGTCCTAAATATCCCAAAATTCTCTTCTATAATTCTAACTTCCACCTAAAATTAGTCTAAGTAATATAAATTATGAATTAAAAGCTTACCAATCCACACTAGTTTTATGGGACAATTCTTCTTCAAATAAGTCTCCTAAGTTATCCAAAGCACCTTATATAAATTAACAACTATGCTTATCTAGGCTAACATACTCTTAAGGTGAGTGAACAAGGTCACTCCCATCAAACTAGAGAAACTAGATCATTATTATGCTATTCATGAGGTAATAATTCCAGCTAACCAAGGTTCTAAACTACAGTCAATTATCACCCTTAACAAGTTCAATAGCCTAAGTGTTTCAACTAATCCCAAGCATTACCATATACTAATTCAACATCTAAGACTCTACCCAATATCATCAAGATATCAAAGATATACCAAAATAAAGATCAATCTAACTCAAAGCAAGCCCAACCTGCCTTGAGTCTGAATAGCTTACGAACTAATAATCTTTGTTTTCCCTTTCTTCTAAGCTTCTTCCATGAGCCAAGCTATCAACAACATAATCTATCCATTAATATATGATAACAAAAACCATATTACACCATTGTGCTTTGATTCTAAAATAATGCTAAAACCCACCAAGTGGATACCACATACGAAAAATGAGTTTCCGAGACCAACTCATTGTTCAAATACAATTAGGGAGTTATAGCCCTCAAGAAATATTTGCAAAACAACCCTACTTCGGGATAAAATGAAGCCTCTAACCATTAGGGGTTTTGGGTCTTAAAATTACGAAATCAACACTAAAATTAAAGGAATCTGACCTTAGATTTAATGTTAATCATGAAAACACAAGCTCCCAATCAACTCCCAATACATACTTCAAAGACTACTCTCTCCATTAGAGTTTTTGAGATCCAAAACAATGAATTAATCACTAAATTTTAGCCAAAAGAGGCCTTTTAAATAGACCATCCTAGGCCCTAAGAGTAGCGATCATGCACCCCCACTAGACAGCAATCACTGCCATCGTGATTGCTTCACTCCATAGATAATTTTAGTACCTCGGGAATTAAATAATGGATGAATATTTGAATTTGATTCCATGTTTTGGCGAAAGCCTCAGGATGCATACAAAGTCCAATACGAGAAAATGAGATACTCAACCATATATATTTCAATGTTTCAAATGCATTGGAAAAGTTATATTCCATCTGATATCATTTTATTAATGTTTTTGCTAGGTGGACATTTGGAACCAACTAATACTTTCAAGTGGGGAAATATTTCTAACAACCAAACGAACCACCAAATAATAAAACTATCAAGTCCAGCAATTCATAAATGACTTGGAGCAGCTATGGGAAAGCTCTAAGGTAAAAATAAATAGGAACATGGAAAATAACCTGAAGGGTCATTACAACTAATCACATTCTTTTATGCTATATTACCTTACAATATAGGTTTTGATGCTCACTATCTGGATTATGCCTAGTATAATCTCTTACTGTATTATCTATAATAGTTTTGGGTAGTATTCAAGATGCAAGGATTAGAGTTAGCATTTTATTTAATTTTCTCTTTTTCTTTACCAGTTCTCAGTCTATTAGAGTTAGCAGGGAGATTGCCCTACCAACTTATCTTTGTAGAGTCTTTTTAGAGCTATTATTAGATTTTTAGCCTGTAATCTCAAACTTGATCACTTATGCTTTTTTTCCTTTGAATACTTATAATATTAATCAGTTCATCTTCTACATAAGTATTATTTTATCAGTTATTATCTATATTCTTAACATTTTCCTAGGACATGGGTTAGCTTGGGGTCACTTGTGATTCTACACCGCATGTTATGACTAGGGGTACTCTCGGTTCATAACAATTAAAATAAGGGCTTATTGATTGTACAAGTAAGGTTGTTTAATCCCATATATTATGATAATTATGCTATTTTATATTATTGTGAGATGAGCCACTAATGTACATATTTACAATATTTACTATTATTGTTGGATGATCGGATAATGGACATCTTCCAAAGATTTCCTTAGTATATGGTTGATAGATACTATTTGTCAGGGATAATTAGTACATGGAAAAGAGCTCATCCCTTGTACTCATTGCTAGTGAGTCACCATAATACCCTTAGCATATGTGTACAAAGTATTGGTTAGTGTCATAGTTCTTTGAGCAGTTTATGTTTAATTATTAATATTATTCTATTATAGTTGTTGTTGTTGAGCAGTCTAGGCTAAGGATAAATAGGGATGACATATATTTTTTTATTGTCTACTTACTTAGGTATTTGAGACTAGGTGCTGGTTATTATTGTTCAATCAGGGTTGTTGACTTTTTTATCGATTGGTAGTCATGATCCTGACTAGATTTACTATCTACATTGATTTACACTAGGCTGAATTATATGTTGTTGGTTCAAAGAGCTTCAATAGTATGTATATATATATTCACACACACTACATATAAAGGTAGTTCTTAAAGTATAAGTAGTGGTACTTTTATAAAACTAGTAGGGAATACATTTATTTTATGTGGGTGTTGTCCCAAATTATTCATTAGTTATAACACATGATTGTTTAAGAGTGTAAAATAATTTGAGTTGAAAATAATTGTAGTTATAGACGATTGAGTACATAATTGAGTGAGTGTTGAATGAATAGCTATAGGTGGAAAAATTATGAAAAGGTAGTGCATTAGAGTTGAATTTGGTATGGAAGTTGATTTACAGATTAGTGAGATTGACAAACAAATATGAAAGGTAAAGAATTAAGGGGAATAAGGTTGATATACTAATAAGAACTTTTGAGGTTCATGTTTTCCTTCTTAATATTTATGTGGTGTTTATGTGATTTAATTTGGTTAGGTGCATGATGATTACCATTACATTGGTTTGTTCTGTTAGTTTTCTCCTATAATGGAAGTTGGTTCATATGTATTTTTGAATTCTTTTATTATAGCTATTGCTCTTGTTTAGACTAGATCTTTGGGGTATAGTGTTTGTTTCTAAATAAAGAATTGTTACTAGATTGGTGATAATTTAAAGATTTATTGGTTTATTCATGACTTCCATATGTATTCTAATTGGGTAGAAAGAGGCCTCCTATATAGGTTAGTTAGCGTAGGTGTCTAAATGATTTGATTAGTTGGGTCATAGCGTAGTCATACTCTCATAAAGTGTGAAGCAAATAAGAGAACAAAGACATTTTGTTAGAGGGGTTGGAGCATTAAAATAGGCATCATGATTTTGGGTGTATTGAAGATGAGAAGGTTTAGGGTGTTAGCTATATGATGCAAAGGGAAGAGTAATAGGTTAGAAGAGATGTGATAGAATTATGGAAGGGCATAAACATAGTAGTTTTAGGGTTTCTTAAAAGGTAGCTTAATATCGATTTTAAGCAAATGAATATGCTAAAAAAATAGAGGCAAAGTATGATTATTTGTTTTAAAATAACAAGAGTGGCATTTATAATTACAATAACTAAATGAGTGTCGAGTTGGTAAGCCAAACTATAAAAGTTTGGGAGGGGGTAGTAAAGATGAAGGTACCGAGGGGTGGGGATATTTTTTGAACTAGATTGATTTCATGTTAGGTCGCCTAATGAAAGAATCCATAAACTATAAGAAGACTAGTTTAGTAGTATAGGTAGAGGTAGAAAGTCCTACACATTGTGTTCATCAACTTAAAAAGGGTTTATAACAAATTCCCAAGGGAGGTTCTATGAAAATTCTACAAGGTTAAAAGCGTAGTACATTTGGGAAATTAATGACATGAAAGGTAGATCCAAGAATAGGATAAGGATAATGGAAAGTAACTCAAAGCACTTTTGTGATGGGTTGCATTAGGGATTATCTCTCAACCCATTTTTATTTTCCTTGTTGAGGGATGAATTGATGATACAAACACTGGGAGAGGTGCAATGGTGTGTGTTATTGATGGATGAAATAGATTTGAATGATGCGACCTGAGGAAAATTTAATGCTAAACTTGAGGTTTAGAGGCATACCTTAGATCTAAAAGGCTTTAAATTGAGTATAACTAAGATAGTATACTTGGAGTGCAAGTTCAATGTTGACACGCCGGAGGCTAACATAGATGTGAGGCTTGATACATAAGTCATCCAAAAGAGAGGAAGTTTCATATATATTGTCTTTATATTCCAAGAAAATATAGAGATAGAAGATAATTTCATACATTATATAGGTGCACGAAGGATGAAATGGAGGCTTTTATCCAGAGTTTTGTGAGATAAAAAGGTACCACCAAAACTTAAAGGAAATTTATTCAGAGAGTTGGTTAAATCGTCTATGGTGTATGAAGTGTAGCATAATCTAATCAAGAGTCCTATAATAAAAAGTCAAAAGTTTTAAGGATGAGGATACCTATATAGATGTATGGGAATACTAGAAAAGATATTATTAGGAATAAAGATATCTAATATAAGTTAGGAGTGGCCTTGATAGAGAAAAATATATAGAAGTTGAGGTTGAGATGGTTTGAAAATTGGTAAAGGAGATACATGGATGCCCAGTACATAAGTATTAAAAGTTGGCGATAGATGGTTTTAGGAGAGGTAGAGGTAGACTAAATAAGATTGAGGAGAGGTGATTAGATAGGACATGATACAGCTCCAACTTATTTTATGTGATTCTAGATGCAATAAATCACGATAAATAAATAAGATAAGATACATGAGTAAGTGAAATAGAAATAAGGGAGAATATAATTTTGAAGAATATAAGGAAAAATCAAACAATTATAATATATTAATCATTAGATTTAATCCTAGAGGGAAGAGAAATTAAACTCCTTCATGGATGTTTACCAAAGTAATCAAGGTGGTTCAATGGGAGATATAAGAGGGATTTACTAAAACTCACAAAGGATACTAAGTTCATCCAAATACTAACTAATGAAATAAACCCTAATTACTAATAATTATAGTAGATAATCCATTCTAAGATAGTTACAATCATAACCTTGAGCTAAAAATAAGAAACTATTTTGTCTAGCCAATTAATTATTGAAAATGTAGTTATCTCATTCTTAAATTTCCAATTTAGTGCATTGTATACCTTTCATGCTTCTTTCATTAATATTTTAAGGTCTTCAAAATACTTCGGATCTAGTTGACGGCTTTCATATCCATGATTACTATTCATTCTCCCCTTCTTGAAAAGAAATCGTCCTTGAGTTATGTCTTTTAAAATAAATACGTAAATATAACTAAATGTCAATACAACAAGGAATATCACAAAGATAAAAAATAAACTTCAATCCTTAACAACATCAAGAATCATTTTAAGTATCCCAAAAAAGTATCAACGATAAAATATCATCCAAAATGGAATGAAATTATGCTTTGTAACTAGACCATGCCAATCTTTAAATGACTTGTCATCATATTTTAACAAAAAAGCATTGGCAACTAGTTGATGTAAAATAGAATTAAAAGATAGGGAGATTCAAGATTTAGAAAATATTAAGGGGAGATAAGGATGAATGAAAGAATAATTCCCTAATTGAAATAAATTAAAGACTAACTACCAGGACCCAGAATCCATAGATTGTGACAGCACCTAAGTCAACCTAATTGTGGTAAGTAAGACCGACTCAACATCTCAAAATATAAAAATTATATGTGACATAATAAGAAACATAAAATAAATGTAACAATAACAACCCAAAGTGATCCCTATAGAAACTGAATAACTAATCCAAATCTCAAGACTAAATGTCTCAAGTACAAAAGTGACTCAAAATAACATATTTCATCAAAATACAATACTATTGAGATGCAAAATAAGAAAGAAAGCAAAAATAGATAAAGTTAAAATAGCATCCAAATCAGGGAACTCACCACAACCTCAAAAACCACATAAAAGTACAATCACAGTTCATAAAGACCAGTTATATCGGGATCTATACCTATATCTGGATCTGTACTAAAAGGATACAAATAGTAATAGTTAGTAAAGTACACTTGTACTCAGTGAGCATCATAGGTTGACTGAGCTGAATTAATAAACTATATTTAGTAAAAAATACTAAAATAACCTTTTATGTAGAAAAGTATTAATCATTCAATATTAAACAGTATCATAGTTTATCTCAATTACATTGAATAACTAAAGTAAATAATATACTGTAATGATAATGATCAAAGCACTCTGTATATATCCTCTCCAACAGTTATTGTAAGGTGGGATCTATAAGGGACTTACAAGGTCTATATGAAATCACTTAATAACAACATAACTCATAGTTTGAAAAACATAATAGACCACTTAGAATATCTAACCTCACCACCAGAAAAACACAATAGATCACTCAATTAAAAATAAGCTTCCTTAAAATATCACTCCACATAGATCCATTAAATGAATGAATATGCATGCTAAAAAATAATTAGACAAAGACAGATACAGTAAATAGGGATAAAGGCTTAAAATATCAAATAACTCATAAACACAGGATTCAACTCTTACTTTCAAATCCGAAATTCCAATTTTGCATCATTATCATGATATAAGCACTAATCTGCACATCACACAATAATTGATAGAATATGCCACTTTAAATAACTAAAAAACCCAACTCATTGCATGTTGTACACATTAAGTCCCCACTTAAGCAATTTTTCAAGAAAGTTAAATCATAACCTAGCTCAAAGTCGAACTGCAAGTCTTTAATTATCAAAAACTTATCTTCTCCTTCTAAATAGGCTCAAAACCCAACCAATATAAAACCAATATCTATGTGTAAAAACAAATTGAAAAATACTCATACTACTGTGGCTCTAATCTAGGTTCAAAAATTTAGCGCAAAAGTCAATTTGATGTGTTGTCAAATTGTGACGCTTTTTCCCTAAAAATAAGAATAAAAGCATGTCCTCAATGCTAAATTAAAGTATTTTGAATGTTATTTCTTTTTAATCATAAGGTAAAGGCCAAAGATTCATCAAAATAGCACAAAGGGACCAAAAGAGACCAAAATATGGAGTATTAAAGAAAGAAATTACAAAAACATATGAAAGATACTTCACTATATAACTAAAGTGAATGGTGGATCACCAAATTTGAGTTTCCACTGACATTTTTACCGAAAAGGGCCAACGAAAATTAAACAAAATAGTGATGTAAGAAAGCATTTTAATGCTTCACCAGATCAATCGATGCACCAAGTTGTACATTGCCAAAAAGAATAGAAGACAACCCAAATGAGCCTAATGTTATGAAAAATTTGCGAGCGTAAAGCAAATAAGTGCATTGTTGATCCACTCAGTGGGAGATCTTTCTTAGTCGATGCATCATGGGACAACAGTCTTATAATTTTGTGCCCCATTTTTCCTGATGCAATATAAGCTTTTTAGTTTATGGAAACCCAGATTAGTATATGTTTGGGAGACTCTAAGCTTAAAATTTGATACTATACTATGAGAATTTACCTCTTAAGATGTAGATTAAATTTATTTCTCAAAGTTTTTTTAATCTATGGCTCATATGGAAGAAGAATTTAGTATAAATCTCTATTGCTTTGTCATAAGTAGCTAATAAACTTAGGGTCATATTTATTTGAGTGTTGATTAATGAATAGATGGTTGTATTTTCTCTAGCAGTTGACTGATTATTACAATTTTAGCCAAATTTTTATGTATTAATCTATTGGTTGTGGTTGATAACTTAGCATATCCTTGGATCACTTGATTAGTTTGAATGAGGAAGCCAAAGTGATAAGATTTGTCTAACAAAACTTGAGTTTTAAAATTATATGGTAGTGATTCTTGAAGTTGTAATGACCCTTCAAGTCATTTTATGTATTTTCACTCATTTTTACAATTTAGAGCTTTCCTATAGATGACCCAAGTTATTTACGACTTGCTAGAACTGAAGGCTTAGTTTTTGGGCAGTTCATTTAGTTTTTAGAATAATTTTTTATTTTGAATCCTTCGCCAGTTCTAGTTGCCTATCGGGAAAAAAATTTAGTCAAAAGACCTCGTATGTCAATTTTAACTATTCCAAAATCTCCTAAACATTGATTTTGGGTTGGAGGGACCCTTGATTTGGGTCTCGAGAATTCCAAAAATATTTTGGGCTATTGACTGAAAGTTAATAAAATAGCAAGTGGGTGTGGGACCCACTTTGCACATACTGGATCATGAAAGAATCCTTAGGGGTTAGCGAAAACTTAAAAAAATTTCGAGTCTCTAGTTGGTGTTTGATATTTGATGTGATTGCTAAAGAGACCATTTGGGCATTTTAGTAAAGATGCTTTAATAGCCCATTGGATACTTTAGTGCCTAGCCTAGCAAACTGGTAGCACTTTATTTGCACCAGGGTACTTTAGCAGCTACTGCTAAAGCTGCTCATGGTCCGCTTTAGTGGCCTAGCCTGTGGGCTCGAATATTGCTTTACCAGCACCAAGCATTTAAGCGGTCACCACTAGAGTTGCCAAATGTCCACTTTAGTGGCACCCTAGTGCTTGGGAAAGGTATAAATACTAACTTAGCCAAATTTTTCACAATTTTCATCCATTCTCAAGAATCTTAAACCCTAAAAGTAGGAGTTTTTGGGAGAGTAAATTATGGCTAATTATGGAGCTTTAATATCATTAATTTATCTGATTTTCTATCGAATTTTCAATTAGATTCCATTATTTTCATGGCTGATTTCTCCATTCTTATCTAAAATTCCTAAAAGGTAAGTGACTAAATTTTAGCTCCATTCTAACTCGAAATCCATCTATTTTGAGGTAAATGTTCTTTGAGCATAGTGGGACGTTGTGTTAGTTTCAAATATGTTATTTCGTAAATGGGTACCACATGAGATTTTTATGTAACTCTAGACCCAAAGCTTAATAGTTAAATATAAGTTTCAATATTCTTCTATTTGCGAGTAAATAATGATTTTGATAGCGTGGCTTTTTGTCAAAGCTTCTCAAAAAGGGAAATCAGTGATTTAGCAAATTCTTTGGGGTTTTTTTGGACATCCAGGTAGGATAGGTTAAGCTTCTTCATATATTATGCTACCTCATTGTATGTTAGTGATATTAGTCTGTATATGGGGTAGGATTTAGGTATTGGAAGTATGATTAAGAATATTTGATTAGTTGGGCCGTTTAGGGTATCTTGGAACTGTTAACTTGAAATAATTAGCATAGTTATTCATGTCTAAGGTGATTTGGGTTGCATAGTTCATGTTTAGAAAGAAAATTCCTTAATTACTCATGCTAGGTTAAATTTTCCTTATTCATTCATGTTTATAATGTAATTATCTTTAGTTTCTTAAGTTAAGGAAAATTGCCTTAGTTGTTATTTTTTAGGTAGGATTGTCCTAGTTTTTCATATTTGGGAAGAATTATTATCTTGAGGATATTCATGGCTTATTAAACATCTATGAATGAACTTAGATACCTTATCCTAGTCTGGGTAAAATTTGCCTAAAATAGATTTCGTGGATTAGAAGTGGCCCCATCTAACCCACCTTAAACAAAGACTTTTGTTATCCTTGTGGACATAGTTAGGCATAATGTACTCTTATTAATGATTTTTTTGACACTTGAGGTGATTGAATATATTTATTGAGTATGTTAGTTGGGTATTAAAGGATTCATGGTAATGTCAAATATTTCTAATGATATTACTTATAAACACAATTAATGATATGATTTTATAAATATGGCTAATTATGTGTCTTACATATATGATCATTGGTATGGCTTTCGAATATGATTAATGACTTATATATATGATTATTGATATAGTTTTAAGATATAATTAATGACTTATATATATAATTATTGATATGGCTTCAGTATTTGATTAATGACTTATACATATAATTATTGGAATGGCTTTCAAATATGAATAATATTACATATCGATATTGTTAATGATATAGATATTGACGTAATTAATGACATGGCTTATAGATATGATATGGCTTATAGATATGATATGACTTATACATATAATATGTCTCATAGAAATAATGTAGTTTATATACACGATTAATGGATTATATATATGATTGGTGCTTATATACATGATTATTAAAATAACTTATGATTATGACTATTGACATGGATTATGGGCATAGATAATTTCATGATTTAATATATGCAGTGTTGGTATAGTTTATAAGGTCAATTTATTGTTATGGCTTGGTGATATGGTTCTTTTATATGGATTATAAGTATGAATTTTAGTTCAAGTTCGACATCTGATAATGATCTTTATAATATGAGTTCTGGTTCATGTTCGATAACTTATGATAATGATGATGATACTATTGAGTTTCAGTTCAAGTCTGATATTGGGAAATATATTTGGATGCATTCTTGGTTATGGCCTGGTAGATTGGTGATTTACGGCTATGTGATTACTTTGTTTCCTTGATTGTACCCTCAGGCTTATGGGGTCCTTCATTGGTTATTTTTTTTTCTATATTTATTGGCTTATAGGGGCCAAGGTCATAGTTATAATTGTGTGACTTTTATGTTATTATCTCATGTGTATTTATTTATGTATGTATAGTAGTGATGATATAGTCTAGTAGATTAGTTTATCGGTATGACTTAGTGATATTTTTTGTTTATAAGATTTTTAAATATGAGTTCTAGTTTAAGTCATAGAGTTGATAATGATCTTTATAATATGAGTCACGGTTTAAGCCTCGCAAATGGTGATAGTGATAATATTGTTATTAAGTTTTGATTCAAGTTCGACATTGGGAGCTATGTATGAGATAATACCATTCAGATGAATTCTTCATCATGGCATGTTAAATTAGTGATTATGGATATTCGATTGCTTAGTTTCATTGGTTGTACCCTCCAGGTTTATGGGGGCCCTATGTTGCGTTATTTATTTTTCCATACTTATTGGCTTATAGGGCCAATCTAATAGTTATAATTGTGTAATCTTTATGTTAATATCTCATATGTATTTATTTATGAATCTATAGTGGCGTCAGAGCGTACTTCTAGGTTTGACCCTTTTTATCTTAACTTAGTTTATTTTATCTTGTATCTTATAATTTTTATATGATGATTTAGCTTAGTCAGTTGATGATGCCTATGGAGTACCCATGTTTTAGTATTCATAATACACTTTTATACCTTTTAGGTACAGATCTGAGTACTAGTTATTGTCGTTGTTCAATATTCATAAAGGGTTAATTTTTTAGATTAGGTGAGCTCTTGGAATTAGAGTTCTCTTTTTTCCTTCTAGTTAACTTTCTTTGGTATTTTGTCTTTTAGATAGATTGTATTTGGCTATTCAGTATTCATAGTTCATTTGTAGCACTTCTTGTACCGACATTGCTGAGTTTTAGGATGGTTGTTTATTTTATATATATCTATTAGGCCTTTATGACTATACTATTGCTAGTTAAGTCTTTAATTATTAGTTTTTGACTTTTATGCCATTTTCTGCCAAGACACCCCATTGTATCTAGCTCCAGGATATGGGTTTACATACTTTCTAGTGGGATTAAGTAAGTGTGTTCATGACACTTTAATCGGGTAGTGACAAATTGGTATCAGAGCCTGGGTTTTCTTAGTTCAAGAGCAAGTGTCAAGTAGAGTCCTATATATTTGAACGATGATGTTCATTTCTTATCTTCGAGAGTTTATAAGGCATTATTAGTCATTCATAACTTCTTTCACTTATTTTCTACTTTGAGTTTGAGTTAGTTTCTAAACCATTCCTTTGGTTTCACTTTTTCACAAATGCTAGGACACGTGCTACTGCTACACGAGATGAGGGTCTCAAGACCAAGCCTATGGATCTTGTCACTATTTATGGACAAACTAGAGGTCATGGATAGACTCTAGATATGTCCCTAGTTAGAGACAAGGATATGTTGCCTTCGCCAGACCTTATTCTTGCTTCCAAGTCTGAGATTCTTCCACTACAGCCAGTGATGGTCTAGGGACCATCCCAGGCTCCACCTTGATTTTTATCTTCTTTAGTTATAAGAGAGGATTTGGTTTAGCTTTTCTAATTCGTTGGTGCTGCACCATATGATGCACAGTCTAAAAATCAGAGTGGTACTAAGGTAGGGGCACAGCCTGTAGCTATGTCTCCCAGCGTTGAGGTCCCTCATATATAGGTAGTTTCTAAACTAATAGTTTCCCAGCCTTTTATCTCTACTGAATACTAGAAGATGTTAGATAGATTCTTGAGGTTTACTCCACCTAGGTTTTCTAGTGCACCGAGAAAGGATGTGTATGAGTTCTTGACTGTTTTTGAGGATAAGCTCTATAATTTGGGTGTATTTAAGACTCGTAGTATGGATTGCACTACGTTTTAGTTGGACATGGAAGCTTGACATTGGTGGAGAGGCCATCTTGATTCCAGGCTAGCTGGATCTCCCCCTTGATAGGGAACCAGTTCTTTAAGATTATTTTGGAGAAGTATATGCCTCACAACATTAGGGGTTATTTGAGACATCAATTCTCAAGGTTGGAGTAGCGTTCCATGACTGTTGTGGAGTATCAGGCTCATTTTTATGAGTTGGCTAGGTATGCTACTTCTATTCTGACTACTGAGTATGAAAGGGTTTGTTGCTTTGTCTGTGGATTGAGACTACTTCTTTCACATGTCTATAAGTGTCTGGTTGTTGTGGGTTGGTCTTAGTTTGAAGTTTCTAATCATACTTAGCTCATGGAAAAGATGTTTCACGAGGTCCATGGAGGCAATGATAAGAGTCTGTGATATCAGGTTAGGTTTAAGTGAGATACATAATAGTTCACAGTCAAGAGGCAGTGCTTCTCAGGTTTGGTACACTCTGCATCAGTCATGTCATCATTAGTGTCAGTCCAGTAGACCCTTTCAGGATGCACATTAGATAACCGATGTAGGCCAGTCTAACTCCAATAATAATCTTGGCTAATATCATGATCTATCTTTGAGGATTTGTCTTTTAGATATTCTAAGCTTGGTGGTTATTCAAGGTCAGCTGGATCTTTTGGTTTCACTCCAACTCCTAGAGAATGTTATGGTTGTGGAAATTTTAATCCTTTCTTGAGGGATTGCCTCGTTCGTGGAGAAATTGTTACTTCAGCTCATATTTTTCCACCTATTAACGTAGTTTATTTCCCAGTTAGAAGTGGTATACGTGTTCATAGGAGTGTTCCCAAAGGTGCTCGTAGATATTCTCAGGCAAGAAGGACATGAAATCGATCAGGAGCCCAGCCAGGTGGCAGGCATGGTTAGTTGTATGCAGAACCTACTAGTGCCAAGGTTGATGTAACACCCCGATTTTCTGAATCAAAATGCTACACGGTGCTCATGACCCTAAGGGACCACAAGCTAACCCATGACTGATATTTGTACCTATAAACTACATATATAACGTAATAATGCAGAAAACATTAACATGTAGGCCAGAATGTTCAACTGAAGAAAGAATCTGTCAAAACATAATATCCATATAGGTGAAAGATACCTAAAATAGCTGAAAACTGAATTAAATCTGAACATACGTCTGAATACTGAATCTGAAAGCCTTTAAGTACTATATGAATAAGGATTTGAAGGAAGATGTCTCAAACTAACTCCGTAAATTGATAACTGGCTAAAATAATAATGAATAAATCAAATCATATTGTCCTCGAATGAAGAGGACTCACTGAATCACCGCGACTAGAAATGCTACTGCTACTTCTGGTCTGGAGGTCGCGTCTCTGAACCTATGGTGTAACAAAAGAAATCACCATAGCGCAAATACGTCAGTACAACTGAAGTACTGAGTATACGAGTGAGGTAGGCTAATGCAAAGGATTTACATGCATGAATAATGCTAATTGACTGACTGATATGAACGTAAGAGTACAAATATATATACATAGTAACTGAGATCCTGAATACGTGGTAGCTAAATTTGTATGCTAATACATAACTAGAACTGTAATTCTGATAACATGAGCGACTGTGTCTGACAGTCCTGATTTGGCAGAACTCCCTGAGTCCCATGCTATAACTATATTTGATAGTATCTAACAGTCCTGGTATACTGATAGCTAAAGAACTGTCTGAGTTCTTTTACTGAGACTGATACTGAAATTATAGGAGGTAGTTGTTTAACCGACATTCCCCATGTATGCCATTATGGCTAAGCTGGGGTTCAATCTCTACCTCAACTGGAGAGGTGTCAATACCGCGCCACTGGTAAGGACAGTTGCGAGTGACTCTTATCTGGAAGGTACTCAAAGTAAGAACAGTGGGACACTAAACTGACAGGTTAAGACACCTCGTCAACCTTAATCTGATAGGCTAAGACGTCTCAACCTACGCTGGCTTTATAGTTCTGGAACACAAGGATGACTACTAAGAAAGACACCCTAAACTGGTAGGTGAGTCCCCATCCTTGGGTTCACTCGGTACTAACTGCTACTCCCATCTGAATAAAATAAACATGATTCAACTGACTGTACATGGACAGATTAACTGACTTCCGTTGACTGACGGAGTAGTATTATTATTTGAGAGTTAATTGAGATCATGAGATTTCTGAGGTTTCCTGAGTCATATGACTGACTGAGTTCTATATATTATAGCTTGACTGAGATTATCGTGACAACATTACATGGCTCTAGGCATACAACTATGTTTTTTGGATACGAATACCCCCAGGACTCGATAGAAGGAAACTGACACACATGACATCACTTGATCACAAGATTTGAGTCCATAATTCATAATACGATGAGTAGGGGATATCATATTTCATATAGTTATTCAACATCTTAAACATTGTAGGGAATGCATGGATATATTTCGTGTACATATTGTATATCTCCATTAGCTTGCATGCTTCATACAGCCACAATAGCAACACATGAAAAGCATGGAATTCATATTGAAGTATATAGGTAACATGAACTTGTCATTTAGATATCATAGAACCATACAAACATGAATTTCTAGCATCCTAAGCATTTTATCAAACACCTTGCATGCATTCTTTAAGGCATAGGTGGATTTCATACTTGCACCATCTTAAACCACCTAAAGTTTATGGTTTTCAATTAACAAACATATATATTTCATGAAAATACCTTTAGACATCACATTCAACCTTAAAAAACAATCGTAAACATGTACATACTCATATCACCACTAAAATTTTACAAAATAATATTTAAAACATGGTTCTTGAGCTCTATGAATGGATTGGATCCATACATAAACACTACGCATACCTTAGTGATTGAATCTTGAAAGAGATCTAATGTTTCTGAAGGTTCTTGAAGAATTCCTTAGGCTTTGTCTTGAGGAGATGATCTTGACAGAAAACCCTAATCTTGTGGTTAAGAGTGTATGAGAGGGTTTTTAAGGTTCTTAACTGAAGAAAAAATGGGAAAATTATGCCTCTTTAGGGTTATAAGTCATGAAAGGCGAAGGAAAAGAACAAAATACCCTTTTGAAATAAATTTCCAGTTGCTGAAAATCATAGCTGACGACATTTGTGACAAGGCATCAAAAATGTGGTAAGCCGTAAAAATGTCATCACACAAGAGCTGGAATTGATGGTTTCTTCCTAAGTTTGACAACATTTGGGACAAAATGTCACAAATGTGGTAAGATACCACGAATTTCATCATTTACGAGCTAGTTTATGCCTAAGGATGACAACATTTGTGACAAGGCATCACAAATATGGTAAGCTACCACAAATGTCGTCACTTAGGAGCTGGTTTCTGCCTGAGGCTGATGACCTCCGTGATAGGGTGTCACAAATATGGTAAGCTACCACGAATGTCACCACTTAGGATCTGGTTTCTGCCTAAGGATAACGAACTTCGTGATAGGGCATCACAAATGTGGTAAGCTACCACGAATGTCATCACACTATTTCTAGCCTGACATGCTGGAGTAAAATAGGAATAAATTTTTCCTCCGATATCGGAATTAGGAAAAATATGTATTGTTAGAAATATAATTCAATTATCTATCTATTGATAGGTCATGTGCTAAAAAATTCCAAGTATAATGAGGGATATACTCGTTTGAAGTTGACTATACCAATATCTTTCTCAAGAATTCAATCGGTAAGGAATATTTTGATTCGTCTGATAGCTGGGAGTTATTTGAAGCCTTAATATATATCTTAATCATAAAACTATAAAAGAACCATGATGTACTATGCATGAGCTTGGTACGTGGCTCTAATATTGGTTTGGATTTTTTTGGGTATTAAAATATCTCACCCTTGGAAACATTCATCCTCGAATAATGACTGCTTGAGAGGGGATAAGAGATAAAATGACGCATACACTGATCATTCTCAAATGGCACATGATTTTAGGACTGAATTGAATTATAAAATAAATATAGCACAACTAAACATACATATCTGATGCATAACTGATACGCTGAACTCATGAATGAATGATAAGCTATGCACTGATACTTGATACCAATTTTGTACTGGAATTTTGAACATGTAACTGAATAATCTTAAAGAAAATGATTACCTAGAGCTACGTCTGAATTAGTGGAGAAAATATGAGGGAACTTGGTTTGCATGTCTGCTTATGCTTCCCAAGTAGGTCCCTCCATAGACTGATTCCGCCAAAGAACCTTGACTAGAGGGACTTCTTTGTTCCTCAGCCTATGAGTCTGATACTCGAGGATTTTGACTAGAATCTCTTCATAAGAGAGGTTATTCTAAATGTCAACGCTCTTAATAGGGACTATAAATGATGGGTCACCTATGCACTTCTTGAGCAAAGAAAACATAGAAGACTGGGTGAACTGGGGCTAGATCTGAAGGCAATTTGATTATACCAATATCCTTCTCAAGAATTCAATCGGTGAGGAATGTTTTGATTTGTCTGATAGCTAGGAGTTATTTGAAGCCTTAATATACATCAAACTTAATCACAAAACTATAAAATAACTATGATGTACTATGCATAATCTTGGTACATGGCTCTAATATTGGTTTAGATTTTTTGGGGTATTACAGTTGAGTCTTCGGATGCTGTTATTATAGGTACAATTTTGGGGTGCCACCAGTAGGCTTTTTCTTTGTTTGATTCTGGATATACTTATTCTTATGTGTCTTCTTATTATGATCCATGATTAGACTTATCTTAGGATTCGTTATCTATGCCATTATGTGTATCTACTCCCATGGGTGATTCTTTAGTAGTGGATTGGGTTTTTATTTCATGTTTATGACTATTCGAGGGTTTGATACTCATACTGATCATAAGATATTAGACATAGTGGATGTTTGTTATGAGCAAAACCAGGGCTAGGCTGTGATTGGTATCTCAAGTCCTACGTAGATCAGAGATCACCCCCTGCACCTAACAAAAAAAATACATTATCTCTCAAGGTCAGATAAATTTTGAACATAATAAGATAGCATGCAACAACTTAAGGAAATTCAAAACATATCTATAACCGACGATCGTGATCAGCAAAACAACCAATCAACACCACCTAATATCCATAGTAATCTAAACAAAGCCTTCTAAACAAAGAACCAAAATTGAATATCAATGAAGTGTCGGGACATGCCCCCGACTATATCCAAAAGCAAGTCAAAATTGTCTGAGACATAAAAGACCAAACAATGAAATGTAGACTTCCGATGTATAGAAGATCACCACATAGATGTCAACACACGAGTTGATCTCGAATCCTAATCAATAAGTAGAAGGAGTATAAGTATGACAAATTCCTACATCGCATGGGTATACAATATCTGAAGATGGTTAGTGTAATATCCCATATTTCCTTAGCATAATCTAAGTCCCAATGAATGAGTATTTGTATATAAAATTTTCAAAATACTCATTATTTACTAGTTTAGATCCTGGCATTCCGTAGGAAATTGAATTAGCTTTCCAATGATATAAGATTTACCTATATCTGATAACCGGGTAAGATGTTATGGTGATTTTAAGCCTCAGTAGTTAAACACCTTCATTTAGACTCTTAGTGAGTTGCGGAGACAGTCTAAATGACAATTGTCAAAAACCAATGGGCCTCCATGATGTTGGCATGTTATGCCATAGGCTCAGTTCAGAATTGTCAATTTCCAGTGATCCCAGGTGATACCATCGCATCGTAGTGACATTCCAAGTCGTAAACAAGATGGCAACGTGATTGCACCGCATCACGCCACTGTGAATTTTCCCAATTATCCAATTCCAGTGACACGGCGCAATAGTGCCATGTCGTGCCAGCCCATAAAATCAGGAATTTTTTAGTAATTCTGAGTTTTAAATTTGAGGGAATTAAAGTCTTTTTCCCCTCACCCTAGTCAGCCTTTAACACCAAAATCCCCTCATAGTTAACCTATTACTTCATTATTCACTCAATTTTCCCCTAATTCAAGAGCTCTCTCTCTAAAATACAAACCCTAGCTCTCAAGAATTAAGGTCAATCCTAAGAACTTCTCCAAGAACTCATTAGATTAAGGTATGTCAGATGTTCATCCATGAATTCCTTTCATCCATGGAGTCCAAGTATCCTATTTAAATTACAAAATTGTGATATTTTCAATTTAATTGATTTTAAATTGTGATTTCACCCATGAATCTCCACGTACTATTGATTTTATACCATGATTCAATGAAGTTATTGTTGTTCTTCAATCCTCCATGTTTTAATATTATTATTTATTGAACTAAACAACGAATTAATACTATTATGTTGAATTCATGCTATATCTATAAGTTCCATGACATTTCTATGATTGTTTTAAACCATGAACTACAAGTGTTTGATAAAATTCCTACAAAAGTGATTGATTTAATAAAAGCCTTCATGTTTTGTGCCCCAAGCTTTTGTGTCATTTTACCATTGTTTTTTTTTTAGTCCTGAAGGTATTAAATACCCAAAATCCATTGTTGTTTATTTAGTCCAGTCTCAGGACATTACAGAATAGTCTTTAGAACATACTATGAGTATTATTAGAATAGTCAGATACCAGTCAGTTAAACTCAGAACCGTCTAGTATTTCAGTGTCTTTCAATTGGGAGTAGGATTTAGCACTGAGTTAGTGTAGGGATGGCAGCTTCCCCATCAGATAGGCAGAGTCGTTAGTAGCAGTGCCTATACTCCAGAACTATGTAGCTAGTGTATGATATGAGAAGTGACCCATCAGATTGGGCATAACTATATCGTAGGGGTCACTGATGTTCTAGTGTTTTACAGAACATTTAGCATCATTTTCTTAGAAAAATTATATGTTTTCAAGCAACCAAAGCGATATTTAATGAAGGTTTTTAGTGTTTCAGTGAAAGGGGATAACCACCGAAGAAAAATGGAAAAAGTAGCAGAAAAAGAGAATTGACGGTTAAAATGACTGACCGTTAGACAAGGGACGGACCACCATACTGACCGTCAGCTCCTATCCAAAAGCTTTCTTCCAAAAGGACTCCGCGATAGTAAAAATAACGGACCATCAGTCCATCGACAGAATGCCAGGTGTAACTTCAGTTATTATCCATAAGCTGCCTTCCAAAAGGACTCCGCGACGGTAAAAATGGAAGACCGTCAGTCCATCGATGGACAGCCAGGTGTACCGTCAGTTCTTATCTAGAAGCTTCTTTCTAAAAGGACTCCATAATGATAAAGATGGCAGACCATCAGTCCATCGATGGATCGCCAGGTGTACCATCAGATGTTATCCAGAAACTGTCATTTGGATGAGTCGAGTGACGAGAAAGATGGTGAACCGTCAGATCTTGGATGGTCCGTCATACGGACCGTCAAATAGGACACGTTTTTTCCATTTTTAAATTTTAAATTCTTTTTTTTAGCTGGGATATAAATACTAACTTTTAGGGTTAAGAACACATCTTTAACCTTTTACAAGTTTTCTTCTCATCTATTGAACTTCTTGGTATCCAAGTACTTTGGGGAATTTTAGTATCAAATAACTGATCATTGAAGATTCAAGAATTTATTCTTGGGATTCTTTGTAAGTAGACATTCCATTTATTTATGAATAATACAAGAATGAATTCTTTATCTTCTATGGAGTGTTGTGATTAAATCTCATAACTAGGGTTATGGGATCCTTAATGTGAAATGCACCTATGGGTTGGGAATCAATTTGAGTTCCATAATTGAATAACATTGCATAAACATTTCTTCAATTTCATGACTTTTCTTGGCTGCAAACTTGAAGAGTAAGCCATAGAACAGCACTTGTCTGAGAGGAAAATGTTTGTGGGGAAAAAAGGTGTGTACATGAATTCTAAGGGCCTTAACCTTTACAGTGATAGCTAATTCCCTAATAAGATTAGCTTACATGAGAACTAGGTTGAAAGAATAAGGCATTTGAGAGAATTATAGGATAATTTATCCATTTAGGTTGAGAAACTAATGGATATAGAATAGGATTTAACCTTTCTTGCAATTGAATTTGTTAAGTGAAATTCATAAATAATTCACAACCCAAATGATGTTGGCATTTTGGTGATCATAACCCTGGTTTGATTAATCTCATAAAGTTACAAAATAAGGAGAAAACCATTAGTTGAATGAATCTTGTTAAAATTTATAATTTTATAAATTAAAGAGAAACCAAACCCCATTTTGGTTAAGAAACTCGGATCAATAGTCTAATAACAATTACGACACTTAGTGAGCACAGTATTCCCTGTGGGATTCGACACCCATCGAGTTGGGTTCTATATTTGACAACGATCGTTTACATTCTCGTATCAGATTTGTAATTTACTTTTTGTTTGTTGTTTTATTTTTGAATAGGCTGACTTTTGTGCATGCCAAATACGTGGAGATCGGGTCAACCATTATTACCTATAAATCTTGAACCACATCTCATTGGCAGAATGGATGCGCAACGAGACCCTAAAAGAATAACTGCTCAACAGGAGCAGGTTAGGTTAGCTGTATTGGTAGCTGCGCAAGTAAACCAGCAGAACACTGATAATCCAGGTCGGGCACCAAATCCTAATGATGAAGATCTGGGTGATGATGAACTATTAAATTCAAGGCATGCATATGATTTGGCTGCACCTGTCAATAGAGATCGCCATGCTAGCATGAGACCGGAACGCAGAGTTGTGCAGTTTGTTTTTGATGATGACGATGATGAACTGGATGGGGCTGGTGCCACAGGGGCTATTATTCCTCCGCCTTTAGCACCCGGATCCAAGTTTAACATTACTAGCACTATGATCCAGCTGCTGCAACTCAAAGGGTTATTTGGTGGACTTGCAGGTGATGATCTGAATATGCATCTAATTAATTTTATCTCAACATGCAAGTCGTTTGACAATCTAGGAGTTGGTCAGAATGCAATTCGTCTGTGCCTATTTCCATTGTCTCTATCTGGAGAAGAATCTCTATTACAAATTGGAGGCAACTGAAAGACGCTTTCCTAGAAAGATTCTTTCCACCGTCCAAGATAGCATAATTGAGAGATGAGATAAGCAATTTTTAGACAGCTTCCAACTGAGGCTCTCCATGAAAATTGGGAGAGGTTCAAGAAGAAACTTATGCAGTGCCCAAATCATCAGATGACAAATGTCCATTTGATGGAGATATTATATAGAGACTTGAATTAGGTGACCAAGCCAGTTGTAGATAATGTTGCGGGTGGGTCATTCATGTATCTCACCTTTATTGAGGCATCTCAGATGCTAGATCATATGACAAAGCAGAGTAGATCGTGGCATACTAGGGATTCTGAGGTAACAAGCTCTACTGTATCTATTGGTATGACTGCAGAACAGAGGCGAAGGGAAGAGAAATATGACCAATATATGGATCACATGAAAACGTATATGGACCTTCTCACTAAGCATTTATTATCAAGGAAGATAGAGAAGGTTAAAGTTATTGCATCATAGGGAAGAGCTGACTCCGATTCCAAAGAGAAAGCAAATTACTTAAATAATCAGGGGGTTTCCGAGGTAGTGGCCAAGGAAACCAAGGTCGGATCTATAATAAAAATTTCGGATACAAGCACCGAGACCAAGGGAATAGGAAGAATAAGAATGACAGGAACGATTTGTATGTCCCTCCTAGAAATCATGAAGCTGCTGCATCTAGCTCTAGGAAGTTGTCTATGGAGGACATGATGGCCAAGATATTGAAAGGAGTAGAGGCAACCAACACGGTAGTTTATAGTGTCCACATCATATAATTAGTGGTAGACTTCTTTGTTGTGAGGGCAATCAAAGTTTTACTGAATTTTCTTTTATCCATGGGATGTAACATTCATGTTTGTGTGCTGAATTATAAAAAATGCTGGGTGTGGATTCTATTGTGTTAAATGTATGAGATTAAGCTGATAAGTGAATGTTTGCATAAGAGAATATTTCAATGGTTGGTTGCCTGTCATTTTATTGTTCATGTGCCAAGTTGGTGTTTCATTTCATGAGTACAAGCAATGATCTTAAGTTGAGGGTGTTGATGTTCCTGTGTTTTACAGAACATTTAGCATCTTTTTCTTAGTAAAATTGTATGTTTTCAAGAAACTTGAGTTATATTTAATGAAGGTTTTTAGTGTTTCGGTGAAAGAACATAACCACAGAAGAAAACTGGAAAAAGTAGTAGAAAAAGGGAATTAACGGTCAAAATGATGGACTGTCAGACATGGGATGGACCACCATACTGACCATCTGCTCTTATCCAGAAGCTTTCTTCCAAAAAGACTCTGCGATGGTAAAGATGGCGGACCGTCAGTCCATCGATGGACCACCAGGTGTACCGTCAGTTCTTATCTAGAAGCTGCCTTCCAAAAGGACTCCGCGACGGTAAAGATGGCGGACTATCAATCCATTGACGGTCCGCCAGGTGTACCATCAGTTCTTATCCAGAAGTTGCCTTGCAAAAGGGCTCCGCGATGGTAAAGATGGCAGACCGTCAGTCCTTCGAAGGACTGCCAGGTTTACCGTCAGATGTTATCTAGAAACTGCCATTCAGATAAGTCAAGTGACGGGAAAGTTGGTAGAACGTCAGATTAGATGGTCCGTCATATGGACCGTCAAATGGGATGCGGTTTTTCCATTTTTAAATTTTAAATTCTTTATTTTAGCTGGGATATAAATACCAACTTTTAGGGTTAAGAATGCATCTTTTACCTTTTACAAGTTTTCTTCTCATCTATTGAACTTCTTGGTATCCAAGTACTTTGGAGAATTTTAGTATCAAATAACTGATCATTGAAGATTCAAGATCTGATTATCGGGATTCATTGTAAGTAGACATTCCATTTATTAATGAATAATACAAGAATGAATTCTTTATCTTCTATGGAGTGTTGTGGCTAAATCTCATATCTATGGTTATGAGATCCTTAATGTGTAATGCACCTATGGGTTGGGAATCAATTTTAGTTCCATAATTGAATAGCAATGCATAAACCTTTCTTCAACTTCATGACTTTTCTTGGTTTCAAACTTGAAGAGTAAGCTCTAGAACACCACTTTTCTGAGAGGAAAGTGTTTGTGGGTAAAGGATGGTGTTTACATGAATTCTATGGGCCTTAACCTTTAGAGTAATAGCTAATGCCCTAATAGCATTAGCTTACCTGAGAACTAGGTTGAAAGAATAAGGCATCCTATGAGTTGGAGAGAATTATAGGATAATTTATCCATTTAGGTTGAGAAACTAATAGATATAGAATAGGATTTAACCTTTTTTGCAATTGAATTTTTTATGTGGAATTCATAAATAATTCACAACCCAAATAATGTTTGCATTTTGGTGATCATAACCCTGGTTTGATTAATCTCATAAAGTTACAAAATAAGGAGAAAATTATTAGTTGAACGAATCTTGTTACAATTTATCATTTTTCAAATTAAAGAGAAACTAAACCCCTATTTTGGTTAAGAAACTCTGATCAATAGTCTAATAACAACTACGACACTAAGTGAGCACAGTATACTCTGTGGGATTCAACACCCAACCAAGTTGGGTCCTATATTTGATAGAGACCGCTTAAATTCTTGTAAGAGAGTTGTAATATGGGTGTATCAGTCACCCGTCAATTCAGGCTTGACACCCTTAGTCCATTGAACATTTTATTAGTTTAATGGATCCACACAACCACCGTTAGTACCCGTAGCATGGTATTAACTCCCTTCAAACTAGGGTTATAGGGTGGCCCCAATTATCTCAAATTAGGTAATTTCGGTTAGATGTACCTCCCACAGTCTTAGCTACTGTCTCAGTTACAGTCCTAGTTCAGATATTCAATCTTAGGGTTGTTTGACCAAAGAACACAGATTTCAATTATTTATGTATTTCAGTTTACAAATTTTACTCAGTTCACGTTATATGCTTGGTCATGCATCCTCAGTATCTATAGATTTTCACGTATCTTCAGTATTTATGGATTTTCATGCATACTTAGTAGTTATAGATTTCCAGATATTCGTACTACCTACAAATTTTATGCTCCATATTCTATACTCCATGTTTTACATGCTTATTTAGTTAATTATTAGTTCTACTCATAAAACCATGCATATCAGCCTACCTCATTTAGAATACCAGTATATTAAAAGTAATGATCGTATACCTTTTCTTTTGTGCTATAATCTTCTATATCATAGGTTCTGACACTCAGTTCTCAGCTCACGATTAGACTTATTAGATCGTAAGCAGTGGCAGTATGAGTCCTCAACTTTGAGGATAGGCTTACTTTATTTCATGTCTTAGTTTAGTAGTTAGTTGGAGTTAGTTGGGGACTTTCCCATCAAATTACTGTCATTTAGTTTTAGAGTAGTCTTATCAGACATTAGACTCAGTTATTCATTATTCAGACATTACAGTTAGTTATCTAGTTTATCAGTATTTTATCAAATTCAGTCAGTTATTTCTATAGACTCATATTTAGTTTTGAATTTAGTTATTAAAACCTTATCACATGTTAGTATTCTGCATTTATGATCATGTTATCCAGTGTTCACAGCAGGTACCAGCTCATGGGTTAGCTTGTGGTCCTTCGAGAATATAAGTCGTGTGACGCCCAGGGTGTACGCTCATGGTGTTATAAATTTGGTATCAGAGCCTAAGGTTTTAATGTGTTCTAGGAAGTCTAAAAGCTGTATCAAGTTGAGTCTTGTGCATGGGTGTGTAGCGTACCGCACTTATGGATGAGAGGCTACAAGGAATTTCGGAATATGTTTCCCTTCTTTCAGTAATCATGTCATGCGAGTTAGAATGATCTCAAGTGAAACCCCCTTTTTAATCCATTTCTTCCTTATTCTTATAGAACATGTCACCCAAGAAGAATGGAAGAAGAACAGGAAACCAGCCAGCCCCTCAGCCCATCTAGGCAAATCCTCTAGACAAGCATGTCTCTCGCACATAATTCAGATCTACATTCACTACTCTAGCAAACTCTGTAGTAGCACAAAATGAATGACCAGCAGCTATTTTGGCTAGCCCAGTGGCCAATATTATTGCAACCAAAATTTTGGATTTTACCTGAATGAATCCTCATTTTTTCACAGAATCCAAGTCTGAAGATGATCCACAAGAATTTTTAGATATGGTTCAGAATATCACAGCAGCTATTGGGGTGAGATCTAGTTAGAGTGTTGAGATGACTACATAACAGTTGCAGGATGTAACCCATACTTTGTTTAAGCAGTTGAAGGTTGATAGAGGTGTAGATGCAGGGCCTGTAGAATAAGATATTTGCCATAAATTTCTTAGACAAATTGTTCCCATTAGATTTGAGAGAGGACAAGGTGTAAGAGTTTATTAAATTGAGGCGAGGCAGAATGAGCTTGTGGTAGTACTCCTTAAAGTTTACTCAATATAGCTAGATATGCTCTTCATGTGGTAGCTGATAACAAGTATAAGATGAGTAAGTTTGTGTCTAGTATATCTGATAGTGTGGTTAAGGTGTGTAAGAATGCAATGCTGATTAGTGAGATAGACATGTCTAGGATGATGGTCCATGCTCAACAGAAAGAGGAGTAGAAGATTAATAAGAGGGAAAGAGAAAACAAAAGGACTAGGACAGGTAGTTTTAACTTCAGCTAGCAAAAGTCAAAGGGTAATACCTGTCCTCAGTTTTATTAGAGGTCTTCAACCTTAGAACCTTATTCATCTAGTGCTCCCGTACCCAAATTCAAAAATTATAATAGGGATAAAGCACCTGGCTCTATGTCCCAGGTCAGTGTTAGTAGTGCTCGTACAAATCCTCTATGTTAGAAATATTGCAGATATTATTAGGGTGAGTATAAAGAGGGTAGTGATGTGTGCTTCAAGTGTGGTAAGTCAGGCCATCGGATTCGATAGTGTTGGGTAGCTGCTCAGAATGGTAGGGATTTGCGCTAACAAAGCTAGTTCAATTTGTTCTCAATTACATCCGATCGCCCAACTCAGCAAGGTACCGCTCCCAGTGCTACTAGGGGTTAGTGGCTAAATATATTATATGATCTTCAGTCCCGCTAAGATCAAGAAAATTATCCTAATGTAGTTACTTGTATGTTGTAGGCCTTTCACTTACATGTTTATGCCTTACTACACCCTGGAGCTTCTCTTTCTTTTGTAACTCCATATATAGCCATCAATTTCAGATTTGTCCTGAAACTCTAGCAAAGCCTTTTTTAGTTTCTACCTCGGTAGGCATTTCTATTATAGACAAATAGGTATACAGGAACTTTCCAATCATAATATCTTAGAAAGTTACTTCAGTTGATCTCGTAGAGTTAGAGATGACAGATTTTGACGTCATTCTCGGCATAGATTAACTCTACTCATGCTATGCCTCAGTGGATTGTAGAAATAGAATAGTACATTTTCAATTCCCAAATGAACCATCCCTTGAATGGAGAGGCAGTACCACAGCTCTTAGAGGTCAGTTGATTTCGTACCTTAGAGCAAGAAAAGTGATATCAAAGGGTTGTATTTACCATTTTTGTCTGAGTCAAAGGCTCTAACTCAAAACCTTAGACTCTTGAATCAATTCCAATAGTAAATGAATTCTTAGATATATTTCTTGAAGATCTTCCTAGATTTCCTCCAAAAAGAGAAATTGACTTCAAAATAGACCTTCTTTCAGATACTCAAAAAATCTCTGTTTTGCCATACAAAATGGCTCTAGCAGAACTCAAGGAGTTGAAAGAATGCTTAAGGGATCTTCTATATAAGGGATTTATCAGACCAAGCGTCTCCTTGTGAAGTGCATCCGTTCTATTCGTGCGTAAGAAAAATGGTTCTCTTAGAATGTGCATAGACTACTGTCGGATGAACAAAGTCATAGTCAAGAACAGATGTCCACTTCCAATAATCGATACTTGTTTGATCAACTTTAGGCTGCCAACTATTTTTCAAAGATAGACCTCAAATTAGGCTATCATCATCTTAGAGTCAGGGAATGTGACATTCCAAAAATAGATTTTTGAACTCGGTATGGTCACTTTGAGTCTCTATTTATGTCCTTTGGTCTCATGAATGCCCCATCAGCCTTCATGGATTTGATGAACCAAGTGTTCAAAAAGTACTTGGACATGTTCGTCATAGTCTTCATTAGTGGCATTCTTATTTACTCCCGTAGCCAAACTGATCATGCAGACCATCTCAGAATAGTATTACAAACTCTTAGAGCTCACCAGTTATTTGCTAAATTCAGTAAGTGTAAATTCTGGCTAAGATCAGTAGCTTTTGTTGGCTATATTATTACTGGTGATGGCATTAGAGTTGATCCTCAAAAGACTGGAACAGTCAAAAACTATCCTAGACCCATCTCTCCATCAGACATCAGGAGTTTCTTAGGTTTAGCTGGCTATCACCATTAGTTTTTTAAAGGACTTTATTCTATTACATCCCCCATGTCCAGATTGACTCAGAAGAAAGTTAAGTTTCAGTGGTCAAATTTTTGTGAGAAGAATTTTTAGGAGTTGAAGACTCGACTCGCCTCTGCCCCATTTTTTACCTTGCCAATTAGTTCAGATTGGTTTGTTGTGTGCTGTGATGCATCCAGAGTAGGTTTAGATTGTGTACTCATACAGAGAGGTAAGGTTATATCCTATGCCTCTAGACAACTTAAACCCCATGAGAATAATTACCGATTCATGATCTTGAGTTAGCAGCAGTAGTATTCGCCTTAAAGATTTGGAGGCATTACTTTTATGGTGAGCTCATTGATATTTTTACTGACCATAAGAGCCTACAGTATTTTTTCACTAAAAAATATTTTAATCTGTATTAGAGAAGGTGGTTAGAGTTATTGAAGAATTATGACATGACTTTTTTTTATCATTTGATCAAGGCCAATATTGTGGCTGATGCTCTCAGTAGGTTAATTATGGATATTGTTGATCATGTTGAGGATGGAAATAAGAAGTTAGCTCAGGAAGTCTATTAGCTTGCCCGACTAGGTGTCCACCTAGTTGATTCAGTAGAAGGTAGTATATGGGTGCAGCGTAGCTCAGAATTATCTCTAGTTTTTGAGGTGAAAGAAAAGCAAGATAGAGATCAATGTTTATTTTAGTTGAAAGAATTAGTTAGAGATCAGAAAGTGGAGGTTTCTCCTAAAAGAGAGATAGTGTATTGCTCTGTCAGGGAAGATTGTATGTTCCTATTGTAGATTACTTGAGGTAATGAATCCTTATAGTGGCTCATGGTGCACATTACACTATTTATCTAGGGGACACTAAGATATACTGTGATTTACAGAAGATCAATTAGTGGAGTGGCATGAAGAGGGATATCGCAGAGTTTGTGGCTAAGTTCTCTATATGCCAGCAAATTAAGATTTAGCACAAGAAGCCTAGTGGATATTCCTACATGGAAATAGGAGGAAGTTAATATAGACTTTGTGATGGGTTTGCTTCATACTCATCATTAGCATGATTTTATTTGTGTTATCATAGACTGGATAACCAAATTAGCTTATTTCTCATAAGTTCATACCTCTTATTCAGCTGAGGACTATGCAAAAATCTATCTCAGAGAGTTGGTCATGTTAAACGGTGTTCCCTTATATATCATCGAAGATAGAAGTACCCAGTTTACCTCTTACTTTTGGAAAGAATTACAAAATTTTATTGGTACCAAAGTCCATTTCAATACAGCTTTCCACTCTCATACAGATGGTCAAGCAGAACGGACTATTCAGACTCTAGAAAATATGTTGAAAACATGCATTGTTGATTTTAAAGGTAGTTGGGATGACCACTTGCCTTTGGTTTTATTCACATATAATAACAACTATTATTCCAATATCTGTATGGCTCCATTTGAGGCTCTCTATGGTAGGAGATGTAGATATCCAATTTGTTAGTTTGAAGTAGGTGAGGCCATAGCAGTAGGGCTTGACTTGGTTTTTTATGTGTTAGAGAAGGTTCAGTAAATCAAAGAAAGGCTTAGGGTTACCCAGAGGCGACAAAAATCATATGCAGATGTGAGGAGAAAAGATCTCAATTTTGAGGTCGATGATTTTGTTTACTTAAAAATCTCTCCCATGAAGAGAGTCAAGAGATTTGGAAAGAAAGGGAAACTCAGTCCCCGATATGTTGGTCCCTTCAGAATTCTCTGTCATTTTGTAAAGTTAACTTACGATCTTGAGTTTTCTGCAAATTTAGTCTCAGTACACCCAGTGTACTATGTCTCATTATTGAAAAAGTGTATTGGTGATCCAGCTGTGGTTTTTCCCTTAAAAAGTGTAGATATTCAGAATAGTATTTCATGTGAGGAAGTTCTAGTCAAAATTCTTAATCATTAAGTTCATAGACTAAAGAAAAAATAAGTTTCATTCTTCAATGCTCTTTGGCAGAATCAGTCCAATGAGGGAGCGACTTGGGAAGTAGAGGCAGATATGCGGACCAAGTACCCTTATCTATTCTCCATGAATCCACATTCAGTATAGGGTACTAATCTTCTTAATATTTTTCTCTATCATGCTCAGTTTCAGTTTCACATCATGTTCACGTCAGTCATGCATTCATAGGTCGGTTCATTCATGCATTCCATGCATCAGATATACATGTTCAGGGTGTAAGATCAGTCCATCATTTTTCCCTCAACTTAAATAGTCTCATTTGAGGATGAATGATCCCAAGGCGAGATATTATAATACCCCGTATTTCCTAAGCATAATCTAAGTTCCAATTCATGAGTATTCATATATAAAATTTTATAAATACTTATTATCTACTAGTTTAGAGATTGACATTGCGTACGAAATTGAATTATCTTTCCAACGATATAAAATTCACCCAAATTTAATAATCGGGTAAGAAGTTATGGTGATTTTAAGTTTCAGTTATTAAACACCGTCATTTTGACCCTTAGCGCATCGTGGAGCCATCCTAGATTAAAATTATCGAAAACCAGTGGGCCTCCATGATGTTGGCGTGTTGCTCCATAGGCTCAGTTCAGAATTGTCAATTTCCAGTAATCCCATGTGATACCACCACGTCGTGGTGAGATTCCATGTCGCAAACAAGGTGACAAAGTGATTGGGCTACATCATGCTACTATGCCTTTTCGCAATTGTCCAATTCTAGTGACATGGCATGATAGCGCCGCATCGAACCAGCCCGTAAATAAGGAATTTTTCAGTAATTCCGAGTTTTAAAGCTCAGGGCATTAAAGTCTTTTTCCCCTCACCTAAGTCAACCTTTTACATGAAATTCCCCTCTAATTAACATATTACAACATTATTCACTCAAATTTTCCTCAAATTGAAGATCTCTCTCTCTAAAATACAATCCCTAGCTCTCAAGAATCAAAGTCAATCCCAAGAACTTTTACAATAACTCATCAGATTAAGGTATGTCAGATGTTCATCCATGGATTACTTTCATCCATGGAGTCCAAGTATCCTATTTAAATTACAAAATTGTTATCTTTTCAAGTTAATTGATTTTAAATTATGATTTCACCCATGAATCTCCATGTACTATTGATTTTATACCATGATTCAATTAAGTTATTGTTGTAATTCAATCCTCCGTGTTTTAGTATTATTATTTATTTAACTAAACCATGATTGAATACTATTATGTCAAATTCATGCTATTTCTTTAATTTCCATGACGTTCCTACGTTGTTTTAAACCATGAACTACAAGTGTTTGATAAAATGCCTACAAGAGTGATTGATTTAATAAAAGACTTCATTCTTTGTCCCCCAAGCTTTAGTTTCATTTTACCATTGTTGCTTTTAAGTCCTAGGGGTATTTAATACCCGAAAGCCATAGATTTTTATGTAGTCTAGTCTCAGTACATTACACAATAGTCTTCAGAACATACTATGAGCATTATCAGAATAGTTAGTTACTAGTTAGTTAAACTCAGAACAGTTTAGTATTTCATTGTCTTTCAGTGGGGAGTAGGATTTAGTACCGAGCGAGTGTAGGGATGGCCATTTCCCCGTCAGATAGGCAGATTCATTAGTAGCAGTCCCTATACTTTTGAACAACGTATCCAACATAGGATATCAAAAGTCACCTGTCAGATTAGGCTTGACTAGCATGACACCCTTAGTCCTTTGGACATTATATCAGTTTAGTGGATCCACACAGCCATCGTTAGTACCTGTGGAATGGTATTAAATCCCTTCCAATTGGAGTTATAGGTTGGACCATAATTAGCTCAAATTGGGGAATGTCGGTAAGATGATACCTCCCACAGTCTCAGATACAGTCTCAGTTACAATCCCAACTCAGTTATTTAGTCTTAGGGTTGTTTGATCAAAGCATACATATTTCAGTTCTTTCAGTATTTTAGTTTACAGATTTTACTCAGTTCATGTTATATGCTTGGTCATGCATCCTCAGAATCTATAGATTTTCATGTATCTTTAGTATTTATAGATTTTCATGCATACTCAGTATTTTTAAATTTCCACATAATCCCTGTAGCTACAAATTTCATGCCCTCTATTCAGTACTCAAGCTTTATATGCATATTCAGTTAATTATTAGTTCTTTTCATGAAACCATGCATATCATCCTACCTTATTTAGCATAACAGCACATTCGAAGTATTGATCTCATACCTTTTATTTTGTGTTATGATGTATTATAACATAGGTTCTGATGCTCAGTTCCCCGCTCATAATTAGACTTATAAGATCCTCAACAATAGTACTAATGAGTCCTCATACTTCGAGGAAAAGTTTACTTCATTTCATGCGTCAGTTTAATAGTTAGTTGGGACCTGTCCCATTAACTTTCAGTCATACAATTTTAGAGGCTTATCAAACATTAGAGTTAGTTAGTCAATATTTAGACATTACAGTTAGTTATGTAGCTTATCAGTATTTTATCAAATTCAGTAAGTTATTTCTATAGACTCCTATTTTAGTTTTGAATTCAGTTATTAAAACCTTATGGCATGTCAGTATTCTTCCGCATTTATGATCATGTTATCTAGTGCACACAACAAGTATCAGATCATAGGTTAGCTTGTGGGCCCTCGGGACTGTAAGCACCGTGTGATGCCCAAGGTGTACTCTCGAGGTATTACAATTAGCGGTTAGATCACTAGCATGAAACTCATGGATAAAGTTCACTTAATGACAGGGCCAACAGTTCAAATCATTCAAAACCAATGCACATAGTCAAATGCATATATATATATATATATATATATATATATATATATATATATTTCATGCCGAGATAGGGAACAAGGTTTAACATAGGATTTAAAACATTAGCTTGGATTGTGTATCTCAACCTTCATAATTGTACCCACGGGCTATATGGTCCCCAACTCTCACCCCTTTGTCGGGTACTAGTGCATTTACCCATATAAACCATAGAATAATATCATATATATGTCTAGGGACTCGAACCTTCCAATCATATACTAAGGTGACTTAAGCATCCGATCAAGTGATGATTTATGGGGGACTAGAACCTCCCGAATCATGTAATAATAATAAGGAGGACATGAACCTACCTAGTCACTTTGACCCCTGTATCGACAAATGTGGTTTCTAGCATCGGTAACTCGGACCAACTTGATAAAATAGTAGTTTGACTTTCTTTAGGGAATTTAGAGATCCATTTGAAGTGTTTTAGAAGTTACTTCGATTATTTTTTGAGTTCTAGTGATACCCTAAAGGGGTTATAAGATATGGGTTTCAGTTTGGATAAAAGGAAAAATTTTCAGAATGCCCTTAACCTAAAATCTGAAAAAGTGTTGCCATTTTTTACAGGTTAGCCGTTGACTTATACCCACACCTTATGAATTGTCACCATGAGTCGTAACCAAGACTGTCTATTGGACCCCTACACACTGTTGACCCTATGACTCAATTGGTACCACCTTAGTGAGACCCAACGACTCATAGGGTCCAGTCGTAGTCAATATAATACCCAATTGTGTAAACACTGGATATCATATGATTTGCACCCAACGACTCGTAACAAGTCCTTATGGATCATAGTAAGGAACTCGTACTTAGAGAAGAACTTACCCACTTAATTTTTTATTTTGTTACATTTAGGTCCATAGGAACCGCTAAGACACATTATGGCTCATTAAATAAGTCATTGTCATGGAAAACAGCTCAGAACTTAGAAAATATTTCTAGGACGAAAAAACCAAGGAGTTACATACTCCTTCCTAAGGATCATTCGTCCTGGAATGATAGGACAATTCATTTATTAGCATGTTTTGAATCCACATACCACTACTCTTACCTTTAACAAAGACAGAAAATAAAGATTACAAGGTAATCTCCATTTCTTTTAACAAAGTCAGAAAACAAAAAAGTCAAGGAATACACATACCTTAAGAATGATTATCTGGAATGGGAAACAAGAATGGCTACTTGGACTTTATGTCCTCCTCGGCTTCCTACGTAGCTTTCCTAACCTCTTAATTTTGATAACGCTCAACTTACCTATCAATTTAAGTGTAAACCGGTCATTGTAAATATAAAAATCAACAACTGTCGGGGTCAAATCCTTGAGGAACAATGTGAGTGGAGAATGGGTAAGTTCAAAATGAAAGTACTTACTAAATTCAAAACTAAGATACAAATATGAAACAATTTGGAGGGTTTGAGTGAATAATAAAACTAGTTTTCATAGATGGACTTTCAAAGAACAAAATTGGGGCTACGAATGATTAGAGTATAATCAATTAAAATGGATCTTGGGACTATGCTTTCCTAGGGGCAAGTTATGCATGGGAACATGATGATTCGGTGCAAATTCTAATCGTTGATGAGGTGGTAGGCTAGGTTTAAGCTACTTGAGGATAGTTATTCAAGAAAACCTTAAAGATGTCACTCATTGACTCTTTTGAGTACCTAACGAGCATGTCAACTAAAACCACCCAATACCCCAATTAGGCACACCTATTTCTAGGATGGTACCCAAGGGATAGTAAACCTCATAATCTCCCTTATGTCTAAGATAGTGAAAATTTGCAAACTAAACCCAATAATTATTTAATATTGCCTTGGTTCCTACATCTCTCTTTCAAGGATGATGAGGGCTCCTAAAGCTCATCCAAAACCCTCTTTCAAGGATGGTTTGGGCTTGTAAGATCTTTGGGTTTTTAGCCACAAACCTATTTTGAGTATTTGGCTTCTCACCCATAATCCCAACTGATTTACTCAAGAAATAGTACAACCCAACACCAATAAATTAGGATATAAACAAATGAATCATAACCCATACATAAATGCACCCTATTCTAACATAATCCCAAGGGGAAGAACGTGCTACACATAAGAGTAATAAGAGAGATATACCCAATAATATCTATTAATTAGATTTATAAAATACTAAGTGAATGTTACTTCAAAATTTGAACTTTAACAAATCTTCAGTGGGAAGTAGCTAATCCTTCACCTAGAAGCTACTCCAATGTATTCTTCAGCCAAAATTAATATAATGATTGTCCTCCAAAAAATAGAAACTATGGTGTAGAAAAAGTTCTAATAATTGGGAATTAATTCAATCATCTCAAGAGATAGGGTTTTGAGTCTATATAAAGACATTTGGGATCAACTGCTTCCATTTAAGATTTTGCCCTTGCGTTGAATTTTCTGCTAGTTCGCATTTACGGTATCTTTTCTACATGTGTGGCTACCACGATTACAGCTAGAACCACACAATCTCTGTATGTTTGACCTTTTTGACTAACCGTAAATGCGGTAAGTGAGGCTATGTCTGCTCTAGGTCATCAAACTGGACTTCTTTCCCTCTTTTGAACCTTTTTAGCTCGTATTTACAAATTTTCATTTCAACACCTGTGTTCCTGGAAAATGTTGATATTAGTGCACATAATTACAAATATTTCCCACTTGTTCATTTGAAAAATGGTAATGTGCACGAATGTTAAGTGCGAATAAGTGGTAAATTCACCACTCATCAAAACCCCCAATTTAGAGCCTTGTTTGTCCTCAAGAAACACTACCTCTTACCATGAGAATGTATATCTATGCTAAAAGTAGATGACCCAATGATCACAATGGTGCCAAGCTTAGGTACTACCTCAAATAGCTCTTCAAACATGGGAAAAGATATTCCCAACACCCCTCAACATAAAATACAATATTCAAGGGTGAAAAAGATTTCAAAGAGAAACAATGTAACATTTACGAATACTCTAGAAGTGACTCACTTTTTTGACCTCAACTACACTATACTCCTTTTGCCTCTTTTCTCGGGAGATGAAAAAATCACTCACCTCAACTTGTTCACAAGCCTCCTCACAGAAAGGAAAATTTCATACACTAAGATATAGAATATGCAACATAGAATTTAAGTTCAAAACTCTCCCCCTCACAAGAACTCTCTATGCCAACATGTGTAATACCATAGGCTTTCCCCTATTTTCAATTGCCACAATAATGAATGTAAATGGTTGGAGATCTCAAAGTAATTTTTGAGTTTATAACGTAGGTTCGGGGTAGGGTAGGATATCATTTACAAATGATCATGGCTTATGCCCTACTTGAACATCTACATCACATTTATTTAATCCATATTTCAGTGTAGGCAACTTTTTTCTTTTACAAATGTGCCTATGTTAATTTCCTTGTTTTGCCCATTTTCTTCCATTTCTTTTTCTTGCAAATTTGATTCAATTGTTTCCTTTTTTGGGTCCTTTCACCTTCTATTCATCTATTTCAATGCTTAAGCACATCGCCACTCACTATCAACTTCGTGGCCCAAAGTTACTTCCTTCACTCGTTACCACCCCCCAACTTAAACTTTTAGTCTCAAGTTGCATTTTTAAGTTCAAGGTCGATATGGTTCAAAAGAGGGATAAAAGTTGAATGGCTTACGACTTGTAATATGTTCACTAAGGAAAGGTTCAAAGGCTCAAAGTGGGTGACTAAGGATAAAATCTATGCAAGATTAGGCTTTTTAGGCTAAAGTAGACTTCTAATGTCACAAAGATGGCCGAAGATCATCTCACCAACCAAATAGAACCATAATTTATCCTTGAGAGACTAGTGGGACAAGTTCTAGATGACCCAAGTACACATGAGATTGATAAAAATAAACTCACTGCACAAGGCATGCAAATTTTCAAAGGGGTCTCAATTGCCCCTCCCACTAGAGACAAAATTGGAGTACCTATAAATATTTACAATCGAAAAATTTTGGAGTCACAAAAAGATAAAAAGTTTCTTTACGAGGTTGCTCACGTCCATGCCCTTAATTTATTAATTTTTTTGGATGTATGGGGTATTTTGCTATTGCATTTGCACCACACACACTTAGCTAACCAATGAAACAACCCAAGTCTTTGCCTCACATTGCGGCTTCATAAAGGTAAACCGACCATGTGGCTACTCAGACTTCACCAATGACATTAGTGTGATCCCAAATCCACAACACCAAAGGTACTCAGACTTACCTTTTATTAGTGACTCAAAAATCCAAGTACGACGTTTTTCCCTTAAGAATGTTGTCACTCAATCTATCATAGGAAAAATATCTTTCTATAACACCATAATAAAAATAAGAATAAAGTAAAAAAAGATCTAAAAATAAATAAAATAAATAATCCATGAAATATGAGCACCATCAGAGTGCCCAAAAATCACAATCCATCCAAGTCAACATAAAGCATCCATAAATAAAAACCCAAAATATTTAAGAATGTCTTAAAACCAACAATATAAAATGCAAACACAGGGAAAACAAACCCTAACCCATAGCTTGCAGTAACCTTACTGCATAATCATGTAATCAATAGAAAGAGGGAAAAATATGCTCCTTGTGTCGATATTATGTGCTGCTATCTCCTGCAGACTATGCATCGTTATCACCAGCCACAGCATCAGACTACTCAGCAGGTGCCTCATCATCACTCTCGTCTCTAGGAGAAGGTAGCTTGTCATAAGGTTTTAGGGCCTTCCACAGGCCCTTGACCCCCTTCAAGATTTTGCTGAAGAACTTGTCTCTCTTTTTCTCCCTTTTTTTCATCTTCTCATAGGAGGTCTAAAGCTCCCTATGAGACTCTACTAGTGCTAAATATGCCTTCTTAAGCGTTGCAACTATGGCTTCCTGATTCTTTTGCTCCTCTTGATACTTTTCATAGTCTGCGCGGGACACATAAGAATGACGCCTAGTGGAGGTCTCTTTCGGCCCCTACGGAAATCCTAAAACTATCTCCTTGATAACCCTTATGTCCACTCCAATATCCTTTAGAGGCCCAGCAATGGATGGTCTGCATAACTCCGAATCTTTAATTATCGACTAGCCAAAGTTGATTTTTCTCTTCTTTCTCTAACCAGGTGCACCCTCACCTCAAATTTTTAGTAGAAAGATGTGGGGCCTAGGGTTCAAACAGGCATCTATAATTTATTTCTCTACCTCTACCTCCTGTATAACTTAGTAATAAGGGAAGGAAAGAGAAGAAGTGTACCCCCTTGATTCTTGAAGCGTCTCTACTCTAAGATCACAATTTGGCCCACGTCTAAAGTAATGCCATACAGTATATAAGCCACCATCCTAGCTTACAAATCTATGGTGGCATTCATATGTGTGCACGACGATACTCTACGGCAAATTTTATCCAACCAAAGTCTGGCCTCTGCTGTGAAGTCGTTCATAGAGATACCCCTTTTCATGGAAGCCCTGGGAACTTTCTTACTGGGGCATAATAGGCTCATCATCCAGGTCCATGGCTCACACCATTTTTCTTGGAATTGAGCCATGTCTTCATTTGAGAGACCATATATTCTTTGATCCATTCTACTCTAAAATGCACTTTCTTTCCCTAGATTATCATCATTGGGTTCTTGAGAGAGTCTAAGCTAAGGTTAGTATAGAACTCGCGCATCAATTTCTCATTAGCATATAAAGTGTCTGAGGAAAAACACTTCCACTCTGTAGAAGTAAGTATGGCATGGATTCTCGAGAATTTCACCTCCACTTTGTCTAAGCAAATACCTCTTTCCGAGAGTAGTTTGGTCCATAAAATGTCACTATAGTAGAGGCTGTGACATTCTGGATCCATAAAATGGGTGTGGTCGAAGTCTCCCATTTGGAGTGGCTAAGGACCTATAAACGACACAATCCAGACCATCATTAGCATTCACACACCAAAAATATGCTAGATTAATTATATTCTAGATTAATCATATAAACTCATGTGGCAATGTTATAGTGAGTTTTGGGTGAGAAATGGGCATGTAGAATTTTTTGTCTTAGAAGAAAACTGATCTCTATTGTGGCGATGGCAGACCCTTAACCAGAATTACAATGCCGCGATTGCGGTCATGATGACCTCAATTATGGAAACTAAGACCATTTTTGACAATCTCTACTACACTGAAACGCTAGATTTTAACCTCAAAATAAGTTCCAATCAACCAAAAGATTATCATGCTCATGAAACTTCACCCCCAAATGTTTGATTATGCCCTAAAAACAATAAGAAATAAATAAGGAATTCATTGGGGCATCATATCAAACCCGTGGTGTACACACTAATTTAAGCCTTTTAATCACCAAAATTTGGGTACTCAATATTTCTCCATCAATGTGTACACCAACTACAACAGCTAACCACAATAATAGCCACAAGCATACATGCATTTAGCATTAGAAATACTATTTAAGGCCTAATCTTAAAACAAGTTTCAAGACTAAAACACACATAAAAACAAGAGAGTTGAGACCACATACCAAGTTAGATGATACAAATTGATTGGAATGCACACTTGAATACTCAACACACAGTTTAGATTCAGAGGAAATTTGAGAGAATTTTGAAAAGGGGTGTGGGGGAGAAATGGCAGTCTGATGGTCTTTTAAGCTGGATTAGCCATAATCAAAGTCCAATTTCTGCGATTGCATACACTCAATTATCGCAATCCTGATTACACAACCCATAATCATGGTAACTAGGACCTATTTATAGGTACTCTGCACTCCCCTGGTCAATTAAAAATGAAATTATTTCACACCTTGCCTTTTTTAATTTCACTCAAAACTCCATATAACCCCACAATTTCATGGATTATACATGAACAAATATAAAATCTTTGACTATCATTTATAATTCCATTTAGAAGATTTGAATCTCCATGTTAACTTTTTCTCTTTAGGAATTAAGCGGTAGGGGGACGGAAGATTCAAATCTTCCAAGATGAAATGTGATAGATAGAGTTACATGGTGGTGCAATTTATATCTCACCACATTAAAGATTTGAACCTTTTACCAAACTTCATATCAAATTTTTGATTCGGCTCCTTGGTTAGTGGTTGAAATATCGATAGGCCACTAATTGAGCATCAGAAGTTTATCTCCTTGTCCTTTAAGTACGGGGTTCTCATTGGCTCATTTGGAACTTCAAACTCCAAAATGTAGGGATTGAGTTCCTTCTCCCTAAAATCCATCATTTACATAGGTGGATGGACTTTCATCAAATCTACAAAGAATAATGTTGAAAAATGGTCGGAATGGGATTTTTCCCTCAATTTTGTAATTGCATCCGTCTTATTATGCTCAACTCGGAATGGTCTAGAGTCCTCATGAGAAGTTTGCTTGACTTCTTTCTTTGACTCTAACACCATTTCATCAATCTTGGCATCACCTCTCATGGTTTGTTTGGTTGGTTGGAAAATCACCAAGGATTTTTCAACATTGAGATCATTTTTAAGAGTGGGCACACTCATGGTATTTAAAAGTTTAGCCTTCACACCTACTTCTTCTGTACTTTTAATCTCCTCTCTACATGCTCTATATCTTGATGCATCAATTATATTTTATCCCTTATTATTTCTACCCGATCAAAGATAAGTTGAAGCATTGCTTCAATCCCATTGTGTTTGTCACGTTGTTCTTCATTTTTCTCATCATAAGACCTATCAAAATCGTAAAAAGAACAAGCAATTGGGTTAGTATAATGGGGAAAGGGGTATTTGGATAATTACTTTACTGTCAATCTCAGCCACCACATAAAGAACAATCGTACTCCCAAAAGGATTGAGATGATGCACATATCTCCAACCACTAAACTCATATTGATTCAAGGATGCCATAGGTATAAATAATCAAAAATAAATATCTACTTAACATAACAAACAAAAGAAAATTATAAACACTTATTTACAAGTTTGAATTTAAGCAAGTATGTTAAAATTCCAAAGTAACTCAATACGCCGAGTTATTCCTCGAAAAAGATGCAATTTTTGATAACGCTCAACTTACATATCAATTTAAGTCCAAGAAAGTCATTGTCACTATAATAATCCAACAAGAGTCTGGGTCGAATCTACGAGGAACAATGTGAGTGGCGAATGGATAGGTTCGAAATGAATGCCTTACTAAATTCAAATCAAAGATACAAATATGTAAAAATTTGGGGGGTTTGAGTGAATACAAAAACAAGTACTTATAGATGGACTTTCAGTGGACTAAGTTGGGGATACGAATAATTAGAGTATAATCAATTAAAATGGATCTTGGGACTATGCTTTTCTATAGGCATGTTATGCGTGGGAACATGATGATTCAGTGCAAATTCTAATTGTTTATGATGTGGTAGGCTAGGTTTAATGTCCCTGAGGCTAGTTCTTCATCAAAACCTCAAAGATGTCACTCATTGAATCTTTCTAGTACCTAATGAGCGTGTCAATTAAAACCACCCAATACCTCAATTAGGCACCCTTATTTCTAGGATGGTACCCAAGGGATAGTCAACCTCATCATTTCCCTTATGTATAAAGATAGTGAAAATTAGCAAACTAAACCCAATAATTTTCTATTATTGCTTTGGTTTCCACATCCCTCTTTCAAGGATGATGAGGGTTCCTATAGTTCACCCAAACCCCTCTTTCAAGGATGGTTTGGGCTTTTAAGATCTTGGGGTCTGTACCCCACAAACCCATTTTGGGTATTTATGGCTTTCACTCATAAATCCTAATCAATTTACTCAAGCAATAGTAGAACCCAACACCAACACATTAGCATATACACAAATGAATCAAAACCCATACATAAATGCACCCTATTCTAACATAATCCCAAGAGGAAGAACTAGCTACACATAATAGTAATAAGTAAGATATACCCAATAATCTCAATTGATTAGATTTATGAAATACTAAGTGAATGTTAATTAAAACTTTGAACTTCCACTAATCTTTAATGGAAATTAGCTAATCTACTATTGGAAGCTGCTCTAATGTATTCTTCACTCAAAAATTAATACAATAATTATCCTTAAAAAATGAAAGATAAGGTGTAGAAAATCTTTAGATAATTGGGAATGGATTCAATCCTCTCAAGAAATAGGGTTTTGTGTTTATGTGAGAACATTTAGGATAAGCTGTGTGCATTTACGTTTCTGCCCTTGGGCTGTATTTATTGCTAGGCTGGGATTTTGGACTCTTATACTTATTTAAGGAAATCATGATCGCAGTATATTTGACATTCTTGAATGGCTTCTATCGCGGTAATTGAGGCAATGTATGCTCAAGTTCTTCAAACTGCATTTCTTTCCTTCTTTTGAACTTCTTCATCTTGTATCCACATATTTTTATTTCATCACCTATATTCCTGCCAAATGTAGATATTAGTGCACTTTATCACTATTGTGTGCCACTTATTATTCAAAACAAGGTAATGTGCACTAATGTTGAGTGCAAATTAGTGGTAAATTCTCCACTCTTCAGTTCTTCCAAAGAACCTTTACTGATGCCACATCATTTGTCTACAACCGATGGACTTGCCAATCTAAAATCTCAACTGAGACATCCTCATAAGACATGGAATCCCAAATACCCACCTCCTCTAAAGGAGAAACCATCAAAGGATCACCCATGCACTTTGTTAACATTGAAAAGTGAAACACCATATGAATAGAGCTTAAACTAGTGGGAAACTCCAATTCATATTCGACATTACAAACCCTCTTAGAAACCACGTATGGACTAGCGTAACGGGCATTGAGCTATCCCTTCTTACTTAACTACATCACTCTCTTCATGAGGGACACCTTCAAAACCACTCATTCACTAATATTGAACTCCAACTCGCTCCACTTTACCATGTAGGACTTTGGGAAACCTTAAATCTATCTCGAATCACCTTTACCTACAACATAGCTTGCTACACCAAATCAGGGCCAAACAACTTATTTTCACCAACATCAAACCACCCAATAGGAGAGACTTACACATCCTACCATATAAGGCCTGAAAACAAGCCATACCAATGTTAGAGTGATAACTGTTGTTGTAAGCGAATTTTATAAGAGGAACATGGTCAACCCAACCACCACCAAAAATCAAATATACTAGCCTGTATAGTATCTTCCAAGACATGACTTGTCCTTTCCAATTTTCCATCCCTATGTGGATGGAAAATGGTACTAAGGGCTACCATAGTCCTCAAACCGCACTGGACAATATACAATAGTAAGATGAGAACTGAGTACCCTGATTAGATATAATGGAAACTAGAGTACCATGAAACTTCACAATCTCCTCAATGAATAACTTGGTATAATCCTCAGAAGAGTAATTAGTCCTCACTATCAAGAAGTGAGCAAGCTTAGTCATCCAATCCAGAATTACCTAAATCAAATAAAATTACTGGCAAGACCACGGGATCCCGATAATAAAATCCATATCAATTATCGCCTATTTCCACACCAATAGTTCAATCTCTTGAGTCAAACACTGGTCCTCAAGTGCTCTGCCTTCACTTATTGACACACCATTCTCTTAGCCACAAAATTGGCCACATCCTGCTCCGTTTATTCCACCAATACATTTCCTTGAGATCATATAACATTTTTTGAAAACAAGGATGAATTGTATAACACGACTCATAAGCTTTGACCAAAATTCTTTCTCACAACCCATCAATATTGGGAATACAAAGTCTATCTTGGTACCTCAAGATAAACTCATAAGGAAAGAAGCGTTCAAGGAAAGTACTACAAAAATCATCCCACAAAGCGTAATCAACATCATCACCACTAGACTGTTCCTACTCCTCATACTATTTATATGCTACATCCTTCACTGATAAGAAAAAAACTCTACACCCTCCACATTAGTAGCATGCATCATACAAAAGATATTTTCAATCTCACTAATAAAGTTTTAAGGCAGTTCCACAACTTTAAAACTAGTGAAAATATGGGGACTCAACCTTATAAATTGGCCAACCCAAGTGGCCTCACATGATGGAGAAACAAAAGTAACACACTCAATCAGGTAGGCCACCAACTGAATAAGCAAATGAATTGATTGGCGAAACTTAAAATTAAACACATCAGCTCGAGGTGCCTTAGGAGTGATAGGGGAAACTAGTGGAGCTTCCTCAGGGAAATCAGAAGCAACGAACCTTGACTGAGTCAAAAACTAAAGTTAGAAGAGCTCGATCCACATTGTCCTCATACGGGATAGAAAAATTGTCACAAGCATCAGATCTTCAGGGAGTCATGATATGAAAAGCGAACATATAGGAATTATTAAAGATTCAATACCTTAGACTCTATAGCTTGAAATAGAACAAGAACAAAGGGAAATAGTACTAAATTCCTCGCAGCTCTCCCTTATAAGTGTGGCTCACTACACACCCATAAATAAGACTCTACTTAACACAGCTTTGTTGGATACCCAATGACACCAAACCTGACTCTAATACCATCTATGTCAAGACCCAAATCTTGGTCTAGTCATAATGGGTATATCAAGTGCCACATGGATTGGCGATTACCCCCTACACCTAACCAAACCAAACATATCATACCCAAGGTTTGATGAATTTTGAACATAAAACAATATAGCATGAAACAACTCAAGGAAATTCCAAATATATCTATAGTTGATGACCGGTGATCGGCCAAACAATCAACCAACACAGCCTAATATCCATAATAATACAAACAAAGCCTTGTAAATAAAGAACCAAAACTAAATATCAATAAAGTGTTGGGATATGCCCCCGACTATTGCCAAAAATAAGTCTAAATAGTCTTATATAAAAGAAACAAAAACATTAAATGTATACTTTAAATGTATGAAAGCTAACCACATAGATGTTAATTCAGAAGATGATCCCAAATCCTAATCACTAAGAAGAAGCATTAGAAGTATGACCAATTACTGCATCACGTGGGGATACAACATCCAAAGACGATTAATGATTGGAGCGCTAGCATAAAACTCAGGGACAAGGTTAACATAAGGACATGGTCAACTGTATAAAATCATTCAAAACTAATGCACAGTCAAAGTCATATACATATATATATATGACATATTTGGATAGGGAACAAAGCTTGAAATGCTCTTTATAACTTTAGACTAGATTATGTAGCTCAACCATCATAACATGTACCCAAAGTCTCACCCCTGGTAGGGCCCCAGTATGTGTAGCTGCTCAAACTTGAGAATAATCTCATATATATGCACGGGGGACTCAAACCTCCCAATTATATACTAAGGTGACTTAAGCACCTGATCATGTGATGATTTATGGGGGACTCAAACCTCCTTAATTATTTAACAATAATAAGAGGGGCTTGAACCTTCCTAGTAAATTTAACCCCTGCATTAGCAAATGCGGTTCCAGAATTGGTCATTCAGACCTCTATTTTCATAACTCAATTACACAACCCCCCATTAAATGCTATTTAAATCATTTATCACACAATCTTATTCACTGAACCACAATAAACATTTAGGGATACATTGTTGGTAATGTTATACTAACTACACTTGCTAGGTAACAATAATATGGCAAAACAATGGCATCACTTGGGAAAATTCATAACCCCCTCCCCCCTTCAATTTTATTAATTACCATATTTTTCATAATTAAAAACCAATTCCATATTATAGGGTTGGGTTCATAACAACTTTAAAAGTCACAAGTTTGGGAAAATCATAATTCCTTAGTTCATTCACCATACCCATGCACAAATAAGTTCAATACCATAACTAAAACATGAAAAATCATATGTAAACCATAGGAATAATATTGTTCAACAACAAGAATAAAAAACCCTCAACCCTTGTTATAAAAATAATATGAATATCTCATGAAAAATACTTTAAAACATGTACTTTTAACAAATAATCAATGAGGGGAGAGTAACATACCATAAATGCGAAAATATTTTATTGACTCTTGAGCCCTTAGATGACCAACTTGATAAAACCCTAGATTGACTCACTCGAGGGAATTTAAAGAGCCTTTTGGAGTGTTTGAGAAGTTATTTAGATTTGTTTTTGCATGCTAATGACACCCTAAAGGGGTTATAAGACATGGGTTTCAATTTGGGTGAGGGGAAATATCTAGAAGGCCCTTAACTTAAAAGCTAAAAAGGTGCTTCCATTAACTACGAGGCAACATTTGACACCTAGCCAGTTCTTATGACTTGCCACCACATGATGTAACCAAGATTGTATCCAGTACCCCACACACACTTTTGACCCTATGACTCTACTAGTATACTCATAATCATACCATACAACTCATAGGGTCCAATTATAGTTAATACAGAACCCAATTAGGTAAACACTAGACATCCTACAATTTAGGGGTACTACTTGTATAATTGGATACATGTGAGGAGTTCAAACCATACCCACCAACGTTATTTTTATAGCTTTTAAACTATGGATATTCTAGAATTCCCACCCCAAACCCTTAAGACCCCACATCCTTAATACCTTTTGGCCTTTCATTATTCACTTTAGAAAATTAAAAACACTCTTGAAACTCTCTCTAATAGCCTCTCAAGAAGATTAGACTGGGGTTTCTTAAAGGTGGTCACCTAAAGGATTGAGTATCAAAATCTCTCCATGAATCTTCATAACCTAGGCATGTTACTCCTCCCTCATTGTTAGTTCAAACTAACAACATGTTTTAATGGATGGTTTTCATGGTATTATTGTTGTGTTATTTGGGTTTTAAAATATATGTTGAGGGTTTTAATTGTTCTTTATTGGATAATGTTTTTCTTATGGTTTTCATGTTATAAAGGTGGTTTGAACATGTGTTCGCATGGGAATGGTGAATTGATACTTGGTTTTGGTTTTGGAAACCATATGCCCTCAAGATGTTTGTTAAAATACCTATGAGAATGGTTTTGTCACATAGCTTAACTATTATTATAAACCTTCCATTTAATGATATGGTAATGGGACTTCAATAGGTTTAAATGGTTTTAAAATGATTTTTTGAAAGTCATTAGTGGCCATGGCTTTGGATAAATATGGTTTTGAAAACCTTATGGGGTACAATGGAATTTCCTAAGTGCCATAATCTATGAAAACCTTATAGGGTACATGAGAATCCCCCAAGTTATTTTAATAATTAAGTTTTAGGTACATGGGAATCTCCTAGGTGTTGGATAATAACATTTCTTTCAAGCTATAGTTGGTATGATGATACCACTTTATAATGCCTTGATAATTGACTCTTGGAATTGGTGGTTTGGTTATGTGAAAAATGTTGGAATTAGGAAATAATGGTGGGTTGTAATAGCTAACCATAAAGGTGTGAGTCCAAAAGGTTTACACTAGAAAATCATGTTTTCTAAAATGAGGATTGGTCTTGATGACCACGTACTTATGGGGTACAAAGGAATTGCCCAAGTATATACTCGTACCTATGTATCATAGAAGGCGAAGGGCACGAAGAAATCCCTGGCCACCTATGGTATCTCTAGATCATGCGGCTATACGCACTAGGGCTTATTTAAATGGTAACACTGGACCTATATAGCCCATGGATAATTATGACAGTAAAGTTCCACAACCTAGGCTTAGGTTGTAAATGCATACTAAACCTGGCTTCCTTTCCAAGCATGATGTATGCATATATATATGTGTGTGATTGTGTATGGTTATTTACTTTGATTTTGAATAAAGGTATTATTTTATCCTTACTCTTGAGTACATGCTAGCATTCACCTGCAACCCATCTTTGGGCACTGTATCCCCACGCGATGCAGAAATCAGCCATACTATCACACCTCATTTCGATAACTTGGTGATTTAGGGATAGCTTGAGACAGACAAAAGTGTTGAGCTTCCATTCTTTGAAAGGCCCATTTTATGTTATAGTTTATTTTATGCCTTTACTATTCCTTTGACATTGGTTTTTTGCTATGGTCAGGGGCATGTCTGGACAAGCTATTCTTTAATATTGTCTAAAGGATTTGTCTGGACAACTATGGACTTGGACATATTATGGTTTATTTGGTTTGTTTTGGATAGTATGACTTAGTTGGGTTGTACTTATTATAGACTTATCCTAAGGTCATTGAACTCTAAATATACTATATTTTTATATATTTGGAATTTATCCAACATGGGTTGCATAATAGATAGTTAGATTGGGTATAGGGGGTGGTCTCTGGTCCCAGTTAGACTTGAGATACCCAAAACAACAGGCCCTAGTTCAGGTTATGTCAGATTGGTATCAGAGCCTAGGTTTTGGTGTCATGGGGTATCCACAAAGCTGTGTCGAGTAGAGTCTCTTTTATGGTGTGTAGAGAATCACACTTATTAGGGAGAGTTTACGAGATATCTATGAATGTTTCACTTTCTTTTTATTCTATTTTTTGGGCTACATATCTAGGGTCTTAAACTTTTCCCTAAATTTTCTTTTGTTTTCTTTTTAGATCATGCATTTACAATGATCTAAAGCTTATGAAAACTCACCTATCTCACTCAAGGATAACATTGAAGGATCTCATCCAACTCATGAGGTACAGACCTAGTCATGGGTCATTGTTTCTGATTTACCCCATGGAGTTTTGTCGGTCTCCACTGACCCTACTCTAAAAAGTGACACTCATGCTCAGTTACCCCAAGAAAATATTACCAATGCCGAGTTTCGATGTTCTATTCAATTTTTAACATATATAGTGATATTTGTTTCATAATAGTTTAGTCATATTAGTGGGAGAAAGTATAAGGCAAGGTTGAGAAATTAGCGAAGTAAGAAGTCCCAATATTCAAACTAGGGGAAGGTTTAGAGAAATAGTGATAGAGGTGGTGGATATTTGTCTAATTAAGGGAATCCAAAAAGTTCCCAAGTGGTTGTCAGTGTCACTTATCCTTAGTTTTTTGGTGATTATCATTTTTTGTCTGGTGGAACTCAGTCATCCATACCTTATCCTCCCTATCAATTTTATTGTCTGTTATACTATAATTATTGCTATGCAGAGAGGAATCAGTGCTTAGTTATGGTCATTTGGATCACATACAGTGGGAGTGTCCCACAAGGATTGCCACTAGGGAAAATAGGATCCTAGTTGCCACCTCCATATCTAATGTGCAAAGGGGTGTTGCTTCTGGCTTATGCACTGGTCAACTATCTCTATGCTCTCACTACCCAACAAGAGTTCAAGGCAAAGCCTAATGTCATGACTGGTACGTTGAAACTCTTTTCCCATGATGTGTACTATTTATATGATCCAGGGTCCTATCTCTCTTGTGTAACCCCATTTATGGTTGTGTATTTTGGACCTTTTTTTTATTTCTACCCAAGTAGGTGACTCTATAATTACTAGAAGAGTCTATAAGGGGTGTGTGGTATTTGTTGGTAGCTAAGAAACTTTTCTTGATCTATTTGAATTAGATATCGAGGATTTTGATATCATATTGGAGATGGATTTATTACACTTGTGCTATGCTTTTCTAGACTTTTAGACCTGTAAAGTTGTTTTTAAATTCAATAATAAGTTAGTTATTGAGTGAAGGTGGTTCCCTAGCTCTAAAGAGGAAGTTTATATCATATCTTAGATCTAGGAAATTAATCTCCAAGGGTTTTCTCTACTATCTAGTCTGGGTTAAGGATTATAACTTGGATGGTCCTTCATTGCATTTTGTCCTAGTGGTGGATAAATTTCCTAAGGTCTTCCCTGATGGCCTTCGTGGTGTTCTTCCTAATAGGGAGATTGAGTTTGGGATTGATCTAGTTCTAGACATTTATGTTGTTTCTATTTTCCTCTATAGAATGGCCCCAGCTCAGTTGAAGAAGATTAAAGAGCAACTAAAAGATCTTTTAAACAATGATTTCATCCATCCTAGTATGTCCTCATGGAGTTCTTTCATTCTTTTTTATAGGGGGATGATTTTCTCCAGGTATGTATAGGTTACTAGAGAGTGGATAAGGAATTTGGGTAACCTTCTTGTGGGGTGGACTGTATATATATTTTGCATGGGGTACTAGGTAGGTAGTGTATGATGGTTGATAGACATTGTGATTGAACCTTAGATGTTGATTTTGGTAAAGAAAGTCTGTTAGCTGGAGGATAGCAATGCGAGATTTGTGGGGGGAGATCGGTAGGCTTCGTATGGTGTGCAGAAGGAATGAGGTTAATGACTTTGTGAATACATGGGTGGGGAATGTTATGATATAAAGGCCGGAGGTCCAGGTTGAACTGATGGATTGGGGCTAAGTCATTGTATGTGTTAGGGCATGTGGTTTGAGAGTCTATGTTAGACCCCAGGTAAAATTTGGATACATGAGGTTTTAAGTATAACAGAGCCAAGTGTCCCGAGAACATATCCATTGTCATACCCCTTAGAGCGAAGTATTTTTCTTGTAGTTATAGTAAGATGGAAATCAAAGGGCTGATCTTAAATTTTCTTCTAACGGTGGACTTCAAGGGAACATCAGGGTGAATTTACTCCTATTCCAGTGATTCCCTCCTATTTTTGTTAAGAGGGCACTCTAATAGTGTTGCACATATTCCAATAGTGCTTATTCCTAAGGTTTGCATTCTATGTGTCGTGTAGGTCCATACTCCAGATCCTTGAATCAAAGGAAATAATGGTCTTCATAAATCTTAGCTTCCAAGTGTTCAAGACCTGTATATTCATGTCTTACGTCAAGCCTGGTTTTAAGAAATATTAGTTTTAAGTGATTATCCTCGCTTTTTTCCCTAAATATGAATCTCGTATTTATGTTACACTACCTATAATGTATGCAGCATGTTTCTTCCGATTCCCAAACCTAAGGACTCATACTACGGTGTGTTTATTTTGGATCAATCCTTCATTTAAAACCTACGTGGTTTCTTTGGAGTACCTCGTGCCTATTGTATTTTGTCTCATTTCTCAGGTCTCACCTTTGGTAGTACGACAGATAGGAGTTGTAATTGGGAACCAACCCCTCCTCCTTTTTTATGTTTTTACTGTAGTTCCCAGTAACACTTCTTATGTTAGGATGGTGTACCCTTGTAATCATAATGATATGTTGGATGAGAGAGTATATGTCCTTTGTTGTGTAATCCTAGGGTGACTACTAGAGCTAAGGTTATGAATGTAGATGGAAGAATAAAATAAATATTGTCATATAAAATAGTTGAAAAGAGGAGGCGTGTTGAAAACCTTTGTGATAGTAATTAAGGTTATTAGTTTTGGTGAGGAAATCCATATAATAGGTGTAATGAGGATAGGCAGGAGTGTAGTGATTGATAAATACCCAACCATTCTATTATACGGCTATAGCTCCTTAATTATAGTGATAGACGGGGTAGTATTGTCAGGGCGGTGTAAAGTATAAGGTCACGTGGCTTTCACTAACACCTTTAACTTAAATTTAGTCTTTAACATGAGATGTATCTACAGCTATACTCAGGCCCTCGTAGTTTTTTGTTCATGGGGAAGGAGTTGGAAGGTTGAAATAAAGGGGTGTTGTCCTCCTAGTTGAAATCTTGGTGGAGAGTGTAGTCATATTTAAGGGATATTAGATCCATTGGTTATGAAGGAAGGAGCTCTGTGGGGAGCTGGAAGGGACATGGAGTCCGACTACCCATTTTTGCTCTCCATTCTAGATAATCGTGCTTAAACTAGTGTTCTTCATCAAATCTTTGTTTTCTAACTTAGTTAAAGGAAAGATTGATTTCCTTAAATCCTTTTTTTCTAACCTGGTTAAAGGTCAGAGTAGGGGTGTTTGGGGTTTAAATAATGCTAGTCATGCCTCGTTCCATCATTCGAGGATGAATGATCCAAGTGGGGGAGAATTGAAACACCCTGACTTCCCTTAAATATTTTGTGAGTTTTTGAACTCTCTAGGAACAATATGGCTCAAGCATACTAGTCTCATGTTGTGTTAATGACTTAGGTGCCCAAGTCGTACGATAAATAGTATGTTCTAGGTTATTTTTTGTCCAAGGTATGATAAGACTCCATATAAGTCTTATGGAGATGGTACGAGAGGGTAGGGCCAATTGTATGTTAAACAATGTGAATTCTTGATCATGTATGCCTAAGGTATAACTATAGGGTACAATCGTATGATGTTGATACGAGTTAGGCCATGAAGTCATATATTGGACAAAATTGTAGTCTAAATTTTTGCCTAAGGTATGCGATAGGGGTACTACTCGTATGATTGGATATGGGTGAGGGGTCCAAACTATACCAACATGTGTTATTTTAACAATTTTTAAGCTATGGGTATTCTGGACATTTCCCATCCCAAACCCTTAAGACCCCACATCCTATAACACCTTTTGGCCTCTCATTACTCACTTTAGAAGATTAAAAACACTCTTTAAACTCTCTCTAACAACCTCCAAGATAATTGGGCTAAGGTTTCTTCAAGGTGGTCATATAGAGGCTTATGGATCAAAATTTCTTCATGAATCTTTGTAACCAAGCATACTACTCCTCCCTCATTGTTAGTTACACTAAAATCATGTTTTTATGGATAATTTTCATGGCATTATTATTGTATTGTTTGGGTTTTGTAATATATGTTGGGGGTTTTTCTTGTTCTTTGTTGGATAATTTTTTTTCCATGTTTTTCTTATGGTTTCCAAGTTATAATAGTGGTTTGAACATGTGGTCGCATGGGAATGGTCAAGTGATACTTTGTTTTGGTTTTGGAAACTACATGCCCTCAACATGTTTGTTAAAATGCCTGTGAGAATGATTTTGTGACGTAGCTTGACTATTTTTGAAAACCTTGCATTGCATGATATGGTAATGGGACCTTAATTGGTTTAAATGGTATTTAAATTATTTTTTGAAAGGCATTGGTGACAGTTCCCAAGAGAACACACAAGTGTACGTGGTCTTATCATGTAGTAAAGTGGCTTCAAGGAGGCCCAAGTATCGATCTCACAGAGGCTTGTGTTCGCCGCCTATCTAATTCTAGTCTAACTAATTGAGAAAAAATAAACAAGAAGAGTGTTTGTAATTTTGTACATAAAATTAATAATGCATAAAAATAAAAATCTTGGGACAATCAATGGATAAAAACCCAGGGTTAAAGAACTTCAAACAATCATACTATGTATTGAACTACATTTGTCAACTTGCTTATCTTGGTTGTAGATTCGTAGGGTTAATTGCATGATCATGGCTTCCCAACCTCTAATATTTTACCTAATATGGAAACTAAAACTACATCGTTGAGTGGGGATGCAATAATCTAATTAAGTGAATTAAAGCTATCATCCTACATTTGAATCGAGTAAGGCATCTAAATATATCCCTGTCCTAGATGCTAAGTTTAATTTTTGATTTTATAAAAGAATAAAAGCCCAAACTTTATTTATTCCCATGTTCTATCTCCCTATTCCCTATCCCAAGATCAAAAGGTCGACAATATATGTATTTTATGGGCGATCAATCCATAAAATAATTAAAACAAGAATAAACAAACAACCAATAATGATAAGCAAATTAAACCAAATTAATCAAAAATAATAATAATCATGTTCTTGGCTTTAACCCCGAAAAGAGAGTTTAGCCTTGAATGGAAATATTCATTATCCAATCCCTTGGAATGATGATATAAACCATTAAAAAAAATTAAATTAAAGAGTGATCAAACCTAAAAAGAAGTTGTGGTAGCCTCCAATGATGTCCCAAGTGATCTAGGGTGTTCCAAGATGTCCCAAGATGCTTAAAACATTTTTTAGGACATTATATTTATAGTAGATAAGTTATATACCAAGTTCGATTAGGTTTACATGCTGTTTTCCTTCAGCTGGGCGAAGTTTTACCGATTTTGGTTATCCCCGTGTCGTGCCATAGTTCCATGTCACAATTGTCAAAAAATTTGTCAAATTCCAGTAGCTAGTCGCGATTTCAACGCATCACGTCTCCTCCTTAAACCCCACTATAAGATACAAGCACCTGTGGGTCGAAAAATTGGGCATATTATAATTCCAATGATGTTTTATCTCATCCATTATCCACCTTAACAGTCAACACATGCCCCATAAATTTTAGGGGTCAAAATTGCATCCAGCTTACGTCTTGTGTTTTCGTTGAGCCATTCCGAGCCTTATTGAGTTGTTCAAACTTGATTTGAAGCTTTTATATCCTTAATATATCATCATAATAAATTCAACAATAATATTATAGCATTAAAAATAACAATTTATAGCTCAAAACAACACAACATCCTCATCGATAAACTAGAAACATGAGCTAAGCATAGGCTAAATTCACATTGAGTTTAAACTCATTGTTTTAACTCTTTTCTTGATCCACTTGACCCTTGATCATTATAAATAAGTTTTTTTCTTTACATATAACTACATAATAACAACCTTATTAACTTATTAAAACAAATTATAACCCAACACAAGAGACTAGACAAACACCTAGCTAAAGCTAGTTACACTAGTTTTCTCAGTTGAATTCTAAATGATCAATTTGAATCAAAACTTATGTGAAACCACAATTAAACAAACACATACTTGGACACATAAATTCTCATTTAGGTCATTATCAACACATACATAATAAGAATCATCCTCAAAACAAGGCTAAAAAGGCTAAAATAGTAACGCTAGAATGCATAAATACACCCAACATCACCACCCGACACTTAAAGCCTTGTTAGTCCTCGAACAACTCATAAATATAAACACCATGAGATGAAGAGACTCCACACTTCTAATACTTACAAGAAATTCACGCTAACACTACAATGACTACACGGAATTCAAGTTCACAACACTAAGCATGTTATACACAATTGAAAGCTCAAGAATCATACTTCTAAAGCATCCTAGCCTCAAGAATAGACTCCACAAGTAGAAAACTCATGTATCTCATTCAATCAAGAACATCATACAAATCACTCATATTCATCAAACATGCGTCCCTCACAATAAGAGAGTTACCCATAATCATTCAAAATTAAGCAATTCATAACATGAAAGTTATAGGAATCATGTTACACTCACTCTCACAAAGAATTCACAAGTTAAACATAATGAACTATAAGCTTGCCTTTAGTGTAGTGCTCCACTAGTAGTCGACTGTAAAGTTTAGGACCAATTAAGACTTTTTCAGATTGTAATGTAGGCTAAGGGAAGGGTAGGAACTATTTGAGAATAGTGACTAACCTCTTTAAGCGCTTTAAAACACTACATTAAACATTTAAAATCAATCTCCAACAACCAAAATTACACTTTTTCATCCACCCATACCTTTTATTTTTTGCCCATCTCTTTTAAGGATTTTTACAAACACATGGTGAGCGTATTGTTTATTCCTTCAAGATTCAATTTTTCTCATTCTCTACAATCATGGAAATATTTTTAACACCATTTATATCAATTGCAACCACCACACATCAAATATACACCAAAAATTATTACCTTGGGGCATCAATTTGACCTTTTTCTTCTTTTATTTTTCAAACTCCTTACTAATTCAAAATTTTATTAAAGCACTTAGGAGCTTTTTGGATCAAATTATGGTCTATCAAAGAAGAGAATTATTCTACATATGAGGCTACCAAAGAAAATAAGCTAAAGTCTCAATAGGGTTTAACTAGGATAATGCACAAGGGTAGGTCAAATAGAAGTTATGAAATAGGGCTATCAAAGAAATGCCTATATCATCTCCTAAACCCACATTATTTATTTCGCTTCACATACATAATGGGAAAGTTCTAGAAATCAAATGCAACAAGGAATATACAAAAAAAAAAAAAAACTTACACTCACATGGCACATGCTCAAATTAATAGGATCATCATATACTCCCAACCAAGCCATAGCATAAATTCAAATTTTCAGCCAACAAGTACAAAAGTCAAAAACTTAAGCCTAGGAGTCTCAAAAATAGCAATTAACTCATTCAACATTCTTTTATCAAACAAACCCATTTACATCATGTAATCAAAAATAGCACCAACAAGAATCTCACTTATTCCTAACTAAAAAATTTTAAATTAAGCCAAAATTTTAAAAATTTCCCCACCCCACACTTAAAAATATACTTTGTCCCCAAAGTGAATTTAAAGGTAAGAGATAGATATACTCCCTGAGGCCTCTAGGCCTAGCTAGTAGCATCTTTACAAAAATGGGATCCATACAACCCTATACTCAATTTTCGTCATGCTCCTTAGTTCATGTTTATGGTACTTAGACTTCCCATGAACCTGTGAGCCAACCAAAAATAAAAACTGCGTGAAATAAAAACTAAAAATTAAAAATAAAACAACCTTAGCTTGAGTTGTCTCCCAAGAAATGCCTAATTTAGTGTCGTAGTACAACCCAATTAACTTTATTCTCCACCTTGAGGATATAAATTTCACCCCAAACATCGCATCCATCTTTTTACCTTGCTCATAGGGTATTGGTACAAAAATTAAAGAACTAAGTAATGGAATGTGCATGGTAAACCACTCAACCTTGAAGTGAGGTGTATTTTTATATTTCTTGTCTAGTGTAAAATCAAGAATATAGGATTCTTCTTCCTCATCTTCACATTTTTTTACTATTTTAAATGATTCCACAGACAAGACATCATCTAAACATAAAGAAGAAAAGTTCTTCAAATACGACCCAGCTAATCCTACTTCAAAATTTACATAATCAACAACACCTTCACTTTTATTCACCTTCTCAATTTCAGTCTCAAGATCAAGATGACTATCGAGTGGCTATGATTCTTGTGTTTGCTCCATACATTGTTTAATATCCTCCTTATATATTTCTTTGCTTATCCACTATAGACATAGTGGCAGTGGTGTCTCCTTAATAATTTCCACAATATCAGTTTTCGAGTACTCAGACATTCTCAAATTATCCGCATCATATTGTGAAGGTTCCGTCCACACACTTTCACAAAAATCTAGACAATAAGCCACAAGGTAGTGTCCTCTACAAAAATACTAAGAATCTCCATCACTCGAAAACCATCTATCCCAGACTGACATCTCATGAAGAGTGTGAGAAAAATAGAAATAAAGGAAAATAAAAAGAAACTAAACAAAAACTATTGACAACTAGATATAGAAAAACTAAGAATAAGATAGTTTCCTAATAACAAGTCTCCGACAATAGCGCCAAAAACTTGACAACGTCCAAGAGCACACGCAAGTGTATTTGATCTTATCAAGTAGTAAAGTGGCTTAAAGGATGCCCAAGTATCGATATCATGGGGACTTGCATTCGCCACCTACCTAATTATAGTCTAACTAATTGAGATAAAGTAAACAAGAAGAGTGTCTGTAATTTTGTAAATAAAATAAATAATGCGTAAAAATAAAAGTTTTGGGACAATCAATGGATAAAAACCCAGGGTTAAAGAACTTCGAACAATCATACTATGTATTGAACTTCATTCGTCAACTTGCTTATCTTGGTTGTTAATTCGTAGGGTTAATTGCATGATCATGGTTTTCCAACTTCTAATCTTTTATCTAATATGGACATTACAACTACATCGTTGAATGAGAATGCAATAATCCAATTAAGTTAATTAAAGCTATCATCCTACATTTGAATCACGTAAGGCATCTAATTACATTCTTGTCATAGATGCTAAGTTTAATTTTTTATTTTATAAAAGAATAAAAATCCAAACTGTATTTATTCCCATGTTCTATTTCCCTATTCCCTCTCTCGAGATCAAAAGGTCGACAATATATGTATTTTATGGGTGATCAATCCATAAAATAATTAAAAAAGGAATAAACAAACTACCAATAATAATAAGTAAATTAAATGAAATTTATCCAAAATAATAATAATCATGTTCTTGGCATTAACCCGGAAAGAGGGTTTAGCTTTGAATTGAAATTTTCATTATCCAATCCCTTGGAATGATGATACAAACTATAAAAAAAAAATTAAATAATGATAAATCTAAAAAGAAGTTTGTGTAGCCTCCAATGATGTCCCATGTGATCTAGGGTGTTCCAAAATGTTCCAAGATGCTTAAAACGTTTTTTAGGACATTATATTTATAGTAGACAAGTTATATACCAAGTTGGATTAGGTTTACACACTGTTTTCCTTCATCTTGGATAAATTTTCCCGAATTTGGTGATCCCCACGTCGTGCCATAGTTCCAAGTCACAATTGTTAAAAAAAATGTCAAATTCAAGTAGCTAGTCGTGATTTCAATGCGTCACGGGGCCTCCTTAATCGCCATTATAAGATAAACGCGCCACTGTGTCAGAAAATAGGTCCTACACATCTGAATATATTAGTGTTTTTAACTCATATATTTTCTGACTTCCCAATCTCTATGTACCCCATACATTTTAGGGGTCCAAAATGCGTCCAGCTTGCGCCTTGTGCTTTCGTTGAGCCATTCCAAACATTATTGAGTTGTTTTCACTTGATTTTAAGCTTGTATATCCTTCATATATCATAATAATCCATTAACAAAGCATCATATAGTATTAAACACTAAAATTTAGAGCTCAAAACAACACAACTTCCTCACCGATGAACTAAAAACATGAGCTAAGCCTAGGCTAAATTCACATTGAGTTTAAATTCATTGTTTTGACACTTTTCTTGATCCAATTGACCCTTAAACATTATAAATAAGCTTTTTACATATAAACACATAATAAAAACCTTATTAACTTATTTAAACACATTAGAACCCAACTTAAGAGACTAGACAAATACCTAGCTCAAGATAGTTACACTAGTTTTCTCGGTTGACTTCTAAATGTTCAATTTGAATCAAAACTCATGTGAAACCACCATTAAACATTGTAAACACATACTTGGACACATAAAATATCATTTATATCATTATCAACACATATATAATAATAATTATCCTCAAAGCAAGGTTAAAAAGGCTAAAATTGTAACGCTAGAATTCATAAATACAACCAACATCAATTGGTGGCCATGGATTTGGTTAAAGGTGTACTTGAAAACCTTATGGGGTACAATGTAATCCCCTAAGTAATTAATCCATAAAAACCTTGTAGGGTACATGGGAATCCCCCAAGTGATTTTAATAATGGATTTCTAGGTATATGAGAATCCCCTAAGTGTTGGCTAATGATATTTATTGAAAGCTATAGTCAGTATGAAAATACTACTTCATAATGCCTCGTTAATTGACTCTTGGAATTGATGGTTTTTTTATGTGCTAAATGTTTTAATTGGGCAATAATAGCAGGTCGTAATAGCTAACCGTAAAGGAGTGAGTCCAAAAGGTTGACACTGAAAACTCTTGTTTACTGATATGAGGATTGGTCTTGATGACCACATACTTGTGTAGTACTAAGAAATCCGCCAAGTATATACTCATATATATGTATCATAGAGGGGGAAGGCTACAAGTTAATCTCTGGCCACCTATAGTTTCTCCAGTGCGTGCGGCTACAAGCATTGGGGCTCGTTCAAGGGGTAACACTGGACCCATATAGCCCGTGGGTAGATTTTTATGGTAAAGCTATACAACCTTGGTTAAGGTTTTAAATGCATGTTATATCTGGTTCCCTTTCCCAACATGATGTGTGTATATATGTATATATATATATATGTATGTGATTGCATACTATTATATACTCTGATTTTGAATAATGGAATTATTTTATCCCTACTCTTGAGTAAATGCTAGTGTTCACCCACTAACCCATCTTCGGGCTTTGTATCCCTACACAATGCAGTAACTGAAAATACGATCACACCTCATGCTCAGTGACTTAGTGATTCAGGGACAACTTGAGTCATACAGAAGTGCTGAGATTCAATTCTTCAAATGGCCTATTTCATGTTATAGTTTATCTTATTCCGTTACTATTCCTTTGACATTCGGTTTTGTCTATGGTCGGGGCCATGTCCCGACTAAATATTATTTGATATGGTCTAGAGGCTTTGTATAGACAATTGAGGACTTAGGCATATTATGGTTTATTTTGTTTTGTTTGGATGGAATGACTTTTTTGGGTCTGTCTCGGTTTTAGACTTATCCCAAATTCATTGAATTCTAAATACACTATCTTGTTATTTGTTCAAAATTTATCCAACACTAGTTGCAAATTGGCTGGGTGTGTTGGCTATAGGAGGTGGCCTCCGTTCTGGGTAAGACTTGAGATGCCCGACATGACTAGGCTTTAGTTCAGGTCGTGTCAGTCATATAGTTTAACTATTTTTTATATCTTTGCATTGCATAAGTATTAATGGAATCTGAGTTAGTCTTGTTGATTTTAAATGGTTTGGAAAGTCCTAGATGACCATTGTTTTTTATTTAAGTGGAAACTTTAGAGAAAACTTGGTTTAATGGTTATAGTATGGCAAAAAGGATAGACTTACAAGCTCTAATTTTGGTATGACGATACCAATGGTTAATGCCTTAGGAAAAGACTCCTTGGTAAATGATTGGAATGCGTAAATGGATTTGATATGGGCATAAAGATGTTCGAGTAGTAAAATCGTGGAAGGTGGGGTCCCAAGGAGATCGACATTGGAAACTTATGTTTGCAGGTAAGGGTGGCCTAGTTGACCATGTTCATGATATCACACTTTATATTTTGGGAGATGTACTAGTCATCTCAAGTTCTTTTCTCTAATCGTATAGCTAACACGTAATAGGTCCCCTTCAGCATTGGGAGATGAACCCCTATAGCCTATGGATGGTTTTAGGATGGTCAAGATACACAGCTAAGGTAAAGGTTTAAAATGTATGCTAAACCCGGTTCCCTTTCCTGGCACGATATATCTATATATATGATTGCATATGATCTTGGTTTTGAATGATGGCATTATTTTATATTTATCCCTGAGTACATACTAGAGTTTACTCCACTAACCATATTCGGGTTCTATATCTCTACATAATACAGAAACCGGCCATACTACCATTCCTCCTACACAGTGACTTAGAGTTTGGGGATATCTTTGAGTCAGACTGAAGTGGTTAGCTCCCATACTCCAAAAGGCTCCATTTTATGCTATGGACTTTTTCTATTTTTGTTACTCTTTTGGTTTGGATTTGGCTATAGTTAGGGGCATGTCCTGACCGGATGTTATTGATTCTAGATAGAGGCTTTGTCAGTTAACTATGTCATAGGCGGTGTCGGTATTGGTGTCATCCTTGGTATATGTATTAGCATTGGGGCTGGAACCAGTTGGATATTTGATTGAGGTTGTTGGATTACTATTAAAGACTTATTTGAAGCCTCTAAATTATTGTCGACTTATCTTGGTAAATGTTTGGAATTCATCTAACATAGGGTAAATGGCTGTTATGCTTGGGTATTGGGGGTGGTCTTCGCTCCTGGTAAAACTTGAGATATCAGACACAACTATGCCCTAGTTGGATCCAGTCTTGATGAGGATCAAAGGTGATATAGGTGGAAGAAGGTGGTGGTATTTGATATTACTAGTGATGGTATCTTACGGTACCAAGAAAGGTTATGTGTTCCCAACATAGATGAGTTATGAGAGAGGATCTTGACCAAGGCGCATAAGGCTTCCTACAATATACATCTTGGTTTGATGAAAATGTATCATAACCTTAAGGAGATATACTGGTGGAACAATATGATGTGGGATGTGGCTAGTTTTATGGATAAGTGCATGGTGAGCCAAGAAGTGGAGGTTGAAAATATGAGGCTCGGAGGATTGTATCGATAAATTGAGTTTTCTGTATGGAAGTGGGAAGTGATCAATATGTATTTCATTACCGATCTTTATTGATCTTAAAATCAGTTTTATTCTGTTTGGGTCATCATATATAGGATGACAAAGTTTGTTCATTGCTTTCCTATAAGGACTAATTTCTCGATAGCAGATTATGCAAGGTTGTATCTCTAAGATTTTGTGAAGTTGCATAGGGTACTTGTTTCTATCCTCGAATGGCAGTACGTAGTTTTCATTGTACTTTTGGCAGTCATTTTAAAAGGGTTTGGAGACCAAGATGAGTCTTAATACTGTTTTTCACCTACAGTTAGATGGGCAAGCGGAAAGGACTATTTAGAAATTAGATGACATGCTTAGATCTTATGTGATTGACTATGGTGGCAGTTGGATTGATCATTTACCTCTAATACAGTTTTCCTATAATAATTGTTATCACTCTAGAATTGGAATAGATTCGTTTGAGGCATTTTATGGTAGGAGGTGTAGGTCTCTTATTAGGTGGTTCAAGTTTGGTAAGGTAGAGTTATTTGGCTCGAGTTCGGTACCCTAAGCCACAGAAAAGGTGAAGGTAATTTGGGATAAGCTTAAAGATGACCAAATTTACTGAAAGTCCTATGTGGATGTAAGGCAAAGGAAGTTAGAGTTTGAGGTTGGGGATAGGGTGTTCTTTAAGGTGCCTCCCATGAAGGAAGTGATGCAGTTTGTGAAAAAGGGTAAGCTTAGTCTCCGGTATGATGGTCCATACTTGATTTTGAGAAGGGTTGGCAATGTTGCGTATGATTTAGAGTTTATTTATAGTTTGAGCTCCATTTACCTGGTATTCCATGTTTTTGGGTTGTTAAAAGAAAGACTGATTCCATGATCTCTTTATCTTCTAACTTATTTAATGGTAAAAGTAGAGGTGTGTGGGGTCCAAATTGTACTTGTACTATATTGTTCCACATTTCAAGGATGAATGATCAAAGTGGGGGAGAATTAAAACACCCTAGTTTTGATCCTTGGAAATTTCCTGATCTTTAATCCCACTGTCCTTGTAACGAATCACCATACAAGGCATATAATATGGGCACGAATCGAGTTACCCAACTCATAAGGTGTCTAGTGAATTGTGGTTGAGATTCTATACTGATCACGATTTGGTGGTACGAGTCATTAGTGGTGGGAATAGTTTATTTGATGGGTCCCTTAATCAAATCAGTAACTTCATGACTTGACTTGGCTTTGAGTATGAGTGGCTCACTAAGAGTTGTGAAGATTGAGTGTGAGTGGTAAGCTCGAATCGTATGATCTCCAATGTCCAATCCCCTTTGGTTTCTATCTTAGGTGCAACGGGATCATACCGGTTGTATGGTCTGGTCATTAGTGGGGGTTAGGGAGTTATATGGTGGGCAATGCATGGGGGTCCAACCGATTGTCTCTGTAACGACTCCATGGTATGATTCGTATGTTGTGGTCATGAGTCAAAGGGTTGACTCGAAACCACCTGCAGTAATTTTACAGTTTTAAGTTGGGGGCATTCTGGACATTTTCCATTTGTAACTCACTTTGATACCATGACACAAAAACCTTTTGGGGCTTCAGTTACCTATTATTCTCAATCAAACATTCTTAAAATCTCTCTTAAAATCTTTCTGAAGCAAAAGGCTATGGTTTCTTCATGATAACTAATTAAGGCTTTCAAAGGTTGTTTTCTCTTCTTCTTCCTTGGTGTCTAAGGCATGTTACTCCTCCCTCATTGCTATTTTACAAAGTTCATGTGCTTTGATGTATGATTTTCATGATATTATTATGGTTTGAAGTAATGTTTAGAGGTTTTGGAGGTTTTGGAGGTTTATGGTTGAATAATATTTGTCGTGGTTTAATGATGTTTCTTTTATGCTTTTAATATGATTTTGACATTGTGGAAATAATTATTATGGTAAATGGATTTAGGGATACTTTGAATTTCCCCAAATTACTTGGTTATGGATTTTGAACTTATGGTCCCTCAACTTGTTTGTTGAAATACCAATGAGGATGATTTTTTCACATAGTTTGACTACTCTATATATCTTTGCATTGCATAAATTGTAATGGAACCTAAATTGGTATGGTTAATTTTAAATGATTTGGAAAGGCCTTGATGGCCATGGTTTTCATTTAATTGGAAACTTTGGAGTCAACTTGGTTTAATGGTTTTAGTATGGCATAAAAGGATAAACTTGCAAAGCTTTAATTTTGGTATGACTATACCAACGGTTAATGCCAAAATAAAAGACTCCTTGGTAAATTGTAGGAATTGGTAAATAGTTTTAATATGGGCTTAAAGATGTTCTAGTAGAAAAATAGTGGAAGGTAGGGGTCTCATGGGGACCGACACAAGAAACTCACATTTGTCGATGTGAGGGTGGTCTTGGTGACCATGTGCATGATATCACACTTTATATTTTGGGAGATTTACTAATCATCTCATGTTTTTTTCTTCGGTCATGAAGCTAGCACTCACTGGGGCCCTTTTAGAAGGGGAGATGAATCCATATAGCCCTTGGGTAGTTTTAGGACAGTCAAGCTACTCAGCCCAGGTAAAGGTATAAATGCATGCTAAACCCAATTCCCTTTCCCAGCATGAAATATATGTATATATGTGATTTCATATGGTTCTTTGACTTAGTTTTGAATGATGGCATTATTTTATCTTTATCCCTAAGTACATGCTAGTGTTCACTCCTCTAGCCATCTTCAAGTGTTGTATGCCCGCGCATTGTAGGAATTGGCCAAACTATTGTGCCTCTTGCTCAGTGACTTGGATTTGGGGATAGCTTTGAGTCAGACAGAAGTGGTAATCTTCCGTATTCCGGAAGGCTCCATTTCATGCTATGGACATCTTTTTTTGTGTTACTCTTTTGAATTGGATTTTACTATTGTCAGGGGCGCATGTCCTACCGGATGATATTGATTATGGATTGAGGATTTGTCTGACAACTATGGGCATAGGTGGTGTCAGTATTGGTGTCAGTCTTTGTATTGGTATTGGCATTTCGGGTTGGCACCGGTTGGATATTTTATTGAGGTTGTTGGATTATTACTAAAGACTTATTTAATGTCTTCGAATTATTGTTGACTTATGTTGTTATATGTTCAAAATTCATTCGACATAGGGTAAAGGGAGGTTATGGTTGGGTTATATGGGTGGTCTTTGGTCCAGGTCGAACTTGATATGCTCGATACGACTATGCCCTGGTTTGGGTAGTGTAAGATTCTTAACTTAAATCCAAAGATATTCGCAAAACTATATATTAATCAGGCTCCTAAGTCACCCCAAATACTCAATTTGATGTTATCACACTCTGTTAGGGTTCTAGTATCTCAAAGATGAGTGGAAAATGACCAAAACATGGACTAAGGGGTCATTTTATAGCCATGCTAGGTGTTCAAGTTTTGAAATCGCACATGGCAGGTTTGAATCACACACTAGGCTGAAGGAGGAGATGTTGTGATCGCAACACTTGGGCCCACACCAAATGACAGTTGCAGCGGAAACTTAGAAAATATCCAAGTTTCTGCTAAGGCCTTGGGATTCATTCTAAATCCAAAATACGTAAATGAGCTTTGTAACAACACTAAATTTGACATTCCAGATATTATGGCAAACTTGGATTTTCCATCTGAGGCTGTTTTAACCAAATGTAAGTCCCATACCCAAATTGCCTATTTTCCAACTTTTTGACCAATAGGTCGAAATGAACTAAGGTGCATCAAGACCCAAACCAAAGGTCTACCTAGCCTTAAATTGATATTTCAGAGTTTCTAGTGCAACCATAATTTGCATTCGAGATTATTTTACTAAAGTTTAGACTCGGTGGCCATTTGGAACTAGCAAAGACTTTTATATATGGAATTGGCTCTAAAAAATAAATGAATTGCTCGGTAACCAAACTATATGTTCCAACAAGTCATTAATGACTTGGGGAATCTATGGAAAGCTCTAACGGCAAAAATAATAAGAAACCTATAAAATGACTTAAAGGGTCGGTCCCCCCTCAACTCCTGATCTCAAAGGACATAAAGTTTGCTATCCTCAAATTGATGACCTTGAATCTACTCCAACAAGGTAGATCTGGCCTCAACACTAGCAAGAATCCTCCTGTGTCAGAAATATTAAGTCAAACAATTGAGTGGGCTAGGATTGAATATCCAAGACTAGTGGTTACTCAAAAATTAAAATGATGTCCAAGCTACCCTTATTAACTTTCAATTCAAGGAATTTGCTACCACATTTACCTTGCATGGATAATACATAATAGAAATATCATAGTCCTTCAAAAACTCAAACAATCTGCACTACCTTAAATTATGCTCACTCTTAGGCATAATGTACTGAATATTATGATGGTAAGTAAAGATCTCACTAAAAACACCACACAAGTAATGGTTCCAAATCTTAAGTGAAAAACTACCACTGCGAACTCTAAATCATGAGTGGGGTATTTGTGTTCATGCACCTTTTGTTGCCTCAATACATGTGTAATAACTAAGCCATACCACATCAAAACTAACACTTTAAGCATTACAACAAATAGTGAACCCATTAATATAAACTAGAAGAGTTAATATACAAGCCGGCTCACCTCACAACCCTTGGACCACTAAAATGGGACCTACTTCTTAGTCAATCTAGTCATAGAATCTACAATACTAAAAAATTTGTCAATGAAACATTTATAGTAGTTTTCTAACCTGATAAAACTGTGAACCTCAGTATGACACATAGGAGTAGCCCAATTATAAATAGCCGCAATCTTTATTGGGTCCACCATAGTATCATCATTAGACACCATGTGCTCTAATAAATCTAGATACTCAATCTAGAAAATGCACTTTGAGAACTTGGCATGAATCCTATGATCTCTCAATGTGTGGAGCACAGTTCTCAAATGCATCGCATGTTTCTTCCCACTCCTTGAATAAACAAGAATGTCATCAACAAATATAATCATGAATAAGTCTGAGTAAGGCCTAAAAATATAGTTCATGAAGTCCGCATTTATTGTTGGGGAATAGGTCAGTCGAAAAGACATCACCAAGAGCTTATAATAGCCGTAACAAGTCCTAAAGGCTATCTTAGGGATATCCCCTTTCCTAATCCTAAACTAATGGTAACCAAACCTCAAATCAGTCTTATAAAACACTATAAGGCCCTAAATCTAGTTAAGTAAATCATTGATACGAGACATAGGATACTTATTCTTTATTGACACCTTATTTAATTACTTGTAGTAGATATACATGTGTATAGAATCATCATTCTTTTTCACGGGCAAAACTTGAGTACCCTAAGGAGATACACTTGATTTGATAAAACCCTTACCCAAAAGATCCTGATGCTAAATATTTAGCTTTTTTAGCTTGGAAAAATCCATAGAAGTAGGTCAAGTTCCCAGATCAAGGTCAATAATAAACTCTTTGTCACATTCTGGAGAAAGGCCAGGTAGGTCGATAGGGAAATCATCAAAAAGATTATAATCAATGGGAAAAAAGTCAAGTGAAGTACTCTCAGTACTAATATCTTAAACATAAAAAACGAATGACTCAAAACCCCTCAATACTAGTTTATTAGCCCAAATAAAAAAAATAATCCCCATCAATGCATAGTTAAAATAACCCTGCCACATAATCAGTGCTATGTTGGGCATAACTAAGGTAATTGTCTAGGAAAAGTAATCTAAGACTGTATGATAGGGGGATAACCAATCCATGCTCATAATCATGTCAAAATCCATCATATCTAATGTCACGCCCCAAATCCTATTAAGGCGGACTGGCACCCGTTGCCGGTAAGGCTCGGGAGAACCAACCTGTAGCAATACATTACCTATGAACATTATAAGTTACTTTTATACTAAACATGCCCTCAAAAGATAAATGGAACTAGCAAGCCAAAAGATGTTGTATGACTAGGCCGTTGGAGCCACAATGTCTACGATACGATACATGACCATACTATACTTTACATAGTCTACAAAGCCTCTAGACAAGAAACATTATCTTATAAGGGTCGGGACAGGCCCCGCCTCATGATAAGATACTATACAATGCAAAAAGATATGATAAGACTCAAAGCCCCGAAGCAACCTGGAGCTCAGTGACTGCAGTTGATATCCTGTACTCTTACTGGGGAGGTTTATTAGCTTCTGCACCTGCAGCATGGAATGCAGGTCCCCCAACAGGGACGTCAGTACGAAATAATGTACTGAATATGTAAGGCAACATGTACTATATATGAGATAAAAGCTCAAATGAAACCATACACTGCTGTAAGGTAAAAGACCACCTTTATGAATATTGTGGAGTCATGCATCTTATAACAATTATGTTACTTTACTCTTATCACTTGTATAATCTGTGCACATCATGTAATACAAATGACCAGCTGATCAGTGGTAAATCTATATCAGGATCGACCCATGCTAGGCTTTCCTTTCACCCCTGGGATACCCCCTGTAATACTGGGATTGACCCATGCTAGGTGATTCTTTCACCCCTGGGATACCACCCAACAGAAGCAACTGTATACATATATCTTCTTATTACTTTTGATATGAATCTTTGGTGGTCGTAAAATTTGAGCTATAAGACTATAAGCATGACAAGTGACAAGTATGTGACCATGGAACATCATATCACAATGAAAAGAGTGGGTTATACAATTAGTGAAACATGTAGGACATAAACAACGTATGAACTTTATTTTGCTAAAAAGAAGACTCATATGTCATGGTGTCCAATGTATGTATGCAGCAGTGACAAGGCTCGAATCTGGACACACAAATACATGTGAAAGAGTGGAGTGGTTATATCGAAGTTTGTAAAGATCTCTATGTGCCAATAAAGACTTTGGATTCCATGCCAAATAATAAGAGATCGAATAGCCTTACATACCTCGACATATCAACTTGTTTTTACCTCGAAATGACTTCTTTTCTTCCAACTATTTATCTACAATATCATGTTTTAAAGCTAGTATTAGCAGCTAATCAATGCATCTGGACAGCCCAATCTCACAAAACACAACACTTTGGCAACAAACGTATAACCATCGACTCAATGGTGTTATTCCGAATTTCTCAATTCTAACTGTCTTCAACCAGTACACATTATCATATACATGATGTACACAGCCTATATCAGCTCTACAACATGCTAGCAACAGTCCATAACTACAACACAGAACCATTTTACAAAACGCTCAACTAAGAAGCACAACATCTCGTCGTCTCCCTATATTTCGTCGTTAACAATTCATACTTGTCCCAACTTTGAACCAGATGCTCCCAACATATATATACATCAAATAAACCTTAACAAAATCACAAAATAGCTCAAAACACAGGGGGGGAAACGTGAAACATCAGCCCCCTCATCAAAACAGTCCAATACCATTTTGGAAGCACATAAGATCATATAAGGATACTTGTTTCCAAAGAACTAGCAAAACAGTCCAGCAACCTTGGCAACCATATACACACTATAACATATTAATAACCTCAACTTTATATCATATCAAAGTCAAAAATCAGGGTAAGAATCGTTCCAAAGCCAAGAAAATCAAACAACAACTTTCAGGACACAAGCTGTCCAGAAATTCCTGCACAGTACACCAGCCAACTTATCTTGTTTTCCATGGAAAATTCATATCAAGTATATGGTTATTTTTACATACCTTAACTCCCAAGGTGTAAGTATAATTCAAGAACTCAAAAAGTAGCCTTTGGTTGCCTTCCAAGGTGAAGAAATGCCAAGAGAAACTTAGAGAGAAAAGCTGAAATTGTTTTGGTCTCCTACTAGTTAACCTAAGGAGCTCGGTTTTGGTCCCTTTTTAAAGGGGCCTTAGACCGACTTTCTCCTAATATTTGCAACTGATTAACTCAAGTTGGTCAATGACCAATTTTCCCCTTTCACTTGGGCCTTTTGGATCTCTAAATCAATGGGCTTTAGTGGCCCATTTTCCTTAATCTTTCTTGCACTTTGTTTGGGCCCAATTTTGTTAGTAGTGAATGAATGTAGTTGGGACTATTATATAAAAATCTTGGGCTGAACATCTTGGCCCAATATAATGCTAAACCATTGGCTTTAATAGCCTCCCTAACTTGGGCTTCGTTTGTCGCAAGACTTGGAAAGTTTCGGCGTTAAGCCTTGTCTTCGTTCCCCTTTCTTTTTACTAACGTCTAGACTTCAAGTGAGTTCACTTATGAATGAATTATTCTCCCTCATGTATATATACATTTTTTTTTAAGCCAACCACACAGGTGACTCACCTGCTAGCTTCCTAAGTTCCATAAGCACGTCAATGATTTTCTCCGTTTAAGGCCACAGTCTCTAAATAGACTTCCATATAGTGCCCCAATCTAACACTTGAACACTTGAAAAAAAAGTTTTGGTAGTAATTAAATCAAGTCGTATGTCATTTTATGTGAGCATTACTAGTACATGTAAAATGTGGGGTGTTACATCCTCCCCCCCTTAGGAACATTCGTCCCGAATGTTAACATAACTGTATAGTCTAGGCAGGTTTGAATTTCTGGTCACACAACTGTTAATAACATAACTAGTATTCAAACACATACCTATTAATGTTCCTCCTCTGTATCTTTTGGTCCCTCCTTGTCTTCAAATAGATGAGGGTATTTGGATGTCATTACTTCCTCCGGTTCCCACGTTATTTCTTCTACTTGGTTGTTTCTCCAGAGTACCTTTACTGATGCAATTTCTTTGTTCCTTAACTTTTTAATTTGGCGATCTAGAATAGCAACCGGTACCTCTTCATAAGTAAGATCCTCTGTGACCTGTACATCTTCTATAGGAGTGATACGAGAGGGGTCACCTATGCATTTTCGAAGCATTGACACATGAAACACTGGATGAACCATTGAAAGTTCCTGGGGTAGCTCTAATTCATATGCAACTTGTCCGACCCTCTTAGTAATCTTATATGGCCCTATGTAACGTGGGCTTAGTTTCCCTTTCTTGCCAAATCTCATAACTCCTTTCATCGGTGATACCTTTAAAAATACCCAATCTCCAATAGAGAATTCCAGCCCTCTTCTCCGCATATCTGCATATGATTTATGACGACTTTGGGCTGTTTTTAGCCGTTGTTGTATCACCTTAACTTTTTCCATGGCTTGTTGGACTAAATCTGGCCCGAGCAAGGTGGTTTCACCCACTTCGAACCAACCAATTGGTGACCTACATTTCCTCCCATACAAAGCTTCGTAAGGCGCCATCTTGATGCTCGAATGGTAGCTGTTATTATAGGCAAATTCAATAAGGGGCAAGTGTTCTACCCAGCTACCTTTAAAATCTAATGCACAGGTTCGCAACATATCCTCAAGTGTTTGAATAGTACGCTCTGCCTGGCCGTCTGTTTGGGGATGGAAGGCTGTACTCAAATTCACTTGCGTCCCTAAACTCCTTTGAAAGGACTTCCAAAATTTTGCCGTGAATTGAGCTCCTCGATCAGATATAATAGAGAGTGGGACCCCATGTAGCCTAACTATCTCTTTGAGGTATAATTTGGCATATTCTTCAGCTGTATAATCACTTCTAACTGGCAGGAAGTGCGCTGACTTCGTGAGTCTATCAACTATCACCCATATGGAGTCAAACTTATTAACTGAACGAGGCAAACCAGTTACAAAATCCATATTAGTCATATCCCACTTCCAAGTTGGAATCTCTATACATTGCATGTAACCACCTGGCTTTTGGTGCTCTACTTTGACTTGTTGACAAGTAGGACATTGAGCCACAAACTTTGCAAGGTCCTTTTTCATGCCTCCCCACCAAAACACTCCCTTTAGGTCATGATACATCTTAGTAGATCCTGGGTGGATGGAATATCTTGAATGATGGGCTTCTTCCATTATTCTCTTTCTGAGTCTGTTAACATCAGGGACACACAATCTATTTTGGCAATAAAGTACTCCATCTTGTGTAAGCCTAAACTCCTTCATTATACCTTGACTTACTTTCTCCTTAAGGCATTGTAGAATAGGATCATAATACTGTTTTTCTTTCACTTCCCTTATCAATGAAGAATCGGCAGCATTATGTACAATAATGTCCTTTCTTGGAGTTTCGAGTAGACGAACACCCAGATTGGCTAGTTGACGCAGATCCTTAGCCATGCCTTACTTTACCCCTTTCTGATCACTGGTACCCATGAGTGTCTTACGACTTAGAGCATCAGCCACCACATTTGCTTTCCCTGGATGGTATAATATATCAATATCATAATCCTTTATTAACTCTAGCCACCTCCGCTGCCTCAAATTTAGATCTTTCTGCTTGAAAATATACTGTAAACTCTTATGATCTGTATATATGTCTACGTGCACCCCATACAAATAGTGGCGCCATATCTTTAAAGCAAATACAACCGCTGCTAGCTCAAGATCATGTGTTGGGTAGTTTTTCTCGTGTGGTCTCAATTGTCTCGAGGCATAAGCAATCACCTTACCATGTTGTGTTAGTACACACCCCAAACCAACTCCGGAAGCATCACAATACACTGCATATCCCTCTGAGCCTTCTGGAAGCACTAGCACAGGTGCTGAGGTTAGCCTGCTTTTCAACTCTTGGAAGCTCCTTTCACATGCATCATTCCATTGGAATTTGGTTTCCTTGTGAGTTAACTTAGTAAGAGGTGCAGACATAGAAGAAAAACCTTCAACAAACCTTCTGTAATAACCTGCCAATCCAAGGAAGCTTCGAACTTCTGTAGGTGTCGTTGGCCTTGGCCAATCTTTCACAGCCTCTATCTTTTGTGAATCCACCCTTATTCCTTCATCCGATACAATATGGCCCAAAAATGCCACTGATTTTAACCAAAATTCACATTTGGAAAACTTAGCATACAACCGGCGATCACGGAGAACTTGTAGTACTAGTCGTAAATGATTTGCGTGGTCCTTTTCTGACCTTGAATACACCAGAATATCATCTATAAATACTATCACGAACACATCCAGGAAAGGCTTGAATACCCTATTCATCAAATCCATAAAAACTGCTGGTGCATTCGTTAGCCCAAACGACATAACAAGAAATTCAAAGTGACCATATCTGGTTCGGAAAGCTGTCTTAGGTATATCTTTTTCCTGCACTCTCACCTGATGATAACCTGATCTCAAATCGATCTTTGAAAAGTATTTGGCACCCTGTAACTGATCAAACAAGTCATCAATTCTGGGGAGGGGATATTTATTCTTAATTGTCACCCTATTCAGTTGTCGGTAGTCAATACACATCCTCAATGTGCCATCCTTTTTACGCACAAATAAAACTAGTGCACCCCAAGGGGACACACTAGGTCTTATAAAACCCTTTTCTAACAAGTCTTTCAGTTGCTCCTTTAATTCACGTAATTCTGCCGGGGCCATTCTATATGGAGGAATAGAGATAGGCTCGGTGCCTGGTAATAAGTCAATACCAAAATCTATTTCTCGTTCTGGAGGCAAACCAGGGAGTTCCTCAGGAAAGACATCAATAAATTCATTCACTATTGGAACAGACTGGATAGTTGGTGATTCTGCCTCCATGTCTCTCACTCTAACGAGATGACATATATATCCCTTTGATATCATTTTTCTGGCTTTAAAATAAGAGATAAACCTCCCTTTTGGTGCCCCAATATTGCCTTCCCATTCAAGGACTGCTTCATTTGGAAAGTGAAAGTACATCCTCTTGGTTCGGCAGTCAACGGTGGCATAGCAAGAAGCCAACCAATCCATACCCATTATAACATCAAATTCTACCATTTCTAACTCGATAAGATCAGCTAATGTATCTCGGTCGCAGACAGTCACTATGCAGTCACAATAGACTCTTCTAACTATAATTGACTCCCCAGTTGGTGTAGACACCGCAAGTGGTTTATTCAATAATTTAGGTGTTCTACCAAGCTTCCCAGCAACTAATGGAGTAATATATGACAATGTAGAACCAGGGTCAATTAATGCATACACTTTATATGAGAAGATGGACAATGTACCTATAACCACATCGGGTGAAGCTTCCAGGTTCTGTCGAGTCCCTAGAGCATATGTGCGATTTTGGGCCACGCTGGAACTAGCTGCCCCTCTAATACCTCTGCCGCGACCTATGGGAAATTGCTCACCTCTACCTGATGGAGGCACTGATGATGATGATACAACAGCTGATCTAGTAGGTTGTGCCATATCACCCCTGCGTCTTCTTGGGCAATCTTTTATTACATGCCCTGGCATACCACACCAATAACAAACATCCGTTCCCCTGCGACACGCACCTATATGATATCTCCCACATTGTCTGCAAGGCTGCCTAGGAGGCATTTGCTGGCCTCCCGAATATCCTGTTGTCCGTGTACCTTGGCCCTCACTTCTCTGCCCAAATTGATCATTTCTAGACCTTTGAAGTGGTGGTGGAGCACTAGCTGTAGAGTAAGAGGATGATGGCCTGGGTGGCCTATGAGAAAATCGTGGCCTAAACTCACCCTGGGGTGGTGTAAACTGTCCTGTAGATCTGGCCCTCTTGAATTGCCCCCTTTCTATTTCTTGTTCCCTCCTTCTTTGTCTCTGATCCTCCAGTTTCTGTGCAAAAGCTTGCATCCTCGCTATATCCATGTCTTTATTTAAAGAGGCAATGGTACAATCTCTAACCAAATATGAATCCAACCTATCGACATACCGATGGACTCTATCTGCCATAGTAGGAACAACATTAGGAGCGTACCTGGCCAGAGAATTAAATTTAAGACTATATTCCCTCACGCTCATATTCCCCTGATGGAGGTTCAGGAAATGATCTGCACGGGCCTCTCGGATCTCTAATGGCAAGTAATGATCAAGAAAGGCCATTTTGAACTCCTCCCAAGTAGTTGGAGATGTATCTATGCCTTTGGAATGCTTCCAGTCTTCGTACCACAGTATAGCCACACCCTTCAATCTATATATTGCCAACTCAGCAGCTTCCGAACCACTTACATGCATAACATCTAAGGTGCGTTGGATCTGATCAATAAAATCTTGTGGATCTTCATTTGGATCTGTCCCAGTGAATGATGGGGGGTCTAAGTTGAGGAAATCACGTATTCTCGTACTGGCTGCCCTACCTGCACCAACTGCACCTACAACTGGGCCTTCTTGTCTTTGACCTTGGCCAGCAACTATACAAGTCAACAGTTGAACTGCATTTCTCAAATCCTGCACAGAAGCATCAACAGGTGGTTCTCGGGGGTTTTCACTACTTCCTGGTGCATCAACAGATGGAGGGGTTGGAGATGTCTGTGATAGAGACTCATCTAGAGCCTCACTCTGTCGTCTCGCCCGATTGGGTATACCAACTACCACTTCTACTTCCTTTCCTTTACCTTTACTCTTCCTTGTCTCTGGCATACTTACTGTACAAAATAATTCAGGGATTAGACATGGTACACTTATAATATTTGGCTCTATGGCACGATCTAAAGAATGAAAAGAAGTGATAACTCCTAAATGCCACGTATCCTCTTGTTTATAAATGTGGTGCACAACACATCAATAAACATGATTCTACATAGACACGGCTTTGTAGACTCCCTAGGACAAACCGCTCTGATACCACTTCTGTCACGCCCCAAATCCTATTAAGGCGGACTGGCACCCGTTGCCGGTAAGGCTCGGGAGAACCAACCTGTAGCAATACATTACCTATGAACATTATAAGTTACTTTTATACTAAACATGCCCTCAAAAGATAAATGGAACTAGCAAGCCAAAAGATGTTGTATGACTAGGCCGTTGGAGCCACAATGTCTACGATACGATACATGACCATACTATACTTTACATAGTCTACAAAGCCTCTAGACAAGAAACATTATCTTATAAGGGTCGGGACAGGCCCCGCCTCATGATAAGATACTATACAATGCAAAAAGATATGATAAGACTCAAAGCCCCGAAGCAACCTGGAGCTCAGTGACTGCAGTTGATATCCTGTACTCTTACTGGGGAGGTTTATTAGCTTCTGCACCTGCAGCATGGAATGCAGGTCCCCCAACAGGGACGTCAGTACGAAATAATGTACTGAATATGTAAGGCAACATGTACTATATATGAGATAAAAGCTCAAATGAAACCATACACTGCTGTAAGGTAAAAGACCACCTTTATGAATATTGTGGAGTCATGCATCTTATAACAATTATGTTACTTTACTCTTATCACTTGTATAATCTGTGCACATCATGTAATACAAATGACCAGCTGATCAGTGGTAAATCTATATCAGGATCGACCCATGCTAGGCTTTCCTTTCACCCCTGGGATACCCCCTGTAATACTGGGATTGACCCATGCTAGGTGATTCTTTCACCCCTGGGATACCACCCAACAGAAGCAACTGTATACATATATCTTCTTATTACTTTTGATATGAATCTTTGGTGGTCGTAAAATTTGAGCTATAAGACTATAAGCATGAAAAGTGACAAGTATGTGACCATGGAACATCATATCACAATGAAAAGAGTGGGTTATACAATTAGTGAAACATGTAGGACATAAACAACGTATGAACTTTATTTTGCTAAAAAGAAAACTCATATGTCATGGTGTCCAATGTATGTATGCAGCAGTGACAAGGCTCGAATCTGGACACACAAATACATGTGAAAGAGTGGAGTGGTTATATCGAAGTTTGTAAAGATCTCTATGTGCCAATAAAGACTTTGGATTCCATGCCAAATAATAAGAGATCGAATAGCCTTACATACCTCGACATATCAACTTGTTTTTACCTCGAAATGACTTCTTTTCTTCCAACTATTTATCTACAATATCATGTTTTAAAGCTAGTATTAGCAGCTAATCAATGCATCTGGACAGCCCAATCTCACAAAACACAACACTTTGGCAACAAACGTATAACCATCGACTCAATGGTGTTATTCCGAATTTCTCAATTCTAACTGTCTTCAACCAGTACACATTATCATATACATGATGTACACAGCCTATATCAGCTCTACAACATGCTGGCAACAGTCCATAACTACAACACAGAACCATTTTACAAAACGCTCAACTAAGAAGCACAACATCTCGTCGTCTCCCTATATTTCGTCGTTAACAATTCATACTTGTCCCAACTTTGAACCAGATGCTCCCAACATATATATACATCAAATAAACCTTAACACAATCACAAAATAGCTCAAAACACAGGGGGGGAAACGTGAAACATCAGCCCCCTCATCAAAACAGTCCAATACCATTTTGGAAGCACATAAGATCATATAAGGATACTTGTTTCCAAAGAACTAGCAAAACAGTCCAGCAACCTTGGCAACCATATACACACTATAACATATTAATAACCTCAACTTTATATCATATCAAAGTCAAAAATCAGGGTAAGAATCGTTCCAAAGCCAAGAAAATCAAACAACAACTTTCAGGACACAAGCTGTCCAGAAATTCCTGCACAGTACACCAGCCAACTTATCTTGTTTTCCATGGAAAATTCATATCAAGTATATGGTTATTTTTACATACCTTAACTCCCAAGGTGTAAGTATAATTCAAGAACTCAAAAAGTAGCCTTTGGTTGCCTTCCAAGGTGAAGAAATGCCAAGAGAAACTTAGAGAGAAAAGCTGAAATTGTTTTGGTCTCCTACTAGTTAACCTAAGGAGCTCGGTTTTGGTCCCTTTTTAAAGGGGCCTTAGACCGACTTTCTCCTAATATTTGCAACTGATTAACTCAAGTTGGTCAATGACCAATTTTCCCCTTTCACTTGGGCCTTTTGGATCTCTAAATCAATGGGCTTTAGTGGCCCATTTTCCTTAATCTTTCTTGCACTTTGTTTGGGCCCAATTTTGTTAGTAGTGAATGAATGTAGTTGGGCCTATTATATAAAAATCTTGGGCTGAACATCTTGGCCCAATATAATGCTAAACCATTGGCTTTAATAGCCTCCCTAACTTGGGCTTCGTTTGTCGCAAGACTTGGAAAGTTTCGGCGTTAAGCCTTGTCTTCGTTCCCCTTTCTTTTTACTAACGTCTAGACTTCAAGTGAGTTCACTTATGAATGAATTATTCTCCGTCATGTATATATACATTTTTTTTTAAGCCAACCACACAGGTGACTCACCTGCTAGCTTCCTAAGTTCCATAAGCACGTCAATGATTTTCTCCGTTTAAGGCCACAGTCTCTAAATAGACTTCCATATAGTGCCCCAATCTAACACTTGAACACTTGAAAAAAAAGTTTTGGTAGTAATTAAATCAAGTCGTATGTCATTTTATGTGAGCATTACTAGTACATGTAAAATGTGGGGTGTTACATCTAACACAATAAGATCAGCCTGAGTGTCATACACTTCAATAGCCACCAAAAATAACCTATATACCTGATCCACTGCTACATAATTACAGTAGCTACATATAATGGAAAAAAAGGCTCCTAAGACAATGCCAATATTAGTGCATATAAGCCAAATATAAAAATATGGGTCCTAAATCAAATAAAGCAGAAGATGGTTAATGGCATACTAAAATTATCCTTGTAATCACGGAATCCAAAGCCTCAGCCTCCGTTCTACTAGGGATAATATTCAAATAAACTTATCTTCCACTAGACTAAGGGCCTACCCGACCTTTTATTTTGCCTAAGTACCAACTTTAGAACCTTGGGGACCATCCCTACGACCATATATACCACTCCTAGCTAGAGGTGACATTAATATAATTGATTGGATAGCATATACTAAAGGCTCAATCAACTCACATTGGGGACATTCATAAGAGAATTGGCTGAAAACCCTATAAACATTCCATGCCTCAAGCACTCTGCTCTATCTAGAAGGTCTGACAAATTCAAGTGTCCACCTCAGCCTAAATACAATGATTGTACACCCCTCAATTATTAAATAATGCTTAGACTACTGGGACCATTATAATTAGGCTGACCCTAATCGGATATCTAATGTACTGCTTAAATAGGCATACTATACTAAACCTTATGCTGATAAGGCTGATTTTCGGGGTATCAACCATGAAATCCTTATTCTCTACAATGTGACTTATTATGACTCACACTATCACTACCCCGATAATGGGTTTTCTATAGATGCCCCTTTGGTCCTTAAAATCAATCTCATCTATAGTATAGCAATTATCAATAATATATGTATAACTTTCCAATAGTGTAATGACCCTCAAGGTTATCTTTTTACTTTTTTTTTGTATTTAGAGCTTTCCTATAGCTATCCCAGGTCATTTATGACTTGCTGGAATTGACATTTTAGATATAGGGTAGATCATTTAGTTTTTAGATCCATTTTTTCTATTTTGGAGCTTTTTAAGTTAAAGAATGAGTCTCAGGCCAAAATCTTAAGTAAAAAACCTTGGATACTATTTCTAATAGTCCCATAAATTCTAGTATGTCAATTTTAGGCTAGGGGGATCCTTGGTCTAGGTCTTGATTCTTTCAGACACATTTTTAGCTATTTGGTAAATTTTGGATTAAATTGACTTTTGAGTATTGGACCCATTTTTATCACAACAACATTGGATGGAAAAGTCATTGGGCCCATTAAGTCCAAAATGCTTAATTTGATATAGTAGCATACTTAATTTGCATGCATGGGATCTGATGTTGCCCAAAATTACACCTCTCAGAAAGTATAACATGGTCCTTGTTAAATAGAAAACCCAACAAAGGTGGGGTCCAACCCATAGGCAATAGGCCAAATCTCTATCAAGAAATTTTTGAAGTAATCAGAAAGTGCAGAAAGTAAATTGGGGGATTTTGTGAAAACAATAGCAGTACTAATAAATCTTGATCACTTTATGTTGGAATCACTTTAAGATGAATACTAGGACTGTGTTCCCCTTACTTCCTAACTTTGTAGACTTATCGTGCTTTATCAAACTATCTTAATGCCTTGCATGAAGAATATCACAAGATAGTTATCACCAACCGCCTTTTAAATATCTTTGGTGAATTTCACTCATCTCCATTTGAGTCTCAGAGTGTTGCATTACTAACCCCTATCTTACATCCCTGATTAACTAAATACTTTTAAGTATTAATTTAATTAGATAAAGTTTGATATATTCAAATTACTATTATGATCTTCTTTAGAAAATCGTAATACATACAAGAACATCAATCAAGAAAGTCTTCGTACTTCCTCTACTTAGTTATTCCATCAAGGTTCGCACAACCCTAGTTTAGAGGTTTAGCCACTTATGTTTCCAAGAACACCCATATAATTCATGAAAAAAATCATATGAATAATATTACACTCAATTTAGAATAAAAAATAATATAACAAATTAATCTCAAATCGTAAAAATCAAGAACAAGGATTCAAAGATCAAAAGTGTATCTTAAAATCAATATTTTGTTGTAAGTATAAAGAGTGTGTAAGCTAATAAAAAAATATCAATGGGGTATTTATAATATTACATTAGGACCTTCCTACGGTCCTACTTACAGGTCATAGATACTACCTACGGAACCTAGGTTGGTTCGTAGGTCTTAGAGCGAAATTCCAGCTTTAGATCATCCACCTATAGGGGTACCTACAAGGGTTGTAGGTGCCACTTACACCTCATAGGTGGCCTTCATAACTCTAGACAAAAATTTTGGCTTTAAGGGCTTAAATAAATCACAAATGGTGACACTTACGAGGGGGTAAGTACCACTTGCGGCCCATAAGTGGGTCCGTATATGGGGTCCTCTGTGATACTTCAATTTTTCTCCTATTTTTCCCCTAACCTTGTTTTTGTACAAAACAAACACAAAAACACATCACATTTAATAAAAGAGACCTAAGTACTTGCATAATTTCTGATTTTAATCATCAAAAGTGCCATGAAACCATGGCACATTAGGATCTTAAACCAATCTCAACCACCCAGATAGAGTCAGTTGGGACTTATTAAATTTGTCTAATGCCAAATATCTAGTGCAACCACTTTACCAGTATCCATTTTAGTCGTTAGACATTCTTTTAGTGATTCTTAAGTGTCTCTAGACCGCTTTATCGGGGCTTCTCCAGCTAAGGTTTAGTTGCTAAAACAACCATTAGTTAAGGAATCATTTAGCCACTAAATAACCCATCGCTGATACTTATATAAATGTTTCATCCCTATTATTTCCAAACTATGTTCAAAGTATTAAACCATCATTATGAAATTACATTCTTAGAAAATAGAGAGAAATCGAGTACCTAGTATTGAGATTTATTTAGACGCATTGTGGTGATTGTTATATCATTGTATTATTATAAATTTCAATTCAATTTTTGATTTATTCTCCAATTTATTTCATATATTAAGAATTACTTTAGGACTAATTTGGGGGCTATCAAACTCAGATTTAGCTAAATTTATGTGGCAATTTGAGTTGAGAGGGATGTTATGATTGGTTTAATTTTTAGATTTCACAAGTTGGGCCCACATAGGGATTGTAGTCTAATTTCTGACACGAAGAGTATATACATAAATGGATATTAATTCTCTCATCTTGATTTATAAATTGTTATTTTTTGTAGTATGGTAGCTTTTAGAGGCTTCTTAGAAAGGAAAAGCTTTGACGTAGAGGATTTATTAAGATTTCAATGGCATCCAAGTTGTCTAGGCATACCCTTTCTCTATGTTTTGCTTAGTTATGGTATTGTCATAGTACTATGTTATATTTGGGTGGGTTTGATACGCCTAAATTACACTTCTCTTATGAGAGAATAAGCAGTCTTTGGCAAATATAGAACCCAACTAGGTTGGGTGCCTAACCCCACAGGGAATACCGTGTTCACTAAGTATTATGACTGTTATTAGACTATTGATCAAAGGTTCCTGGATAAAAGGGGTTTTAATTTATTGTATGCTAAATAATTGTAACAGAGTTGTTCCAATTAATGATTCTTTCTACAAGTAGTAATTCAATGATATTAATCAAACTAGAGTTATGGTTACCAAGATACTTAAGCAGTTTGGGTTGCGAATCACTTCTGAGTTCCAATCTATAATTTAAATTGGCAAAGTAGCTGAATTCTATTGTTCACCCATTAGTTTCTCAACCTTAATGGATGGTTTATTCTTTCATTCTCCCAAACTTAAAGAATGTATTGATTATTAAACTATTTTCTTATGTAGGTCAATCCTGTTACGACATTTTCCATTAATCTAAAGGTTTAGGTCTCAAGATTTCATGTAAACCCTTTCTTTTCCCAACAAACACTTTTCCATTCAAACAAGTGATGTTCTTGGGCACACTTTTCAAGTTTTAAACCAATTAAAGTCATTAAAGTGAAGAAGATTTTATGCAACATCAATTACCTAAAGAAACTCAATTGGAATCACAACCCATACCAATTGTTCACATCAAGGCTCCCATAACCCTAGTTATGGGAGCTTAGCCGCTAATCCCCATAGAAGAAAGAGAAAGACTACTTGTATTATTCATAAATAAATTCAGAGTTCACTTACAAATGTTACAAAAATTAATTCTTGAATCTTCAATAGCAATGGAATGATTAGATCCACAAATATAGTTTGATTCACCAATTTTTACATTACAGAGAGTTTCAAAAGTGGAAAACCAACTTTTACAAATGTAGTTTGATCCACCGTTAGTGACTTTTTTCTGCCATTTTCCTGAGTTTTCTTCTTCAGCTCACTCCTTAACCTGAAATCACTCAAATCCATGGTTAAATACAACTTTAGTTGCTTGAAAACACACAATTTTCCCGAGAAAAAGATGATAATATTCCTTCTAAAACAGGAACATCAACACCCTAAACTTAAGATAATTGCTTGTCCTAAAGCAACTCAACATCAAACTATAAATATCAAAAATACGATGACAGGTATCCAACTTACTAAACCAGTGTTCACAAAAACATTCACTTATCATACTAATTACATGGCTCAACATATCAAGATCCATAGCCGACATTTTTCAAAATCAGAACATATACACAAACATGGCTATAAGACTCTACAGGTATCAACCAAATTAAGTGTAACTCAGGTTGCCCTCATAGTCAAGGAAATCCACCACTCATTATATTTTGTGGATACAAATCAAAACTCTCAAACTCATCAAAGAAGTTACAAACATAGCACACATACTCATAAGCTTGCCCTTATCATCTAATGCTCCCTTATAGCTGACTCTCAAAGATCAAGTAGGTCTTTCTCAGGGTTGTAATGAGGCTTCAAGGCTAGGTGAGGAAGGACTTTTCAGAAAAAGTAACTCGACACTAGGATTTAACTCTCTTTACCCTCAAGTTCTACCTACCAAGGCCATTTCTGAACTAGCTTACTTACCCTTTTCTCATTCATTCACACTTTACCATAACAACCACCTGAGTGTTTTCTTTTTAAAAAAGCATCAGCCACCCTCAACTTATGTTAATGAAATCAGTGCAAACAATCTTGAGTAGACTAGGGATAGATACTTTAGACCACACTCTAAATCAACTTTCCCTTAGAAAGCTAACAGCTTGGCAATAGCCACCCTCAACTTAGGTGTTTTTCCTAAGTTTAGGTTCATAATTCCCACTATTGGACCATGGCCAGATCTAGGTATTAACAACATAATGAGAGTTAACTAGAGTGATTGGTAATGAAGAATAATTAATATAGGCTCAAAGAAGGGTTCAAAAATAGAAAATTCTTTTTGGTAGGGTTAATTATTTTGGCTAAGTAGAGTAAAAGTACAAGGCGGTCTGCTATAATTTCTTATTTCATCAACTACAACACAACATCAATTGAACCAGGAAAGTTCTAGGTACTACACTATGTAAGTACTAATACAAATACTTGTACACACAGGCAACTGAGTCAAACTCATTCTACTGTCCTTAAGATTTACATCACATGTCAAGCATATTTTACAAGTTACTTCCAACTATTGATTTACCAATAATTGATCACATACACTAGAAGACAAAAGCAAACAATCATACAGACATAGTCATAGCTTTATGCCAACATCATTCATCATCTATATTCACAACAAGGGGCTAATATAAATGACACTTTTATTTAATAGAGCAACATTAACAACATAATAGGACTTAAGAAAATAAACATGCAAACCTAAATTTAATCCTAGAAAATAAAAAAATTATAAACTTAAACATTGTCCTAGACATGTCGATTCTCCTAGATAGCACACGGGAGGAAAAGAATATCAGAAACACAACCCCCTATGGTACAAGTACACCACCCTCCATAGAAAAATATATGCATTATCCTCAAAGCATCAAATAAAAGTACAAAGCAGTGGGTATACTTATATTCCCTCTTATTCATCTGAGGCATCTGTGAGGTGTTGTGAGGAGCCTGTGTCTTCACCTCTATAAATTTAACCCCTATGGTAGAGGGGGTACTAAAAACACTCCCTCTGGAATTGGACGTTTCACATCCCAGACTTGATCTGAAGTTGGCCCCCTAACCGAGATTGAACTGGTAGACACTCCAGCCGCTTCACCTTCTATTCTCTTCTTTCTTTTCTCTTCATATTTTCTCAACCTTTTCTTGGATTTCTTAATATCATGATGCTCTCACTCCTCTGGCATCATAGACTCTCTCCTTTTTCTATTTTCAACTTTTTATTTGGCAGGGCCATCTACCTATTACTTTCCTTGTCTTTCACTAATCTTCCCATCAGGTCAACAATTCATTTGTCCTTATCAGTCATTACCAGGTATGGATCAAAAGTGGGCTGCTATGGCTTTCGGCTCTTCAACTCTTTAATGTTAGCTTGGGCTTTCTTAATCTTTTCCTTGAACCTTGCCAAGTTTGGAATGGATATTGAATCCACCCTTTTGTTGATTCTCTCCTCCGTGTGATCCATCCTTATCTGAATGTCTTGGAATGGATTGATTGCCTCAGCTATAATTCTGTCAACAAAAGGCTTGAATTCTATAGTCCAACTTTCAAGCTTCTTTTTTATTTTCTTTTTCAATTTCACAGGCTTGGCAAAATTTTTCTATGTCAACCTATATTCTACAAACTCTGCCCCACCCATTAGTGGTTTAGATTCTGACCCTACAGATGCACTAGATGGAATATAACCAGGTAGTATGAAAGTGGTAATCAGCAATGGCATACCTGTAGGAATTTTTGAATTATCTAGGGCTAGCGATGACTGAGTTTGATAGACTGGTGGTTTGGTGGCCCTTATTTTGAACTTTGAGTCATCCTTGGACTTCTTAATGTTTTACCTAGGTATTGCACGGACCTCATTATCCACCCATGAATCAGAGGCACACCTGCCTGCATACATGCCTCCATAATTAAGCAAGGAATGATAGAGTGTTGGCCACTTTATGTGCTCTCACAAATAGCTTATCGGCAATGATCTAACCGAAATCAAACATAAGTCCTAAAAGCAAACTGGCAATAAGTACTGTTTGGTGATTATCTATATTAGCATCACCTTTAATTGGCATAAGTCTCAATCGAAAGACAACCCACCAATATCTAGCTCTAAATCTAAGGGATGATTTTACTATGCATTCACGTGGGTTTGTATCCTAGAAAGGATTACCATCATTAGTCAACACTCCACCCAACTAGGATCTTTAAACAGGTGGATTACACAATCGGTACTCGAGTTCTGGAATAGAAGGTGGGGCTTCATAATCTGGCCCAAATAGCATCCTATTGATGGTTTGGGCTAATATGTTAATGGTAACTCCTCGGACTGGCAGTGACTCCTTGTTCGGCAGATTGGAAAATTTCGAGCCCTTTGGAACATACTTGTCTGCCAATACCAAATAGTTAGCAAAAAATTCCCTTACCATATTCAGTTGATATAACCCTAGAGGCTTGCTCATCCATGCTAATTCGTACTCATTAAAGTTACACTCTATCTTTGGATATTCGTGCTACTTCACTGTTATAATCTAATACACCTCAGCATATGGACTTTTGATTAGCCCACTTGTTGTTGGTGCCAACCCATCATAAAATTTATCCCTTACTCCATCAAGTTATTATCTGTCGGCCTCTCTGATTTGAGAAACCTTATATTTGATCAATTTACATCCTCAGTATCCACATCAGTAGCTTCAGTTTGTGCCTCTACATTGGTCGCCTCAGTTTTGGCCTCAACTAGGTTGGGGCTAGAGGTGACTATCTTTGCCTCATCTGGGCTCGAGCTAGTACTGCTGGTACTATTGTCAGTCTCCTCTTCATACTGGGAGAGTGTAGGAAGTGTTCAGTCCCTTTGACGAGTGTTGAAGGTTGGTGCCTCCTCGCTCCTAGAAGGTTTACCTCGACCTCTTGTCAAACCACCGCCCCTAGTAAATGGGAGTTATCATGCTATGATGCCTGAAAAGGAGTAAGGAATCAGTTACAAAGAAAAAATATGTAAACCAATAACAAAATTGGCTTGACGGTCAAACTAAAGAGTTGTGGATGATGCGACAGTTCGCTGGTTGGGCCGTCGGGCCTTATCTAGTGAGATCTAATTTTTAAGGCCTTGCGACTGTTAAATTGGTAGTCTGTTAGGTTATTAGCGGTCCGTTAGGTTTCTCTCGGCCTGCCGTGTTTTCTGTTGTGTCTTAGCTAGTGAGCAACATCCTTTAGACATTTGTGATGGTCAACCTGACGGTCTGTCACAAATTGGACGATCCGCCAAGGTGACCGTCAGTCCCCTTCTTCAATTTCAGACCGCGTTTTAGAATTTATTTGAATAGTTGGTACACCTTATTTGATTTTTAGCATAGTAACGACAATAATTTCATGTTTAAGCACATAATGTTTTACTATAAACATGTGGGTTAATCAGAATTTACCTAAACTGCGTATACCAAAGTTCAGAAATTAGAATATAAATAATTTAAACCATATAAGGAAATAAGATGAAATTTTATATACCACAACTATTTCAATTATGTTTTGCACTTTGGAGAAATAAGAAAACAGGCTAAAATCGTACCTTGATGATGCAGAGGTTTTACTCTAATTGCTTGCACTTTAAAAAGATAAACTCTGTAATAATTTATCCTGTTATTTCTTCTTTTGTTGTGATAAGGAGAAAAGAGGGGAATGTATTTATTTAAATAGGGGAGATAAAAAAAATAGAGGGTGCTAGAGGGAGTAACTTCCTTCAGATACTTTGAATCCAGCAGGAGTTATACAGTTGTAGAAATTGAAGAGTTTACAATGTATGTAACTGCCCTATTTTATCTCCTTAAAAGCATATGGTTTGAATACGGGCATTTAAAATAAGCTTCCAACATAACCCGACTCGACCCAAAATTAGGGTTAATGTGAAGGCTAACCTGATGGTCCATCAAACTCTCGAGGGTCCGCCAGGTTGGCCGTTGAAGCTTACCAGAAGCTAGGATACTCTGATTTATTACAATGGTTACTCTGACGCTCCATCAATGATGCGATAGTCCATCATGTGGTCTGTCAATCCATTCCCAAAAAATTAGAATTTTAGTCTCAAGTTGATGGTTCCTCCGACAGTCTGCCAGTTGGTTGACGTTCCGCTAACTCAGCCTTCAAGACTTATCCAGTATGTTCAACTTTTCACCTTGTCTTTGATGGTAACAGTGGTGGCCATTCGGTAACTTGAAGTCCATCAGTTATCTAGTTGACCACCAATCAACTTTAAAAACTCTTCTCTTTCAGTAATTTATGACCTGCACACTCCACAAACACATCAGATTGTACAAAAACAACAAATAAACTTTGATTATGATTACAATAACACTTGGTGGGTTGCCTCCCACTAGTGCCTGATTTTATGTCACAGCACGACGCAGTTATCTCGGTTACTCAGACTTCATCGAGATAGATAGTAGCTATTCATTTTATCGAGTCCATTGGACCAATATATAAATTCAGTCGCTTCCTATTTACTTTGAAGACACTTCTATCTTCATTTACAAGTTCAACTACTCCAGACGAGTAGACTTGGTTAACTTGGAATAGACCCAACTATTTTGATTTAAGCTTACCTGGGAAGAGCTTCAGTCTGGAGTTGAAGAGAAGCACCCAATCACCTTTCTGAAAATCTCTTTTTGCAATTCTTTGATCATATTACTTCTTCATCTTCTCTTTGTAAATATCATCTCTTTAATACGCCCCATGATGGAACTTATCCATCTCATTCACCTACCTTAATCTCAACTGCGCTGCCTCATTCATGTTCAAATTCAGCCTCCTAAGTGCCGACAATGACTTATGTTCCAAATTAATTGGTAAATGACATGCCTTTCCATAAACCAACAAGTACGGTGACATAACAATTGGTGTCTTGAAAGCTATTTTGTATGCCCATAAGGCATCATCAAGATTCCTAGACCATCCCTATCCACTAGAATTTACTATTTTAGCAAGTATGGCTTTGATCTCCCTGTTTAAAATCTCCACTTGCCAACTAGTTTGTGGGTGGTATGGAGTCACTACCTTGTGTTACTTAACACCATACTTTTGCTAAGGCAACCCAAAACACAGGATTGCAAAAGTGAGATCCACCATCACTTATAATGGTGCGTGGCACCCTAAATCAAGAGAAAATATTCCTTTTAAGGAATGCAATTACTCCCTTCCCTTTTTTGTAAGCCATAGCAATGACTTCAACCCATTTTGAAACATAATAAACAACAACTAGAATGTATTTCGTCCTATATAATCTCACAGAAGGCCCCATGAAGTTAATTCCCCAGACATCAAATAATTCTAACTCTATCATTTTTGTCAAAGGTATTTCATGGCTCTTGGAGATTGACCCCTGACTCTGACATTGGTCACATCTTCTCACAAACTCATAAGCATCATTGAACAAAGTCAGCCAATAGTAACGCTTTGTAGCACCTTTCTAGCAGTATGGTCACAGAAATGGTGACCTATAACTGGGGAAGCATGAAATGCCTCCAAGATACTCAACATATCTACTTCTAGAATACATCTTCTTATGATATTGTCAGCACAGCATCAAAACAAATATGGCTCATCCCAGAAGTAATGTGTCACATCATAGAGAAACTTCTTTCTTTGATGAAAAAAAGATTCTTTGAAATCACTTCGCTCACCACAAAGTTTGCAAAATAAGTGTACCAATATATTTTCTCCATAACAGCAGCCAAGATTTCCTCATCCGGAAATGCATCATTGATTTCAAATTCTTCACCTACTGCTTGTTTCCCTTCCAACCTAGATAGATGGTCTGCAACTTCATTTTCATAACACTTCCGATATTTGACTTTGAAGTCAAATTCTTGAAGTAGTAGCACCCATATAATCAACCTTGGTTTTGCATCCTTTTTCACCATCAAATATCTCAAGGCTACATCGTCAGTGCAGACCACCACCTTGGTTCCTAGCAAATAAGGCAGGAACTTCTCAAAAGCATAAACTACTGCAAGAAGTTCTTGTTCAGTTACAGTGTATATCTTTTTGGCCCCATTCAGTGATTTGCTTGCATAGTAATTGGGATGAAAAAACTTATCCCTCTTTTTCCCAAGTACAGATCCAAGTGCAACACTGCTTGCATCACACATAATCTCAAACAACTTTGACCAATCCAGTGCAACAATAATATGTGCATCAACTAGATTCCCTTTGAGGCATTCAAATACCTTCAAGCAATCATTATCAAAGTTGAACTTAACCTCCTACTCCAAAAGTTTCCAAAGTGGATTTGCAATTTTTTGGAAGTCTTTTATAAAACTCCGATAAAAGCCTGCACGACCAACAATACTACTCACCCCCTTTACTGAAATAGGAGGTGGAAGCTTCTCAATAACCTCGAACTTACCTTGATCGACCTCAATTCCTTTTTCAAAAATTTTATGTCCTAAAACAATGCCCTCCTTCACCATGAAGTGGCATTTCTCCCAATTAAGTACAAGATTGAACTCCTCACACCGCTGTAAGGACCTACACATTTTACTAAATACAACTCAAACGAATTTCCTACCACAAAAAAAAATCCACAAACACCTCCAAGGTGTCTTCTATCATATCTGAGAAAATAGACATCATGCACCATTGAAAGGTAATGGATGGATTACAAAGTCCAAACGGTATCTTCTTGAACACAAAAGTACCATACAGACAGGTGAATGTCATTTTCTCCTGATCCTATAGGCTATAGAAATCTTATTATAACCAGAATAACCATCCAAGAAATAATTCCAACCTCTTCCTGTAAATTATCAAGCATCTGATCTATGAAAGGCATTGGGAAGTGGTCCTTCAATGTCCATGAGTTGATTTTTCGGTAATCCATTCAAACTCTCAACCTAGTGGTAGGTCTAAGTGGTGTCTACGTATTTTTCTCATTCGCTACAACTGCCATGCCCCTTTTTTGGGCACACATTATATGGGACTCAACCACTTGCTATCCAAAATAAGGTATACATCTCCTGCATCAATCCATTTGATGATTTCCTTCTTAATAACCTCTTGCATAGGCATGTTAAGACGGCATTGGTGCTCAATTGTTGGTGTGTAGTCCTTTACCAATTTAATTTTATGAGTGAAAATACCTAGAGAGATGCCACTAATATCTGCGATAGTCCATCTTATTGCCTTTTTGTACCTTTGAAGCACTAAAATAAGTACCTATACCTACTACTCACCTAAATCAGCCATAATAATCATAGGTAAAGTATTTCCACTGCCTAGAAACACATAACGAAGATGACTTGGAAATTATTTTAACTCCAACACCAGTGGCTCCTCAATAGATATCTTAGCTAGTGGTGTTGGGAAATTTTTAAGATCCATATCAAACTTCTTGGGTGCATAAGAATATGATCCCATTTTCACCCCAGAACAAACAGTTTCCTCATACTCTTCAATGTCCTCAGTATCAAAATTCATCAGAACTGCAGCTAAGGGCTCAACAACAAATTTCTCCTCTACCAACACTTCCTGCTCATCCTCATAATAAATAACAATAATAGAGAACACACTCATCTCCTTATGCTACTTCATAGATTGGCACACATCAAATCGCACCACTTTATTATTTAGCCTAAATAAGAGCTAATTGGCTTGTAAATCAATAAGCATATTTTTGGTTGTAAGGAAAGGTTTGCCTAAAATTATGGGCTCCTCAAAGTCCACCTTGCAATCCAGAGTAATTAAATTCGCCAAAAATATGAAGCTATCTACCTTCACTAAAACGTCATACAAAATACCAACATGTCGCTTTACCGACCAATCCCCCATCTCAAGTCATATGTTTATGGGTATAGGATATCCCAAACCCAACTTCTTATAAATAGCTAGCAGAATCAGATTGATGCTTGCCCCCATATCACATAAGACCTTGGCAAAATCAAAAGACCCAATTATACAAGGGATGGTGAATGCTCCTAGGTCTTCCCTCTTGTGCACCAAGGATCTTGTAGAAATAGCAATAGGATAATGGATATTATCCACCGGTTTGTGGTTTACTGCTCTCTTCTTCGTCTCAAGATCTTTCATAAATTTAGCATATCTTGGCATCTCTTGAAGTGCTTCCACTAAAGGCATATTCATTGTCGACTGCTTCATCATTTTCATAAATTTACTAAACACTGTATTGTCGGCCTTTTTCTTCACCACTTCTTTGTTTTCCTTGTCTTTCCCTTTTCCTAACTCATCAACCTACTAATGATCAGAAAGGACATCAATGCCATCCAGCTTCTCATATTCTACTGGATTACTTTATATAGGCTCAATATCTTTTTTGGTCACCTCTTCATTTATAGCTTTTCCCACAGAAGGGCCTGGTAATACCTTACAACTTTTATGGTGATTTCCATACATGAGCCATCATAACACGGATTCTACATTGTATCACTTGGCAATGTTTCGCTCTTCCTCTGATTTAATGCTACTGAGAGTTGACTCAATTACTGCTCTAATTGTTTGATAGAAGTAGAGTGTGTGCTTTCCAACTGACTCATGGAAGACAAATCAGTCATCATAGTAGTTACCCTAGAGTTGGTAGCTTCAATTCCTTTTAATAATTTCTCCATCATGTCCTCTATTAATATCTTGCCAAAGTTAGTTGCAGCATTATCTTTGCTTTCGGGAGGTACATATAGTCCACTTCTATCATTCTTGCTCTTCTAGTTTCCTTGATCCCTATCCTTGTAACCAGCCTTATCATAATAGTCCTGACCTTAATTTCCTTCGCTATTGCCTCGAAAACCCCCTGATTATTTACATAGTTTTTCTCTTCTTCTGAATCAGAGTCACCTCTCCCTTGAGATACCACAGCTTTTACTTTCTCTATTTTTCCATACAATGGATGCTTAGCTAGCATATCTATCGGTGTATTCAAGTGTGCCATATCCTGGTCATGTTCATCCTTATTCTTATATTTCTCTATAGTCATACCACCAGACACACTAGGTCTTGCTACCACCGAATTCCTGGTATACCAAGTTCTACTTTATTTGGTCATCTGATCAAGCATCTCCGGAGCCTCTGTAAAGGTAAGATCCACAAATGATCTTCCTGCTGCATAATCCACAAATGGCTTCGTAATAGAATTTAAGGCCTATCAAATAAATTTCTATCATATTATGGTTTGAACACTATATCAACTTCTTTTTAAACCTATCCCAGGTCTCGTGAAGAGCTTCAGTTTGTAGCTACCAGAAGTTGTTGATCTCATCCCTCAACTATAACCTCCTATAAGGTGGAAAGAACCTTTCTAAGAAAGCCTTTTTCAGCTACCTTGAATCGGTGATAGAGTCAGGAGTCAGCCTATTGAGCCACAATATTGCCTCTCTAGATAGAGATAATAGAAACAAACACAAGTGAATGTCATTTTGTCCCACTCCTAGGTTATCAAAAGAATTACATATAGTGACAAAGTTTACCAAATGTGTGTTTAGATCATCTCCTATAAGGCCACCGAACACCCCTTAAGATGAAGGAGTTGAATCATTATACTGGTAATATTGCATTTAGCTCTGGGTGATAAAGGCTGAGGAATAATATCTCCAATTTCACCTCCTCCATCCATTCCATCTCCATTATTATTTAGATCAAACTATACCAATTATCGATCCTACCTCGCCCTAAAGAGATGATTTTTGTTTACATTCTGATTCACTGGTGCATCCACATTTTCTACACACCTTGGGTTAATAGGATCTAACAAATCATCATCCCCCAAATCACAATCATTAGGATTAGGATGATGCACCGGCTGGCCTTCATTCTACTGATTAAGTTGAGCTCTAGCCAGAGCGGCTAGTCTTTCAATATCTTGGTTATCTGCCATTCTGCCAATTAACTGTGGTTCCATATGTATTGGTAATGATGGTGCACACAATCTTCGTGTACTTGGATGTAATTTCCCTTAAATTCCCTCGTAGTTTGAGCCTTAGGGCATATCGAGTGAGGTGTTATTTCAACCCTAAAAGATTAAAAAGTGGTTTCCTAAGTGATTATCCTGTTAACCATATATAATTTACCTAATTTCTACTTTCTATCACATGGGAAATCTGATAAGCTTTCCATCGATATAAGATTCACCCAAATCTGATACCCGGGTAAGAAGTTATGATTAATTTAAGACCTAGTCGTAAAACTGTGTCATTTTAGTGCTTGGTGTGTTGCGGAGAGGGTCGATTTGACAATTGTCAAATTCCAGTGGAACTCCACATTAATAGAGCATCGCACTGAGGTTCTAGGTCCCAACCAGTGGGAAAATACAATGTCTCCACGTCGCGGTGACTCCCAACTTGACAATTGTCAATTTCCAGTGAGCCACCGCGATAAGTGGCGCGTTGTGGTGACCCCTTAAATTGGGTTCCCAGTTCAATTTTTCCAGCTTTGTACATATGTTAAAAGGGGAATTTTGGACTTTTTCCAAGCCTATAAAATCGTGCAAACACCAAATCAAAGTCATTTGCAAGCATCCTATGAGGTTTTTTCAAGTTTTCTATTATCAAAAACCCTAAGTATCAAAAACCACTTTCAAGAATCTCAAGAATCCACCATGGATTTTCTAAATTGAGTCAAGATTCAAGGTTCCCATGTAAAGGTCCTCAAGAACCCTCATTCAAGAGTACAAATAGAGTTCCAAAAGTGAGAGTTCATCCAAAGCATCTAATTCAAGGTATGTGGGGTTTTGAACAAGGGTAACCCTTTCACCCTTATTCACAAAAGGCTTATTTACATCATCAATTTCCTACAATCTATGACGTTTTTACATGAATTTGAATTGGGAGTTTTTACCCATTATTATTGAATGCATTATCTTGATATTTCCCATGAATTAAGAGTCAAATGGCATAATTTATGCATGTTTTATTGAGAATTTATAGTTGGGTATAAACCCCATGATTTTACTCCTTGAGAAGCTAATATTTGCAATATTGAGATATTAAAGCATATTACTATATTGAGATTTTGAGATAAATTGCTGAAATTCCTAGATTTCCACTTGATTTATGAATCTATATGCTATAACTTGAGATTGAAATATGGGTTAGTAAGCCCTATTTTAGACTTGTAAAATTATGAGCTCTTGTGCTATAAGAACCCATGATTTGAGTATTTTGAGATGATTGAGAAATGAATTGACCTAATGGTCCTAAAGCTTTGAAATCCACTTCATCATATAAGATTATCGATTTGATTATTAGGTTCATGGTGTCATACCACTTGTTACTATCAATCGGTTTTGGTTTATGATGAAAGGTAAATTTACCACTTATCAACATCTGAATTATCGTGGTGTAATACCACTTGTTACTATTTTGTGATTTAAATACACTAATTCCCATGTTTTGTAGGCACAAAAATTGTTGATGAAAAGAAGAAAAATGAGCTAACAAGGAAAGATAAGTGCAAAACCTAGAAAACTGTACAAGATGGGCCTCAAGTATTGCGATCCCAAGGTAGCCACCATGATTATGGTAAGTCAATAAAGTCAACAGGTTGTGATCACTTAAAGAATGTAGTAATCACAAATACGTGATCGAGGCTATCCAGACGTGGTCGCAGTATAACGGGAAATCAACCAAGAGGAAAAATCATCATTTCACATAGATGATCCCACTTCTTATCAAAAAGGCTCAAAACCCTCATATCATCATTATTCTACAACCCTAACTCATATCCTTAGTTTAGGGTTTTTGTAATTTTTAGATCTCGGAGCTTGAATTTACACTAATTTGAGGCAAGATTTAATTAGAGGAACTCTAAAGTATAGATTTGACTTTGTCTATTGAAGATTCATTTGAGTCTAAAGTGTGGTTTGTCCTCTGTTTATTTTCTTATGAATCAATTTGATGGACATCTTGGTGTATTTTTTTTCATTATTCTTACGATGTGCAAGATCTATCTCTTGGGAGTGTGCAAGATTAGGGTGTAAATATATACTAGATTTGATTTGTTTGTGCATTTACTACTTTGTGATATGGGTTCTACTATTTCTTGAGTAAATTGGTTGGGATTTGTGGGTGAAAGCCTTAAATACCCAAATGGGTTTGATAGATGAAAATCCCAAGCTCATGAAAGCTCAAACCATCCTTGAAAGAGAGGTTTGGGTAAACTTTAGGAACCTTCATCATCTTTGAAAGAGGGATGTGGCAACCAAGGCAAAAGTAGATAATTATTGGGCTTAGTTTGCTAATTTTCACCATCTTAGACATAAGGGTGAATATGAGGTTGACTATCCCTTGGGTACCATTCTAGAAATAGGGGTACCTAATTGAGGTATTGGGTGGATTTAATTGATACACTTATTAGGTACTTGAAAGAGTCAATGAGTGACATCTTCGAGGTTTTGTTGAAGAACTAGGCTCAAGGACTTTTGACCTAGCCTACCACACCATCAACGATTAGAAGTTGCATTATATGTTCCCATACATAACTTGCCCCTAGGAAAGTATAGACCCAAGATCCATTCTAATTGATTACACTCTAGTTATTCTTAGTCTCAAATTAGTCCCTTATAAACCAAAGAATTACCTTTACATCTAACAAGATTGAAGACCCCCCAAACTATTTTGTACCATAGGCTTGACCCTAACAAGCAACTTTTATTTCAAACTTACTCAATCACCACTCACATTGTTCCTCATTGATTCGACCCTGATATCTAGTTTGATAAATATATTGACAATGATTGTCTTGCATTTAAATTAACGTGTAAGTTGAGCGTTATCAAAATTGGCTCTATTTCCAAGGATCAATTTGGTGTATTAAGTTAGTTTACAATTTTAGCTTACTTGTTTTAGTTCAAACTTATAAGTATTTGTTTGTTATTTTCTTTTGTTTCTCATGTTAGGTAAATTTTTAGTTTGTTTGTTACTATGGCATCATTGAATAAATATAAGTTTGGTTGTTGGAAATCTTATCTTGATAATCCATGTCCATATTATGGTGGACCCCACTTTTGGCAAAATTATAGATATGCTCCCTGATAAGAGATATGTGTACTATCTCCCTCCTCTTGGGAGTATAATTGTTCCATATATGGTGGTCGAGATGGACATTGGAGTAATTATCCAAATTCCCCTACCTCCATTATACTAACCCAATTACTAGTTCTTATTATAATTTTGATAGGTCTTATGGTCAAGAAAAGGAAGAACGAAGCACCGGAAAGAGTGGTATTGAAATAAGCCTACAACTTATCTTGGATCAGGTGGAATCAATGGGGAATAATATACATCTCATCCATCGATCCATGGAGGCATGTAATGAGGAAATTACAAGGAAAGAAGAAGTGGGTGTATAGACTAATCTTATAGATACCATGAGTTGGCCCACTCTTCAAAATGAGTTCAATGTTGATGAATCCTTTGAGATTTCCCAACCAACCAAACCAAGAATGAGAGAAGATGCTGAAACCAAGAAAATAGTACTAGATTATGAAGAACAAGACAAGAAAAATCCTTATAAATACTATAGTCCATTTTGGGGTGAAGATGACCAATTGGAATGCAACTCTAATATTAGGGAAAAGGCCCTATTCTAGCCACTTTTAAACATTATGCTTGGTGGATTTGATGAAAGTCAATCCACCCAAGCAAGCGATGAATATTAGAGATAACAAGCAATTTCCTTTTATTTTGTAGCTTGACCTTCTATATAGCATACTAAGGCCCTAAATTTGAGGCCAAAAAGCATAAAGACCAATTTCCAATTATTGGCCTTCAAATTTTCATAGAGGTACCCAATGAGCCTAATCAGAATCTTGATGTAAAGTTGCGTAAAAGGTTCAAGTATTCGAAATGGAGTGATAGAACATGAATTGTCATGCCCCTACTTTTCCCAAATAGCATCAAATATGGAACCATCAAACGTTAGGCAAAAGGTTTAAATACTCTAAGTGGAGACACAAATGAGGATTAAAGAGGCATCGTACTACAATGTTAAATCAAGTGCTTGATGGGAGGAAACCTATTGATTTCATGTTTACCTTTTTTATTTTTGAATAAGTCACAAAATATTGATGCTTTGGAGGTGCTTTTAGGCAGGTTGGAAACCAGAAACAAGGCAAAATCGAGTTTGGAAGAGTAGCAGCCATGCAAGAAAATAGGGAAAATAGAGGAATAGATGGCCTCAATTACCACGATTGTATATTGAGGACCACAATTATGGTACCGCGATTGCACCGATCAGGCTGCGATCTTGCCTGTATGTCCACCTTTTAACATTGTTATTAATTCGGTTTCAAAGTCCTTTAGACCCTTCTTCTATTTTTATGTTATGTCTTAAGGTCACTACAAGTCTTTTCAAGTTGGGAGTGTGTGTGTCCCTGCCCTTGTGTGATTTGTGTAAGTATCCATTGGCTTGCAATACTTGAACTTAGTTGACGGGAAGCATGGAAATTTTGGGGAGTTGATTATTTTCATTTTTAGATTTTTAGTTCTTTCAAAAATAAGGTTGAATAAGCCTTTCCCTATGATAGATTTAGTGATGCAATTCTTAAGGTAAAAGCATTGTGATTGGGTTTTAAGTAATGGATGTAGGGGAAGTCTGAGTGCCCATAGTATCAGAACTACATATGCAGAGGAAAATTTAAGTACCTGAAGTATTTGACAATTTGAGATAGTCCTTATATCTATGGTGAAGTCTAAGTAACCATTTGATTTTACCTTGCAAGAGCCAAGATATGAGACGGGGGCTTGATGTTGATGTTAGTAATAGAAAATCTTGAGTGGTGTAAATGCAAAACAAACACCCTCTACATCTAAAAATTTTTGAAAATCAAGGGGACATGAACAATTTTGTGACAATTCTTTACCTCTTTTCGTAACTCCGATGTCTTTAGCTTGTAAAAGTGGTTAATACTTCTTTTTATCTCTATTAGGGAGTGAAATTGAACCTCTTTGAGAAGTTTTCATGTCATATGTGAGGTAAGTGTGATTGGTTGACTCCTATGTTTGCTTGTATCATCTAGAACTTTCCTGGTTAGTCTTTCAAAGAAAATGGTGATCATTGCTTTGGTGGGAGAAATGAGCTTTGGCCATCTTGGTGAACATAGGAGTCCACTTTAGCCTAAATAACCTACCCGTTCATAGATCATATCCCTAGTTATCCATTTTAAGCCTTCAAACCTTTATTTGGCAACCACATTACAAGCCTTAGCCTATTATAATATTATCCCTCTTTTGAACCCGACCCTCTTTAGTCTTAAAAGTGTAACTTGAGGCTAAAAGCCTAAGTTTTGAGTGGTAGTGATTAGAATAGAAAGTCATGGGTCAAGGAAATGTAAAAGAATTCCTACATGCTATGCAAAGAAAATAAAATAAAAAGCAGAAAATAAAGGAATAAGAAAAAGAAGCAAAGTGGATCATGGTCAAAAAGTTAGGTTGAATAGTGTGAAAGTGATGTGGATGTACAAGGAGGGTGTATTCACTATATTCCTAATTAATTCCACACCCATCCTCCACAAGACTATGTTACAAGCTTAAAAATCCCTTCGAGATCTCCAACCAAGCATGTTCATAGTAGTGGCGATGGAAAAGAAGGGCAAGCATATGGCATGATACTCATTGCATGGAGAGATTCTTGATAAGCATGAGTGTTGAACTTATATCCCTTGTTTCTTATTATAAAAATTAGTGAGTGGGATTTCGCTCTTGTAAGGAGACATGTAAACAATTCAAGTTGGAAGACATTGTCATCTTCCGAATAGGCAAAAGGAGTATGGTAGAGTGCTATTGATAGAGAGTCGCTTTTAGAAAATAGGTAATTGTTGCATTTTTGTTCTTTGAAGTACTTTGCACCTTCAAAATTGTGTTTAATGTTGAGGTGAGTAGTGGAAATAGATTCTCCCATGCATGAGTACAAATTGTTGGTGCAAATTAAGTTCAAATGTAATTTTGATCATTCGGTGGTGCAAATAGGCTTAAACATAGTCTCATAAAGTAAGAAGTAGTATTTCTTAAGGACAAGAAAAGATTTAAGTTGGGGGTGTTAATTGATGAGTGGTGATTTTACATCTCATTCACACTAGCTATTCATGTGCACTACCATGTTTGTAAAGTTAAATTAGACACAATTGTTATTTAATGTACTAATCTCCATATTTTGTAGGTAAGTAGTTAAGAATGGGAAAAGATGTGGAATAGAGCTTTAAATTATAAAATGGGAGAAAAGAGGAGTGCATTTAAAGACTTGGATCATTTCAGCCTCAGTTATCGCATTGCGATCCTCATGCCACGCTCGTGGTCAGTCAAGATGGTAAGCATAATGCGGTCACAAAACACAACTGCGGTCGCATAGCCGCGGTCGCGGTCAAACCTACGCAATCGCGGTTAAATGGTAACATGCCTAAGGACAGATTTATAACATTGCATAGACGAATTCCAAACCATATAAGCAAAAACCCTTCCTTCTTTGGGTATTGCTTACCTCATAGATATTTTTGAATTGAAAGAAAGAAACCCTAATTCGGAAAGTGTGTAACTACTCTTGGAGGCTTAATTTCTTAGTAATTTTGTGAATAATGAATGTTTTGGAAAATCCTTATGGTATATCTATCTTTACTTTATTCATGAGTAGCTAAATAATTTAGTCTTTGGGATTATGTTGAACTAAAGTGTAATTATGTGGGGGCGTTTTTGTGTTTGCATTATATTTTGTTGTTGAGTATGGATTCCACCAATGCTTGGGTTAATAAGTTAGAATTTGATGGGTGAAAACCCTAAATCTCCAAATGGGTTTGATAAGTGAAATCCTAAACTCTAAAAATCCTTCATCATCCTTGACAGAGGGATAAAGGTTAACTTGAGGTAACCCATAACATCCTTGAAAGAGGGTTATAGGAGGACAAGGTAATGGTGGACAATTGAGCCTGTGGTTTACTTCCTTTTGCAATCTTAGAAATAAGTGTATTTAGAGTGTAAATTGTGTTAAGAGCATCATCATAGAAATAGAGATGCTTGATTGGGGTTTTTGGTGATTACGAATTGCACACTAGTTAGGTGCTCGAAAGAGCCAATGGGTAAAATCACTGTAGTTTTATTGAAAGATTATCTATAATGACTTTTGAATTAGCATATACTTTGGTCAACAACTAAGCTTCATGCTAAACCATCATCAACCCACATGATTTACCTTTACAAAGACATAATCGTAAGATCCTCTCTAATCTTGATTTTAAATCAAAAATGTCATATTCATGCATTGATAGTCAAAAATCATTACAAACCAATATCCCCCTTTTTTTACATGTCTTATTTATTATCATTCTGGGTAAATTTTTTGTCACTAAAGCACCCATAGGACTAGAAATTTATAATTTGCTCCTTCTAGATTCTACCCCAACTCTAGTTGGGTTATTGACAACGACCGCCTCACCTCTCAATCATGGGAGTGATTTGAGCATTATCAAAATAGTGTCATTGCCGGGGAGTGAAATGTAAATTTTTCTTATGTGGTGTGCTTCTTACTTGGGTATATCCGGGGTGGTGTATTTTACTATATTTGTTGTTTTTAGATTTCTTATAGGCAACCCTCATGTGAAAGGAATTATGAGTGAAAGCACTAATGATGTGGAGTCATTTGATGTTCTTCTTGATGGGGAGAGCCAATCAAAGGGTGTGGGCGAAATGGGAGCAACCCCTATCCTACATTATGGGTGCGAGACCCTCCATATATGAGTGTCATGCTTCATTTGTTGTAACTTAAAGGTTGGTATAGGGGTTAAGCATATGAGGACCCGTATGTTCACTTAAAGAATTTCTTGGAGGTGTGTGCATCATTCAACATTGCACACACCACTCAAGATGCATTTTGGCTCCATATTTTCCCACTTTCACTATTGAGTAAAGTGGTGTTGTGGTACCATTCACTCCCTTAAGCTTTAATCACTTCATGGAACAATCTTACGAAGGTGTTTTTGATCAATATTGTAAGACCCCTCAAAGTTCCTTTGTAGTCTGCGACTTAGAGCGTATCAAGCGAAGTGTAATTCCATCCCTAAAAGATTGAGAAGTGACTTCCCAAGTTATTGGTGTTTCAACCATATACAATTTTCGTAAATTTGAATTCTTCTCATGTAGGGAATTGAATTAGCTTTCCAACTATACCAATTTTGTCCAAATCTGGTATCAGGGTGAGAAGTTATGATCATTTTACTGAGAGTTGTCAAAACCGCCCGGGTGCGACGGGTGATCCGATGGACCATCAAGTCTGTGATGGACCGTCGAGTATGCGATGGCCCATCAAGTCTTCGACGGACCGTCACTTAGCCCCCTCATAACCAAGGCAGTAACTCCCTTTTCTAGCCCAAGTGTGACGGCCAAAATGGTAGACCATCAAGGCTGGGATGGACCATCACTGGGACCGTCGTGCTCAGGCAGTGTGGCCTAATTCGGGCCAGTGTACGATAGTAATGCCCCAATTTTTTTGAACTAGAATGCTACACGATGCACATGACCCCGAAGAACCACATGCTAACCTATGATTGATATCTGTACATCTATACTACAAATATATCATAAAATGCAAAAACATAAACCTGAAAGGCCATAAGGTTTGAAATGAATAAATGTCTGATAACAAAATATTTTAAGAAGGTATAACAATGCCAAAACAAGTCATAAATACTAAAAATCATAAGATCTAAATATCTAGTTTGATATCTAGTCAGAAAGCCTCTAACTGAACTGAATAAGGAGTTGAAGAAACATGTATCCAACTAACTCCATCTAGTAACTGAATAGTAAATGTAGAAATAATCATATCTCCCTCAAATGAGAAGGACTTATTGTAAACTCTGAACACTGGAATGCTACTAATGATTTGGAGCTCGTGCCTCAGAACCTATGGTGTAACATAAGAGAAAGCACCATAGTGCAAATGCATCAGTACGTCTGACTGTACTAAGTATATGAGTGAGGTAGGCTAAATCCAAAGGGTTATATGCATAAACAATGCTGACTAATATGAATGTTAGAATACATACATGCATACATAACTGTAACTGAACTCGTGGAGATACGGACTACTGAGTTTAAATACTGAAAACATGAGTGTACTGATACTGAGATACTAAATATATGAACGACTATTTTTGACAGTTCAAATTATGAAAAACTGGTCTGGTTGACTGTGTCTGATAGTCCTGAAGCTGAATACTGATATCATGAATTCTGATAACTGATGTAACTGATACATGAGCTCAAAAAATTGATATAACTGATATAACCGTGATGATTGGCCTAACCGATATAACTGATACTAAGTGACTGTATCTAACAGTCTGAGTTCAGATGGAACTATCTGAGTTCTATTTTATATGGAGTAACTAAATTTGAGATTAGTCCTATCTAGCGGGTGATCTTTAAATCTAATAATTCTGATACTGTTTAACTATAGTTGATATGAGTCCTGTCTAATGGGTTTAATGATAAGTATTGATTGTCTCTAACAGTATCGAATTTGTACTACTGAACTGAGTTGACTGTAATTGGCAGTCCTGAATCTGTAACTGAAACTGTGGGATATGTTCATCTAACCGACATACCCTAAGCTAAGCTGACTAGGGTCCAATCTCTGCCTTGATTGGAAGGGTGTCAGTACCCCGCCACTAGTAAAGATATCTGTTGTGGAGTCAGTCCTAATCTAGTGGGTGACTCCTGGGATCAGTCATATACATATAAATGTGCTAACGGGTGACTCCTGAGTATATCAGTCCTATCTAACGGGTGACATCTCCTACCTATGCTGCTGATGTAGTTCTGGAACTTTGGGATTACTTCTAGGAATCTCAATCCTATTCTAGCGGGTGAGCCCCATCCCTAGGTTTGCTCGGTGATGAATACTACTCCCATCTAAAAGAAACTAAACTAAATAACTTAACTGAACTAATTTGCTGAACTGATACTGATTAACTGAACTAAAAATAGTTGTATTGCTTAGCGGAGCTAAAACTGAGTTTACTGGATTCTTATGACGGATGGAATATAATGAGTTCTGAGGACTGATTAAGAGTACTGAAGTTACTGAGATTTACTATGATTACTGAGGTTACTGAGCGCTAAGATTACTGAAAATACTGAACTAATGAGATTACTGAGTTTTCCTGAGTCACATGATTGACTGATTTCTATAGATCATGGATTGACTGAGATTATCGTGAAAACATGACATGACTCTTGGCATATAGCTACATTTTTCGGGTACAGGTACCTCCAGGACTTGATGGAAGGAAACTGACACACATGACTGACTTGATCATAACAGTAGTGTCCATAATCCACAATATCATAAATAAGGGATTTTATACTAAGCATAGTTCTCAACAATCTATTTCATGGGAGGGAATTTCATACCACATGTATATACTTGCATAGGTTTCGATATAATGCTCATTACATATTACAACCACAATCCATAATATCATAACTTGGGGAATTTCATGAAGTATATGGGTATTCTAAATCTTGTACATGAGTGGGTTTTGCAAGTAAGCATAGCATAATTCCATAAGACTAGTTCATGAGTAATCCAACAGTGTTCACAAGACACATTATAACCATGGATGACATTGAATCATAGAGTCCTATCATGATTCCTTCCCTTACTCATAATTTAGCTATAATTCATGATTTCTAGTATCTTAGGTATTTTATCAAACACCTTACATGCAGAACTTTGGCATAGTTGTAAATCATACAATTACTCATCATAAATAATCAAACTTACATGTTTTCAATTCATATGATGTCATAGATTTATAATAACACATAAAGATTCTATATTGGCATCATGAAACACATAAACATGATCAACAATCCATTCATAACATGAAAACCCTAATATATAGTTTTAGAAAAGGGTTCTTGAACTTCATGGATGAAAGGAGTCCATGAATAAACACACGCATACCTTAGAAAGGAAACCTTGATGATTTGCTGGAGAGTTCTTGGATTGGGCAACTTAATTCTTGATTATCCTGAAAAAAGGATTGATTGAGAGATGGGTTTTATGGAAACCCTAATCTTGTGGTTGAGAGTGAAAGATAGAGATTTTTGAGATGTTTAACTAAAGAGAATGGAAGATAATATGTTCCTTGAGGGTTATAAGTCGTGGGAAGTGAAGGGAAAGACCAAAATACCCTTACTAAAACATCCCTCAAGTTCTGGAAAGCAAAGTTAATGAAATTCGTGACAAGGCATCAAAAATATGACAGGCCGCCAAAAATGTCATAACACAGAAGCTGGATTCTACCTAACGCTGATGACCTTCATGATAGCGAATCACAAATATGGTAAGCTGTCACGAGTGTTGTCACTTAGGAGATGGTTTCTACCTAAGGTTGATGACCTTCATGATAGGCCATCACAAATGTGGTAATCTATCAAGAATGTCATCACTTAGGATCTAGTTTCAACATCAAGCTGTCGACCTTCATGATAGGGCATCACAAATGTGGTAAGCTGTCATGAATGTCATCACTTATGAGCTGATTTCTGCCTAAGGCTGATGACCTTTAAGATAGGGCATTACAAATGTGGTAAGCTATCACGAATGTCGTCACTTAGGAGCTGGTTTCTGCCAAAGGCTTACGACCTTCGTGATAGGGCGTCACAAATGTTGTAAGCTATCACGAATGTCGTCATACTATTTCTATCCTGATATACTGGAGTAAAATAGGAATATCTCTTTTATCCGATATCAGATTAAGGTGAAATTGGTATCGTTGGTAAGATAATTCAATTATGTATCTTTTTATAGGTCATGAGATCAAAAATTCAAAGTATAATTAGATATATGATCTTTTGAAGTTGACTATACCAATATCCTTCTCAAGAATTCAATCGGTAAGGAATGTTTTGATTCGTCTAATAGCTGGAAGTTATTTGAAGCCTTAATATACATCTAAACTACTCATAAAACTATAAAAGAACCATAATGTACTATTCATGATCTTGGTACATGGCTCCAATATTGGTTTGGATTTTTTGGGGTATTACAATATCTCCCCCTTGGAAACATTCATCCTTGAATGAGAATGAATGAGATGGAAGAAAAAATCAATTGAAGTACGTAGAAGACATACACTACTGAAACATGGTTTAGGGACTGACATGATTTATAAGCTGAATACATCACACTGAACATGCATATCTGATGCATGAGTAACTGATTTATTAATGTAGGACTGAGTGTTCTGATGAACTAAGTTTCTCAAATGCGAATGCATATCTGATGCATAACTGATAAGATGAATCCATGCATATCTGATGCATGACTATATGACTGACATGATACGTAAATACATGATTGAAAGTACTGAGAAGCTGACCACACATATCTGATGCATGAATACATGACTGAACTGACTTAGGAATATGTGACTGAACATGTAATGGTAAAGATACAAAGTTTGAACTAAAAAATAAGTGTGGAACTGAATATCAAGTTTGTTACTGAAATCTGAACATGAGAATGAGTAACTTCAAGGAAGGATGTTACCTTGAACTAAAAATACCGATGAGTCTGAGACTAATTACTCAATATGCACGAGTAGGAACATGAGAACATAACTAGGTCTGGAGTGTGATACCTAAACTGAACTGAGTCTGCAATGAATGACATGGATAGAGTATCGTATCGTGGACTAAACTAGTCATTGAGTACATGGCTTACTGCTGAGTTTTAGAACAAGAAGGTCGGCTCATAAGTAACACTTCCTCCAAGATAAATTCATCAAAGAAAATGACATGTTTAAATCATGAAATTTTGAGGGCTATAGTGTATCTCACCCTTGGTATACTATATCCCTTGAAGGATATTGGACTGACGTTGCTGAGATATTGACGAAGGTGAGGTGATGCATAAGGAATCTATGGACTAGATTATAACCGAACCTCGGGATTCTAGGACTAATGCATGATGCATGAACTAAACTGAACTTGCAACTACTAGGAGGTTCTACTTGGAATAGTTACATTCCCTGAGATCTTGGATAGCATGAATGGATGCAAAGATGAGGAAACAAACTATACAAATCTGACTGGTTGATTGCTAAACTGATTTGCTGGCTTTACTAACTAACTCATGCTGAAAAATACGTCTAAATCAGAGAAGGAGATATAACAATATATACTATGAATATTAAGGACTGGTAATGTACCTGAATCTGGGTCAGGGAAACTTTCTGAATCATGACGGGTCTGGAATGCATAAAGTCTATTCTGACACTGACCACTCTTGGTGCCTTACTGACGTAACTCTTTACCCCTCTATGCTAGAACTCTACACTCTTGCATCATGTGTCCTGTCTTACACACCCAAAGCATACATCACTACCTGTCTTACATGCACCTAGGTGATTCTTACCATACTTTTTGCAAAGCGGATAAGTAAGACTTCTATTCTCACTACCCTGGGTCTCAAAGCCTAGCGCTCCATCATGATGGTTATTTCTGGACTTAGGTGATAGTGCACTTGCTGAGGATAGAGCTGCGGCTAAAAACTTATGACTATGCTGAGAATGGTTACCACCCTGTGACTTAGGCTAAGCAAAGCTAAAACTACCTATCCTTGCTCTCTTACTCTGCCTCTCCCTCATTCTAATCTTCTACTCCTCTATCTACTGTGAATGAGTCACAAGTTCGATTAAAGTCATATCACTATTTAGCATGGAAGATCTGCACTCGTTTACCATGCTATCGTTCACCCCTGACACGAACTTACTCATCTTAGCTCTACTATCTACAACTACATGAGGGGCATATCTAGCTAATTGAGTAAACTTGAGAGAATACTCCTTTACCATCATACTGCCCTTCCTGAGGTTGATGAACTCTAGCACCTTAGATTCTCTAAGATCTAGCGGAAAGAATCTATCAAGAAAAGCAGAGGAAAACTCCTCCAACTCTATAGGGCCTGCATCATCTAACCTATCTGACTTTCACTGCTTGTACCAAGTATGAGCAACATACTGTAATTGGTACATGTCTAACTCAGCGCTCTAAATAGTAGTAACACCCATAATATCTGTCACCTTCTAAACCTAATATAAGAATTCCTGTGGGTCCTCATCTGACTTAGACCCTGTGAAGGAAGGAGGATTCATTCAGGTAAAGTTCCAAATTCTAGCTACAGCTAAATTGGCCACTGTGTTGGACAGAATGATAACTGGTCATTCATTCTGGGCAGTGACTGATTGAGAAAGAGTGGTGAATGCGACCCTAAACTCCGCATCAGAAACATGATCGCCCAAAGGGTCTTTGGGCTGAGGGACTGACTGATTCCCGTTTCTTTTGTTAAGAGGCATATCTATAGAATAAAGGGAGAAATGGATTAGACAAAGATTATGCTCACTGGCACGACATGAATACTAAAAGAAGGGAAATTGTTCCTAAAACATCTCATAGCCTCCTGCACATAAGTGTGGTGCACAACACACGCATGTACAAGACTCTACTAGATACCGTTTTCAGACTTCCTAGGACTCTATTGAGTCTTAAACTCTGATACCAAGTTTGTAATGCCTCAATTTTTCTAAACTAGAATGCTAAAGCTCATGACCACGAAGGACCACAAGCTAACCCATGACTAATATTTGTACTTGTATGTTGTATAATATATCATAAAATATGGAAACATGAACATGAAAGGCCATAAGGTTCGAATTGAATAAACATCTGATAACAAAATATCTGAAAAAGGTATAACAATACAAAAATAAGTCATATATACTGAAAATAATGAGTTCTAAATATCTAATCTAACATCTAGTCTGAAAACCTCTAACTGAACTGAATAAGGAGTTGAAGGAACATGTCTCCAACTAACTCCATCTAGTAACTGAATAGTACATATAGAAATAATCATATCTCCCTCGAATAAGGACTTACTGCAAAATCTGAACACTAGAATGCTACTGCTGATCTAGAGCTCGTGCCTCTGAACCTATGGTGTAACATAAGAGAAAGCACCATAGCACAAATGCATCAGTACGTTGGACTATGCTGAGCATATGAGTGAGGTAGGCTAATTTCGAAGGGTTATATGCATGAACAATGCTGACTAATGTGAACATGATAATACATACATGCATACATAACTGTAATTGAACTCATGGAGATACTGACTACTGAGTTTGAATACTAAAAACATGAGTGTACTGATACTGAGATACTAAATATATGAACGACTATTTCTGAAAGTTCAAATTATGAAGAACTGGTCTGGTTGACTGTGTCTGATAGTCCTGAAGCTGAATACTGATATCATGAATTTTGATAACTGATGTAACTGATACATGAGCTCAGAAAACTGATATAACTGATATAATCGCGATGATTGGCCTAACCGATATAACTGATACTAAGTGACTGTATCTGACAGTCTGAGATCTGATGGAACTATCTGAGTTCTATTTTATATGGAGTAACTGAATTTGAGATTAGTCCTATCTAGCGGGTGATCTTTAAATCTAATAATTCTGATACTATTTAACTATAGTTAAGATCAGTCCTATCTAATGGGTGATCTTGAAGTCTATTTTTAATGATAAGGATTGATTGTCTCTAACAGTACCGAATTTGTACTACTGAACTGAGTTGACTGTATTTGGTAGTCCTGAATCTATAACTGAAACTGTGGGATGTGTTCATCTAACCGACATACCCCAAGCTAAGCTGACTAGGGTCCAATCCCTGCCCTGATTGGAAGGGTGTTAGTACCGCGCCACTAGTAAAGACATATGATATAGAGTCAGTCCTAATCTAGTGGGTGACTCCTGGGATCAGTCATATACATATAAATGTGCTAACGGGTGAACCCTGAGTATATCAGTCCTATCTCAGAGGTGACATCTCCTACCTATGCTGCTAATGTAGTTCTGGAACTTAGTGATTGCTTCTAGGAATCTCAATCCTATTCTGGCGGGGGAGCCCCCATCCCTAGGTTCGCTCGGTGTTGAATACTACTCCCATCTAAAAGACACTGAACTGAATAACTGGACTGAACTAAATAACTTAACTGAACTAATTTGCTGAACTGATACTGATTAACTGAACTAAAAATAGTTGTATTTCTTAGCGGAGCTAAAACTGAGTTTACTGGATTCTTATGATGGATGGAATATAATGAGTTCTGAGGACTGATTAAGAGTACTGAAGTTACTAAGATTTACTATGATTACTGAGGTTACTGAGCACTAAGATTACTGAGAATACTGAACTAATGAGATTACTGAGTTTTCCTGAGTCACATGATTGACTGATTTCTATAGATCATGGCTTGACTGAGAGTATCGTGAAAACATGACATGGATCTTGGCACAGAGCTATATTTTTTGGGTACAGGTACCCCCAGGACTCAAAGGAAGGAAACTGACACACATGACTGACTTGATCATAAGAGTAGAGTCCATAATCCACAATATCATAAATAAGGGATTTTATACTAAGCATAGTTCTCAACAATCTATTTTATGGGAGGGAATTTCATACCACATGTATATACTTGCATAGGTTTCGATATAATGCTCATTACATATTACAACCACAATCCATAATATCATAACTTGGGGAATTTCATGAAGTACGTGGGTATTCTACATCTTGTACATGAATGGGTTTTGCAAGTAAGCATAACATAATTCCATATGACTAGTTCATGAGTAATCCAACAGTGTTCACAGGACACATTATAACCATGGATGACATTGAATCATAGAGGCCTATCATGATTCCTTCCCTTACTCATAATTTAGCTATAATGCATGATTTCTAGTCTCTTAGGTATTTTATCAAACACCTTACATGCACAACTTTGGCATAGTTGTAAATCATCTAATTACTCATCATAAATAATCAAACTTACATGTTTTCAACTCATATGATGTCATAGATTTATAATAACACATAAAGATTCTATATTGGCATCATGAAACACATAAACATGATCAACAATCCATTCATAACATGAAAAACCTAATATATAGTTTTAGAAAAGGGTTCTTGAACTTCATGGATAAAAGGAATCCATGAATAAACACAAGCATACCTTAGAAATGAAACCTTGATGATTTGCTGGAGAGTTCTTAGATTGGGCAACTTAATTCTTGATTATCCTGAAAAAAGGGTTGATTGAGAGATGAGTTTGATGGAAACCCTAATCTTGAGGTTGAGAGTGTAAGAGAGAGCTTTTTGAGATGTTTAACTAAAGAGAATGGAAGATAATACGTTCTTTGTGGGTTATAAGTCATGGGAAGTGAAGGGAAAAGACCAAAATACCCTTACTAAAACATCCCTCAAGTTCTAGAAAGCAAAGTTAATGAAATTCGTGACAAGGCATCAAAAATATGACAGGCTGCCAAAAATGTCATAACACAGAAGTTGGATTCTACCTAAGGCTGACGACCTTCATGATAGGGCATCACAAATATGGTAAGCTGTCACGAGTGTTGTCACTTAGGAGATGGTTTCTACCAAAGGTTGAGGACCTTCATGATAGGCCATCACAAATGTGGTAATCTATCAAGAATGTCATCACTTAGGATCTAGTTTCTACATCAAGCTGACGACCCTCATGATAGGGCATCACAAATGTGGTAAGCTATCACGAATGTCATCACTTATGAGCTGGTTTCTGCCTAAGGCTGATGACCTTCAAGATAGGGCATTACAAATGTGGTAAGCTATCACGAATGTCGTCACTTAGGAGCTGGTTTCTGCCTAAGGCTTACGACCTTCGTGATAGGGCGTCACAAATGTTGTAAGCTATCACGAATGTCGTCACACTATTTCTAGCCTGATATACTGGAGTAAAATAGGAATATCTCTTTTATCCGATATCAGATTTAGGTGAAATTGGTATCGTTGGTAAGCTAATTCAATTATCTATCTTTTTATAGGTCCTGAGATCAAAAATTCAAAGTATAATGGGAGATATGCTCTTTTGAAGTTGACTATACCAATATCCTTCTCAAGAATTCAATCGGTAAGGAATGTTTTGATTCTTCTAATAGCTGGAAGTTATTTGAAGCCTTAATATACATCTAACCTACTCATACAACTATAAAAGAACCATAATGTACTATACATGAGCTTGGTACATGGCTCCAATATTGGTTTGACTTTTTTGGGATATTATAATATCTCCCCCTTGGAAACATTCATCCTTAAATAAGAATGACTGAGATGGAAGAAAAGATCAATTGAAGTACGTAGAAGACATACACTACTGAAACATGGTTTAGGGACTGACATGACTTATACACTGAATACATCACACTGAACATGCATATCTGATGCATGAGTAACTGATTTATTAATGTAGGACTGAGTGTTCAGATGAACTAAGTTTCTCAAATGCGAATGCATATCTGATGCATAACTGATAAGATGAATCCATGCATATATGATGCATGACTATATGACTTACATGATACATAAATGCATGATTGAAAGTACTGAGAAGCTGACCACATATATCTGATGCATGAATACATGACTGAACTAACTTAGGAATATGTGACTGAACATGTAATGGTAAAGATACAAAGTTTGAACTAAAAAATTAGTGTGGAACTGAATATCAAGTTTGTTACTGAAATCTGAACATTAGAATGAGTAAATTCAAGGAAGGATGTTACCTTGAACTAAAAATACCGATGAGTCTGAGACTAATTACTCAATATGCATGAGTGGGAACATGAGAACATAACTAGGTCTGGAGTGTGATACCTAAACTGAACTGAGTCTGCAATGAATGACATGGATAGAGTATCGTATCGTGGACTAAACTAGTCATTGAGTACATGGCTTACTGCTGAGTTTTAGAACAAGAGGGTCGGCTCATAAGTAACACTTTCTCCAAGATAGATTCATCAAAGAAAATGACATGTTTAAATCATGAAATTTTGAGGGATATAGTGTATCTCACCCTTGGTATACTATGTCCCTTGAAGGATGTTGGACTGACGTTGCTGAGATATTGAGGAAGTTGAGGTGATGCATAAGGCATCTACGGACTAGATTATAACCGAACCTCGGGATTCTAGGACTAATGCATGATGCATGAACCAAACTGAACTTGCAACTACTAGGAGGTTCTACTTGGAATAGTTACATTTCCTGAGATCTTGGATAGCATGAATAGATGCAAAGATGAGGAAACAAACTATACAAATCTGACTGCTCGATTGCTAAACTGATTTGCTGGCTTTACTAACTAACTCATGCTGAAACATACGTCCCAATCACAGAAGGAGATATAACAATACATACTATCAATATGAAGGACTGGTAATGTACCTGAATCTAGGTCAGGGAAACTTTCTGAATCATGACGGGTCTTGAAAGCATAATGTCTATTCTGACGCAGACCACTCTTTGTGCCTTGTTGATGCAACTCTTTACCCCTCTATGCTAGAACTCTACACTCTTACATCCTGTGTCCTGGCTTACACACCCAAAGCATACATCACTACTTGCCTTACATGCACCGAGGTGATTTTTACCATACTTTTTGCAAAGCGGATAAGTAAGACTTCTATTCTCACTACCCTGGGCCTCAGAGCCTAGCGCTCCATCATGATGGTTATTGCTGAACTTAGGTGCTAGTGCACTAGCTAAGGATAGAGTTGGGGATAAAAACTTATGACTATGCTGAGAATGGTTACCACCCTGTGACTTAGGCTAAGCAAAGCTAAAACTACCTATCCTTGCTCTCTTACTCTGCCTCTCCCTCATTCTAATCTACTACTCCTCTATCTACTGAGCATGAGTCATAGTTTGGCTAAAGTCATATCACTATTTAGCATGGAAGATCTGCACTTGTTTACCATGCTATCGTTCACCCCTGACACGAACTTACTCATCTTGGCTCTACTATCTACAACCACATGAGGGGCATATCTAGCTAATTGAGTAAACTTGAGAGAATACTCCTTTACCATCATACTGCCCTTCCTGAGGTTGATGAACTCTAGCACCTTAGATTCTCTAAGCTCTAGCGGAAAGAATCTATCAAGGAAAGCAGAGGAAAACTCCTCCAACTCTATAGGGCCTGCATCATCTAACCTTTCTGACTTTCACTGCTTGTACCAAGTATGAGCAACATACTGTAATTGGTACGTGGCTAACTCAGTGCTCTAAATAGTAGCAACACCTATAATATCTATCACCTTCTAAACCTAATGTATGAATTCCTATGGGTGCTCATCTGACTTAGACCCTGTGAATGAATGAGGATTCATTCAGGTAAAGTCCTAAATTCTAGCTGCAGCTAAATTGGCCACTTGGTTGGACAGAATGATAACTGGTCGTTCAGTCTGGGCAGTGACTGATTGAGAAAGAGTGGTGAATACGACCCTGAACTCCCATGAGAAACATGATCGCCTAAAGGGTCTTTGGGCTGAGGGACTGACTGATTCCCATTTCTTTTGTTAGGAGGCATATCTATAGAATAAAGTGAAAAATAGATTAGACTAAGATTATGCTCACTGGCACAACATGAATACTGAAAGAAGGGAAATTGTTCCTAAAACATCTCATAGCCTCCTGCACATAAGTGTGGTGCACAACACACGCATGTACAAGACTCTACTAGATACCGTTTTCAGACTTCCTAGGACTCTAGTGAACCTTAGACTCTGATACCAATTTTGTAATGCCTCAATTTTTCTAAATTGAAATGCTAAAGCTCATGACCCCGAAGGACCACAAGCTAACCCATGACTAATATATGTACCTGTATGCTGCATAATATATCATAAAATATGGAAACATGAACATGAAAGGCCATAAGGTTTGAATTGAATAAACATTTGATAACAAAATATCTGAAAAAAGTATACCAATACAAAAATAAGTCATATATACTAAAAATAATGAAATCTAAATATCTAATCTAAAATCTAGTCTGAAAACCTCTAACTGACTTGAATAAGGAGTCGAAGGAACATGTCACCAACTAACTCCATCTAGTAACTAAATAGTAAATGTAGAAATAATCATATCTCCCTCGAATAATAAGGACTTACTGCAAACTCTAAACACTGGAATGCTACTGCTGATCTGGAGCTCGTGCCTCTGAACCTATGGTGTAACATAAGAGAAAGCACCATAGCGCAAATGCATCAGTATGTCTGACTATACTGAGTATATGAGTGAGGTAGACTAAATTCAAAGGGTTATATGCATGAACAATGCTGACTAATGTGAATATGATAATACATACATGCATACATAGCTGTAATTGAACTCGTGGATATACTGACTACTCAGTTTGAATACTAAAAACATGAGTGTACTGATACTGAGACACTAAATATATGAACAACTATTTCTGATAGTTCAAATTATGAAGAACTGGTCTGGTTGACTGTGTATGATAGTCCTGAAGCTGAATACTAATATCATGAATTCTGACAACTGATGTAACTGGTACATGAGCTCAGAAAATTAATATAACTGATATAACCGTGATGATTGGCCTAACCGATATAACTGATACTAAGTGACTATATCTGACTGTTTGAGTTCTGATGGAACTATCTGAGTTCTATTTTATATGGAGTAACTAAATTTGAGATTAGTCCTATCTAGTGGGTGATCTTTAAATCTAATAATTTCTATACTGTTTAACTATAGTTGAGATCAGTCCTGTCTAATGGGTGATCTTAAAGTTTATTTATAATGATAAGGATTGATTGTCCCTAACAGTACTGAATTTGTACAACTGAACTTAGTTGCCTGTATTTAACAGTCCTGAATATGTATATAAAACTATGGGATGTGTTCATATAATTGACATGCCCCAAGCTAAGATGACTGGGATCCAATCTCTGCTCTGACTGAAAGGGTGTCAGTGCCGCGCCACCAGTAAAGACATCTATTGTGGAGTGAGTCCTAATCTAGCGGGTGATTCCTGGGATCAGTCCTATACATATAAATGTCCTAACGGGTAACCCCTTAGTATGTCATTCCTATTTAACGAGTGACATCTCATACGTATGTTGGCAACATAGTTTTAGAACTTAGGGATTGCTTCTAGGGGTCTCAGTCCTATTCTAGTGGGTGAGCCCCAATCCCTAGGTTCGCTCGATGTTGAATCCTACTCTCATATGAAAGACACTGAACTGAATAATTAGGATGAACTAAATAACTTAACTGAACTAATTTTATGAACTAATACTGATTAACTGAACTGAAAATAGTAGTATTATTTAGCGAAGCTAAAACTGAGTTTACTAGATTCTGATGACAGATGGAATTTAATGAGTTCTGAGGACTAATTAAGAGTACTGAAGTCACTGAGATTTACTATGATTACTAAGGTTACTGTGCACTAAGATTACTAAGACTACTGAACTACTTAGATTACTGAGTTTTCCTGAGTCACATGACAGATTGATTTCTATAGATAATGGCTTGACTGAGAGTATCATGAAAACATGACATGGCTCTTGGCACACAGCTATATTTTTTTGGGTACAAGTACCCTCAGGACTCGATAAAAGAAAACTGACACACATGACTGACTTGATCATAAGAGTAGAGTACATAATCCACAATATCATAAATAAGGGATTCCATACTAAGCATAGTTCTCAACAATCTATTTCATGTGAGGGAATTTCATACCACATGTATATACTTTCATAGGTTTCGATATAATGCTCATTACATATTACAACCACAATCCATAATATCATAACTTGGGGAATTTCATGAAGTACATGGGCATTCTAGATCTTGTACATGAATGGGTTTTGCAAGTAAGCATAACATAATTCCATATGACTAGTTCATGAGTAATCCAACAGTGTTCACAAGACACATTATCAACATGGATGACATTGAATCATAGAGGCCTGTCATGATTCCTTCCCTTACTCATAATTTAGCTATAATGCATGATTTCTAGTCTCTTAGGTATTTTATCAAACACCTTACATGCACAACTTTGGCATAGTTGTAAATCATCTAATTACTCATCATAAATAATCAAACTTACATGTTTTCAACTCATATGATGTCATAGATTTATAATAACACATAAAGATTCTATATTGGAATCATGAAACACATAAACATGATCAACAATCCATTCATAACATGAAAACCCTAATATATAGTTTTAGAAAAGGGTTCTTGAACTTCATGGATAAAAGGAATCCATGAATAAACACAAGCATACCTTATAAAGGAAACCTTGATGATTTGCTGGAGAGTTCTTGGATTGGGAAAATTAATTCTTGATTATCTTAATAAAAGACTTGATTGAGAGATGAGTTTGATGGAAACCCTAATCTTATGGTTGAAAGTGTAAGAGAGAGCTTTTTGAGATGTTTAACTAAAGAGAATGGGAGATAATATGTTCCTTGATGGTTATAAGTAGTGGGAAGTGAAGGTAAAAGACCAAAATACCCTTACTAAAATGTCCCTCAATATCTAGAAATAAAAGCTAGCAACATTCGTGACAAGGCATCAAAAATGTGACAGGCCGTCAAAAATGTCGTCGCACAGAAGCTGGATTCTGCCTAAGGCTGACGACCTTAGTGATAGGGCATCACAAATGTGGTATGATGTCATGAATGTTGTCACTTAGGAGCTGGTTTATGCCTAAGGCTGATGACCTTCGTGATAGGGCATCACAAATGTGGTAAGCTATCATGAATGTCGTCATACTGTTTCCAACCTGACATGCTGGAGTAAAATAGGAATAACTCTTTGATCCGATATCGGATTTAGGCAAAATTAGTGTTGTTGGAAAGATAATTAAATTTTATATCTGTTTATAGGTCATGATCTCCAAAATTCCTAGTATAATGAGATATATGATCATTTGAAGTTGACTATACCAGTATCTTTCTAAAGAATTTAATCGGTAAGGAATGTTTTGATTCGTATGATAGCTTGGAGTTATTTGAAGATTTAATATACATCTAACCTACTTATAAAACTATAAAAAAACCATGATGTACTATGCATGATCTTGGTACATGGCTCTAATATTGGTTTGGATTTTTCTGGGTATTACAGCGATGGACGATTTGATAGACCGTCAGGCTGAGCGATGGACCTTTGCTTCGATAGTAACATCAAGGTAGTATATTATTTTTCTAACCAGTGTATGACAAACAACCCAATGGACCGTCATGCTAGCAACGTACCATCTCTTCGATCATCGTAGCCTCCATTTAGTATTTTTAAGTCCTTTTTAAAAGGGGTTTTTGGGTCTTTTCCCTTTTAACCCTCAAATATATTCAAAATGAACTTGATAGCCTCATTATCTCCCAAAACATCCAAAGGCTAGGGTTTCTCCCTCGAGAGAAAATCTAAAACCCTTCTCCAAGAAATCCAAGAACTCACCATGGATTCTACAAATTGAGTTGACATTTCAGTTCTCCACGTTCAAAGGTTGCAAGAATTCTCTCTCAAGAGTAAGAAAAAGAGTTTAGAGAAAGCTAGTTTATCCAATTTCATAATCTAAGGTATGTGGAATTTTGAATAAACGTAATCCTTTCATCCTTGTGCCCAAAGGCTTATTTAAACTATGATTTTCTACAATCTGTGAGATTTTACCTGAATTTAAATTAGGGTTTTTCACCCATTATTATTGATTTCAATATTTTGATGTTTCCCATGAATTGAGAGTCTAATTGCATGATTTTCACATGTTTTTCTTGAGAAATTGTAGTTGTTTCTATAACCCGTGATTTTAATCCTTGAGAAATTAGTAGTTGAAATGTTTGAGATATTAAAGCATATGAGTATGTTGAGATTTTGAGACAAATTGCTGAAATTTCCATATTTGTACATGAGTTATGAATCTATATGCTATCTATTATGCTTTTGATGAGTTTTAACTTGAGATTTAATCATGGGTTATTGAGCCCTACTTTAGATTTGCAATTTTAAGAACTCTTATGCTATAAGCACCCATGATTTGAGTATTCTGAGATTATTGAGAAATGTTTTGACCTAACGGTCATGGAGTTTTGAAATCTACTTCACTACATAAGATTACAAATTTTATTATTGGGTTCATGATGAACCATGAGATTATTTTAAAATGGATTTTCATGAGATGAGCGAGATAAACAAAAGGGATTAGTATTTAGCACCAATTGGGTAAGTTACTATGGTTTCTTACCCCAGAAAGACGTGCCACCATAGGTTTGAGATTTTGGGCCTAAGGCCAAGATATTGGGCCGAGGCCAAGATAATTGATCACTGAATTAAGGTTATACTCCCTTGCAAGAGTATGACGCTCCTCCCCATTGTGGGGTCTCTTCCTTAGGATGACAAAATGTTGGACTCCATGTAGCTCACATGGTTTATATTGGTTAAGAGAACCTCCCTTGATACATGTTATTTTCCTAATAGTAAAGCTGCAGATTTGCTCCCTAAGACTAAAGCATTTTACCTTGATTTAAGTATTTTTTGTAAAGCTTGAAACAAGATATTTTCCTTAAGTGAATTAAATGCCTTCAAGTATGTTTCAAATGTATATGATTCCAAATTCCAAGTACTTGAGTTCAAAAGAGTTATGAGTTCATGAGCATTAAAGAATTTTTACTCTCCATAAGACATATGAATGAGTTAAAAGTATTGTTTAAAGTTTTCTTTAGCCTATGGGTAATGAGAACAAGAGAAGATTACAGATTTAAAAGTTAAACGATGATGACTCACGAGATTTGTGTTACATGCTCCATTCTACATGATACATGAACTTTACATTTTATACTTATTCTAGCCGTGTGAGTCATTACTTATTGCATGAATAATTTGATTAAAAAGTATTGACATTGTTTTATATAAAGGCATACACCCCCACATACTCAGTAAATTCCTAAGTGTTAATCCATATATACGTCTATGTACTACATTGTCTTATAATGTAGGTTCAGCTGCTCAGTCCCAGCCTCGTCAGTTACTTTTGAGTACCTCTATCTATATATCTACAGTGGTAAGTCCTCATGGTTCGAGGACCTATCTTCAGACATTTTTGCATTTGAGAGTCCATTTTATTATTTTCAGTTCATTTCGAGTCAGTTGCGGACCTATCCCAACGGCTCTCTAGTTCATGGATTAGTAGAGGCTTTGTCAGACTAGTTATCTGATTTTGATTGTGTTGAGAATTCCAGTATTGTGGTCGTTTGGATCGATTATTTTCTCCATATCTCCTTTCATATGATATGACTATGCTAGTGTTTGAATTATTTAATCTTAAAATGAGTGTTATTAGTAAAAATAGGCTCAAATAGTTAGTTTGGGAATAATTGTAGTCTTAAGCACCGTGTGACATCCCGGGAGGAAATTTTGGGTCATTACAAATATTCCCTTCCCCCAATGTGTGCCACACAAGAGATGAGATCATCAAATTTAGACAAAGGAGTGGGGAGCCGCTTCATGAAGTATGGGAGAGATTTAATAGGAAGTTTGCAAAATGCCCAAACTATGAGATTTTGGGGAAGATACTTCTCCATATATTCTATCGGGCGCTAGACCCTTGGAACCAAACTGTGGTGAACAATGTGGCAGGAGGTTCTCTCTAAAACTTGCACTTATATACGGCTACAAAGTTGTTGAGAGCAGTGACTAAAAAAAATCAGGAATGCCATACCCAAGGCATCGACATTTTGAATAGCTCTCCCTCCATACCCATGGTCAATATAGAACAAAGAAAGCGAGATGAGGAACAAGAGGAGACTATAGAAAAGATTTTGATCCAACTTCAGATCTTAACCAAATATGTTATGGGTACATATCTGGAAATGGGTAATGTCACTACATTGTCACCATGTCAAGGGCCTATAGTGAAGAAGTTAAAAATTTGGATAAAGAGATCAAATGTTTGCCAAACCATTCGAAAAGTTTTCACTCGATCAATCAATGACAAGGTAAAAATCAAGGTTTGTTGAATTAGAATGGTGGTTGATTTTGTCGAGATTGCGAACATTCTCGTTGTAATTTTGTGCCCCACCATGGCTTAGTCTATAACAAAGAGTCAAACCCAATTGATCTAGCAAAGTTCAGGACCAAATATATGCTAAAAAAATCTTGAATAGCGTTGAAGGTATGAACAAAATTGTTCATGAATTGAAAGGGGACTTCTCTCAACTCTCTAAAATCGGGGTGTCTCACTCTGCTTCTATTTAGAAATTCGAGACCCAAATTGGACAAATATTTGCATGACTAAATGCTAAGCCTAGAAGCAGTCCCTCTAGTGACAAAATTGTCAATCCAAAAAGTGATAATCAAGTCTTGGCAATATGCGCAAGGAGTAAAAAGACTGGAGAAGAGTCACCGCAAATTCAAGACGGAGAAGGGAAGAAAAAGAGGGCAAAAGTGGCCACAAAACAAATTCATGATGGAGAGGTTGATAAGTAGGGACTTGCAAAACTACCTTGAAAATTAATAAAGAACCACTTCATGCCACGACGATAACTAAGGCATTATGTAGGATACAACGCACAAATGCCACCAAAGTTGCTCGTATCCTTATTGTTATGTTTTTATAGTGTCAATTCTAGTTTTTGCTTATGAATAATTCATGCAAGTGAACCACTATTGAGTGTATTGGATAAGTTTTGAAAGGGTTAAGTATGCGGAAATGTGCATCACAAATTGAAGATGGATCAAATAGGTGTAAAATGAAAAAGAGCAAAACAGGGGAAAATAGGGGAGCAAAAATTCTCTCAGTTATAGCAATCTCGGCACCCAGGCACAATTAAGGTTATCCACGTTCCTGCAATTATAGTTACTTAGTCGCAATTATGATTATTTCATCCATTTATCCCTTAATTTCCTTCTCATTTTCTACACACTCTCTTTTAAGTTTTCAACAGCAGAATTGATCCAATCTTAAGGATAAGAATGGTGATACAAAATTTGAGATCAATGTTAGCCTTTGATGGGTTCTCGGGAGCACCTTTAGCCCTTTTATCCTTGATCATTTTTTCAATGAGGAAATTGCTACCTTTTTAAGTTGGGGGTGTCTCCTTATTCATTTGATTTGGGTCGGTATTATTGACATTTTTGCATACTCTTTGGCTGTTTTGGAAAATTCTTATTTGGGTTGTAATACTCGGGTACTCTGATGGTGCCCATATTTGCATGGATTAGTTACTCTTCTTAGTTTGTCTCTCTATTTTTTAGTTTTAATAGATGAGTATTTTCATTGTGATTGGGTTTCTAACCATAGGTGCAGGGAAAGTCTAAGTACACATGGCACCGAGGCCATAAAATTTAAGGGAAGTCTGAGTACCTGTAGCATTGATAATTTGGGATCGCATTCATACCCATTAGTGAGGAATGAGTAAACATGTTGGTGGTTTGCTTGTACTATAGTTTGCAATGTGATACTATAGCTTAGGTTGTTGCAATGATTAGCAAATTATGTGTAGTGTGGATACAAAAGAAAACAACCCCTTCCATCAAAAAAATTTACAAAATTTGATGGCATGGATGTGAGTAACCTTGTGATGAAACATTCCCTCTTTCTATGACTCCAAAAATTGACTTTGGAAAACTAGTGAATAATCCATCTTTTTCTCGAGCGAGTAGAATAATTGAACCCCCTTGACAATATTTGTATGCCATGTGTGTGAGCTTAATTGTCTACATCTTATGTGTACTTGGACCATCTAGAACTTACCCCATTAGTCTTTCAAAGCTGAATTTTTATTGTGCTTTGTTAGTAAAATTATCATAGGCCATCTTGTGATTTTGGAAGCCTACTTTAGCCTAAAAATCCAACCAATCCATAGAAGTTACCCCTAGTCACCCTCTTTGAGCCTTTGTACTTTTGTTTGGTAAATGCATTACAAGTGATGACCCTTCTATTCATCCTCTCTTAAACCCTATACTCCTTAAAATTAAGAATACAAATTAAGGCTAAAAGCCTAAGTTAGGGGTGGTGGAAAGAGAAAGACATGTAGTTGAGCCATGAAGTAGTAAGAAAGTGTCTACGAGCTTAAACAAGCAAGAATTTTGCTTTGAAGGAAGATATAGTCCATTAAAAAAGAGTTACATGAACCTTAATGCAAGAAAAAGGAGTAAAAAAAGAGAGGTAAAAAGAAACTAGGTAAAGAAAAAGGGGTAAAGTAGGAAAAATAGTAAAGTGAAAAGAAGCAGCCAATAGAAAAGCATAAAAAGAGTATTATGTAGAATTTCAAGGAGGGTTTAGCCTTATTGTCCCAAGTTGATATCCTACCCTACCCTAAACCTACATTACAAGCTCAAAAAGTCCTAGGTAATTCCCAATCAAGTGTTGTCATTGTAGTGGTGATTGAAAATAGGGGCAAGCTTATGGCATAGTACTTGATAACATGGAGAATTTCTTGAGAGAGTGAGGGTTTTCACTTAAAATTTCTTGTTGCGTGATTGGTAACTAGGCATGTGAAATTTTCTTTCTTGTGAGGAGGAATGTGAACAGGTTGAGTTGGCTGAAGTTGTTATCATCCGCATGATGAGATAAAAGGAGGTATAAATGGTATGGTTAACAAGTGAGTCATTTCTAGAGTGCAAGTAGTTGTTACATGGTTGCTCCTCTAAGTCTATTGCATATTTTGTTGTTCTATTTTATGATGAGGGGAGTCGTAAAAAATTCGTTGACCCATGTGTGAAAAGATTTTTGTGGTTGTAATCAAGTTAGAGTCTTCATGATTATTGGGAACTAACATATGGGCATACATGGGGAGTTATCTCATAGTTAAGGGTGGTGTTTCTTGAGGACAAGCAAGATTCTAAGTTAGGGGGGTTGATGAGTGGTAATTTTACCACTCATTCGCACTGACTATTTATGTTCACTACCATGTTTGTATAGTTAAATAAGACACAATTGTTATTTAATGCACTGATCTCCACATTTTGCAGGTATATAGGTGAGAATGACAAAAGATGTGGAATGGAGCTTAAAATGATTTAAAAAAGGAGAAAAAAAGAATGCAACTGAAGACCTGGATTATTTTACCCTAAGTTACCGTAATTGTGGTCCTCAGGCAGTGGTCGCTGTCAGTCAAGCTGGTCAGCATAATGAAGTTGTGGTACATAACCACGATCGCATAGACACAGTCACGGTCAAACCTATGCGATCGCGATTCAGCGGGACTATGCCCAAGGGTAGATTTATAGCATTGCATAGACAAATTCCAAACCATATATAAGCAAAAACCATTCCTTCTTTGTGTATTGCTTACCTCATAGATATTTTAAATTGAAAGAAATAAACCCTAATTGGGAAAGTGTGTAACTACTATTGGAGGCTTAATTTCTTAGTAATTTTGTGAAAAATAAATGTTTTGGATAATCCTTATGGTATATCTCTCTTTACTTTCTTCATGAGTAGCTAAGTAATTTAGTCTTGGGATTATGTTAAACTAAAGTGTAATTTTTTATGGGTGTTTTTGTGTTTTCATGATTTTTAGTTGTTGAGTATGGATTCCACCATTGCTTGGGTTAATGAGTTGGAATTTGATGGGTGAAAACCCCAAATCTCCAAATGGGTTTGATGAGTAAAAACCCCAAACTCTAAAAACCCTTCATCGTCCTTGAAAGGAGGATGAAGGTTAACTTAAGGTAACCCATAACATCCTTAAAAGGGGGTTATAGGGGGACAAGGTAATGGTGGACAATTGAGCCTGTGGTTTATTACCTTTTGCAATCTTAGAAATAAGTGTGTTTGGAGTGTAAATCATGTCAAGATCATTATCCTAGAAATAGGTATGGTTGATTGGGGTTTTGGGTGATTACGAATTAAACACTTGTCAGGTGCTCGAAAGATCCAATGGGTGAAATTGTTGTAGTTTTATTGAAAGACTGACTACAATGACTTTTGACCTATCCTATCCTTTGTTCAACAACTAAGCTTCATGCTAAACCATCATAAACCCACATACTTTATCTTTAGGTAGACATAATCCCAAATTCCTCTCTAATCTTGATTTTAAATCTAAAGTGTCATATTCATGCATTGGTAGTCGAAAATCATTACAAACCGATACCCCCATTTTATTTTACATGTCTTGTTTATTATCATTCCAAGTAACCTTTTAGTAATTACAGCACCCATAGGACTTTAAATTTATAATTTGCTCCTTATGGATTTGACCCCAACTTTAGTTGGGTTATTGACAATAACATCTTAACCTTCAAGAGTAAGTTGAGTTTTATCATTAATGAGTGGTGAATTTTCCACACATCGACATTTGAATTAGCACACATTACTATGCTATAAAGTTATGAATGAGACTATTTTGTGATATAAATCCACTAATTCCCATATTTTATAGGTACAAAAATTATTGATATAAAAAGAACAAAATGAGCTGAATAAGGAGCAAAAAGGGAAGATAAGTGCAAAACCTAAAAAATTATACAGGCTGGGCCTCAAGTATCATGATTGCGGGGTGCCCACCGTAATTGCAATAAGTCAATAAAGTCAGTAGGTTGGGATTGCTTAAAGAATGCATGATTGCAGAGACATAATCACGGCTATCCTAATGCGATCGAGATCTAGTGGGAAATCAACCGAGGGGAAAATTGTCATTTCATAGAACTAACCCCACTTCTCATCAAAAGGTCTCAAACCCTTATATCATCATTATTCTAAAACCCTATCTCCTATCCTTCGTTTAGGGTTTTGTTATTTCTTGGAGCTTGGAGCTTGAATTTATATTAATTTGAGGTAGGATTTAATTGGAGGAACTTAAAAGTGTAGATTTGGTTTTGTCTATTGAAGATTTATTTGAGTCTAAAGTGTGGTTTTATCTCTCTTTATTTTATTATGAATAACTTTGAAGGACTTCTTGGTGTATTTTTTTTCTTTAATCTTAAGATGTGCTAGATATATCTATTGGGATTATGCTAGATAGGGTGTAAATTTGTGTAGGATTTGATTTGTATATGCATTTACTAGTTTGTGATGTGGTTTCTACTATTGCTTAAGTAAATTGGTTGGGATTTATGTGTCAATGCCCTAAATACCCAAATGGGATTGATGGATGAAAATCTCAAGCTCTTGAAAGCTTAAACCATCCTTGAAAGAGGTGTTTGGGTGAACTTTAGGAACCCTTACCATCGTTGAAATAGATATATGGAAACCAAGGTAGTATTAGACAATTATTAGGCTTAGTTTTCTAATTTTCACCATCTTAGACATAAGGGTGAAGATGAGGGTGACTATCCTTTGGGTGCCATCCGAGAAATAGGGGTTCCTAATTGAGGTATTGGGTGGCTTTAATTAACACACTCATTAGCTACTTGAAAGAGTCAATGAGTAACATCCTTGAGGTTTTGTTGAAGAACTAGCCTCAAGGACTTTTGACCTAGCCAACCACACCATCAATGATTAGAATTTGCATCAAACTATCATGTTCCCATGCATAACTTGCCCCTAGTATAGGATATCCCAAAGATCCATTCTAATTGATTGCACTCTAGTTATTCTTAGTCTCAAATTAGTCCCTTAGAAGCTCAAGAATTACCATTACATTTACCAAGATTGAAAACCCCCCAAACCATTTTTTACCATTGGTTTGACCCTAGCAAGCAACTTTTATTTTGAACTTACTCAATCGTCACTCACATTGTTCCTCATGGATTCAACCCCGAGTCCTAGTTGGGTAATTACATTGAAAATGACTGTCTTTCACTTAAATTGATGTGTAGGTTATAATTAGTCCTTTTCGTTTACACTCAAGTTAGTTAATTCCTATATCACATTTGCCTAGTAAAGCTTTATATTTACATTTCTACCCCTTTACTATAGATTTTTGCTTATATTCAACCACTTTATTTAAGCTTTTACTAAATTTAAGCTCAGTCAGCCGATAATCCTACAGAGTACTCATTGCTTTAGTACTCATACTGCATTTTTGCATCTTTTTCCTAATGTAGATCTGAGTATGACCCTTTATTACTAATGTTATCCTCGGGCCTTACTACTGATCTGGTGATAGGGTGACCTTTCTAGAGATCAGAGTTAATCCTTCTCCATCTGCTTCAATGGTAGACTTTTATACTTTTAATACTACTATGTATATATGTATATTTTAGATACTATCTAGTACTCTTCTTTTGGTTATAGTGGCTCTTGTACCAACCTTACTAATTATTAGAAGGGATTCATTTTGTATTTTTCCTCTTTGGTCTCTTATACAATATTTATGTATATGTATTTTTCCTACTGCTTCCTATATTATTTTTATTGGTTTCATTCTCATTCCCTTTTATTTTTTGTTAATTTTCCATTACTTGTTATTCTGAGATATGGCTTGGTTTACCTGTTGGTGGGTTAAGGTAAGTGCCATCATAATCTAAGAAAATAGGTCATGATAGTTGTGTATTAGAGCCTAGGTTCACTGGTATCATTGGTACAAGAACCAATTTTTAGTAGAGTCCCTTGGATCAAAACGAAGATAATTATATCCTATCTTCAGGAGGCTACATGACATTCTTTGAAAAATCTCATCTTTTTTGGTTCACTTGCATGCATTGTGTTTGTATTAGCTTCTAAATTCTTATTTGTTTCACTTTTTCATAGATTGTTACGATATGGGGAAATGCAGTAGGGAATCAAGACCTTGAGCCTGCTTCTAGTTCTTCAATTAAAGGAATAGGTCAACCTTAAGGTTGAAGGTACGATAGAGCTATAGCCCCAGCTCAATATTAGGATAGGGAGTCATCATCAGATCCTATTATTTCTCCTGATCCAGAGATAACACCAAAGATTCTCCATCTATAGAAGTTAGATGGCTAGGGGCTTCCCCATCCCTACTTGGGTTTATATCTTTTTTCGTTCTCCATGATGTATTGCTTTAATTATAGAGGCTAGCCGTTTGTCCAATGATTAATGGGCTTAGATAGCAGCCCAAGGTTGTATTTATTTAGAGGAGCAACCTACAGCTGTGACTCTCAGGTAAGAGGTTCCCTAGCGCAAGTAGTTCAAAAGCTAGTGGTGGCCCATCCAGTTATGCTATGGAGGAGCAGAAGTTGTTGGGAAAATATCTGAGATAGACTCTACCCAGGTTTGTCGGGTCCCCAAAAAAGGATGTGAATAAGGTCCTTACCAATTATGATAAGAGGTTTTGTAATTTAGGATTTGTTGAGACACACAAATTAGTTTATACTATATATCTACTAGATAGAGCATCAAGACAGTGGAGGAGAGGTTATCTTTATTCCAGGCCAGTTAGATCTCCGTCTTTGACTTAGATATAGTTTTCCAAGGCATTCATGGGGAAGTACATGCCTCAAAACATGCATGAATTCTTTAGTGGTGAGTTTTTTGGATTGAGGTAGGGTTCTATGACTGTGGTCGAGTATGAGGTGAGGTTTCATGAGCGATCTAGGTATGCCAGTATGATTCTACCTTCAGAGTACAAGAAGATTCAGTATTTTGTTAGAGGTTTGATACTATCACTCTATTGGGATACTCTAAGTTTGGTGATTTTAGGGAATTCTTTAATTGATATTGTTAATCATACTTATATTATAAAGTTGATGTATCGTGAGGCCCAAGGAGGTGGTGATAAGAGGCCCAATTATTAGGGTAGTTACAATGGGAGCTTGATGTCTCCGAAATTAAACCTCCTAAAAAGTATAACGTGGTCCCTTTTCAAATATAAAACCAAACAAGGTTGGGTCAACCCATAGGGAATAAGACAAAAATCTATCAGAATATTACTGATGTAGCTGGAAAATAGAGAAAGTAAATGTGGGGGTTTTGCAAGAATAGTAGTAATAGTAACAATGTTGGCAAATAGGGTTGTTATTAGTATGAGACGATCACTAGGATTGTGTTCCCCCTGAAGTCTTAACTCTGTAGACGTATTATACACATGAAACTATCTTGGTGCTTTCCATGCAGAATCTAACACGTTATGTATAACCTAAACATCTTTCTGCCCTGGCTTGGGTGAATTTCACTCATCTGCTCTTGATATCAAAGTTTCGCATTACTAACCCTTGTTCTGGATCCAAATGAATGATCTCCTCTCGGTCTCAAGTTAATTAGATAAAAGTTGGTAGTTTTAAATTACTGTTGTGATTTTCTTTTCCATATCTCAACTTATCTCTTAAGTTAGTATTAAATACCGGCAAGTTCCTAAAGTTTCCACCCGTTCAGGAATCAATAAAAGTGAATAAAACCACAATACATCAAGAACACCAATTAAGAATGACTTTGCACTTCTTCTACTTTGTTAATCCATCAAGGTTTGCATAACCCTAGTTATAGGGTTCAATTGATCATGATCATAAGAACATAAATATAATTCATAATTGAAAGTATTTGAATGATCTCATATATAATTAAGAATGAAAACCAAAATCTCAACTTTATATCAAACCCTAATAAACAAGAACAAGAATTCCAGTATAAAAAGTGCATCTCAAAACTTAAAATAATGTGATAAATGTATCAAGTACGTAAACTATTTATGAAATATTCCGTGGGTATTTGATACATGAAAAAACCTAGAAACCTATCCAAAACAAACTAGGAAAATAGAGTCAGCACCAACCTACGACCCCTCTTACAAGCCATAGGCAGTACGTTCGTAGGAATCAGAATGTCCTTCAGGTCATCAGAACCCTATTTATAAGGGGTACCTATGGGCCGTATGTACCACATATGCCTCATAGGTTGAACTTTGTGGGAATCAAAGAACTTTTCAACTTTTAGAACATTGAGACTGCAACCTACGGACCCAACCTACAGGTATGTTGGTAGGTCTTATAGGTATCTTCCCGCTACTTTTCATAACCTTTTTCTGCTTTTCTACTCTGAACATTCTTTTCCTTCAATATCAAGATAAAAACACATCAAATATAACAAAAGTACCTAAGTAATTGCATAATTTCTTTATTTTAAGCATCAAAAGTTCCATTAAACCACGATACATCAACACGCTAACATAGAATATTTGCATTCCTTCAGGCAACTAACACAACTTAAAAACATGATGCTTAAATAAAAGAAACATAGGGCACCTATGATAGTCAACTAAATTTGGCTTAAATTATTTACCTCCTCCTATTCACATCTTTCAAAACCATTATGTGGACTCATGCAGACAACAGTGTGACACAAAAAAATCAAGTGATGGCATTACATGAGAAATAAACAACCAATCTTATATGCAATTTACACTACCTGAATAGATAAGCAGTTAATAATACAACCCACGTACCCTCACAGCAAAGAAGTCCCAACTTTCAAAAGAAGTTCCAATAATGTGCATAAAATATCATAGGCTTGCTCTTGTTTTCTATACCTTAGTTTTTCAGACAATTGGACTAGGATCACTATAGGACTTTTCTAGTCTTGTAATGTAGGCTTGGGGGTAAGTATGGTACATTTGAGATATAGTAACTTACTCTCCTTGGAACTAAACTTACCTTATTTTCTTTAACTACTCAACCATCCTTTTTTATATCTCCCTTTTTATCCTTCATTTTTTATTCAGATTGGGTGTGGTTTTCTTCTTGCTTTGCATTTATTCACTTCTCTTTTTTTCTTACTTTTTATTCTTTTCTTTTCTTTTCTTTTCTTGATAGTTTTCTAGCACACCCAACCCTACTTTTTTTATTTATTCAACACCTTTCTTCATACCCATTTTCAACTACGAACCACTATAATAGCCACCTTCAACTTAGGCAATTTTTCGGAGCTGAAGTACACAGTGTCCAAGGAAAAACCAGGGCCAAAATAGTTTTTTTTTAATTAAATGAGAAGGTGAAAAGGTGAAAATAAGAAAAAGGTCAATTAAGGCTTAAATCAGGGATCAAGGGATACTTATTGTCATTTGGTTGGTCTATTATGATAAGAGTGGACTTATTTAAACATGGACTATGATCATTTCCTAACTAACTATCCTATACCTAGGCAAGACTGGCTAGGAAAGTTCTGGATTAAATGCACAAAAAGAACTAGGTAAGTTCCTCGCACACACATGGTAAAGGGTTCATTATAAACTACTACCTATCCAGTTCATGCAATACTTAGATTTGATTATTTTTTCCTAATACTAATTCCATAACAAGATTCAGACAATGATCACATATATATTTAGATCATATAGTTAACAAAACTTTTTGAGGATTATCATATTTTTCAAAGTCTTGAAATACAAAACAAAACATGCCAACTACACTTAGATTCCTTATTTTTCTTCTAATTAAACATCAACAACACATAACATAAAATAAAAAATAACATACCAATTCTAACTATAATAACGTAGCCGACGAGAAAAGATAAATGACAAGGAAAAACCCTTGGTTGTGGTACACCCCAATTCCCAACTAAAAACGGATGCACTATCCCCAGTGCATACAAGAAACTAAACAACCAAAGGGTGCAGGGACATACTTGGGATGCTCTAGGCATTAGAAGTTGGCTCGACCCCATCTAGGGCATCACATGAATCATCTATAGAAGAAGGTGGTGGTTCATGAATATAAGAGGAACCCAAATCCATCTATCTATTCCTATCCCCATCCATGATATGTTAAACTCTCAACTCTGTAGAAGCCTTTTTCAAGACCTGCTGAAACTCCACATTAGGATCACTTAATTCTTCCTTATCATGTCCTTCTTAGGCCCCAATAAGTGGGGCCTCATCATCATCGGCAAAAAAATCAAGGATTATTGGTGGAGGTTTTGGCAGTATCTGCATGAAATAAGGAATCACTGGACAAATGACTGGGATATGTCTCTTAGCTAACAACTACACCTCAAATCTCAATGTGTCTACCTCCTTGCATAGACCTTATAAATCAGGAACCTGGACCTTGTAAAGTTGTGCTCCAATCTAAGCCTCAAATCTATCAATCAACCTATGCATCACTCTTATGTACCGATCTATGGCTGCCCATCCTGCCCTTAACTCTAACCTGAGAAACCCCTAATGTTATTCGAACCTATGTCCTAATCTTACTAAATAATGTATCCAATCGGGTATTTCTCTATTCCTAGTGATTATCCAACTCCTACTATCAATCCACCAACTATTCTAAAAAACTGTTGAAGCATACTTATAAAACCAGTAACTAATGATCGAGGGGGGAAAGTAGAATTTGAGGCTGGTGTTGAAGTGCCCACAGCCCCCTCACTGTATATAGAAGTAGTTAGCTCCACCCATTGACTGCTCGTATCAATATACCTAATAGTTGTTATCTTCTTAACCTGCTCAGCTGACACAAAAAGCCCCTCCAAATGGGCGATAAATAAAAAATTGAACAATTGTGTTCTTTGTAGTCTAATCGGGTTAGACGAATCCTTAATCAATCTAATATCTACCATATGGGTCACCTATATCCTTTGATCAATCTCTGAAATACCTAGCACCACTGCCTCATCATATAACCTCTATATCAAGTACACAAATGGGATAGTAGTTAATTCTCGAAAGGCCCTCTCATGAATCTCAGCATGGATCCACCTCGCAAAATTAATATCATAGTCAACATTGATACTGGCAATCAATAATACTCTATCCCAAGTGAGCGTGTTATCCACAAATGTTGAACTCAAATAATGCCTAACTATAGCCTACCAGAACATTATTGTAAAGAATAGTGATGCCTTCTTAATCTCCCTCTTCCCTTTAGCCCAAAAGGCATCAATATCAAACTTTGTAATCTACTCGGCTACCCATCTGGCTAAGTTTAATCTTTTCACCCTCTGCACAAAATCTCTCAACTTGTGGCTACTCCTCACTATCCTCAAAGAATAATCAAACTTTATCATGGTAGTTGATCCTACAAACTCTGGCCCAAACTAAAAATAGAAAATGGCCTTATCTGAAACATCGACCCTAACCCCTTTGACTAGTATGTGAGTCAGTGAGAGATGGTCCATTCCTTTACCCTCAACTAGGGTAACCAAATACACCAATATTGTATATAAAGCATAGAACTCCCAGACAATCTACAAGCAGGAAGAACCTGAAGGTTGGGCCATCCACCTAAATTAATATCTCTCAAATACAGCTTATAGGTCTAAATCATTTTCCAAAGTGGCTAACTCAATCTGGGTCTCTTTCGTTATACTATGTCATGGTCTATCCTTCTCAGTAATAGTGTTGTCTCTATTATAATTACTCTTTATCACCTTTGTACACCATATTAGGATAACCTGTGCAAGTGGGACTGCCAAGATATATGTGGACTCTAACTCCTAAGCAGCAAGTGTTGAACCTATAGTAGCCTGAGTACCCTAAGTTAAAGAAAAAAAACCTTCTGAGTAGCCTGATCTGTATCATCACCCTCATCAGACTGGGGTGCCTCTAAATTGGATGCAGACTCACTGTAACCTAAACCAGATGCATAATCTGACCCCTCTTCATACTAGGGGATAACTCAATCATCCTCCTCACCTGAACTAGAACTGAACTCATACTATCCCTCATCAAACAAGAGAGAGTGTGGTAGTGAAGTCATGGAAAACTTCATCCAGGGCCCAAACTAGATGTATTTCCATAGGGTAAATTCAGAGTAAATTCAATCACTTTCATCACTTTAATTAGGACAGGAATTTCCACATTATTCAAGTTAGTCAACTTCTAATTCCATTTTTGTTGTGATCACAGGCTTTCCAAACAAAAATTCATGCAAAGATTTAATTTTCACTATTTTTAGGCTCCAAATTTTGAAGAATTATGATAATTTGGCAATTGCAAATTTAGACCAAGTACAATCTCAAGTTCAATGTTCAAGAACAAATTTTTAAACTAAATGGAGCCAAGAATTCTTACCTTAAATGAAGATTTCAGAAGAAGATGATGAACAAGTAATTTAACCTTGGCTTCTCTGAATAATGTGTGCAAATGGGGTAATGAGGAGTGGGGATTTCCTTTTATACTGATGAATGGAAGTTGAGGAGCTTGAATTGAAGTGGGAGTTTTGAATTTAAAAATTCCGGGGCATTAGAGGGTTGGATATAGCATTTATATTTTGTGGGAATATCGGGTCGGGTCGGGTGGCATGGGCTCGACCCATATTTTAAAAAAAAAAATTAGCCCACAAAACTAACCCTACATACATACCCTACTTAAGTGACATAAGCAATACCTACATTCCCATAGATTAGGGGTCGTAGGTTGGTCCTGCAGCATTACATTGGCTCTGATTCCTGTGACCCTACCTATAGGGCCATAGGTACTACCCGTAGCTTGGGTCGGTAGGCTGATGTTCAGAGACCTAAATTTCCTTTTGATTTCCATAACTCAACTTACATGTCGTGGGTTAGACCAAGGACTTTGTAAGTAGGGTCGTAGGTCCACTTACATGAACTTGTCTGAAATTTTGTAATTTTGACCATACTCTAGGTATTTCTCTATGTTTTTAGCCTACAAAACATAAACAAAGTGAACACCAAAACCTTGGGTTGCCTCCCTAGCAATGTTTGATTTAATTGTTGAGGCACAATGTTGATATAAAGGGAACTTAGACTTCACCAACAAGTCCATGGATTTCCTCTTATGAAAAGTTTGATTTAATGTCACAGCAAGACTCGATTGCCTTGAATTCGCCAAGTCTAACATTCTCACACTCTTTCAGCTCATCCATACTTCTCATGTAATGCTTAACACAATTCCCATTTACCTTGAATGGGGCATTACCATCTTATTTTATCTCAATTGCACCATATGGAAATACTCTAAACATGGTGAATGGTCCAGACCTCCTAGACTTCAACTTTCCAGGAAACCAGAAAAGTCTTGAATTGTACAACAAGACCACATCACCGTGTTGGAATACCTTTTTCTCAATCTTTTTATAATGGTACAACTTTATCTTCTCCTTATACAAGGCTAAACTTTCATAAGAATGGAGGGGGTGATTAATGAAACTCATTCATCTTATCCGTTCTCAAGTGTGCGGTATCACTCCACTAACAATTTAGTTTCTTCAGTGCCCATAGTGCCTTATGCTCAAGTTCAACCGGTAAGTGGCATGCCTTGTCATACACTAGATGATAAGGAGAGGCACCTTAGGAGTTTTGTAAGTTGTTTGATAAGCCCAAAGTGCATCAACTAACATTCTTTACCAGTCAGTTCGGTTGGCATTCATAGTCTTTGCAATAATGGACTTGATCTCATGATTAGAGACCTCAACCTACCCACTTATCTGTGGATGGTAAGGTGTTACCACCTAATGTTTCACACTATATTTCTCAAGTAGGGCCTTGAATAGATGATTGCCTAAATGGTACCCACCATCACAAATAATAGCATGTGGAGTACCGAAACAAGAAAAAATGTTCTTCTTAAAAAATATCATGACACTTCGACCCTCACTATCAGGAAGTGTAACTATTTCCATCAACTTAGATACATAGTCAACAACCACCAAAATGTAATTCCTGCCATATGAACTTACAAATGAACCCATGAAATTAATTCCCCATACATCAAATAGCTCACGCTCAAGAATAAGTGCCATGGGGAGCTCATGCTTCCATGAGATATTTCCTTGCCTCTAGAATTGGTCATAGGCTCGTGCATAGTCATGTGCATCTATATAAATCATCAGCTAATAGTAACAACACTACAGGATTTTGTGGGTTATACAAGTACCTCTATGGTGACCCCTAATTGGAGATGAATGACATGCGTTAAGAATTTTCATCATCTCAATTTCGGCAATACACCTTCGAATCACAACTTCGCCCATACCCAAAATAAGTAAGGCTCATCCTAGAAGAACGTTCATACCTCATACATAAACTATTTTCAATGATGAAATAATATGTCTCGTGGGATAAGTTCACTTACCAAGTAGTTGAAAAAATAAGAAAACCAGGGGATTAAGTCTTGTGTTGTTTCAAAGACACACTCATTTAGAAAATTATCATCAATATCAAGCTCATCCCCTAATTTAAGCATCGCCTCATCTTCTATGCAGGATAGGTGGTCTACTACCTAGTTTTTTGTGCCTTTTTGGTCGTTAACCTCAAAGTAAAACTCTTGAAACAAGAATACCCATCGAATTAATATCAACTTAGCATCTTTCTTCGCCATAAGGTACCTAAGGGTTGCAATACCAATGTGCACAATGACTTTGGTACCAATCAAATAGGACCAGTATTTCTCAAAAGCAAACACCACCATAAGCAACTCTTTTTCAGTAATCGTGCAATTTTTGTATGTGGGGTTGAGTGGTTTGCTGGGATAATAGATAGGATGAAGTATATCCTCACATCTTTATCCTAGAATAGATCCTAGGGCCATACAAGTTGAATCACACATCAGCTCAAACAAAAGGGTTCATTTTGGGGATACAATGGTAGGAGGAGAAATTAACTTCTCTTTTAGGAAATCAAAGGGCTTGAGACAATCATCATCAAAAACAAAATTCACCTCCTTCTCTAATGACTTGAACAATGGATTTGAAATCTTATAAAAGTCCTTGATAAATTATCTATAAAAACCTGCATGACTTAAGAAACTTCGAATATTTTTTATAGAATTGGTGGAGGAAATTTTTCAACCACCTCAATTTTAGACCAATCAACCTCTATCCCCTTCTTTAAAATCTTGTGCCCCAGAACTATCCCCTCTTTAACCATAAGGTGACACTTATCCTAATTCAAAATCAGGTTGCACTTTATAAATCTTTATGCATTATCCAATTGAGCCAAACAGTCATCAAACAAGTCACCCACAATCGATAAATCATCATTAAGGACCTCGATAGTATCCTTCACTATATCAAAAAAGATAGACGTCATACAATACTGAAAGGTGGCGGTGGCATTACAATGACCAAACGGTATCCTCTTAATACATACGTACCATATAGACATGTAAAGTGGTTCTCTTGGTCCTCGGGGATGAAAAAAATTTGATTATACACCAAATAAATATAGAGAAAACAATACCATCCTCCAACTAAAAGATGGTCTAACATCTGGTCCATGAATAGCATAGAAAAGTGATCCTTATGCATCCAAGTATTCAACTTTCAATAATCTAGAAACTTAGCATCTCGTGACTAGTCTCATGGGGACTTACTTGTTCTCACCTACTTATTGCTGGAAATAGGGTAAATCAGGCCTAAATCTGACCACTTAATGGTCTCCTTCTTCACCAACTCTTACATAGGTGGATTCAGAAGATGTTGATTCTCAATGTTAAGAACACATTCTAGTTCAAAATGAATCTTATCGTTCCAAATTCTAGGTGAAATCCCAATAATATCCACTATAGTCCAACCAGAGGCCCATTTAAAGCTCATAAAAATTGAAATCAAGGCCTGAATTGGTGTATCCATTAAATTTACAGTAATGATAATCAAAAAGGTATTATTGGCCCCCAAGAATATATAATACAAATAAAAGGGAAGGGAAGTCACTTCCAATATCGGTGGCTTCTTAATAGAGGGTTGAGCATGTGGGGTCTCTCTATTCTTCAAATTAAGATCCAACTTGTTTGGTCCATAATAAGAAGAACCTCTGCCAATAAGAGCATCAGCATCTCATTATACCCATTAATACCATTGCAATCAAAGTGTATGATCACCGTCGCTAATGCCTCTACACTATGTCTCTCTTTAATGGGTGCAATCAATACATTATAATATTCATCTATAGTGTCTATTATGGATACCACCTGCATATTTTTTGACTGCCACATGGACTGATACAAATTAAAAGTAACCTATTCATCATTGAGCCTAAAGTCCATCTACCCCATCTCCATGTTAACCAATAGATTACTAATGGCTATGAAGGGCCTTTCTAAGATTATAAGGACATCAAAATCCACCTTGTTATTAAGAATCATAAAGTCAGCTAGGAATATGAAAGAAGCTACCTCCACTAACACATGACACAAAATACCAAATTGATTTTTCATAGTACAATCGACCATCAATAGTCTTATAGAGGTTATCTTAGGTGACCCCAACCCCAACTACTTGTAAACAGCTAGTGGCATCAGATTAATACTAGTTCCTAGGTCACAAAATGCTCGTGCAAAATTCAAGGATTCAATAGTAGAAGGAAAAATGAAAACTCAAGGATCCTTCTTTTTCTCAACCAAAGAACAGGAAGCAATAGCACTGCAGTGGTGACTATTATCAGCAAGATCAATACTCACTATTTTTTTCTTAGTAATAAATTCTTCAGGAACTTTTCATAATCAAGAATCTACTCTAAAGCTTCCACTAGAGGATATTCACAGATAATTCCTTCAACATCAATATGAATTTTAAATAATATCATCCCTTACCTCGTCAACTACAAGCATTAGTGGATAAATAGCATCCTTACAACTTTGAGTGGTAATGGATAGTTAGTGATTGTCGTTCTTTGGGTTTTAAATGGTATTGCTCAAAAGAGTGTCCTATTGATGTTGATTCAATGTAGCTGATATCTTACCAAACTACTGCTTAAGCTACTTAATCATAGTAGCATACAATTCTACTTGTTGGCTTAATCTTGATATGCTTTCCTTAATCTCCTTAAGGAAACTCTCTTCGCTCTTTGATCTCTTTACTATCTTATCTAGCAATGCTTCTATCTAGAGTCGGCATCACAATTCCTCACTAGAAAATACAGACCATTTTTTTTCTTATAATCATGCTTTCTCCTCCAGTCATCATCCCACTCTCCCCTCCTATCCTTATACTTGTACTCATAATAGTTATGACCTCTATCCCTTACCTTGAGTTCTAAGTATCCTGATTAGACCCTTAGCCCTTGGATTCGAAACCTATCATCTTTTTATGCAAGTACGTTGCTTTCTACTTAGAGTCAAACTTATCATGTCTAGAAGATTTACCTCGTGCTCTTACCATAATTACCTTTTCAAATCCTATAGTTACAAACTTCTTGGTAAGCAACCCAATTTCTATCCTCATCTATAGTATTTCTCGAACAACTGTCTCATCTAGGGGACTCTGCTTATTAGAAGCACAATATCATAAGTATTGGCTCCCAAATGTGCCTCTTGTGTATTCCATCCTCAATTGGTTTTAGTGATCCAATCTAAAATTTATGTAGCTTACTCCCAAATTTATGTAACATCCTCATGAAAGCCCCATTAGTAATAGTGTCAGCCACGACCTTTGTGATTACATTCAAAGCTCTATAAAAAATCTCGCATTCATTTGACATATATGATTTGTTATAATATTTATGTATATTATGCTTTAGGATTTGCATGGTTATGCCCTAATAAAAATTTCACGACTCAATTTATGAGTCCGTTAGGTAAACCAAATTGTACCCCAAAGCTTTAAGCAAAGGGCTAACTTAGTGGAAAATGGCCTAAAGGTTGGAAATCTACATATAAAGACTTATAATAGCTATAAAATAGTCTTAATAGTCAAACAGACACACAAAAGATCAATAATCATCCCACAATATAGTTATATCAGTACAAGATCTACTATAAATAAAACATAAGTACTAAAATAGTCAAATACAATCCATCTCGAAAAATGAAAGACTTTATATGGATAATAGAAGAAAAAAGGGTAACTCTAAATCCAACAGCTCACCCTATCTCTGAAATCAACACAACATGAGTGTCATGTCAGTAGGGGATACTAATACTTAGATCTATGGAAAAAAAGGTAAAGAAATATAGTATTAGTACCAAAACCACGGGTACTCTGTATTCCTCATTGGACGACTAAACTAAATTATGATATAAATTTGATAAAATACAAGATAAAATAAGCTAAGTTAAGGTAAAAGGGTAAACATGGAAATAAGCTCCAATATTGTTGTGCAAAAATAAATAATTAAATTCAAAATAGTAACGTAAAGATCACACAATCACAACCTAAATTGGGCCCCATAATCTAATAAGTACAGAAATTGAGCAACCCAAGCAAGACCGCATAAGATCGAAAGGTGCAACAAAAGGAAGTAAATACCAAGAATCCATAACCTTATCAATTATTGGCTATAGCCATAAAACCATCCATATTGTATCACATTATAACCAACTCTCAGTAATGGAATTGAATCGAAAATCATAACATCATCATCATAACATCCTCAATAAATCAACATGACAACATCATTTGCCGGACTCAAATTGGAACTTATAGTTTTAATATCATCATTAATTGTCAGACTTGAACCAGAACTCATTTTATAAATATTATTATTAATTGCCTGACTTGAACTAGAACTCATATAAATAGACCATATTAATAAGCCATACTAGTAAATCTTATCCATAAGCCATATCAATAAATCATACAAGTAAACTATAATAATAAACCATTGAATTTTACCTAAATTTAGCACCAACTCCCAATACCAAACTAGAACACTCATTAAGTATTAAATCTCCTAAAAGTCTAAAAAGAATGATTAATAAGGGTTCAACATGTGTAAATGAGTCTACAAAAGTAAACACAAGTCTTGCCTTAAGGTGGGTTGAAGGGGCCTACTTCTAATCCTCAAAATCCATTTTTAGACAAATTATATGCCAGACTAGGCTAACATATCTAAATTTCTTTTTAGATGTTAAATAAATCATAAATAGACCTAAGATATAAATTCTTCCTAAAACATGAAATAACTAAGTTAATTCCAACTAAAACATGAGCAACTAGATTAATTTTACCTAAATTATGTTTCCAAGATAGCCTAAACAGTCCAAATAAGTCTAATCACACCAATCATGATTCCAATACCTAAATACCATCTCATATCTAGTGTAATATCTTAATTATGCTATGAATTAGCTCAATCTATGAAAAATGTAAACTTAGCCCACTTAAACGCCGGAGGAAATCCCAAAGAATCTGCTAAGGCATTTATTTCCCTTTTCAAGAAGCTTTTGCAAGATGCCACACAATAAAAATCACAATCTACTGATCAAAATTAGAAAAAGGATACCTATAATGCACTATTGTGCTTTGGGCCCAAAATTATGCAAAAATCCCATACATGGCTTATTTGTGGAATTGAACTTTTGAAACCAATACAATGTCCCTCTATTCTAGAGGAATATTTACCTTAAAATAGGTGAATTTTGAGCTCTAATGGTGATACAATCAAGCCACCAAGATTTTAGGGATTTTAGAAAAATATGATGCATTAAACCAAGAAATTGATGGAAACTTACCTTACATTTGAAGAAGAAACGCGTAATTAACTTCACCAAATCTCCAAAATCAACCATAAGTGATTTTCCCAAGTTTTCCCACCTTTTACGGTTTAATATCCTTTTGAATGGATAAAACTAGAGAAAATTAGGCTAAGTGGGGTTTTTATACCATTCCACGTGCTCGGGTACTACTTAAGTGGACAATGGGTTGCTTAAGTGACCTAGTGTCACTTTAATGGCACTCAGCTTCTATAGGAGTACTGCTTAAGCGGTCCCTTTATTGCTTTAACGGCTACCACTTAAGCGGACCACCATTGAGCCGACCTTGTCTCTTAAGAAATGGATCAACTGCTTTAGCACCTCATTTGCTTAAGCGGCCCAAAGGGCACTTAAGCAGTGCAGTAGCACCAGCTCAAACTTGAATTTTTTTTCAAACCCCTACCAACCCCGCGAGACTCATCTGGAATCCTATATACGTAAATGAACTATGCTACCCTACCAAATTCATTAGTTTAGACTTAATGACACAGTTGAAATTTCCATCCAAAGTCATTTAGATAAAAAGTAGGTCCTACAACCATGTGCCATTTTTGTTAACTAGCAGTCAATAGTTCCAAATGAGTTTGGAATCCTCAAAACCAAAACCAAGGGCCAATTAGCCTAAAATTAATGTTTCAGAGTTGCTGGAACTGTCAGAACTGCATACAAGTTTGTTTGATTGGAAATTTTTCTAGGTAGCCAATTCAAAAAAATAAAGACTTTAAAATGGGAAATTGCCTCTAAAAAAACAAACGAACTTCCCTGTAACCAAACTATCAGATTTAGCAAGTCTTAAATGACTTGGGTCAGCTATAGAAAAGCTTTAAATAGCAAAACTGAGAAGAAATACAGAACATAACTTGGAGGGTCATTACAATATCCATTACTAAAATAACATTCATTTGAAAAAGTAAAGGATGAGGATGTACCTGAAGCTTCGAACAGGTAAGGATACTGGGTTCGCATCTCGCTCTCAATCTCTAAGGTAGCCTCTTTTACTAAGTGGTGCCTCCACTAACCTTAACTACTGGAATTTCTCTACTGTGCAATCACCTGACATCATTAGCCAATATGAACATCGATTCCTCTATGAAGGTTAATCATTTATCCAACTAAACTAAGTCCCATTTAAGTGCAAGAGATGGTTCAGAAATGTATTACCACAACATAGAAACATGGGATCTCAGAAGAACAACAACAAAATTTGGGGGCAAGGCTAACTTATAAGCCACCTCACCAATGATGCGATGAATTTCAAAGGGGCCAATGTATCTGGGACTGAGCTTGCCTTTCCTCCTGAACCTCATCAAACCCATTATGGGTAATACTGGGAGGAATACTCGATCATTAACTCCATATCTCAAGGAACAAAGTATACGATTTGCTTCGTCTTTCTTCCTACTCTAAGTTGCCTATAACATATCCTGAATTACCCTGAGTCTATCCAATAACTCCTGAAGCAAGTCAGTACCACGGGATCTAATCTTGAAAGTATCAAACCAACCAATCAGAGAACAATATTTCCTATCATATAAAGCCTCAAAAGGCACAATCCCAATACTAAATTGGTAGGTATTATTATATGTGAACTCTTCCAAAGATAATTGCTACCCCCAATGAGCTCTAAAATCTATAACACAGGCTTCGAGCATATTCTTAAGAACCTGAATAGTCCACTCTAACTACCCATCAGATTGAGGATAAAAGGTTGTACTAAGATCCACCTAAATTACTCAACTCCTCTTAAAAAGACCTATAAAATCTAGAAGTAAACACCAAACCCCAATCTAAAATGATGGATATAGGAATACCATATAAATAGACTATCTAACTAACATAGATAGAGCCAACCTATTAGTATTAATGTACATTTGAATAGGAATGAAATGTGTTGATGTGGTCAACCAATCCACAAAGATCCAAAACCATCAAAACCAAAGGAAGTATGAGTAAAACACTAACAAAGTCCATAGTGGTCCACTCCCATTTCCATTCAGGAATGGGAAATCTCTGAATCAAGCCAACAGGCCTCTGATGCTTGGCCTTCAACTGCTGGAAACATAGGCAACGAGCTACAAAGTCCATCACATCTCTCTTTATGTGAAGCATTAGCCTCACATAAAATTAACTAGATTAATTCATCAACCCTCAGGACACAAATGCAACTATCAACCTCAAAATAACCTTAGAATCTATGATATCCCTCTTGGATCCAGTACTTAACACCTGATCACAGATAATGAAAAGTTTTTTATCCTAAAACGGATGACTCTAAATAGTGAACATGTCACCTCAACACTAGCAAGAATCCTCCTAGGGTTTGAAATGTCAAGTTGCTCTATCAAGTTGGCCATGGACAGAATTTCCTAAGCCAACGACCTTTGATAAACTTAAATACAAGACATTTGTAACACCCTAGATTTTTTCCATTGAAAAATTCTTAAGTTCAGTGGTTACTTCTTATACTATAGCTCACCTAACGAGTTGAAAGGTTTCCTTACAAATTATAGGGCTTGAGTCGTAAGGTGACCAATAAGGATGGCCCATGTTTCTATTGTGACTACGATTGGGATCTCATAAGTTGTAATGAATTTTTACTTATCGAAGGGTACTTTTTGTGGTCAAACCAGTATAGGTGCCTAAGTCACTATTGTGGCTAAGACTAAGAAGCTATGAGTTGTAAAGTTTGTGTACGAATTGTAGGGTATGGCTATAGGGTAAACAATGAGGAGCTCCCATGTCTTTGCTCAAACTATAATTTATGGCAACTACTTATAACTAGACTTCATGAGTCATGACATGACTTAAAGTCACTGGCGATAATTTTACCAATGTTTTAATAGGGGGAACTTTGGTTATTTTCCTTTTTCTCCTATTGTATCCCTTCGTATTAAAAAATTTTAGGGTATTATTACTACTCCAAAAGAAATCATGAATATGCTTTTCTTCTCTTAAACTCCTCAAAATAAGAATAAGGATAGGATTTCTCAAGGTTGATCATCTAGGGCTCAGAGGTTAATTTCCCTCCATAATTCTAAATTTTAGGCATGTACCACTCCCCTTAAACTTGTTATACTTAAATTATATGTTTAAATGGTTATTCATGTAGATTAAAATATGGATTTCAAATTAGGTTGAGGTTTTTGATCAAGCATTCATTTTTTATTTATGTATTTTAAAACTATTTGGGACGCATGGGTATGGTAGATGTGATGGGAGTTGAGTTATTCCTCCAAATTAAAAATTTTAGCTTTGTAATATGGGTTGGATATTGTGCTCCATCAACCGACTTGCATAATTTAATTTAAAATATGGTTAATCACATCATTTGGCTTATTTACCTAATACATTACTTTACATAAAAGGTTAAATGGATAAAAAGGGATTTTGAAGGCCTTGTTGGCCATGTTTTCTTAATTTTAAACTTTATTTAATAACAAAATAGGTCATCGATTTCCCCCAACTTGATTTAATAAATAAAAGTGGTCGCGGCATTACCCCAAGCGGATTGAATTAGTATGGCATAATTATAAGCTTGCAAGTGTAATGGAATGACAATACCTATAGTTGATGCCTTAATGGACAATTCTTTTGATTAATAGATAGGTTATGTGAAACTTAGTTTAATTAGTCTTAAAGTGGGTTGTGTAGCTCATCGTAGAAGGTGGAGATCTCGGGAAGAATTGATATTGGAAACCACCTTTGTAGGTGTGGGGGTCGTTATGACTGTGTGCATGGTTTACACACACACACACACACATATATATATATATATATATATTGCATTTGTTGGGGTCAAGGCATTCCCTGGTTGATCCTTAGATTTTTATGGTTCGTGTAGCTAACACACATAGGGACCTTTTTTGATGATATAGTTGAACCCATATAGCCGCTTTAAGATGGTTAGAGCTACATAGTCTAGGTTAATGGTTTTAAATCTAATGTTCAACCATGTTCCCTATCCCAGAAACTTATTCAGATATGTATGCATGCCTGTATGTGAACATGTACATTGAGTTTTGACTGGATTTTGAATTTAAAATATTTTATTCTTATCCTAAGTTATATTATACTGCTCACCCCGCTAACCCTCTCCAAATGTTGTATCCCGTTGCAATGCTTGAATGGAGATACTTGTGCTTTCCCTGTGCAGTAATAGGTGATTTTTGGATAGCTCATGAGTCTGCTTTGAAGTGATGAGTTTCCATTCTCTGGAAAACCCTCATTTATGGTCTTGTTTTATTCATGTTTTGGACTATTCCATTTGGACTCATTTTGACTATGGTCGGGGGTATGTCTCGACTTAAGATGCTCCTGGTTATTAGAGGTTTTGTGGATTACTATGCATTGGGATGGATGTTACATTTCTTAGATTTTTTTGAGCTAGTTGTTTAACTATCTTGTTATATGTTTGAAACTCAACTCTATCTTGTTATATGTTTAGAATTTATCCACTGCTAGTTGTATTGTATTCAGTTTGATTATTTGAAACTAAACTCTATCTTGTTATATGTTTAGAATTCGTCCATTGCTAGTTGTATTGTATTTAGTTTGTCTAGGAAAAGAGGGTGTGTCTACAGTTCTAGGCAGACTTGGGATACCCATAATGGCCAAGCCCTATTTTTTTGTGATAAGCTTAGTATCAGAGCATAGGTTTATGGTCATTGGGTGTCCATAAAGCTGTGTCAAGTAGAGTCTTTTTTATAGGTGTGTAGCACACCACACTTATAAGGAGAGTCTATGGATCATTTAGGAATATTTCTCTTTTTTGTGATTTATTTTTTGACCAATAGAGTCTACAGTCTTAAAACTTCCTCTAAGTTTATTTGTTTGCATTTCAGATCATGCCTCCTAAAAACTTTGATGCTCGTGATAACTCCTATATCCTACCTGAGGATAATGTGGATGGAGTTTGTCCTATTTATTAAGTAGAGACTGGCCCTACTCCTGATTGCCCACATAGAGTTCAACTAATCCTACCAGTCTTCCTCGGGCTTCTCAGGCTGATAATGTGCATTCCCTACTGCCCTAAGAAGATATTTCTAATGCCAAATTATGTCGATCTATTCTTTTACTAACTCAGTTGGTGACTTCTGAACCTCATTAGCCTAACTATGTTGATTTTTTTTCTCTATTCCTTCTTATAAAATGGATATGGCTGATCTGAAAGAACTTAAGGAGCATTTAAAAAATCTTCTTAATAAGGGTTTCATCCATCCTAGTTTTTCCCATGAGATGCACTCATGCTTTTCGTGTATAAAAAGGATAGTTCTATTTGGATATGTATAGATTATCATCAACTGAATAATGTGATGGTAAAGAATACGTATCCTCTTCCTAGGATAGATAACCTTTTTTACCAGCTTCAGGGTGCTAGATATTATTCTAATATTAATCTTCCATCGGGTTATCATCAGTTTAAAATTAGGGAGATGGATATCCCAAAGACTATCTTTCGAATTTGAAATGGTCATTATGAGTTTCTGGTGATGTTATTCGGGTTGACTAATTCTCTAGCTGCATTTATGGTTTTGATAAATTGGGCCTTCAAGCAGTTCTTGGAATTATTTATGATCATTTTTATTAATGACATCTTGATATATTCTAACAGTGAGGAGGACCATGCCAATCACCTCTGAGTAGAGTTACAGACTCTTAAGGATTAGTGATTATATGATAAGTTTTTTAAGTGAGTTTTGGTTGAATGTTGTGACCTTTCTGGGTCATGCTGTGTCCAGTGCAGTGATCATTGCTGACTACAAAAAGTTGAGGCAGTCAAGAAGTTTCCTAGACCCATGACTCCAATCGATATTTGGAGCTTCTAGAATTTAGACAGGTATTATAGGAGATTTGTAGAAGTCTATTTCTCCTCCATTGGCTAAGTTGACTTAGAAAAAGGTGAAGCTTTTTTTGTTCGGTGCCTGTAAGGGTAGCTTTGAGAAGTTAAAGGATAAGTTGACTTCTACTCTGATTTGAATCTACCCGAGTGTGCTGATGGGTTTATTGTTTACTATGATGCGTCGTGTGTAGTACTAGGTTGTGTCTTCATACAGCATGGTAACGTTGTGACCTATGCTTCTAGGCGGTTGAAATCTCATTAAAGAAAATATCCAACTCATGATTTGGAGTTGGCAGCTTTTGTGTTTGCTTTGAAGATTTTCCATCATTTCTTTTATGGAATTCATATTGATATCTTTTCTGATCATAAAATCTAGCAGTATGTGTTTACCTAGAAGGATTTGAATCTTAGGCAAAGGAGATAGCTTGAGTTGCTCAAGGACTATGACATGAGTCTTCATTACCATCCAGGTAAGGCTAAAGTGGTTGTTGATGATCTTAGCAGGTTGTCCATAGGTAACTTGTCTCATGTGGATTAGGAGAAGTGAGGAATAGTAAATGACATTCACCAATTCACTAATCTTAGAGTTCGTCTTTTGTATTCTAAGGATGGTGGTAAAATTGTATAGGAAAAGTTGTAGATCTCCTAATGGGTGGTTTGAGGCAGAGAGACTAGATTTTTTGGTTCAAACTTAGTACACCAACCCATAGAGAAGGTGAAGGTTACTTAGGATAACACTTAAGAATGCTCAGTCGCCAAAAGTCCTATACAGATGTAAGGCGAAAAGAGTTGGAGTTTGAGGTTAATGATTAGGTGTTCTTTGAGGTATCTCCTATGAAGGGTGTGATGAGTTTTGGGAATAAGGGAAAGCCCAGCTCCCATTATGTTTTTTCATACTTGATTTTGAAGAAAGTGGGGAAGATTGCTTATGAGTTGGATTTGCCTTTGAGTTTAGGGTCCGTTCACCTGGGTTTCCATGTTTTGATGTTAAAGAAGTATGTGGGCGATCCTTCTTTGGTGGTGCCTATCGAAAGTGTTAGTATCTTGGATTTCTTGTCTAATGAGGAAATCCCAATGAGATTTTGCATAAACAAGTGTGTCGTTTGAGGACTAAGGATTTGGCTTCGGTAAAGGTTCTATGCAGGAATCAAAAAGTTGACAAAGCTACTTCGCTAACAAGGACATAAAGTCCAAGTATCTGTTGTTGTTCCCTAAATCGGATAATCGTGCTTAAGGTATGGGTTTTTCTACTCTCTTTGTTTTCTGACTTTGTTAAAGGAATTATGGTTGTGTGTTTATCTTACAATCGTTGTAATGGATACCTTAACTCCTCATTCGGGGATGAATGATCCTAGCAGGGGTAATGTAACACACTAAATTTTTTCCTCTGAAAATTTCTTGAGGTTGGAGATCACTGCTCATACTATGACTCACCTAACGAGTTGTAAGGTCTCCTTACAGGTCATAGGGCTCGAGTTGTAGAGTTACCAGTAAGGGTTGCCCATGTTTCTATGGTAACTATAATTGGGATGTCACGAGTCATAATGAGTCTTTACGAATTGTAAGGTGATTTCCATAGTCAAACTAGTGTAGGTACCCAAGTCACTGTTGTGGTTATGACTAAAACCCTATGAGTCACAAGGTCTGTATTAGTTATAGGGTACGCCTCATAGGGTAAATTGTGAGGAGGCCCCATGTCTCTTTTGAAACTTTGAGTTGTAGCGTTGACTCATAACTGGACATCATGAGTCATGACGTGACTCGTAGTCACTAGTGATAGTTTTTCAAATTTTTTAATTAGGGGCACTTTGGTCATTACCCACTTTTCCCAATTATGAACCACAACTTAAAAACACATTAGGGTCTTATTATTACTCTAAAAAAATCAAAAAGGACTTCTCCTCTCTCAAATTCCTCAAAGCAAGAACAAGGCTTGGGTTTCTCAATGTTGATCATCTAGGGCTCAGAGGTTAATTTCCCTCTATATTTCCTAATACTTGGAGGCATGTACCTCTCCACTTAAACTTGTTTTACTTAAAGCATGTATTTAAATGGTTATTCATGTGGATTTTAATATGGATTTCGAATTAGGTTAAGGGTTTTGAAAGTATTGGTACTTAATTTAAATTCCCATGGTTTTAATGCAAGCATTCATGTTTAATTTATGTATTTTGGAACCCGTTAGGGTGTATGGGTATGGTAGATCAGATGGGGTTGAGGTATTGCCCTAAATTTATTATTTTGGTTTTGGAAATTGTATTCCCTCAACCCATTGCATAATTGGATTTAAAATATGGTTAATCACATGATTTGGCTTATTTCCCAAATCCATTGTTTTGTATAAATGGTTAAATGATAAAAAAAAGGATTTTGAAGGCCTTGTTAGCCATGTTTTTATATTTGAAACTTGATTAAATGAACAAAAGGGGTTGTGGCATACCCCTAACTTGATTTAGTGAACAAAGGGGATCATTGCATTCCCTTAAATTGATGGAATTAGTATGGGATAACTATAAGCTTGCAAGCGTAATGATATGACTATACTTGCGGTTGATGCCTTAACGGATAATTCCTTAGTTAAATGCGGTTTTGCAAAACTGGTTTTAATTAGACTTAAATGGAGTTGTGCATCTCACCATGGAAGGTAGAGGTCCTAGAAGGACCGATACTGGAAATCATGTTTGCCTGCGTGGGGGTCTTTATGACCGTGTGCATAGTTCAAACTTATATATAAATATATATATATGTATATATATATGTATATATATATGTATATATATATATATGTATAATTATATATATATATGTATAATTATATATATATATATGTATATATATGTATATATATATGTATATATATGTATAATTGTATATATGTATAATTATATATATGTATATATATATATATGTATATATATGTGTATATATATATATACATATATTGGATTGGCTTAGGTTAAGGCATTCCCTGGCTGATCCTTGAATTTTCCTAGTTCGTGTAGCCAACACGTATTGGGACCCTTTCAGCAGGGAGAGCTAAACCAATATTGCCCATGGGTGCCCTTAGGACGGTTAGAGCTACACAGTCCAGGTTAATGGTTTTAAGTCTCATGCTAAACCTAGTTTCCTATCCCAGCATCTTATATAGATATGTATGAATACGTGTATGTGAACGTGTACATTGAGTTTGGTATTTTGAATTTGCATTATTTTATCCTTATCCTGAGTTACATGCTAGCGCTTACCATGTTAACCATCTTGGGGTGTTTTATCCCTACACAATATATATATATATATATTGGATTAGCTGGGGCTAAGGAATTCCCTGGCTGATCCTTGGATTTTCTTGGTTTGTGTAGGTAACACGCACTGGGACCCTTTCAGCAGGGAGAGCTAAACCAATATAGCCCATGGGTGCTCTTAGGACGGTTAGAGCTACACAGTCCAAGTTAATGGTTTTAAGTCTCATGCTAAACCTTGTTCCCTATCCCAGCATCTTATATAGATTTGTATGTATGCATGTATGTGAACATGTACATTGAGTTTGGTATTTTGAATTTGCATTATTTTATCCTTTCCTGAGTTACATGCTAGTACACACCCTACTAACCATCTTCGGGTATTGTATCCCCATGCAATGCAGGGAACGGAGACACTTCTTCTTTCCTTATACAGTGATAGGTGATTTCTACATAGCTCATGAGTTTGCTTTGAAGTGGTGAGCTTCCATTCTCTAGAAGACCCTCATTTTATGGTATTGTTTATTCATGTTTTGGTGGACTCATTTTGGCTATGGTTGGGGACATGTCCTAGCTTAGGATGCTCTTGGTTATTAGAGGCTTTGTGTATTACTGTGGATTGGGATAGATGTTAAAGTTCTTAGGTTTCTTTTTGAGCTACTTGTGTAACCATCTTGTTATATGTTCGGAACTCAACTTTATCTTGCTATGTTATCAAAATTCAACTGTTACTAGTTGTATTATATTCTGTTTGGCTAGGAAAATAGGGTGGTTTTCTATCCTCGATGAACTTGGGATACTCGTCACGGCTAGGCCCAAGTTTGAGTCATGACACCAAGCTACCCATACTCACTGCCTTCTAGCTCAAGGCGTCTGCTACTACTTTGCCTTGCCCGGATGATACAAGATAGAGATATCATAATCCTTAAGAAACTCCATCCATCTATGCTGCATTGAATTAAGCTCTCTCTCAGTCATAAAATTTTAATGACTATGATGACCTGTGAAAATCTCACACAACACATCATAAAGATAATGTCTCTAAATCTTAAGCTTGAAAACCACCACCGCCAACTCCAAATCATGAGTGGGGTAGTTGTCCTCGTGTACCTTCAACTGCCTTAATGTATAAGCAATAACTCGACCCTGATATATCAACACACAACCTAAACCCACACCAGAAGGATCATAATACATGGTGAATCCCTCACCCTTAATAGGAAGAGCCAAAATAGGTGCTGAAGTGAGAAATCCCTTGAACTTTCTAAAGCTTGACTCACACTTCTCGAACTATCAGAAAGGAACCTGCTTTCGAGTCAATCTGGACATCAATTTTGCAATGGTAGCAAAAATCTTAATGAACCTTCTATAGTAACAGGCCAAACCAATAAATCTACGAACCTCAAATGGAGATGTAGGCCTGGATCGAGAAAAAAGCCTCAATTTTGGTTGGGTCTAGCATAATCCCATCCTTAGACACAAATGCCAAAGGAATATCACCAACTCAAGCCAAAACTCACATTTAGAGAATTTGCCAAAAAGCATATGATCTCTCAAAGTTTGGAGCACAATCCTCAAATATTGTATATGATCCTCTCTACTTCTCAAATACACAAGGGTGTCATCAATTAATACAATCAAAAAATCCAAATAAGTCCTAAACACATGATTTATCAAATATCTAAACACGTTCAAGGCATTAGTTAACCCAAAAGACATCACTAGAAACTTCTAAGGACTGTAACATGTCCTAAAGGATTTTATTAGGATATCCTTACACCAACTCCTCAACTGATGGTAATCGGACCTCAAATCAATCTTAGAGAACATTGTTTCTCCCTGAAGCTAGGCAAACAAATCATTAATGTGTGGCATAGGATATAAATTTTTCATTCTCACCTTATTAAGATATTTGTAATCAATACACATATGAATGGAATCATCCTTCTTCTTCACAAATAACATACAATCTCCCCAAGGAGACACACTCAGTGTAATAAAACCCTTACCAAGAAGTTTTTGAAACTGAGAATTTAGAACGTTAATCTTGATAATGTGCCATAGTTTCATGGTACTTTCAATGCTTAAAACACATAAATTATTCCAGTACTTAGGTCTTTTTTTAGATGTGTTCTGTTTTAGTGTTCTTTTTACAGGAAAAATGAGGTTGGAGAAAAGCAGGAGAAAAAAAGATGAAGTGTAGATGAAAGGCTACTTATGTGACCCACCTATGGGCCTCATGTACAACTTATAGGACATAGGATAGGTCTGTAAGTAAAGTCACCTACGGGTCGTAAGTAGTACTTATGGGCCATAGGTTGGGTCTCTAAGAAGAAAAGTTAAGTTTTGAAAGTTTATTTTTTTTCTCTGGACTTACAAAGGCCTACTTACGAGCCATAAGTGGTACCTATGGCCCGTATTGGTACCCCTTGTAAGTAAGGTTCAGAATCTTGTTGATTTCCTCTAAGACCTACGAACCTATCTAGGGCCCATAGATACTACCAAAGGCCTGTAAGTGGGGTCGTAGCTCGATGTCGACATAATTTTCCTACATTGTTTTAGATAGAAATTTTAAGTTTTTTGATGTAACCTATTAATAACCCATTGATGTTTTATTCTTTTTTATGCACTTTACATTCTTACAACAATATATTGAGTTCAAAGATTACTTTTGATCTTGAAATTCTTGTTCTTGACTTTTAGGGTTTGATATTAATTTGAGATTCTGGTTTTCATTCTTAATTCATTATGATATTATTCCTATGCTTTCAATTATGAATTATGTGGGTGTTCTTGCATTCATGAGAAGCTAAACCTCTTAACTAGGATTGTGGGAACCCTAATGGAATAACAAAGTAGAGAAAGTGCAAAGTCTTTCTTGATTTGTATTCTCTCATGTATTATGATTTTCTTGGTTTTGATTGGTTTCTTGGCAACTACAGATACTAAGAACCCACTTTCATTCGATAATAAGTTGAGAGAGAGGTTGAGATTAAGAAAAAAGATCACAACGGTAATTCAACCACTTGTATTTGAACATTTGGTAGCATCAGAATGGTTAATTGGTACTTGATTTTGGATTTGGAATACTATGCCCCCAACTTGTTTGATAAAATGCCAATGATAATTTTTTACTCTATTATTGAACTTTCATTGAAGCTATTGCATAGTGGGTGTGGTAATGGAACCCTAAATTGGTTTAAATTGTTTTGAATGGTTTGGAATGGTTAAATTCTAAGGCCTTGGAGACTATGAACTTGTTTTGAATGAAAACTTTGCGGGGTACATGAAATCCCCTAATACACCCAAATTACAACTCTCGTTAGAAAGTGTAAGCGGTCGCTGTCAAATATAGAAACCAACTGGGTTGGGTGTCGAATCCCACAGGGAATACTCTGGTCACTAAGTATTGCGATTATTAGCAGACTGTTGGTCGAAAATTCCAAGGAAAGGGGGGATTTTGTTTAAACGCACAATAATACTATTAGTGTAACGAACGAGTCGATATATGTAATAATATTTAATCACAAAGAATGATAGGTTAGGGTTATGTCCACCTTGTAGTTTCTATTTCTCTATTAACTATGAGTAATGCGGAGCAAGAAAAGAAGCCGCAAGGAGCAAGGAGAACCCTCCTCGCTGAAAACACCTCAACTCACGCTTGGAATTAAGTGAGATACTTATGAGGAACTTCTGAGGATGACGACTCTGATGATGATTCCAATGCAAGGGGTATGACCCCAGCCATAGAGGAGGAGTCCGACTGACCAGGTTCCTCGTATTTATTTTCCACTGAGGACAGTGTCCCGACTAAGTGTGGGGTGGTGGTATTGCATGCTATACTTCTCTATTCGCATCTATGTTTGTTTGCTTTTGTTTCATTTTTGTTTCGTTTTGTTTTTTTAGTAGTTAAAATTTTTTTAGCTTCGCATGAAATTATTTTGATAGGCAGCATGAGATTATAACAAGAGTTTGTTCTACAATTGTGACTATTGAGACGTTTAGGCTCCGGTTATGACTCATTATGTGATATTGTGTGGTTCAATTCCTTCACTTGTTGGGTCAAGAGTCTATATTACCTCCAATAAAGTCGACCATGTGCCTTGTGTGTGTGAGATTAATAGTATCTTCTATGTTTGTGGCTGATGCTAGAACTTGTCTGGTATGTATGCAAAGCGAAAATAAGGAGTGTAAGTTTAGGAGATGATTTAGGCATTTCTTTGGCAACCTATACATGTTTACCTTTGTTTTACCTACCCATGGACATCATCCTAGTTAAACCCTTTTGAGCCTTTAGCCTATTTCTTTGACAACCTTGTATGTAAGCCTAATCCATTTTTTTTTTCAAGACCGTAATTTGATCCAAATTCCTAAGTGCTTTAAAGTGAAAAATTCATGTGACAACATAAGAGGAAATTGGGTGAGTATGATGCTTTAAATTGTAATGGTGCTTGAATGTGTTATGAAAAAGAAAGTGCTATCATAAGAGGTATGTTGTGAAAAGAAAAAGGAAAAGAAAGCTGAAAAGTGAGTTGTGCTTAAAATTGAAAAACAAAAGATGAGAACAAGGGTGGAAGAATAAAATAAAGAAAGGTTGAAAGAAAAAAGTGTCAATGATACAATGTGATGTATTAAAGTGCTTAGGAACTTAGTCACTATTTCTCGCCAAAATAGCTGATCCTACCCGTCCCTTAGCCTACATTACAACCATCAAAAGACCTACTTGATCCTAAGCTTAGCATTCTGACATTTAGTAGAGTACTACATTAAGGGCAAGCCTATGGTCATCAGTTGCTACATATGAATTCTTTGTGAGAGTGAGAGAAAGGACATTTTGATACCCATGTTTGAAAAATATGCTATATTTGTGAGTAATTATGGGTACTATATTGTGAGACACACATGGTTGATGAGATTTGGATAGTTGTATATGATTCTATGTACCTTAACATTTGCATGCGAGTTGATCACCATCACTAGTCTACGCTAGAGGTTAAACTGTTTCTACTTATAATCGGGAAGCTACTCTTTGTTGATAATTTTTGTGCTTGTCTTGAAGAATGTTTTGTGTTGTTGCTGTAAAAACCCTAAGTTGATGCTTAGAAGGACATGATATTTTGTTCGAGGACGAACAAAGCTGCAAGTGTGGGGTGTTGATGATAGGCGAATTTACACGCCTATATTAATATATTTTGCCCATATTTTAGCCTAGTTTTGAGAACAAATTATATATTTCATGCACTTTTAGTCCTCTTTCCTGTAAATGAGCTAACGAACATGATTAAGAAATTTCAGGTATAAATGATGCAAAATACAGCATTTTATGGCTTACTTGACGCAAAAGAAAGCTCACAAAGGAAGGGAAGGAAGTCTACACGCCTAAGGACCAAACCTGCTGCATGGAAAATTTGTCCCGGGCTAAAACAGCATTTCTGAAGACTTTGGGGACTTACGGATACAAAGCTGGATTTTGACAATGATACATTAACCTAGTACAATTGGGTTATGTATTTCATTAGTTTATTTGGATTAGGAGAATGTTACATTAACCTAGTACAAATGGGTTAAGTATTTCCTTAGTTTAGTAGGATTTGGTTATTTATTTCATTAGCATAGTAGTAGGATAGGAGTATTATAAATACCCTATCATGCTAGAGATTTTCAATTAAGTCCTCCCTTAGTGGAGAGGCAAGTCCTCCCTTAGTGGAGAGACACATTCTACTTCTCAATTACAACTCTTCTAATCTTTCCATTAATTCTATTCTTAAATTCCACAACAAGAGAATCGTTACTTGCTAAGGAATCACGCCACACGCCTATCACCTAATCCACACGCCATTACTCAACAATAACAATGCAAATCGTGATCTCCTTCGCACTCATGGGTAACTAAACTTCTCTGTTGGGGTTATGGAAGCCGAATGAGATACTATCTATTGCTGTGAGTTTGTGAGTTCGAGACATGTATATTGCTTATATCATTATTCTCTTCATCTTAATGAAAATTCTTGTGGCTGCAGACGCATAGAATAACGCCAGTCTAACATTTAACTTGTTCGAGAGAAAGGTTATTTGTCTGGAAAAGAGATAATGTCAAGGTAGTAGGACACCCTTTCCTATTAAAAAGCTAGTGCCGTAACTGGACTAACCTCTTGGAGAATTCATACCGTTAGACACGCTTTAAGCTCGCAAGAATTAAAGTGAAATAGTCCTTGTTTAGGTCGCGAGACGCTTGGATTTACCATCGACTACAATTCTCTATAAGCAATTGCATGTCAAGACTCTACACACTCATAGACAATAGAGACGTATACCTCAGAAGGTGGACATAACCCCAACGCTTCAATTCTCATTGTTTCACAACCTACGAAATACTCTCTTTACTTTGCTATTTTCAGCCTTTACTTTATTGTTTTCGTTACACATTACAATCCCCCCTTTTATGAGACTTGTACCAAAAGTTTAGTAATTTTGCTTACTTGTTGGCCAAGCTATTCCCTGTGGGATCGACACCCAACCCAGGTTGGGTTCTATATTTGCTAACGACCGCTTTACACTCTTGCGATAGCTGTAGATTGAGCGTTATCAAAAATTGGTGCCGTTGCCGGGGAATACGAGTGTCAATCAAGTTCGTGATAATTACTAGACCCTTTGGTCAAAGATTCTCGTACTTTTACTTTTAGTTGTTGTTTTTGTTTTATTTAGGTTTATTCAGTGCATCAATGGAGGCACAACGTGAAATTGAAAGGATGGCTGCTCAAGTGCATCAACAGAATATTGATAATCGTAGGCGAGCAACAAATCCTGACGATGAGGATCTGGGCGATGAAGAGCTACTAAACCCACGACATACTGCTGAGATAGCGGCACCCATGCAGAGGAGAGATCGTCAAGCGCGATTGAGGCCTGATCGCCGAGTTATGCAAATTCCTTTTGATGACGAAGAGGATGATCTAGACGGACCTGGTGCCACCGGAGCTATTATTCTTCTGCCATTAGCACCCGGAGCAAAGTTTAATATCACTAGCACCATGATTCAGCTTTTGCAACTCAAGGGATTATTTGGTGGACTAGCAGGCGATGATCCGAATATGCATCTGATCAACTTTATTTCTACATGCAAGTCATTCGACAATCCTGGCGTTAGATAGAATGCAATTCGACTACGCTTATTTCCATTGTCTCTGTCTGGGGAGGCAACTCTATGGTTGAATGGGCTGACTCCTGATTTGATTACTAATTGGAGGCAATTGAAAGACGCTTTCCTAGAAAGATTCTTTCCGCCATCCAAAAGAGCACAGTTGAGAGATGAGATCACCAATTTTCGACAGCTTCCAACTGAAGCTCTCCACGTTACATGGGAGAGGTTCAAGACGAAGCTAATGCAGTGCCCAAACCATAATATGACCAATGTCCACTTGATGGAGATATTATACAGAGCTTTGAATTTGGGGACTAAGCCAGTGGTTGATAATGCGGCTGGAGGATCATTTATGGACCTCACCTTTGTTCAGGCAAGCAATATGCTAGACCGGATGACAAAACAAAGTAGAGCTTGGCATACCAGGGATTCTGAGGTAGCAAGCCCCACTTTATCTATTGGCATGTCTGCAGACCAAAGAAGAAGAGAAGAAGAACGTGAGCAAGACATGGCGCACATGAAAACACAATTGGATCTTCTGACAAAGCACTTATTATCAGGGAAGACCGAAAAAGTGAAAGCTGTAGCGCTAAAAGGAAGAGACGAATCTGATTCTGAAGAGGAGGCCAACTACTTGAACAATCAGGGTGGTTTCCGTGGGAATGCCCAAGGAAACCAAGGTCGGAACTATTATGATAAATATGGAAGCAAAGACCAAGGTAGTTGGAAGAAAAATAATGAAAAGAGTGGTTTGTACGTTCCCCCTGGTAGACATGATACCACCACATCTAATTCTGGGAGTATGGAAGATATGATGGCTAAGTTATTGAAAGGAGTGGAAGCAACGAGCGCAGGAGTTAAGGAGGTGATTGATGATTTTTCGTCCATGAAGCAACTAGTTGATTCTCATTCCACTTCTATCAGGCAAATAGAGCAGCAATTGAGCCAACTTTCAGCGGCATTTAACCAAAGAAAGGCTGGCACCTTACCAAGCGATACTGTGCAAAACCCAAAGAATGATGGGTCATGTATGGCCATCACTACCAGAAGTGGTAAGGTGCTGGAAACTTCAGCAAAAGGCAAGCAAGTGGTTGACGAAGTTGCGTACATGGACATTACACCTAGTGACATTACAAAAGGAGAAGAAGTCGCAACAACTACTCCCAACGTCAGGGACGTTTCACCTAGTGACGTGCAGCCTGAAAAAGTGGAAAAACAGAAGCAAGAGGAGAAAAAAACAGTGGAGAGAACACTTTCATACCCACCACCACCTTTTACCCAAAGATTGAAGAAGGTGGCGAATGACACAAAGTTCAGCACATTCATGAATATGTTAAAGCAGCTCACCATTAATGTTCCATTGGTGGAGGCACTTGAACAAATGCCTGGGTATGCGAAATTTATGAAGGATCTCTTGACAAAGAAGCGGGCAGCAAGTTATGACTTGGCGGATAATGTTCATCATTGTAGTGCAATCGCTACAAGATCGCTAGTTCAGAAGAAGGCAGATCCTGGAGCTTTCACTATTCCTTGCACAATTGGATCGTTGGATTTTGCTAAGGCATTGTGCTATTTGGGAGCTAGCATCAATTTGATGCCACTATCTATCTACAAAAAGTTGGGGTTGGGAGACCCTACACCAACCAATATGAGGCTCGTGATGGCTGATAGGTCGGTAAAACGACCTGTGGGTATCTTGAATGATGTGTTGGTGAAGGTTTCGTCATTCATCTTTCCTGCAGACTTCGTTATTCTGGATTGTAAAGAGGATTCTGAAGTTCCCATAATCTTGGGACGTCCTTTTCTTGAAACCGGAAGTGTGCTTATTGACATAAAAGATAATGAGCTTTTATTTCGAATTAATGACGAAGTGGTATGGTTTGATATATGCAAAGCCATGAAGCAGCCCAGTGATTTGAATGAGTTATCTGTAGCTGATGTTCATCATGAGGATATGAAAGCATTATCTATAGAGAAACAACCTACTGTTGAGCCATTGTCTGCTGCGCCACTGAATGTTGAGCATGAGGACAATGAAGAACTTATGGGTGATCTAACAGAAACAGAGCCGTATACTCCTAAGCAACCAAAATGTGATCTCAAGAATCAACCAACAGCGAAGACTCCCATTGACGATCCACCAATGCTAGAAACGCAAGAGCTCCCCGATTATCTAAGGTATGTGTTCTTGAAAAGTAGAAATATACTTCCGGAGAGAGCAGATGATTTAAGTGAACAGCACGTAGAAGCTCTCATGTCTGCTCTGAGGAGATACAAGAGAGCTATGGGTTGGACTATTGATGATATAATTGGTGACTCTCCGGAGAAACATAGGAGCTATCTCAAAAAAGATCGCATGCCCACAGGTAAGCCTCATTGTCGTCTAAATCCTTTCAGAAAATGATCCACCATTTACCTCGACGAAGTCTGAGTACTCGAGGTAACTACGTCGAGCCATGACAATAAATAAGGCGCTAGATGGGAGGCAACCCATCGATTTATCGTTTTATTGTTTTATCATTTTTTCTTTTGTTCTAGTACTTGTTTTGTTCTTGATAAATGAAAATCCAAAAATAAGAGTCGTGCCACGACCAAAACTAAGGCGCTTGGTGGGAGGCAACCCAGCGTACTAATCGTTTTCATTTGTTTTGAGCAAAAATAGGTGCAAGAAGTATTCAAACGAGGAGATTGATTTCAATAGACGATTTGGACGCATTGTATGGTAAAGTTGGTAAGTTAGGAATAGTGATGCATAAGGCTTTGGATTGAGCATCTCTCATGCCCAAATAGGCATCGAGGAAGGCTAGGCCTTGGAAACACTAGGCCACGAACGATGCACAACCTATCCTATAGCCTAAGGTATCGGAATCTAGTGTGCTATACACTATGCGCCGCCTATTCCTAGGTATGCTTTTGACTATGCGCCGCCTATGCTATGGCATTTGGTCTCAGTATCTCATATGCCATAGACTATGCGGCGCATATGTCTACAAATGCCATAGACTATGCGGCGCGTATGTCCCATTATGCTATAGACAATGCGCCGTATATGTCATTGATATGCCGAGCATTATGCGCCGCATATGTGGTATTTTTGTCTCCAAAACCGATTGTAAATGGGTCAAAACTAGATCCATTCTCTTCCTATATAAAGGGGACTTAGTTTTACAACACAACCACACTAAAAATTGACCTAAGGGCGCCGCATATACATCTAAATCCTCTCAAAATTTTCTTCTTTTGCTCTTCCAATTCACAAAACCATCTCCACAAGCTTCAAGCAAATAAGTACTCTCTTATTCTTCATTTATTTCTCGTAAGTACTACGTTGCTATGTCTATTATGAATTGCTAAATCGTATAAGATTGTTGGTGATGTTCATGTGTTTGGATTGTTGATACAAAATCATGTGAGTGAACATGTACGTAGGAAAATCTTGACTTGTTTCCAACTTGAAATTGGTTTTAATAGCATTGTTATACTATTTGTGGAATTACTATGGCTATGAATAGTGCTTAAGATTGTTGTTTGGATACTTACATGTTAGACTATCCCGACCATCGGGATAAGACTTATAGTGCCTACCGATATAAGAGGTTGTGATTGTTGTAAGAATAACTATTCCATGTGGTAACCCCTATGTAGTAGTGTTGCTATATCTACCATGAAAGTAGTCCAATGGCTGCAAGTAAGTGATGCATTGCTGACTTTCTTGTTGGAATACAATCCTAAAACGTATGTCGACGAAATCTGAGTAATCGACCACTTTCACTTAACTGATTTGTGTTAACAAAACTAAGTGTGGGGTGGTACCCCTACTGCTTATGTATAGATTGTATCCATTGAGATTGTGCTACCATTAACACTATTTCAAGTCTCAGGTACAATGGCACCTAAAGCAAGACAAGGCAAAGAAAAGGCTACCACTTCCCAAAAGAGCAAGAAAAGAAGCCGCAAGGAGCAAGGAGAACCCTCCTCGCTAAAAACACCTCAACTCAAGCTTGGAATTAAGTGAGATACTTATGAGGAACTTCTGAGGATGACGACTCTGATGATGATTCCAATGCAAGGGGTATGACCCCAGACATAGAGGAGGAGTCCGACTGACCAGGTTCCTCGTATTTATTTTCCACTGAGGACAGTGTCCCGACTAAGTGTGGGGTGGTGGTATTGCATGCTATACTTCTCTATTCGCATCTATGTTTGTTTGCTTTTGTTTCATTTTTGTTTCGTTTTGTTTTTTTAGTAGTTAAAATTTTTTTAGCTTTGCATGAAATTATTTTGATAGGCAGCATGAGATTATAACAAGAGTATGTGCTACAATTGTGACTATTGAGACGTTTAGGCTCCGGTTGTGACTCATTATGTGATATTGTGTGGTTCAATTCCTTCACTTGTTGGGTCAAGAGTCTATATTACCTCCAATAAAGTCGACCATGTGCCTTGTGTGTGTGAGATTAATAGTATCTTCTATGTTTGTGGCTGATGCTAGAACTTGCCTGGTATGTATGCAAAGCGAAAATAAGGAGTGTAAGTTTAGGAGATGATTTAGGCATTTCTTTGGCAACCTATACATGTTTACCTTTGTTTTACCTACCCATGGACATCATCCTAGTTAAACCCTTTTGAGCCTTTAGCCTATTTCTTTGACAACCTTGTATGTAAGCCTAATCCATTTTTTTTTCAAGACCGTAATTTGATCCACATTCCTAAGTTCTTTAAAGTGAAAAATTCATGTGACAACATAAGAGTAAATTGGGTGAGTATGATGCTTTAAATTGTAATGGTGCTTGAATGTGTTATGAAAAAGAAAGTACTATCATAAGAGGTATGTTGTGAAAAGAAAAACGAAAAGAAAGCTGAAAAATGAGTTGTGCTTAAAATTGAAAAACAAAAGATGAGAACAAGGGTGGAAGAATAAAATAAAGAAAGGTTGAAAGAAAAAAGTGTCAATGATACAATGTGATGTATTAAAGTGCTTAGGAACTTAGTCACTATTTCTCGCCAAAATAACTGATCCTACCCGTCCCTTAGCCTACATTACAACCATCAAAAGACCTACTTGATCCTAAGCTTAGCATTCTGACATTTAGTAGAGTACTACATTAAGGGCAAGCCTATGGTCATCAGTTGCTACATATGAATTCTTTGTGAGAGTGAGAGCAAGGACATTTTGATACCCATGTTTGAAAAATATGCTATATTTGTGAGTAATTATGGGTACTATATTGTGAAACACACATGGTTGATGAGATTTGGATAGTTGTATATGATTCTATGTACCTTAACATTTGCATGCGAGTTTATCACCATCACTAGTCTACGCTAGAGGTTAAACTGTTCCTACTTATAATCGGGAAGCTACTCTTTGTTGATAATTTTTGTGCTTGTCTTGAAGAATGTTTTGTGTTGTTGCTGTAAAAACCCTAAGTTGATGCTTAGAAGGACATGATATTTTGTTCGAGGACGAACAAAGCTGCAAGTGTGGGGTGTTGATTATAGGCGAATTTACACGCCTATATTAATATATTTTGCCCATATTTTAGCCTAGTTTTGAGAACAAATTATATATTTCATGCACTTTTAGTCCTTTTTCCTGTAAATGAGCTAACGAACATGATTAGGAAAGTTTCAGGTATAAATGATGCAAAATACAGCATTTTATGGCTTACTTGACGCAAAAGAAAGCTCACAAAGGAAGGGAAGGAAGTCTACACGCCTAAGGACCAAAACTGCTGCATGGAAAATCTGTCCCAGGCTAAAACAGCATTTCTGAAGACTTTGGGGACTTACAGATACAAAGCTGGATTTTGACAATGATACATTAACCTAGTACAATTGGGTTATGTATTTCATTAGTTTATTTGGATTAGGAGAATGTTACATTAACCTAGTACAAATGGGTTAAGTATTTCCTTAGTTTAGTAGGATTTGGTTATTTATTTCATTAGCATAGTAGGAGTAGGATAGGAGTATTATAAATACCCTATCATGCTAGAGATTTTCAATTAAGTCCTCCCTTAGTGGAGAGGCAAGTCCTCCCTTAGTGGAGAGACACATTCTACTTCTCAATTACAACTCTTCTAATCTTTCCATTAATTCTATTCTTAAATTCCACAACAAGAGAATCGTTACTTGCTAAGGAATCACGCCACACGCCTATCACCTAATCCACACGCCATTACTCAACAATAACAATGCAAATCGTGATCTCCTTCGCACTCATGGGTAACTAAACTTCTCTGTTGGGGTTATGGAAGCCGAATGAGATACTATCTATTGCTGTGAGTTTGTGAGTTCGAGACACATATATTGCTTATATCATCATTCTCTTCAACTTAATGCAAATTCTTGTGGCTGCAGACGCATAGAATAACGCCAGTCTAACATTTAACTTGTTCGAGAGAAAGGTTATTTGTCTGGAAAAGAGATAATGTCAAGGTATTAGGACACCCTTTCCTATTAAAAAGCTAGTGCCGTAACTGGACTAACCTCTTGGAGAATTCGTACCGTTAGACACGCTTTAAGCTCGCGAGAGTTAAAGTGAAATAGTCCTTGTTTAGGTCGCGAGACGCTTGGATTTACCATCGACTACAATTCTCTATAAGCAATTGCATGTCAAGACTCTACACACTCATAGCCAATAGAGACGTATACCTCAGAAGGTGGACATAACCCCAACGCTTCAATTCTCATTGTTTCACAACCTACGAAATACTCTCTTTACTTTGCTATTTTCAGCCTTTACTTTATTCTTTTCATTACACATTACAATCCCCCCTTTTACGAGACTTGCACCAAAAGTTTAGTAATTTTGCTTACTTGTTGGCCAAGCTAATCCCTGTGGGATCGACACCCAACCCAGGTTGGGTTCTATATTTGCTAACGACCGCTTTACACTCCTGCGAGAGCTGTAGATTGAGCGTTATCACCAATACACTCTATGGCATTACTTTTACCATTTTTCTCTTATTTTGCCACATTCTTCACTCAACTTGATTCTACAATTTAAAGCACTTAGGAGCTTTTGGATTAAAATTATGGTCTTACAAAAAATAGATTAGTCTACATATGAGGCTGCCAAAGAAAATAGCTAAAGGCTCAAAGGGTGTTAACTAGGACAATGTACAAAGGTAGGTAAAAAGAAGATAGACAAATTCAGGGCTGCCAAAGAAATGCCTAAATCATCTCCTAAGCTCATACTCTTTATTTTGCTTCACACACACACCAGGCAAGTTCTAGCATCAGTCGCAACAAAGAATATACAATAACCTCACACACACAAGGCACATGGTCAACTTAATTGGGAACATTATAGATTCTTGACCCAGCAGATGAATGAATTAAACCACAAACAATTATCACACAGTGAGTCACAACTTAGAGCCTAAATGTCTCAATAGTAGTGATTTAGCACAAACTCTTGTTATAATGCCATGCCGTCTATCAGAACAATTTTATGCAAAATCTAAAATCTATCTAACTTATCACGACTAACTCAAACAAACAAGAATAAATATAAGCAAGCAGTACAATACAGCAAACATATCATATACCCATACCCCACACTTAGACGGAACACACTGACCTCAGTGAAAATAAATAAGCAAAACCTGATTAGTCAGACTCCTCTTCTATATCCGGGGTCATACCCCCTGCGTTAGAATCATCATCAGAGTCGTCATTATCAAAGTTGTCCTTCACATCTGAGTCTTGCAGTCAATGATCATCGTCAGTCGGCACGTCGTCATCGAGAGGTTTCTCAAAATGTACCCACACTCCACACATGGCTTGTGCATACTCATTAAGCGGGTAGTCATAGTCTAACACCCAAAGCTCTGCATAAGTCGGAACACGACCCCCATTCATCATGGTAAACCTAGTCATTCCATACAGATGACGGAAAAAGCTTTCATCTCGAGCATGTCTCTCAGCAGTGGTAAAGGTGATGCCTTGACCAGTTTTGGGCTCTTTGATTTTCGTTAGATCTACCTTCTTCGGGTTGTGTGGCAGCTTATGGTCTGTTGGTTCCTCTTCAATGTGCTCTTTCCTTAAGATTGTAGTCAACAAATTGCCAAAACTGAAATGGTACCTTTTGTGCAGCCTTGCCTTGCGCATGGATGATCGTATAACCGCACCAATGTTTATGGGAATATTCGTCATCAAAGAATACACCAAGAAGACTCAATCACGTGTGATCTTAGTGTATTGTGTCCCAGTAATCAAACAAGAGTTGACTATCCTCAACCATATGCGAGCTTCTCTATTCAAGGAAGCATACGGATAGGTGTTTTGCCAACCATTATCCTTGTGACGAATCCACCGGGTCATGGACCTTGATCCACGCAATGTATGTCTAATGGCCCTGTAGGGAGGTCTGTGATAAATCTCCATGAGTGGTGATGGATCCACACTTGGAGTACCCAGAAAAGAGTTGAAGAAATCCGCGTTCAATCGCAAGACTTGGCCCCGAATCTTTACTTCACTTTCGGTAGTCTTTGGGGAACAATTTGCATAAAATTCTCGCGTCAGATCAAGATTGCATTCCCCCATATCTCGGAAAATGAAGTCAAGATTTAGTGCCATGATTTTAGCAAAAATACGGGGGTCTCTCTTTGCTAGACTTTCCTTCTGCATCAAATCCACATGAACATATTTTTTTACTTTATTGTTCCTATACCACTCTTTTCCTTCCTCCTCCAGAACCCACTTGATACCAAAAGTGCATCGAGGTACTTGTAGAGAGGAGGATTCAGCTTGGTCTTTTCTTGACCTTTTCTGACCTTTCTGTGAGGTGGACGCTTTCTCTTTTCCCTGTCGTCCTTTTGGAGCCATTCTACCTGAGATCACAATAGAGTCATGTTAGTTTCATCTCGGAAGATTCACTATAATCGAATAACAAACAGTGATGGCACCACCCCACACTTAATTTGTTGGCATAAACTAATTAAATGAGTGATGTCGATTACTCAGACTTCATCGACATACATTTAGGTGGTATGTTCCAACAACATTATTAGCGCAATCATACTTTTATGTCATCTTGACTATCCTTTCCAACTTTATTTCAATAGATTAATGCAATCTTTGAACAAGATTACCACATAGAAATCTTTATTGCATAGAAATAATCACATTATCTTATGCATGTGGTCTATCATGATCAGTACATCGATGAATGAGTCATTCAAACATTCAAGCTTCAAACTTTCAAGATTATGCATTAACTCACAATTTTGAATCCATAAAAAGAATTATGACAGTGAACACCAATCAATACAAGTCGAAGTAAAGTCAAGAATACCCACAAGAATCCTTTCACTCAATGAGATGCATCATAACAAACCAACTACATCCTTATCACCAAGCACCACTTCAAAGTCTAATAAACCATTATAAGCGTAGCACTGCAACAACTATGGAATATAAAAGAACAACTTACTTGGTGATGGATTGAGAAGATGAGCTTGCAAGATTAGATGAGAAAAAAGAAAAACTTGGAGAAAGTGGAAGAGCTTGGGCGGCGCCTAGGTTGAACAAACAATGGAATGATGTTCTAAGGTTGAGGATCAATTTATAGGATAAGCCATGGGTCGGTTTTGGTCTACTGACAAACGGGTTAGGGGGCAAAAAACATAGGTAGGCGGCGCCTATAGCATTCCCTATGCATAAGTAGGCGGCGCCTTTTGCATTGGCTATGCTAGCATAGGCGGCGCCTATAGCATTGCCTACATTATCATAGGTGGTGCCTTGCCTATTGCCTATGTAAGGCAGTGAGCATAGGCAATGGCATAGGCGGCGCCTTGCCCATTGCCTATGTTGGCATAGGCGGTGCCTTGCCCGTTGCCTACATTAGAATAGGCGGTGCCTATAGCATTGCCTACATTGGCATAGGCAACGCCTAGCCTATAGCCTTTGCTCCATTATTCCTAAACTTACCACCCTTGGCATGGCTCACTTTCAAATCAAAATTTGGGACTAATTTCCTCCTTTGTATGTCTTGCACCTACACTTAATCAAAAACAACAAAAATAATTAGAAGGATGGGTTACCTCCCACCAAGCGCCTTAGTTTTGGTCGTGGCTTGACTCTTCTTTTTGAACTTTTATTTATCAAAAACAAAATGCTAGTAAAATGATGGGTTGCCTCCCATGTAGCGCTTTATTTATTATCGCGGCACGACATAGTTATCTTGATTACTCAGACTTCATCAAGATATCTGGTGGCTTCGCCGGTGGTGAAGGTCGATTCTTAAGGTCGAGGTCTGTCTTCTTGTGGGCATATGAATACGACCCCATTCCTATCAAAACACAGATAGTTTCTTCATACTCTTCAACATCCTCATGCTCAAATTTCAAAAGCATGGCAGCCAATGGCTCAACAGTAAGTTGCTTCTCTAACGATAATTGTTTCTCATCCTCATAATAAACATCAGCTATAGAGAACACACTCATATCCTTTGGCTGCTTCATCGATTTGAATACATCAAAATGTACCACTTCATCATTCATCAGAAATAAAAGCTCATTTGCTCGCAAATCAATAAGCACGCTTCCTGTTGCGAGGAAAGGTCGACCCAAGATTATGGGCACCTCAAAGTCCACCTCGCAATCCAAAATAACAAAGTCTGCTGGAAAAATGAAGGTAGAAACCTTCACTAATACATCATGCAAGATACCAACAGGTCGTTTTACCGGCCTATCTGCCATTACCAGCCGCATGTTAGTTGGTGTAGGATCGCCCAACCCCAACTATCTATAGATGGCTAGTGGCATCAAATTAATACTAGCCCCTAAATCACATAAAGCCTTAGCAAAGTTTAAAGTTCCAACCGTGCAAGGAATAGTGAAAGCACCCAGATCTGCCTTCTTTTGTACCAGAGACCTCGTGGCAATTGCACTGTAATAATGAAAATTATCTGCCAGCTCATAGCTTGCTGCCCTTTTCTTTGTCAAAAGGTCCTTTATGAATGTGGCGTACCCTGGCACATTAATAGTCAGCTGCTTCAACATAGACATGAATTTACTGAACCTGGTGTCATCAGTCTTCTTCTTCAGTCTCTGAGGAAAAGGTGGTGGTTGAATTGGAAGAGTTTTCTCCACCACTTCCTTTATATTTTGCTTCCCATTATCAATCTTTTCAGACTTCTGACATCTGGGTGTAGTATCATGAACATTCTCATTCTGATTTTCAGCTTCTACAGAATCATCAAAATCTTCTTCAATAACATTCTTTTCTATATTATCAACCACCGGCTTGCCTTTGGATGGATTTTCCAATACCTTACCACTCCAAGTAGTAATAGCCAAACATGATCCATTATTCCTTAGATTTTGCACAGTGTCACTAGGTAAAGTGCCAGCTTTTCGTTGATTGAATGCCGCTGATAGTTGACTCATTTGTTGTTCCAGCTGTTTTATTGAAGTGGAATGTGAGTCAACCAATTGCTTCATTGAGGATAAATCATTTTTACCTCAGCTACTCCCATGTTGGTTTCCTCCACTCCTTTTAACAGCTTAGCCATCATGTCCTCCATGGACATCTTCCCAGAGCTAGATGCGGCAGCTTTATAATTTCCAGGAGGGATATACAAACCACTCCTGTCAGTCTTATTCTTTCAACTCCCTTGGTCTCGGTCCTTGTATCCGAATTTTTCATAATAGTTCCAACCTTGGTTTCCTTGGGCATTGCCTCGGAAACCCCCTGATTATTCAAGTTATTTGCTTCCTTCTCAGAATCGTAGTCATCTCTTCCCTGTGATACAATAGCCTTGACTTTTTCTGTCTTCCCTGATAATAAATGCTTGGTAAGAAGGTCCATTTGCATTTTCATGTAAGCCATTTCTTGGTCATGCTCCTCTTCTCTTCGCCTTTGTTCTGCTGTCATGCCAGTAGATACAGTAGAGCTTGCTACCTCAGAATACCTAGTATGCCAAGCTCTACTCTTCTTTGTGATATGATCTAGCATATCACTTGCCTCAATAAAAGTAAGGTCCATGAATGACCCACCCACAGCATTATCAACCACTGGCTTAGTCACCGAGTTCAAAGCCCTATATAATATTTCCATCAAGTGGATATTGGTCATCTGATAATTTGGGCACCGCATAAGCTTCTTCTTAAACCTCTCCCATGTTTCGTGGAGAGCTTCAGTTGGAATCTATCGAAAATTGCTTATCTCATCTCTTAATTGTGCTCTCTTGGATGGTGAAAAAAATCTTTCTAGGAAAGCATCTTTCAGTTGCCTCCAATTAGTAATAGAATCAGGAGTTTGCCCATTCAACCATAGAGTTGCCTCTCCAGATAGAGACAATGGAAATAAGCACAGCCGAATCGCATTCTATCCAACCCCTGGATTGTCAAACAACTTGCATGTTGAGATAAAATTAATCAAATGCATATTTGGATCATCGCCTGCAAGTCCACCAAATAACCTTTTGAGTTGCAATAGTTGGATCATGGTGCTAGTGATATTAAACTTTGCTCCGGGTGCCAAGGGCGGAGGAATAATAGCCCCTGTGGCACCATCCCCATCCAAATCGTCGTCATCATCATCAAAAGGAACTTGCATGGCTCGGCATTCAGGTCTCATTCTAGCTTGACGATCTCTATTGACATTCCTGTTCACAGGTGCAGCCACATCATCTGCACGTCTTGGATTTAATAACTCATCATCACCCAGGTCCTCATCATTAAGATTTGTTACCCGACTTGGGTTATCAGCATTCTGTTGATATACTAGTGCAGTTGCCAATGCAGCTAATCTAGCCTGCTCCTGTTGAGTAGCTATCCTTTCAATGTTACGTTGCGCATCCATTCTGCCAATGAGTTGTGGTTCAGGGTTTATAGGTAATAATGGCTGACCAGATCTTCGTGTATTTAGCATGCACTCAACTATACCTAAACAAAACAAAAACAACAAACAAAAATTAAAATTTGAGAATCTTTGACCAAAGGGTCTATTAACTATCACAAACTTAGTTGACAACCGTATTCCCCGACAACGGCGCCAAAATTTGATACACCCAAATTACAAATCTCATTAGAAAGTGTAAGCAGTTGCTGTCAAATATAGAATCCAACTGGGTTGGGTGTCGAATCCCTGATGTTAGGCGTATTTACATGCCTAAAGCACCTTAATTTACCCATATTTTAGCTAAGTTTTGAGGACAAAATATATAAATTCTGCACTTTTAGTCCTTTTTCCTCTTAGTGAGCTAACCAATGTGATTAGCAAGTTTTCAGGTATAAATGATGAAGATTTCAGCATTTTATGGACTGTTTGACGCCAAAGTAAACCTCACGTAAGAAGGAAGGCAACTTTTGGAAGCCTATGGACTAAAAGTGATGCATGGAGAACTTGTCCCGGGCAAAAACAGCATTTCTAAAGACTTGGGGGATTAGTAGTAACTTATTAGGATTAGGAAAAGTATGCAGTAACCTAGTAGGACTAGGACAAGGATAAAAACCCTATTTCAATAGTACTAGGATATGGATGTTATATAAACCCTATTTTGCTGAAACTTTTCAGCATTCTCTTCTTATCCCCCTTTCTATTCTTTCCCTTCTTCATTAATTCGTTGTTGACATTATTCTTCATCTATTCGACTTTTAATTTTCACGACAAGAGAAATGCTACTAGAAAGGAAATCACGCCACAAGTGACACCAAAACATACTTCACGTGAGATTGTTATTATTTTGGTATGATGATAATGTCTATTGTGTTTTCCGTTGCACTCATGAGTAGCTAAACTTCTCTGTTAGGGTTATGGAAGCCTTATGATATACTATCTATTGCTATGAGTTTGTGAATTCTTGATACGTATGATGCTTATATCATTACTCTCTTCATCTTAATTGAATTCTTGTGGTTGCAAACATATAGAATACGCCAGTATAGCATTAACTTGTTTGAACGAAAAGTTACATATCTGGAAAAGAGAGAATGACAAGGAAATAGGGCTACCAACCCTTGTTTAAAAGTTAGTGCCGTAACTGTATTAACCTCTTGGAGAATTCGTACAATTAGATACGCTTTAAGCTCGAAAGAGTTAAAGTAAGATAATCTGTGATGGTCGAAAGATGCTAGGATTTACCATAGAATACGAATCTCTATAAGTGCATGCATGTCGGAATTCCGCATAACTCATAGCCAATAGATACGTAGAACTCATAAGGTGGACATAACCCTAACTTACAATTCTCATTGATTAAAATCTTACTAAACATTCCGTTTTTACTTTGTTATTTTGATAATTTTACTTCACGCATAAAATCCCCCCTTTTTCCGCAGAACTTTCACAAAAAGTATACTAATCGTTTCATACTTAGTGACCGAGTATTCCCTGTGGGATTCGACACCCAACCCAGTTGTATTCTATATTTGACGACGATCGCTTACACTCTTACGAGAGCTGTAGTTTGAGCGTTATCAAATTTTGGCGACGTTGTCGGGGAATACAGTCATCCACTAAGTTTGTGATAATTACTAGACCCTTTGGTCAAAGATTCTCGTACTTTACTTTTAGTTGTTGTTTTTGTTTTCTGCAGGTTTTTGTTCAGTGCATGCCAAATACTCAAAGTTTGGGACAACCATTATTACCCATAAATCCTAAACCGCAACTTATTGGAAGGATGGATGCACAACGTGACATTGAGAGAAGAGATACTCAATAGGAGCAGGCTAGACTAGCTGTGTTGGCTGTTGCCCAAGTACATCAACAGAATATTGATAACCCTGGGCAGGCAACAAATCCTGACGATGAGGACCTAGGTGATGACGAGATACTAAACCCTAGGCTTGATGCTGAGGTGGCAACACCTGCAAATAGAAGAGATCGTCAACCCACATTTAGGCCTGAACGCCATGCTATGCATATGCCTTTCGATGATGATGATGATGATTTGGACGGAGCTGGTCCCACAGGATCTATTATTCCTCCGCCCTTGGCACCCGAAGCCAAGTTCAACATCACTAGCACCATGATTCAGCTATTACAACTCAAGGGGTTATTTGGTGGACTTTCAGGCGATGATCCAAATATGTATCTGATCAATTTCATCTCTACATACAAGTCATTCGACAATCCAGGCGTTGGACAGAATGCAATTCGGTTGCGCTTATTTCCATTGTCTTTATCTGGGAAGGCAACTCTATGGTTGAATGGGATGACTCCTAATTCTATTACAAATTGGAGGCAATTGAAAGACGCTTTCCAAGAGAGATTCTTTCCTCCATCCAAGAGAGCACAGTTAAGAGATGAGATCAGCAATTTCCAATAGCTTCCAACTGAAGCTCTCCACGAAACATGGGAGAGGTTCAAGAAGAAGCTTATGCGGTGCCCAAATCATCATATGACCAATGTCCACTTGATGGAGATATTATACAGGTCTTTGAATTCGGTGACTAACCCAGTGGTTGATAATGCTGCAGGAGGGTCATTTATGGACCTTACTTTTATTCAGGCAAGTGATATGCTAGATCGTATGACAAAGCAGAGTAGATCTTGGCATACCAGGGATTCTGAGGTAACAAGCTCTACTATATCTATTGGCATGACTGCAGAACAAAGGCGAAGAGAGGAGGAACGCGATCAAGATATGGCGCACATAAAAACACAGATGGATCTTCTTACCAAGCACTTATTATTAGGGAAGACCAAAAAAGTCAAAGTTGTTATGTCATAGGCAAGAGGTGAATTCGATTCTGAAGAAGAAGCTAACTACTTGAATAATCAAGGGGGTTTTCGAGGCAATGCCCAAGGAAACCAAGGTTGGAACTATTATGATAAATCGGGAAACAAGGACCGTGATCGAGGTAGTTGGAAGAACAAGACTGACAGGAGTGGTTTGTATGTTCCTCCTGGAAAACGTGATGCCGTTGCATCTGGTTCTGGAAATATGTCCATGGAAGATATGATGGCTAAGTTGTTGAAAGGAGTGGAGGTAACCAGCACGGGAGTAACTGAGGTAATAAATGATTTGTCCTCAATAAAGCAATTGGTTGACTAGCATTCTACTGCAATAAAATAGCTGGAGCAACAATTGAGTCAACTATCAGTGACAATAAACGAAAGAAAAGTTGGCACTTTACCTAGTGACACTGTGCAAAATCCAAGGAATAATGGATCATTCAGGGCTATTACTACCAGAAGTGGTAAGGTGTTAGACAATCCGTCTAAAGGTAAGCAGGTGGTTGATGATATAGAGGAGATTGTTATTGATGCAGATTGTGATGATTCTGTAGAAGCTGAAAATCAGAAGGAGCGCATTCATGAGAAAACTATTCCTCTTCCACCCCCACATTTTCCGCAGAGACTGAAGAAGAAGGCGGATAATACAAGGTTCAGTAAATTCATGATGATGTTGAAGCAGCTGACTATTAATGTTCCTTTGGTGGAGGCGCTGGAATAGATTCCTGGGTATGATAAATTCATAAAGGACCTTTTAACAAAGAAGCGGGCAGTAAGCAATGAGCCGACAGATAATGTTCACCATTGTAGTGCAATCGCTACAAGATCGTTTGTTCAAAAAAAGACAGATCCTGGTGCTTTCATTATTCCTTGCACGGTTGGATCTATGAATTTTTCTAAGGCATTGTGCGATTTGGGAGCAAGCATCAATTTGATGCCACTATCCGTCTACAGAAAGTTAGGATTAGGCGACCCTACACCAACCAATATGCGGCTCGTGATGGCAGATAGGTCGGTAAAACGACCTGTTGGTATCTTAAATGATGTGTTGGTGAAGTTTCCACCTTCATCTTTCCTGCAGACTTTGTTATTTTGGATTGCGAGGTGGATTCTGAAGTTCCCATAATCTTGGGACGCCCTTTCCTCGCAACTGGAAGTGTGCTTATTGACATGAGAGCTAATGAGCTTTTATTTCGGTTGAATGATGAAGTGGTCCGTTTTGATGTATGCAAAGCAATGAAGCATCCCGAAGATATTGATGTGTTCTCTGTAGCTGAAGTTAATTATAAGGATGACAAAGAATTATCGGTAGAAAAGCAGCTTACTGATGAGTCACTATCTGATGAGCTGCTAAATTTTGAGCGTGAGGAGGCTCAAGAACATGAAGAAACTATGTGTGCTCTAACAGAAATAGGGTCCTATTCTCATACTCCTAAGAAGCCGGACCTTGATCTTAAGAATCAACCGTCACCAACAGCAAAGACTTCCATTGAAAATCCCCCAGTGCTAGAATCGAAAGAGCTCCCCAATTATCTAAAGTATGCGTTCTTGGGAAGTGGAAATACACTTCCTATGAGTGTGGCGGATGATTTAAGTGAACAGCACGTAGAGGCTCTCATCTCTGCTCTGAAGAGATACAAGAGAGCTATGGGTTGGACTATTGATGATATAATTGGTATCCCTCCTGGGATATGTATGCATAAGGGTCATCTCAAAGAAAATTGCATGCCTACAAGTAAGCCTCATTGTAGTCTGAATCCATTCAAAAAACGATCCACCATCTCTCTCGATGAAGTCTAAGTAATCGAGATAGCTATGTCGTGCCGCGACAATAAATCAAGTGCTTGATGGGAGGCAACCCATCATTTTTAATTGTTTTTGTTGTTTTTGTTTTCCTAGGATTTTGTCGAGCCACGACCAAAACTAAGGCGCTTGATGGGAGGCAACCCATCGTTCTAATCGTTTTTGTTATTTTTGAGTAAGTGTAGGTACAAGAGGTGTAAAGGAGGAGATTGGTTTCAAATTTTGATTTGGAAGCGGTTCATGTTGAAGTTGGTAAGTTAGGAATGAAGAAGAAAAGGCTATGGGTTAGGCATTGCCTATGAAAATCTAGGCAACGAACAAGGCAAGGCCTATGTAAATCTAGGCAACGAACAAGGCATGACCTATGCTATGGCCTAAGCTCTCAGAATCTAGAATGTCATAACATAGGCGTCGCCTATGCCCAACAATGCTATAGCATAGGCGCCGCCTATGCAAAAGCCTTTGGACTCGAATTCTACAATTCCATGGCATAGGCACCTCCTATGCCCAACAATTCCATAGCATAGGTGCCACCTATGCTCAACAAGGCTTTGCAAAAGGCGCCGCCTATACCAAGCATAGGTAAAGCATTAGGCGCCGCCTATGCTCACTTTTTGTCTCCAAATCCAATTCCAAATGGGTCAAAACCCAACCCAAGATTTTCCTATAAATAGAACCTTAGTCTTAAAATAAAAACTCATTGCAAATCCAACCTAAGCGCCGGCTACCACTCCAAATTCTCTCAAAAATTTTCTTTTTGCTCTTTTAACTTTTCAAGAATATCTTCCAAGGCCATCAACCAAGTAAGTACTTCTTTGATGTTCTTTTATATTCCGTAGTCATTACGATACTACGCCTTTAATGATTCGTTAAATCTTGAAGTAGTCTTGGTGATTCGAATATGTTGATTTGTTGTGATACAACTAAGTAAGTGAATAAATACATATGAGTGTTCTAGACTTTGTTCCGATTTGTAGTTGATTGTTATACACTGTCATCTTGTTGCGGAATCGAAATGGTAAAGTTAATCACATAATCATGTAAGTTGAATGTTGGAATATCTTGAATGGCTCGATTATAATTGAATACAAGAATGAGATGTTGTGATTATTTCTACACCATAAACTTGATTCGATCTCTACGTAGTTATCTTGTTCCAAAAGTGTATTAATGAAAACCATAAAGCATGGATAAAATTACATGAAATAGAGTTGAACAAGATAGTTAAGATGACATGAAAAGTATGACTGCACTGAATATATTGTTGGAACATAACACCACATTGTATGGCAATGAAATCTGAATAATCGACATCGTTTACCTAATTAGTTGTGCCAACGAATTAAGTGTGGGGTAGTGCCACTGTTGTTTGTCTTTCGACTGAATCTTACCAAAATGAGGTTAACATAACTATTATTTTAATCTCAGGTACAATGGAACCAAAATCAAAACAAGGAAAATAAAATGCGACCACTTCACAAAAAGGCCATAAAAGGAGACGAAAAGAGCAAGGTGAATCCTCCTCGCTGCAAATACCTCTCCGCATGTATGGGATAAAATGGGTCCTACAGGAGGAAGAAAAGGAGTGGTACAGGAACAATAAAGTGAATAAATATGTTCATGTGGAGCTGATACAAAAGAAAAGCCTAGCAAAGAAAGAACCTCGCATATTAGCCTAGATAATGGTGTTATATCTTGATTTCATTTTCTGAGATATAGGAGAATGCAATCTTGATCTAACAAGAGAATTCTATGCCAATTGGTCTCCAAAGACTACAGGGAGCGAAGTAAAGATTAGAGGCCAAGTTTTGCAGCTAAATGCAGAGTTCTTCAACTCTTTTCTAGGCTTGCCATCTGTTGATCCATCACCACTCAAGGAGCTTTATAATAGACCTCCGTACAGGGAAATCAGACACACATTGTGCGGAACAAGATCAATGGCACGTTGGAGTAGACACAAGGACACCGGTCGGCACAACACCTTCCCATATGCTTCCTTGAATAGAGAAGCACGGATATGGCTGCAGATAGTCAACTCTTGCTTGATTCCAGGGACTCAGTACACAAAGATTACACAAGATAGAGTGTTCTTGGTGTACGCATTGATGACGAACATCCCCATCAACATTGGGGAGATTATTTGGTCTTCAATGCGTAAGGCTAGGCTGCACAAGAGATCCCACTTCAGCTTTGGTAATTTGTTGACTGCGATATTGAGGAAGGAGGACATCGAAGAGGAACCTGCAAATCATAAGCTTCCACACAATCCAAAGAAGGTTGACCTCACAAAGGTTAAAGATACTGAATTTATGCATGGCGTCAACCTGACTACCGCAGAATGACATGCTCGGGATGAAAGTTTCTTTTGCCATATTTATGGTATAACTCGGTTTACCATGATGAGCGGAGGTCGTGTTCCAACTGCTACAGATCTCCTACAGTTGGATTATGACTACCCAATGAATGACCATGTAAGGGAAATATGTGGAGTAGGGGTATACTTTGAGGAACCTCTTGATGATGACGCGCCAACCGATAATGATCGCCAAATGCCAGACTCCGATGTGGAGGAGAACTCTGATGACGACGACTCTGATGATGATTCCGATGCAGGGGGTATGACCCCAGACATAGAGGATGAGTCCGACTAACCAGGTTCTTCTTATTTATTTTCCACTGAGGGCAGTGTGTCCTATCTAAGTGTGGGGTGCTGGTATTTGTATGCTATACTTCTTTATCTGCATTTGCTTATTTATGTTTGTTTGTTTTATTTGTTAGTAGTTAAATTTTAGAAATTTTTTTTTACTTTGCATGAAATTGTTCTGATAGGCAGCAGGGTATTATGACAAGAGTCTATGATAAAATCATTACTATTGAGATACTTAGGCTCTAAATGTGACTCGCTATGTGATAAGTGTGTGGTTTAATTCCTTCAGCTAGTGGGTCAAGAGTCTATACTGCTCCCAATAAAGTTGACCATGTGCCTTGTGTGTGTGAGATTATAGTATATTCTGTGTTTGTGACTGATGCTAGAACTTGCCCGATGTGTATGTAAAGCAAAATAAAGAGTGTGAGTTTAGGAGATGATTTAGGCGTTTCTTTGGCAGCCTATTATTGTTTACCTTCTTTTTATCTACCCATGGACATTATCCTAGATAACCCCCTTTTGAGCCTTTAAGCTATTTTCTTTGATAGCCTCATATGTAAGCCTAATCCATTTTTTCAAGACCATAATTTGATCCAAATTCCTAAGTGCTTTAAATTGTAAAGTCATGTGACAAAATAAGAGGAAATTGGGTGAGAGTGATGCCTTAGAAGGTATTGATACTTGAATTTGTTATGAAAAAAGAGTAGCTATCATAGAGGTGTGTTATAAAAAAAAGAGAAGAAATGAAAAAAATAGAAAAACAAAAAGTTTATGATTAAATAAAAAGATAGTTATGTTTGAATGGTAAAATAGGTGAAAAGGGGTGATAGATGAAAGAAAGGTAGCAGGGTTGATTAAAAGAGAGTGTTAATAGCATAATGTGATGTATTAAAGCGCTTAGGAACATAGTCACTATTTCGGGCCAAAATAGTCCTACCCGTCCCTTAGCCTACATTACAACCTATAAAAGACCTATTTGATCCTAAGCTTAGCATTCTGATATTAGTAGAGCATTACACTAAGGGCAAGCCTATGGTCATCAGTTGCAACATATGAATTCTTTGTGAGAGTGAGAGAAAGGATAATCTTATACCCATGTTTGAAATATATACAATACTTGTGAGTGATGATGGGTAATATATTTTGAGACACACATGGTTGAAGATTTTTGGGTAGTCGTGTATTATTCTTTGTGTCTTAACTTTTGGATACGAATTAACCATCATCACGAGTCTAGGTTGGACGTTGAATTGTTTCTAGTAGTGATCACAAAACTACTCTTTGTTAATAATTGTCGTGCCTGTCTTGATGAATATTTTGTGCTGTTACTGTGAAACCCTAAGTAGATGTTTATATGGACATGATATTTTGTTCGAGGACGAACAAAGCTTTAAGTGTGGGGTGTTGATGTTAGGCGTATTTACACGCCTAAAGCACCTTAATTTACCCATAATTTTGATAAGTTTTGAGGACAAAATATATAATTCCTGCACTTTTAGTCCTTTTTCCTCTAAGTGAGCTAACCAACGTGATTAGCAAGTTTTCAGGTATAAATGATGAAGAGTTCAGCATTTTATGGACTGTTTGACGCCAAAGGAAACCTCACGTGAGAAGGAAGGCAGCTTTTGGAAGCCTATGGACTAAAAGTGATGCATGGAGAACTTGTCCCAGGTAAAAACATCATTTCTAAAGACTTGGGGGATCAGCAGTAACTTAGTAGGATTAGGACAAGTATGCAGTAACCCAGTAGGACTAGGACAAGGATAAAAACCCTATTTCAATAGGACTAGGATATGGATGTTATATAAACCCTATTTTGCTGAAACTTTTCAGCATTCTCTTCTTATCCCCCTTTCTATTCTTTCCCTTCTTCATTAATTCGTTGTTGACATTATTCTTCATCTATTCAACTTTTAATTTTCACGATAAGAGAAACGCTACTAGAAAGGAAATCACGCCACAAGTGACACCAAAACATACTTCACGTGAGATTGTTATTATTTTGGTATGATGATAATGTCTATTGTGTTTTCCGTTGCACTCATGAGCAGCTAAACTTCTCTGTTAGGGTTATGGAAGCCTTATGATATACTATCTATTGCTATGAGTTTGTGAATTCTTGATACGTATGATGCTTATATCATTACTCTCTTCATCTTAATTGAATTCTTGTGGTTGCAAACATATAGAATACGCCAGTATAGCATTAACTTGTTCAAAAGAAAAGTTACATGTCTAGAAAAGAGAGAATGACAAGGAAATAGGGCTACCAACCCCTGTTTAAAAGTTAGTGTCGTAACTGGATTAATCTCTTGGAGAATTCGTACCATTAGATACGCTTTAAGCTCAAAAAAGTTCAAGTGAGATAATCTGTGATGGTCGAAAGACGCTAGGATTTACCATAGAATACGAATCTCTATAAGCGCATGCATGTCGGAATTCCGCATAACTCATAGCCAAGAGATACGTAGAACTCATAAGGTGGACATAACCCTAACTTACAATTCTCATTTATTAAAATCTTACTAAACATTCCGTTTTTACTTTGCTATTTTGATAATTTTATTTCACGCATAAAATCCCCCTTTTTTCCACAGAACTTTCATAAAAAGTCTACTAATCGTTGCATACTTAGTGACTGAGTATTCCCTGTGGGATTCGACACCCAACCCAGTTGGGTTCTATATTTGACGACGACCGCTTACACTCTTACGAGAGCTGTAGTTTGAGCGTTATCAATCCCACAAGGAATACTCTAGTCACTAAGTATTGCGATTATTAGTAGACTGTTGGTCAAAAATTCTAAGGAAAGGGGTTTTTTTCTTTAAATGCACAATAATACTATTAGTGTAACGAATGAGTCGATATATGTAATAATATTTAATCATAGAGAATGATAGGTTAGGGTTATGTCCACCTTGTAGTTTCTATTTCTCTATTAACTATGAGTAATGCAGAATTTAGACATGCATGCACTTATAGAGAGTCGTATTCTAATTCTAAATCAAAGTGTTTTTCAACCATCAAGGATTATTTCACCTTAGCTCTCTCGAACCTAAAGTGTATAACAAATGGTACGAATTCTCCAAGAAGTTAATCCTGCTAAGGCATTAACGTGTAAATAGAGGTTGGAAACCCTATTTTCTTGTCACACTCTCTTTTCTAAACATGAAACTTTTCTATTGAACAATTTAATGCTATACTGGCGCATTCCCTATGTTTGCAACCATGAGAATTCAATCAAAACGAAGAGAGTAATGATATAAGTGGCATGACACATCATAAATTCACAAACTCATAGCAATAAAGAGTATATTACAAGGTTTCCATAACCCTAACAGATAAGTTTAGCTACTCATGAATACAATGGAAATCAAAGTAGACATAATCATCATACCAAAATTAGAACAATCTTCATGATGGAGAAGATTAGCGCCAATAAGAGAGTGATGCTTAAGCCTAGCCGTGTTTTTCTATTTCAAGACTATTACAGAATCTGAATAATGAATAATGAATAATTCGTGCTGAAAATTCTGCAATAAGTTTAATAATATCCTTCTCCACTAAGTTGCTACTGTCTCCTTAAGTAGTTAGAAATACTGAGTTTGCTCGGGAAAAAGTTCCCATGCATCACATTCAGTCCAAAAGCTGCCTTCCCTCTTATGTGAAGTTTTCCTTTGCTGGCCACAGGTCCACAAAGTGCTGAAATCTTCCTTATTAGTACCTGAAAAACATGCTAATCACTTAGGTCAGCTCACTTAATTGAAAATGGACTAAAAGTGTAAGAATTATATATTTTATCCTCAAAACTTGGCTAAAACATGGGTAAATTATGGTGCTTAGACGTATAAATATGCCCAACATCATCCCCCAAGTGAATGAATAATGAAATTTGTTTGAATGATGAACATCTTGTGGGGAACATAGGAATCCCCCAAGCAAAAGTTAATAATGAAATACTTGTAGGGTATACTAGGTTTCCCTAAGTAAGCCTAATAATGATGTACTTTTAGAGTACATGGGAATCCCCTAGTAATATTAATAATGTGACATATAGGGTACATGGGAATACCCTAAGGTTGTCTAAGGACATTGCTTAAAATTTATAGTCGATATGACAATACCACTACTTATGGCCTTGGTTACTAATAAATGGAATTGGTGGTTTGATTATGTGGTAATGGTTTTAATTGGGCTATAATGGTGGGGTATGATAGCTAAGCGTAAAGGTGGGAGTCTAATGGATAAACACTGAAAACTTATGTTTTCCGATATGAGGATTGGTTATGGATACCATATAATTGAGGGGTATATGGGAATACCCTAACACTTATATATATATATATATATATATATATCATGGAGAGCGAAGGGTACACGGTAATCCACTACTCCTATGGTATCTCTAGTTCATGTGGCTATATGTATTGGGCCCATCCATGGGGTAATACTGGACCCATATAGCTCATGGATGGATTATGATAGTTATTCTACACATACCCAGGTTAATGGATTTAAAGGCATGCTAAACCCAATTCCCTTTCTCATCATGGATTATATATATGTATGTATGGTTGTGAATGCATATGGTTAGTCTACTTTGTTTTAAAGGTTTGTATTATTTTATCCTTATCTAGAGTGAATGCTAGTATTCACCCTCTAACCTGTCTTCGAGCAGTTTTATCACCATATAATATAGGAACTGGCCATACTACTCCTCCTGCTTATTGATCGAATTCAAGGACAGTCAGTGTTAGATTGAAGTAGTGGGCTTCCATAGATCAAATGGCATCTATTTTATGTCATGGATCTCTTTATATACTTTTGTCTTTTCATAGACTTGGTTTTTAGTTATGGTCAGTGGCATGTCCTAACTAGATATTCTTTGGTTTGGTTTAGAGGGTTTATATGAAAACTGCAAATTTGGTTATGGATTGACTATGTTATATATATACACACACACATTAGGTTATCATTTTTGGTTTGGTTGGTAGGTTTTGGTTATTGGATGGATTAACTTGGTTGGGTTGGTCTATAAAGTAGATCTATCCCAAAGTCATAATATCTTTAAATACATTATCGTGTTATCCGTTCAGATTTATCTAGCTCGGGGTATATGTTTGTTGGTTGGATTGGGTATCGGGGGTGGTCTCTAGTCCTGGTTGAACTTGAGATTCCCATAATGAAAAGTTCCCAGTTTGGGTCATATCAAGTTGGGATCAGAGCCTAGATTTTGGTGTCATGGGATGTCCACAAAGTCGTATCAAGTAGATTTTTACTTATGCGTGTGTTGTGCACCACACTTATAATAAGGTGTCTATGAGGCATCTAGGAATGTTTCACTTTCTTGATGTTCCACTTTCAGGCTGTAAAGTTTAAGGTCTTGAACGTTTCCCTTAATCTTCTTTTGGTTCACTTTTTAGACCATATCCTTTCAATGATCTAAAGTTAGTGGAAACTCACCTGTCCCACTCCAGGATAACATGGATGGATGTAGTCCAACGCATATGGCATAGACCTTATCAAGGGTCGTAGTTTTAGATTTTCCTCATAGAGTTCCACCGATCTTTACTGACCCTACTCCAAAATGTTTCACTCATGCTCAATTACCTCAAGGAGAGGTTACCAATGTCTACTATTAATATTCTATTCATTTATTGACCCAGATAGTGACAACTCTATCACACCACTTTGGTCCTACTGGTACAAAGAGAGTAAGGCAAGGTCGACAAGTAGGCAAAGTAAGAGGTCTCAGATTTTTTAACAAAGTAGAGGCTAATAGTATGGTGGTAGGTAAACTAGGAGAAAGAGTTGGGTAGGTCCTAACTCCTATTCTATGGCTAGTGGTCCACACTCAAAGTCATTGAGAGACAGACATGTTTAGAATGGTAATGCTTCTAGTGCACAAGTTGCCTAATCTCGGGCTAATAGGGCCCAATGTGCACCATCGTATCCTTCTTATAGATTTTGTGGGTGGTCGCATCATATTTCTTGCAACGAAGGGAGAAATTAGTGTTTTAGTTGTGGTCAATTGGGTCATATACAATGGGAGTGTCCCATAAGGATTGTTTGTTGGTCAAATATGGAACCGATTATCACTTCTCTATTCTTGCACTAAGGAGTGTTGCTTCTGGTTTCAGCACTAGTTGGGATCATCTCAATGCTCTTACTATTCCTTAGGAGTTTGAGGCATCTTTTGATACTGATACTGGTATGTTGAGAACTCTTTTCTTATGATATGTATGGTTTTCTTGGTCTATGGTCCACTTTTTTATATGACCCTATTTGTGATTATTTATTTTGGTTATGGTCCCATTTTTATTTCAAACCCTATTTCTAATTCTACCTCGGTAAATGACTTTGTGATTTCCAAAATAGTCTATAGAGGGTGTGTTGCATCTGCTGGTAGTAAGGGTCTTTCGTAGATTTTCTTAAATCTGATATGCTGGATTTCTATGATATTTTGGGGATGGATTGGTTGCACTCGTGCGATGCGTCATTAGACTGTCAGACTAGCAGGTTGTATTTAGGCTCCTTAGTGAGTCATTTATAGGATGGGGAATGATTCACTACTATTAAGTGAAAGTTTATATCATTTATTAGAGTTCGGAGATTAATTTCCAAAGAGGTGTCTCTATTATTTGGTTTGAGTTAAAATATTCTAACTAAGAAAGTCCTTCTTGTCATTTGATTCCAGTGGTAAATGAGTATCTTGAGGACTTCCCGATGACCCTCATGGTTTCCTTTCTAATAGGGAGATTGAGTTATGGGTTGGTTTTGTTCAGATACTTATCCAAATTTCTATTCCTTCTTTATAGAATGGTTCTGGTTGAGTTAAAGGGGCTTAAGGGGCCATTAAAGAACCCCTTTAGAAAAAGGTTTCACCTATCTTAGTGATTCTATATGGATTTTTTCCTTTTTTTATGCATAAGGGGGATGGTTTTCCCCAGAAATACATAGGTTGTCGGTGGGTGAATAATGAATTTAGAATGTCCTCCATATGGGTTGGACCATGTATGATTATTTTTATATGAGGTGTTTTTTAGGGTGCATGGTTGTTGATAAACACTAAGTGTGAAGCTTAGATGTTAATGTTAATGAAATAAGTATGTTAGCTTGAAGATAGTAATGCAAAAATTGTGGAGGTAGAGTGGTAGTTTGGATGAGGTATGTAGAACGGAACAAGGTTGGTGACTTGGGAATACAATAGTGGGAAAGTTGTAACGTATAGGTTGGGGGTTCAGGTTGAACTAGTGGATTGGTGGTTAGGTCATTGGTTGGGTTAGATTATGGAATTTGGATGACTAGACTGGGCTCTAGGTATCATTTGGATAGGCGAGGTTTTAGGTATAGGAGAACTAAGCATCCCTCGTGTACATCTTTGGTGATACCCATTAGAGCAGAGTATTGTGCTTTCAAGTGTAATAAGTCAAAGGTCGAGGGTTAATTTTCATCTAGCGATGGAATTCAAGGAAAAGTAAAGGTATATTTACTCCTATTCTAGTAATTTTTTCCTATCTTAATTAAGAGAGCACTCTCTTAGTATTGCGCAAATTCTAGTAGCACTTATGCCTAATGTTCACATTCTAGATTTGCCTTGTTCCCTGGGTATGAATCTTGACCTTACATTGCACTACCTATGATATATACGGTCATGTGACTTACCTTGTCCAATCCTAAAGACTTCTTCTATGGTGTGTTATATCGGGATAGATCTTTATTCATGACCTAGGTGGTTGTTATGAAGTACCTCATTTTGAGGGTGTTGTGTCTTGTTTTGGGGTTCTCACCTTGAGTAGCATGAGTACTTGTCATACTTTAGTTCCTTAATGACCCTTCTTTTGTTAGGATGGTAGTGGTTGTGGAGGTATAGTGTTAATTCAAAATGGAGAAGAGGTAAGAGTCCCCAAGTAGGGAAGAGTGTAGGGTGAGTACTAGAACTAAGTTTATGGAAAAGAAGGGAAGGGTAACATAAAGATATTTCCATGAGGAATGGGTAGAAAGGGAGTAGGTTTTGAAAAATCTTTCTGGTAAAATGATAGGGACTACTAAACCTTTAGAAGGATATATCATACCGTGAGTATATAAGAGGTAAACTCAAATGTGTGATTGATAGATATACCAAACGTTGTGTTGGGTACTTAAGAAGCTTGGTGAGGCATGATGCTTAGTCGTAGTAATGGAAGAGAAATAGTGTTTTGGGATAGATGTAAGGAGTAGAGCCCTATGGCCTATGAGAACTCCTTTTAGCTTTGGATAGGCTTGAACATGGAAGTAGTGTATGGTTAGACTCAGGCTGCCGTGGTGAAATGTCTCTGGGGAATTATACATCAAATTGGACATGCCCCCTAAAATGAGTTCAATTCATTCGATATTCCATGCGTTTGTGTTGTGGTAAGGTGTTAGTGGTCCTTCATTGGTAGTTTTTTTTGGGTGGTATTGGTATCTTGGAATCCTTGTCCTAAGGAGGTTAAGGTAAGGATCTTAGGTTGGTAAGTTTTTTGGTTGCAAACAAAAAGGTGTGGCTTCGGTGAAGGTTCTATGGTGGAACAAAAAGCCCAAGGAAACCGATTGGGATGCGAAAGTGGACTGGAGTCCAAGTATCCGTGTTGGTTCTTTATTTCAAAAACTTATGCAGAAGGTATGTGTTCTTCATCATATATTTGTTTTCTAACTTGGTTAAAGGAAGGGTTGGATTTCCTTGCATCTTTGTTTTCTAACTTAGTTAGAGATCAGGATAGAGGTGTTGAGGTGTAAATTGTGTTTGGGGTATGTGATGATTTTCTCATCTTTTTTTATGTATTTTTCTTCTAACTTGGTTGAAGGGAAGTTTGATGTGTTTTAATGTGTTAACTCATTGGTTGTTCATACCTTTACCCTTCATTGTAGGATGAATGATCCTAAGTTGGGGAGAATGAAACACCCTAAAACATGGACCCTTAGAAAATTTATGTTTTCTAATTGTGTTGAAGGGAAGTTTGATGTGTGTTAATTTGTTAACTCATACTTGTTCTTTCCTTTACCCATTACTCAAGTATGAATGATCCTAAGTTGGGGAGAATGAAATACCCCAAAACTTGGACCCTTAGAAAATTTCCTAAGTTTGAAGTTTCTGGACAAGGTACGACTTGAAGCACAAGTCGTATGCTAGGGTATGGTTGTGGCCCTCTCTTTTGTATGTTAGTTAGCGAGTTTGATTTAGAAACTATACAAGATATGACTAAGTATCATACTAGTTATTTGGTAGGATACGAGGTGCATAATGTCAAGTTGTATGATGCATATTGACTGGTCTAGTGAATTCTAACCAAGGTACGGTTCCAAGGATACTTCTTGTACTTTAGGGTACGAGTTTGGCATGTTTTTTGTATGATGATCAGTTTGGAGGTCCATGGTGAGGTTCAGGGTACGAGTTAGGGCACCACGCATACACTAGGGTATGGCTAAAGGAGGGGTTGTACCCTTTTGCGTGCATATTTTTAACTTTTGAGCTGGGGTATTTCGGATATTTCCCACCCTTAAACCATTATGTACTCACATTGTATAACCCTTGGTTTCCTTACATAATTTACTTTGGAAGGATCAAACACTCCAAATACTCTCCCTAAACACTCTCTTAAAGATTGAGGCTAGGGTTTCTACAAGTATTCTTCAAAAGGATCTAGAGTAAAGTTTTCTTCCGTGAATCTTCTTGTTTAAGGCACGTACTCCTCCCTCATTGTTAGTTCCAACTAAAGGCATACTTTATGAATTATTTTCATGGCATAAATGTTGTATGGTTTGGGTTTTCAAATAAATGTTGGAGGTTTGGTTACAATGGTTGGTTATTGTTTTCCCATGTCTTTTACTTATGGTTTTCATATTATTATGGTGATTTGAATATTTGGTAGCATGGTAATGGTTAATTTGCACTTGTTTTTGGCTTTGGAATACTATGCCCCAAACTTGTTTGATAAAATACCAATGAGAATGTTTAACTCTATTGTTGAACTTTTATTTAAGCTATTGCATAGTATAGTGTGGTAATGGAACCCTAAATTGGTTTAAATGGTTTCGAATGGTTTGGGTGGTCTGGAATGGTTAAATGGTAAGGCCTTGATGACTATGAAATTGTTTTGAATGAAAACCACGCAAGGTACATGGGAATCCCCCAAGTGAATGAATAATAAAATTGGTTTGAATGATGAACATCTTGTGGGGTACATGGGAATCCCCCAAGCAAAACTTAATATTGAAATACTTGTGGGATTCACAGGAATCCCCCAAGTAAGCCTAATAATGGTGTACTTTTGGGGTATATGGGAATCCCTCAAGTAAACTTCATAATGTAACCTATGGGGTATATGGGAATCCCCTAAGGTTGGCTAAGGACATTACTTGCAAGCTATAGTCGGCATGACGATACCACTACTTATATCCTTGGTTAATAATAAATGGAATTGGTGGTTTGATTGGGTGGTATTGTTTTTAGTTGATAAATAATGACGGGGTGTGATAGCTAACCGTGAAGGTAGGAGTCCAATGGTCTAACACTGGAAACTTATGTTTGTCGACATGAGGATTGGTCATGGCGACCACATACTTGAGGTGTACACGAGAATCCCTTAACACCTGTATATATGTATCATGGAGAGCAAAGGGTACACGGGAATCCCCTACTCCTATGGTATCTTCAGTTTGTATGTCTACAACATCAGGCCTATCCAGGAGGTAACACTAGACCCATATAGCCCGTGGGTGGATTATGATGGTTATGTCATACATACCCAAGTTAATGGATTTAAAGGCATGCTAAATCTAGTTCCCTTTGCTGGCATGGATTATATATATGTATGTATGGTTGTGAATGCATATGGTTGGTTTACTTGGTTTTAAAGGTTTGCATTATTTTATCCTTATCCTGATGCATGCTAGCGTTCACCCGCTAACTCATCTTTGACTAGTTATATCCCCATGAGATGCAGGGACCCGCCATACTACTTCTCCTCCTCATTGATCAGATTTGGAGACGGTGTTGGATTAAAGTGGTGAGCTTATATAGATCGGAATGCATCTATTCCATGTCATGGATCTCTTTTTATACTTTTATCTTTTCATAGACTTGGTTTTTGGCTCTGATCGAGGGCATGTCCCGACTAGATACTCTTTGGTTTGGTTTAGAGGCTTGGTATGGACAACTGTAAACCTGGATATGGATTGATTTTATTATATATATATATATATATACACACACATTGGGTTATCATTTTTGTTTGGGTGGTTAGTTATTGGATGGATTGACTTAGTTGTGTTGGTCTAGAAAGTATACATATCCCAAAGGCATAGTATCTTTAAAAACATTAACTTGTTATACATTCGGATTCATCCAACTTAGGGTTTATCTTGGTTGATTGGATTGGGTAACAAGGGTGGTCTCCGGTCCTGGTTAGACTTGAGATGCCCATCTGATAAGGCCTTGGTGTTAGTAGTGTCAAAGACCTTAATTTATATCAACTTCCAAGACTAACTTAGCAAGATTACCCACAAATATAGGAGTTTCGATAAGAACGATTTCACTTAGGGTTTCTGAAATCTTAAGAAGAGGCTTAGTGGATAAGGCACTTTGAGATTCTTGAAGATGACCAGAGGATATCTCTTTCATGGTTATTGAGGAAGATGGAAAGGTAAATTATAGAGTTATACTATTATGCACTTACTTTATCAAGGATGCTTCTCTCCATATCATAGATAATTTTGTGGAGAGAGACTGATTCACATGTTTGGTCAGGTAAGTTTGACCAATCCATCCTTTAGCCTCTGCGCACCCCTTTTTATTTCAGAACATTCTCTCAAATAAGATCTGGGGACCAGGTTTGTAACGCCCCAAGTCTACACCCTGGACATCACACGGTGCTTACAACCTCAGAGGATCACAAGCTAACCCATGGCTGGTACCTTATGTGAGCACTGAATAATATTACTAAAAAATATATGTGAAAATAAACTGAAATGCTATAAGGTTCTCAAAACTGTGTTCATCTTTTGGGGGGTTTATCATATCATTTTGTTAAATATAGTTTTAAAATATATTTTTAAAAGTGTTCATATGGTGTTGTTCATAGTTTTGCCGAAGTATAACACTCAGTTGACATCTTAGTTTTACGGTTGAGATACAACACTCGGTTAACATCTCATATGTTAGATTGGATTTTTTTTTAATTTTCAACTTTCATCATTAGCTAAAGTTATAAACAGAAAAAACCAAACCAAACCGAACTAAACCAACAAGAACCAAACCTACGGTTATTTTTTATTTGGTTTGTTTTGGTTTTAGAAATTAAAAATCTGACTAAGTTGATTTGGTTATGATTTTGACCAATAACCTACCCAAACCGATCCATGAACACCCCTATTCACAACTATAAATAGTTGAACAAGGCAAAAAAAACAAAGAAAACAATCCTTATCATCATAACATGGCATCCCCAAACCTCACTTCTGGGATTTCACAGGTATGCTATAGAATTAGGAGAATTCACAACTATAAATAGTTGAACAAGGCAGAAAAAACAAAGAAAACAGTCCTTATAATCATAACATGGCATTATATGTGCTAACAGTTGCAGGGTTTTAATCTTTTGAGTATCCATGAGAGTGCTTGATGAAAATAAAGATTCTTATCAATCTAATTGTTTTTATCATATCTAAAGAAAGGAGGAATAGTATGTAAAATAATCCCAAAATACCTGGATTGAAGTAAGTATAGCAGCTACATCATATATAGGACTCCATTGATTTTGCAGGATGTCTAAGTAAATACTTCCATCAGCATAAACTGGGTAACATTAAAGACAGATATCAGAAATCAGCAAAAACCTAAAGTTGTTCATAACCAAAACGTTGCAACAAGGAAAAAGTAGAAGGCTCATTCCTAAGCCATTTAGAATGAGGTAGAGATCTTGTATAAGCTTTATCACAAGAAACCATATGGAAAAAGGAGAATATCTATAACCTTACTATAAATTGGCCAACTCCCTCCCTCAAACAACCAACAATATTATTGGCTCATCGGGTTAACGGACTAGGACTAGTAATACAAGGAGAGGAGATTGTTATGCGGAAAATAATGAAGGAATTGTTATACAAGGAATAATGGTTAGTAATAATATAAGGATTTTTACACATTGAACAATAGTACAAAGATTATGATGTCGAGATTGTCTACTTTAATTGCAACTTTGTCTTTAGATTATTTATCCAAATATAGTAAATACACATTCTCATTTCATAATTCATGATGCATAATTTAATACATACTTTTTGCATAGGTCATAAAAGTATTAAAATATGAAATTTCAAAGTCAACAATTATGTGGTTTTAAATGAAGTGAATTATTATCCAAGAAAGCCTCGAAATGGCATCTAACTTATGAATTCGATATATTAATGCAGGTAAAAGGTGCCTCTTCTTTACATTTATTATGATTCTCTCCACGACCACGAGTATTGAAATTTGAATAGTCGCATTACTCAGAGAGAAGAAATTCTGTGAAACATTCTAGAGTGAATGAAGTCCAAAATTAGCTACAAATCAAGGAGTTACTATTTGATTCACCCCCTTTTTCTCCTCGAGTTCAGGAGCCTATTTCACTTGATTTTTGGAAAATTAGTCAAATTTTCCTTATTCTTTTCTAGTTAGTTATGGAATGTAATGGGAATACATATAAATGCTTTCCCAAGTAGTTGGGATTTATTATTTGTTTTATGTAAGGATGTTGGACTTGTCCAACATTGTTTAGGTTTTTATCTCCTAAAGAAAGAATATTGAAAAATTAACTAAGAGTCTATTTGGATTAACTCATTTTAAGTGCTTTTAAGCCAAAATAGCTTTTAACCAGCTTTGTAGAGTTTGGATAAAATTAAAAAGTGTTTTAAGCACTTATTTTTAAGTTAAAATGACAAAAATAAGTCAAAAGTCATAAATTAGAAACTTTAAGGGTGTTTGGATTGGCTTATTTTTAGGTGTTTTCTATGTTGCGCGGACTCTTCGGTATTTTTAGAAAGAGATGACATTCTCACTTTCATAAGCTCTTGAACAAAGAAAGGGATACTGGCATTGTGTTGGGGGATTTGGAGCAATATGAGAGGTTTCGTGATTATGACTATTGTAGGCGTATTAAGGTTGAGAAGGTTAAGGGGGTTATTCATAAAATGCATAGAGGTAGAGCGACGTGGCCAAGTGAGATTCTGGTGGATTTTTGAAAGTACACAGGAGGGGCAGGTATGGAGTGGTTAACTCGATTGTTTAACATAATTTTCAAGACGGTGAGGATGCCTAAAGCTTGGAGGTAGAGTATGGTGATTCTATTTTATAAGAATAAGGGTAACATTCAGGATTGCAATAATTATAAAGGTATCAAGTTGTTGAGTAACACTCTAAAGGTTTGGGATAGAGTAGTAGAGTTAAGATTGTAGAGGATTGTTACTATTTCTAAAAATCAATTTGGATTTATGCAGGGCGCTCGACTACAAAAGACATCCATCTCATCAGGAGACTGGTAGAGCGGGATAGGAAAATAAAGAAGGATTTTCACATAGTGTTTATCGACTTAGAAAAGACATATGATAGAGTTTCTAAAGAGGTTCTTTGGAGGTGTTTGGAGGGTAGAGGTTTACCTATAGTATATGTTAGGAAGATTAAGGATATGTACAATGGAGCCAAGACTCAAATTAGGAATGGGGGAGAGAATTAGATCACTTCCCCATCTTGATGAGGTTACGTTAATGATTGATGCTTAATTTATTTCCTTTTTCCTTGGTGATGGATGTTTCGATGCGGCACATTCAGGATGAGGTGCCTTATTTTTTACTTTTTGCGGATGATATAGTATTGATTGATGAGACTCGTACTAGAGTTAATACTAAGTTGGAGGTTTGGAGGCAAACTCTTGAGTCTAAAGGGTTTAGGTTGAGTAGGTCCAAGACAGAATATTTGGAGTGTAAATTTAGCGAGGTGTCTCATGAGTTCGATGTGGTGGTTAAGCCTGAAACTCATTCTATCAGTAAGAGAGATAGTTTCAAGTATCTGGGGTTGATGATTCAGAATAATGGAGAGATTGACGAGTATCACTCATCGAATCGGGCTAGGATGGATGAAATGGAGGCTTTCCTCCAGTATATTGTGTGACAAAAAAGTACCTCCTAAAATTAAAGGAAAGTTCTACAGAGTGGTGGTTAGACCGGCGTTGTTGTATGGAGAGGAGTGTTAGCCTATTAAAAAGACCTATATCCAAAGGATGAAGGTGGTAGAGATAAGAATACTTTGGTGGATGTGTGGGTGTACTAGAAAGGATAGAATTGGAAATGAGGTTATTCAAGATAAGATGGGAGTGGCTACGGTGGAAGCCAAGACAAGGGAAGCGAGGTTGAGATGGTTCGATCATGTAATGCAGAGGAGCACTAATTTCCCAGTGTAGAGGTGTGAGAAGGTGTCTAGGGATGGTTTTAAACGAGGTAGAGGTAGATAGAAGAAATATTGAAGGGAGGTGATTAGACATAACATGGAGCATCTTCAGCTTACCGAGGGCATGACCCTAGATAGAAAGTTATGGAGGAGGTGAATTAGGGTAGAAGGTTAGTCTGAGTTAGGATGTTATATGTTTTGGTGTATACTTGGAGTATCTTGCTTTTGGTATTATTGAATATGTTAATTTCAATTGTATCTTGTTATATTACTATTCCTTATCTTATCTTAGATTGCTTTATTTTGAGTCGGGGGTCTATCAGAAATAGCCTCTCTCTCACATTTGAGGTAGTGTTATGACTACATAAACCTACCCTCCCCAGACCCCACTTGGTAAGAATATACTGGGTATGTTGTTGCTGAGGTGTAACTACAACCAAAACATTGTAGTTCCCCTTCAAAAACTATTACAACTTCCAGTAATTTCAATCTAATAGTTGTCTATAAATAAACTAATACATCAAAGATGTCCTATGTTTAAGCTAAAAAAATATGCTTACACCAAAAATAGTTTGGTTTGGAATTATCTTTGAATTATTATAGTGGTTTTTGGGTCCTTGGTTGAACTTTAAGGAAGAACAATCTTCAATTTCCATCTTTTGTAAGTGAACTACTTTTGATTTATGGATCTAATGCATGTTATTTCTTTCTATCTCATGAGGAACTAAATCCCATAACCAAAGTTGTGGGATCTATAAGTGTTGCAATATGAATTCTATCGATGCTTCTAAGATTTGAATGATTGTTAGAACTTCTTAATAATTCTTTTACATTGTATGTGTGGGCTTACTAGGCGTGATAGAGTTAGGAATGACATTATCAGGGAGAAGGTTGGAGTGGCTTCAGTGGAGAATAAGATGCAGAAGTTTGGTTGAGATGGTTCGGGCATATGATGAGGAGGGGCACGGATTCCCCAGTTCGTAGTTGTGAGAGGCTAGCTTTGGATGGTTTCAGGAGGTTTAGGGGTAGGCCAAACAAATATTGGAGAGAGATAATTTGACTTGACATGGATCAGTTACAGCTTACAGAGGACATGACCCTACATAGGAAGGTTTGGAAGACGCGAATTAGGACAGGAGGCTAGTGTTTGTAGGTGGGTCGTAGTCAGTAGTTAGGGGTGCCTTTGGTTCGTTAGTGTAGGGTATTACTTTTTAGGTGTCTTATTTTTGTTATTCCATCTTGTTTTATGCTTTATTATTAATTTGTTTATTATTCTTTGTCTTGAGCCGAGGGTTTATCGAAAATAGCCTTTCTACTTCTCCGGAGGTAATGATATGGACTGCGTACATTTTACCCTCCCCAGACTCTACTATGTGGGAATACACTGGGTTTTTTGTTGTTGGTTGCAAACAATAGATTAAGCCTTACATTGGGTTGCTTGAACTAAGAAATCAATTAAACGAAGGCAATTATCAACGGGGATTTGGAAACGTTAAATTTTCATCTAATGATTAATGCTATAACAAGATTTGTCAACTCGAGATAAAATCAGTTTAGACATAAAGATTTCCTAAGTTTGAGGGAATTAGGTAATCTAGCATCTAAATAGGTCGCGAGACATTTAGATGAACCATTGATAGTGATAATTTGTTGTTTCTTACATATCATGAGAATCTTTTGCTACAACTATTGTTCAATAAGAAGCAATACTCATAGTGAACACAATTCTGGTTTTACCACATCATTAGTTTGAAATACTGAAACATTGACTTTGGGTTACTAAAACAAAGTGAATAGTAACAATTATTTGAATTATACCCCCCCCCCCATTTACGAAAAACTACTAGCTACTAGTCTATTGAAGCACAAATAGTCTTGATTTGCACCATATTCCCTGTGGGATTCGACCCCAAATTAGTTGGGTTATATATTTGACGATGACTGCTTAGTCTCTCATAAGAGAGGTGTAATTTGGGCGTATATCTCTCAAAGCTAGGTGTCTTCCAAGCTTTTTTTAAAACTATTTTTTAACTGGTCTTCCAAACCTTCGTTGCTAGAGTAATTTCCAAAATGTACATATTGAACAACTTCTATATTTTTTCAGTTCCTTAGATTTTCTAGAAATATACTAGTAATGGAGCTCTCTCTTTCATATTTTTGCATCCCCTGGATACTATTTAATGAAATCCACTTATGACCAAAAATAAAAACACAAGATAACTGCCTCACCTTCATCCCATAGAGTGTCATCAGGACTACGCTTCAGCGGTAAAACAAACAAGAAAAAGCATTAGCATAAGCAAAATAAAGTGGGAAGAAAGTGATCATACAAAGTAAAAACAGTTACGACTATAAATTTTGGACAATTTGACTAGCATACCCAGAAATGACAGCATTTCAAAGCATTATATTGTTGTCATAAGAAGCTCCACTAATGCCAGCTGGAGGATCCTGCTGTAACCGCTTGAAATCCCTCATCAGTCTCTTCCTCGCCGGTGTCGATATCTTCACCGCCTTATCAACAAATTATACCACAATAAATTGCTAAGATCGACAAAGAAATTTCTAATTTCTATTCCAAATAATAGCTAGCTAAATTCAACATGGAAACTAAATTAGTCAATGGAACATCTTGAAATTTCCAGACTCCTAGACCAAAAATTTAACTAAATTCGCCATCAAAATTAAAATGTTGTTATAAAATTATACCTGAAAACTTGCTAGTGTCGACACAATTCTAACTTTTTGGACCAAAGAGCGACTATATTCCCTGTTGAAATTAAACTAGTCCACGCAAAATCTTAACTGTACAGTTTAGTAGACCAAAAAAAAATGATGCGGTCATAAAATTATTATACCACAATAGATTTCTAAAATCGACATAAATTTTTAACTTTCTAGTCTTCTAGACCAAAAAGCCCCCATATTTTCTTTGGAAATTGAATTATTCCATCCTAGGTCTTAAACTTTTCCAGTTTAGTAGACCAACAAATACAATAAAATTCACTACAGAAATTATATTAGCTCACGGATATCTTATATTTCCAATTTACCACAAGAACATAGGCTTATTCACCATCATAACTAAACTAATGCATACAATGTTGTAGTCTTCTGGTTTATAAGACCAAAAACAGTTTAATCTTCATGTAAATTAGTTGAGTCAACAAAGTCTGTACTTTCTAGTTTTATGAACCAAAAAAGGACTAGATCATACACGTAAACGCACTTGTTAAAATCAAAGCGAAAAAAAAACCTAGATCCATATACAAAAAGTTATTTCTTGAATACAAAACCCTAGAGCTCATCAATAATTAACAAGTAGTACTTCAAAATATCATAGCAGGCAAATGCTACAAATCAACCAAAACCCTAAATCCATGAAGAAAATTCAAAGCGAAAGCAAAAACAGGAATTTCATGAATAAATGGAAAAAAATCAATTTGTGCAAAAAACACATAAAACAATCACATGAATGAATTGAGAAGACAGAGAAAATATATATAAGAAATAGGGAGATGGGTAAAGTGGCGACAATTTGAATGATAGCTTGTCGACGGGAGATTGATGATCAACCCGGCCTTTTGCACCCACCAGGGGCGGACCCACGTGTTTTTTTAGGTGCTCCAGCACCCAGTAAACTCAACGTAGATTAGGTATAATTATATAAGTATCACAGCAAAACTGATATTATATATAAAAAAGTACCTAATGAACAAAAATATGGTTGAGTGTTGTGGCTTTAGGTACAACTTCCATATCTTGTGGTGTGTGTTCGAATCCCTCCAGCTACGGTTAGTTTTTAGAAGCTTTTTTATAACTCCATAGTTACATGTACTTGCTTACAGTTGTTAAGTTAAAGTGTACACATATACCAAAACAAAACACATAATTGGGTATTTGAGTTTGACTCTTTTATATTAATTTATTTTTATATTCTTTTTCACTTCTTAATTTATTGAATCAAAAGTAAACCATTCTTAATTCTTCCTTATTTACTCAAAAAACGTAAAATTTCAAAACCCAGGCCTTCTTCAATCTTCACCAAAAGGCAAAAAAATTTCAGCTTTTTCTTCCAAAATTTAAAAACAAAATTTCATCTTCTTCTCTTATTCTTTCAATTTTATTTTCAATTTTCATAATCTTCATCCACTAATCTCAAAATGCAGCCATGCCCAAGCAGGTACTTTAATTTTAGTTAGAGTTAAAAATTCAAAATATGATGTTGGATTTGAATTTTTATATGATATGTATCTATTTCTTATCTATTATTATTGCTATAGAAAATATATGAGTTAGCATAATCCATAAAGAGTACTTAATTAGTTGATTTGGGGAATTTTAGGTGATCCACTATTCCTCTTAAAAGATGAATAACAAATTAATAATTAACACATATATGTAATATGTAATATGTCATTATGTTGCGTTGCTAAGAGAAAAGTTAAACAATATTACTACAAAATATATAGGTAGTTACTTTATGATTATATTAGTAAGATAATATTTAATTTACAATTTCAATTGATAACTGATAGAAGCAAATTACAATCGATACCTTTTTACACCCAGTTGATAGTAGCTTGAAAGTCGTATTAATAATTTAATTGGATCTTGTTTTGCAGGATTTTTTATAAATCTATATAAATTGGGATGGATAAGTTTATCATTAGACCAAAATATGGAAAACCAAGCTCTAATGCTACTATTCCACTCGTTCCTTCATCCATACCTTCAGAAGTTCAAAGAGCTACTACTCCTTCAAATATCAAATTTACATATTTGAAAGCCAACCCGGCAGAAAGAAGGCCTATAGTAGAATATGATGCTAATATACATGACAAAATTAGAAGATATTATATTCAAAAGGGGCTTTGTCAACCTAAGGATCATATTTTTTCAAAAACTCAATTTGGGAAGAAGAAAATTAAAATGCGTAAATTTCATCCCGGTTGGTTCAAGGGTCCATATTTCAAGTGGTTAGAGTACAGTGTATCAAAAGATGTTGCATGTTGTCTGTGTTGTTACTTATTTAAAAATGAGCATGAAGTTCGCGGAAATATGGCGGATATTGCTTTTACGTAAAATGACTTCAAGGGTTGGAACAAGGCTTTGGAGAGATTCGAAACTCATATTGGAGAGATTAATTGCATCCACAACAAGTGTTTCAACATGATGGTTGACTTGATGGATCAATCACAATCTATTCGCACATCTTTTGACAAGTATTCTGAGAAAGAAAAAATGAATCTCGACGTCGCTTGAGTGCTTCAATCGATGTAGCAAGGTTTCTTTTGAGATTGGGATTGTCATTCCGTGGTCATAATGAGAGTGTATCATCTACAAATAGAAATATATTTCTTGAGATTTTGCGTTGGTATGAAAACATTGATGAGGATGTTGGGAGCATTATTTTAGAAAATGACCCAAAAAATGAAATGATGTGTTGTTCGAAAATTCAAAAAGATATTGTTGATGCTTGTACAAAAGAAATAATTAAGGTTATCATGGAAGACTTAGATGGTGATTATTTTGGGATACTAGTTGATGAGTCAAAAGATATATCACATAAGGATCAAATGACACTTGTTCTGCGATATGTTGACAAAAAAGGTAAAGTAATAGAGCAATTTGTTGGCGTTGTCCATGTTAGTGATACATCTGCACGATCATTGAAGGATTCAATCTATTCTTTTCTTTTAGATCACTCACTAAGTCCGTCCCAAATTCGTGGACAAGGTTATGATGGTGCAAGTAACATGCAAGGTAAACTAAATGGTCTTAAGAGTTTAATTTTGAATAATACTCCATCTGTTTATTCTACTCATTGTTTTGCTCACCAGTTACAGCTGACACTCGTGGCTCTTGTGAAGAAGAATTCAGAGGTGGATGATTTTTTTTTGTTTAGCTACTGATGTGTTAAATATTGTTGGCGCATCTTATAAGTGCAGGGATTTACTCAGACAACATCAAGCTGCAAAGTTAAAAGAGTTGATCATTTCTGGTGAAGTACATATAGGACGAGGACTAAATCAAGAACGTGGACTTCAACGGCCATATGACACTCATTGGGGTTCTCACTGTAAGACATTAAAGAACTTCATTGACATATTTTCATCAATTCTTTATGTTCTTGGATTTGATGCACGTGAGTTCCCAAATTATCTTGATAGACTTACTGCTGAAACTCTTGAGAATATGATTAAGGGATTTGATTTGCTTTTATGCTACACTTGATATTAAAATTTCTAATGATAACAAATTATTTGAACTCCTCATTACAAAATATGGATCAATATATTGCCAATGCTCTAGAACTGCTCAATACTACAAAGCAAGAGGTGCAAAGAATGAGAGATAGTGGATGGAGCTCATTACTAGATGATATCTTTTATTTTTGTAATAAATATGAAATAGCAATCCCAAAAATGGATGCTCGCTACATTCCTGGTAAGTCGAAACATAGAGCTCTTAATGTTACATATTCTCATCATTTTCAGGTTGAAAGATTTAATGTTGTTATTGATTTGCTACTTCAGGAGCTTAATAACCATTTTGATATTGTGAGTACTGACTTACTTCTTGGTATGGCTTATTTACATCTTGCTAAGTCAATTGGTAATTTTGATAAGAAAAATATAATGAGATTGACTGAATATTATCCGAATGAGTTTGACAGCAGCGAACTTCGAGATCTTAGTTGTCAGCTTGATACTTTTATAGCACATGTTCAAGGTTCTGATAAAAAAAAATTAATATGAAGGAAATTACTGATATTTCTAAAGTATTGGTTGAATCAGAATTGCATCAGACCTGGCCTCTTGTTTATTTGCTCATCCAGTTGACTCTCATTCTTCCTGTTGCTACTGCTTCTATAGAACGAGCTTTCTCTTCCATGAACTACATTAAAAATAAACTCCGCAATAGCATGGGTGATGAATTTTTAAATGGTTGTTTAGTTTTCTACATAGAGCGTAAGATATTTGAAACTATAAGTAATGATGCTATTATTCATCATTTTCAAAATATGAAAAGTCGTCGAGCACAGTATGATTGTATGAAACTTGTGACTGAAAGCCTTTTTTTGGCAATAGTAATATTAATTGTACTTTTATTTTAATATTGCATTTAAATAGTTATATATTTATATTAGGTCATCATTAGCAAATTACGTTTTAAAAAATTTTTTAGCACCCACAACCTTAAAATCCTGGGTCTTCCACTAGCACCCACCAGATTAGAAGAAATGGAAATTTTGCGATGGCGTGATATATAAGCTGCTTGAATTCGTCATATATGCGTGTAATGCAATGCACACCAAGATATCTATTTGTAATAATTTTTAAACCCTGGTTTGAAAATCTAGTTTTTTTCGATCAAACAGTGTTTTTTTGTTTATAAAAAAAATATACAAGCTGTTACAGGGAAAAGGTTTTTAGCGTAGCCACTGAAGGAGCACTAGTGGAACTATTCAATGGTGTTTTTTTCTTGATATACTAGGGTATGGCTATTAAGAGAATTATATTTATTTTGATTGTTACTTAAAATATATAGTACGACATAGTTTGATTTCATGATTTGATAATTATGTAAATTCTTATTTTATGTAATTATTAATTTGGTAGTATGTTATGGTTTGCTATTTTTTTTAATTATGTTCTTGTTTAATACTGCATATTCTTATTTTACTCTTTATCTTATACTAGTATATCTTACCACGCCATGGGTCATGGGATTTTTCAAAGGTTTCCATCTGACCACCAACAATCATATGGAACTTCTAGTGCTTTGGGAGGGCCTACAACTTGTAGAAGAATCTAATTTCACCCCTATTGAAATAAATGTTGATTCTTTAGAAGTAATTCTTATGCTGGCAAAAGATAACTCAATGTATAATGATATTTTTGATGATTGTAGGTCAAGGTTAAAAAGGTTAGGCAACCCGCAAGTGTTACACTGCTATAGATAAAAAAAAATGGGGTGGTGGATACTATGACTAAGCTGGGAGCCAATTCAGTTATCCAACGGGGGAGCATGTTTTTTGAAGTTCCACTCATGTCTGCCCGGAACATTGTGTGGGCAGACATTGCGGGAACTCATTTTGTTAGATTGATTAAAACTAACTTGGAGCATTCTCAAGATGAATTGTAAACGTCTTTTGTACTAAACCCAGATTGATGTTGGGATAAACTATTATTTTGAATGCATGCCTATTAACCAAAGAAAAAAAGTTAAGAATCTAAAAGCACTTCTTAACAAATAATACATTGATACAATAAAATATCTAGTCTAGTATTATAGAATTCTAAGTATTATAGCTATTTAATTAGTTTTTCAAAAATAAATAATTATTAATATTTTTGAATAAATACAATAGGAGATTTAAGTAGAAATCACACTATATAATAAAATATAACTTCTTATTTTTGTAAAATCAAATAATAGGTTACAACTTATTTAAGTTTTCATAATTAATATTAAAATATATCATATACTTTAATGCTTATTTTAACATTAGGTCAAACATATTCTCTTAGATTAAATCACTAATTTTAATATTTTTTTTCTACTTTATTTAAAAATTATACATGAGAGTAGATTAAAATTATAAATCTATTTATTAACATTTTTTATTAAATCAAATGAAGCGATAAAGGATACTAATCCATACATAAATAATTTTAAATACATTTAAATTTATTTTATGGGTGTTTAACAAAATAAAATAACGACCTATTGGATGATCATTTTAATGAATCATAATATTAAAGGATTGATTTTATGTCTTGTCATATATACGTTAAAAATAGGAGACCAATTTAATATAGTAAGCAAGAAATTTCTTTTAAAGTGATTTGTCTACTTGGTGAAGACATTTACCGTCTCAAATAAAGAGAATCAAAAGAATTAACAAAAGATAATTTGATATATATGTAGTAATTTAACATAAGGTAGTTAATACTACATTTCAAATAAGTTGTTTAAAATAATTTTAACAGGTGATTAGTAAATAATTATGTTTTCATTGATTTTATGTATTGTAAATCTTTGTAATGATATGTATCATTTGGATTTTTGAAATTATGAAGGAATCACTTATTGTATTTGATAGATAAACACATATTCGATATTTAAGAATATTTTTTTTTATTTTAATGTAATACAGTAATAGTTATTTTATGCAATTAAATGTATGACCAAAATTAAGTTCACTTTTTTATCTTTTATGAAACATATGTGAGTATTTATACATCCTCCTATAAACTACATCTCTCTTTATTTCAGTTTATATCATTTTGATTAAACATCAAATTTAAGATACATGGAAAAACTTCGTAATATCTCAAATTATCTTTAAAATAAATAAATTTTAAATAGAAGAGTCTACATTTGTGGACCTTTTGACAAATAAATGAAATTCAACATGACTAAAATACTGATACTATTATAAAATTTTAACCAAATAAAAATGTCAATTCATTTTTAAAACTGATTAAAATGAAAAATATATTATTTGAATTGAGACATAGGATGTATTAAAATAGACACTCTGATATACAACAACAACAACAATAACATACCCAGTATATTCCCACATAGTGAGGTCTGGGAAGGGTAGAGTGTACGTAGACGATACCACTACCATAGGTGAAGTAGAGAGGTTGTTTTCGATAGACCCCCAACTTAGAACTGATAATAGTATAACAAATACGAAAGATAAGTTCATATAAACTAGTATGGTATGCAAATTATACTAACACCGCTAGCAACAAGATAATACTACAACCACAAGATAATAATAATCATAGACATCACACAACACCACAAATAAGAAACTACATACACAAAAGAACGCTCTCTTACTGTTACCGAAACACTCTCACCCCCTAACCCTCTACGCTAATCCTCGTCCTCCACTTCTTTCTATCAAGGGTCATATCCTCCGTAAGTTGTAACTACTCCATATCATTCCTAATCACCTCCTTCAAATATTTCTTCGATAAATAGACACTTTGATATAATGCATTCAATTTTTTCACTACATATTAAAATAAATTTATAGTTAAAGTGTGTGAGATCCCTGTAAAAGATTAAATTACTAATAACATTAAAAATATTCTAATGAAATGAGCATTATATCTATTTTTTCTTTTAAAATAGACTTGTAGTGGGGTCCGCATAAAAAATTATATGAAATATTAAGAAAATATGAAAAAAAAAAGTTATACCCTTGGTTATATTTGTAAGTGTTACCTTAAACATAATTTAATCATCAATAATTTTAGGCAAAAATAATAATGAATGTTACACTCAAAGGTAACTTGTTTATTCCATAAATTTATTTAAGATGAGAGAAAACTCGTCTGGACACCACGATTGAATAACAACAACAAACCCAGTGTATTCCCACCTAGTGGGGTCTGGGGGGGGGGGGGGGGGGGGGGGGGGGTAAGATGTACGCAGTCCATACCTCTACCTCTGAAGAAGTAGAAAGGCTGTTTCCGATAGACCCCCGGCTCAAGACACGAGACACCACACAAATATAAAGTAACGCACAGAACAGGATTTCATAACGTAAATACGGCACCCATAAGTAGTAGGAAACATCGGAAAGCACCCAGATTCGTAATAAAACATGGAACACCGAAAGCATAACAAGAAGAAGAATAGAAAATAGGAATAAAATAAGAATAGGAAGAATAACAGGAATAAAACACCCACCAAATATTTCCCTACCCTAACGCCCCAAACTGACCCTAGTTTTCTGCCCTAATTCGCGCCCTCCAGACCTTCCTATCTAGGGTCATGTCCTCGGTGAGTTGTAGCTGTTCCATATCCCGCCTAATCACCTCACCCCAGTACTTCTTCGGCCTCCCCCTCCCCCGCCTAAAACCATCCAACGCTAGCCTCTCACACCTACGGACAGGGACACCACGATTGAATAAAATGTCTAAATGGAACAAACTTCAAATATAATTTCTCTTTAAATTTTAAATTATTCTTCCCACTTGATTCAAGTATATCATTTAAATTTATGTTTAATAAAAAATTATCACATAAATTCGCTTATATCATAATAAAGTATGAAAAAACTTCACTACTTAAATTACTTTTTAAGGTTTGACAAGTTATAATTTAAAATTATTTTAGATATCATGAAAAAATTCAGTTTGAAATTATTTTTGATTGATGTGAACAGTACATAGATGAATTAACGTCTTGTAGATGTTTGTTACTCCCTCAATTTCAAAGATAAATGCCTATTTTTTGAATTTGTTTAAAAAAGAATGAACTTTTTTTTTATAATACTTTAATTTCAACTTTTCACGTGTTATGTTTAGAACCACATGACAAATGACAGTAAACAACAACAATAATATATAGTGATGTTGCTTCATGAATTTTTTTTTTATGAAGGTTGCTCCATGAAGTTCTCCCAAAGGTTTCGATTCTGCACCGCCAAAGATTAAACCAAAGAAAAAATTCACCACAGACAAGATACATTAAAAAGAAGAATGTGGCGATCAAGCACATTTCTTTTTTGAAATGACAAAAACGCCTAAAAACATATTTAACCTTGTATATGAGCTATAATACGCCAAAAAGAAAAAAAAAAGTTGACAATTAACTTGATTTTATCCACACAAAAGAAAAATAAATAATGTGTATAAATTCACTAACAAATATTTTTACTTCGAACTCCATCTTTCGTCTTGAATAAAATTAAAAGCAATTGCAGTTGAATCGCACTTTTAACAACAATTTATTTACATGAACTAATCTACTTTAATTGTCTTGACTCTTAACAACAATGCATATCTGTTAGGTTGCTACATTACTTTGTACTTCCTAAATGATCAATGTGCTATCAAAAAATTAATCAAAATCTTTCAACCAAAACTAAATCCTAAATGCGTAGGACATAATTCAAATTTACATAAACATATGCGAGGATACATTGCCAAACTTGATGATAAACGCAAAACATAATAAATGAATAAATCATGTACGTTTATATTCAAAAAATAATACAGATACACATGCCTTCGGAGCCTTGAATTTCTTTTATTTATTGAATTTATATTTTTGATGAAAAATTCTTTTATTTTTTAAAAAAATTATCCTTTGAAGAGACAACACAAAATAATACTAAGCCAATTTAAAATTTAAATGACTATAATTTTTTGACATACAATTATTAGAATGTCATGGTATATCACCAGTTACATCTATCATGTTTCGTCCATTTAATGTTAAAGGTACTTCTTTTCGACTTCAAATCCAAATAAGAATACAAAAGATAATGCACATAATTTACTCTTATCAAATATCAGCATGATAATACATTATTATAATTTATGTGCCTATTTTAAAAAAGAAATTATTCTTTGAAGGGACAACAAAAAATAATACTACACCAATTTAAAATTGAAATGGCTACAATATTTTGACATAGAATTATTAGGATGTTGTGGTATATCGTCAGTTACATCTATCATATTCCGTCCATTTAATTTTAAAAGTACTTTTTCAAATTTGAACCCAAACAAGAATGTAAAAGATAATGCACATAATTTACTCTTATGAAATATCAGCATGATAATATATTATTATGATTTATGTGCTTGTGTATTATTTTAGTGTGCAAAAATAGGAAAATTAGGATGTCATTGAGGTTGTAGGGATTATGTGGGTTGTTTGGGTCCGTTTGATGTGAAGTACTAATACAAATAGTTTCAAAATAAAATAATAGTTCCGAAATAAAAATTTTGGTGATTTGTTTGGTTACCTAATTTTGGATAACTTATCCTGATACTAACAAATAGTACTGGAATAAGTTATCCAATATATTTTATGGTATAACAATCCCAACCTAATTTATCCTTAGGATAAAGCCATGAAAAGATACAATTATCCTCCAAACTATTGATTATCATTTTTCACACACACGCACATACATATATACATATTACTATACATATAAGGGAGGATCTCCCTTTTTGGTAGTCCTCACAAACTTTTTAATGCAATTAAATAGCTACACATGTTTACTTATTTTTCATACATATTCTTACATTTGTACTTATTTATTATTTTATGATATTTTTATTTGAGACTTTGTAATTGAATCATACATAGTATTCTTTTTTTTTTATAAATTTGTTCTTGTTCCTTATTAGATTACTTGTTCTTTTTTACTTTTTTCTTATATTAAAAACTAATTACTTTTCTTTCTTATTTACTTTAGTAAATCACGAAAGATGTATAACTTTTTTCACATTATTATTATTATTATTATTATTACTACTACTACTATTATTATTATTACTATTATTATTGTTGTTGTTATTTTTATCAAGCAATTAAGTAAAGTATGAATAGATAAATTTAAATTTTTAAAACATAATTGATAAGGATTTCATATATTTTACCCTTAATATATTAAATTCTTAAGTTATTTGTCAAGTCAAAGAAACAAGTAAAAAGAAATTGAGAGAATACCTTTTATTTTTGCTTGATCCTTGTACTAAAATTAAATTTTCTTGAGAGAATACTCTTTTCTCTTTTTTTTTCTTGACCCTTGTACTAAAAATAAAATTTTCTTTTTGCTTATTATTTTAGCAAATAAAGAAAGATTTTATTTTTTCTATCAATGTTACCTTATCATTAACTATACAACATAATAGTTGTCAATCATATACTTTCAAATCATAATTATCGAGATAAATAAACAAACTACTATTATACAACTTCTTATTAATAGAAGTACCAAATCAATAAATGTAAAATAAAATGAAATGGATAGAATGCATATTTATTTTTTTACATTTTAATAAAATTTGTGCAATTTTGAAGTTTAATGGTATTTTCAAGACTATGAGAATACATGAAGCTTGGAGATGGAGTACGATGATTCCGCTTTATAAAAACAAGGGTGACATTCAGAGTTGCAACAACTACAGGGGTATTAAGCTGTTGAGTCATACTATGAAGATTTGAGAGAGAGTACTTGAGCGGAGATTAAGGAGGGTTGTATCTGTTTCGGAGAACCAGTTCGGATTTATGCTTGGTCGTTCAACGATAAAGGCAATCCATTTGGTGAGGATATTGGTGGAGCAGTATAGAGAAAGGAAGAAGGACTTACACTTGGTGTTCATCGACCTAGAAAAGGCATATGATAAAGTTTCGAGGGAGGTGTTTAGAGGTGTTTAGAGGTGAGAGGGGTTCCAATGGCGTACACCAGAGTTATTAAGGACATGTATGGTGGATGGAAGACCAGGATGAGGACCGCAGGAGGAGACTCAGACCATTTTTCGGTCGATACAGGGTTCCATCAAGGATCGACTCTTAGTCCGTTCCTGTTTGTGATGGTGATGGACATGTTAACGCGGAGTATTCAAAGGAGAGGTGCCTTGGTGCATGCTATTTGTTGATGATGTAGTGGTGAATGATGAGATGCGGAGGGGCATGAATGACAAATTGGAGGTTTGGAGGCAAACCCTTGAGTCGAAGGGGTTCAGGTTGAGTAAGTCTAAGACGGAGTATTTGGAATGCAAGTTTAGTGACTTGAGGCAGGAGGATGATGTGGTGGTGAGATTGGACCCCCACGATGTTTGTAAGAGGGATAGTTTTAAGTATCTTTGGTCTTTGATCCAGGGGAATAGTGAGATTGATGAGGATGTCACCAATCGTATTAGAGTAGGTTGGATGACTTGGAGGCTCACCCCGGGGGTACTGTGTGATAAGAAAGTACCTCTTAAGCTTAATGGCAAATTCTATAAAGTGGTAGTCCATTTGGCTATGTTGTATGGCCGGAGTGTTGGTTAGTCAAGTACTCACATATCTAAAAAGTGAGGGTGGCAAAAATGAGGATGCTGCAGTGGATGTGTGGACTTACTAGAGGGGACATGATTAGGAATGAGATTATTCGGGAGAAGATGGGAGTAGCATCGGTGGAGGACAAGATACGGAAATGAAGACTAAGATGGTTTGGTCATGTGATGAGGAGGAACGCGGATGCCCCAATGGATAGGTGTGAGAGACAAGCGTTGGATGGCTTCAGGAGGAGTAGAGGTAGGCCAAAAAAATACTGGGGGGAGGTGATCAGACATGACATGAAGCAGATGCAGCTTACTGAGGACATGACCCTAGATGGGAAGGTGTGGCCGTCACAGATAAGGGTAGAAGGCTAGCGGAAGGGTGTGGGTTATAGCAAGCTACCAGGAGAGATCTTGTGAGCCGTGTTAGTAACTTTAGATCTGTGTCTATAGGTTTCTATGGCGTCGAGTATGTGTTACTTATACGTGGGTGTCCCTTTTATATTTTCTCAGTTGCTATCTACTTATTTCGTGTTGTTGTATCTCTCGTATTTTCGTATTGCTTTGATTTAATTTTTATTGTTCCTTACGCCTTTTCTGTTATGTAATCCATCTTCTTGTTTCCTATTCTTTATCTTGAGCTGGGGGTCTATCGGAAACAACCTCTCTGTTTCTTCGAAGGTAGCGGTGTGAATTTCGTATATCTTATCCTCCTCAGACCCCACTTTGTGGGAACACACTGGGTTTATTGTTGTTGTTGTTGTGCAATTTTGAAGTTAGTCTTATTTTCAACCAGACCATCTATTATTTTTTAATAATACTTATTATCTTTTTGAGTGTGTTTGGTATAATCGTTTCTTCAATTAAAAACATTACTTTAAAAATATCTTTTGAAAAAATTAGTAGGTGTTTTTACTTTTTTACTTATACTTGGTATGTAAATAAAATATTATTTAAAAATTATTTCTATATAATTTAGATAAGTACTATGAAAAATGAGGTATGAACTGACAGAGACGGGGGTCATGGTAGGGTGAAAACGGGGTGTATTGAAGAGCGAAGGCTCAATGAATGTGAAATGTAAAATATAATTTTTCTACTTCCACAAAGCCATTTTTATAAGTCTAAAAAGACTTATTTTCTAGAGAAAATATTTTTTTCCAACAATCTATCAAATATGATTTTTTGTAAAACATGCTGAACACATCACTTTGTCTATTCATATTTGTTAATTATCCTTCATATTTCCTTTTTTTCATAAATAAAGTCCTGTAAAAGTTATCCACATATAATGAAATGACTTTAGTAATCATAGTAATTACCAGACAAGAATAATCAACATATCACTAAATTAAATTAATTATCTAATAGAAAAATGTTATTTAAGTTATACTTTTTCTAAAATTAAATTTTATATTCTTTATCATGAGCTTGGGCCCGAACTTAGCACGGGCCTTATGCAACTAGTATATATATATATATATGTGTGTGTGTGTGTGTGTGTATGTGTATTACTTTACTACTATATATAAGAGAGAAGGTGAGATTTTGGTAGTCTTCACATCAATTTTTTTTGTCAATTTTATCCCTCATTTAAATTTTTAGTTACTCTACTAATTTTTATTTATTTTGGTAAATTTGAACAATTATATGAGTTTATTAAATTCTACAAAAGTGACAAGTAATGAAAAATGATAGCGACACCATAAAAATTATTTGTACAATCAAATTCAAAATTGATCCAAGGGTTTATTGTCTTTCTATTTTGTAGTTATGTTTATTAGTCTTGTTTCAAATTTTCATTTTTCCTAACAAATTTATAATGGACATGTAATTAAAGTATCTTGATATTCCCTCTCTAACTTCATATATGTTTACTTATTAAATAAAAAATTATTTTTATATTTAGCTAAAAATATTTAAAAATTTAATTTTAAAAAAAAATCAATTTGACTCTCCAAATATTAATGATAATAAATAATGAAAAATGAGAGTAATTGTTTTTCATTTTTTGATATGAATTGTTTTAACAAAAAATAAAATCATCAACATTTTATAGAATTTAAGACAAAATGAGTAATTTAACATGAAATATTAAAGCTTAATACACGTTTAAAAAATATCAACATAAATTTCTTAACATCTATTTTTAGAAAAAAGAAACTAATAAAACTTTAAAAAATTAGTAACTTTTTAATTTCCTTTGTATTGTTTAATATGAAGGGAAATAATTAAGTTAAATAAGGTGAATGGTATTTTTATAAACAAACTACCTATTTTTAAAAAGAATGCAATGCACATTATTTAGTACTACAAATCAAACAACCACTAAAAAGTAATACCAGGATAACTAATTTCAATACAACTAATCCTAGTATAACTAATTCCAGCATAACTTGTTTCCAACCAGACGGCCCCTTAGTGTTTAGGCTAAAAGTTATTAATTTTTTGAGTTTTTTTATATTTTTTTTTATTTTGTATTTTTTCTGAATCATAAATAAAATGATAATAATAATAATATTTACAATTATTCCATGTATCTTAATAGATATTTTACATTATATTTCAATTCTGAAATATCCTAAGCTGGGGGTCTATCAGAAATAACCTCTCTACTTCTTCGGAGGTAGCGGTATGGACTGCATACATTTTACCCTCCCCAAACCTCACTTTGTGGAAATACACTGAGTTTGTTGTTGTTGTTGTTGTTGTTTATCAATTCTGAAATATTTTGGATATGGATAATGATAAAAATTGAATGATATTTAGTTTTGAATGTAGTAGGGATAAAATTGAGAAGTTGTAAGATAAAATTGAGAAGTTGTAACTACTTTGAATTCTCTTAAATTTGAATATTTTAAATTTGTATTTGAAGAAAGTAACTGAATGTTTTAGTTAGTTGTAATTCTTTAAAAATGATTATGTAGTTTCTATATTGTTGAAGAAATGTCTTGAAATTAGATCACACTGATGTAATAAATGTCTAATTATCATCAATTGCGTCTATCATATTCTGTTCATTTAATTTTAAATATGCTCCGTTTTGACATCGAACCCAAATGAAAATGCAAAAGACAAATAAAAAATTGATGTTACATTCAGATTAGCTAATATTGATAATGAACATAATTTGCTCTATATCAAATATAAAAATGATAATACATTATTATAATTTATATCAACAAATATTACCCATTTTTCCTTCCTCACAGTGTATATGTCTTTGTATATATTAAAGACGGTATTTAACCTATTCCTTACATTAGTCGAATTGTAAAGATTCAACTTAAATTGATATTGCAACATGATAATCACAATGATAAATTTGAAAAGATATTTTTCTTTAATTTAAATTCATAAATTTTAAGATAATAAAAAAAAACTAAACTAATCTATTCATCGAGAAAGACTTGAAAATAAGCTATTCATTATCTTTATTAGCAAAATCATATGACTACATCAAATAGCCTCAGTATACTTTAATTAGAAATAATCATCAACATAAAATGTAATAATAATAATAATAATAACAATAATAATAATAATAATAATAATAATAAAAAAAAACTAGTAAATTTTATATTAAATAAGCATTAATAAATTATATAAAAAATTGTAAGGAATAAATTCTAGTTATTTCACATATAAAGCAATAATGAATTATATAAAGAATAACATTTCATAATATATTTGTAGAATACTTTTTTTATATTAGAAATATATATAAATATATAAATACTAACTGAATAAATAGTCAAAATTCATAAGTTAGGAATCCTAACTTATCACTTGTGGTTTATAAATCATACACTATAAATTTATTCGAACGGGTTCTAATTAAATAAAATTACTTATCTTCAGAAAAAATTTAGAATAACGCAAAAAGAGTCTACAAATGTGCTATAAGTGTAATTCATTTTGCTAAATGTAATTGCTTTTATGATATCTAAAATATAAACAATAACAATAATATATATAAATACATTTTGTGAAGACAATTGAAGATATTATTTATGTATTTAAAGATCTAAATCATTGAGTTAAGACTTGATCATAACTCTTTTGTTATAATTTTTATTTGTTTAGTTTTGCCCTTTTGAATCTTCAAATGCGGGCATATATATAAAAAAATTATAATCATTGTTGTGACAATCGAATCTACTTTCTTTTAAATTCTCGAACATTTTTATCAAGTGCCCCATCAATTCTAAACTACAAATATTTGTATACGATAATTTTATTATCAGTAAAGAATCTAATGATTCACCTGAATTCTTTCCTCTTAATAGTAATTTAAAACCCTATAACAAAATAAAATTTTACTATCGAATTTATCCTTTTCAATAGAGTCACTAATATAACAAATATCTTTCAATTTAAGATATTAAGTTAAAATAAATCATTATAATTTAAATCTGGAAGAATCCTTAAATTATGTTAATCAATCATATCAATATTAATCCAGAATAGCAACATATGTAAAACATGCTCCATGCTTTGAATCACTGTATATCCCAACTCTGTTGGGTTCGATTGAATCAATTGTGGCATATAATCCAGTTTATTTTAATACTCAGCCAATTTACAGTTATCACTATCTTATGTCAATATACTTAATGGTTTAACATTAAATGTGAAAACGCATGGTTATAATTATGCACTTGGTTCTGAACTTATAAGTTTGTCATGTAGAATTTATTATAAATTATTGTCTACGTTAAATCTCAGATATAAACTATTCGATATATCAGAGCAAACTATTTTGATCAAAATCAATTTTGCAAAGTCCAAAGTCACCACCAGAAAACCTACCGGTGGGATGAGATTAATTTCCCTGCTTCTTGGACTTTAAATTCAGTTATACCTCCGATTTAGATTACTGATAATTTGACGAATAAAGATTTTTCGCATATTACTCAAAATTTGGATAGTAGGATTTGTATTCAATTTGATGACCAGCATACTGTTTATAACAGACATTTATTTTCTCAAATTCAGTCTAAGTTATTACCTGTTGTACAACATATTTCTTCTATAGAACCATTATGTGGTCCATCTCAAAATCGTGCAACTTCTTTGCATATTATTAATACTGCTTCTTCATAATTTGTCAAAAAAGGTAAAAACTAATCCTCAAACGAATGTTGTTCAAGATAATGATAATATCTCTAATAGAGATATCCCAACTGCTTCTGAAATGAACTTTAACCCTAATGATAATTGATGAATCCACATCAAATCAATTTTAGTCTAGGATTCCTGACAAAGAGTTATATTCAAAAGAAAATTTTTAATAATAAATAAAACCAATTTAGAACTTGATTTTTTGAGACATATAGTTGAGAAGAGTTAAACATCATTTCTCAACAATTTTATGAAATATTTGCATTGTATAATCAAATTATGTATTTTGTTCCTTGGTTTATAATCACTTATTTACCTTTATACATAAAGATTTTAGAAAGGTCTTATCGGGATGCTAATAGAATGATTGTTAAAGCCATTCACTCGCCCCAAACACCTTTTGTTTTGCCGAATAGTACATGTATTACTTTTTCTGCTTTTTAGAAATTCATTGATAATGAAGTTGCAAAGATAAACACTGCCAAAATCAATAACTTGATTTCTCAAAATAATTATTTGAGTTTGTATGTTAAAGTTTTAGGGAAACATATCAATTCTCTTGATAAAAAACTCGATGAGTTAACTGATTTGATTAAAAAATGAGTACTAGCCAGAAATCTACTCACATTGGCTCCTCTTCAGGAAACAAGCCAGAGATTCAAACTATTTATGCTAGTATTGAACGACCTCTTGATATTCAGGAATTTCAATTTAATTCACCTTTAAAAGATTTAGAAAACTTATTGATAAAAAGCTTTCTGGTTTAAGTGCTAAACCTATTAATTTGTCAAATAATTTTGCTGATCAAATCGAAACTACTCCTGATTTGAAAACTCAGACTTGGTCAGAGCATAATAAGCTTAGAGGTATGGTTAGAAAAAAATCGAATAAAAATTCTAAATATGCTGATTCACCGCGTATGAAAATATACTACTATCTGCAATCTACTTCTTAAGATATTTTAATCGAGGAATGAGATTCGAATCAGATAATACGTCTTATAGTGATTCCGATATTTATGAATGCAATATTAATGGACTGACTGATAGGAAATTGACTATTCTTATGCATTGTATGATGATGTATGCAACTATATGCAAAAATTTTAGTGATAAGAATACTGATAGAATTATTTGCAGAATGACAAATGCAGGTTTTACTGGCCAACTCCGTGGCTGATGGAATAATTTTTTAACTCTTGAACAGAAAGTTGCTATTGCTAATGCTAGAGCTACTAACACCGGAGTTGATAACTTAGGTATGGTCCTAGTTAAAAACAGAGAAGATGTTGTTTATACCCTTGTTCTTATGATTTTAGAACATTTCAATGGTAGATTTGCCAGTCAGTATGAGAATGTCCATACTCTCCTAAATGATCTTCGATGTAAGACTTTAGGTGAATTTAGGTGGTAAAAAGATATCTTTTTGAGTAGGGTTATGAAACTATCCAAAAATAGGCTTGCTTACTAGAAGACTAAGTTTATAAATGGCCTTCCTCCCTTATTTGTGGAAAGAGTTAGAAAAGTCCTTAGAGAACCCTTCGGTGAAGTCCCTTGGGAAAACTACACCTATTAAAAATTAATAGATGTTTGTACACAAGAAGGATTAAACTTGTGTAATGAGTTGAAACTGTCTAGACAACTTAAGACGGATAAGCTTAAAGAAAGATCTTAATTAAGAGATTTTTACACTTAGTTTGGGGTGCCTAAATCGACATCTTCTTCTAGGAGAAAGCAACCTAGATACCATAGATATTCTAACCAAGACAGACCATATAAGAAAAAGAGATCTAGATATAGATCCAAAGAAGAGCGTGAAGCTAAGAAAGCTCATCGTAAGTTTCCTAGATTTGCAAAAAATAGATCCAAATGAGATCTTGCTGATATTTAGTACTACAAATATTGTAAGTTTGGTCATATTGCTCTAAATTGTAAGCTTCAAAAGGTGAAGTCTTTAGGACTTGAGGATGAATAACATGATAAAGTTTATGGCTTGTTATACACTTCTGAATCAGAATCATATTATAATTTTGAGTTAGGATCTGAAGCTGATGTTGATTTACTTGATTTACCTGATAGTGATAAAAATATTGATGTTGTTTGTTCTAATTGCAAAGGTGATACCTACACTTGTGATGGTGAATTTTATAAATTACAATCTAATTTAAAGATCTAAATATGAGAACTATCACATCTGATAATGTTTAGAACTTTTGAAAGAAGTTTCTGATGAGAAATTTCATGAAAAAATTATAAATTTATCTACTAATTCAAAATCCACTACTTCTAATATTGCTGATAGCAATTATCCTAGTCGCAAGAAAAAATTTAAGTATTTTGTGCCTTATTCTTTGGCAGAAATCAATAAATGTCTTGCTAAGAACTCTGCTCCAAGAAGGGATACTTCTTTTGATGATTTAAAAATTGAAGTTGAAAACTTGAAAAGAGAGATTAAATCTCTTAAATAAAAATTAAATAATTTGTGATCAGAGAATTTTTCAAATAGAGAAAAATATTTTCTCCCACTATTTTCAAAGGAAAAGACATTAGTCCTGAGGAAGATGATATTCTTCAAAAATCTCTTGATCTAAAGCATGATTCTTTTCTAGGAATGATGCAAATTATTACTTCTTATAAATGGTATATTAAGTACATTATTTTGATTAATAATCAGTTTTCTATAACTAATGTTGTTATGATTGACAGTGGAGCGGATGTTAGCTATATTCAAGAAAGATTAATCCCTACGGAATATTTTTAAAAAACTACTCATGTGGTTAAATCAGTATCTGGGCATGCTCTTGATATAGAGTATAAATTACCAAATGCTCATATTTGTCAAAACAAAATTTGCATTCCGCATTTCTTCTTTTTGATAAAAAAGCAACTATATCATCCAATCATACTTGAAATTCCTTTTACTAATGCTATATACTCTTTTACTCATCTTGATTCTAAAGGATTTATGGGTATATACAAGGATAAAGAGATATCTTACTCCTTTGTTACATATCACATATCTAGAGATATCAATGTTTTAATTAATACGAAACAGAAGCATGTTGATTCTCTACAACTTGAACTACTTAGCATGAATATTGTTAATACTTTACAATCTTCTAAGGTACAAGAAAAAATTAAATTAATTTTCGAACAAATGACTGTTGATATTTGTGCTAATCACCTAGTTCTTTCTGGAATAAAAAAAAGCATATTGTCACTCTTTCATATGAAGATAAATTTTTTGAGAATGATATTTTGATCAAATCACGATCTTATTAGATGAATATTGAATTAGTAGAATTCTACAAAAAGAAAATTGATAATTTATTACAAAAGGATTTGATAAAGCCTTCAAATCTCTTAGTCTTGTACTGCCTTTTATATTAATAACGCGGCAGAAAAGAAAGGTGGTGTTCCCAGGTTGGTAATAAATTACAAGCCTTTGAATAAATATTTAAAATGAATTAGGTATCCTATTTCATATAAAATAGATTTATTGTCTAGATTATGTGACGCCAATATATTTTCAAAATTCGATTTAAAATCTGGATATTGACAAATTCAAATATTTAAAAAGCATACTTATAGAACTGCTTTAATGTTTTATTTGGGCAATATGAATGGAATGTCATGCCGTTTAGTTTAAGAAATGCCCCCTCTAAATTTCAGAAAATTATGAATGATATTTTCAATCCTTATATGGAGTTCATCATTGTTTATATTGATGACATATTAGTGTTTTCAAAAATATTTGAATTGCATATCAAGCATATCGATATTTTAAAGAAAATTATGATACAAAATAATTTGGTGATATCTAAACCAAAAATGAGTTTGTTTCAAATGGATGTCAGATTCTTAGGACATAATATTTGTCAGAGAAAAATTACTCTCATACAAAGATCTATTGATTTTGCATTAAAATTTCCTGACGTTATTACTGACAGGACTCAACTGCAAAGATTTTTGAAAGCTTGAATTATATATCCCCTTTTTATAAGAATTTATCCCGTGAATTATCTCCATTATATGACAGGCTAAAAAAGAACTCTCAAGGTCCCTGGACGAATAGTCATACAAATCTGGTTAAACGTATTAAACAGAGTGTTAAATCTTTACCCTGTTTAACTCTTGCTAACCCAGCTTGGTAGAAGATTATTGAGACAGATGCGTCTAATATTGGTTATGGTGGAATACTAAAATAAGTTAATCCCCATGACAAAAGTGAATATTTGATAAGATTTCACTCAGCAAAATGGACTGAAGCTTAGAAAAAATATTCTACTATGGCTCATGAAATGCTGACCATTGTTAAATGTGTTTTAAAATTTCAGGATGATTTATATAATCAGAAGTTTTTGATAAAAACTAATTCTCAATCGATCAAATCCATGTTTGATAAAAATTTTAAACATGATACTTTGAAGTTGATATTTACAAGGTGGCAAACTCAATTAACCCTTTTTGATTTCAAGATCCAGTATAAAAGGAAAATTGATAACTCTCTCTTTAATTTTCTATCTAGGAAGTATCTTAATTAAAAATAATTTTTTATACTACTTTTCTTAGTGAAAAACTTTAATCACTATTTTAAAGGTGGTTCCATTATACAGAGAGTTAAAAAATCTTATAATCGACAAAATTATCCATGATATAATTGAAGCAGAATTTTCTTTACATGATTATGAAAAAAATAAAGAAGTATATAAATTGCATGACTAATATTTATCTGAGTAAAACTAATAATTATATGTGCAGTATGGACCTCCATAGTAAAGGGCCAGAGGAAGATGAAGAGAAAAAGCGAGAAGATCATCTCCAAAAGAATTATATTCTAAAAAATCGTCATACGGATGCTCATCTAAATCTCAAGGACCGTTATACGAATCCTCATCCAACTCTCTAGTTATACAAATTGGAAAAAGGAGTTTGATAAACTCAAAAGTATCTTAGCAGGGCGAATGTTCGTCATCTCCATCAATTTATCTGGAAGATATTCCAGAAGACAGTCCATTATACGGATATCTGTAGGCTTATTTAGCCGCTCAAAAGCAAAGTGATACATTTGGTTCAGTTGCCAACGAAGAGGACTCTGATGATATCAAGTCCTATGAAAAAATGATAAACAAATAAATTATATTTCTTGTTGAAAACTCTGAAATTCAGAGAAAAGATTATCCATGGAAGATAATCCAAAGGTATTTGATTAACGGATTAAATTTTCCATGTGACTCATACAAAATTTGTTCTTATTATGAGACTATTTTCACTTCTACAGTCAGTGTAGAATTTCAGCACTTTCCTTGTAACAACGTAGATGAGAAAGTTTATAACTTCTCAAAACTTATTATTAAGCAGATTATATCTATTGAGGAATGGGGAATGTCCACAATGACGAAAAGACAGATCAGTCTTAATAGATTCGAAATAAATTTTACCTACTGAGATTACATACAAGCCTTTAATAAATTGCTCTATTATAATAATGACTGACATAAACATACTTGATTTATGAAAGTCTGTGCAAAGATATTTGTAGAACCAACTCCTTACTAGTTTTTGAATTGGTGGTTACCACGGACCAACCATTAAGATCTTACCTGCCCCATTACTTAAGTTATACAAAGAATGATCTAAGATTTCACAAAAATTAAGTGTGTTATACCACGCAGATTATATCTGTTGTTTAGAAAAAATTGATCAAATTTATTTTTTTATCGAATTCTTGATCCCTTGGATACATAAATGGACCCCTAAATTGAAATTCACAGAAGAACAAATTTCGTGTTTATATCAGATATATTATAATAATTTTTGAGATAAATTAATGATAAAAAATTCAAACACTAAAGAATTATATGGACAAGAACTCTTGCATTCTATTCAAAATAAAATCCATGAGTATTCAGCATCTCCCCAAAAGAATATAATTGAGGACAGTTCGATTAAGCACATTACTAGAATAATATCCGCACAAGTCAGAGATAAAGATAAAATGATAGCAAGATATTTAGAATAAGTAAAAAGAAATTTACTTCAATCTCTTAATCAAAATGATAAGTTAGACACTTCGTTGAAAAGTGTGACAAGCAATGATACTGCAGAGGAAGATTTTCAAGACTCTCAGCTCATACCCTCGGATAAGATGCTATCTGAAGACGCCATTGAATAGATAAAACGATTCATTAATCATATAAAAGGAAAGGATAAAATATAAATAGTAGATACACTGTATAAGGGTCTCGGATATGGAACCCAATTTTACTGTGCATAGATTTCTTTTGTTTTCTTGTTTTTCTATATATAGGAACTTTCATTTGTACAGGAGGACAAGTTCCCTTAAGCTCAATTGTAAATTTTCTCTCTCTTGTAAATTTCTCTCATTATAGTGAATAAAAGATCACCTTTTAATATTGTTTCGGTCTTTGCTTCGGCCTTCCAAGGTATTAATTCTTATATTATTTTGAGTCTTTACTTATTACTCTCTCTCTCCTTAGCCGTGACTATGTCCATCTAAGAGATCAATATCTATGTTGAAATATAACTTCTCTTGCATAATAATCACGAAAAATTCAAATTCTATCAAAATATGAATAAATTTTATTTAGTTTCTTGACTTGGTGTCGAAATAGTGTTATAGTTGAATTTAGTGTTGCTTTTGTTGACTTTGCCTTAGTGGTTCCGTCTAGCAAGCCGTGACTCTTAAGTCCATTAAAGTTATTGAAAAAACGATGACTTCTTTCACGGTTAGAACCGCTAGACACATGAGCTCAACATAAGTATGTATTGAATTCAGACAGGCTCCTTGCGTGGGTAAAAGACTGTTTCTTCCATACAGTTAATAAGCTATTTGAAATTCTTGTCCTACATTTATTGTAATAATGATAATAAATTTACGAGTAAAATATATTTAGGAAATAATACAAAAAACATAAAACAAAGAAAAAAGACAATCAAAATGTCATACATCTCGAGAATGGCTTACGGTTGTTTGAGTGAAATCCTAGATAATTTATAGAAAATTTAATTCAAATAATAATTAAGAAATAATCTAAGTATGAGTTATACTAAAACTAAATGTCTAAAATCACATAGGAAGAAAAATTAAAAGTGACTACTTTGTTTTAGTGTTTGACAGGACAAATTTATATATTTTTTTAGAAGACAACTGATTAGAAGTTATAATTACTTTTAATTTAAATTAAAATAGTTAATTTACCGATAAGCCCTACTCATTTTAAATTTCGAAAAATAATTTGCAACCAATTATAGTTCATTGAAAATTATGAATGTGGATATTTATATATTGTTTCACAATTACAGTATGGGATATTTAGGTTAGTTAAATTTATTTTTGATCTTTTAATTGTTTTATCATTGTGCTTTTAAAAATAAAAAATAAAAAAATGTTAATTGATTGTGTGGGGGACGTGCCAAGGAAATAGGGACGGGAAGTGAGGACGTGCATTAGAATGTTAGATAGGTTAGTTTTTTCTTCTTTTTACTTTTATTGACTTTTTTTAAAAAAATATTTAATTTATTAATATTGTAATCAGAGAAAAAGAAAAAAAAACATGCGATCCTTTCTTTTCACGTTATCTTAACCCAGTTCAAAGTGAAAAACTATAGGACATTTAGAGTCCAAAAAATTCATACAATCCCTACTGACCATCATAATTAGAACTCTGATCATCCCTAATTTTTTATTTTTCTGGATGTAAGGTAAATCGAATAGGTTTATTTTAAGAATCTGTTCTCCTTTTCTCCTTTTCTTATTTTGTATTTAATTGTTTGAATGAAAGATAAAAAATACAAATATTAACACATTACTTAATTATTTTACAATGATAAAAATATAAGAAAATTGAATTAAAAAATTAGAACTTTATTTGTACAAATTTAAAAGTTAAATACGTAATAAATGTGTAATAAATTAATAAAGTTAGCTTTAATACTATATAGATATAAATTTAATACATACATGTAAATGTGCCTTTTTCTAATACAAAGGCTAATAAAATATAAAATAAAACTAAATAGCTATAATTAAAATAAGGTGGGATAATTTTAAAAAGTTATAATCATCTTCAAAAATTTTAGGCTAAACCTTTCGTTTTAACTATATATATATTGATACAGTTGATGGAAAATAAAATTCTCGAGACCTAAAATAATTATCGAGACCAGAAAAATATTACAACAATCGATTTATTGATTTCAATGTGAGTGTTACAATCTCTATGAATCCTTTGATTTGCCTTTTCAACTATAAATTCAAAGGCTTCGAGCTTGATCTTGAACTTAAACTTGATTGGTGAACTTGATGGATTTGATCTTGACTTGTGTTTGAATCCAAGGGCTTTGTAGCTTGTTCTTTTTAATGGATCTTCACTATATAATTGTTCTAATTTTTTCTTAACTATTTCTATCTTATTTATTGAAAATATAGTTATTTCTGTTTTATTTATTGAAAATACTACTAATTCTATTGTGTCTTCAGTAGTTTTTATATTTTCTAACTTTTGTGTAATTTTTTCACTTCCTTGTATCCAATCAGTTTTCTTTCTTATTTTATTATTAACTCTTTTTGCTCTGATGAATCTATTTATAAATCTATTTACCAGCTCAGTTATCCGCACCCCCCTCCAAATGGTGAGCTCAGTAGTTTAAAAGATACGGAAGTGATATATATGTTGGAATTAGTTAAGTTAGAGTTAGATTTAGTCAGATTTAAATCAGTTAAGTTAGATTTAGTTATTTATTAAATTAATTATGAGAAGACCATTTAAAAATAAAGAAGCTTTTAGAAAAATTAAAGAATTGTTAGTTAGTAATTATTCAGAATATATAAGTTTAAATAAAACAAAAGAAAATCCACAAAGATTAGCCTATTTAATTACATTAATATCTAGTATTGAAGCAAAATTAATAATCCATTTAAAATCTAGAAGAATGAGACATATACCACCTAATTATGATAAAATTAGATTTAGATATCCACCAAAATATTATAAATACAATTCAGATGAATAAAGAGCAAAAATACAAAGAATTAAAACAATTTATCTCTGAAAAACGTAAAGAATTAAAAATAAGAAAAGAAATATTACATTATAATATATTTGCCGGAGTTAGTAAAAATTCAATAAATATACAAAAAGATGAAATATCAAAATTAAAATCTCAAATAGATAGTTTAGAATATATATGTCAACATGAACTATTCACAATAAAATGAATAAAGAAGAATTTATAATAGATGAAAAAATATACGAAAATCACGAAGGTACAAAAATAAAAATAGTATTTTCTAATCTAGGAAGAAGGTATAAGAAAATAGGAGAACATTTATATTTAATGTTAGAAAAAGAAGAATTAAAATTAGAAGATAAATTAACAGCAATGGTAAGAATAGAAAAAGAAAATGAAGAGATAGATAGAAAAAAGGAAATAGAAAAAATTAAACAACAATCTACGGAAGAAATACGAAAAATAGAAGAAACTAAAAATAGTAGAATTGCTGAATTAGAAAAAGAATTACAAATGTTAAAAGATTTATACGAACAAAGACAAAAAGAAAAAGAAGAAATAGATAAAGAACAAAAATTAATAAACGAGATAAATCAATTTAAGGAAAAATTAGAAATAAATAATATAGAAGTAGAAGAAACGGATAATTATGATTCAGAAGATAGTGAAACATATACGGAAATATTAACAAATATAAAAGATTTAGAAATTAACGAAAAACAAGAAAAAATTAATCAAGAAAACTTAGAAAATAATAGTACAGAAATAAATACTCTTGACAAAAAAAAAGATGAAAATTTAATGCCCAAAACAACAGAAATAAGAAAACCTATATATTACAAAAATAAATTTAAAAGATATAATGAATATGACAAATGGACACCAAAACAAATAGTTAATAAAAATTATAACTTTTTAGATCTAGACTGTGTAATAGATACAGAAAAAACAATACAATTATGGGTAGGATATATGACAAAACAATTATTAGACAATAATATAAACATAACAGATGCACCAGAATACATAGAAAAAACTCTAATAGGATCAGTAAAATTATGGTTTACAAATTTAACTGAAAATAGTAAGAAAGTATTAAGAGCTAATAAACCTATGGAAGGAGCAGCATCAACAACAACAAAATTAACACCTATAGAATTATTAAAAAAATATGAAACAGCTATAAAAGATGAATTTGGTAGTATGACAACATTAGAAGAAGAACAAGATGAAGAAAAAGATACAAATAGGAATTTAATGATAAAATTAATAATATGTAATATGTGTTATATAGATGAATATACTTGCGCATTTAAAGAATATTATTATAAAGGAGCATATAATATAGAAGAAAGTAAAGAAATAAGAAAATTGTATTTTAATAAATTACCCGAACCATTTAGTTCAAAAATAATAAAAAGTTGGGAAGAAGCAAAAATAGTAGATACATTAGGAGCTAGAATAAAATTTTTACAACAATGGTATAGAAAGCTATGTGAAAAATATAGAGAAGAATTAAAAATGGAAAAAACATTAATAAGAAATTTAGCATGTTGCAAAAATAAAATAGCACCTCAATTTGGATGCGAAGAAAGATATTATAAGAAAAGTAAAAGACATAAGAAATATAAGAAATATAAAAAATCAAAATATAAATATAAGAAACCAAGAAAAAGATATTATGTTAAAAATTATAAAAATAAAAGACCATATAGAAAGAAAAAATCTATAAAAGAATGTACATGTTATAATTGTGGAAAGTTAGGACATTTAGCTAGAGATTGTAAATTACCTAAAAATCCAAAAAATAAACAAATATCCGAAATAAAAATAGAAAATACAGAATATATGCAAATAGATTATATAGATTATGAATTAGAAAGTGAAGATAGTATATATGAAATTTCAGAAAACGAAACAGATATTGAAATAGATAGTGAGATAGATGAATCAAATGACTGAAGAAGATATAAAAATAATAACAAAGGAAGAATATTTAAATGACGAAGGAACAGAACAAAAGATAATATTTGACAGTAATATATTTGATGAAATAAAAGGAAAAGAGTTAGATTTAAGTGTAGAAAAAATATTTAAAATACCAACAATAAAAAATATATTTAGTAGGAAAAAAGATGAATATTATGTAGTATGTCAAAAAGAACATGTAATAGATTGTAGATATGCAAAAGAAAAAGCTAGTATACCACTAGTAACAAAAAGGATAGTTAATAAAGAAATAAATGATATAAAAAGTAAAGGAGATCCAATAAAATACGTACACCTCGGAGGTACAGAGATATTAATAAAAGCATGTTTTAGAGAAGGAATAGATACACCGATAGAATTATATTTAGCAGATGATAGAATTATAAAACCTATAGAAAAAAGCATAATAACTGCCGTAAAAGGAAATTTAATATACCAAAAATTTAAATTTATAATAAGTGCAAATTATTCAGTAGCAGTAACAGATAGAAATATAGATAAATCATTAGTATTATATTGGAAGATATCAGGAATAGAATTAACCCCAGAAAGTAAAATATTTACAGCAAGATGTAAAAATTTATATGTATTAACAACAAAACACAAAATAACAGGGAAAAATAAAATTAATAAAATACAAATAGATAGCCCATTTGAGCAAATTGTAAAAACAATAGATTATAATGACTATAGCTATAGAGAAATAGATATAGAAGAAAATTTAGAAATAGTAAATGATAGAATAAGTACAACGAAAAGAATAGCTAATGAAAAACCAGAGTCATCGAGCTCATCAAAAAGAATGAGTTATGAAACAAATTCAATAAGTAATTTAAATCAATATTACATAACAGGAAAAACTGATAATGATATATGCTCAGATCTACCGAGAAGTTTAATAAATAATAAAAACATAGCAGAAAAAGAAATAATAATAGGAGGAATTAGAAAAATAAAAATAGAATTTGAGGTAAAAGAAGAAATGCAAAAAGCAGATATAATATTAGGAATAAAATGGTTAGAACAAGTAAAACCATATAATATAGAACATACACAGTTAGCCATAACATATAATAGGGAAAGATTATTCTTAAGAAGAGCCTTAACATAAAATGAAAATATATGTATTAATGAAGATAGTAGTGGAAGGATATTATAGTAGATATTATACGCCTATGATAGATACAGGAGCAGAAGCTAATTTATGTAGATATAATTGTTTACCAGAAAGTAAATGGGATAAATTAAAAATACCAATAATAGTTAAAGGATTTAATAATGAAGGAAGCTTAATTACTTACAAAGCTAGGAATGTAAAAGCACAAATATGGGATAAGATATTGACAATAGAAGAAATTTATAATTATGAACTAACATCAAAAGATATACTTTTAGGAATGCCATTTTTAGATAAATTATACCCACATATAATAACTAGAAACGATTGGTGGTTCACAACACCATGTAAACAAAAAGTAAGAGCAAAAAGAGTTAATAATAAAATAAGAAAGAAAACTGATTGGATAAAAGGAAGTGAAAATATTACACAAAAGTTAGAAAATATAAAAACTGCTGAAGATACAATAGAATTAGTAGTATTCTCAATAAATAAAACAGAAATAACTATATTTTCAATAAATAAGATAGAAATAGTTAAGAAAAAATTAGAACAATTATATAGCGAAGATCCATTAAAAGGATGGGAAAAACATAAAACTACCATAAAAATTGAATTAATAGATAAAAATAGTATAATAACCCAAAAACCATTAACATATAATTTTGATGATTTAAAAGAATTTAAAATGCATATAGATGAATTATTAGAAAAACAATATATACAAAAAAGTAATAGTAAACATAATAGTCCAGCATTTATAGTAAATAAACATAGTGAACAAAAAAGAGGAAAAAGTAGAATGGTTATTGATTATAGAAATTTAAATGCAAAAACTATAACATATAATTACCCAATACCAAATAAGATATTAAAAATAAGACAAATCCAAGGATATAATTATTTTAGTAAATTCGATTGTAAATCAGGATTTTACCATCTAAAGTTAGAAGAAGAATCTAAAGAATTAACCGCATTTACGGTACCACAAGGATTTTACGAATGGAATGTGTTACCCTTTGGATATAAAAATGCACCAGGTAGATATCAACATTTTATGGATAATTATTTTAAACAATTACCTAATTGCATAGTATACATAGATGATATATTATTATATACAAAAACTAAGGAAGAACATATAAAATTATTAGAACAATTTACAGATATAATAGAAAATTCAGGAATAAGTCTAAGTGAAAAGAAAGCCGAAATTATGAAAAATCAGATAGAATTTTTAGGAATACAAATAGATAAAAGTGGAGTAAAAATGCAACAACATATAGTACAAAAAATAATAAATTCGAAAGAAGAATTAGATACAAAAAAGAAATTACAATCATTTTTAGGATTAGTAAACCAAGTAAGAGAATATATTCCAAAATTAGCAGAAAACCTAAAACCCCTACAGAAGAAATTAAAAAAGGATATAGAATATAATTATAATGAAGAAGATAAAAAACAAGTTCAAAAAATAAAATTACTTTGCAAGGATTTACCAAAATTACAATTTCCGGATGAAAATAGAAAATTTACATATATAGTAGAAGCAGATGCCAGTGAATATAGTTACGGCGGAGTACTTAAATATAAATATGAAGCAGAAAAAATAGAACACCATTGTAGATATTACTCAGGTACGTTCAACGAGACAGAAATAAAATGGGAAATAAATAGGAAAGAATTATGTTCATTATATAAATGTTTGTTAGCATTTGAGCCATATATTGTATATAACAAATTTATTGTGCGAACAGATAATACACAGGTACGCTGGTGGCTAACAAAGAAAATACAAAATTCAGTTACAACAAAAGAGATTCGGAGACTAGTTTTAAATATATTAAATTTTACATTTATAATAGAAGTAATCAGTACTAACAAAAATGTTATTGCAGATTACATATCAAGACAAAGCTACACAAACTGAAATGATAGAAGAAAATATACATGAAAAGATACTCAACGCCCTGACTATGCTTTCATTGAAAGTAGACAGTATGGGTACTGAGATAGAAAAGCTAAAGCTAAAGACTAGTGAAGATAATCTGAAGTCTATAGCTATGAATCAGCTAACTCAGCAATGTGCAGAGCTATGTCGATCGGAAGACAATAAAATTCCAGAGCTAGAAGGAGATGTTGGGACACTCCATAAAACCCATAACGCTTATCAATCTACTTCTGCAGGTACAAGCAAAGGAGTTAGAAAAAATATGAACTTAAATAAGCTATTTGACAAGCCATATACACCAAATATACCAAAAGACCCTATGTTTACACCCCCGCAAGTTACCACATATCGAGAAAGCCTAAACCAAGATAAAAAGACATACAACTACACAGCCCGCACATATATAGAAAATATCTACAACGTACAAACTTTCTTAAATAGCAACCCAAAAGCTACAAATATCCAAGAACCAGATACGAACTACATAACCCAGAAATTAACCGGATACAACAAGCTAATTGCCTTACCCAAAACTAGACCCAGCTTAGTAAAAACTTGCTACGAATATGGATTACTTAGTACCGTATATACCACAGACGGAACTGAAATATCTACTATACCCGAGATATATGACGCATTTACCGTATTTAAAAGAATAACCAAAGGTACTTTATTTTTTATAAAGATCTACACGGCTCCAGCAGAGATATTATTTGACGAAGTAAAGAAACCTATACAAGTTGTAAAAATAGGAATGACAAGAGATATGATTATACCACAAGATATTGGTACACAGCCAGAGATACCAAGAATCGAGATACCGAAATTTTATGCGAATAAAAGAGTTATCGGACTATCTACGATTTTACAAGAACTAGCAAACACATATTGTAATCAAAATCCTATATGGAGTTATTATTCAAGAAACCATGTATTGATATATTCAAATTCAAAGGAACTACGAGAAACAGATATGGAAACAATTAGGCAATGGATTATGACGTTGCTTAAACCAGAGACAGAACCTATCGCCAGAGCTATTAAAGAAAAATTTATTTCAGAAGAATTATTGACCAGATATTGCAAAACTATTGGACACAAATACCCAGATCACAGATGTTCAAAATGTAACGGAGGAGATAATGACGTCCCAACAGTACAGTTAGAATAAAAGAAGATAAGGACGACAGCTGGAAAGATAAGGACAGAGCAATAATGGAGATATAGCAGATATGACAAAATAGACGGAAGACTTATTTGCAGATATGGCAGAAGATTTATTTTAAGTTTACGTAAAAGTTGATATGATGTAAAGACTTTTTACAAATTTTAGTCTTTAGTAATAAATGTAAAGGAGTAGGGTAGGTGAAGATTTAGGGAGTAGGTAAAGACTTTTAAAAGTTTAGCTTTTTAGTTTTTGATTAAACACGGATGTAAACACTTTTTCATTCTATAAATAAAGACTCAGGAAGCATTGCAAAGGCAAGCTTTCCTACATTCAGAAAAAATACTCTCTCCATTCCAGTTCAAAAATATTTAGCCTAGTTAATTAAATATATACACCGCAATGGAAAAAGCTATGGAACAACAAACCTCAGAAATATCAAAGCTACCGGAACAGGTATATCTATTTACTATTATGAATAGCTAAATTCATAATTCCCGACAATCATGATATGATAAAATAAATTCATATTAGTTACTTTATAGTAGAATTATTCGAAAAATAATATGTTAAGAAGTTTACTAGCAAAGTGGAAACGGAGAAAAATCCCAAGGAACTATGCCATCCTAAAGGTGAAACCAATGAGGCAAGAAGCCGTGGCGGGGAGTAACCAAAGTCGAGGCGCTGTTTAAGGGAGAATATCCGAATTACCATGCTAGTAGTGACCGAAGAACATGTTATTTAAGAATAATCTAGTATATAGTAATCTGAGATGACTATATTTTATTATGTATATGGTTGCAGGGAATATTTTGAAAAAGCAATTTTATGATAATGAATGATAATATATCTGATGTCATGGTAGATAAATTTAAGATACTTGTTTTGTATGCACTTAGAGATATAGATGTTGCAGATATAAGAAAAGTTATATTAGAAAAAGCATATGGAAAAAATTATACGGATAGAATAAATTATATACCACACATACCTAACTACTCTTATAAATATTTATTATGTTAAAATTACGTAGGACTTTTAAAGATACGCGAAAAATACAGTTACTAGAAAAACAGATAAAAATAAATATAGACAAATACATGGAAAATAAAAAATATATAAAATCTCTTAATAAAAATATGCAAAAACTACTAAGTCTAAAACAAATAGTTATAAAATATCAATCTTAAAAATAGCCCATTTAGACTACCTTAGAATTTTAGTCTTATATATACTTAAGGATATAGAAATAATAGATATTAAGAAAATGATATTAGAAGAAATAATAAACTATGAAATAAACTATGAAATAGAAATGATAAATGCCACAGCACAAATATACGAAGACATTTACCCAGAAGGATATTATTCAGACCAAGATTGTGGATGTTAGAATATATTAGAAAAACTAGAGAAAACCAAGATAATCTAAATAACGAAATTAATTATAGAAACCATATTAGAAAAATAATGGAAGATCTAAGAGAAAAGTTAGAATGGATAGAAAAAACTTTAGAAAATTTAGAAAAAAGTACATGTAACAGTTTATATAATATAAAAAACTCACTACGAAAAGAACAACACAAAATAATAAATGACATAGAAAATCTAGAATTAGATATACACTACAGTACAGAAAGAATAAGTTATTACACAGAAATTTGTAACTCAGCAGTTACTACAGGATAAAATAATAAACTAAAAATTAATGAATACATCTCACAAAAAGAATAACTTATTAAAACAAAATCTAAAAAATAACCACGCACAAAAAAGAATAGATTCATCAGCTATAATAAATCTATTTATAAATCTATTTACCAGCTCAGTTATCCGCACCCCCCTCCAAATAGTACCGTATATACCACAGACGGAACTGAAATATCTACTATACCCGAGATATATGACGCATTTACCGATTTTTAGTTTATTATTTTATCCTGTAGTAACTGCTGAGTTACAAATTTCTGTGTAATAACTTATTCTTTCTGTACTGTAGTGTATATCTAATTCTAGATTTTCTATGTCATTTATTATTTTGTGTTGTTCTTCTCGTAGTGAGTTTTTTATATTATATAAACTGTTACATGTACTTTTTTCTAAATTTTCTAAGGTTTTTTCTATTCATATTAACTTTTCTTTTAGATCTTCCATTATTTTTCTAATTCGGTTTCTGTAATTAATTTCGTTATTTAGATTATCTTGATTTTCTCTAGTTTTTCTAATATATTCTAACATCCACAATCTTGGTCTGAATAATATCCTTCTGAGTAAATATCTTCGTATATTTGTGCTGTGGCATTTATCATTTCTATTTCATAGTTTATTTCATAGTTTATTATTTCTTCTAATATCATTTTCTTAATATCTATTATTTCTATATCCTTAAGTATATATAAGACTAAAATTCTAAGGCAGTCTAAATGGGCTATTTTTAAGATTGATATTTTATAACTATTTGTTTTAGACTTAGTAGTTTTTGCATATTTTTATTAAGAGATTTTATATATTTTTTATTTTCCATGTATTTGTCTATATTTATTTTTATCTGTTTTTCTAGTAACTGTATTTTTCGCGTATCTTTAAAAGTCCTACGTAATTTTAACATAATAAATATTTATAAGAGTAGTTAGGTATGTGTGGTATATAATTTATTCTATCCGTATAATTTTTTCCATATGCTTTTTCTAATATAACTTTTCTTATATCTGCAACATCTATATCTCTAAGTGCATACAAAACAAGTATCTTAAATTTATCTACCATGACATCAGATATATTATCATTCATTATCATAAAATTGCTTTTTCAAAATATTCCCTGCAACCATATACATAATAAAATATAGTCATCTCAGATTACTATATACTAGATTATTCTTAAATAACATGTTCTTCGGTCACTACTAGCATGGTAATTCGGATATTCTCCCTTAAACAGCGCCTCGACTTTGGTTACTCCCCGCCACGGCTTCTTGCCTCATTGGTTTCACCTTTAGGATGGCATAGTTCCTTGGGATTTTTCTCCGTTTCCACTTTGCTAGTAAACTTCTTAACATATTATTTTTCGAATAATTCTACTATAAAGTAACTAATATGAATTTATTTTATCATATCATGATTGTCGGGAATTATGAATTTAGCTATTCATAATAGTAAATAGATATACCTGTTCCGGTAGCTTTGATATTTCTGAGGTTTGTTGTTCCATAGCTTTTTCCATTGCGGTGTATATATTTAATTAACTAGGCTAAATATTTTTGAACTGGAATGGAGAGAGTATTTTTTCTGAATGTAGGAAAGCTTGCCTTTGCAATGCTTCCTGAGTCTTTATTTATAGAATGAAAAAGTGTTTACATCCGTGTTTAATCAAAAACTAAAAAGCTAAACTTTTAAAAGTCTTTACCTACTCCCTAAATCTTCACCTACCCTACTCCTTTACATTTATTACTAAAGACTAAAATTTGTAAAAAGTCTTTACATCATATCAACTTTTACGTAAACTTAAAATAAATCTTCTGCCATATCTGCAAATAAGTCTTCCGTCTATTTTGTCATATCTGCTATATCTCCATTATTGCTCTGTCCTTATCTTTCCAGCTGTCGTCCTTATCTTCTTTTATTCTAACTGTACTGTTGGGACGTCATTATCTCCTCCGTTACATTTTGAACATCTGTGATCTGGGTATTTGTGTCCAATAGTTTTGCAATATCTGGTCAATAATTCTTCTGAAATAAATTTTTCTTTAATAGCTCTGGCGATAGGTTCTGTCTCTGGTTTAAGCAACGTCATAATCCATTGCCTAATTGTTTCCATATCTGTTTCTCGTAGTTCCTTTGAATTTGAATATATCAATACATGGTTTCTTGAATAATAACTCCATATAGGATTTTGATTACAATATGTGTTTGCTAGTTCTTGTAAAATCGTAGATAGTCCGATAACTCTTTTATTCGCATAAAATTTCGGTATCTCAATTCTGGGTATCTCTGGTTGTGTACCAATATCTTGCGGTATAATCATATCTCTTGTCATTCCTATTTTTACAACTTGTATAGGTTTCTTAACTTCGTCGAATAATATCTCTGCTGGAGCCGTGTAGATTTTTATAAAAAATAAAGTACCTTTGGTTATTCTTTTAAATATGGTAAATGCGTCATATATCTCGGGTATAGTAGATATTTCAGTTCCGTCTGTGGTATATACGGTACTAAGTAATCCATATTCGTAGCAAGTTTTTACTAAGCTGGGTCTAGTTTTGGGTAAGGCAATTAGCTTGTTGTATCCGGTTAATTTCTGGGTTATGTAGTTCGTATCTGGTTCTTGGATATTTGTAGCTTTTGGGTTGCTATTTAAGAAAGTTTGTACGTTGTAGATATTTTCTATATATGTGCGGGCTGTGTAGTTGTATGTCTTTTTATCTTGGTTTAGGCTTTCTCGATATGTGGTAACTTGCGGGGGTGTAAACATAGGGTCTTTTGGTATATTTGGTGTATATGGCTTGTCAAATAGCTTATTTAAGTTCATATTTTTTCTAACTCCTTTGCTTGTACCTGCAGAAGTAGATTGATAAGCGTTATGGGTTTTATGGAGTGTCCCAACATCTCCTTCTAGCTCTGGAATTTTATTGTCTTCCGATCGACATAGCTCTGCACATTGCTGAGTTAGCTGATTCATAGCTATAGACTTCAGATTATCTTCACTAGTCTTTAGCTTTAGCTTTTCTATCTCAGTACCCATACTGTCTACTTTCAATGAAAGCATAGTCAGGGCGTTGAGTATCTTTTCATGTATATTTTCTTCTATCATTTCAGTTTGTGTAGCTTTGTCTTGATATGTAATCTGCAATAACATTTTTGTTAGTACTGATTACTTCTATTATAAATGTAAAATTTAATATATTTAAAACTAGTCTCCGAATCTCTTTTGTTGTAACTGAATTTTGTATTTTCTTTGTTAGCCACCAGCGTACCTGTGTATTATCTGTTCGCACAATAAATTTGTTATATACAATATATGGCTCAAATGCTAACAAACATTTATATAATGAACATAATTCTTTCCTATTTATTTCCCATTTTATTTCTGTCTCGTTAAACGTACCTAAGTAATATCTACAATGGTGTTCTATTTTTTCTGCTTCATATCTATATTTAAGTACTCCGCCGTAACTATATTCACTGGCATCTGCTTCTACTATATATGTAAATTTTTTATTTTCATCCGGAAATTGTAATTTTGGTAAATCCTTGCAAAGTAATTTTATTTTTTGAACTTGTTTTTTATCTTCTTCATTATAATTATATTCTATATCCTTTTTTAATTTTTTCTGTAGGGGTTTTAGGTTTTCTGCTAATTTTGGAATATATTCTCTTACTTGGTTTACTAATCCTAAAAATGATTGTAATTTCTTTTTTGTATCTAATTCTTCTTTCGAATTTATTATTTTTTGTACTATATGTTGTTGCATTTTTACTCCACTTTTATCTATTTGTATTCCTAAAAATTCTATCTGATTTTTCATAATTTCGGCTTTCTTTTCACTTAGACTTATTCCTGAATTTTCTATTATATCTGTAAATTGTTCTAATAATTTTATATGTTCTTCCTTAGTTTTTGTATATAATAATATATCATCTATGTATACTATGCAGTTAGGTAATTGTTTAAAATAATTATCCATAAAATGTTGATATCTACCTGGTGCATTTTTATATCCAAAGGGTAACACATTCCATTCGTAAAATCCTTGTGGTACCGTAAATGCGGTTAATTCTTTAGATTCTTCTTCTAACTTTAGATGGTAAAATCCTGATTTACAATCGAATTTACTAAAATAATTATATCCTTGGATTTGTCTTATTTTTAATATCTTATTTGGTATTGGATAATTATATGTTATAGTTTTTGCATTTAAATTTCTATAATCAATAACCATTCTACTTTTTCCTCTTTTTTGTTCACTATGTTTATTTACTATAAATGCTGGACTATTATGTTTACTATTACTTTTTTGTATATATTGTTTTTCTAATAATTCATCTATATGCATTTTAAATTCTTTTAAATCATCAAAATTATATGTTAATGGTTTTTGGGTTATTATACTATTTTTATCTATTAATTCAATTTTTATGGTAGTTTTATGTTTTTCCCATCCTTTTAATGGATCTTCGCTATATAATTGTTCTAATTTTTTCTTAACTATTTCTATCTTATTTATTGAAAATATAGTTATTTCTGTTTTATTTATTGAAAATACTACTAATTCTATTGTATCTTCAGTAGTTTTTATATTTTCTAACTTTTGTGTAATTTTTTCACTTCCTTTTATCCAATCAGTTTTCTTTCTTATTTTATTATTAACTCTTTTTGCTCTTACTTTTTGTTTACATGGTGTTGTGAACCACCAATCGTTTCTAGTTATTATATGTGGGTATAATTTATCTAAAAATGGCATTCCTAAAAGTATATCTTTTGATGTTAGTTCATAATTATAAATTTCTTCTATTGTCAATATCTTATCCCATATTTGTGCTTTTACATTCCTAGCTTTGTAAGTAATTAAGCTTCCTTCATTATTAAATCCTTTAACTATTATTGGTATTTTTAATTTATCCCATTTACTTTCTGGTAAACAATTATATCTACATAAATTAGCTTCTGCTCCTGTATCTATCATAGGCGTATAATATCTACTGTAATATCCTTCCACTACTATCTTCATTAATACATATATTTTCATTTTATGTTAAGGCTCTTCTTAAGAATAATCTTTCCCTATTATATGTTATAGCTAATTGTGTATGTTCTATGTTATATGGTTTTACTTGTTCTAACCATTTTATTCCTAATATTATATCTGCTTTTTGCATTTCTTCTTTTACCTCAAATTCTATTTTTATTTTTCTAATTCCTCCTATTATTATTTCTTTTTCTGCTATATTTTTATTATTTATTAAACTTCTCGGTAGATCTGAGCATATATCATTATCAGTTTTTATTTCTTCATTTTTTACTAGATATTTTGCTATATAGTTTTCTTCTTGTCCTGTGTTTAATAGTATTAAATGTTCTTTTTCATTTATTTTTCCTGTTATGTAATATTGATTTAAATTACTTATTGAATTTGTTTCATAACTCATTCTTTTTTATGAGCTCGATGACTCTGGTTTTTCATTAGCTATTCTTTTCGTTGTACTTATTCTATCATTTACTATTTCTAAATTTTCTTCTATATCTATGTCTTTATAGCTATAATCATTATAATCTATTGTTTTTACAATTTGCTCAAATGGGCTATCTATTTGTATTTTATTAATTTTATTTTTCCCTGTTATTTTGTGTTTTGTTGTTAATACATATAAATTTTTACATCTTGCTGTAAATATTTTACTTCCTGGGGTTAATTCTATTCCTGATATCTTCCAATATAATACTAATGATTTATCTATATTCCTATCTGTTACTGCTACTGAATAATTTGCACTTATTATAAATTTAAATTTTTGGTATATTAAATTTCCTTTTACGGCAGTTATTATGCTTTTTTCTATAGGTTTTATAATTCTATCATCTGCTAAATATAATTCTATCGGTGTATCTATTCCTTCTCTAAAACATGCTTTTATTAATATTTCTGTACCTCCGAGGTGTACGTATTTTATTGGATCTCCTTTACTTTTTATATCATTTATTTCTTTATTAACTATCCTTTTTGTTACTAGTGGTATACTAGCTTTTCCTTTTGCATATCTACAATCTATTACATGTTCTTTTTGACATACTACATAATATTCATCTTTTTTCCTACTAAATATATTTTTTATTGTTGGTATTTTAAATATTTTTTCTACACTTAAATCTAACTCTTTTCCTTTTATTTCATCAAATATATTACTGTCAAATATTATCTTTTGTTCTGTTCCTTCGTCATTTAAATATTCTTCCTTTGTTATTATTTTTATATCTTCTTCAGTCATTTGATTCATCTATCTCACTATCTATTTCAATATCTGTTTCGTTTTCTGAAATTTCATATATACTATCTTCACTTTCTAATTCATAATCTATATAATCTATTTGCATATATTCTGTATTTTCTATTTTTATTTCGGATATTTGTTTATTTTTTGGATTTTTAGGTAATTTACAATCTCTAGCTAAATGTCCTAACTTTCCACAATTATAACATGTACATTCTTTTATAGATTTTTTCTTTCTATATGGTCTTTTATTTTTATAATTTTTAACATAATATCTTTTTCTTGGTTTCTTATATTTATATTTTGATTTTTTATATTTCTTATATTTCTTATGTCTTTTTCTTTTCTTATAATATCTTTCTTCGCATCCAAATTGAGGTGCTATTTTATTTTTGCAACATGCTAAATTTCTTATTAATGTTTTTTCCATTTTTAATTCTTCTCTATATTTTTCACATAGCTTTCTATACCATTGTTGTAAAAATTTTATTCTAGCTCCTAATGTATCTACTATTTTTGCTTCTTCCCAACTTTTTATTATTTTTGAACTAAATGGTTCGGGTAATTTATTAAAATACAATTTTCTTATTTCTTTACTTTCTTCTATATTATATGCTCCTTTATAATAATATTCTTTAAATGCGCAAGTATATTCATCTATATAACACATATTACATATTATTAATTTTATCATTAAATTCCTATTTGTATCTTTTTCTTCATCTTGTTCTTCTTCTAATGTTGTCATACTACCAAATTCATCTTTTATAGTTGTTTCATATTTTTTCAATAATTCTATAGGTGTTAATTTAGTTGTTGTTGATGCTGCTCCTTCCATAGGTTTATTAGCTCTTAATACTTTCTTACTATTTTCAGTTAAATTTGTAAACCATAATTTTACTGATCCTATTAGAGTTTTTTCTATGTATTCTGGTGCATCTGTTATGTTTATATTATTGTCTAATAATTGTTTTGTCATATATCCTACCCATAATTGTATTGTTTTTTCTGTATCTATTACACAGTCTAGATCTAAAAAGTTATAATTTTTATTAACTATTTGTTTTGGTGTCCATTTGTCATATTCATTATATCTTTTAAATTTATTTTTGTAATATATAGGTTTTCTTATTTCTGTTGTTTTGGGTATTAGATTTTCATCTTCTTTTTTGTCAAGAGTATTTATTTCTGTACTATTATTTTCTAAGTTTTCTTGATTAATTTTTTCTTGTTTTTCGTTAATTTCTAAATCTTTTATATTTGTTAATATTTCCGTATATGTTTCACTATCTTCTGAATCATAATTATCCGTTTCTTCTACTTCTATATTATTTATTTCTAATTTTTCCTTAAATTGATTTATCTCGTTTATTAATTTTTGTTCTTTATCTATTTCTTCTTTTTCTTTTTGTCTTTGTTCGTATAAATCTTTTAACATTTGTAATTCTTTTTCTAATTCAGTAATTCTACTATTTTTAGTTTCTTCTATTTTTCGTATTTCTTCCGTAGATTGTTGTTTAATTTTTCTATTTCCTTTTTTCTATCTATCTCTTCATTTTCTTTTTCTATTCTTACCATTGCTGTTAATTTATCTTCTAATTTTAATTCTTCTTTTTCTAACATTAAATATAAATGTTCTCCTATTTTCTTATACCTTCTTCCTAGATTAGAAAATACTATTTTTATTTTTGTACCTTCGTGATTTTCGTATATTTTTTCATCTATTATAAATTCTTCTTTATTCATTTTATTGTGAATAGTTCATGTTGACATATATATTCTAAACTATCTATTTGAGATTCTAATTTTGATATTTCATCTTTTTGTATATTTATTGAATTTTTACTAACTCCGGCAAATATATTATAATGTAATCTTTCTTTTCTTATTTTTAATTCTTTACGTTTTTCAGAGATAAATTGTTTTAATTCTTTGTATTTTTGCTCTTTATTCATCTGAATTGTATTTATAATATTTTGGTGGATATCTAAATCTAATTTTATCATAATTAGGTGGTATATGTCTCATTCTTCTAGATTTTAAATGGATTATTAATTTTGCTTCAATACTAGATATTAATGTAATTAAATAGGCTAATCTTTGTGGATTTTCTTTTGTTTTATTTAAACTTATATATTCTGAATAATTACTAACTAACAATTCTTTAATTTTTCTAAAAGCTTCTTTATTTTTAAATGGTCTTCTCATAATTAATTTAATAAATAACTAAATCTAATTTTAACTAAATTTAAATCTAACTTAACTAATTCTTCTAAAACGTATATCACTTCCGTATCTTCTAAATTACTGAGTTCTGATACCATTTGGAGGGGGGTGCGGATAACTGAGCTGGTAAATAGATTTATAAATAGATTTTATTATAGCTGAGTTATAAATCTATTTACCAGCTCAGTTATCCGCACCCCCCTCCAAATGGTATCAGAGCTCAGTAATTTAGAAGATACGGAAGTGATATATATGTTGGAATTAGTTAAGTTAGAGTTAGATTTAGTTAGATTTAAATTAGTTAAGTTAAATTTAGTTATTTATTAAATTAATTATGAGAAGACCATTTAAAAATAGAGAAGCTTTTAGAAAAATAAAAGAAAATTTAGTTAGTAATTATTCAGAATATATAAGTTTAAATAAAACAAAAGAAAATCCACAAAGATTAGCCTATTTAATTACATTAATATCTAGTATTGAAGCAAAATTAATAATCCATTTAAAATCCAGAAGAATGAGGCATATACCACCTAATTATGATAAAATTAGATTTAGATATCCACCAAAATATTACAAACACAATTCAAATGAATAAAGAGCAAAAATACAAAGAATTAAAACAATTTATCTCTGAAAAACGTAAAGAATTAAAAATAAGAAAAGAAAGATTACATTATAATATATTTGCCGGAGTTAGTAAAAATTCAATAAATATACAAAAAGATGAAATATCAAAATTAGAATCTCAAATAGATAGTTTAGAATATATATGTCAACATGAACTATTCACAATAAAATGAATAAAGAAGAATTTATAATAGATGAAAAAATATACGAAAATCACGAAGGTACAAAAATAAAAATAGTATTTTCTAATCTAGGAAGAAGGTATAAGAAAATAGGAGAACATTTATATTTAATGTTAGAAAAAGAAAAATTAAAATTAGAAGATAAATTAACAGCAATGGTAAGAATAGAAAAAGAAAATGAAGAGATAGATAGAAAAAAGGAAATAGAAAAAATTAAACAACAATCTACGGAAGAAATACGAAAAATAGAAGAAACTAAAAATAGTAGAATTGCTGAACTAGAAAAAGAATTACAAATGTTAAAAGATTTATACGAACAAAGACAAAAAGAAAAAGAAGAAATAGATAAAGAACAAAAATTAATAAACGAGATAAATCAATTTAAGGAAAAATTAGAAATAAATGATATAGAGGTAGAAGAAACGGATAATTATGATTCAGAAGATAGTGAAACATATACGGAAATATTAACAAATATAAAAGATTTAGAAATTAACGAAAAACAAGAAAAAATTAATCAAGAAAACTTAGAAAATAATAGTACAGAAATAAATACTCTTGACAAAAAAGAAGATGAAAATCTAATACCCAAAACAACAGAAATAAGAAAACCTATATATTACAAAAATAAATTTAAAAGATATAATGAATATGATAAATGGACACCAAAACAAATAGTTAATAAAAATTATAACTTTTTAGATCTAGACTGTGTAATAGATACAGAAAAAACAATACAATTATGGGTAGGATATATGACAAAACAATTATTAGACAATAATATAAACATAACAGATGCACCAGAATACATAGAAAAAACACTAATAGGATCAGTAAAATTATAGTTTACAAATTTAACTGAAAATAGTAAGAAAGTATTAAGAGCTAATAAACCTATGGAAGGAGCAGCATCAATAACAACAAAATTAACACCTATAGAATTGTTGAAAAAATATGAAACAGCTATAAAAGATGAATTTGGTAGTATGACAACATTAGAAGAAGAACAAGATGAAGAAAAAGATACAAATAGGAATTTAATGATAAAATTAACAATATGTAATATGTGTTATATAGATGAATATACTTGCGCATTTAAAGAATATTATTATAAAGGAGCATATAATATAGAAGAAAGTAAATAACATGTTCTTCGGTCACTACTAGCATGGTAATTCGGATATTCTCCCTTAAACAGCGCCTCGACTTTGGTTACTCCCCGCCACGGCTTCTTGCCTCATTGGTTTCACCTTTAGGATGGCATAGTTCCTTGGGATTTTTCTCCGTTTCCACTTTGCTAGTAAACTTCTTAACATATTATTTTTCGAATAATTCTACTATAAAGTAACTAATATGAATTTATTTTATCATATCATGATTGTCGGGAATTATGAATTTAGCTATTCATAATAGTAAATAGATATACCTGTTCCGGTAGCTTTGATATTTCTGAGGTTTGTTGTTCCATAGCTTTTTCCATTGCGGTGTATATATTTAATTAACTAGGCTAAATATTTTTGAACTGGAATGGAGAGAGTATTTTTTCTGAATGTAGGAAAGCTTGCCTTTGCAATGCTTCCTGAGTCTTTATTTATAGAATGAAAAAGTGTTTACATCCGTGTTTAATCAAAAACTAAAAAGCTAAACTTTTAAAAGTCTTTACCTACTCCCTAAATCTTCACCTACCCTACTCCTTTACATTTATTACTAAAGACTAAAATTTGTAAAAAGTCTTTACATCATATCAACTTTTACGTAAACTTAAAATAAATCTTCTGCCATATCTGCAAATAAGTCTTCCGTCTATTTTGTCATATCTGCTATATCTCCATTATTGCTCTGTCCTTATCTTTCCAGCTGTCGTCCTTATCTTCTTTTATTCTAACTGTACTGTTGGGACGTCATTATCTCCTCCGTTACATTTTGAACATCTGTGATCTGGGTATTTGTGTCCAATAGTTTTGCAATATCTGGTCAATAATTCTTCTGAAATAAATTTTTCTTTAATAGATCTGGCGATAGGTTCTGTCTCTGGTTTAAGCAACGTCATAATCCATTGCCTAATTGTTTCCATATCTGTTTCTCGTAGTTCCTTTGAATTTGAATATATCAATACATGGTTTCTTGAATAATAACTCCATATAGGATTTTGATTACAATATGTGTTTGCTAGTTCTTGTAAAATCGTAGATAGTCCGATAACTCTTTTATTCGCATAAAATTTCGGTATCTCAATTCTGGGTATCTCTGGTTGTGTACCAATATCTTGCGGTATAATCATATCTCTTGTCATTCCTATTTTTACAACTTGTATAGGTTTCTTAACTTCGTCGAATAATATCTCTGCTGGAGCCGTGTAGATTTTTATAAAAAATAAAGTACCTTTGGTTATTCTTTTAAATATGGTAAATGCATCATATATCTCGGGTATAGTAGATATCTCAGTTCCATCTGTGGTATATACGGTACTAAGTAATCCATATTCGTAGCAAGTTTTTACTAAGCTGGGTCTAGTTTTGGGTAAGGCGATTAGCTTGTTGTATCCGGTTAATTTCTGGGTTATGTAGTTCGTATCTGGTTCTTGGATATTTGTAGCTTTTGGGTTGCTATTTAAGAAAGTTTGTACGTTGTAGATATTTTCTATATATGTACGGGCTGTGTAGTTATATGTCTTTTTGTCTTGATTTAGGCTTTCTCGATATGTGGTAACTTGTGGGGGTGTAAACATAGGGTCTTTTGGTATATTTGGTGTATATGGCTTGTCAAATAGCTTATTTAAGTTCATATTTTTTCTAACTCCTTTGCTTGTACCTGCAGAAGTAGATTGATAAGCGTTATGGGTTTTATGGAGTGTCCCAACATCTCCTTCTAGCTCTGGAATTTTATTGTCTTCCGATCGACATAGCTCTGCACATTGCTGAGTTAGCTGATTCATAGCTATAGACTTCAGATTATCTTCACTAGTCTTTAGCTTTAGCTTTTCTATCTCAGTACCCATACTGTCTACTTTCAATGAAAGCATAGTCAGGGCGTTGAGTATCTTTTCATGTATATTTTCTTCTATCATTTCAGTTTGTGTAGCTTTGTCTTGATATGTAATCTGCAATAACATTTTTGTTAGTACTGATTACTTCTATTATAAATGTAAAATTTAATATATTTAAAACTAGTCTCCGAATCTCTTTTGTTGTAACTGAATTTTGTATTTTCTTTGTTAGCCACCAGCGTACCTGTGTATTATCTGTTCGCACAATAAATTTGTTATATACAATATATGGCTCAAATGCTAACAAACATTTATATAATGAACATAATTCTTTCCTATTTATTTCCCATTTTATTTCTGTCTCGTTAAACGTACCTGAGTAATATCTACAATGGTGTTCTATTTTTTCTGCTTCATATCTATATTTAAGTACTCCGCCGTAACTATATTCACTGGCATCTGCTTCTACTATATATGTAAATTTTTTATTTTCATCCGGAAATTGTAATTTTGGTAAATCCTTACAAAGTAATTTTATTTTTTGAACTTGTTTTTTATCTTCTTCATTATAATTATATTCTATATCCTTTTTTAATTTTTTCTGTAGGGGTTTTAGGTTTTCTGCTAATTTTGGAATATATTCTCTTACTTGGTTTACTAATCCTAAAAATGATTGTAATTTCTTTTTTGTATCTAATTCTTCTTTCGAATTTATTATTTTTTGTACTATATGTTGTTGCATTTTTACTCCACTTTTATCTATTTGTATTCCTAAAAATTCTATCTGATTTTTCATAATTTCGGCTTTCTTTTCACTTAGACTTATTCCTGAATTTTCTATTATATCTGTAAATTGTTCTAATAATTTTATATGTTCTTCCTTAGTTTTTGTATATAATAATATATCATCTATGTATACTATGCAATTAGGTAATTGTTTAAAATAATTATCCATAAAATGTTGATATCTACCTGGTGCATTTTTATATCCAAAGGGTAACACATTCCATTCGTAAAATCCTTGTGGTACCGTAAATGCGGTTAATTCTTTAGATTCTTCTTCTAACTTTAGATGGTAAAATCCTGATTTACAATCGAATTTACTAAAATAATTATATCCTTGGATTTGTCTTATTTTTAATATCTTATTTGGTATTGGATAATTATATGTTATAGTTTTTGCATTTAAATTTCTATAATCAATAACCATTCTACTTTTTCCTCTTTTTTGTTCACTATGTTTATTTACTATAAATGCTGGACTATTATGTTTACTATTACTTTTTTGTATATATTGTTTTTCTAATAATTCATCTATATGCATTTTAAATTCTTTTAAATCATCAAAATTATATGTTAATGGTTTTTGGGTTATTATACTGTTTTTATCTATTAATTCAATTTTTATGGTAGTTTTATGTTTTTCCCATCCTTTTAATGGATCTTCGCTATATAATTGTTCTAATTTTTTCTTAACTATTTCTATCTTATTTATTGAAAATATAGTTATTTCTGTTTTATTTATTGAAAATACTACTAATTCTATTGTATCTTCAGTAGTTTTTATATTTTCTAACTTTTGTGTAATTTTTTCACTTCCTTTTATCCAATCAGTTTTCTTTCTTATTTTATTATTAACTCTTTTTGCTCTTACTTTTTGTTTACATGGTGTTGTGAACCACCAATCGTTTCTAGTTATTATATGTGGGTATAATTTATCTAAAAATGGCATTCCTAAAAGTATATCTTTTGATGTTAGTTCATAATTATAAATTTCTTCTATTGTCAATATCTTATCCCATATTTGTGCTTTTACATTCCTAGCTTTGTAAGTAATTAAGCTTCCTTCATTATTAAATCCTTTAACTATTATTGGTATTTTTAATTTATCCCATTTACTTTCTGGTAAACAATTATATCTACATAAATTAGCTTCTGCTCCTGTATCTATCATAGGCGTATAATATCTACTATAATATCCTTCCACTACTATCTTCATTAATACATATATTTTCATTTTATGTTAAGACTCTTCTTAAGAATAATCTTTCCCTATTATATGTTATAGCTAATTGTGTATGTTCTATGTTATATGGTTTTACTTGTTCTAACCATTTTATTCCTAATATTATATCTGCTTTTTGCATTTCTTCTTTTATCTCAAATTCTATCTTTATTTTTCTAATTCCTCCTATTATTATTTCTTTTTCTGCTATATCTTTATTATTTATTAGACTTCTCGGTAGATCTGGGCATATATCATTATCAGTTTTTATTTCTTCATTTTTTACTGGATATTTTGCTATATAATTTTCTTCTTGTCCTGTGTTTAATAGTATTAAATGTTCTTTTTCATTTATTTTTCCTGTTATGTAATATTGATTTAAATTACTTATTGAATTTGTTTCATAACTCATTCTTTTTGATGAGCTCGATGACTCTGGTTTTTCATTAGCTATTCTTTTCGTTGTACTTATTCTATCATTTACTATTTCTAAATTTTCTTCTATATCTATGTCTCTATAGCTATAATCATTATAATCTATTGTTTTTACAATTTGCTCAAATGGGCTATCTATTTGTATTTTATTAATTTTATTTTTCCCTGTTATTTTGTGTTTTGTTGTTAATACATATAAATTTTTACATCTTGCTGTAAATATTTTACTTCCTGGGGTTAATTCTATTCCTGATATCTTCCAATATAATACTAATGATTTATCTATATTCCTATCTGTTACTGCTACTGAATAATTTGCACTTATTATAAATTTAAATTTTTGGTATATTAAATTTCCTTTTACGGCAGTTATTATGCTTTTTTCTATAGGTTTTATAATTCTATCATCTGCTAAATATAATTCTATCGGTGTATCTATTCCTTCTCTAAAACATGCTTTTATTAATATTTCTGTACCTCCGAGGTGTACGTATTTTATTGGATCTCCTTTACTTTTTATATCATTTATTTCTTTATTAACTATCCTTTTTGTTACTAGTGGTATACTAGCTTTTCCTTTTGCATATCTACAATCTATTACATGTTCTTTTTGACATACTACATAATATTCATCTTTTTTCCTACTAAATATATTTTTTATTGTTGGTATTTTAAATATTTTTTCTACACTTAAATCTAACTCTTTTCCTTTTATTTCATCAAATATATTACTGTCAAATATTATCTTTTATTCTGTTCCTTCGTCATTTAAATATTCTTCCTTTGTTATTATTTTTATATCTTCTTCAGTTATTTGATTCATCTATCTCACTATCTATTTCAATATCTGTTTCGTTTTCTGAAATTTCATATATACTATCTTCACTTTCTAATTCATAATCTATATAATCTATTTGCATATATTCTGTATTTTCTATTTTTATTTCGGATATTTGTTTATTTTTTGGATTTTTAGGTAATTTACAATCTCTAGCTAAATGTCCTAACTTTCCACAATTATAACATGTACATTCTTTTATAGATTTTTTCTTTCTATATGGTCTTTTATTTTTATAATTTTTAACATAATATCTTTTTCTTGGTTTCTTATACTTATATTTTAATTTTTTATATTTCTTATATTTCTTATGTCTTTTTCTTTTCTTATAATATCTTTCTTCGCATCCAAATTGAGGTGCTATTTTATTTTTGCAACATGCTAAATTTCTTATTAATGTTTTTTCCATTTTTAATTCTTCTCTATATTTTTCACATAGCTTTCTATACCATTGTTGTAAAAATTTTATTCTAGCTCCTAATGTATCTACTATTTTTGCTTCTTCCCAACTTTTTATTATTTTTGAACTAAATGGTTCGGGTAATTTATTAAAATATAATTTTCTTATTTCTTTACTTTCTTCTATATTATATGCTCCTTTATAATAATATTCTTTAAATGCGCAAGTATATTCATCTATATAACACACATTACATATTGTTAATTTTATCATTAAATTCCTATTTGTATCTTTTTCTTCATCTTGTTCTTCTTCTAATGTTGTCATACTACCAAATTCATCTTTTATAACTGTTTCATATTTTTTTAATAATTCTATAGGTGTTAATTTTGTTGTTGTTGATGCTGCTCCTTCCATAGGTTTATTAGCTCTTAATACTTTCTTACTATTTTCAGTTAAATTTGTAAACCATAATTTTACTGATCCTATTAGAGTTTTTTCTATGTATTCTGGTGCATCTGTTATGTTTATATTATTGTCTAATAATTGTTTTGTCATATATCCTACCCATAATTGTATTGTTTTTTCTGTATCTATTACACAGTCTAGATCTAAAAAGTTATAATTTTTATTAACTATTTGTTTTGGTGTCCATTTGTCATATTCATTATATCTTTTAAATTTATTTTTGTAATATATAGGTTTTCTTATTTCTGTTGTTTTGGGTATTAGATTTTCATCTTCTTTTTTGTCAAAAGTATTTATTTCTGTACTATTATTTTCTAAGTTTTCTTGATTAATTTTTTCTTGTTTTTCGTTAATTTCTAAATCTTTTATATTTGTTAATATTTCCGTATATGTTTCACTATCTTCTGAATCATAATTATCCATTTCTTCTACCTCTATATTATTTATTTCTAATTTTTCCTTAAATTGATTTATCTCGTTTATTAATTTTTGTTCTTTATCTATTTCTTCTTTTTCTTTTTGTCTTTGTTCGTATAAATCTTTTAACATTTGTAATTCTTTTTCTAGTTCAGCAATTCTACTATTTTTAGTTTCTTCTATTTTTCGTATTTCTTCCGTAGATTGTTGTTTAATTTTTTCTATTTCCTTTTTTCTATCTATCTCTTCATTTTCTTTTTCTATTCTTACCATTGCTGTTAATTTATCTTCTAATTTTAATTCTTCTTTTTCTAACATTAAATATAAATGTTCTCCTATTTTCTTATACCTTCTTCCTAGATTAGAAAATACTATTTTTATTTTTGTACCTTCGTGATTTTCGTATATTTTTTCATCTATTATAAATTCTTCTTTATTCATTTTATTGTGAATAGTTTATGTTGACATATATATTCTAAACTATCTATTTGAGATTCTAATTTTGATATTTCATCTTTTTGTATATTTATTGAATTTTTACTAACTCCGGCAAATATATTATAATGTAATCTTTCTTTTCTTATTTTTAATTCTTTACGTTTTTCAGAGATAAATTGTTTTAATTCTTTGTATTTTTGCTCTTTATTCATCTGAATTGTATTTATAATATTTTGGTGGATATCTAAATCTAATTTTATCATAATTAGGTGGTATATGTCTCATTCTTCTAGATTTTAAATGGATTATTAATTTTGCTTCAATACTAGATATTAATGTAATTAAATAGGCTTATCTTTGTGGATTTTCTTTTGTTTTATTTAAACTTATATATTCTGAATAATTACTAACTAACAATTCTTTAATTTTTCTAAAAGCTTCTTTATTTTTAAATGGTCTTCTCATAATTAATTTAATAAATAACTAAATCTAATTTTAACTAAATTTAAATCTAACTTAACTAATTCTTCTAACACGTATATCAACCATTTGGAGGGGGTGCGGATAACTGAGCTGGTAAATAGATTTATAAATAGATTTATTATAGCTGATGAATCTATTTTTTTTTGTGCGTGGTTATTTTTTAGATTTTGTTTTAATAAGTTATTCTTTTTGTGAGATGTATTCATTAATTTTTAGTTTATTATTTTATCCTGTAGTAACTGCTGAGTTACAAATTTCTGTGTAATAACTTATTCTTTCTGTACTGTAGTGTATATCTAATTCTAGATTTTCTATGTCATTTATTATTTTGTGTTGTTCTTTTCGTAGTGAGTTTTTTATATTATATAAACTGTTACATGTACTTTTTTCTAAATTTTCTAAAGTTTTTTCTATCCATTCTAACTTTTCTCTTAGATCTTCCATTATTTTTCTAATATGGTTTCTATAATTAATTTCGTTATTTAGATTATCTTGGTTTTCTCTAGTTTTTCTAATATATTCTAACATCCACAATCTTGGTCTGAATAATATCCTTCTGGGTAAATGTCTTCGTATATTTGTGCTGTGGCATTTATCATTTCTATTTCATAGTTTATTTCATAGTTTATTATTTCTTCTAATATCATTTTCTTAATATCTATTATTTCTATATCCTTAAGTATATATAAGACTAAAATTCTAAGGTAGTCTAAATGGGCTATTTTTAAGATTGATATTTTATAACTATTTGTTTTAGACTTAGTAGTTTTTGCATATTTTTATTAAGAGATTTTATATATTTTTTATTTTCCATGTATTTGTCTATATTTATTTTTATCTGTTTTTCTAGTAACTGTATTTTTCGCGTATCTTTAAAAGTCCTACGTAATTTTAACATAATAAATATTTATAAGAGTAGTTAGGTATGTGTGGTATATAATTTATTCTATCCGTATAATTTTTTCCATATGCTTTTTCTAATATAACTTTTCTTATATCTGCAACATCTATATCTCTAAGTGCATACAAAACAAGTATCTTAAATTTATCTACCATGACATCAGATATATTATCATTCATTATCATAAAATTGCTTTTTCAAAATATTCCCTGCAACCATATACATAATAAAATATAGTCATCTCAGATTTCTATATACTAGATTATTCTTAAATAACATGTTCTTCGGTCACTACTAGCATGGTAATTCGGATATTCTCCCTTAAACAGCGCCTCGACTTTGGTTACTCCCCGCCACGGCTTCTTGCCTCATTGGTTTCACCTTTAGGATGGCATAGTTCCTTGGGATTTTTCTCCGTTTCCACTTTGCTAGTAAACTTCTTAACATATTATTTTTCGAATAATTCTACTATAAAGTAACTAATATGAATTTATTTTATCATATCATGATTGTCGGGAATTATGAATTTAGCTATTCATAATAGTAAATAGATATACCTGTTCCGGTAGCTTTGATATTTCTGAGGTTTGTTGTTCCATAGCTTTTTCCATTGCGGTGTATATATTTAATTAACTAGGCTAAATATTTTTGAACTGGAATGGAGAGAGTATTTTTTCTGAATGTAGGAAAGCTTGCCTTTGCAATGCTTCCTGAGTCTTTATTTATAGAATGAAAAAGTGTTTACATCCGTGTTTAATCAAAAACTAAAAAGCTAAACTTTTAAAAGTCTTTACCTACTCCCTAAATCTTCACCTACCCTACTCCTTTACATTTATTACTAAAGACAAAAATTTGTAAAAAGTCTTTACATCATATCAACTTTTACGTAAACTTAAAATAAATCTTCTGCCATATCTGCAAATAAGTCTTCCGTCTATTTTGTCATATCTGCTATATCTCCATTATTGCTCTGTCCTTATCTTTCCAGCTGTCGTCCTTATCTTCTTTTATTCTAACTGTACTGTTGGGACGTCATTATCTCCTCCGTTACATTTTGAACATCTGTGATCTGGGTATTTGTGTCCAATAGTTTTGCAATATCTGGTCAATAATTCTTCTGAAATAAATTTTTCTTTAATAGCTCTGGCGATAGGTTCTGTCTCTGGTTTAAGCAACGTCATAATCCATTGCCTAATTGTTTCCATATCTGTTTCTCGTAGTTCCTTTGAATTTGAATATATCAATACATGGTTTCTTGAATAATAACTCCATATAGGATTTTGATTACAATATGTGTTTGCTAGTTCTTGTAAAATCGTAGATAATCCGATAACTCTTTTATTCGCATAAAATTTCGGTATCTCAATTCTGGGTATCTCTGGTTGTGTACCAATATCTTGCGGTATAATCATATCTCTTGTCATTCCTATTTTTACAACTTGTATAGGTTTCTTAACTTCGTCGAATAATATCTCTGCTGGAGCCGTGTAGATTTTTATAAAAAATAAAGTACCTTTGGTTATTCTTTTAAATATGGTAAATGCGTCATATATCTCGGGTATAGTAGATATCTCAGTTCCATCTGTGGTATATACGGTACTAAGTAATCCATATTCGTAGCAAGTTTTTACTAAGCTGGGTCTAGTTTTGGGTAAGGCGATTAGCTTGTTGTATCCGGTTAATTTCTGGGTTATGTAGTTCGTATCTGGTTCTTGGATATTTGTAGCTTTTGGGTTGCTATTTAAGAAAGTTTGTACGTTGTAGATATTTTCTATATATGTACGGGCTGTGTAGTTATATGTCTATTTGTCTTGATTTAGGCTTTCTCGATATGTGGTAACTTGTGGGGGTGTAAACATAGGGTCTTTTGGTATATTTGGTGTATATGGCTTGTCAAATAGCTTATTTAAGTTCATATTTTTTCTAACTCCTTTGCTTGTACCTGCAGAAGTAGATTGATAAGCGTTATGGGTTTTATGGAGTGTCCCAACATCTCCTTCTAGCTCTGGAATTTTATTGTCTTCCGATCGACATAGCTCTGCACATTGCTGAGTTAGCTGATTCATAGCTATAGACTTCAGATTATCTTCACTAGTCTTTAGCTTTAGCTTTTCTATCTCAGTACCCATACTGTCTACTTTCAATGAAAGCATAGTCAGGGCGTTGAGTATCTTTTCATGTATATTTTCTTCTATCATTTCAGTTTGTGTAGCTTTGTCTTGATATGTAATCTGCAATAACATTTTTGTTAGTACTGATTACTTCTATTATAAATGTAAAATTTAATATATTTAAAACTAGTCTCCGAATCTCTTTTGTTGTAACTGAATTTTGTATTTTCTTTGTTAGCCACCAGCGTACCTGTGTATTATCTGTTCGCACAATAAATTTGTTATATACAATATATGGCTCAAATGCTAACAAACATTTATATAATGAACATAATTCTTTCCTATTTATTTCCCATTTTATTTCTGTCTCGTTAAACGTACCTGAGTAATATCTACAATGGTGTTCTATTTTTTCTGCTTCATATCTATATTTAAGTACTCCGCCGTAACTATATTCACTGGCATCTGCTTCTACTATATATGTAAATTTTTTATTTTCATCCGGAAATTGTAATTTTGGTAAATCCTTGCAAAGTAATTTTATTTTTTGAACTTGTTTTTTATCTTCTTCATTATAATTATATTCTATATCCTTTTTTAATTTTTTCTGTAGGGGTTTTAGGTTTTCTGCTAATTTTGGAATATATTCTCTTACTTGGTTTACTAATCCTAAAAATGATTGTAATTTCTTTTTTGTATCTAATTCTTCTTTCGAATTTATTATTTTTTGTACTATATGTTGTTGCATTTTTACTCCACTTTTATCTATTTGTATTCCTAAAAATTCTATCTGGTTTTTCATAATTTCGGCTTTCTTTTCACTTAGACTTATTCCTGAATTTTCTATTATATCTGTAAATTGTTCTAATAATTTTATATGTTCTTCCTTAGTTTTTGTATATAATAATATATCATCTATGTATACTATGCAATTAGGTAATTGTTTAAAATAATTATCCATAAAATGTTGATATCTACCTGGTGCATTTTTATATCCAAAGGGTAACACATTCCATTCGTAAAATCCTTGTGGTACCGTAAATGCGGTTAATTCTTTAGATTCTTCTTCTAACTTTAGATGGTAAAATCCTGATTTACAATCAAATTTACTAAAATAATTATATCCTTGGATTTGTCTTATTTTTAATATCTTATTTGGTATTGGATAATTATATGTTATAGTTTTTGCATTTAAATTTCTATAATCAATAACCATTCTACTTTTTCCTCTTTTTTGTTCACTATGTTTATTTACTATAAATGCTGGACTATTATGTTTACTATTACTTTTTTGTATATATTGTTTTTCTAATAATTCATCTATATGCATTTTAAATTCTTTTAAATCATCAAAATTATATGTTAATGGTTTTTGGGTTATTATACTGTTTTTATCTATTAATTCAATTTTTATGGTAGTTTTATGTTTTTCCCATCCTTTTAATGGATCTTCGCTATATAATTGTTCTAATTTTTTCTTAACTATTTCTATCTTATTTATTGAAAATATAGTTATTTCTGTTTTATTTATTGAAAATACTACTAATTCTATTGTATCTTCAGTAGTTTTTATATTTTCTAACTTTTGTGTAATTTTTTCACTTCCTTTTATCCAATCAGTTTTCTTTCTTATTTTATTATTAACTCTTTTTGCTCTTACTTTTTGTTTACATGGTGTTGTGAACCACCAATCGTTTCTAGTTATTATATGTGGGTATAATTTATCTAAAAATGGCATTCCTAAAAGTATATCTTTTGATGTTAGTTCATAATTATAAATTTCTTCTATTGTCAATATCTTATCCCATATTTGTGCTTTTACATTCCTAGCTTTGTAAGTAATTAAGCTTCCTTCATTATTAAATCCTTTAACTATTATTGGTATTTTTAATTTATCCCATTTACTTTCTGGTAAACAATTATATCTACATAAATTAGCTTCTGCTCCTGTATCTATCATAGGCGTATAATATCTACTATAATATCCTTCCACTACTATCTTCATTAATACATATATTTTCATTTTATGTTAAGGCTCTTCTTAAGAATAATCTTTCCCTATTATATGTTATGGCTAACTGTGTATGTTCTATATTATATGGTTTTACTTGTTCTAACCATTTTATTCCTAATATTATATCTGCTTTTTGCATTTCTTCTTTTACCTCAAATTCTATCTTTATTTTTCTAATTCCTCCTATTATTATTTCTTTTTCTGCTATATCTTTATTATTTATTAGACTTCTCGGTAGATCTGGGCATATATCATTATCAGTTTTTATTTCTTCATTTTTTACTAGATATTTTGCTATATAATTTTCTTCTTGTCCTGTGTTTAATAGTATTAAATGTTCTTTTTCATTTATTTTTCCTGTTATGTAATATTGATTTAAATTACTTATTGAATTTGTTTCATAACTCATTCTTTTTGATGAGCTCGATGACTCTGGTTTTTCATTAGCTATTCTTTTCGTTGTACTTATTCTATCATTTACTATTTCTAAATTTTCTTCTATATCTATTTCTCTATAGCTATAGTCATTATAATCTATTGTTTTTACAATTTGCTCAAATGGGCTATCTATTTGTATTTTATTAATTTTATTTTTCCCTGTTATTTTGTGTTTTGTTGTTAATACATATAAATTTTTACATCTTGCTGTAAATATTTTACTTCCTGGGGTTAATTCTATTCCTGATATCTTCCAATATAATACTAATGATTTATCTATATTCCTATCTGTTACTGCTACTGAATAATTTGCACTTATTATAAATTTAAATTTTTGGTATATTAAATTTCCTTTTACGGCAGTTAATATGCTTTTTTCTATAGGTTTTATAATTCTATCATCTGCTAAATATAATTCTAACGGTGTATCTATTCCTTCTCTAAAACATGCTTTTATTAATATTTCTGTACCTCCGAGGTGTACGTATTTTATTGGATCTCCTTTACTTTTTATATCATTTATTTCTTTATTAACTATCCTTTTTGTTACTAGTGGTATACTAGCTTTTCCTTTTGCATATCTACAATCTATTACATGTTCTTTTTGACATACTACATAATATTCATCTTTTTTCCTACTAAATATATTTTTTATTGTTGGTATTTTAAATATTTTTTCTACACTTAAATCTAACTCTTTTCCTTTTATTTCATCAAATATATTACTGTCAAATATTATCTTTTGTTCTGTTCCTTCGTCATTTAAATATTCTTCCTTTGTTATTATTTTTATATCTTCTTCAGTCATTTGATTCATCTATCTCACTATCTATTTCAATATCTGTTTCGTTTTCTGAAATTTCATATATACTATCTTCACTTTCTAATTCATAATCTATATAATCTATTTGCATATATTCTGTATTTTCTATTTTTATTTCGGATATTTGTTTATTTTTTGGATTTTTAGGTAATTTACAATCTCTAGCTAAATGTCCTAACTTTCCACAATTATAACATGTACATTCTTTTATAGATTTTTTCTTTCTATATGGTCTTTTATTTTTATAATTTTTAGCATAATATCTTTTTCTTGGTTTCTTATATTTATATTTTGATTTTTTATATTTCTTATATTTCTTATGTCTTTTTCTTTTCTTATAATATCTTTCTTCGCATCCAAATTGAGGTGCTATTTTATTTTTGCAACATGCTAAATTTCTTATTAATGTTTTTTCCATTTTTAATTCTTCTCTATATTTTTCACATAGCTTTCTATACCATTGTTGTAAAAATTTTATTCTAGCTCCTAATGTATCTACTATTTTTGCTTCTTCCCAACTTTTTATTATTTTTGAACTAAATGGTTCGGGTAATTTATTAAAATACAATTTTCTTATTTCTTTACTTTCTTCTATATTATATGCTCCTTTATAATAATATTCTTTAAATGCGCAAGTATATTCATCTATATAACACATATTACATATTGTTAATTTTATCATTAAATTCCTATTTGTATCTTTTTCTTCATCTTGTTCTTCTTCTAATGCTGTCATACTACCAAATTCATCTTTTATAACTGTTTCATATTTTTTTAATAATTCTATAGGTGTTAATTTTGTTGTTGTTGATGCTGCTCCTTCCATAGGTTTATTAGCTCTTAATACTTTCTTACTATTTTCAGTTAAATTTGTAAACCATAATTTTACTGATCCTATTAGAGTTTTTTCTATGTATTCTGGTGCATCTGTTATGTTTATATTATTGTCTAATAATTGTTTTGTCATATATCCTACCCATAATTGTATTGTTTTTTCTGTATCTATTACACAGTCTAGATCTAAAAAGTTATAATTTTTATTAACTATTTGTTTTGGTGTCCATTTGTCATATTCATTATATCTTTTAAATTTATTTTTGTAATATATAGGTTTTCTTATTTCTGTTGTTTTGGGTATTAGATTTTCATCTTCTTTTTTGTCAAGAGTATTTATTTCTGTACTATTATTTTCTAAGTTTTCTTGATTAATTTTTTCTTGTTTTTCGTTAATTTCTAAATCTTTTATATTTGTTAATATTTCCGTATATGTTTCACTATCTTCTGAATCATAATTATCCGTTTCTTCTACCTCTATATTATTTATTTCTAATTTTTCCTTAAATTGATTTATCTCGTTTATTAATTTTTGTTCTTTATCTATTTCTTCTTTTTCTTTTTGTCTTTGTTCGTATAAATCTTTTAACATTTGTAATTCTTTTTCTAGTTCAGCAATTCTACTATTTTTAGTTTCTTCTATTTTTCGTATTTCTTCCGTAGATTGTTGTTTAATTTTTTCTATTTCCTTTTTTCTATCTATCTCTTCATTTTCTTTTTCTATTCTTACCATTGCTGTTAATTTATCTTCTAATTTTAATTCTTCTTTTTCTAACATTAAATATAAATGTTCTCCTATTTTCTTATACCTTCTTCCTAGATTAGAAAATACTATTTTTATTTTTGTACCTTCGTGATTTTCGTATATTTTTTCATCTATTATAAATTCTTCTTTATTCATTTTATTGTGAATAGTTCATGTTGACATATATATTCTAAACTATCTATTTGAGATTCTAATTTTGATATTTCATCTTTTTGTATATTTATTGAATTTTTACTAACTCCGGCAAATATATTATAATGTAATCTTTCTTTTCTTATTTTTAATTCTTTACGTTTTTCAGAGATAAATTATTTTAATTCTTTGTATTTTTGCTCTTTATTCATCTGAATTGTATTTATAATATTTTGGTGGATATCTAAATCTAATTTTATCATAATTAGGTGGTATATGTCTCATTCTTCTAGATTTTAAATGGATTATTAATTTTGCTTCAATACTAGATATTAATGTAATTAAATAGGCTAATCTTTGTGGATTTTCTTTTGTTTTGTTTAAACTTATATATTCTGAATAATTACTAACTAACGATTCTTTAATTTTTCTAAAAGCTTCTCTATTTTTAAATGGTCTTCTCATAATTAATTTAATAAATAACTAAATCTAATTTTAACTAAATTTAAATCTAACTTAACTAATTCTTCTAACACGTATATCACTTCCGTATCTTCTAAATTACTGAGCTTTTTCCATTGCGGTGTATATATTTAATTAACTGGGCTAAATATTTTTGAACTGGAATGGAGAGAGTATTTTTTCTGAATGTAGGAAAGCTTGCCTTTGCAATGCTTCCTGAGTCTTTATTTATAGAATGAGAACTTTACATCCGTAAAACTTAAAAGAAAAAAAAAGACTAACTAAAAGACTTTGGAAAAGTCTTTCCTAACCTACTTTTGAATTTTCTTTCTTTACATTAATGACTTTCTTTGAAATTTTTGCCTCTACATTTAATTATACAATAAATGCTACAAGACTTTACGTAACAAATTTTGAAAAATATGTCTTCCGTCTATCTGTCATATCTGCAAATAAGTCTTCCGTCTATTTTGTCATATCTGCTATATCTCCATTATTGCTCTGTTCTTGTCTTTCCAGCTGTCGTCCTTATCTTCTTTTATTCTAACTGTACTGCTGGGACGTCATTATCTCCTCCGTTACATTTTGAACATCTGTGATCTGGGTATTTGTGTCCAATAGTTTTGCAATATCTGGTCAATAATTCTTCTGAAATAAATTTTTCTTTAATAGCTCTGGCGATAGGTTCTGTCTCCGGTTTAAGCAACGTCATAATCCATTGCCTAATTGTTTCCATATCTGTTTCTCGTAGTTCCTTTGAATTTGAATATATCAATACATGGTTTCTTGAATAATAACTCCATATAGGATTTTGATTACAATATGTATTTGCTAGTTCTTGTAAAATCGTAGATAGTCCGATAACTCTTTTATTCGCATAAAATTTTGGTATCTCGATTCTTGGTATCTCTGGCTGTGTACCAATATCTTGTGGTATAATCATATCTCTTGTCATTCCTATTTTTACAACTTGTATAGGTTTCTTTACTTCGTCAAATAATATCTCTGCTGGAGCCGTGTAGATCTTTATAAAAAATAAAGTACCTTTGGTTATTCTTTTAAATACGGTAAATGCGTCATATATCTCGGGTATAGTAGATATCTCAGTTCCATCTGTGGTATATACGGTACTAAGTAATCCATATTCGTAGCAAGTTTTTACTAAGCTGGGTCTAGTTTTGGGTAAGGCGATTAGCTTGTTGTATCCGGTTAATTTCTGGGTTATGTAGTTCGTATCTGGTTCTTGGATATTTGTAGCTTTTGGGTTGCTATTTAAGAAAGTTTGTACGTTGTAGATATTTTCTATATATGTACGGGCTGTGTAGTTATATGTCTTTTTGTCTTGATTTAGGCTTTCTCGATATGTGGTAACTTGTGGGGGTGTAAACATAGGGTCTTTTGGCATATTTGGTGTATATGGCTTGTCAAATAGCTTATTTAAGTTCATATTTTTTCTAACTCCTTTGCTTGTACCTGCAGAAGTAGATTGATAAGCGTTATGGGTTTTATGGAGTGTCCCAACATCTCCTTCTAGCTCTGGAATTTTATTGTCTTCCGATCGACATAGCTCTGCACATTGCTGAGTTAGCTGATTCATAGCTATAGACTTCAGATTATCTTCACTAGTCTTTAGCTTTAGCTTTTCTATCTCAGTACCCATACTGTCTACTTTCAATGAAAGCATAGTCAGGGCGTTGAGTATCTTTTCATGTATATTTTCTTCTATCATTTCAGTTTGTGTAGCTTTGTCTTGATATGTAATCTGCAATAACATTTTTGTTAGTACTGATTACTTCTATTATAAATGTAAAATTTAATATATTTAAAACTAGTCTCCGAATCTCTTTTGTTGTAACTGAATTTTGTATTTTCTTTGTTAGCCACCAGCGTACCTGTGTATTATCTGTTCGCACAATAAATTTGTTATATACAATATATGGCTCAAATGCTAACAAACATTTATATAATGAACATAATTCTTTCCTATTTATTTCCCATTTTATTTCTGTCTCGTTAAACGTACCTGAGTAATATCTACAATGGTGTTCTATTTTTTCTGCTTCATATCTATATTTAAGTACTCCGCCGTAACTATATTCACTGGCATCTGCTTCTACTATATATGTAAATTTTTTATTTTCATCCGGAAATTGTAATTTTGGTAAATCCTTGCAAAGTAATTTTATTTTTTGAACTTGTTTTTTATCTTCTTCATTATAATTATATTCTATATCCTTTTTTAATTTTTTCTGTAGGGGTTTTAGGTTTTCTGCTAATTTTGGAATATATTCTCTTACTTGGTTTACTAATCCTAAAAATGATTGTAATTTCTTTTTTGTATCTAATTCTTCTTTCGAATTTATTATTTTTTGTACTATATGTTGTTGCATTTTTACTCCACTTTTATCTATTTGTATTCCTAAAAATTCTATCTGATTTTTCATAATTTCGGCTTTCTTTTCACTTAGACTTATTCCTGAATTTTCTATTATATCTGTAAATTGTTCTAATAATTTTATATGTTCTTCCTTAGTTTTTGTATATAATAATATATCATCTATGTATACTATGCAATTAGGTAATTGTTTAAAATAATTATCCATAAAATGTTGATATCTACCTGGTGCATTTTTATATCCAAAGGGTAACACATTCCATTCGTAAAATCCTTGTGGTACCGTAAATGCGGTTAATTCTTTAGATTCTTCTTCTAACTTTAGATGGTAAAATCCTGATTTACAATCAAATTTACTAAAATAATTATATCCTTGGATTTGTCTTATTTTTAATATCTTATTTGGTATTGGGTAATTATATGTTATAGTTTTTGCATTTAAATTTTTATAATCAATAACCATTCTACTTTTTCCTCTTTTTTGTTCACTATGTTTATTTACTATAAATGCTGGACTATTATGTTTACTATTACTTTTTTGTATATATTGTTTTTCTAATAATTCATCTATATGCATTTTAAATTCTTTTAAATCATCAAAATTATATGTTAATGGTTTTTGGGTTATTATACTGTTTTTATCTATTAATTCAATTTTTATGGTAGTTTTATGTTTTTCCCATCCTTTTAATGGATCTTCGCTATATAATTGTTCTAATTTTTTCTTAACTATTTCTATCTTATTTATTGAAAATATAGTTATTTCTGTTTTATTTATTGAAAATACTACTAATTCTATTGTATCTTCAGTAGTTTTTATATTTTCTAACTTTTGTGTAATTTTTTCACTTCCTTTTATCCAATCAGTTTTCTTTCTTATTTTATTATTAACTCTTTTTGCTCTTACTTTTTGTTTACATGGTGTTGTGAACCACCAATCGTTTCTAGTTATTATATGTGGGTATAATTTATCTAAAAATGGCATTCCTAAAAGTATATCTTTTGATGTTAGTTCATAATTATAAATTTCTTCTATTGTCAATATCTTATCCCATATTTGTGCTTTTACATTCCTAGCTTTGTAAGTAATTAAGCTTCCTTCATTATTAAATCCTTTAACTATTATTGGTATTTTTAATTTATCCCATTTACTTTCTGGTAAGCAATTATATCTACATAAATTAGCTTCTGCTCCTGTATCTATCATAGGCGTATAATATCTACTATAATATCCTTCCACTACTATCTTCATTAATACATATATTTTCATTTTATGTTAAGGCTCTTCTTAAGAATAATCTTTCCCTATTATATGTTATAGCTAATTGTGTATGTTCTATGTTATATGGTTTTACTTGTTCTAACCATTTTATTCCTAATATTATATCTGCTTTTTGCATTTCTTCTTTTATCTCAAATTCTATCTTTATTTTTCTAATTCCTCCTATTATTATTTCTTTTTCTGCTATATCTTTATTATTTATTAGACTTCTCGGTAGATCTGGGCATATATCATTATCAGTTTTTATTTCTTCATTTTTTACTAGATATTTTGCTATATAATTTTCTTCTTGTCCTGTGTTTAATAGTATTAAATGTTCTTTTTCATTTATTTTTCCTGTTATGTAATATTGATTTAAATTACTTATTGAATTTGTTTCATAACTCATTCTTTTTTATGAGCTCGATGACTCTGGTTTTTCATTAGCTATTCTTTTCGTTGTACTTATTCTATCATTTACTATTTCTAAATTTTCTTCTATATCTATGTCTCTATAGCTATAATCATTATAATCTATTGTTTTTACAATTTGCTCAAATGGGCTATCTATTTGTATTTTATTAATTTTATTTTTCCCTGTTATTTTGTGTTTTGTTGTTAATACATATAAATTTTTACATCTTGCTGTAAATATTTTACTTCCTGGGGTTAATTCTATTCCTGATATCTTCCAATATAATACTAATGATTTATCTATATTCCTATCTGTTACTGCTACTGAATAATTTGCACTTATTATAAATTTAAATTTTTGGTATATTAAATTTCCTTTTACGGCAGTTATTATACTTTTTTCTATAGGTTTTATAATTCTATCATCTGCTAAATATAATTCTATCGGTGTATCTATTCCTTCTCTAAAACATGCTTTTATTAATATTTCTGTACCTCCGAGGTGTACGTATTTTATTGGATCTCCTTTACTTTTTATATCATTTATTTCTTTATTAACTATCCTTTTTGTTACTAGTGGTATACTAGCTTTTCCTTTTGCATATCTACAATCTATTACATGTTCTTTTTGACATACTACATAATATTCATCTTTTTTCCTACTAAATATATTTTTTATTGTTGGTATTTTAAATATTTTTTCTACACTTAAATCTAACTCTTTTCCTTTTATTTCATCAAATATATTACTGTCAAATATTATCTTTTGTTCTGTTCCTTCGTCATTTAAATATTCTTCCTTTGTTATTATTTTTATATCTTCTTCAGTCATTTGATTCATCTATCTCACTATCTATTTCAATATCTGTTTTGTTTTCTGAAATTTCATATATACTATCTTCACTTTCTAATTCATAATCTATATAATCTATTTGCATATATTCTGTATTTTCTATTTTTATTTCGGATATTTGTTTATTTTTTGGATTTTTAGGTAATTTACAATCTCTAGCTAAATGTCCTAACTTTCCACAATTATAACATGTACATTCTTTTATAGATTTTTTCTTTCTATATGGTCTTTTATTTTTATAATTTTTAACATAATATCTTTTTCTTGGTTTCTTATATTTATATTTTGATTTTTTATATTTCTTATATTTCTTATGTCTTTTTCTTTTCTTATAATATCTTTCTTCGCATCCAAATTGAGGTGCTATTTTATTTTTGCAACATGCTAAATTTCTTATTAATGTTTTTTCCATTTTTAATTCTTCTCTATATTTTTCACATAGCTTTCTATACCATTGTTGTAAAAATTTTATTCTAGCTCCTAATGTATCTACTATTTTTGCTTCTTCCCAACTTTTTATTATTTTTGAACTAAATGGTTCGGGTAATTTATTAAAATATAATTTTCTTATTTCTTTACTTTCTTCTATATTATATGCTCCTTTATAATAATATTCTTTAAATGCGCAAGTATATTCATCTATATAACACATATTACATATTATTAATTTTATCATTAAATTCCTATTTGTATCTTTTTCTTCATCTTGTTCTTCTTCTAATGTTGTCATACTACCAAATTCATCTTTTATAGCTGTTTCATATTTTTTTAATAATTCTATAGGTGTTAATTTTGTTGTTGTTGATGCTGCTCCTTCCGTAGGTTTATTAGCTCTTAATACTTTCTTACTATTTTTAGTTAAATTTGTAAACCATAATTTTACTGATCCTATTAGTGTTTTTTCTATGTATTCTGGTGCATCTGTTATGTTTATATTATTGTCTAATAATTGTTTTGTCATATATCCTACCCATAATTGTATTGTTTTTTCTGTATCTATTACACAGTCTAGATCTAAAAAGTTATAATTTTTATTAACTATTTGTTTTGGTGTCCATTTGTCATATTCATTATATCTTTTAAATTTATTTTTGTAATATATAGGTTTTCTTATTTCTGTTGTTTTGGGTATTAGATTTTCATCTTCTTTTTTGTCAAGAGTATTTATTTCTGTACTATTATTTTCTAAGTTTTCTTGATTAATTTTTTCTTGTTTTTCGTTAATTTCTAAATCTTTTATATTTGTTAATATTTCCGTATATGTTTCACTATCTTCTGAATCATAATTATCCGTTTCTTCTACTTCTATATTATTTATTTCTAATTTTTCCTTAAATTGATTTATCTCGTTTATTAATTTTTGTTCTTTATCTATTTCTTCTTTTTCTTTTTGTCTTTGTTCGTATAAATCTTTTAACATTTGTAATTCTTTTTCTAATTCAGCAATTCTACTATTTTTAGTTTCTTCTATTTTTCGTATTTCTTCCGTAGATTGTTGTTTAATTTTTTCTATTTCCTTTTTTCTATCTATCTCTTCATTTTCTTTTTCTATTCTTACCATTGCTGTTAATTTATCTTCTAATTTTAATTCTTCTTTTTCTAACATTAAATATAAATGTTCTCCTATTTTCTTATACCTTCTTCCTAGATTAGAAAATACTATTTTTATTTTTGTACCTTCGTGATTTTCGTATATTTTTTCATCTATTATAAATTCTTCTTTATTCATTTTATTGTGAATAGTTCATGTTGACATATATATTCTAAACTATCTATTTGAGATTCTAATTTTGATATTTCATCTTTTTGTATATTTATTGAATTTTTACTAACTCCGGCAAATATATTATAATGTAATCTTTCTTTTCTTATTTTTAATTCTTTACGTTTTTCAGAGATAAATTGTTTTAATTCTTTGTATTTTTGCTCTTTATTCATCTGAATTATATTTATAATATTTTGGTGGATATCTAAATCTAATTTTATCATAATTAGGTGGTATATGTCTCATTCTTCTAGATTTTAAATGGATTATTAATTTTGCTTCAATACTAGATATTAATGTAATTAAATAGGCTAATCTTTGTGGATTTTCTTTTGTTTTGTTTAAACTTATATATTCTGAATAATTACAAACTAACGATTCTTTAATTTTTCTAAAAGCTTCTCTATTTTTAAATGGTCTTCTCATAATTAATTTAATAAATAACTAAATCTAATTTTAACTAAATTTAAATCTAACTTAACTAATTCCAACATATATATCACTTCCGTATCTTTTAAACTACTGAGCTCTGATACCATTTGGAGGGGGGTGCGGATAACTGAGCTGGTAAATAGATTTATAAATAGATTTATTATAGCTGATGAATCTATTCTTTTTTGTGCGTGGTTATTTTTTAGATTTTGTTTTAATAAGTTATTCTTTTTGTGAGATGTATTCATTAATTTTTAGTTTATTATTTTATCCTGTAGTAACTGCTGAGTTACAAATTTCTGTGTAATAACTTATTCTTTCTGTACTGTAGTGTATATCTAATTCTAGATTTTCTATGTCATTTATTATTTTGTGTTGTTCTTCTCGTAGTGAGTTTTTTATATTATATAAACTGTTACATGTACTTTTTTCTAAATTTTCTAAAGTTTTTTCTATCCATTCTAACTTTTCTCTTAGATCTTCCATTATTTTTCTAATATGGTTTCTATAATTAATTTCGTTATTTAGATTATCTTGGTTTTCTCTAGTTTTTCTAATATATTCTAACATCCACAATCTTGGTCTGAATAATATCCTTCTGGGTAAATGTCTTCGTATATTTGTGCTGTGGCATTTATCATTTCTATTTCATAGTTTATTTCATAGTTTATTATTTCTTCTAATATCATTTTCTTAATATCTATTATTTCTATATCCTTAAGTATATATAAGACTAAAATTCTAAGGTAGTCTAAATGGTCTATTTTTAAGATTGATATTTTATAACTATTTGTTTTAGGCTTAGTAGTTTTTGCATATTTTTATTAAGAGATTTTATATATTTTTTATTTTCCATGTATTTGTCTATATTTATTTTTATCTGTTTTTCTAGTAACTGTATTTTTCGCGTATCTTTAAAAGTCCTACGTAATTTTAACATAATAAATATTTATAAGAGTAGTTAGGTATGTGTGGTATATAATTTATTCTATCCGTATAATTTTTTCCATATGCTTTTTCTAATATAACTTTTCTTATATCTGCAACATCTATATCTCTAAGTGCATACAAAACAAGTATCTTAAATTTATCTACCATGACATCAGATATATTATCATTCATTATCATAAAATTGCTTTTTCAAAATATTCTCTGCAACCATATACATAATAAAATATAGTCATCTCAGATTACTATATACTAGATTATTCTTAAATAACATGTTCTTCGGTCACTACTAGCATGGTAATTCGGATATTCTCCCTTAAATAGCGCCTCGACTTTGGTTACTCCCCGCCACGGCTTCTTGCCTCATTGGTTTCACCTTTAGGATGGCATAGTTCCTTGGGATTTTTCTCCGTTTCCACTTTGCTAGTAAACTTCTTAACATATTATTTTTCGAATAATTCTACTATAAAGTAACTAATATGAATTTATTTTATCATATCATGATTGTCGGGAATTATGAATTTAGCTATTCATAATAGTAAATAGATATACCTGTTCCGGTAGCTTTGATATTTCTGAGGTTTGTTGTTCCATAGCTTTTTCCATTGCGGTGTATATATTTAATTAACTGGGCTAAATATTTTTGAACTGGAATGGAGAGAGTATTTTTTCTGAATGTAGGAAAGCTTGCTTAGAATGGATAGAAAAAACTTTAGAAAATTTAGAAAAAAGTACATGTAACAGTTTATATAATATAAAAAACTCACTACGAGAAGAACAACACAAAATAATAAATGACATAGAAAATCTAGAATTAGATATACACTACAGTACAGAAAGAATAAGTTATTACACAGAAATTTGTAACTCAGCAGTTACTACAGGATAAAATAATAAACTAAAAATTAATGAATACATCTCACAAAAAGAATAACTTATTAAAACAAAATCTAAAAAATAACCACGCATTTGGAGGGGGGTGCGGATAACTGAGCTGGTAAATAGATTTATAAATAGATTTTATTATAGCTGATGAATCTATTCTTTTTTGTGCGTGGTTATTTTTTAGATTTTGTTTTAATAAGTTATTCTTTTTGTGAGATGTATTCATTAATTTTTAGTTTATTATTTTATCCTGTAGTAACTGCTGAGTTACAAATTTCTGTGTAATAACTTATTCTTTCTGTACTGTAGTGTATATCTAATTCTAGATTTTCTATGTCATTTATTATTTTGTGTTGTTCTTCTCGTAGTGAGTTTTTTATATTATATAAACTGTTACATGTACTTTTTTCTAAATTTTCTAAGGTTTTTTCTATCCATATTAACTTTTCTTTTAGATCTTCCATTATTTTTCTAATTCGGTTTCTGTAATTAATTTCGTTATTTAGATTATCTTGATTTTCTCTAGTTTTTCTAATATATTCTAACATCCACAATCTTGGTCTGAATAATATCCTTCTGGGTAAATGTCTTCGTATATTTGTGCTGTGGCATTTATCATTTCTATTTCATAGTTTATTTCATAGTTTATTATTTCTTCTAATATCATTTTCTTAATATCTATTATTTCTATATCCTTAAGTATATATAAGACTAAAATTCTAAGGTAGTCTAAATGGGCTATTTTTAAGATTGATATTTTATAACTATTTGTTTTAGACTTAGTAGTTTTTGCATATTTTTATTAAGAGATTTTATATATTTTTTATTTTCCATGTATTTGTCTATATTTATTTTTATCTGTTTTTCTAGTAACTGTATTTTTCGCGTATCTTTAAAAGTCCTACGTAATTTTAACATAATAAATATTTATAAGAGTAGTTAGGTATGTGTGGTATATAATTTATTCTATCCGTATAATTTTTTCCATATGCTTTTTCTAATATAACTTTTCTTATATCTGCAACATCTATATCTCTAAGTGCATACAAAACAAGTATCTTAAATTTATCTACCATGACATCAGATATATTATCATTCATTATCATAAAATTGCTTTTTTCAAAATATTCCCTGCAACCTATATACATAATAAAATATAGTCATCTCAGATTACTATATACTAGATTATTCTTAAATAACATGTTCTTCGGTCACTACTAGCATGGTAATTCAGATATTCTCCCTTAAACAGCGCCTCGACTTTGGTTACTCCCCGCCACGGCTTCTTGCCTCATTGGTTTCACCTTTAGGATGGCATAGTTCCTTGGGATTTTTCTCCGTTTCCACTTTGCTAGTAAACTTCTTAACATATTATTTTTCGAATAATTCTACTATAAAGTAACTAATATGAATTTATTTTATCATATCATGATTGTCGGGAATTATGAATTTAGCTATTCATAATAGTAAATAGATATACCTGTTCCGGTAGCTTTGATATTTCTGAGGTTTGTTGTTCCATAGCTTTTTCCATTGCGGTGTATATATTTAATTAACTAGGCTAAATATTTTTGAACTGGAATGGAGAGAGTATTTTTTCTGAATGTAGGAAAGCTTGCCTTTGCAATGCTTCCTGAGTCTTTATTTATAGAATGAAAAAGTGTTTACATCCGTGTTTAATCAAAAACTAAAAAGCTAAACTTTTAAAAGTCTTTACCTACTCCCTAAATCTTCACCTACCCTACTCCTTTACATTTATTACTAAAGACTAAAATTTGTAAAAAGTCTTTACATCATATCAACTTTTACGTAAACTTAAAATAAATCTTCTGCCATATCTGCAAATAAGTCTTCCGTCTATTTTGTCATATCTGCTATATCTCCATTATTGCTCTGTCCTTATCTTTCCAGCTGTCGTCCTTATCTTCTTTTATTCTAACTGTACTGTTGGGACGTCATTATCTCCTCCGTTACATTTTGAACATCTGTGATCTGGGTATTTGTGTCCAATAGTTTTGCAATATCTGGTCAATAATTCTTCTGAAATAAATTTTTCTTTAATAGCTCTGGCGATAGGTTCTGTCTCTGGTTTAAGCAACGTCATAATCCATTGCCTAATTGTTTCCATATCTGTTTCTCGTAGTTCCTTTGAATTTGAATATATCAATACATGGTTTCTTGAATAATAACTCCATATAGGATTTTGATTACAATATGTGTTTGCTAGTTCTTGTAAAATCGTAGATAGTCCGATAACTCTTTTATTCGCATAAAATTTCGGTATCTCAATTCTGGGTATCTCTGGTTGTGTACCAATATCTTGCGGTATAATCATATCTCTTGTCATTCCTATTTTTACAACTTGTATAGGTTTCTTAACTTCGTCGAATAATATCTCTGCTGGAGCCGTGTAGATTTTTATAAAAAATAAAGTACCTTTGGTTATTCTTTTAAATATGGTAAATGCATCATATATCTCGGGTATAGTAGATATCTCAGTTCCGTCTGTGGTATATACGGTACTAAGTAATCCATATTCGTAGCAAGTTTTTACTAAGCTGGGTCTAGTTTTGGGTAAGGCGATTAGCTTGTTGTATCCGGTTAATTTCTGGGTTATGTAGTTCGTATCTGGTTCTTGGATATTTGTAGCTTTTGGGTTGCTATTCAAGAAAGTTTGTACGTTGTAGATATTTTCTATATATGTACGGGCTGTGTAGTTATATGTCTTTTTGTCTTGATTTAGGCTTTCTCGATATGTGGTAACTTGTGGGGGTGTAAACATAGGGTCTTTTGGTATATTTGGTGTATATGGCTTGTCAAATAGCTTATTTAAGTTCATATTTTTTCTAACTCCTTTGCTTGTACCTGCAGAAGTAGATTGATAAGCGTTATGGGTTTTATGGAGTGTCCCAACATCTCCTTCTAGCTCTGGAATTTTATTGTCTTCCGATCGACATAGCTCTGCACATTGCTGAGTTAGCTGATTCATAGCTATAGACTTCAGATTATCTTCACTAGTCTTTAGCTTTAGCTTTTCTATCTCAGTACCCATACTGTCTACTTTCAATGAAAGCATAGTCAGGGCGTTGAGTATCTTTTCATTTATATTTTCTTCTATCATTTCAGTTTGCGTAGCTTTGTCTTGATATGTAATCTGCAATAACATTTTTGTTAGTACTGATTACTTCTATTATAAATGTAAAATTTAATATATTTAAAACTAGTCTCCGAATCTCTTTTGTTGTAACTGAATTTTGTATTTTCTTTGTTAGCCACCAGCGTACCTGTGTATTATCTGTTCGCACAATAAATTTGTTATATACAATATATGGCTCAAATGCTAACAAACATTTATATAATGAACATAATTCTTTCCTATTTATTTCCCATTTTATTTCTGTCTCGTTAAACGTACCTGAGTAATATCTACAATGGTGTTCTATTTTTTCTGCTTCATATCTATATTTAAGTACTCCGCCGTAACTATATTCACTGGCATCTGCTTCTACTATATATGTAAATTTTTTATTTTCATCCGGAAATTGTAATTTTGGTAAATCCTTGCAAAGTAATTTTATTTTTTGAACTTGTTTTTTATCTTCTTCATTATAATTATACTCTATATCCTTTTTTAATTTTTTCTGTAGGGGTTTTAGGTTTTCTGCTAATTTTGGAATATATTCTCTTACTTGGTTTACTAATCCTAAAAATGATTGTAATTTCTTTTTTGTATCTAATTCTTCTTTCGAATTTATTATTTTTTGTACTATATGTTGTTGCATTTTTACTCCACTTTTATCTATTTGTATTCCTAAAAATTCTATCTGATTTTTCATAATTTCGGCTTTCTTTTCACTTAGACTTATTCCTGAATTTTCTATTATATCTGTAAATTGTTCTAATAATTTTATATGTTCTTCCTTAGTTTTTGTATATAATAATATATCATCTATGTATGCTATGCAATTAGGTAATTGTTTAAAATAATTATCCATAAAATGTTGATATCTACCTGGTGCATTTTTATATCCAAAGGGTAACACATTCCATTCGTAAAATCCTTGTGGTACCGTAAATGCGGTTAATTCTTTAGATTCTTCTTCTAACTTTAGATGGTAAAATCCTGATTTACAATCAAATTTACTAAAATAATTATATCCTTGGATTTGTCTTATTTTTAATATCTTATTTGGTATTGGATAATTATATGTTATAGTTTTTGCATTTAAATTTCTATAATCAATAACCATTCTACTTTTTCCTCTTTTTTGTTCACTATGTTTATTTACTATAAATGCTGGACTATTATGTTTACTATTACTTTTTTGTATATATTGTTTTTCTAATAATTCATCTATATGCATTTTAAATTCTTTTAAATCATCAAAATTATATGTTAATGGTTTTTGGGTTATTATACTATTTTTATCTATTAATTCAATTTTTATGGTAGTTTTATGTTTTTCCCATCCTTTTAATGGATCTTCGCTATATAATTGTTCTAATTTTTTCTTAACTATTTCTATCTTATTTATTGAAAATATAGTTATTTCTGTTTTATTTATTGAGAATACTACTAATTCTATTGTATCTTCAGCAGTTTTTATATTTTCTAACTTTTGTGTAATTTTTTCACTTCCTTTTATCCAATCAGTTTTCTTTCTTATTTTATTATTAACTCTTTTTGCTCTTACTTTTTGTTTACATGGTGTTGTGAACCACCAATCGTTTCTAGTTATTATATGTGGGTATAATTTATCTAAAAATGGCATTCCTAAAAGTATATCTTTTGATGTTAGTTCATAATTATAAATTTCTTCTATTGTCAATATCTTATCCCATATTTGTGCTTTTACATTCCTAGCTTTGTAAGTAATTAAGCTTCCTTCATTATTAAATCCTTTAACTATTATTGGTATTTTTAATTTATCCCATTTACTTTCTGGTAAGCAATTATATCTACATAAATTAGCTTCTGCTCCTGTATCTATCATAGGCGTATAATATCTACTATAATATCCTTCCACTACTATCTTCATTAATACATATATTTTCATTTTATGTTAAGGCTCTTCTTAAGAATAATCTTTCCCTATTATATGTTATAGCTAATTGTGTATGTTCTATGTTATATGGTTTTACTTGTTCTAACCATTTTATTCCTAATATTATATCTGCTTTTTGCATTTCTTCTTTTATCTCAAATTCTATCTTTATTTTTCTAATTCCTCCTATTATTATTTCTTTTTCTGCTATATCTTTATTATTTATTAGACTTCTCGGTAGATCTGGGCATATATCATTATCAGTTTTTATTTCTTCATTTTTTACTAGATATTTTGCTATATAATTTTCTTCTTGTCCTGTGTTTAATAGTATTAAATGTTCTTTTTCATTTATTTTTCCTGTTATGTAATTATATGAAATTTTATAATTCTACTATATATGATATCTATTGTTTCAATAACTCCTTTTACGGCAGTTATTATACTTTTTTCTATAGGTTTTATAATTCTATCATCTGCTAAATTAATTCTATCGGTGTATCTATTCCTTCTCTAAAACATGCTTTTATTAATATT